>OX459012.1:7502500-10002500 GCA_949774965.1 Diarsia brunnea
ACTAGCTGCACTAAAAATGGTACCGTATCGCCGCAGTTTAAAGGCGCGAGCTTCAGCAGTGAGCATGCATGAGGCGACGTCCGCATTGATATTCAAACAATTTATTACTTTAAATAATTCAAATAGAATAGAATTCATTTATTTTCAAGTAAAAAAGACCCATACACAATTAATAACTTAACCTTAATACGGGTCTGCTTTCAAAGCAGCCAGTAAATTGCGCGAAGACTTTTCCGTTCTGCTTGAACTGACCGTAAGAATCGCCGCCACGCAAAGTTGTGGTACACCACCAGTCACCGCGAACAATGTGGAGGCAAAACCAAAGCAAAAAATTGGCAATGTTTTTCTTTGGTTTTGTTCACAGGTGCTGTCGCTTGTGCGCATAATTCGTGGTCGGGACACCGCTAACATTATACTAATTACGCTCAACACTAATAACGGCAGTATCATAATATAATCAGATTGTGTATCGGAGCGAAAGGTAATATAATTATAATTGGAGAGTGCAGCATACGTGCTCTATCAATTTAGCTCCAATATTGACAAGGAACAACGGTGTGCCATCCATCAATGTGCCATGCTACCCCTCTGACTGGCAGGGGTGATAAAACAACGTTGATGCAAGGGATTTGGCGAGTGAACACGAAAAAAAAGAATATCAAAATAAAAATATTGAAAAATAAGTAAGTAGATACTGAAGTTGGTTCGCTTAATATAAGATTTTTCCTTTCCCGACTGATTGTGGCGTATATCTTCACGAACAGCACAATAATTTAGACAGACTAGTTTTTAATTATATAGTCTTCATCATCAGCCTATAATGTTCCCACTGCAGGGACTCAGGCCTCCTCTCTCGGCGAGGGACGGGCTATAATCCACCACGCGAGCCCAGTGTTGGTAAATATCACACGTCTTCGTTTTTTTTTGGTTCTAAGACATGGTTTCATCCCGATGTTTTCATTCGCCGTTTTGAGAGCAGCGGTGATTATATTTTATATTTTTACTGGGCTGCAAAAACTATAGCAAGGAGATTTTGTGCTAGCTCATGCAAGTGATCTGTGCCTACCGTGATGTCAGATTTTTTATGCCGCCTCTGGAAATATCTCTCAGGGTTTCCTCACGATGTTTTCCTTCATCAAAACTGTGATTATTATACAATACACACATTAATCCGAAAGAATCAGTGCGTATCTTGACTTCAAACTCTGTAAACATACCCATAATATACAAATCTCAGTAATGCTCTAACATCTTTAAAAATAAATCAAATACCGTAATACCTGAGAATGACTGCACTTTCAGTCACTGGTTAAAGTCATTAAAACATTCAGCAAGGTACAAAAAGAGAATATTATCCTTTGTACCGTAGAAATATCTCGCTTTCTAGACAAGGAAAGCGCTGAAAATAAACCTGGCTAAGGAAATTATTTTTATCAAATTCGAAAAATAATCTACTAACACACTACCACGCCTGTAATTCCCGAAGGCTTAAGCAGAAGTGTACCTAATAGGACACCCACATTTCGCCAGTTATTCAACCAGTTGCTGTTCATTCATTTTATGTTTATAAGTCCCATGTAATAGAGGGCGACCCTATTGCTATAAACTAAGTACCAATTCAGACTCCGTGGCTGTCAATGAGAAATTCCTGATGAAAAAACTTAATAACACTTACCTTTTTTTTTTTTGTGGGGTGGGAAATCATCAAATAACCGGGGTCCCGCTCTTGGGCAGAGCGAAAGGGAGTGTCAGACTTCTACTGACTAAAAACCACCCATGTTCCTTCTTAGCCCTTCATGTCGAGGCCGCGGTATCTATTTTAAACAACCCGCAGCCCCGACGGGACCCGGAGCCCCGACGGGAATAACACTTACCTTGACCTAGGAATCGAAACCACGACTTCATGCTCCATTTTTTTTGGAGGTTATGAAATCACAAAATGACTCCTCCCACTCTGGGCAGAGCGGTAGGGAGTGTCAGACTTCTACTGACTAAAAACCACCCATGTTCCTTCTTAGCCCCTTGTGCCGAAGCCGCGGTATCTATTTTAAACAACCCGCAGCCCCGGCGGGACCCGCAGCCCCGAGGGGGACGTCATGCTCCTCAGTTTCGCTTGCGACCACAAGACCAACGTGGCAGTCAAAATTAAGTTTTTTGATAATAGTAAAACCATTCTTATGTTTTTTCCATCAGGACTTACCTACCGACACTTAATATTGCACACACATACCTTTTGCAAAGAAAACACATCATTTTCAAACGTATTTAATCTCTCTGAGCAAGAGAACGTTTCCACAGAATGTTATAAAAATGATACACCATCAGTTTTCCAAGATAGCAGACCGCTGAACCTACACTCTTGTAGAATTTCATACAGTGCTGAAAACGAAAAAGGATTTTCTGAAAAACGTGTGACAATATGTTAGAGGAGTACCTTGTAATAAGCTCGTAGCTCTGAGAATAAAGTTGGTTTTCTGTTGTCATCAAAAATGTTCATCCCACTTACTATACAATATTTTGAATATTCTAAAGGCTGAAATTTTATTTTGCCAGCAGGAACTTACAAGACTCAAACATATTATATTTTTAAAAGAATTCGTATTTTTATTCACAGTTTTATGCAAAAAGTTTACAATTAATACGGACGGAACTCGAATACCGAATACCTTTTCTTTTTTTTTTGGCGGGTGGAAAATCATCAAATAAATCATGAAAATCATCCCGCTCTTGGGCAGAGCGAAAGGGAGTGTCAGACTTCTACCGACTAAAAACCACCCATGTTCCTTCTTAGCCCTTCATGTCGAGGCCGCGGTATCTCTTGCATACAACCCGCAGCCCCGACGGGGAGCTTTTAAGCCCTTAGTTATTATAAGATTCTTTATAATGAGTCTAATGATGAAATCCGCCCATCCACTTGTCAATTAGTAAAGTCTATAATGACGAGTATCTTTTGTTGTGGAAAATACCGTACTAATATTGAATTCTGTCATCTCAAGGCTTTCTACGTATTTTCATTAAGCTAGACGTAAAACGGCCACCTGATCTCCTTTTATAAGGCAGCATTTTCAGCTTTTATTTTTAAATTAAAAATGACATAATATTACAAACCTTTGTAAAGAAAGCTTAGAATTTTTAATTTCAAATTCTCGTCCCTCATACAGCAGAGTGAAACAACATGACTGTGAATATGAATAAAAAGCTTTGCAAAATCCAAAAATTCTTCCTCGTAACAATCTCAGGGTAGATAATATCTCAGTAGGATGAAACTCATTTCAAACTAGGTAATTAAAATCCTTTAGACGAAAGGAACTACCAGGAACTTCTTCATTTTCACAGAGTATTTTACTTTTAGAACAATATCCTGAAGAGAATAAACCTTTTTGATGACAAATAGAGATACTACGGATTTATTTGCATCGTAGAAATGAATATTCCCGCTAACTGTTTATTCCTAGACCATTATTGCTGGTTTCTTGCAAGTCTTTATGGAAATTAGAAACAGCTTGGCTTGGAATAATAGGAATCTCATGTTTTGGGAGAGCTAAGTACAAACTAACTACTAATATATCTTTTTTGTACATTGTCGCCTTGTTTTTCATATAGGTACTTATTCATGTAATTTGTTATAATTTATGTGTGCTTTTGTGTGTTGTGCTATGTTTTTTGGGTGCACTGAATAAAAAATCTATCGATTTAAGTATAGAGTATTTATTTAACACTGATGATATTGTCCTAATTAAGGGTATCGTTTTACCTAGTATTAACTGGGTTGTGGAGGTCTGACAGGCAATCGCTCCATGTAAAATACTGGTATTCAGCTGCACCCGGTTAGACTGGAAGCCGACCCCAACATAGAGTCGTCTGCGAAAATTGTTATACAAAACGCATTAGAAAACTTCTATTCTTTACAACGATATGTGTAAAATAACAAGAGACGTGAATACAGACGATAATATCCTTAACACAAAGCAGCCGAACAAGTCAAAGTGGGTTTAATTAAAATCTTTGTGAAACTAATTAGTAATTACAACAACATTCCGCTAATTACCTCATCAGTCTAAACACCCTCTTTTACAAGAACAACGTATTTATGTTTAAATAAAGCATTTTTAAACTTGTGAAATAAGCAATAAGCATTGCAACTAATCTGACATCCTTGGCCCTCTCAATAATTTCCTACACTGTATACAGTATCCGATATCTACCCTTTCCAATACAAGTGTCTATAGAACTAACGTCAAAATACACTGGTGCGTCATCACTCAAAGGAGATTAAACTTTGTTCTCCTCTGCAGAGTTATTGCAGCATTCAATAATTGGCAGTATGGGGGATGTCTAGTCACTCGTCTAGACACCACGTTTATAAATAAAGGAAAATGTCAAAAACAAAACGCAAAGTTCTGAGTAGAAAGCAACGTTGACGCACCCTCGTAAATGCTCTTTTCCTGTAAAAGTTTCGGGGTACGAAAATAAAAATGATATTCGTTGAAATCATAACAAATCGGTGCGTCTGTGTACGTTCTCTTTTCTCTACTATCTGTTTTCATTTTTCGTGGAAAATGAAATAAAAACGTACCTAATGGGCTCCATAGAGTGACTTCGAGTGGTAGTTCTAGTACGTTTTATTGAATTTGCGATGAAGTGTCTTAATCGATTTTGTTCTAAGAGCTTTCAAGGTAACGATGTCAAATAGTGTTTCAATTAAGACCACTTTCTTACTGTGGTGGTGGTGTAACATTACATCAAGTCTGTAATTCACTCCCGTCGGGGCTGCGGGTTGTTCGTCCCGTCGAGGCTGCGGGTTGTTTGCAAGAGATACCGCGACCTCGACATGAAGGGCTAAGAAAGAACATGGGTGGTTTTTAGTCAGTAGAAGTCTGACACTCCCTTTCGCTCTGCCCAAGAGCGGGAGGGGTTATTTGATGATTTTCCACCCGCAAAAAAAAAGTTTGTAATTCACAAAGGGTTAGGTAGAGGTGTATATTAATAAACCCAAATATTGCTAGTTATGTTTAAGTCCCATGTACCTAATGGCGAGACTATTGCCATTAACCGGGCACAAATTCACACTCCGTGGCTGCTGCTGAGAAATTCTTGTTGGAAAATTCAATAACAATTGGATCGATCGGAAAAACCCATTAACACTTTGCCCGACCCGAGAATCGAACCTAGAACCTCATGCTCCGCAGGCACATTTCGACCACTAGACCAAAGAGGCCCAAAGATCAAACCACTGAACCAAAAACGTTTGTGGTGTTAGTAGGTATGTTAAAAATAAACCAACATTGTGACGTAGGTGACGATGATGAGAAACAGAGATGTATGGGAGAAGAAGACATGCTGCGCCGACCCCAAATGAATTGGGATAAGGGCAAGAGAATGATGATGACGTAAGTGTCACGCAGTGGTAGCCTGATGACTGTGACCTTGGATGTCTTCGATGTCATAACTAGAGGGAGCAACGAAGAAAGACATTGATTGATCCGAAAATAGGTATGATGTAGGTATCCATTTAGAAATCGATGAAGAAGAAATTGATGAAGAGTTCAAATTGAATAAAACACCTTGACCTTTTGTGAAAAGGAGGAATATCTTTATCGGTAGGTACGAAAAATTTTAAGAGTTTCAGGGTAGCTTTATGTTTTTTTATAACTAAAAATACGATTATAGAAACGTTTAAAAGTACTTTTTCGTAGAACCAGAAGCTCGTGACTAAATTAATAACTGCCACTCGGATCAATCTTCAGGTTAAGCCGTGCTTGCCTAAGTTGGTTCGTGGATGGGTGAACATGCATTACATACGAGTACATTACGAGTTTCCGCCGTGCCACAGCAAGCACGTTAAGCCGTTGATTGGCTTCAATAATAATATATTAATTGGCAGTTGTTACAGGTAGTCATTGACCTGAAAGTCTGATAACGAATCTCCCCAAGGGATATCGAATTACCCTGAACTAACTAGGTTAAGGAGGTGAGATAAACAGTCGCTCCATGTAAAATACTGGTATTCAGCTCCATCCGGTCAGACTGGAAGTCGACCCCAACATAGTTGGAAAAAAAACTTTGGCAGATGATGTGAACTTATTAGCCAAAAAAAAGTAGTGAGACATTACTTATTATAACTTTAATATTATATAAACTTGAATACCAGTCTCTTCGTGTGTCCGCGGTTGGAGTAGTAAAACTTTGAAAGCTCATTACTCTCGGTTGGATTCCGACATATTTTTACTGAAACGTTGAAACGTTGGTTAGTATAATTCTGTGATTGAAGAAATTATTACATTTTTAAATTAGGTTGAAGCAAAAAACTTTTGTACAGTGATCAGTAAATAGGTGTTTCAAAGATTTGCCAGAATATCTACCAGCTGCCGTATATTCAAGCGTGTTTTAAATCTTCACTACTATATAACTTCAAGTTATATAGCATATTTTATTTTGGGTTGTTTTTTTGTATTTTTCCAACACTATGAATTTCTCTTGTATCGTCGGTTCGTTTACAAACATTTACACCTGTATCTATAAAGAAGTCAAAGTGATTAGTTGAGCAAAAGTAACTCCTTAAGATACGATTTTTAATTGGTGTAAGTTAGAACTATCAAAAGTAAAAATTTTTAGCATTGTTAATCTATGGATGTTTTAACTCTGAAATAAATGATAATAATAATATAATAAATAATTGTTTCCTTTGGCGGGTATTAATTTGCTCAAATTCTTGCCTATTACATAAAAAATGGTGACTATAAAAAATGCGAGTGTTTGACTCATATGCACAAACACCAGTCCCAGAATCACTACCTGTACCTACGAGTACGTCATATAAATATGTGTTCCGTACGGGAGTCAAAACGGCAAAACTCAGCATCGCAGTCAATCGCTCAGCCACTGATCTGTGTCATCAAGTTTAATTGCTTAGGAAGAAGAACAGGCTTTCAAAATCAAAATATTTCATTTCACTTGTAAAACGTCGACAAAAAGGTGCACGGTTCGGATTGGTCGATTCTTATGGAGAAGAACCGGCAAGAAACTACATGGTTACTCTTTAAAAACCGGCCAAGTGCGAGTCAGACTCGCGCACCGAGGGTTCCGTACAAACCTGTAGGTATATAAGTAAAAGTTATGGTATTTTGGTATTTTTATATGATATAACTAAAAATGTATACTTTTCGCAATTTTTCCTATATCTCTGCTATAAGACGTTGCTTCATACCAAATTTCAAGATTCTGAGTTCACGGGAAGTACCCTGTAGGTTTTGATTCCCTTGCGAGTGTCGAAAATTTGCGGCATAAACGGGAGTATCTTTTGATCGCGTTGACTTAGAAGTTTGATTTTTTCACAGCTCCAAGAGACCATAGACTTGAGTATTTGATATGAATTTCAGCTTGATACCTCCACGCGTTCCTGAGAAAAAAGGTCTTGACAGACAGACAGACAGACAGACAGACAGACAGACGGACAACAAAGTGATCCTATAAGGGTTCCGTTTTTACCTTTTGAGGTACGGAACCCTAAAAACGGTTTTGTTTTACAATATTTCAATGTTACAGCATTTGTACTTAGATATGAGGGACAACATAGCGTGCAAACTTGCAGTGGTTATGGTGGCATTAGTAAATTTCCAGACTAATAACAAATAAACTATGAATACTGTGATGAGCCCGTATGGTGTCGGACGTAAAGAATAGCACCATCCCATATCTTCCCGTGGGTGTCGTAAGAGGCGACTAAGGGACTTACCAGAGAATGGGCAGCAGCGTTCTCTGTGCCTTCGTAACAACCATACTGCAATCGCCAACCCACCTGCCAAGCGTGGCGATTATGTCAAATCCCCCCCTTCTGGGGCAGGCCTATGTCCGGCAGTGAACGTTTTATGGCTTAAATGATGATGATGACTGTGATGAGCAGAGTTAGTCAAAGATTAATCCAGAAAAGTCTCCCTAAAGCAGCACCATTACAAACCCACAAAAAGCAGTAACATTTTTTAATTTACCCAACAAAGGTAACCGAACTAACCCCATATGCATGATGAACAACGCAATAAATTATCGTAAACCCAACGTTGGCCCTCATATTAATCTAATCGAGCCGTTGTTTGTCCGGGCAAGCCCACCGGACAAACAGAGGGACCCAGGATTATGACGTTACTCTAATTGACACCGTTATTTGGGTCCAAAACCTAAACAACGCACCCCCGTTGCGTGATGATGCATCCTGATTAGAATGTCTATTGGTTAAGCCGGCTGTTGAGTATATTACCAAAATTGGACAAAGTTTACATGGACCGGTTTGAACAGGTGGTGTCAAATCAAAATTTTATCCGGTTTTGCAATTTTCGTTATTGAATTTTGTGGCGTAGCGCAGGTACCTGCTTATTCTCCCTTTGCTTTCTATAATACATACTTTGAAAGCAGTGTTTCGTCAGTTAAATTGAATCAAAACAAAATGAATATTGTTATTAAACTAAAAGTTTGCTCTGATTTAAATTAATCATTTCGGCCTACTTAACTAACCCTTACTACAATTCATACGAACGCCCTACATTTCTAAATCCAAATGTATAATTGAGAAGATTTATGACGAGTTTACATTCATACATCAAATACGACAAGACAAATCCCACATTACACACATCGGCATTAGTTTTCATTGTACTAGGCCCGCATGACGCAAAGGAGAATCACCGTGACCACGCGTTTATCAACATCGGGACTTCGGCAATATTCGGACATTTTCGGGCCTCACGAATCGGACGCAGATGGTCAGGCAATTGACCGGATCTGTTCCTATGAACAAAATCTCACCTAATGCTCGAATATTGCTACCGACAGATGTTCGGCTGTTTCCCTATTGATAACTGTCGGTAAGTTTGTTTAACAAGCGGTAACTAATAAATACAGAGTCTGTGTATATGTTGATAAGGTAGCAATTTATTTAATAGGTATTCATAGTAATTGTGATTTTGATTAATATTCTCTAGCAACAAAAGAGTTCTTTAGTCACGCCAATAAATCAAAATGTTTAAGAAAAACCACCCGTAAAAGTTTACAAGAAAGATTGAAGCTTGCAGAAAACTGAAACGTTGTTCAGGTTAAAGTTTATAGATAGCCTTCCGCTCTGCGCTGAAAAGTTATCGCGATACAGTTTTTCGAGCACAATCCTTGAAGAAGGATCTTTAAGTTTGAAGAAGACTTAAAAATCGATTTTAAAGTAAAATAAAAACATTTAAAAGAAATAAAAAACATTTAAAAGAAATAAAAAACAAGTAAAACAATGTAATTACTGACAGTAACTTGAAGTGTTGTTCTTCTATTTTTTATAAACGTTTTCACGAACATAAAATTTTGGAAGCATAGAAATAGATCTTACCCCAAAGTATAAACCGTTATCTCACGAGAAAAGTACCGAAACCAAATACGCTAAGTGTATACATTTCATTCCTCATGACGGTACATAAAATCAATAGTACTCATGAATACAATGAAATTGGGCTGAAATACAGCATTTTTGAACGTCAAAAATCCCTAAAACAGGCCCAAAATAAATAAAAATATAGCACAACAAAATCAAAATATCCATTTGTCTGAAGTCAGAAAGAACGTGATTCTATAAAAGTATACGATGCGACCCAGTACATGGCCGTACATACAATGAGATACCAAATCCGGTATCACACACCGGTGGTTAGCAACAACAACCATCGCTACGGATCCCCCTTGCACGATACCATCAAACAACAGATCAGGAATCCTTTGATTCAGATCAAACCCTTCGCTTTCGTCACACATACAAATCTATGACAATCGTGCAGCCCAATCCGTATCTAATCGTTACTCGCTTTATTTCCCTGTGAATGGCCTTTGACATGCTTGGTAATCTATTCACAATACCATTTCACATCCAAGTTTACTACTATAAATACATGTCCTTACTAGCAATAATAATACAATATATGAGGCTGGTTATATCGGGTGCAACTGAATAAATTGATGCGTGGTCGCCGTGATAATATAATCGCGTCACGGATTTCGAAATGTTCTGTGTTTTGGTTAACCTCGAATTGATTATATTTATTAGTACTACAAAATATTTGTGGGAAGATTTGCGAGGAAACATTAATTAAATATAAAAAATAAACGTTGGCCCACATAATGAAATTTTACAAACATTGAAACTCACCTTACAAAAAGTCAGATCCGGAACAAAATGCGTGTGGGTCACATATTTTCTTTAACTTACGGGAAGCTAACCCACGATGGCGCAGCAGTCAATCGTTGACCCACTTCCTCAAACCCTCAAATAATTGCGTTTCATAATATAGGATATAATAATTATTTTTTACTGTATAGCGAGAATAATCAGTATGACAATACTGCCGCAAATACACTGTCAATTGTCTTAAAGTAACGGAATAGTGAGAGTGGCAGAGGTGGACATCCAGAAGAGCCCGAAGAGTTGATGCAATTAGTGCAGAAGAGGGGCGACGTTGAATAGTACCACGAGCAGTAGGTCAATATAGGCAAACTGCAAATTATTATGACATTTATTGAAAAGAATACAGAACTACGATTATGACCCTAACAAAGAATGTAGGTAAGCCGACCCCAATATGGTTGGGAAAAGGCTAGGCAGATGATGGTGATGATGAAAGTAGATGCTTAGGCAATCCGATATATTATTTAAATGTCCTACTTTTTAAACTTGTGAAGGACACGGAGAGTGAAAACTTCAGATAAGCTGCTTGCTAAGTGGAGTATCAAGAATGATAAATTAAGTGTTTACGTTTGCAGGCACACTTGAGTTTTTTGCGCTACATTACAATTTCTCTTGGAGGCACGCAAATTGTGACAGCCTTCATACAAATGACCTAAAACGTTGCTCTTGTAAATAAATTATGTAAATCTGAGGCATTCTCGTGAGCATTTCATGTTTCCTAATGAATCCTTTCCACATAAACCCTACGTGCGCTTTAACTAAAGTGAGTAATAAAACATGGGCCACATTTTTTCCCGAAAAAATGGGAATGAAGAAGGAAAAGCGAACACACAGGGTCCTTTGGGATGTAGTTTGATGGGGTCACGTACGGAAAGTTTCTCGGGTATTTAGCAAAAGGGCAGCTTTCACGATTTTTACTCAAATTGAATTATATGACGCAGAAGTTGCTTGAGAGTCGAGAGCTTTTGACGGCTGCAATGTTTTGGCTGTCACAAAAAAAAGACACGGGAGTGGCGTGTTTGGCATAAATTAAACTGTGTGGAAGATATCGTTGTTATACCAATTCCACATCGTATTTGAATTGTCCCTCTATCGTAACAAACCGGATGGTGGAGTTTAGCGAACACTAGCTTTAACAGGAAACGTTGTCCACAAAATAGACGTAACCCAAATAGAATTTAATTGTAACGTCCACAATGAGAATCGGTGCAATTTACTTTTACAACGCGGCAATCTCACCACTAAGGTACGAAACAAAATGTAAAAGTTTACAACCCCTTTATATTTGGCACGTTATAAAGTTTTACGATATGGCATTTACTTAACGCATAAGTTGACCCTACCGTGAACCCCGGTTACAAAAGTTTATAATTTAATTATAACACCCTTAGGAGCCGTTAGACAGAGCTCTCTGCATTTCAAACGTGGATTTGTACTTCTAACGGAAGAAAGTATAATAATTGTTCAGAATTCTAAATAAGGTTATTTATGATTTTGAGATCTATTTATACACTTTTGACTAAAGCCGGAGAGAAAGGTTCGGTGCCTAATTTTGACTTGTACTGATCACTGATTGAAAAGGTTAATTCATTTGAACCTACGATATCTACCTAATTACTTTCAGAGTTTCTAGGAAGATCTTTATTTGTAGGCAGTAAGAGTAAGTGTTCCTTAATCCTTTGATCTTATTTTGATGTGCTATTTATACACGTTATTTTACCCAGAATTGAATTGTATTTTGGCTTCAACTTATCAACTAACAAAATCCTTCAAGTCATGAACTTTATTAAGAAGGTCAACATTAATTTCTAAGGTATTCCGGCCCACTCAATCAAGTTTTCAAACAGTAATTTTAAACCCGCTAAGTAAGATCTCTGGCTTAATTAAGCTTTGTTTTAACCTAAGTCGTGGCGTCTAAAGTATATTCGCTTTGAAGCGCTTTTCTGCTAAAAATTGTCTGCCACTTAGAGTAATTCCTGTGAGGGCTATAAATCTCACAAAGAGACTGGACTGAAAAATTCTAGCGCATAAATTAACTGAAAGTAGTACCTACTTTAATGAGTAAATAATGCAGGTTTTAAGAAATACGAAGAAAAATATAAGAATCCCATAATGCCCCAACTTGTAGTAAAGTGTTACCAGGAGATTTAAGATTTGAATTGATGTGGTCACTAATAATGATCATAGCGCTTTCTACAGTGCCAAAATATAGGAAAATTAATTTAAATAACAAACATGGTGTAAATAAAAATTATTTAATTTCAGAAAAAAAGTTCATTGGCAATTGCTAAAAACTTATGTTCTTAATATTTAATTTAAAATATAAATAAAAAGAAAAAGAAAATGGTGACACGCGGTCAGTGAACCGACTGAGTAAAACAGTATCGGTTCTCTCTACGCTAAAACATTACAAACCACACAATTACAAGTCAGACCATCATTACAAAAACATAAACACACCACAGGGTTGCCAAACACTAGTTACTTAAGACTGGCCAAGTGTTAGGGCTGCACGCAAATGGTCACATTCACTCTCGCTTTGGCCGCACAGCTGAGCCGGAGAAGGGAGGAATGCTTTATTGTACGGCTGTTTACTTCGAGGAAGATACGTTTGTTGTGTTTCAGAAGTATCAGTTTCAAGGAACACCGGAAAATTTGGTAACTTTTTTGACACTATGTGGTTTCGTTTTTTCATACATTTTCCATAATTATACTTAGTGCTCTTACATAAGTTCTTAATTTTTAAAAGAAAATGTGGCGTACTGCCAAAGTTGTTTTCTATAAAAAAATTAAGTGCCTGTTTATAATTAAAAAATAACAGCTTTTTACTGAATGAATGTGGTAGGTACATAAAATTTGGTCGGTTTCCGTTTGTTTGTTCTGCCCTACCTCCCAAACGACTGGATTTCACAATGATTTTACGGTACTTTATCTGGAAGATAGCTTGTGTTTTAAAGAGTGACTAAGTTATTTTTTTTTTTAGAAAAAATATTAGAATACTGTGCATAAAGTAAAGTTAAATTGTTACCAAAAACTAACTCAAATAGAGAAGTAACATTTTTAAAATCAATTCACGCAATTGAAGGTAAGGGCACAATAAATATGGTGGAACAGTTCACCGAACTTTCTGTTGATATAGGCAGGCTTTTGTTTATATTGTTGTTGTAATAAGTAAATATTAATAAGGTCAAGAGAAGGCCCATCTCACATAAAAAAATAAAGTACCATTGTTGCCTTCTTACCTACTGCTATTCACCAGCCACATGCAAAGGGTTTTTCAACTAGCGACCGTCAACACCACAGTATGTGTGCACAGTGCACTCGCCACTAAACTTGCTAAATAACCGACCATTTTAGCGTAACACGGGTTGCGGTGTGTTAGAACTTTGAATACCCGGCCAGCGTTGAAACGCATTGTAAGCACTCATGGTGCATTAGAAGACGAAGTTATTAGTGCCTATAAAGTGTTCGCCCTGTTCGCCTAATGGAAAACGTCTGCTTGCATTGCAGGTGTGCATTATTGCTATTCGTAACTGTGCAGGAGTTTTTGGGTGTGACAAAATTAAAACGATTTTGTTTAGCGCTAATTGGGCAGCGGAATGATGATTTCTTTTTGTTATAAAAGATGAGTGTAAATGTTACCACAGTCATATTTTAACGAAATCAAAATCAATAAATAAAACGAACCGTTTAATTAAAATAAATTTCTTCGTTTTATGATCCCATGTTATAAAACATAATTGTATAACTAAAATCCTTTTTCCCTACGATACCATTTACTATCTCTTACAACACATAATTTTTCAAGGTTTATTTTTAGAATTTAAAGATACCAAGAAAATATTTTTCATTGTAAGTATTAAAAAAGACGACATTACTCCAAAAATAAACTACCTTGTACGGCATAAAAATTACGTACCCCGTAATAACATTATACAATTTTCAAAGCAATATTTAATTTTATGGTGTGGAAAAAGCCCCACCCCACAAGGGCTTCCCTTAGACAATGGTATGATTTGTAACTCCTACAGATATCATCTACGAAGAAAATTCTCATCTCTGAGAGAAGTGTTCAAGCAAACATTATTCTTATTTTTTCTACAATAGCCGTAGTGCTGTGCGTTGAGGCGTTTTTATTAACGTTATTTATGACGTTTTCTTTTGGTCGCGATTATCTTAAACGATCTTTTTTATTGCGTTTATTTAGTAAATTAGGGTGCGACAGGGTATTGTCGTATTCATTTGTTCGTCGATATTTTGTCTTTCACAGGAATTATGAAGAGTTTTCTGGATTGTGCATCTCTGAAACAAATTACCTTTATTTTAATGGATGCTACGGTCAGATAATGGATGGGCGCTATTATAAATCTGGAGGGGGTGGTTGTGCTACCCGTGGAAAGTTAATGGAAAATTATTTCAGTATGGGAAAGGTTGCTTATTTTTCATTTCTGTGGGATATTGTGTGTGGTGAAGTGCATTAACGAAGATGAGTTTGTTATTAATGAAGGATTCATAAAAAATGGATAAAGTATACATTAATTCTGCTTTAGAAGAGAATATAATATGCCCACACAATTTGTTGTATGAAAAAGAAAATTCATGTACAGACGCAGGTTCAAGGTTGTCAAAAAAATTTGACAATTTTGGGTACCTTGATGTATTGACTGTAGTTTGGTTTTGATTTTGTTATTATGAGGTCGATAATGAGTTTTTGTTTGGAATTAACTATTATAGACTGTAGTAAACTAACATTTTAGTGTAATACCTAATTATTATTATTCTATTAACTTCTCATTGACTCGAAAAAAACCGTGCCAACTAAAAATAAAACCTTCTAAACTGACTTCATTCACTTGGCTCTCTACACTACCATCTACGAGTATCTATAACGGTATACATTGCAACAGTTAGACGTCGAGAAATGCAACCAAACTGTAGTCTTTGAATGTAACTACTTGTGTCGCTTGTTTACTTCTTTGAAACCCAACACTGCGCTGTCTCGTGACGTCACGGCGAACAGTTGAAGGGGAGGAGTTGCTTGTTTTGTTTGGCAAAGGAATGAAGATGTTATTCGTATTTATATTTTACTTTGGATTCGTTTTTTAGAAATCAAGGAATGGTGAAAACATTTATATATCTTCTTCACATAGACAGGACTTCGCAAAAACATAATCTACTTGCAATAGTTTAGTGTAGTAATGTGTCAAACTTGATAACGAAAAAGTTTTCATTTGGGGGGTATGAGGAACAGGGTGTAAAGTTCCTAATCCCCCATAGAAAAGGGAGGATCCTCCGACCAGACGGGTGTTGTGTCTGGTGGGCAAACTGCCCGACATATATGTAAGTCGGGATTTTCTATATACTCTAATGTCGCGGATAAAGTTGATAGCGCGATGTAGGATTTGCCAAATTAGTTCGCATGTGTTGCGATAGATGTCGCTGTCGCCAGAACCGAATTGAGTAAAACGAGCAGGAATACATTTCTTCTGAAAATCATTCAACATCTCTTTTGGCTGGCATATCCACGCCACAACAAGTATTTTGAAGAATATGCTTTTAAAGTATCTACTTTACTTTACAAACAACAACATACAGGAAAACATAAAAAATGCAAATGGTACTATCGATTGCCCAGAGCTGTTGAGTAGTATAGGCCCATATAGGATTAGTTACGCTTACGCACTGCAAAATGTTTCGCAAACCTAGTTTGTTGCATGTCCTTCACTCCAAGTCCGCGTACAGGCAGAATTCATTTCTGATCCGTGCCAGCAGAAGTTTTAACAAATTGATTAGTGAACATGATTTAGGCCTGAAACTGCGTTAAGCGGGCACCCGCGCGGTTTCATACAAAAGTGCTCCGTCGCGGGGACCTGCGCGGGCGTCCATCACGGGGAGGCACGCCCCGCACCTACGCAACGGGGCCCGCATCCGTGCGACGGAAACCGTCGCGGGGCCACGCGCGGTGCCCGCCAGCGGTAGTACGTACGGGCTTGTCGTCGTTTTGCTACGTAATAAAATAACATATTAAGTTCTCCATCGACACGACTATACATGCACACCGTTAAAATTGAACTAGTGACACTGCGTATTACGCAGTGCGTAAATGAAATAATCCAGTCTCCGCGACGGGGACCCGCGACGGAGCCGTCGCGTTCCCACGGAGCCCACCCGCGTGTCCACGCGCGTAGACACGCGACGGTTGCCCGTCACGGGCGCCCGCTTAACGCAGTTTCAGGCCTTAGACATATTCAACACCAGTGTGTCTCGGCTTAAGAATGTGTTGGTCAAAACATTTTTTGCAGAAAAGTAATAATTGTTGATTAACTGTTGATTTTTGGTTCTTATAATTATAGTTTATATTCTTCGATCGTGTTACTTTATTTTTTTATCGTTAGATACCTTTTTAATTGTTACCATTTTTTTGTTGTTTTTTCTTTGTTTTCGTGTTTTAACAGTGGAAACCTGTAATTGGCCTTCAAATGCTTATTGTTTAAGTACATTGTCTGTATTATCTGTAAGTTTCCCATAAACAATAAAATAAATGGACATTACCGTGGAATTATCTACAATGGGTGAGGGGCCTACGTGTGAGCCCATAACAGACAAAAACATTTGAATAAGTAACGTAAATCAATAATGGACATAAGGCAAGAGCCTTAATAAGATTTAGCATTATTTTGTGTTTTATGTTTTTTTTAGCGCATGTGGAAATAAATAGTACGATTTTTGCAGCATTGTAAGTCAGAAGTTTTGAGCGGAGTCTGGCCTTATTTATGTAGCCATAATTACTATTACATTTGATTTAGGTTTCAAAAAGAACTGCGTAAGCTGCGTGTTGAACAATTGAAATTGTCACAGACTTGATCAAAATCGCGACCCCTTTACAACCATTACGACCCCAACTTAACCATAGATCTATACATACATAAATTCAAACCCTCAAATTGGTGCTAATATTTTGAGTGCGCCACGTGCGTCGATTGGTCACGCAGAACAAACTCCATTGCTAATAGTAGAGTGACCCGAGCCCACTGTCCCTGGCCACCCTTTTGTGTTTGTCCAGTGATACCCCATCTTGCAGTAATTGTCGCCTGATGCACGCACACAAGTGAAACTGTCGAAGACATGACATACAGCAGAGCAATAGCCATTTGGGATATCAACGTTCTGAATTTGGAAGGAAGGCTGGTAAGTTTTCTGGTTTCTTTTATTTTCGCAATTTGACAGCGTTTGCACAGCACCACCACAAAATCGTGAATCTTTGCTTCTAATTTCGAATGTCATATTTTTATTGTTTTTGTGACGCGTGCACGGGCGCCTAACGCCGTTAGGAAAGATTTGTAAAATTGTCTGTGGAAATTGTATTGATGAAACAAGGTGGTGGGTATGGGTCCGACAATGGCCACCATAGACACCATAGATTATCCATAACTAAAAATAGATAAACGCGCTCCAATAGAACTATACTGCACTCTAGCCACAGAACCCCGACAAATGCAGCACAAAGGACATCTACATCAGTGTGCGTGCAAAAACAACTAATACAGGCAGATAACTTTCCATGTCCACGCAAAATAAACTTCATTGGTTACAACAGCGCAATGGACGTTCCCCTAGCCTCCCTTGGCATTGTCAATTAATTAATTAATAACCACGTCCGATGGATTTCAGCTGTGCGCCAACCAAATTCATTATCGAAATTAATGATTGACTTTGATCATATTCGTCCATTACGTGATATGGAAAGTGCAGTGGTGAATGTAGCGTGTGTTTTGTTTTGAAGGGGGAGGTAATTAAATCATTTACAGTGTAGATATCGTGTGGTATGGAGGTTTATCTATATACTTAAAAGGCAAAGCTGACTGACTGAGGATCAACGCACAGGCCAAACCCTTTTTTTTTTGGAGGTCTGGAAACCATCAAATGACTCCTCCCGCTCTGGGCAGAGCGGTAGGGAGTGTCAGAATTCTACTGACTAAAAATCACCCATGTTCCTTCTTAGCTCTTTGTGTCGAGGCCGCGAAAGAGATACCTCTTTCGAACAACCCGCAGCAACAGCCCAAAACCCTTAGAGCTAAAAAAATAAAATTTTCGCACTCGTATTCGAAACTGCGGGCAAAGGCTAGACAAGTTATAAGTGTCTAGTTAGCCAATGGCGGCATAAAATTCGAGCACCAGATTAGACACTAACCACATGATAAAGAAAAGAGAGAAAAGAGAGAAAAGAGTGTCTAGTCCACAAAAAATAAATAAAAGCCAGTGACTAATGGCTGCTACACACGTTACGAAAAATCATAACGATTGGACGGTACAGTTTAAACTGCACAGTTTTCGTAGTGCTAAAATGGGACAAATTGTACAGTTTTTCTCATACACACAAATATAGATTTATCGTTGCAGTTTGAACTGTACCGTCCAATCGTAACGATTTATCGTACCGTGTGGTTGACCTTCTTATTTTTTTCGGTGGCTTCTACCGAAACTGTAACTAAACTTATTTGACTCAGTCCGTACTGAGTTTTGAGCTTTAGCGTTATACAAAATTTCGTTCGTTTAGTTATTTTTTCCTAAATAAGATGTAATTGGTTAAACATTTTTTGCACCCTTGTTCCTTAGGCAAAGGTTGTTGCTCTGAATCAGAGGTAGTGCGTTTTTAGGGTTATATAAACATTTTACAAACGTGTGTAAAAAGTTTATTTAGTAGCTACCGTTACTACTTTACTACTTTTTGATAATAGTCTTTTGTGATTTGTCATTGAGTTCATGATATTGTAGAGTGACACGATAACTGATAATTTATATTATGTAGGTAACTCATTTTCAAGTTAAATTAGCTTGGCTCCTTCCTGAAACGGCTCTCTTCAAGCCTCATTAGGCAATGACAATTACACATGAGCAGTAGAGATAGGCATCTCGTGAGAGGAGGAGGTGGAGGAGCTCGTGGCTTAATAATAACTGCCTCTCGGGTCGATCTATAGGTTAAGCCGCGCTTGCCTAGTCTTGTCTGTGGAGGGGTGACCACCCATTACATACCGAGTTTCCTCTGTACTTCGGAAAGCACGTTAAGCTGTTGGTCCCGGCTGCCATAAGATCTTTGGCAGTCGTTACAGGTAGTCAGTGACCTGAAAGTCTGACAATCAGTCTTACCAAAGGGTATTATCTAGAATAACTGAGTTATGGAGATCAGATAGGCAGTCGCTCCACGTAAAAATATACTTCTATTCAGCTGTATCCGGTTAGACTGGAAGCTAACCAACATAAATGGGAAAAGGCTAGACAGATGATGAGCAGAGGTGGGTATCTCAGATTACACAATATATAGGGTGTAAAAGTACCCTTAACGCAAACGAAGGGTACTTGTTCTCCCCACCACTGCGATCATTTTTTTGTTCTAGACCATACCTGGGAACCTCCTAGTTACGGAGCTATTGGGGGTCAAAGTTCCAAATTTTTCACAGCTGTTTTTGTAAATACTAGTATTTCAGGTTTTAACTTTACTTAAATTACCTCCATGACCCGTTTACTATTCAAAGCATCCACTAGCACAATGTTTTAAGAGTGCTACTTTGAGTTTTACCGTAAAATGTGATTTTTGACCCCAAAAAAAAAAGTCATTTCCCAGCAAAAATTTTTGCGTAGGGGTACTTAGTTTGATGTACAGATTGCTTGGTTGACGGATGCGTGAAGGGTTCGTTTACACCCTGTATAGGGTGTAAAAGTACCCTTAACGCAAACGAAGGGCATTTGTTCTCTCCACCACTGCGATATTTTTTTTGTTCTAGACCATACCTGGGAACCTCCTAGTTACGGAGATATTGGGGGTCAAAGTTCCAAGTTTTTCACAGGTGTTTTTGTAAATACTAGTATTTCAGGTTTTAACTTTACTTAAATTACCTCCATGACCCGTTTACTATTCAAAGCATCCACTAGCACAATGTTTTAAGAGTGCTACTTTGAGTTTTACCGTAAAATGTGATTTTTGACCCCAAAAAAAAAGTCATTTCCCAGCAAATATTTTTGCATAGGGGTACTAAGTATAGTTACTAAGTAAACTAAGTATAGTTTGATGTACAGAATGCTTGGTTGACGGATGCGTGAAGGGTTCGTTTACACCCTGTATGATAATAATGTACTTATTTATTATTATTATTGTCTTCTACGTTAGTACAAAAAAGGTCATTAAGTAGTTATTATAGTAGGGTCTCTATTCGATAAAATATATTCTCTTATGTTGTTTAGGATAAAAATATAGATAGGTACTTACGGCACTTATTGTCGATTTGCTTCATATAATAGGATTAGGAAAAAAATCGTTTAGTATCAATAGCAGGCAGTGAGATAGCTCATTATATTGTAATAGATTTTCTTCTATTAATAGAAAATATAATGTATACTTAGAGAAGAAAGAAAAAGTTCTTTATTTCTTAGATAAGTTAGGTACTTAGTCTAAGCAAAAAACAAGTTGGGGGTAGAATAATTAAATAACGTTATTATGCATTACGCCTGTAATACCGCAACGGTTAGCCAGAGGTGTACCTAATAGTACACCCACATTTTGCCAATAATATTTGATTTCCATTTAATAGGGGGCAAGCATATTGCCATCAACCGGGCACAAATCTAAACTCCGTGGCTGCAACATTTCTGCTGGAAAAACCCAATAACACCAAGGTGGCACTCAATAATAGAATTTAACAATTATAATTACATATTGTATGTAGCGTTTCTTATGCTAAAGTGTGCTTTTCATTATTTTTGGATAATTTAAATGTTTTTAATTTCAAAGAAATCATTAATAAACGATTATGTTACGTGTGAAAGAAGTGCTTATAAACTTTGAAACGATTAATTTGTTTTCATGTTGCTTTACAAAGTTTTGAGAAGCAAGTTTTTAATAGTCACAACAAAACTTTTGCTATTAGTGTAGTCGGAAAGGTTTTTAGTTTTTTGTGTAAGCATAAAAAACATGAATTATTCTCGTTAGCTTTAGCAATACGACTTATTTCGCGACTTTCTCGATATGTTATCAACAGTTTCAAATTAAACTCTTTAAGGAATTTAAAAAAATGTATAATTTATATTCTTCAAAAAAATTAAAAGTAATCTCGTAGTGCTACTACGAGATTACTTTTTAGCCTATTATATTCCCACTACTGGGACACAGGCATTCTCTCTATGAGAGGGAATGGGCTTTATGTCCACCGCGCGGGGTCAGGTGGTAGATGGTAGATGTCACATGTCTTTGAATTTTTGGTTCTATGACATCTCGTAGTAGTAAAAAAAATTAGGAAAACCTACATTTTATAAACGAAAAAATATGTGTCAACATAAAAAGCAAAACTGAGAATTTTCACGACAAAATTTTCTTTACCTCAAAACCAAAATCCATCACCGCAAAAATGACGACAAAAACATTGTTTTTCATTTTACGGCTTTCTAAACCAAGTATAAAAAGTAAATGTGTCCATGGAGTCTGTGTAAAGTATTTATTAAGGGTGGATGCAGGTAGGGTCCCAGAGCTGATGTCCCTAGTCCGGTGGGACCGTGGGACGACCGGCCCGTTCCTTTGTTTTTATGATCTACCTATAAATAAACAGACAGAATTTCATTATCTCGGGGAAAACTGATCTTGTATTGAGAAAAACGGTTCGCTCATTGTTTTGCAGACGTATCGACAGTTTTATAAGTAGAATTCCTTTGACTAATGAAATCTGAGAAAAAAGTTTTTGTTTATTGTTTTGTTTTTTTGATGTAATTATCTTGTTCGTTAGCCTGTAAAGAGCATGATATTTGAGGATATAAAGGTTTCGCGAAAAAAAATAAGTAGACCATGTTTGTTATCGTAGACTTAGTAAAATCTAAATCCCTTCCCAGAAAACCTACGATAACCTAAGGGAGGTTACACGTCTAAGGTCAAGAAGGACAAAAAGAAAATGAGGAAAAAATCAAACATTAAGAAATATAAATCCTGAAATACGAATGTAGGTATATAGGTAGGTATACTTGACCTGCAATACAACCATGCGTTCAACTTTTACAGCCCCATATAGTTCGGAACATCCCCATAAGTTTACCCCTAACCACAGCTCCTAATAACGGCTCTAAGCACAGCCAAGCTGCGTCCAGAGGTGAATGACCCCGTCTCTCGGGACACCTGCTGATGTTATTGACAACAAAACCACAGACAAAACTCTGTTGTTTCTTTTATTTCCCGCCGACAAGGGAGCGGGATTATTTCGTTTGGTGTTGCAGCTATAAGGAGGTTGTTGTGATATATCTGTTGCAAGGAAAACGGAGGGTAAATCCTCGAAAGACGTCATTAAAAATTTCGGTGTTATATTATATTTTCAGTAAGTAATAATATGGTATTTTTAGTATGAAATTGTGAAAACACAATATTTACCACAAAATAAATGCAGTTTAGGTAGAAAATAAATTCAAAAATCGAACCAGAATCCAAATTCGATTGCAGTTGCAGCAGTGAATTCGATATTTCAATTTAAAATTTGGAGCGATGTTGTCGGAAAAATCTTTCACTTAAAAATTAGGTTGTTATAAAATAATATTTTGTTGTTAAAATTCTGCTTTTATCATAAAAATATCCAGTGAAATCTATCTGCCACACTCCGGTGGTAATGCAGTGTATTATGTTGTATGATACTTCAATTTTATTTTATGATGATCCCAAGCTCCCAAAAATGGCTGCTAAGGGAACCGTAAAGCCGCGGCTTACATCGCGTTTTACTAACCTGGCTTTTCGTACATAAAGAATTCATGGCAAAGAGAATTTTTGAGGCAAGACACACTTGTTTGTGAATTTTACCTTTATGAGACTCTTTCCAATGTTTTTATTCTCTGTTTGAAATGTAACTGCAGAGAGTGCTTACATACTTCATTTTTGGTGTCTTTTATAAAATTGCATGCTTGTCTTTTGGAATCTTTTTGAAGTAGACCCTGTATTTTATTTTTCCTGCTGTATTTTCCCTGTTTTCATTTAATACAATTCTAAAGATTCTAAGGAGAAAAGTTCTTGTCTGTCGTGTTAATTTTAACACTTCAAACGAAGAATAAAAACAGGTATTGATTGAACCTACAATTCTAGCAAAGACTACCAAGGCACCTCCTTGGTCACCTGTGTGTCGTAAAAGACCAGCTAAGGGAAAACCAACACCCGTCGGGGCTGCGGGTTGTTCGCAAGAGATACCGCGGCCTCGACATGAAGGACTAAGAAGGAACATGGGTGGTTTTTAGTCAGTAGAAGTCTGACATTCACTCTCGCTCTGCCCAAGAGCGGGAGGGGTTATTTGATGATTTCCCACCCCCCTAAAAAAAAAAAGGGAAGACCAACAGCGACTCGCTTTTATTTTATAAGTAGGTATTCTCCACTCCTGTGTGTAAATAACAGTTTACTATAACAATCTGTGTGTCGGTAGATAAATTTTCCAGAAAACCTTTGGGAGCGAAGGAACTTAATTTAACAAAATAATTAGTACCTAACAAATATTGATAAAAGTCCAACTAACTATCCCCGTTTTATTAGGTATATTTTTCTTATACCACGAAATCAACCTTATACATATAGGAAATTCATCAATCAGCATCAAAAAATTTTGTTGAATTTTTTGTCCCTTCAAATTGTATGGAATTCTGTAAGTAATGCAAAACTTAACCAACTTCCGCTCCCCTGTTTTTTCTTCATAAACAATGAAATGTTCTTTACACGACACAGAGTGAAAATGCGTGAAAAAACATTCGGTCACTTTCACTCATTGTTATGATTGTTATGGAAAACACACTTTACCAAAATAACATGTATGAAAAAAAAACTCATAAAAATTAACTAAAGTTCCCTAAGAAACTTTTCCGGTATCTCTTATCGATTCGGATTTCCCCTTGTTTTCCAGCTAAAAATAATCAATCTATTTATTTATTTATTTACCACTAAATAGCTTATTATCTGCATAAATATAATATATACCTAGCTCGGCACTATGTATGCATTAAAGCCAGTTTTGTTACCCTAATCATGGTTGTTCAACATCATCGGCCTAGCCTATCTTGAGATCAGTTTCCAGTCTAACTGGATCCAGCTCAGCAGGAGTACTTCACTTTAGGAAAAAGTTTTGTTAGGCTTTTACATAGCTAGTAATCACAGATAACATAATATCATAACATGACGCCTGTAATCCCCATAGAATTAGGCAGCAGTGAATATATAGTAAAGCTATACTTCGCTAGTTATGTTTGAGTCCCATGTAGTAGCGGCAAACCTTTTGCCAGCAACCAGGCAACTAATAGCAGCCATGCTACTGAGAAGTTCAATACAGATAATCTAATACCAAAAAATCGAGGAATTGACCCTAGAACCTCATGTTCGGGGAGTCACGCTTACAACTACTCAACACACGAACTAACAGTAGGTAATCCTACCGAAGCATTAGGTACAATATTTAAGGCGCAAACCTGCCGCAATACTACTTTAGCGCGTTTACATTACCCACAGTAAAATATCTTAGCGTCACACCACTCGCTACATTTGCCAAGATTACGCCAACAAATGTATACCTACCAAAATTCTCCTCGATTCACTGGGAACTAGGTTGAAGCGGGTAGAACATGCATAATGTGGAGCCTTCGTTTAAATTCATACTTACTCTTTTGGCTAGCAGACACTAGCACCTTGTGAAATGGCTGGAATGCTCAGGACAGATTTGCTGAGTGTTTGCTCTTTTTAACCGACAAAAGAAGGAGGTTATCAATATATTTTTTTCGTATGTTCAGCGATATCGTCGCCAATGTGAACCGGTGCAGATGATTTCTTTTTTGGTTGGTTGAATATTATTCTGCGATAGTCCCGTTTCAATGGTGAAGATCTGATGTTGATCTTTGGAGATATGTTTCAAGGCTGTGTTTGAGGTTTCTTAAGACACAGGTTATGTACAGTAATTTAATATGGAATGGATCTTGTTATAAATGTGGCAAATGTCTGTGGGTCTTCAATGGCTACTTTTGCAATTTTGCAAAGTACGAATCACGTTTAAATTCTCAAAATCGGTCACAGAGGCGAACTGCCGCGACACTGCTACTGACACTGCTGCTGCACTGGTGCGAGAGAACTGTGAAAACATATGTTTGAACATGTCATTGTAACTATTTGACGGAGGCCAACTTCGAGATAGCAAAGAAAAACGTCGTTTGCTTCACACATTTTCTTGCAGAAGTTACTTAAAACTATAGGTACCTATTGCATTCATATATGTCGTCGTATAGTATGTAAAGTTATTTCCAATTTCACAGATTTTTTGTACTCGTACACTTACACCACGAACAATAAATTTACCAAACGTGTCTTGTAAAACAAATCGCTAAACCCGAAAATCAGAATAACTCAGGAAGTATGAATCGAACCGTAAAATCGAAAATGGCGGCCGTCGCACCACCCCTCAGAGTCGTTTGCCACTAAATCATATTCACTATAAAAGTCCCGATAAAACTATAAATATTCCTTATGCATTTATTGTGCTGCTGTATGTTCACAAATCTTTAGATATTGTTTCGATAAAAGTTTGTGGTATTTCCTTGCGTTACTAGCTTTTTGGTTGTTTGGAAATTGGTGACTGTGATATGTGGATAACTAATATGCCAAAGATACTGAAAGGTTTTGTGGAAGAAGCTAGCTAGAAGAATAAAAAAAGATCAAACCAACGATATTTTGAATACACAACATCGTGAAGAAACCAGCATGCCTCACGGATATTTCTCGCCAGCATGTAAAACCTAGATATTTCTCGCCGGCATGTAAAACCTAGATATTTCTCGCCGGCATGTAAAACCTAGATATTTCTCGCTGGCATGTAAAACCTAGATATTTCTCGCTGGCATATAAAACCTAGTCAAAGACCCATGGCCGGCATAAAAGCTCTAACACCAGCTTAGGCACTTACCATACGGAAAAGAAAAATGAAAATGTGTGTAAGGTGATATGGCTAGAAAGGTGGTGATTACGCACTGACATGACCTTATAGATAATAGAGAAAGTATGGAATAAAGAGACCCAAATAAATTACGATAAGGGTAAGACAACGATGAAATTTTTTGGTTGTGGTAAAAAAAGTCTAGGTAATAAATTATGTTGGATCCACGCTTAGGAGGCCTTAGTGGTAGTAATAATAATTTTAGAATCGTTTTATTGAACTATAAAGTTTCTTCGTCCTACAGTTTTACAGGAGGAGCTTGGGTGAAATAATAACAGCCGCTCAGGTGGATCTTCAGGATAAGCCCCGCTTGCCTGGGTTGGGCCGTGGATGTGTGAAAGCCCATTACATACCGAGTTTCCTCCGTGCCTCGGAAAGCAAGTAAGTACACGCATTTTTCGTGGCTGTCAATAAATTGTAGATCATAAACAGTCGTTACAATAGGCTACTGACTACCCGTCGGGGCTGCGGGTTGTTCGCAAGAGATACCGCGGCCTCGACATGAAGGGCTAAGAAGGAACATGGGTGGTTTTTAGTCAGTAGAAGTCTGACACTCCCTTTCGCTCTGCCCAAGAGCGGGAGGGGTTATTTGATGATTTCCCATCCTCAAAAAAAACAAAAAAAAGGCTACTGACTAGTAGCCGAAAGTCCGACAACCAGTCTTATCAAAGTCTACACAGTTAGTACTAGGTAATACGGTACCCTACGGTCAGAGAAGCAGTCGCTTCATGTAAAATCCTGATATTCAGCTGCATTCATTGAAACTGGAAGACGATCCCAACGTTGGGAAAAGGAACGGCGTTCCTACAGTTTAATTTTACACAGATTTATCTAATTGAACCTTATATAAAATTATAGCCCAGTTCTAAAGGCCCTGCTTGAAAATAAAAAGAGACATAGAGTACCTATAAAATGTCATCATCTGAGATAATCAACGCATAAGTTCTCATGACCTCACCTACCAGCGACCCTTAATAAACTCTATGTAAGATAAAACCCTTATTAGCATTCTCCCGTTCACGAGATTTCTCATCGCTGACTCAGTTGGCGGGCAATGTCATCGCCGGGAAGACCTGTGACGCATTGACTCATCTTATTTGCCTAGTCTGTTGTTCTGCATGGTTAATTGGAAAATTGCTAGAATTTACACAGCTTTATGGCCTTGTAATAAGGTATGATTAAGGAGAATTATACGGTCGTATCAAGTGACATCGGGTTCCGTTACTTTGTTTGTTTTTAGTTGGTTAGTTGCGGATTGTAATACGGGTGGTCTTCAGTTAAATAGGTACAGGTACACAGCTAGCTATATAATCTGTCAAATTTGTTTAATTGATTTTATACTTTATCGGTAAAGCGTTAGGTTCAGGGTTGATTGGGGAAAATTGACTGTTTTCGGTAGCTTGATGTACTGTTGTCTATACAAGTCTGTCGTTTATGAGCTAATACTTTTCGTGGATTAGATAGCTTATTGTGGCGACAAGATGTATGGAAAGTAGTTGTATTCATAAACTCCAATTCCGTCGGTATATCTTAATGCTTATAGGGATTTATCTTCGGTTTGAGACGTTTCAAACTCAAATCATTTATTTCAATTAGACCTTTACAGGCACTTCTTAATGTCAAAAGATAAGTTTGGATAGATATAAGCAGTTCACCACTAATTAATTTAATAATTTAGTAATTTGTTTGACTTTATTTACTCTAACTGTCAAGGACCAATTGAGTTGGTCAATTATACTCTCATTGTAAAATTATAACAAAATATCACGCTTGTAATCCCCGAAGTATTAGGCAGAGGTATCCCTATATTTCGCCAGTTGTGTTAAGTCTCATGTAGAAGGGGGCGTTATCGCCTAATAGCTATCGAATCATTCCAACAAAACAAATTAGCGATTAGATGCCAAAACAGAAATAAAACTAATTACTCAATAAACATTCCAACAATTCTTAGAATATCTCATTCGCGGAAGTATCAAGAAAGCAACAAAATGCTTGTAAATTTAATAACAGGCGGTGTAGAGCGAGAAATTCCCAACTTAGTGGGATTCAAACATCCGCTTTCGCTTAATTTATGGCCGATTCGTTTTCGCTAATTAATTTCAACTCTTATCTAATACGCTTAATTGGAGTTACGGAGTTTGTTCGCAATTCATCAGAGTTTAATATCACCGCAAAGAGTTTTGTGAAAGGAATTTTGTGATTACATAAAACATTGTCCTTGTTTTTGTGTGATTAGGTTTGGAGTTGGCTGGAATTTCCTGGGGTTTTTAAATTAAATATTTAACATTAGTAAGGAAATAAATACAAAACATTTCGTTAAAAATATCCCACTTCATCACAAATACACTAAACAGAAAGTTTAATAAAGTTACATGCATAGCCTTTTCCCAACTATGGCGATCGGCTTCCCGCCATACCGAATGCAGCTAGCTGGATATCAGTATTTTACACAAAGCGACTGCCCATCTTCCTAACCCAGTTACTACATAATAGGTAAGACACCCTTTAGTAAGACTGGCTGTAAAAATTTCGGCCCACTGACTACCTGTAAGGACTGTCAAAAATATACAAAATTGACTGCCGGGACCCACTGCAAAACGTGCTTTCCGAGGCACACAGAGTTTTCAAGAAACTTCAATAACACATAGTTATTCAATAACATCAAGCAAAATCTATTTTTAAACCTGATTAATGTGTCAACGTGTTGCTAGAACAAACAAAGTTATAACGAGCGATTCAATTGATCATTATCTTTAACTGTGCACGTTTGCTCGAAGTCGCACGACTTCCAGACTTTCGATACGACTTTACGAGGAGGACTGCGATTAGGAGCCGTTGAAGTCGTAATGACTGAAGTTAAACGTCAACACGACACGACTTTAAAACTGTGATGGAACTACTTATACGGTATAAAAAGATTTTTGATGCTTAATGTGTTTTCAATAACGAGGGCACAGATTGAATGGTAACTTTGTATCAAAAAGTGACTAGAGCCGGTCATTTCAAGATTCATTAGTATGAACGAACGGTTCTTGGAACTAAAATTAACAACACGTCAAAATGAAACGCGATTCAAGTGATGCGATTGCAACTATGCATAGCTGGTAATACGTTATCACTACGATACCTTTCCAACATAAGGGTCTCTGTATATAGGTTTCCCTTACAAGAGATTCTCATAAACTAATGGTTTTGTATGGCTTGATTGTTCGTCGTTTCTACGTACTTGTAAGTTTATTTCTATGCTGGTTTTCGGTCTAGAAACAATGACTAACAAGAAATATAATTATACCACCCAACGGCAGACAAAGTACTAGATTTTTACAAAGGGACAATACCTAATCAATATCAGAACTAATCGACATAAAAAAAAAATCCTAACAAAAACTGTGACAATTTAAAAAAAAACTGCTTCATAACCCAGTAGGGTTGGCACGCAGACGCAAGTTATTATAACGTCAAACCCGTATCACATGGCTGCTACGTAAGTGGGATATTTTATTATGACAGCCCTTTGTATCCTTGAGAAGATAAATGTTTCGCACAGGAAGTTAACTGAAGAAACGGTCTGACACTGGCTGGACATAAATGGGACGGCTTAACTGAATGGCTGAATGTAACTGATATAAAATAAAACAATTGTTTACAATTAAATATGTAAATGTAATGAAGTTTAGACTGAACTGCCGCTTAAGAGGTCATCTTTCTTCTTTTTTTCTTTACATAGTAGTAGGTATAAAGCAAAGACACTCCCGCTGTTTGTACGCCTAGATCTTTTAAACTATGCAACGGATTTTAATGCAGGTTTCAGCAATAGATAGAGTGGTTCAAGAGGAAGGTTTAGAGATGTCTATGTAGACATCTCTAAATCTTCCTCTTAGACCACATGACTAAGAGTTACATTTAAAATATACTAGCGAGCGGCCGGGCTTCACACGACTCTAACATTACAGTCGTGTGAAACGGCCGCTAGCTAGTATATTTTAAATGTAATTCTTAGTCGAGAATCAAAATGCACATTTTTTTCTTAATAGTTTCTTTTTGTAATGTAGAAGGTTATCTTTTTCTTGACTTAATAAATCTGAACAACCCGCTAAAAACATCCTTAGTAGATAGGTAAAATCAAAGGAAATTCTTTTTCAGATTTTAACAGTATTTTTTCAGTCATGAAAAAAACCTTTACAAATGCAATTGAATAAAATTCAAATTGTCACAAATAAATGACGGACAAAGTAAACCACATATTTTTTTAAAGGCTACACTTCTGACCGTTATACACACACGTACTATATTTTCATAAAATATACATAGTTTGTCCATGCAAGTAACACAAAAAAATGTAATAACAAACGCAGCTCACTACGAATTTCAGCCAGATACTGAAGCAAACAGGAATGTTCCTTTTCCGAATTCTTTCTTGCCTGCAGCAAAGAGTTGCCATATCAAAAACATTTCGTTGTTACCTTATTTAAAACCAGCCAGTACAAACGTTTACCCACATTTGTGGTTGTGGAGCCCAGAAAAGTAAATTTGTTCGCTTGTTTATTTGCTGAATGCGTTTTTAGGGTCCCGTCAATCCTGGCCGAGTAGCGGATTTTCTTTTTCTGTATGGTTTCTTTATTTTATTAGGCGGTCAGTAATCTTTTATTTCACAGGAATGGGGTGTACTCTTAAATAAGGCACCTATATTGATAATATTTCCATGACATAAACACGCCTGTAATCCCGAAGGGTTAGGCAGAACTGTACCTAATAATACATTCACATTTCGCCAGTTATTTTAAAGTCCCATATAATGAGGTGAGCCTTTTGCCATTAACTGGGCACAGACTCAGACACAGTACTGTGCTGATACTGAGAATTTCCTGATGGAAAACCACATAACACTTTACCCAACCCGGAAATCGAACCAAGGACCTCTTGCTGAGCAGTCGGGCTTGCGACCACTAGACCAACAAGGCTGTCAAACATAAATATTTTCATTTACCTTGTAACTTTCAACCTGTACCGCTGTGGGAGACTTTCCTTCCTTCGCAACTTCAAAGGAGAACGAAGTCTTTCAAAAACTATTTTTTATTACCTACTAGCTTCTTCACATACTCATTAAAGCCAATAGACCCAAAGTAAAACCAAGCAGGTATAGCTACCTAAACAGGATTATTTATTTTAAGTAAACCTCTTTTTGTATCGAATCCAAAAACCTAAGGATGGTCCTTTTAATTCACAAACTCATTCTATCGAGAAAAACTTTAGTGGAGCCGGATTGAATAAAAAAAAAATAGAGCTTGTTAGTGCCTTATCGTCCCTAAAAGTTATTAGGGTACGGAGGAACCCGGGTAAGTTAATGGGGCTTGTACGTGATAGGCTACCGAAGGCATACATAGGAACGTAGCGTAGTTAGTGTTGGTTGGTCTTATAAAAAGGTAGCTTAGGATACAGTTTACTTCAATGATCAGTTTGATAGTATTTATTACGAAGGTACGGGAGAGAGATTCTGATTGCTATTTTATGCGTGAGCCCTTATAAATAGGTCGTTATTTTCCTGCCTGTTATTTGGGGTTGGCGCAGCATGTCCTCATCATCAAGTATGGAATATGAAGACATGATGCGCTGACGAGTAATAACTCGTCATCTTAAAAATCACCTCTTTTCTCACCATATCATTCTTTACACAGTCCATCCATCTTTTCTTTGGTCGTCCTTTGCTTCCCCTCTACATTCAGTTTAAGTAAACTCATGGCTTTTTTCTCATTCTCTTTCCTTATAGATAACTTAACTGACTCCGTGGTCGAGTGGTATAGGCGTTTACTTCGTGACCCGGTGGTCGTGGGTTCGATTCCCACCGGAAGCATACTTTGTAAAGTTGTTTGCAGTTTAGCTAGGACATCACAGGCTTAAATCACCTGATTGTCTGATAAAAAGATGATTCCGTGCTTCGGAAGGCATTAATAAGCCGGTGGTCCCGGCTGTAAAATTGCGGTCGTCAAACCATGTCAGAGGCCCTTGAGGCAGTTTAGAAATTCTGACACTAGGGTGTGTGGGGTCGTTAGACCTTACTGCCCACACGATAAGAAGAAGAATATATATAAAGTACGTCTTTTCATCTGTGTTACGACTCTTTTGTTACATTACAAAGTTGCATTGTATTTATATTGCTATTACTCCAATTAAGCTGCTAGGATTGCAACTGAGTTCAAGACTACGCGTCCGATGCTAAGCCATTGGCAAAGTTTCGTAATAAATAAACATACTAATCGTGTTTCTTCGTCATTAAGCAGAACGGAATCTGGCTTAAAGCCAAAAAACTGCAGCATAAAGAGGTTTGCTTAAGTTTTAAGGGAATAACGAAGATATTGCATGTCTGTTTTAATCGTAAAAATTGATTTTCTTTTCTCTGCCTTACGCGAGTAGGGCCGCTGATGATTCGAAGCAGTTCATAATCTTACAGATCATAATGCCACTGGCTTTATAATTGCTTTGCAGAGCACCCTTAAAAAAGGGGTGGCCAATTACAAGCGCTTGAGTCATTGGGTTACCGATGATTTAAGAGATAACAAAGACATTGACAGGCAACGTAGATCGTTGTCGTACAGGGATGGTCAAGATTATGGTGATTAATCATTTCGCTCGTCATTTTACACGAGCATCCTGTGAACCAGTTATATTTTGCATGCAAACAGTGATGTTCAGTAAAATAATACACTCAATACGTTACTGTTCGTATCAAAGATGTTTGAGGCAAGACATTTTCCCCGTCGGGGCTGCGGGTTATTCGAAAGAGATACCACGGCCTCTGTGCAAGGGTTAAGAAGGAACATGGGTGGTTTTTTAGTCAGCAGATGGGGTTACTTGGTGATTTTCCTCCCACCAAAAAAAAAGGCAAGACATTTTTTTATTTGGTTTTGCAGTCACCAAAAAAACAATGGATCAGAATTGACAGGATGACAGGGATTTGAGCTAAGATGTGTAACTCAAATCCCTGTCATCCTGAAAATTTTGTAAGAACATACATTTTCTTTCTTCCTTCTTCGTGTTAAGAGATCACGTAAAACGTATGCCACGTTCAACATTTTGACGGAACCCAAGCATCAACAATAAATATCCATCGTAATATCTTTTTGTTGACAGCCGACTGGCATGCACTCGGAGCGAAGGCATGCCATGATATCAGTATTCAGTTCCCGTAGTTAGGGAGGGGACACGTCTCGTAGCATTTCATTACTGCATCCCTACTGGGTTCAGCCGAGACCTATCATGCGATATTTCGGCATTTTCTTTCAAAATATGTTGCACTTTTTTGTGTTTTGTTTGTCATTTGGCTGGCACGCTTTTTGAATACGTTATGGGTTGTGTAGATAATGCTACTCCTGTTCAAACACTGATATGACATAAAAGTATATTGTTTGTTTTGGCCATTTATTCCCTGAAAAGTTACCCAAATTTAAATGTACTTTTTAACATACAACAATTATTATGATGAAAATATTGCAATATTTCAGGTAACAGTTAATTAAAATAATCAGTTCGGAAAATGTGTCATAATGAAAGAAGCGTGTAATTAATAATCCTTCCTGCTGGTTTTTGTGGTATTCATTTGAACAGTTTCCGATATTTTTTTATTGATTTTCCTACTTAACTGTTACCACTAAAAATAATTTACGATTCTTTAAAAATCAGGTTGTATTACCCAATGTACATAATTATGTAAATATATGAAAAAATTGTCAGCAATCATCTGTTAATTAAATGAATTCTGACGCTTTGATTTTATTCTGATTTGAAGTACATGTATTAAAGGTATGACCATAATGCCATGGAAGTTGGGTAGGTCTTTGGTGTGGGACGCAACTTGCGTCGACACCCTTGCGCCATCCCATCTTCCTAGCACGGTGTCCTGTGCCGGGGCGGCTGCTGCAGGTGCTGAAAACCTCAAACGGCGCAAATACAACAACTTAATTGGCAGTTATGTGTTTGAGCCGTTTGGGGTTGAAACACTAGGGCCTTGGGGTCCGAGTGCTCACCTAATATTTAAAGAAATTGCCAAGCGGTTGGTCGACTCTTCACGTGACCAGAGGGCTGGCCTGTTCTTTGCCCAAAGAATCAGCATTGCCATCCAACGTGGGAATGCTGCCAGCCTTCTGGGCACTTTTCCTGTTGACAGCGGTGTGGATGAGTTTTTTGACGCCATGTAATTCTTCTCTTTTTGATACTTGTATATATTTTATTATAATTTTAGTTCTGTAAATTGTAGTTTGTAAATATTTCAAGCGACCATAGATTAAATGTTATGTATATATATGCAATTACGAATTAAGCTTTGTCTTTATTAAAATGCATATTTCAGTGTTCAATGCATATTATCATCATCTGCCTAGCATTTTTCCCAAACTATGTTGGGGTCGGTTTCCAGTCTAACCGGATGCAGTTGAGTACCAATATTTTACATGTAGTGACTGCCTATCTGGCCTTCACAACCCAGTTAGTACTAGGTAATACGATCCCCCTTGGTAAGGACTGGTTATCAGACTTTCGATCCCCTGACTACCTGTAACGACGGTAATAATATATAATAATAAAATAATAATAAAAGTTTTTATTGATTCTCATACAATTTTTTACAGCACAAAATTGAGGCAAGCCCCGGTAAGTTATAAATATACTTGTGATGGGGTTACCTCGCAACTTCCCATGGAATATCTTTCTCTCTACAATGTTGAGACATAGGTACCTACTTAAAAAGAATAAGAAAAGATTACATACCAAGGATAGTACAATATTATTTTGGCATGTTCAAGTATGTGTAGTGTTTGTGTGTGTGTGTGTAAGTGTGTGTTAGAGAAGCGAATGTGCGATGAGTATCGGCGTGAGTAAGTGTATGTGTGTGAATGATTGCATGATGAAAGTACGTTATGATAGGGTTCCTCTTTAACATATTCTGGTTAATAAAACTTCGATTCCATCATACGTTTGTGATGTGACGGTGGTGGACTTTCTCAGAAGTAACCACGAAGTCTTCATGATTTCCCACACCCCAAAAAAAAAATCTAAAAAGGCATCACTGACGAAAAATTTGACGTTCCAATTTCAAGTTCTAATTTCCCACAACACATTTCTCTAGCAAGATTAACTGATAGCTATCCGAACCCTTCTCAAGACAAAGGATTTAAAACGTTGTCCTGTCTTCAAAAGAATGGATCCACGCTTAGCAGCCGGATCCCTATTCGTTGCACGTTTTCAGTTTTATTGGAATTAAGTTATACGGAACCCTTTACTTCCACCAACGTTTTGGTGGCATTACTGCGGATTACTTTCCGAAGGGTGTGACTCAACCGGAACAATGTAGAATAGGCACATTTTACGTATTTATGGACCCCTAATCCTTATTACGTTATGTTTGAAATTATATTTTGTTCATTGTGGGAATAAATCTCAATTCGCGTGGGTTTATTGGGTCGTATTGTAATGTATTATTATATTTTATTCATACTCTTGAATTTTAAAGGTCAAAGTTTATGAGGACTTATGGTTTGTTTTAAAATTGTATAACTATATTATATTTGTGTGTTTTGTGACGTTGTACTATTTGCAGATGATACCTCTCTTATCTTTAAAGTAGATAGGAATAGATACAATTTTGACGACGTAGGTAAATAGCACGCTATCAATGGTCACGGATTGGTTCACAACAAACAACCTTGTTCTTAATGCCAATAAAACTAAAATAATTAAGTTCGCTTTACCCAATGTCAGAAATCTAGGTCCCAATATTATCCTCGCCAATCAAGAGCTGGAAACTGCCGACTCTGCTGTATTTCTGGGCATAACAGTAGATTCAAAATTACAATGGGGATTACACATATCAAGCCTAGCGGGAAGGCTAAGTTCGGCCGCATACGCCGTCAGAAAAGTAAGACAATTCACTGACGTTGATACAGCACGGTTAGTCTACTTTAGTTATTTTCACAGCGTTATGTCCTACGGTATTCTGCTGTGGGGCAAAGCTGCTGATATTCAAAATATATTTGTTCTGCAGAAGCGAGCCGTTCGTGCAATTTATCAGCTGGGTGCCCGAGTTTCTCTTAGAGATATTTTTAAGGAGATTGGTATTCTCACGGTTGCTTCTCAGTTCATCTTTGCCAACATTTTATATATTAGACAAAATATTCACCTGTACACTAAAAACAGTGATATTCACAACTTTAACACCAGAAATAAGCATAAACTACGCGCTCCTTTTCACCGGCTTCACAAAGTTCATAATTCATTCGTAGGGCTCGGTATAACATTTTATAACAAACTGCCATCTTCTTTTTTAGACTTGCCATTTAATGCATTTAAAGCCAAAGTGAAATCTAATCTTTGTTCAAAAGCTTACTATTCCATTAACGACTACTTAAATGATAAGAATAGCTGGTCGTTGAGTTGAACACAAGACAATGTTTGTAATTTATGTTCTTTCTCCAAAATTAGTTTACTGATATAATATGTTATGTCTTTTTTATGTTTTATTATTATATACCTTTTATTATTGATTGTAGTCAATCGTAATATTAACTTACACATAGTATTGTATCGAGTCTGGTTCTTCTAACCAAACAGACAGATGTGTTGCTGGAGAGTTTGTTCCGCCACTTCTTCTTTCCAGCAAAAACACTAGGAAGTGTCGAAGGGTGGGCGTTTTGGGGGACTGTCACTTGTAAATAAGTAAAGTAAAGTAAATTTTGACGTTCGAAAAGTGCTGATTATCAGCCTAGTTTGAATAAATGAGTTTTGATTTTGATTTTGATTTTGATATGCGATTCTTAAATCCATTCACACACACACATATTAACCCTTCAATATGTTATAACATTTTTATCATCATCTGCCTAGTCTTTTCCCAATTATGTTTGGGGCAGCTTCCAGTCTAAAAAAATGCAGCTGAATACCTGTACTTTACATGGAGTGACAATCTATCTGACCTCCACAACCCAGTTAGTACTAGGTAATACGATCCACCTTGGTAAGGACTGGTTATTAGACTTTAGATCTTCTGACTACCCGTAACGACGGTGGTGGACTTTCTCAGAAGTCAGAAGTCTTGATCTGTGCCCGTATGGTGGCAATAAACTTGCCCTGGTACACCTGTGCCTAACCCTTGATGTTATATGAAAACCGAACATCGATCAAACTAAATTATTTACATCAACACCTGCCCGTTAGAAACACATTCAGGTTCGGCGTTCAGTTAACAGGCTGATTAATTATGACCAGTCAGAATTGCAAGTGGTGATTGTATTATTCAATGGCTTAGATTCGATTCGTGGTAGTTAATTACTACAGGATACTAAATATTTCAGCCTAAGTGGAGCTAACATGAATGCATTTTTATGGTCTGATTAAGTAACGTCTAATGCGGTTATCAATATAAATGGGGATTATGATAACATTATCCCCATTTATATTGATAATTATTATATTGATAACCACATTCATTCATGAGTTAATTATTTAACTCATAGCTAATATAGCTGAAGTAGTCGTATCGAGAGGACGACTTCGTCTCAGTTACCCAGAAGCTGAAAAGCTGTTGAAGCTTTCTTGGTTGCGTGGGACCAGCTAACAACGACGCCTCGAGAGCAAGATGCGAACTGTGGTGGGAGGTATTTAAATCCCCTGTTAACTACAACGTAGGCGTAGGTAGTAGGCGTACAGAAAAAAATCTATCAGAGGAAGGGCGGATATACAGATAAAGTTAAAACGCAAAAATGAGTCAATTTCATCGACAACACATCATGGCTTCTAGGCAGCTCAACAATTGAGAGTTGAAGCTGCATTGGGACAGTGCAGCAGTGTGGTGAATACGGTTCTCTCATAGTAGCTTGTAAACCAGTAGGTAGTTGAAACAAGCTGTTTAGATACTACGGTTGTTGACAAAAGCCGGCAGTATACAATATTGGTCGCACCAACAAGAGTGTCGATAACGATGTAAACAAAATAAATTATTTATCGATACGTAAATAATTTACAGGCTTTCATGTTCACGTGTGAAAGTACAGTAAGAGGCGAAAAAACAATGAATGTAAATTGTACGAACGGCAACAGTTTCACTACCACTACTTTCAACCTAGTAGGTACAGTTGATAAAAGAGATAAGAAGACAGAGATATCTTTTTGATGATATCGACAATTAAAAATGCTTTCGGATAGCCCTGGTCTCCTTGGTCCAACTTTAGCCACCAATCATAAAGGTCTTATTTTTTTTTTCTGCCAGAAGTATAAGAGCACCTTCACACTAGTGTTTGTCTAGCGTAGGCGTTCGATAAACTTATGAGCAGCGCAGACGCTGGCGCCAGTGCAAGGGTAAATGTAAACGCTGCGTTAACGCCGCAAGTGCGCGACGCATGCGCTGCGTTACTGCGGAGCCATGTACAAGCAATAGAAGCGATTGCAATTGTGTGTCGCTGCGCATACGTTTATCAAACGCCTACGGTGGACAAACGCCAGTGTGAAGGCGCTCTAACTGTGCGTGGTGGAAATGTGTATTCTTTCATGCACACCAAAAGCTTTTACCAACTGTACAAGTAGATACAAAACACAAGTTAGTGTAAGGGGGTGCGTCGTAGTAATAAAATTGGTCGTACAGTCGCACTCGTAAACTATTGTGCGTTTTTATGATTCATCTCTATGTTTGCTGAAGCCCTCACTTGAGAAGATGGTACGCTCGCGTGCTAAAGGCATATATCGTAAAACTTCTATTGTTTTTAAATTACCTACCAAGCGAAAGTACCTAAGGCTTTTTCATAAGCGCTATCGCGTACGCCTGTAAAAGTTGGATATAAAACGCTCTATACTTAAAAGCTGTGGTGATGCATTAGGATGATAAATTCGTGTTTTACTTTTGTATAATATTCTTACAAATAAATCCAAGAGTGACCTTTAAATATTTATCATTTTTTTATTATTAATTTCTTGTCCTGTGCGAGACCAATAAATACCTTTTCTTTCTTTCTTTAAAAAAAAAAAAATCTGTTCGCTACCTTCACTTCAGTTTTCAGTACTGAATTTTCCAGCAAGTATCATTGAGAACAAACCATGAGAAGCTAAATGATATACTACAGTAATCAACTTGTTTATTACCATGGGCTTCCGTACGCAAAATAATGCCCTTTGGACGCAGAACAGGGGATGAGACAAAAAAAATCTAATTAGTCCGTCAGATAGATCTCAAAATAATATTTAAAACAATTTTTTTTCTTTTTTAACGTAAACAAAAAATTAAGACGATACAGTGCTTCGAAAACTCGTGTGACGTCACATATCAGTACATTTTTTACCTACAAGTGACGTAACAAGCCCCCACTATCTATGACGCGTTTTATCTTCGTAATTTTTTATTAATTTGATAAAACAAAAAACACGTATTTATCCAATATTTTTCGATAATCTAACTGACGGACTAAACAGAATCATATTTTTGTGAGTCAGTCCGATCCCTATTGCAGACCCCAGCCTAAGCTGTTACATTATACAATACCATGGACTTTCGCAAACACCAGTGTGAGTGACTATACGGCGAGTGCGAAATTTGTGCAGTGCCGTCTAAGTAAATTTGGTCATCTCACCCAATCTGTGTTTACGAGGGGTCAGACTGCGTGAGCCATCGAGATTTGAGGGCCAGTCGCCCAGCCCTAACGATGAATCATTGTTGCGAAGACGTCTTTTATTTAATTTTCCCTCTGTTTTACGTGTATTTTTCTTAGTCACCCTTAGTTACGTGTCGTTCCGAGGAAAATGGTGAAAACTATTGTGTGTGGTCACGTTTCTTTTGTGTTTGTTCAATTTAAGTTATCAGCCAAGCAAATACAGTCCACGTGGAATATCTGTAACCCGCTAGATACCTACAGATATGTCTAATGCATTGCTCTCTGACTGAGGTCCGCGACTCCACACCATAAGCGTATATTTAGTTTACAAATGGGCAGAGTGATCATTTAATTCGATCAACTTCAGCTCCTTAAGAGAGGCCAGCAACGCATAGCTGCGGGTTGTTCGAAAGAGATACCGCGGGCTTGGCACAAGGGCTAAGAAGGAACATGGGTGGTTTTTAGTCAGTAGAAGTCTAACACTCCCTACCACTCTGCCTAGAGCGGGAGGAGTCATTTGATGATTTCCCAACCCCAAAAAAAAAACAGGCCACCAACGCATCTTTGCCACTCAATTGTTGGATGCTTAAATAAAAGTACCTAGATATTCTAGACTGATCTATTCGAAAACAACAACTACGAAAAAAATAAGCTATATTCAGGTAAACATAGGGTTTTTTCCATCAGGAATAATTTCTCAATAACAGCCACAGACTTTGGATTTTTATAGAAGCGATTTTATGATCTTATCTTTTTCATTATCACGTGTTATTTATTTGACTAAGAAGAAAATAAATAAGTTTCTCATAATTACTTTCTGCTATAATTAAATTGTATTTAAACCTAATACACGAACACATCTAAAACAAAAGCTTCACAAATTATCCTGCATGTTTGTCACTTAAATTGGAAGCCCTTTTAATCCCTTTGGGGGTGTAGGCTTAAGATAAACGCACGTTACATACCCTCGGGGTATGTGTCGATATTTCGCGGAACCCTAAGACAGTATCGGCAGCCATATTTCTCTTAGGCCGTCAACACACGATCGTGTAGGTTCGGAACGGAAATCTGCCAGCCACAGCCGTTTTAGCGATCGACACTGGCTTTATTTAGCGTGAAAGTTTATAGTAAAGGGTAATGTAGAACGTCTATGAGATCGGGAACGAAAGGTTCTTCAATGGTGTGTATCTAAAACTATTGAGCTTTTTAGAGTCCGGGTTTTTTTGACTATATTATTCTTTGTTCATTTAAATAATTATGTTATTCGTTTTGTAGTTAAAAGATCTACTTTACCTTACTAAGGTACCTACATGTTATTTTTCACAGCGAGACTTATTTTTTTTAAATGTTGATTTAGGGAAAAGCGTGGTTGCATATCAAAATTATTGTACATTTTTAAAACAGTCTTCACTGATCTTTTTTGCCATTGTTGAATGAGCCTTCAGGCCCAAACAACAATTGATGTGAATGTATTTATTTGATTTTTCCTCAAGAGTAACTCTTGAGTCACGTACCCACGTAACAATATTTCGTTTTTTATGTGGAGGTCGTCGATATTTTGCGATGATTTCTGATGTGTCAGACATAGGGGAAATTGTTGATTTCCACTTATCGGGAGTGGCAGTATTCAGAAAGAAAATAAAATGTAGTTTGTAATAAGATGTTTTATTTTTAGATAGTTTGACAATATTAGTTGTTTCAAGTAAAAATTAAATAGCGTTAGGAAAGTGAAAATACCTGCCACGTTTTGACCCTCTCTATTGGTACAGTCACGAGCATTAATATGAATATCGCTCATTTACTGCCTAGTTAATACTATGTAAGTAAAAACGTTAATGTTAATTAATACAGTAGGTGAAAATCACCTTTAAAAGTGACTTCGCGTATATATACAATTAATTAACATAAATTAATTAACATTAATGTTTTTACTTACATAATATTAACTAGGCAGTAAATAAATACACACAATGTTAATTTAGGTAGTAGGTTTACAAAGACAGCAAACTAAACATAACATAACATAATTATCCTCTGTTAAGGTATCAAGACTATTCTAAGAAGAACTACCTTATTTCTATTCAAAAGGCTTTACCTTGACCGATAAGCTCTCTTTACCTTTCGACGTTTCGACAAACAAAATAAAAGGCGGAGCTGAATAAACAACCCAACGACATAAAAAACTAAACCGAATACAAAATGAAATGGGTAAAGTAAATAACATAAAGTGGGACATTTGCATTTATGTTAATTTCGGGAAAATTTGTAACAACGCTCATATAATGCCAGCCCACGGGAACTCCCAAATACAAGTTTCACGTACGAAAAATTAAATCCACGTTTTAATTCCACGCTCGAATGAATGGACAATTTGTTTATTAATTTACGGGGAATATTGCTTTCTTTGTAATTGGCAACATAAAGCTGGGGATTTAATTGCCTTGTTGCTTTTCTGATTTTTGCAGTGCTGTCCGAAACCAAATACATATAATTATATTCTTTATTGCTATACGCACCTCCGACGTACTTATCCCGAATAATTGCCTAACTTAAAAATGTCGGTGGGCCTGAAAAGTTCTGGAGTGGCGGCCGCGAACCTGAAGAAGCTACGTGGACCGATGACCTGATAAAGGTTGCGGGGATCCGCTGGATGCGAGACGATCAGGACCAGTCAATGTGCCGACAGCTGCGGGTGGCCTATGTCCAGCAGTGGACGTATTTATCGTATTTAAATTATGAAGATGAAACGTACCTGTATTTAAAGATTATGTTAGAGTCGGAATGAAATATTTTACTTTTGTTATCAAAACACAGTTCCAGGAATCATAAACTTTGCGCGACTGAACTACATTCTGAGTACAACTTAAATTCACATTGTTTTATGGCACAGTCCACATTATCGAATGCTCCAGTAATTAAATGGTAAACGAAATTACTATAAGAAACCATACTACTTCCAACAACATGTGGGGTTTCCAATCACGTAGATGTAGGTATAATACATACATACAGGGTGTGATACACCCCGCCATAAGCTGACGGGGTGTACATTCAGTTATTTATTCATGATATATTTTGACACATATTCCATATTAGAATATAGAAATCGTTGAAAATCTGTTACTTTTTGTGCACAAAAATTAGGCACAAATCAAAAGAATGTCTTTCCTAAATTCGTGGCATATTTTTCTCTTTTTCGATAAATGTGTATCTGGCCGAAAGTGAAAGATCTCATTTATTGGATTCCCATAACGTTCCTAAAATAATTTCTAGTACCAGTCGTCTTAGTATGGTATACTGAAGTCACATCATCGGTCTACGGGGGCTATCCCTTACACACTATAATATAGAGATGAAGACGAGATATAGTATACATATAGTACTAAGTTATTTGAAATAAACTGTTATTATTATAGTTCTGATGTATCTCTGGGTCCTATTCAGCATCTAAGGATTTTCCAAGTCATTTTTAAAACCATTCACGACGTAAGCTCAAATTAGTTTAAAAAAAGAACTTGTGGTCTTTTCCGATGTTAATAAAACAGCAACAAAATAATTCAGACCTTTTCTTAATTGTGTAACACGGTCATGCGCAACAATACCCATTGCTACCTAGCCAAACATACCGTACAGTAGTTGTTACCGCTGATACGTCGTATGTCAAAATTGAAGCTTTTACGCTTTATAGGGCTTCGGGTTTTTTATTTGATATTCGTCATGTAATGTCGTTTGGTCCGAACCAGGATTGATGGATGGAGTTACCACTGGAAGATGTAGACTAGAGACTGTAATTCTGCAGTACCAAGTGCTGTCCAGGTCACCTGGGCGTTTCGAATCTTTGTGCAATTTGGGTGCCGCTCGGGAACGTTCCTTTTGTGCACCCTGTGTTTTTCCATATTGACTTAATCATCATCATCATGTCTAGATCTAGAGTCTTTACCGGATGCAGCTGAATATCAGAATATTACGTACCTATATGAGTTAATAAGAATCGTATCACGAAATCATTTACTGCTTGATCTTATTTTATATAAAACATGTTTACAAATAAAATGATTGCTAGACTAATAGGTTAAAGTACACGTACATAATGTTTCATACTGCTTTTCACTCCCCAAAGACTGACTCCGGCGCATTTTCAGCTAATTTACTATTTTCAGCGCTGCAGCGCTTTGTGATCGTAATGCATTGTCAAAAACACTTTGTAAGTAACTTTAATGAGCAATTTTAGCTGAAAACTGGGAACGTTGAACAATTAGCAAACGCTACTTTTACCCAGGAGCTTGAGTTCTAATTAATTGAATTTACAATTAAGTTTTAATTAGTTGAATTTACAATTGGCCAACGTTTACGTACGTAATGAACCACAGGTTACGTTCCACGAGACCGTTGTATTACCGAGTTGTAATTACTTCACTGTTGCGGTTTTTGTGTTGGTTCCTTCGTTTTTAACATAGCGATCTTTGAGGCCTATTGTTTTATTTATTTATTTTATTTTGTTGAGTTTGGGTGGCTTACAGCTAACAGTATAAAAAATTATAGTGAGGCAGTTAACGGCAAGCCACCATAGTTGGCAGTAAATATTTTCGATATTAATGCACAGATGATGTATTGATGACACACAATTAACTCTACTGATATATTTTCTTCTTTTTTGCTGATAATCTTGACTTTTTTTTCCAAATAGACTTTCCATAAACTTAGATGCCATTTCAATATAGATCAAAAAGTCTTCAGTTTAGGTGGGTACTTGTTTGAAATGCTTTATTGAAATTAATAATGGAATCGACCTCAAATGCCTAAATTATGATGAATAGCGTCCATTGTATTGAATTGTTTCAATATTAATCAAAATTCAACATGCTATAAAACACAATTTGTCGCGAGTGCAACTGACGTTAGCCGCAAGGGTTTAACCAACCCTGTGACTGCCACCGTCCTTCATAATTAATCGGGAAACGGGTTACGCGGTAACAAACGGGAAACACGGTTCGAACGGCATTTTGTCCAGTGACCGAACATCGTTCTCTGTTATTTCAATGAGAGATTGAGGCCTTTTGTGTTTTTTGAGAGTTCCATTTAGCCTGTGGCTATTGAATGGGTTAAAACTCCTATTACGGTAGTGGATTGAAAGCGCTGGCCTTTTCACAGGTAGCCGATAGACGGACTGGGCTGGCGGCCTTCACAAAAAGTAGACACGTTTTGAGGTAGATTCACTTTGGTCAGATTGGTGGTCAAATGAACAAAAATAGTGAATGTGTGTCCAGTCGCTGTTTTTATAGCTTTAGCAAACCGCAAACGTTTCATATATATTGGGATTAAATCCGTAGATACCTCAACTAAGCCTTTACGATTTAAGAAGATATTATGCAGTTCAACATCGAGAATAGAATATAATGTACTTTACTGTGCACCAAAAAGAGTGTTAATTAGCTTTCCATCGGGAATTTTTCAGTAGGAGCCACGAAGTCTAGATTTGCCCCAGTTAATGGAAAAAGGCTCGCCCCCTACTACATGGGACTTAGGAAACACAACTAGCGAATTGTGTGTGTACTATTAGGTACACCTCTGCCTTACCCTTCAGGTATTACAGGCGGGATATAAATACAATACATAAATATATAATAAATAAATTAACATGTTTAATTTTCTTCCAAACCTACTTGCAATAGAACGGATTTTGCCTGAATTTAGTTTCGCTCAATACTAAAACGCAACACCACAGATACTCAAGTTTCGATAAATATTTGCCGAACGTGACTATCCGTTGCACTTCAGGATTATTTTGCAAACAAAAAAACAGAACTTGCAAACACATGTATCGTATTGTAAATGACACGGTTTATGGAGGTTCCCTAATTTCGTTTTGGGTCAAACATAATTGGGACGCTTTGTTATTTCTGTATTTTAATTGTTGTTGTTGACATTTTAATAATATTATTGAAATGTTTATATGAAATGTATTTCTTTAGTGTTCCAATTTAAAATGGTTATTTGAATTGCGTTTACACCAATTATGTTCAATTGAATTCAGTCAACAAATAAGGAAGAACTATAGCTGTTTTGATCCAATTACAAAAAATCTTCCATACCTGTACGTACAAAAATACAATTATTTTGAAAAAATCCAGAGTGCAAGTGGTCACTTCTTGTGTGGTGATGCCGTTAAAAAATTAATATAAAACATGTACGTGTCACGTTTTAAAAGTTTGTTAGAATTTAGGGAAACGGTGGTATCAAATTTTATTATGGTACAAAAAACAAGCATTTTAAAATTAAATAATAATTAAACTTTCATGAATGTTTTGTTTCTTATTTTTTTTTGTTTTTTCATTGGTTAGTATACATTTCGGATCAGACAGGTTTTTTTTTAATATGTTGTATAAAGCTGCACTATAACCGATTAGCATAGGACAAGTAGACTTCCCCGTGAAAGAGGGTAGCCTTTACTAAATTCGTAGCCTCTTTTTTGCAAAGCAGTTTCTGATTACACTATACTATTCAAACAAAATTGGCAACATGCTGTTTCTATTAATATTAGTTTGAACTTCCATGCATAACAGTCAATATCATAAATTCATACACCAAAAAGCCGTACGTGTGCATGAAAAGTGTAAAACAAAAAGTATCGAATTTTTTATATTCCGACGGGAGAATATTTCATTGATCTTTTATTGCGTTTACACTGGGGGGATAAGGGGGATAAAATCACAACTTCGGAGAAGAAATGAACTGAGAGGAGAAAGGGTTGGTTGCGACACGACTTGAATAGACAATGCTCATTCGGAATGTTGATTTGTTAAATCGCTACGCGCATACCAATGGATTTGGCTGGCTGCAAATTAAATTGTTCTGTAAAAACGAACATGAATTTTGTGAATAAAGTTATTCTTGCATTTCTTTGGTTAAACCTCTATTGAAAAACCTTTTCTTGTAAAATGTTAACATTTTAGCGACTAACAAAAAGTACAAGGCAGTTGTGAGTGGCAAATCCGGGAGAAGACGCCCTAGAAAGACATACATTGACATCATTGGTGAGGTTTTCCAAAGAGGACAGGCGCGTTGTACCTACTCACAAGCGGCGTGCGTGTGTGACCAGATGTATGAACGTGGACAAGGCAAAAGTATATAAGGAAGCAGGTGGCTGTCTGTGGTTTTTGCCTACCCCCATGAGAAAAAAGCGTGAGTTTATGAATTTTAAAAGTCTTCATTTGCCTGTTGAGTTTTCTCTTAAATTAGTTTAATCTTAATTGATTTACCATTTTCAGACAAAAATCACGTAAATATTTCCCTACCGTAGTAGTAGTTTTGAATTTCTATATACAGTCGTGCTGATGGCAGCTGATTGCGAGTAAAACTATTAGTTGCATTGCTTCGACATGCTCAGCGGATACTAACTAATTTAGCGACGAACTCATGTGATGTAAACTAAAACTAAACTAACGCAAGCTTACGCTAATTATGACGTTGATTTATTATTGTTTGTGAACTCTTGTTTGTAGCTGTGTGTCCTAGTCTAGTCGGTACACCTATGTGACACTGACGTGGAACGTGTTTTATCTAGACCAGTTGAATATTTTAAAGGGAAAACTTTTTTTTATTCACAATATTGAATAAAGAACAACACATTACGCTCCAGTAATAAATTTGCTGACGTAGCGTAAAAAAGTTGCAAAGCTCAATACGGGACTGGGCAGGCCATGTCTGCCAAGGTAAACCTGTGGGTCCGCATACCACAAAACTGCAGATTTGGAAAAGCTGAGGCAGCGTGGCAGATCGAGATGGTGGGATGCTTTAGATGGGTTTTGTCGTTAATTGGTGAAAAGAAAAAAAATTGAAATAAATATGTTTTCTTTCTTTCTTTCTTTCTTTTCTTTCAAGAGGTGTAACACGGAGAAAATGTAAGAACGGGAGGAGGCCTATAATTCAATGGTCGGCCGAGTGTTTTGTTATTTACTATCGTACATTTTGCCAAAATTGCTTCAGTATTATCAATCAGTTGTCCTGTGTTTCGATAAGTCAACAAGTTAGTTTTCAATAATCAGAGAAGACGTTACAGCCCCTTCGCATTCATCACACAGTTCTCGGGTAAAATAATAACAGTAAATAGACACATACTGCCTCGTCAAACACAAAATAATACAATATGACAGCCGCCATAATGAAGTCGCAGCAAACCAAGGCTACGTTAAGTTTCTCTTGATATGTAATTTTAAATCCGGCGGAGGATATGAATATCTTATTTACCATGAAATGAATATATTCGGAGACCGAGTACGGAATATTAACATTATGTATATTATAAAGAAAGCCGCGGAGTATTTCATTTCCATGCAGATTGAGGAGGAAAATTGAGTGAGTAAGTTAGTTATTTTCTGGTCTAAGAAAAGGTTTAGGGAAAAATGTAGATAGGATTTTGGCTTTTAAGATGGATAATCGTCTGGCAACAATTATAATGTGCCATATTTGTATGTTGGATGAACGGTATATAAAGTTACTGTGGCCCGCCTTAACAATAAATTGATATTCATCATCATATCCAATTTATAAGCCAATTTATTTGGTGTCGGCGCAGCATGTTTTATACTGAGAAGTATGGAAGAAAACATGCTATTACACGTCATCTCAGCAGTCATATTTCGTCATATCATATTAAATTTTATTGATAAAGAAATATAAATACTGCCTCGTTGGCCTAGTGCTGCCGTAGTTGGTGTTTGAGTTTAATTCCCAGGTTGGATGTGTCCCGTCGGGGCAGCGGGTCCCGTTGGGGCTGCGGGCCCCGTCGTTTCAAGGAGAGGTAATATCCAAATGTCCTTGAAGTTTAAGTAAAATTACGATAATTTGTCGCTACATGTTAAACACTGGTATTCAGCTGCAGCCAACCCCAATTTAGTTGGGAAAAGGCTAGGATGATGATGATGATGTCCTTGAAGTCAAGTCAAATAAACCTATCGTGTTCCGATATCTGATGAAAACATGATAATATTTTCTGCATTCAAAAAGCATCACAATATTACATGTGGCTACCTTTTTTTGTTACAAAGGTAATTTTGTACTTAATAGTACATGGGTACAAAACTTTCGCAATCTGACACGTTATTACCGATGCCTTCAAGCCATCCCTTTCATATCCAGAGTAACTTTATACCCTTGATGTTGTGCAGGCTCATATCTCTCCGCTAATATAATTTGTCTGAGACTGTGGTTTCAAATTACGAGCTATGCTGTCTAGTTAGAACATCTTTTCTAATAACACACCCAGTTCCATGTCAGCAGGATTATTACGGGAAGTAATGATATTGTTGTAGTTTGTTTGTTCGGCTAGTTGTAGGTAACTTCTTATTTTGTTGGTCTAACGTTGCCATCACGACCTCATGATACGGTTTACGATAAGCGACACGCGCGTTCATACGCCAGTATATTAAGCCACTGCAATCTGTCAATAATTTTTAATAGATTTTCAACTTTATCGTTTTCTCCACAGTCGCGTGTCAAAACGGTTTAGAAGACGGGCTCCTTTCATGAAACTCACTCGCTAGTAGAGTTATATTTTACACACTGAAAACGCAACCTGTTCACTAAATGCTGTAGTCCAGTACTTACACAGCGTGTACCTACCAGAAAGACCACACGATTCAGGATTCAGGATTTCGATTTCAGGGTGTGATTTAAACCAAAAAACTGAACAAAATGCTGTTTAGCACAAAACATCTACATCACACAAAAACATAGGTACCATGGCTGGTAGGAAGTTGTTGGAGAAAGTGGATCAGTTTGATCCTCTCAATCACACATTCTGGTACACGCTGTAGTCAATACCTGTTTATTTTTGTAAACTGATATTAACACAAAATCATATTCCGTTTTCAGTGTTAATGATAATGTCAATATTATAGCTATGCTTACAAGCATAGCTATAATATTGACATTATCTTATTATATTTGAATAGATTCCTGAAACATTTCGGGAATAAGTAAGCAACTTTTCACCAAACTGCCAATTAGTTGCTAAGTACTTTGTAAACTTCAACCAAATAAACGGTAGGTACAGAAATAACTCTCATCATTCATTCAGTGCAAACTTTTAAATAAACTCAATTAATTAACCCCAGACCATAGATTCAGTACGCCAGCCATCGGACAGCAGTGAAACGAGGGTTAATCTGTAAATCATGTCAACTTCACACTACCGTTAAAACCTAAATACACGAAACAGTTTTAAACGAGACTAGCCACATTTTGTCGGGACCTAACGCCCTTATTGCAAAGGTATAAGGTAGGGAATGAAGTTCGAATTGAAAATGTGTTCGGATATCCGCAATTAAATGGCGAGAAACGGGTATACATCAGCGGGTGGTGAGACTGCGCCCCCTGGCGGACAATCACGAAATGCTTTTATTTTTTCAGTCGGCCGCCGTTATTGCCTCATCAGAGGTTGTTATGGTCTGTGGCACTGCAGTTACCGTCGCCATTGCAATTTATATACGTTAACGTAAGTAAGTACATGTGTAACACCCCTATGTTGAGTACTTTGGAAGGTTAAAAGCACGAATGAGGAATTATGTATGAGGAGCTTATGCTTTTCTCTTTTCATTTTTTTAAAGAGAAATGGTATTATTTCAGCTGACGTTTTATTCCAAACCTTCAAGAGTGCTTAGCGATAGACACAAGCAATGTGCACAACCAAAATGTAGTCAAGGAATATTCTTTTAATGGCTAACTTAGTGATATTCTGACTTTTATTGTAATAGGTTTAAAAGGAAGTTATTTAAGCAGCCTAGGTAAATTAAAGTTATTGATTATTTTAGGGTTAAATGAAAACAAGAATTATAAATTAACATCGTATTAGTGCTCCTGTGTTCTATTCATAAATTAGTATGGATTAGTGTATTTATGAAACAACTAATTAGTGTATATTTAGTCACTAATATAACCTCATCTAATCAAATAGTACCTATTATTACCCGTAGTAATTAATTGCCAAAAGCTATACATGATGTTGATACTAGGTAGTTTATAATTGGCTCTCGTCATAGTTCGATAGGGCGAATCGTTTAATCAACGTTTGTAATTACATGTCAAAGTCAAACATTATCTAATGAGACTAATACTGTGTAATCAATTGTTGCATAGCTGTATGTTTGTATTAATATTATAGGTATTTGGTAGGACACTTTGTCGGTATATACGGGTAAGCCGAAAATCAGGATTAATCAATTTCAAGCAGAATATGATTAATCTATTATTTACATAGGTCTCTCAGCTCATGGTAGAGCTTTTTGTTAAACCAAATAAATATGTGTAAATAATTACAAATTCCTAGAAAAAAAACGAATTTTTGGAATTTACAAAAATTTTACTGTACACGAAAAATTTTACACGTGGATTTCTGAAAGCATTTTCAGTTGACAGGTTTATTCATAACAAGCGGGTCCCGTCGGGTATGCTTACATACATAAACTGACTGCTTCAATGGTAGAGTGGTAGAAAGCGCGACTGCTGACCATGAGGTTCTGGATTCGATTCACGAGTCGGTCGGTGTTATTGAGTTTTTCCCTTAGGAACTTCTCAGTAGCCGCCGCGGTGCAATCTGGATTTGTGACCGGTTGATGGCAATAGGCTCGCCCCCTATTATGGAACATAACTATTATAGATTACAAGCGTGATGTTGTGTTACACACATATACTCACGCCTGTATCCCCTTGGAGATAGATAGAAACCACAGTACGTTGCCTGTTATGATCTTTTTTTTTTTTTTGGGTGTGGGAAATCATCAAATGACTCCCCCCGCTCTGGGTAGGTCGGTAGAGAGTGTCAGAGTTCTACTGACTAAAAACCAACCATGTTCCTTGTTAGCCCTTTGTGTCGAGGCCGCGGTATCTAACGCGGGCGCCGAAATGGCGCTTCATATCCACGCCCGAGCCACGACATTCCGTGAATCCTAAATTGCGTTTTATTTCTATGCACTTGGTATAAAATTTGAATGGAATAGGAAGCCCGCGCGGTGTCCGCGCCGGAGGCCATGTACCTATGTGTGGCCTGGGCCTTAAATCTTTAATACGCATACAAGGGCCCATATAAGGAAAATCATAAAGCTTATAAATACTTATGTATTCAAGTAAACAATACTATACTCCATTAATTACAATACATCCGCAGGAAACAAATTAATGATCATTAAGCATCAATAATGATGAACCGGAAACCTTGAAACAACCGTGATGGTAATTGTGTTTTTGATCGATGATGATATATATAAGGACTACAATGATGGAAGACTGAAGATCTTTGTATATGTACGAAGGTTTTTATTTATTGATACTTTTTGTAAACTTAAGCTTAGCTGTACTTTAGCTCGATATTTATATTTTGCTATTAGGTAATTTTCTTTGTATTCATTTTATCAGGAAAACCAGACGACAAAAAAATGCATTAAAAACTGCTCAAGAGCAAATCGGACTTGTACCATTGTAGTAGATATTGAGAGATTTTCCATGTTATTTTACCTCCATAGACTTTTATAGTTTTTCCTGTAATCTATATAAGTGTTGAACTAATTTCTGTATTTTTTTTTTAATTTTAGGATCAGTAGTTTTGGAGATAAGGGGGGGGGGGGAATGGTCAGACAGACAGACAGACACACGAGTGATCATATAAGGGTTCCGTTTTTTCCTTTTGAGGTACGGAACCCTAAAAAGTGAGGAAAAAGTTAGAACTTTGACCTCTTATCTCCGTAAGTTGAAAAAATTAAATGATGATGATGTTAAATTGAATGATGTTGATTTAATGAAAGGCGAGTGCCATTTGGATTCATTAAGGGTCTTTTTAACACGATTTTTGTGTCTGGGACAGGGAATTGGAGCATGAAAAACTAATTTACCAACTTAAAAACCTTAACCAAGTGTATCGGGAAGGAACATGCAAGTGCAATTTAAGGGGAAACTTTTGGAAGTGCTTGCTAAGTTGAGTTGGTAACAGCACTGTATGCAAACTGGGTGGCGTAATCACTGTGCTTAACACCCCGTTACCGAGACCACTTCCCGTGTCTCTTGCCCATGGCAACGGAGTAGTGGAGATATGGAGAGCTAATGTGGGTGCGAGTAATACATCAACAAACAGTAACATTAACTTAAAATTAATACCATTTTCTAATAACTTTTTACCCTTTTTTTTGGAAGTTGGGAAATCATCTTAGACCCTTTAGAATCCTTAGGGGAGTATCAGACTTACTAAAAACCACCCATGTTCCTTCTTAGGCTTTTGTGTCCGAAGCCACGGTATCTCTTTCGAACAATCCGCAGCCCGGCAGGCGTCGGCCCTTGCCCCTACAAATAAATGTTTACCCTCTATTTTTTTTTATGGTGGGTTGAATATCATCAAATCACCCCTTCCGCTCTGGGGCAGAGCGAAAGGGAGTGCCAGACTTCTACTGACTAAAAACCACCCATGTTCCTTCTTAGCCCTTCATGTCGAGGCCGCGGTAACTCTTGCGAACAACCCGCAGCCCCGACGGGATAACTGTTAACCCTTCATTGCCATTAAGCAGCTACCCGATCAGGCTGTCTTGCGGCTATAGGCTTCCTCTATTATGACTGCGAATGCATGGCTTAAAATTACAGTTACATTGCAAACAAAGTATCTGTATCAGTTGTAAATCACACGGGAACCCAGCAGTTCACTTAGCGTATTAATTTATAAGCGCCCCTATGTACCACGTTTGTGCATGAAGTTTAAATAAATAAATAAGTGGTATCCACCACCATCAACAATTTTTATTTATGTTAGTCTATTTTTGCAGATAGGTCTTCCAAAAAACTGCTGCCGTAACTTTCATGACATTTGCGCTAATTATCACATATGGCACCTTTGTCTTCTTCATATAAAATGACGCCGCAGTCCATATTCTTCATAGAATGCTGAATAGTAGAAGAAGAAAGAGAGAGAGGGATTGTTCTTCTCTTTGGTTTTGCTAGAAACGAATGATAAATCTTCTTTATGTCCCCTTCATTTGTTGGTCACTCTGTGTTAACTAACTTCTCTGTTTATAGGGAGGGAGCAGTTCACGAAAATCTACTTTCAGACCAAACTAGACTAGGTTAAGACGCCGCTTTGTAAAGAAGATTCTCCAGAACCGAAGTTTCCTTCAAGTATAAGTAAGGTTAATATTCCATCAGAACTGGATTTTATTCTCGAGTCCCGGAAAATGATATGTGGACATGAGAATTAATAGTTTTATGTCTGTCAATTATGTGCCTCTAATACGATTGGTTCCAGCATACCTGAGAAGTTATGATAATTTTGCTTTCAACTCAATGTTAAAAAAAAAACTTTTTTCATTTTAGTGCCGAAATTTTATTTTTAGCGTTCAATGGAAACGCTTTCGACAGTTTAAGTGCTTGGTCAGCTTAATTAATAAACCTTTAGGCATTTACCTTTGTGCCTGATTCAGATTAACCACTAATGGTGGATATTTTGGGGAACACTTTAATAGTCCTGTGATCGATTTTCGTTCGCTATCACTTGTAGTGTAATTACTTAAGTACGTATGCGAACATTTTTATGCAATAGACAAGAATATAAAGCAGCGGTGGCCCAGTGGTGGCAGCCTTTTTTTTTTTTGGGGGGGGTGGGAAATCATCAAATAACCCCTCCCGCTCTTCTACCAACAAATACCTAATAACTTTTAATCAATTAATCACTTGACTTATTTATAGATACGGGTAATGAGTCACCAATACTTGGGATGAGTCATAGAATTTCATTCTAAAATATAAATGACAATTTGACATTTATGAGAGTTTTCATTAATTTAATTCAATTGTTAACCGTCCATTTAAAAGCAAATCAACCAAACCCAAATAGAAACGTTATCAATGTCATGATTAATTTTAAAAGCATTAACGGATTCAGTTACAATTGGGGTGAAATACATTGGACATTTAAACTGAAGCTCATTTAAATACTAGTTGTACTATGTTGATGTTCTTTAGAATTTGTAGATGGGTGAATAATAAATTGATTTTGGTGTAGAGTTTTTAAAAGTGAAAAAATACAAGCGGGGAACAATGTGACGTCTTTGTTTAATTTTTTTTTCTTATCGTCTTTGATACACTTCGGGTGACTGACAATCTCGTGAGACAGTTTACGAGTATTTGTTTTAGTTCGATGCTTCAGCCTTACAGCTGTATGTTATGTGTAAGTTACTGCTATGTTGAACATTTTATTATGTACCTGTGATATTTGCATCATTGAATGAATAATGATGGCTTCATCCTGACGGCTAAGTACCTGTGCCTCTGCTTCCTAACAATCAAATACCCGTACATAATGGTGTTGGACGACACACCTTCCTCAACTTGCACGGGTCTATTTGTACGACAGATCTATCGAAGTAGTTAGCAGGTAATGAGGGTAAGGGTCACATATTTGTGTTGCTGGTCCTTAACTTACCGTCAGGATTAACCTTTTTAGCGACAGTTCAATTGGAAGTTCACTAATATTATTAAAGAGAGAATTCCCTCCAAAATAAACAAATAAAAAAAAATCTTTTAACATTAACAAAGACTATTCCCACATCGCCATACAGCAGCTTTCAAAACAGAATACACTATCCAACGTAACGGAAAAATACGTAAAAGCATCAAAAATCATTCACAGTGTACGTGTAGCATAAACGCAGAGAAGTGTCGGATGCGTCACGTGTCGCGACGCGACGTCGCGCCGTCGCGTCGCCGACGCCTCTGCTGTCGCCTAGCAACCCTGCACCCCGCATTTATAATCTCCTCGGGTGTGCTGACCTCCTGGTACTTTGCACACAAATCGCTGCTAACGTGTTTTAAGTTTTCAATCTAAATTCCAGCATGTCTACGAAAACATCTCCGAGATAACATCTTGAGAATTCCCTTAATTTTCTTTACAGAGGAAGGCACCAAAGTTCTTAGAACCACTTTTATAGAAAAAGCTAGAGCTGGTAGGAACTAAAACAATAATAAATAGTGGAGTTAAAGGAAACTCCTAAAGACTTTACCAAACTACCTCTTTCAGTGAGTTCTTAAACAAAACAGATTTAAAATAATATTATTTTTAATCTGTTTGGCATTGTTCAACATAAAAACATGGAATCATAAAAATAGTAAAAGTTACCGGTATAATAATTTTAATTGGATTAGTGGCTTTTGTTCCATTCAACATGTTATATTTGCTTTCAACTCAATGGCGACTAGAGCCTGGGAAATAGGAAATTGTGCAACTAAAGAGTACTTGACATTTTCCTATAACGTTTCTATTACCAGGAAATTCTTGCGGGTAAAAATAGGACTATCTGTATTTAGGTACGATAAATAATCGCTCGGATTAATGTTCAGATTAAGATGATCTTTGCATGGGTTGTGTCATGGATGGTAGTACTACCAGTTAATACGAGTTTACTCGGAAAGCACTGTAGGCCGTTGCTCCTAGCTGTCATTTTTAGAACTTTGTCAGTTTTGAATGGCCCGAAAGCCTGACAACCAATCTCACCAAGGGGTATCGTATCACCCAGTACCAAGTACTAACTGGGTTATGGAAGTCAAATAGGTAGTAGCTCCAAGTAAAATACTGGTATTCAGCTGCATCCGGTTAGACATGAAGTCGACTCAAAAATAGTTGGGAAAAGGCTGGGTAGATGGTGACTATGTAGGTACCCCAAGAACTTCAACGATTTACATAAACTTAAGAAAGATCATTAGGTATTCTATAATTCTTGACTCGAATAATATTATTTAAAAGAAGTTATTCAGCAAGCACTACGATTCAAATCCTGTTATAATATTAAAAGACTATTAAGTAAAAGATTCTCTATTCATTATATAGTTGGACCTCGGCCATAGGAAAGACAAAGATAGACTTTAACTACGAAAGAAAGTGGAATTTTCTTTTAAACTACGATTTAAAAGTTTGTCTGTGAAATATGTCGTTCTATCTGTCAGGAAATTTAAATTTTAAATCATAAAAAGTGTTTTTGCGGCAGGCGCCCGTAGCTAAATCGTAGAGTTTTTCCGACCTTGTAGAACCACCAGTGTAGTCTATGTATACTTCCATCAGTTTTAATTATGTATTATGCTGTGTGTGGCTGTTTATTCATTGTTATTTATTTGATTTTGTTATGGACGTTTAATTTTTTTAATATTTACCAAAACCATATCTTTAAATACAAGGGTTTTCAATAAATCAGTTTCACAGATTAGTACTTAACTTATTTCTAGTCATGATTCGCATTTTATAAAACAATATTTATTATTCGTAATATTTATACTTATATCCATAATATCCGTAACCAATACTTAATTTAGATCGCTTAAAATACAACATAACCAACATAAATAAAACCATACCTAATAACAACAGTACAAATCGCTTTACATTTCTGCAAAGGCAGTGGAAAATCAATTTTAAAACTCGGAACATTAAAAACGCAGTTTGCGAAGGCAATCAGAGAGGGCAATAATAGCCCGAAGCAATTACTTTGCTATTACCAAGTAGTCGGGGCAATCTACGTCATAAATCTATTAACCCTGTATCGAACCTGGTTTGTTTATATGTGCCGACATGGCAGATGACGTCATATATGTCCAGAAAACTTGAGATTTTAAGAAACATAAACATGAAATCACGCCAGTTGTATTTGCAGGGTAAGCAGAAGTGTTATGTTAAAGTTCTGTCATCCCATGTCATAGGGGCGAGCCTATTGCCATCAATCGGTTATTCTAGGTACAGCTGATCTTCAAAACAAAAAGAAATTCATCAAAATCACTCTATGGAAGAAAGCTATGTGTGTATTTGGTCAGTGAAATCTAAAACTGCTTAAATAAACACGCGATGAATGCCTTGGTAAAATACTATTCGTATCTTTTTTGCAAATTACTGGTTATTTTAAGAGAACACTTTATCTACTTGGTACTTTACCTTAGAACGTGAGTAATTACATGCACAAAAGCTTCAACAGTTTATACAATAACAATAAGTCAAAGACTAAGACATAATTCTTCTAAAACAACTTACTCCCAGGACTTAAACAAAGTAATCAAAAACAAAACGTTTGTTCTAAACTTTAGATCTCAATTAAAGTTTGGGGTAAGATTATTAAATTATAAATTATAAAATAACACAATGCCGCTTTCGAAGTTGCTGCTAATCTTGATGATCCCTTTGGTACGTGTGGTCACCCTAATGTGTCAACAAAAGGGTCTATTAGTCCGGACAGGGCATTACCTGGGACGATCCTTTGTTGCGTTCGCAGATTTCGGGTCACGTGTCACGAGATTTAATTCAGGAAAAGGCCTACGGAAACCGGAGGTTGGAAACAAAATGTCCTCCCGTTAGCTTTCGACTTAGTCGTAAGTTAGTTGATGAGGGATTTTGGTACACTTCTTTTGTATTGTCCTCGAAAATCCCCTGTTATCTTGTAGTATTAAAAATATCTCTAGATTACGACATACTACATTCACTTGTTTTTATTTTACGTTCACAAAATGAAGGGATACTTCAAAGTAACTTTCTATACGCTTTGTAAAACAAACGATAAACATAAAACAATTGCGACTTAATTTTTCGATTCCAACGCGTTTCAACAAAGAATGGAAAGTCAACTAAACAAATAAAATTGTATTAACCAACCGTAGCCAATAGTTTGTTGAATTATACAGTTAACCGTAATCACATGGAACTAAGTTGTCGATAAGAAATGTTTGTTCAAGTTTAATATGAAAAATGTTGTGATCAATAAGTAATTTGATGTTGCTACTCAATCTGATCGCAATCAGCCGGGATTCGTCCATGACGTCACAACTCGCGGTGACGCAAACAATTTGCAATTTGCGCTCGTCAATCATTTATATTGTAAATAATAATCTTACAGTAATATGATATTAAATAACGTCCTGTTATTTGTACTTTAAACTAATGACACAAGTGAACGGACCATTCACTTAATGTAATAAGGTTTTATTTACCAATTGGATCTAAGAATTTTGTCTCCATTTAGTAGGTATTATTTTCTTGGAGAGCAATTTTCGTGGAGTTACACAAAGAGCAGGACAGGAGGTGGACTATCGTTTGTAATGAGGGAAAAGACAAAAATAACGATGCAAAATTATTAAAAATAAATCTAATAAGAAAAACTATCGTTTTCTAAAGTATAATGAAATCTTAGTCAGCCATTCCTGTCATCTGTCATCTTATATTGATTATTGACTTATATAGATTTTACGAGCAAGTGCAATCAATATACGAGCGGCAGGAGTAAAATAAAAATACTTAATGGTAAGTGTTTTTTTTTAAATAAATCATTTTATTTCAGACAACTAAAACTTCGTGTATGGATCAGAATGTTGGGCCACAAAAGGGATAAATGAAAGGTAATTGCATGTGGCTGAGATGAGAATGCTAAGGGGGATGTGTGGTCCCATCGGGGCTGCGGGTCCCGTCGGGGCTGCGGGTCCCGTCGGGGCTGTGGGTCCCGTCGGGGCTATGGGTCCCGTCGGGGCTGCGGGTTGTTTGCAAGAGATACCGCGGCCTCGACATGAAGGGCTAAGAAGGAACATGTGTGGTTTTTAGTCAGTAAAAGTCTGACACTCCCTTTCGCTCTGCCCAAGAGCGGGAAGGGTTATTTGATGATTTTCCAACCGCCAAAAAAAAAAGGGGGGGATGTGTGGTGTGACGCGAATAGATAAAATAAGAAATAAGTACATAAGAGGAAGTCTGTAAGTGGCGCTCCGGTAAATGAAAAGTTGTGTGGTAATCGATTGTCGTGGTATGGACATGTGATGCGAAGGAATGAAGAAAATGTTGTGAGAAAAATGTTGAGTATGAAGGTGGATGGCTATAAGAGTAGAGGAAGGCCAAAGAAACGTTGGATGGACTTTGTGAAGGATGACATGGCTAGAAAGATGGTGACTGCTGGCATGACGAGAAATAGTGAAGTATGGAAGAAGAAGACATGTTGCACCGACCTCAAATAAATTGGGATAAGGGCAGGAGAATGATGGTGATGATGATTTCAGACAACTAATAGATCTATAAATTGTTGGTAACAGGTTGCACTTAAACTGAATGCTCTCTGAGTATCTGCCTTACCCTTTTTTACTTTTTTTTTTTTCCAAAAACCACTTGTTGACTAGACTACATGTGCCCCTCCCCCCCTGCCCCCAGAAAAAAAAACAATTTTTCTGTTATATTGCTCTGATAATTCGATTTAGCTAATAAGTATGTACTGTGAAGGAAACTCCATAACCATCTGGGGGGGGGGGGGCACGTGCCCCCGTGCCCCCCCCCTGGATCCGCCCTTGGCCGCGGTATCTCATCCGAGCAACCCGCCAGCTCCAACAGATCTGCCTATAGGTACCTTAAGCATAACTAAACTATAAATGCGAAAGTAATTCTATCTGCTAAGGCGAAACCACCACTCTCGCAGGCAGAATCTAAGTTTGTATAAACAACAACATTTTCACCCAGTTTTCTCTATACCTATAGTTGGTTCCGGGTCATAGGCAATCATTTATATCGAGCAACAGGACCTTGTACTGTTGTACTCGTAATGCTCGCGTTGGTGCGTTGCTATGACAACCATGGAAACTGACTGAGGCGGATTATAGAGGAGCAGTCCACTGCGTTGCAGAGTGTTGTAAACACAAACAGAATATGTATTACAAGTCGACAGCCTTTTTGTTGTCATCCCCTTTTTTCGTATCGTACATTGAAGACCTCGAATTTATATAGATGGTTCCATATTGTATTGTCTGTACTAGTTTCAAATTGATAGCTTGGTAATCAGCATTATCTTCTCGTGTGATTAGAACGATGATTACTTCAGCCTTGTCTTATACTGGAGCGAAGCAGGAGAGAAACAGGTTTAGGAACGTTATAAGGAAAAGGTGTTGAGCCCTAACTAAGATAGATGATGCAAGACGGAAGAGGAGGAAACGCGAGGCACTAGATTTCTATCAAAGAGGAGAGACGTTTATCTGTGATGCTTAATCAGTGAAACTGCCTAACATGAAATAGGAATAACCCTTCACATGATTTTCATAATAAGATCTTCAAACTCCACTACAACATTACATCAAAAAAAGGAAGATTAAAGCAAAATGCTAACATAATTGGGGCAACAAAAGCCACATCTCAAAGTAAAATAAGATCAAAAATAAGTGATACATAAAAAAATATCATAAGCTCTACAGACCTCCTTTGATCCACTGTTCAAAGGATACACGTGTAATCTACTTATGTCGATTGAGTGATTTCAAGCACGCAATTGTTAGTAGAAAGTATTATAAAGGCTGAAGCCACACAGGTAGGTGATTTGTTTATCTCTAAGGGTTACATTGATAGAAACTGACCATCCTATATAAAAAATCTATTCTTGTCATAAATTATTTTTGTTGAACCGATTTTTATGCCGTGTCGGAAGATGGCATGACACTGTCATATCGTGATGCTTCCTCTATGCCACGTAAAACCAACCTTTTTCCATTAAAATAAACGATTATCGATCTAAATATTCCGTTTTCAAAAGTGCTACGCTACCCAATTAATAATTTCACAATCCTTTGAGAATCCCAGTTGAGAATAAGCAGTCTACATAATTATATGGTGCTTTTATGATGATGATGTAAGGTGTAAAACATTCGCCGCGGGAGAGCTCCGGGCGTCGGGGGCCATCTGATGGCTTCCGGCCACAGAGACGCGGGCCTGTGGACGGTGAGTAGGTAATGGGCTAACTCACCGTCCGTCCGTCTTATGACGACGACAGGGCGTGTCGACAGCGCGTTCGTGTTCCACGCGCGCCTCACGAGATGTCAGCAAATCAAAGAGATACCGCGTCCCCGGCACAAAGGGCTAGGAAGGAACATGGGTGGTTTTTAGTCAGTAGAAGTCTGACACTCCCTTCCGCTCCGCCCGGAGCGGGAGGAGTCATTTGATGATTTCCCACCGTCCAAAAAAATGTGTAACACATTACAGTACTGATGTTATTCATCAGGCTCTTCCATTCAAGCAGTGTGACTTTGACTTAAGTTCTACATGAGCCAGAATATTTTTAACTTCTGTAATACGTCATTGACTGTTATTGTATCTTATTTTATTCTAAGTATATTATGATGAGCAAAGATCTCTTGTAAAAATGAGCTAAATGTTTCTTCTTAGAATGTTTGTGTTATGTTTACTACGTAGACGTGGGAAGATGTGTGGGTTGTCTTTTATTTAATTTGAGTCATATTTATATCGGTCTGATAGAAGCAATGAAAGTTATACAATAAATTATTATAAAATATGATAGTTAACAAAGGTGCTTGTGTTAACAGTTACCAATAATAATGTGTTCATTATTATTACACTTTTTATGTAAATTTGTTGATACTAGTATAATTTCTAAGAAAGAAACTCAACTCACACAAGTACCTAAATTTACAAATAGGTACACTGATTTATGATTATTTTAGAATTTGAATGTCGTTGTTAGGAGAGCGTTGTTGTATTTGGGAAATTGACGGTGAAAATTGTATTATAATGAAAATGCAAAATCACGATGTTATTTCCGATTAAGAATAAACAACATGCAGCGTGGAGTGCATATTTTCGACAGGATGCTTTATGCCTTTGAATTTGCTATTTGTTTGTATCTGTGTCCGCATCATGTCCATGTCACGTTAGCGTCGCGTCTACGCTGCAAAAATATATACAGAGTACAACAAGGAAGGAAGGAATCAAGAAGGAGAGATGGCGCCACTGCCACGATACATGTCAGCTCTAAGTTTATTTATTTCGTTAAAATAGTAATTCCACTCGTTTAAACCTAAAATCACCACTAATCGAACAGTTAAGTGCTTAAGACCCAGTGATAATGTTATCTTCAAGAACATTTAACAAATAGTGACGAAATTGTGATTGTGAACCCAGTGCTCCAACTGTGACAATAAACTGATCTTTAGAAAAGGTAACAATATTAATCGTCCAATAAAGTTGAACTATAAACATAACAAGTGATCGGGTAACTACATTACTTTGAAACCCTTCGTAAAAGTGCTTTGAAAACATTTTTTACCAAAATTGTGAACGGTTACTCATCAAAATTTCAAACTCTGATAAGTAATCAATACTTCTGTAGCGACATCTAGTTAAAAGACTGTACACTAACGTCAACCAGAACATCGGTCGATAAAACAGTACTTTTCTAGTCAAGCGGTCAAGTATTACACCGGTGTCTTGTGAGAACCAAATAGCCGAAGTCAGAGTGTACGTGACTGACGATACGGTAGCTGCGAGTTCGATTCCACCACAGTAGTACTTTCACTTTTTGTGAGGAATCTAAATTTGTTTTCATCATTTATAATGGCTGACTACGAGAACATTACCTTAAGAAGACAAAATACTCAGAATAAAAACATGACATCTAGCGACAGTGAATTTGATATGGATGTGTCATACCAGAGTCTACCTAGCGTTGTAGGAAATGGTAACGATCTTGCAATAATGAAGGAGGAGATTGAAAAATTAAAATCGCAGTTACAAACTGCCAACTCAGAAATTGACAACTTAAACTTTGAAAATTACACACTTAAAAATAATTTATTGAACTGTGATAAAAAGATAAAAGTATTAAAATCAATAGGAATCCAAGAATGCTCAAACAAAGAAAACCTACCCCGGCAGTTCTACTCACCCCAATATCAACGGAGAGTACGAACACTATTAATGAAAACTGGTTTACCTAGGACTTCTTCAAGAGAATATACAATACAGGCATTAAACTTGATAAGCCCTAAAGCAGGTGTATTGAACAATCCAGTGGCCGACAAAAACATGTTCCAGGGGGTTGATGACCGTCATACAACAACACGTATAGCTGAAAACCTGCAGGATAGTATCTTAAATAAAACCTTCCTAGATGCTTCCATTGGACAAAGTTGTGAAAATGATGAAAGTGTTAACATATTACACACACCTATGGAAGAACTGACTGATGACGCTCCTTGCAATAGAAACACTTTTTTACACGATTCCAAAGTAAACAAAACCAAAAATCGTGTAATCATATTATGTAATGAACAGGGGATTGGTCTACGTCAATCACTCACCGAGCTACTGGGATCAGAGTATTCAGTATTCTCGTTTATAAAATCTGGAGCTACATTGAGAAACCTCATCAATACCTCAAAGAATGAAATAGCTAAATTCAACATGAATGACTATGTTATTGTTGTTGGAGGCCGCTATGAGCGCAACCCATATGATACGGAGATGTACTTACATACATGGCTATCATCTGTTAAGAACACAAATATAATTATAAGCGAGGTCCCGTCAAACAGATATCTTAATGAAGCAAAACTCAATTACATGCTAAGGTTTATTTGTGGAAAGTATGACAATGTAACTTTTATGGATATGGACTACTCTAGATATCGGCCTCGTAAGACAAATTTCATGATTAATTTATCAAGGTCTCTACTTAGGGAAATCTTGCAATTGGACTATAAACTCAAATCAAAAGAGTATCAAAACTCATTAATTTTAAAAAGTAAAAGAATATTTGTAGAGAAAGCTGTACAAACTGAAATAACATACAATCATCAACATAAAATAGAGACCGAAAATGTCCAAATATGTAATAAGAAGTCATCTAGTATTAATAATCAGCAGCTCGAAAATAATACTGCTTGTAGTGACTTTTTTCGTGAATAAACACTTATACGTTCTACACCAAAATATAGCGGGTCTACTTAACAAAGCAGACACCCTCTCTATATGTATAAATGAACTGTCAGAAAAAGACCAGTCTGTTGCTGTACTATGCATAACAGAGCATTTTATGATGTCTGGTCATGAAGACCGCCTCGTAGTACCGAATTATACATTGGCTGCATGTTTCAGTAGACAAAAGAGCAAAAGAGGTGGAGCCTGTATTCTGGTCCGATCTGGTCATTTGTGGAAGGAGTTACTAGAGGTTTCAGAACTTTCAATATCTAATGTTGTAGAATGCTGTGCAATTGAACTGACAAGTTATAGGATAGTAATAGTATGTATTTATAGAGTACCAAAAACAGGGAATTTAAATGTTTTTTTTGGTAAATTAGAGCAACTTTTAAGACTACTGACAAGAAAAAATTGTAGGAATATTATCATAGCAGGCGATATAAATATTGACGTTTTGAAAAATAATAATATGACTTCCGAATTAAAATATCTCTTAACAAGTTTTAACATGACATTAGCAATAAAAAAGCCAACCAGGATGCAAAGCCGGACCTGCATCGATAATTTTGCTCACAATTTCGAGAAAAAATGCAGGACGGAAGTGATAGAATTTGGCCTATCGGATCACACTGCGCAACTTCTGAAATGTCCCGTACGTTTGAACTGTGTTCTGAAATATTGGTATACATCACAACGGGATTACTGTCCAGAAAATATTATTAGATTTAGAACCTGCCTGGAGAAACTAACTTTCTCTGAAATCTATAATAATAATGATGATCCAAATAATGTATTCAACTTATTTTTTGAACAATTTAAATTATTTTATGAACTGTGCTTCCCCCGTAGACGTATTAAAATACCAACAACCCAAAAACCAAAATGGATATCACGAGGACTTAAACTATGTAGCTTAAAAAAAAGGCAATTATTGTGGACGTCTAGACATAAACCTACTCTAACAAATAAAGCAAAATATTCAAACTATACAAAGATATTTAAAAAAATTATTAACCTGACTAAACGATCTCAAAATAATCACAATATTAAAACTTCTGACAATAAAAGCAAAATGACATGGAAAATAATAAAGAACTCTAAATTAAATCTACCTAATGACTCAATAAATGCTATAAGAATTGACAATAAAACGATTGACAAACCACAATTAATTGCTGAAAAGTTTAACGAGTATTTCATTGAAAAAATTGTGCCAATTCCCGGAGCAGGTAAAAGATCGAGTGCGTATATCACAAATAAACAAAAATCAATGTTCATGCCTCCATGTCAACCGATTCAAATATTCAACATTATAAAATGTATAAAAAGCACCAATAGTGTAGGGTATGACGAAATTTCTACAAAAATTATAAAACATGTTGCCGACTTAATCGCACAACATTTGAGTCATATTTTTAACCTATGTATTAGCCACGGTGTTTTTCCGGACCGTCTTAAGGTCTCCATTGTGAAACCTATATATAAAAAAGGTAATAAGCAACTAATGCAGAATTATAGACCTATTGCGCTTTTGCCAATTTTTTCGAAAATATTCGAGAAATATATTTATAATGAACTTTACAGTTACTTAGAAAAACAAAAGATTTTCTGTAACGAACAAAAAGGTTTCCGAAAGAACATGACTATAAACATGGCAATTTATGACTTTTTAAATAAAATTATGACTAATATTGATAATAAAACGCCTGTCTGTTCTGTGTACTGTGATATGACGCAAGCTTTTGATTATGTTGACCATTCAATCTTATTAAACAAACTTGACTCCTATGGTATAAGAGGTAACGTTCTTAGCTTATTAAGCACGTACCTATCAAAAAGAAAACAATCTACCGCTATAACAAACTTAAACTTCAAGACTAAAGAAGAAGTAACATACCTGTCTAAAGAACGCACTGTATACTTTGGTGTACCACAAGGCAGTGTATTGGGTCCGCCATTATTTCTAATTTATATTAACGACCTGCCCAAAGCTATAGACTTCCCAATGACACTCTTTGCTGACGATAGCACGATTACAATAGCATGTGATAAACCTAATTCGTATGAAGCCGATGTTAATAATGCGGTAACTTCAATAATCTCTTGGCTGGATAATAATAATCTAAAAATTAACCTTGACAAAACACAAATAATGCACTTTGGTCATAAAAAACCTAGTTCAAAAATGGAGGTTCATTACCAGAAAATCAAAATTCACGATGTCGATAGTGCAAAATTTCTAGGTTTGGTAATTGACAGGCAGCTCAATTGGAAGGATCATATTGAAGCGCTTTGCAAGAAAATTAGTAGCTCATCCTATGCCTTGTACAAACTTGCCCCCACAGTTAACATAGATACACTACTTACAGCGTACCATGGTATTGTAGCATCTGTGTTAAGATATGGTATTATATTTTGGGGTAACTCCACAAATAGGGAAACCGCTTTTAAAGCGCAAAAGCGATCCATCAGAGCCATGTTCAGACTACAAGTAACGGACAGTTGTGAACCATTTTTTAAAAAATACAAAATTTTAACACTACCGTCTATGTACATTTATGAAACTGCCTTATTTGTGAAGCTGAATTCACACCTGTTTCCCAACCTATCAGATACAGTAAAACGTAACAGGCGGAATGATATGCTGCGCGGACGTAGAGCAAAAACAGCGTTAATGTGGAAAAGCATATTTTGTTTAGCTCCGCAAGTTTTTAACAAAATCCCAAAGCACATTAGACAACTAAATTTAAATGGGTTTAAAAAGGAGCTTAAAGAGTTACTGTGTAAAAAATGTTATTATAATTTAAACGACTTTTTGAATGATACTTTGACATCATAATCTAATTGTAATCTCTCTTTTATAACAGATAGCTTGACATTGCATTATGAAATTGACATTTTTATATATTTTTTTATTTTTTTGACACATTATTATTTACTGACTCTGACATGCCTCTTTTGTAACTTTAATAATTTTATGTAATTGTATCAATTCTAACCTAATATTTCTATTTTTGCATTGTAATAATTTATTATGTGTACCTGATATTTGCACGCCCCATGTGGCAGAATGTGATGAGACCTTTATGTTATTTGAGACCTTGTATTGTACCATGTTCGGACAAATAAATGAATTTGAATTTGAATTTGAATTTGAACAGTGTTGCCAAATTTAGGAGTATTGTATCCATTTTGAATCAAGCACTGGCATCAAGCACTGGCATCAAACACTGGCATCAAGCACTGGCATCAAGCACTGGCATCAAGCACTGGCATCAAGCACTGGCATCAAGCACTGGCATCAAGCTATCTCATCAAGCCATCTCATCAAGCCATCTCATCAAGCCATCTCATCAAGCCATCTCATCAAGCCATCTCATCAAGCCATCTCATCAAGCCATCTCATCAAGCCATCTCATCAAGCCATCTCATCAAGCCATCTCATCAAGCCATCTCATCAAGCCATCTCATCAAGCCATCTCATCAAGCCATCTCATCAAGCCATCTCATCAAGCCATCTCATCAAGCCATCTCATCAAGCCATCTCATCAAGCCATCTCATCAAGCCATCTCATCAAGCCATCTCATCAAGCCATCTCATCAAGCCATCTCATCAAGCCATCTCATCAAGCCATCTCATCAAGCCATCTCATCAAGCCATCTCATCAAGCCATCTCATCAAGCCATCTCATCAAGCCATCTCATCAAGCCATCTCATCAAGCCATCTCATCAAGCCATCTCATCAAGCCATCTCATCAAGCCATCTCATCAAGCCATCTCATCAAGCCATCTCATCAAGCCATCTCATCAAGCCATCTCATCAAGCCATCTCATCAAGCCATCTCATCAAGCCATCTCATCAAGCCATCTCATCAAGCCATCTCATCAAGCCATCTCATCAAGCCATCTCATCAAGCCATCTCATCAAGCCATCTCATCAAGCCATCTCATCAAGCCATCTCATCAAGCCATCTCATCAAGCCATTTCATCAAGCCATCTCATCAAGCCATTTCATCAAGTCATCTCATTAAGTACTTCTGTCAGTCTGTCTGTCGATCTGTCTGTCGATCTGTCTGTAGATCTGTCTGTCGATCTGTCTGTCACTCAGTCTGTCTGACAGTCTATCTGTCAGACTGTCAATTTGCATCAAGCACTTTCATCACGCACTTTCATCAAGCACTTTCATCAAGCACTCCTGTCAGTCTGTCAGTTTATGTCTGTCTGTCGGAATGTCTGTCTGTCGATCAGTGTGTCGATCAGTCTGTCGATCAGCCTGTCGATCAGCCTGTCGATCAGCCTGTCGATCAGTCTGTCGATCAGTCTGTCGATCAGCCTGTCGATCAGCCTGTCGATCAGCCTGTCGATCAGCCTGTCGATCAGTCTGTCGATCAGCCTGTCGATCAGCCTGTCGATCAGCCTGTCGATCAGCCTGTCGATCAGCCTGTCGATCAGCCTGTCGATCAGCCTGTCGATCAGCCTGTCGATCAGCCTGTCGATCAGCCTGTCGATCAGTCTGTCGATCAGTCTGTCGATCAGCCTGTCGATCAGCCTGTCGATCAGCCTGTCGATCAGCCTGTCGATCAGCCTGTCGATCAGCCTGTCGATCAGCCTGTCGATCAGCCTGTCGATCAGCCTGTCGATCAGTCTGTCGATCAGCCTGTCGATCAGCCTGTCGATCAGCCTGTCGATCAGTCTGTCGATCAGTCTGTCGATCAGCCTGTCGATCAGCCTGTCGATCAGCCTGTCGATCAGCCTGTCGATCAGCCTGTCGATCAGCCTGTCGATCAGCCTGTCGATCAGCCTGTCGATCAGCCTGTCGATCAGTCTGTCGATCAGCCTGTCGATCAGCCTGTCGATCAGCCTGTCGATCAGTCTGTCGATCAGTCTGTCGATCAGTCTGTCGATCAGCCTGTCGATCAGCCTGTCGATCAGTCTGTCGATCAGTCTGTCGATCAGTCTGTCGATCAGTCTGTCGATCAGTAGCCGCCACCTGGGGGAGTCCTATGTCTAGCAGTGGACGTCTTTTGGCCGAAATGATGACACCGCTCTGCCCAGAGCGGAAGGAGTCATTTGATGATTTCCCAACCTCCAAAAAAAAGGAGGTTTTTGTGCTATCTTTGCCCAGCAAATCAAACTAGTACAATCAGTCAGATTTCATCTCTATTGCTAAAGGATCGAGGTTGATTGAAAAAAATCGTTAGTTTCGGGATGTGCTGTCATTTTTACGTCCATAGACGACCAATATATGGTCTGGGCTATCGAAAGAATTAAAGGCACTCGAAAACGATGACTTGGCAGTATTTGCTTGCTCATAAATCGAAGACTTCATCTGACCCCTTCAACCCTTTGGGAAATCATGTTGATGCCGTTATTGTTATAGTGAACGTTATTACTTATTCACCTATCAAAAATCTTTTACTTTTGTTGATACCAATTAAATACAGGTTGGTTAGATTTCGATACGTTCGATTACGTATTTTTGTTTGTGGCAAATATTTTTAAAAGCTACAAGAACATAATTATTATCCATTGTGCCTGTCAGTAAGTAGACAGGGTTTTAAAAATCAAAATATTATATTTAACATAGGCACTCATAAAACGTCGAATAAAATGCACGGTTCGGATTGGTCGTTTTCTATGGAGAAGAATCGGCAAGAAACTAAACGGTTCGTTTTTGTTTTATAGTATTTATATAGCACTTCTTCACAGTTTCCCAAACTAATTTAATTCGACGTTGCGTTTCAAATCGAATGTCAAGTTAAACAGAAAATATGAGTATATGTTTGAGACACTGAGATAGGCATCCGCTTTTTAGCAAAGGGCCAACAAAGCGAGTAAACAATAAATTATTCCGCCGTTACACCACAGTGCGCCGGCGGAAAGAGGTCTGGCTAAAATTAAACCTTCGCAGAACTTTGGGTCACAGCACACAATGGCTTCCCGCCACCCTCGTCAGGTCATTGCCCTATACTTCCTGGACTGTGGTCATTTCCGATCACTTTGCTGTTACCCTACATTAGTTCTCGATATCATTATTCCCATATTTTGGGCATACTGTTTTTAATGATAAATTCCTTACACACTTGGAATTTCTCCTGTATCGTGGGTGCGTATACAAATATTTAAACTCACATACACAAACCAAAATCCCAGACCCGGAACAACTACCTAGGCCATACATATATTTGTTCCGTGCGAGGATCGAACTCGCGAGTAGCAGCGCAGCAGTTAATTACTCAGCCACTGCGCCAATCGTGCTTGCAAACTACTTTTGTATGTTCAGTATGTTATACTGTATGTTTTAAGTATCTTTGGCTATTCAACACCTGAATCAGTTTTCTCAACAAAACTTCCTCTTTACGTCAATAATTCGAAATCTTAATCCCTGTTAATGTAAGTTTATAAGATAAATTGTATCGGATAAGATTTATCGTCTACTTCCGATGAGTCGGCATGATAATGGCAGCTAGTCGAAGGGAAGCTGTTTATATTAGTCGGTTCGAGAGTTTGGGCAGTTCTTGTATATCAATCTTTGGGGACAGTATTGGTTAGGAATCGGTTACCGTGACGTTTCGTTTGGTAATTATCTTTTTTCCTTAGAGTTTTAGACTCGGAGTGATAGTATCAAAATTCCGTTTAAAGCTTTAGGCAACATCACAAAGATTGTGTGTGTGTATAATATGCGGCGCATGCCTGATTTGGTTCACCAACACGCACTCAAACTGGGGCTTTTTTAACTAGTCTGTTTCTCTCAGAGTTAAAGAAGCTCATGGCTACATTATAACTGCTCGGGTCGATGTTTAATCCGTGAATGAGTGACCGCCCATTACATACCGAGTTTCATCTGTGCCTCGGAAAGCGCAATCAGCCGTTGGTCGCGACTGTCATTTGTAGATTGATAGTCGTTACAGATAGCCAGTGACCTGAAAGTCAAACAACCATGCAGTCTTACCAAGGGTATCGTATTACCCAGTACTAAATGGGTTGTGGAGGTCAGAAAGGCGGTTATTACCAATACTTTATATAGAGCGACTGCTCTCTGTAAAATATTGGTTATAACCGACCACAATATAGTTGGGAAAAAGGCTAGGCAGATGGTGAGGCTTCTATAAGTTTACACATCAGCGACTATATTTTTATTAAACCTACTCACGAACGTATTTCTCCAGAACTACGTAACTCTACAAATACCGAAATTAAATCCAACAAATTCTTACTTTCCAAGCTGCACGTACGACGCTTTTTTGCTTGCAATATAACACATAAGCGTATCGCAGCTCGAAGCTCGTACCGATACGTAATTTCAGTACGCGCCGGCGCGTTTTCTCATACAAATTAGCTGTACGTGGCGTTTCGACGCGTATAAGTCAGGTAGTGCTACTTACTTGTAGTAACCCGTCTCTCATTCAACGTGTACGCGAGAGAGGAATAATAAGTGTGGAGGAAACCTATCAGGGATACGAGTATCGGAACCTAGTAGCGGGAAAGTAGTAGCGGTGAAATGAAATAGGAAGTTGAATATCTTGGTCAAGTTTTATTGTGTGCAAATATTCATGATAGCTTAGAGGTACATGCTGTTCAACTTTAAGCAACGTTTTTTTATAATTTCGAAACTGAATAAATACGTTGGAAAGTTAAATGATATTGCGACTTCATTCGTATTGTGGGATAGCTTCTTCGCGTCACTCCGACTGCGTAGTAGTCGGAAATAATGTAGCTTTAAATCAGTGAAAGAATTTATGAAATCGAATTTTTCGGAGATTGGGTATTTACCAATCTTCTCCATGCCAACTAAAATAAATGATTCGAGTTCGTTAAGACACATCTAAACGATGAGACAACCCACAATCAATAGCTAATCTTCGCTCAAAGTGATTACTTAAACAAACAAATCACTTTATGATGTGTTTCCCCATACAAAGGAATAAAAATGTGAGTACCTACAATTAATTCCCCATTAGATACGGCGAGGCCCATTCATATTCAATTTGTATACAAAAGATTAATAGTGGTGCTAATGTACTTTAATACAATATGTTTTAGTTACGTTCTAGTATGAATAAATAGGTTTTGGATTTAGTAGCCACTACAATTCATTTCATCAATACTTAATTATACAGTGGCGAGAGCTGAATAACTAACTGTAACTACGGCATTGAACATTTATTTTGTGACAACGGGTATACATTATTAAAGGGTGTAAAAATACCATTTACGAAGCTGAAAGTCACTCGTTTTACTTTATATATCTCTGTGACACGTTTACTATTAAAAAAAAATACAATTGAGTTTTACAGAATAACGTGTTTCACACCCGAAAAAAATAGTGATTTCCCAGCAAAAGGGTTCGCTTCACCTTGTATTTTTAAGTTAAGCACACATTGCATTGCACATTCAAATGTAAACTTATAGAATATCGCTTTTGAATATCGTTATTACCTACTGCTGAGTATAGGCCTCCCTTTACGTTTATCACACTACTCGACTCAGTGTGTTCCTTATACAGGTATTTCCCGCAACTTATTTATTTAGGACGGCCCTGGTTTCTTTGGCCTAACCTTGGTCTGCCAATTGTAATAATAAAAAAAAAGAGTGAGTGTGTGTGAGAGGAGATGAATGAAATTAAAACTGTGTGGTGTGCTCCAAATAAAAATAAGTAAAAGTGAAAATTCGGGCGCCTGGAGTACACACAAAACTATGCCAAGGATAGACTTACCTGCGGGAGCTTGAGTCTGCTCTACAGTGTACCCACAAGAAGTATGATATAATGCTGTCTACTTAAAGATAATCTCATTTACTATAAAAATAACACTAAGTACCTACGCTAAATCTTTCTATCGTTTGAAGAACGTTTTACCAAGGGATTTTCATCCCGATTCCGAACGAAGAGAATAGAAAATATTATTTAATAGAACTCAAACAGGATAAGACAGGAAAGCTTTAAGGTAATCTAATTCCTTTGCTTCACTTTTATAAATTGCGCCAGATAACGAGCGTGCGATGTTTTTCTTCAATTTTCATTTTATGAGACATGGTTCCCGATATTGCCGGGGTCAGAATAATCGTTTGCGATAAAACGTGGGTCGAATCGTGACATGAAAAATGTTGCACACAGGCCAATTTACAGGAGAAAATACAGGTTATTACTTTTTTTGATTAGGATAAATAAATATAAAACTAAAAGTTATGTATTGCTATGCCCAGTACTAAAGCAAAAACCCATTGAATAAAACTTATTTCATTTTAGCTTGCTAATTCCTAAATCTGCAAGAACTTCGAACTTCGTTTTTGGAAAAAAAACAATAAGATAAGATAAAATCAATAAGAATAACCCCTCCCGCTCTTGGGCAGAGCGAAAGAGAGTTTCAGACTTCTACTGACTAAAACCCACCCATGTTCCTTCTTAACCCTTTATGTCCAGGCCGCGGTATCTCTTGCGAACAACCCGCAGCCCCGACGGGCGTCGGCCCTTGCGGGCCTCTTCCGATCTCTTATATACCTTCTATTTCATAATTTCATTATCACGATCGTTACAAAGCACTGGGGGAATATATTATTTTTAACCTATTATTTTGAAATTGACAGTATTCTCCCACTATTTTTTTGATCTTTATAAATGGGCTAAAGCCATTTATAATTATTTGTACTTAATAGATATTTCATATTTACATTATTTACAGAGTACAATAATAAGATCTAAAATAGGTATAATAATAAAATACCTACAAGTGTCAAATTAAACTAACTTTATTATTCTTTGAGATTAGCATTAAACAATACATCCTCAATAAATCAACCAGCAAATCCCATAAATAAACCGATGTCATCAAAACTTTATGAAAAGATTTCGTTTAAAATTCGTGTACCGACCTAACATGTACGATCAGCAGCAGAAGTAAGTTCATAAAGTAAGTAAGTAAGAAAGAAACAGTTTCAGAAGTTTATTCTTTCAAATATTCCTTACTGTTCAATAACTTGTTAGTAACGAGTAATATCTAATAAGTTTTTATTAAAAACCTGCTTTGAAAGTAAGTGTACCTAGTGTTTAATCTACTTCTGATGCTGACCGTACATCTTAGGTATTTCTTCTTGAAGTTTTAGAGCAGCCCAAACCGACCGCTGCCACTAATTAATTAGTTTAGAGAACAAAAAACCTCATTTATCAGTGTCGTTTTACTTTAATTTTCTAGGAAATAATTGAAGAAAAGTGTTTTTACAGCATTCTAGAATAAAACCCAGCGTTTGTTTTAGACAAATTAAGTTTTAATGAATTAAGAGAAAATTATAAGTTCATCTTTTGTTTGACGACAGTTTCATTTTTGGATTTTAGTATGCCATTTAAAGGACATTATTCAGCAGCAATACACCATTTGCCTAAGAAGCAGTAGCCAAGTAAGATTACTTTCCGTGTGCTACACGAAAAGTTAACAATGACTACATCGATTGAAATCAAAATTAACAGACACAGTAAATTGTTAAATCAAATCCGAAATACTTTCGGGATTTGAAGTTATAGTAAAGGATAGCGTTAATCCGTATTTTCCCATGAATTATGATAAAACATAATATATTATTTTTTTATTTCACTTACGAAGAATTGTTAAAAATATGAATGTAACATAATAATATAATAAGTGCAGTAAATGTTAACAATGAGAAACGTCTTTAGTCATAACTTCATTCACTCAGCGCGTTTGACCGCTTTAGCGCTACATACAGCTAGTTGCACAAAAAAATCATAGACCGGTACCCATAAATCAAGCGCTGAAAGTGCTGACTTTATAAACAGTTATGGCGCTGCGGGATACGATTGACAATAAATTCGTGATAGCATCCTTTTTTTTTTTTGGGCGGGTGGAAAATCGTCAAATAACCCCTCCCGGTCTTGGGCAGAGCGAAAGGGAGTGTCAGACTTCTACTGACTAAAAACCACCCATGTTCCTTCTTAGCCCTTCATGTCGAGGCCGCGGTATCTCTTGCGAACAACCCGCAGCCCCGACGGGGTGATAGCATCCTATCATTTGTTTACGAGAAGTGTGTGTTCGATTGTAATAATTAATAGTAAAAGTGCAATAAAAATATAGAATTACTATATGAATAATATGCCGTTTTCTACAATTCCTCTTAAAATGTCTAGAGGACAGATTTCTACCGTTTGATGTAGATGGATTTCCATGTCAAACACTTTCATTTATTTATTCTCATATTAATATCGAAATTTCTATAAATAGATATTTTCAGCAAGAAATTTTACTACCCGAAACTGTTTTTTTTTTCCAACCATCCTTGATCCTAGTGCTTTAGCTATAAAGTTGAAAATCAATCAAAGAAATTTGACAGATTGTAGTAGCTTGATGTGCTGGTGTCTGTACTACATTGAACACTGGTAGATCAAGGTCTTTATTCAAATTTTCCGCAAGAGGCGCTCGACGGTGGACGCCATCGCGCGCGTGAGAGCCCTCACGACGGGGGTTGCGGTCTCTCGGGGCGGTGTGGTCTTGGCGGTGTCTCTCGACATCGCCAACGCCTTCAACACCATGCCCTGGAGCTGCATTAGGGAGGCACTCCGGTATCACCGGGTGCCGGCCTACCTTCGTCGTGTAGTCGGGGACTATTTGACAGACAGGGCTGTCATCTACCCTGGTCAAGACGGACAATGGAACCGGCGAGAGATGTCGTGCGGTGTTCCACAGGGATCGGTTCTGGGGCCGCCCCTGTGGAACATCGGTTACGACTGGGTGCTGCGTGCCGACCTCCCTAGCGGCGTCAGCGTCGTCTGCTACGCTGACGACACGCTGGTGCTGGCACAGGGGGGGTCGCACGAGGCGGCGGCCGACAATATGACACGCGGGGTTGCGATAGTCGTTGAGAGGATCCGGCAGCTGGGTCTCGAGGTGGCACTTCACAAGTCCGAAGCAATGTGCTTCTATGGGCGTGGGAATGTGCCACCGTCGGGATCGCAGCTAACGGTGGGAGGGGTTCCCATCGGCGTCGAGTGTACTTTGAAGTACCTAGGACTCGTCCTCGACAGCCGGTGGAACTTCGTGGAGCATTTCCGACGTTTGGCTCCCAGACTGGAGCGGGCGGCGGCTGCCTTTAGGTGGCTCCTGCCCAATCTGGGGGGGCCAAACGCCTCCTGCCGTAGGCTCTATGCGGGGATCGTGCGGTCCATGGCCCTTTACGGGGCCCCGGTGTGGGCGAGTGCTTTGAGGAAGCGGGCCGCCCACTACCTGAACGCGCCCCAAAAGGTGATGGCCGTAAGGCTAGTCCGTGGGTACCGCACGATCTCCCGCGAGGCGGCAAACCTCCTTGCCGGATTGCCGCCGTGGGATCTAGAGGCGATAGTCCTCGCGCGCCTGCATGAATGGCGCGCGGAGGCGCTGCACCGGGGGGTCACTCCGTTGCCGCGGCAAATTGCTGCGCAGCGGACAGACCTCCGGTGCGATCTCATGGCGGCATGGAGACAGCGACTGTCGCAACCCCGTGCAGGGCACGCCACGATAGTGGCGGTAAGTCCCCTCTTTGAGGAGTGGCTGGAGAGGCGCCACGGCGCCCTCACCTTCCGTCTGACGCAGGTACTCACCGGACACGGTTGTTTCGGGAGGTACCTGCACCGAATCAGGCGGGAGGAAACGCCCGGATGTCACCATTGTGAGGATCGGCCGGAGGACACGGTGGAGCACACCGTGGAGGTGTGTCCCGCTTGGGCGGAGCCCCGCCGTGTTCTCGTAGCGGCGATCGGCGGCGGCGACCTCTCGCGTCCGGCCCTGGTGCAAGCCATGGTCCGGGGCGAGGAGGAATGGGACGCCGTCGCCTCCTTCTGCGAAGCAGTGATGCTAGCGAAGGAGGTGGCGGAACGTGAGAGGGAGAGAACCTCTCGTCCCAGCCGCCGCGGGAGGCGCTCCGGGCGTCGGGGGCCACGTGATGGCTTCCGGCCACCGTAGACGCGGGCCTGTGGACGGTGAGTGATGGGTAAGCTCGCCGTCCGTCCGTCTTATGACGACAACAGGCCGTGTCGACGGCGCGTTCGTGTTCCACGCGCGCCTCAAAGAGATGTCAGCAACACGGAAGGGGCCCACAAGGGCCGACGCCTGTCGAGGCTGCGGGATGTCCGCAAGGGATACCGAGGCCTCGACATGAAGGGCGAAGAAGGAACATGGGTGGTTTTTAGTCAGTAGAAGTCTGACACTCCCTCTCGCTCTGCCCAAGAGCGGGAGGGGTTATTTGATGATTTCCCACCCCCCAAAAAAAAAAAAAAAAAAAAAGGTCTTTATTCAAATCGCCAAACTTAATTCATCACCAGCCAACACTGCATACATACAATTGACTAATTTAAATTGCTTCGCAGGGTCACCTTATGAATTAGGCCACCCAAATATTGTTCATGGCTGCTATGAAAAGGAAATAATGGCGCATTTGGACCACAATCCCGAATGATGACACAAAACACCAAAATACAGCAATCAATAATCTGATATTAGCAATAACTGTGTGTTATGGCTGTCAATAAGCTAAAATTATGATGATTTCAGTTCCGAATTACCATATTGTGTTGACGATGAATAGATTTAATCACCTAAATATTACGTACCGCTCGATTTTAATCAAACTTGTGCGTAATTTACTGGTACAGTTTTACCACAAAATATAAATATTGCCACGAGAAAAGTAGTATTTAAATTTAGCCGATATATGTTTTGATATAAGTACAAATCCTTCAGTGTTAGCAGCAAAGCATCAACCAGATAAAAGTCGTTGATGACCTCTTGTAATACCAAAGGAATTAAGATCTGTTCAGCGGTCCAACAACTCGACTCCTTGAAAAATGAAAAGGACGCTTAAAGAAATACAAGACACGACCGAAGTCTCACCCGATCACAGATATATAGATTTACCTAGATAACCCAAGTATCACGATCTGCATGAAAATCAAGCACGTGATTTTCTACTATTTACTATGGTGTCATAAGCACTATTTAGTTACTATTATTATAAACAATTTACTATACAAAATAGACTACGGACGTGTTCCTTAAATGACTAGAATTACACAGACTTGTCAGTACCCTCGTAAAGTATAAAGTACTTAAGCCGGGTACGCGAAGTAGATGCTCTTGCGGTATCTAGCTATATCTGTGTTCCCGTTACAGTCTCGATTTCAGATAAATATTAAACCTTTTCGTATTCAAACGGCGTCCGACTTCAGCACAGAAAACTTTTGACACGGACATTAAATACCTTGACGGTATTAAACCCGATTGTTCTCACGAACTACCACCGGTAATATTTAAACTGAAACTTCGCGTAACTTTCGGAAGTGTTCGTAAATATTCGGGATATCCGAAAACGTGAAGTTTTCGTAGCTTTATATGAACAGGCTGCTTGTAGTGAAATGGATATCGCCATGTTCGACACAGCTGTGCAAGTAACTTCGTCAGTGATTTGTGCACACGCTCCGAATGAGTGATGAAATGAATTTGGGATCCGACATGGCTTAGTGCATCTAATCTATATAGATTTCTGGAGTTTAATGGAACTTTGGGAGAGTGTGGAGTAATTAAATTGTGTTTTGGGAAGTTCTAATTGCATTTCCGTATATTCGAGTTGTGTAGGTATATTCGATATGCAGTTCGCAATATTCAATCAAGAACATCTGTAATAGTATGAATCTTTGAACATAGAGCGGATGGAGTTCATTTTCTAAGTAAGAAACATTCGGGAAGTGAATACCTTCAATAACAGAAGATTGCTCGATGCAATGTCAACGTTATAGCTGCATGAGTACAGTCACCTGCAATAATGCATGGTCAATTCAGAAACAAAATCGTGTGAAGCGAGAAAAGACACCTAACGTTAACGAGTTATCGACTATTAACCTTTCGTATGCCGTGTAATTAGACACAATTAAAAAGCCATTGTGTCTCGCGTAGATCTACGTTCGGCATTCGAAAGGTTGAAGATTCACAGGAAAATAGACACTAAACTATCCATACAATTTTACAGGTGACTGTACGCTCATTAGAACTCAAATGCTTATAACTGCAATATGGCAATGGTGCTCAGTGGCGAAAGTGGGCACCCCACCCACTTTAAAACGACCGCCAGAACATAAATAGCTGTAGTATTGCTGAATGGTACTTAACAGAAATAGTCATTGATCGTATGATTTAATGAACATCAATTAAGATCCTTCTACTTTTTATGAGGGTACGACAGGGGTTTTCGACCATATGCTAATCGAGCCAAAAGGAGTATGTAAGAATCGTAGCACGCGGCGTTTTGTGGTTTCTGCCTACCCCCATGGAAAAAAGGCGTGGGTTTATGTATGTGGGTAAGTATGTATCTCAATCGACAGGCACAGTGTAAAAATTATGTCATATTTCTGAGAAAATTTTAAAACTTAAAACTTATTTTGTATTCAGAAAATAATGTATTTTTAAACGAGCAATATTCTGATATGAAATCTTTGGCACAGGTTGTCGATTGAACCATAAACTGAATAGATGAGTTAAGGCACTTTAAAGCGCTGATATTATCGGGAGTGTATTTTGTAAGGGGAAGCAACATCGATTCTAAGAAATAGGAAGAAATTGGCCCTTAAAATTGTGGGTTGTTCAAATATTTATTCTAGTAGATTTAACACAAATTGTTGGTTTTCATGGAGAGAATAATGTACCAAATAAAACTCGATTTATTGCCGGCCTTTTCTTTGTGTAAATTTTAATAGCTCTCTTTTGCACTAAGCCTTACAATATTTATTTTACAGCAGAGTAAATAAAACAGTTGAGTATGTATTATTTGACACCAACTCTTGGACTACAGCAGTTAGGTTAATGAAAAATTGAGCCAATTTAAACGGACCAACTAGTTTAATATCTATAGACAACTATTCTTTAGTAGACACGTAGCCATGGCAGAGATATTGATTACCGATTTACGTTACTCCTAAACTTCCCCGCGTTAAGGTGGTAATATAAGTGTACCATCTGTGCCGCGTCTCCCCTCGGGATATGCACCAATATTTGAACATGGCGGTTTGTTTAATGCAAATAATAACTTCGAATAAATTGTAAGTAGGTACAATTGCCCCTTTGGGGGATTAAATATGTATTTAATACAATGTTTATGGGATTATTATGTATTTTTGGTTTTATTTATGGCATTTTGAAAGATAAATACATGGTTTGAGAGTAATAAAACATGTACCTACGGGTAAATCTACTATTTTATATTTACTTATTAAACAACAAGAAATATAAGTTTAATTTAGTGGCTGAGCGATTGGACTGCTGCGCTGCGTGTCGCGGGTTCGATCCCCGCACAGAACAAATATTTGTATGGCCTGCAGATAGTTGTTTCGGGTCTGGGTGTGTTTGTGTATGTGAGTTTAAGTGTTTGTAAACGCACCCACGTTAAAGGAGAAATTCCTAGCGTGGGGCAACGTTTTAAAAAAAAAATTATTTAGTTCCATAATATTGTATTATCTAATACTTATAGACCAAAGGAAGGTACAGAGTCGTTTTGGTAATAGAAACCTTTTCAAGCTATTATTTGCTTTAGGAAACCAAGAAGAGCTTGCCGGTAGAGTCATAAACTCATAACTTAGATCCACGCTTTGGAATCGGCTACTACAGTACTTTCACAATTTATAATGCCTTGTGACTGTAACTGTAGTTTCGTTTTCATTGTTTTTCTGTCGTTCAAAAGTATCTGTAATGGTATAATTGAATGATATAATTGATGCTTTGAGTTTGACTTTGAAAAGCGATTTTGAAATTATGCTTTTGAATGACAGAAATCATTACCTATTCTTAATTTCTACCTTATACCTATAGTCAAGCTTATGGTATGTCCTTCAACCATATCTATTATAATCTTAAGGTTCTTATAGCATTCAACTTCAACCGACAATACCTCAGCTGTAGGTAATGATTATTTAATAATCGTATAAAACTGTTATCTTGTCGCGGCGACAATTCCGTGCAATTTGTCACTCATTATTTACTTGATTGTCACGCCAACGACCGTTCTTGACCAACATTCAGTACCGTGAAGAAAAAAGTTATCTACATCAACAGTTTGGAATGTTTTGTTTGGGTTACTACGATATTTAGTTTTCTTTTCAGCCAGCTACTGGACCTAAGAAAATATTGAGTTCGATTCGGTATCGTTGACAAGTGGAGTCAATCAAGTCTTTCTTTCCACTTTATCTCAATTTAATTGAAGTTAGCGCAGAATGTAATTTTCCAATGTCTTTTTTCTCTTTTAATCGCCATCTTAGTGGTCAATTCCAGCTATATCACCATTCACACATCATCTCATTATTCACTCATATAGCCATTCACGGCTTATTCCACAAATCCCCCCTGAGGGGGAAAAGTGGAATCCAAAAAAAAAAGTATAAATCGCCCTTTTTTTTTTGCGGGTGGAAAATCATCAAATAACCTCTCCCGCTCTTAGGCAGAGCAGAGTGAAAGGGAGTGTCAGACTTCTACTGACTAAAAACCACCCATGTTCCTTCTTAGCCCTTCATGTCGAGGCCGCGGTTTCTCTTGCGAACAACCCGCAGCCCCGAACATTCAATCTCAATATTTTTCCTTGCAAATATTTCTTCAAATCTTCGGGAGCATTAAACATCAACTTAACCAAAGCAGTCAAGGTTTTTGAGATCGACAGCCAACGCTGTAAGCTCAATTCAATTTCAAACATAAAAACAAACATGTTTGCTTTTTTTTGCGTATGTTTTGTCAGTCTATCAAACAATATTTTAGGTGGCATTCGCCAAAATATCCGGACTCTTCAAAACAAAACAAAAATCACCTCTACACGTTTCATCTAAAATTCTACTCACATTCAACAGCAAAAACATATTATAGGTCAAAACTCCTATTTCCCAAATTCGAAATCAATAAATCAAACATCATGACAGGCCCATGGGACACCATCAGGTTACGAAGTTCCCAACGGCAACCATCGGCTTTTAATTTAAAAGCTATTTTATGTAACAACTTGGTCGCCAGACCGTAGGGAAACCACTCATTTCTGCTTATTTTTTCACCAATGTATCAATCAATCTTACTCATTGTTGGAGAGTGCAAACAATGTCGGCTTTTTGATGAAAATACTTTGTTGTAGGTACGCGTTTTTGTGCTACTGAATTGATCCAATTTCCTCGCAATCATTTTTCAGCGACAATATAGGAATTTTGGGCCACTTCTTGAATTACGGGTCATGTTATAAAAGTTAAATGTATAGACGATAATAAGAGAAAGGTGTGAAACAGGTGTTTTTTAAGTACCATAAGATAACATAACGCCTGTAATCCCCGAAATATTTGTCAGAGGTGTGTAAGTCCCATTGCCACCAACCGGGCATTAATCCAGACTCCATGGCTGCTCCTGATGGAAAAACCCAATATTACTTTGCCCGACCTGGGATCTGAATCTAATACCTCATGCGCAGCAGTCGCGCTTGCGACCACTCGATTAACGAGGCAGTCAAAGTACCATTATTCATTACCTACCACATTTTACAAACTCTACTAAGGTACAGCTAAAGTTTAATCCTGAAAATAAAGCACGAGTGCTTAAAACAAAGATTTGTTGTTTAGTGGCGGCTTAGGAAAATATTTATTCTTGTATTTTTATTTTCAGTTTACAATCTTACGAAACGGAATATGTTATAAATATTTTCTCAAATATTACCTTGCCATTCCTTGCATAGCCTGAAGCGGAATTCGTTTCCAAATCGTATTTTTATCGGGAAATAGAATATGTGTATTAAATTTCTTCAGCGAATTTATTTTATCAGCAATAGTATGCTAGTTTGTTTTTTTTATTTAGTCGGTATTTGTTAGGTCATGTTGCCTACGGGTTCTCTCTGAACTTGCTTAGGAATTGTTGTTTTTAGTTTATATTAAAATCTTATGTTACTGTCCTCGAGGTACGTTTCTTTGGAAACCTATTGTTCGAGTCATTATGTATCATAATTGCACCTTCATAACTGTATTTCTTTTGTAATTTACATTGAAAATGGAATATTCACCATGTGTACCTACTATTCGTTTACGTATTTTTTTTGTTTTTACTTTATATTGAAAGGTGAACCTTGAAAACTGTACTTAAGTTTTAGCCCTATTAATACACCGTATTGTACAAGCAAAATTGAACCCTAAATAAGATCAATGACTTGCGCAGCCATATCAGTTTCAATTCTTCAAAACAAATTCTGAATACAGTCACCCGTTGCAAAGTTCAGTATAATTCAAGAAAACTAAGTTAAAGAAACAAAGGAGCAACTCCAGACAGGAATAAGAAAGGCATTGTGGCGCCAACAACGTGCATAACACAATTTCTTGGGCCAACAGCTCCAAGTTAAGAAAGAGGAAATTGCAAGCCTGAGCTATTTATATACTAAAGGTCCAACGCGACTTTATGGAACTTTTGATAAATACTCTCAAGTATTACCTACCTTAAGGTACGTAGCGCAGAGGCAACTAAGTTGCAAGCAATTTTCGGTGAAGGAACACCTAGTTCCCGTCGCGCGTCGGGGCTGCGAGTTGTTGGAAAGAGCTAAGAAGGAACATGGGTGGTTTTTAGTCAGTAGAAGTCTGACACTCCCTACCGCTCTGCTCAGTCAGGAGGAGTCATTTGATGATTTCCCACAACCCAAAAAAAAAGGTACACCTAGTTTTTGAATTAGGAATTTCAAGTTGAGAAGTTGTCAAACTCTGCTTAGGGATTATATACCTACTTCTATGGAGCCCGAAAAACGTGAATTTTCACTCGCAAAAAGTCGTTTGGCAGCAGGATTTTTTGCGTAGTGTTACTTAGTTTGACGTGTATGCGTGCTTTACAACTTTGTAAAGGTTCCGTTTATATCTTATATATTTATTTATACATAAAATATTTTAGTACATGTATTTTTTTATTATTATTATTTAAGCTCACAGATACAAGAGGTAGGCAGATAGGCAGTTGCTCCTTGTAAACTACTGGTATTCAACCACATCCGGAAACCAACCCCATCATATTTGGGAAAAGGCTACCCTGATGATGATGATCCAAGAGGCAGGATAGGTGCACAAAATACTTGTGCCCTAAATAAGTACTAAAGTACAGTTTGACAACTTCTCATCTTTAAATTCTTAGTTCAGAAACCCTGTGGTAGTTTTCTACAATCCTATGTGGGTGCCTTAGTAATTCAATTTAAAAGTTCAAGTGAGAATAACGCCTAAAGTAGAATCTCGACGAAACTCGACTTTCCTTAATAAGGTCACAAGAATAGAGTAGTTCTGGAGTTTCTCAAGGCACTGATGAATTTGGTTTCCTTATTTTACTTCCATTGGAGACTAAGGGCAAAATTTGAGGGTAAATGACATCTTTTATAAGTTGATCAATCGGAAAACTTCTGGAGAGTCTTATAAAGTTTCTTATGAAAAACAATAATCTTTTAAATGTAAAATGAACTTCTATTCCTTTAAGGATTGTTGACTTACCTTTTATACCGATAAGTAACTAGTGTATGTAACCAATTGGATCGTAACTCTTTAACCTGAATGTAAAACGTTGAAAATAATTAAACCCGTTGCGGATTGATTGAGTGAGAAACTTCAAAACTTTCGTATTTAAAGTTTGGATTGGTTAATCCGGTAATAGGATTCCGTAAATGTCTCTGTACCTATCGATAGTTACTAATGTTTCCAATGTATGTACCGAACATCTGCTATTTGTTTATAGAACAGGGTGTAAAGTTCTTCACCCCATAAGGAGAGGAAACTCCGGCAAGATGGGTTTTGTGTCTGTCTGTCAGTTGTTATTGAGTTTTTCTAAATAGGAAGTTATCTTATATAGAAAAACCCGACAACGGATTTACCGATTACGGACAACTTCAAGTGTGGGATTTAGAATTTCGATACCTATTAGTTCTTCATTTGTGTCAAATGATGGCGCTGTAGTATTTTTTGTACTACGGTCATTGACTTACATATTACTGCTTAAGGATTGGGCGGACGGCATGTTAAAATGACGCCTCAAACGTGGTCCAAAACGGTCTTTCCTAAGCCGAAGTGAACTGGTCCACGATCGGCTCTCTTCGGGTGCGGTCGTAAATTTTATTAAAAGCTTTATTTATGTTCTTATACCTCGAAAATACCACGCCGCTTATACAAGGTTACGTTAACGAGCAGACTACACCGATTCTCTGTATGGCGAACGCGTCGAGCAAACGTTCGGACGACCGTATCTGGTGCAGTTGTAATTTTTGTAGTACAATTACCTTTAGTATCTAAACCATATCCTAAACATAATATCCTAAAAAAGTGTACAAACATTACCTCATTCTTACCAAGTATAACAAAACATCTGATTCAATTGAAGTAACTAACTATCCAGCCTGAAGGGTCCCACTGCTGGACAAAGACATAAACCCTGCAATATTACCTACGCCGGATGCCGTTACTGAAACTTTCCGTAATAAAGTTACGGGCAGACAAACGTGATGGCTCCTGACATTCATACCTGGCTTCGCATCTACGACCAGATGTCAGCCATAGATATTAGTTCAGCTAGACGATTTAAAATTTAATCAAGGAGTTGAACCAAAGTGAATTGCTATATAAGTTAGCGCCAGGGATCCATATGGTGTAGTACAGTTACTGTTGTAATACTCAAGTTTTGTGGTTAAAACTGGTTATTGTGAAGCGAAGAAATTGATCAAAAAGTTATAGTACTAATGATTTTAATAAGTTGGTATTTTAGAATTTGTTTGTAAACTTTTCCTTATAAACGTCAACACGTTAAAAATCACAATTTTATTATTACTCATTATTACTCGCTTGGCTCACATTAATCACTACTTAACTTTATGTTATGAAGCAAACACCATTCTGTATTGAAACTGAAAACTTTATTGGAGATAGTAATCAAAATACAACTTTCAAACAGGGCCCAGGCATTAATCTAAAACAATCTGTCAAATTTCTTTAATAGATTTTCAACTTTATCGCTAAAGGTTCAAGGTTTGTTGGGGTTTGACAGTTTCGGGTAGTTTGATGTACTGGCGTCTGTGCCTAAATACATGTAATGTCAATAACTATGTAATATTAAGCCACTTCTTAAAAAATAGTACCTAAACCAAAAAATAAAAAAACAAGTCAAACGAATTCAGCGATGAATGGGAGCAAGGTCCCGTAAATGTATTCGAAAATGGAAAACTGAAAACTAAAACTTTTATTGCAGTCGGGGGACAGTTCGGTGGAACAATTCTTTACAGGTCCCCCGACTGCAATAAAAGTTTTAGTTTTCAGTTTTCCATTTTCGAATACATTTACGGGACCTTGCTCCCATTCATCGCTGAATTCGTTTGACTTGTTTTTTTATTTTTTGGTTTAGGTACTATTTGTCATGGCAGGCGTGTTTTTTAATTTTTTAAATTATTTATTTTTTATTTCATATCTTTTAGTGATATATCGGTATTTTGACCTATAACCAATCATTTAAGCCATAAGACGTCCACTGCTGGACATAGGCCTCCCCCAGAAGAGGGAAAATGTGTTTTTTTTTTCATTTCTCAGGATTCCGATCGGCAAAATCGGAACCCTAATAATATGTACATTTTGTATTCCGTCTGTCTGTCCGTATGCCTATCCGTCAATCAAGACCCTGTTCCTCAGGAACGTGTGAAATGATCTGAATGACTTAATTGCGTAATTTATACCTACAAACATTTTTCATTTCATGTAGGTATCTATTTGTAAACAATTTACGCTGAATTTAATATATACATGCAATTTACATACAATGATAAGAACTTTGAATATTTTGTTAACATTCTAAGAAATTCAAGTGTAGTGCCAAACAGTTTTAAGTATAGTAGGTACCAAAAAACTTTTACAGATCCCTTGGTGCGTGGGTTCAACTCGCACGGTTTTTTTAAACTATTGTTTTATAACACACGTCATGATTTATTCATTTGTGTTAGTAATGAATTTCAAGTTGAATCTCGCAGTCAGATTTGTCCTACCAAAATCTACCCTGATCTTCTTTTTCTACCCTTTAAGGGGTGATTTTGAAAATTCTATTATTGCAAATATTATTTCTTTAAATTAATATTTTTGCCATGTTTCAAGTAAATTGATTCACGCATACTGACTTTTCATACAAACTTAAAAACCATTTAGGTGCCGTCGTAGATGGATTTGGGAGTTGTAACCTAGCCAGTTTTATTTCTTTCATTACAGAGAATCTATTGATATGTAGCTTATTCGTATCGGATCCCGGGTTTAAAATGTCACTATATCATTTGTTGAGTAGTATTACTAGTAAACAATAGATATTGAATACTACTGTGGTATATTTTTGTAATCTACTTAATAAGTTCTAGACGATGATTATATTTTTCATTGAAATTTCAATAAAAAAAAATTAAAAGTTCTTTTTGTTTCTAAACCATGGCCACCCTATTATGTTTTTTGATATTTTATCTAACCTATGTTACCCGGGGTGACGCAATGAATCTAACGATACCACATACATCAAAATCGGTTCAGGCGTTTAGAAGTTATGGTGGAATAAAGAAACTCACAAACAAACATACATACATACATACATACATACATACATACATACATACATGAACGCTAAAAACATAACACTCTTTTTTTTGGGGCAGTCGTGTAAAAAATAATGGGTACTATTAAATAACACCGTAATCTGTAAAATCTAACCCAAGGTTGAAGTGGCGCTAACATTCCTTTCAGCACAAATGTATTACAATTCCTCCCAGTGGAAAATCCACATACTTCTGAAAGGCATACATACAAAGAGATTTTATCAAACAATCGGGAGATAACGGTGGACTTAGGGTTAGTTCACGTTGGAAACAACTTAAATATAGAAGACTTTTTACTTACCTTTAGTATGATTAATTATCAGGGAATGTTTAATACTAAAGATTGTTTAGGGTTTCTTCAAAGTGCGTGATAGACATATATTATAGTAAGGTCGTCAGTCAGTGGTTTATGAGGATCGACCGGAGGACAAGGTGGAGCACAACGTGGAAGTCTGCCCCGACGTGTTCTCGTAGCGACGATCGGCGGCGGCGGCCTCTCGCGTCCGGCCCTGGTGCAAGCCATGGCCCGGGGCGAGAGGGAATGCGACGCCGTCGCCTCCTTCTGCGAAGCAGTGATGCTAGCGAAGGAGGTGGCGGAACGTGAGAGGGAGAGAACCTCTCGTCCCAGCCGCCGCGGGAGACGCTCCGGGCGTCGGGGGCCACGAGATGGCTTCCGGCTACCGTAGCCGCGGGCCTGTGGACGGTGAGTAATGGGCTAGTTCTCCGTCCGCCCATCTTATGACCCGTTCGTGTTCCATGCGCGCCCCAAAGAGATGTCAGCAACAAGGAAGGGGCCCGCAAGGGCCGATGCCCGTCGGGGCTACGGGTTGCTCGAAAAAGATACCGCGGCCTCGGCACAAAGGCTAAAAAGGAACATGGGTGGTAACCCGCAGAGCGGAAGGGGTTATTTGATGATTTCCCACCCCTAAAAAAAAGAGGTCGTTAGTGGTTACACTTAGGTACCTTGAGTTGGTTAAGCGTAGTACGGAGTTTCAATAAAAATAAGAGGCCGGGTTGTTCTGGTTAAGCTAGCACTGACGAATACTTGCCTACTGTAGTACCTTACATTGAAAAGATCGCTACTTTTCAAGAATTTATGACTTGCCTGACAGCCTGAGAGATATTTCTCAATGAAATATGGAGCCAAGTCAGATGTCCATGAGCGGTATAAAAACTATGACACCAGGTTAGGTAATAACCACAGGATAAATAAGAAAAAGACATACAACGGTTAGGATCACAAGAAATAATGTAATAAATAAAACTGGACATTTGTGCCCGTTTGATGGCAATAGGCTCGCCCTCTATGTCATGTAACTTAAATATAACTCGCGTAGCGTAGGTGTACTATTAGGTACATCTCTGGCCAACCCTTCGGGGATTACAAGCGTGGTGTTACGTTATGTTAAAGCTGGGTATTATTTGAATGTCCCTCCAAACATTCTTTACAAATGGAGACTTCTAGACCGATCCTTGTCATGAAAAACTTGTTACACCCTTAACCCATGTTATCATTAGAATAGCTAGGACCCGTCGCTTACAGTTATTTATGAGCCCGTAAGTCTGACAACGTATCTATTCTCAGAATATCGGTTTTTCCCTGTGAGTACCTAATTGGGTTGAGAATTTGTGAAGGCCAAACAGAATCCGTCTGAAACATATCTTCAGCATTTCTGTAAAAAAAAATTTCGGTATTATGAATGATATTATAATATAACAGTTCCTTGAGAAATTGTTTTCATGTTTTTGTACATAGTTAGAACAAAGCGATAGTTGCTTTTAGTGTCTGTCTGTCTGTGTCCCCCCTTAGATATTCAAAACTACACAAAGGATTTTGATGCGGTCATCAACTTCTTTTTGAGTTTTTTTGATAAGAAAATTTTTACATATTTATAATGTAGCCACGCTAGGTTATTCGTGTCAATTTTTAAGCTAAACCGAGTTCCATTCTAAGGATAACTGTATAGGTTTCTCCTAGTCTCCTTCGTTAATGCATTCGCCGTACAGGCAAAACTGCACGTGCATAATCCATCGTCTATTGGGCCTACCACACGCACAAGCTTCACCACAATTTTGTGTCTGCGTAATTCGGTTTTGTACACGGTAATGGTGCGTATGTTTGGTAATGTTTATATAGTTTTACCAACCACACGCACGATGTACAATTTACAAACCGAATTGCATCAGCAAAACTATTGTGAAGCTTGTGCGTGTGGTAGGCCCAATGGCCGATGGATTCTTTGGATGGAATGGATTCTTTCTTTCTTCTTTTTCTTAATAATTATGCGACAACAATCCGGTTTTTCATTACACCAATGCGAAGCCCAGTGCCGGTCACTGATACCCCAAAAAGTGGGTTCTGTCTTTAAAAGACATGCCTCAACCTTGATGATAAAACATTTAATTAATTGTACGTTCGTTCTTAAACGAACTAATTATTTTATAGCGAGTTTGCAACATCATTCTTTCAAACGAAGTATGAAGTAACAAAGAACAAAATTGAATGGATGACTCAGTAGAAGAAATAGTATAAATATGCCATGTGATTCCCACTTTGAAGTTTGAAGAGGCGTTGCTCCAGTAATAGATGTACAGTCTGTACCCAGCATTCCCTGACCCCTCGTATGAAGAAAAAGATGGCAAGTGGTGTGAGAAGAGGGGTCAGATAATGCTGGGCACCGACTGTACCCATATGTATTGAGAACACCAATATATCTGTCAACCTTGGATGTAATAAAAGTACTTTGGGAGATTCTATACTTAGTAATAACACCAATGCCTACCTTCTTGGGAAAGTTTTCTGGCTAATTTTTCATACCAATTGTTTTTTGATAATTGAGGTGTTTGCCCCGCAGTGGGATGACACCAACAGTAACTGTATTGTAATTTAATTTTGAATCTACTACTAACTGTAAAGGAATAATTATATATATAAGGTAATCAACGACAAATCAGACTTTTTTCATTTTCTTTGTTTTAACAAAAATCTATTGCTTATCTTATAACCGGTAATAAAAACAAGGAAAACAAAATTTCCATAAATATATGTAGTCTAAAAGTCTTTCTACCTGAAGACTCCTTTAGAAACATGTAAGTAACACAATTGTAACCAAAGATCTCACGGAAATGTTTGGTCGTCGCTTAAGGCGCTTGCCTACAATTAGGGGAAAGGTGACCAAAATGGCCTTCTAACAGGAAAACAGCATCCCAGAAAGGTTTGGACAATGGGCTCCGAAATAATCGGTATTCCCCTTCTCTGTTCTTGTCAGTGTTTGCCCCAGGTTTAAGATGATTGTTTTTGTAGGAAGGCAATTAGGCAAATTGTCGGGGCAAACACTCAAAAGGGACAGAATTTAGGAACTGTTCCAACAATTTTGGGAAAAGGTACTAAAAGGAAAAGGTGGTGTGGGTCTTTTATGTAGTTTGCTTACAATTTTATACATTTTTACCTGCAGGTGGTAGATTAAACTATTACAAAGATTGCCAATTCAACTAATCAGTGGTTCAGCTTAATTCCAACGAAAAAAAACGTAAAGTAAAATGTTCATAAAAGAGTTTTGTTTTGAAAAAAAAACACAAGCCGTTTACAACTCGAACATAATTTTATTTTTAAGTAGCTTCTACGGAGGGGTTCTATTGTTTGGATTACTTTTCTTGTCAGCAATTCGGGTGCTTTTAAGCGCGATTAATCCATTAGAACGCATTTCAGACATGATTAGGCAACGTTGCTACTTTCTATGTTACCCTTTAAGTTTCCAAAAACCATTATACGCCATCTTAATGCTGTTCTTTTCAGTAACAAGGAACAATTTATTTAAGTGGGGAAGCACACAGCTTGTTCATTTTCGTACGCAATAAGAACCCCTTAGACGTTCAAAAGGGCGATTGTACCGCAGGAATAAAAATCTGAAATATCATCCCATTTAAGGGAGAAAAACGATTAAACAGATAACAACAAAAAACAACGCCTTGGTGAAAAAAAAAGAAACAAACAACCTGACAATCCACTTGTTAAAAAGTTACGTAAGGTTTTAATTTAACCGTTTAAGATCTTCGGGCGAGTAGTAGTACTAGTACACCATTACAGAATGACATTCCAGCAGTTCAAATGCTCTAAAAATAAGCGTGATGTTTACACTTCAATATTACGTCTCATTTCCGAGCTCGCAGTGTCAGTAATAGAGGCACAAACGTCAGTCGTGTCAAGCCTTGCCCGCATCTACACGAGCACTGGCCATAAGCAATCGTCTGATTTGGAACGCAACTACTTTTTTTTCGAACGCATTTGAATAAAAAAAGGCGCGAAAATAGAATGTGTCAGCCTTGAACTTTTATTGTCTGTATTGTTTGTGTTTTGTTTCGTAAATGGAAAGAATATTTTTTACGATGAAGAATTTTGTTTTTTATGCTGTTTTCGTGATATTATTTTCGAATGGTGAGTTTAAAACTTTTATTTTACTATTATGTTAATTCAATTTTAACTTATATTGTTTTGTAATGGTTTTTTAAACAAAACGTTGCATGATCAGTTGGTTCTTCTAAAACTAGTATTGAGTAGTTCAATATTAGTATTGCAATCCGGTTGACCTGTGTCGTAAATATGCAAAGTAAAGAAACAAGTCCTTGTACATTACTTCACAATCAAACGAAGTGGTGAAACCTTTAACATACTTTTTTCCAACATGTAACCTCAGAACTTATGAAGCTAACCTTTTAAGTATTTTCCGTATCTGCGTAAAACAATGAGCTTATGCATAATCACACCTTTTAATTTGCGACACCTTAAATCTATTTAACAATACAAAATTAGGAAACTAACTGTCCCAATAAATGACCAATTACATAAATAAAATTGCTTAAAAAGAAACACTGAGAAAATTTCAATAATAATTATGTATTTCAAAGTCGCTTTTAAAAAGTTTAAATAAAATTGTTTATCAATTTACATCTAGACCAGAACAAAATTGCGGTTATAAAAATACTCGAAAAAAGCTATTTAGAGATAGCGCTAGTTTGAATTTTTATATTTTTAAGGCGGATGTAGGTAATAACCATTAGACGCAATGACTAGGTCATACTAAAGAAAACATGAACTAAATTATAAAATGTTAGTTGATAATTTTATTACAAGGGGTTTTTATGATAAATTGCATACTTGAGGAGCTCGAGGATCTGGTTTAAGAGCCACTCATTTCGATCTTCATGTTAAGCCGCGCTGGCCTAGGTTGGTCCGTGGATGGGTGATATACCGAGTTTCCTCCTCGTTTTCTGTGCCTCGGAAAACAGCCCTTGGTCCCGGTTGTCATTTGTAGATCTTTGAAAGTCGTTACTGTAAGTGGCCCGAAAGTCAGACAACCAGTATTAACTGGGTTGTGAAGGTCAGATAGGCAGTCGTTCATGTACAATATTGGTATTCAGCTGTATCTGGTTAGACTGGAAGCCGACCTTGAATGAGTTGTGAAAAGGCTACGCAGATAATGATATACGTATTATTCACCATCAACAGCCTATTATAATGTTCCCACTGCTGGGACACAGGCCTCCACTCTTTGAGAGGGAATGGGCTATAATCTACCACGCGGGACCAATGTGGATTGGTAGATGTCACAAGTCTTCGATTTTTTGGTTCTAGGACATGCCGGTTTCCTCCGGTGATGAAATAATAATTTATTTCATCACCGGAGGAAATCGAAAACGAAGTAATGCGCCTGCCTGGGTTCGAACCCATGACCTACTGTTCTTAAGTCGGGGCCACCACCACTGGGCCACTACTGCCATCGTACCTACTATTACCTATACTTATATCTATAATTTTAGCACGGCCACCCGCCGTATCAAGCTTCTATGTAGCATCCAATATACTTATAGCTGTAATGTAATTGGGAAACCCCTCAAGTTAATACCAATCTGCACATATAGATAGGCATTCGTAGTGACCGCTGATCGACCCTCGTGGGAAGTTACCCTTTGTAATATCCTTTGAGATATAACTACATAAATATCTTCTAGCCAACTAGTTAATTTAGGTCCGTGGATGGGTGACCAGACCACACGTAAAGAACTAAGAAGGAACATGGGTGGTTTTTGGTCAGCAGATGTCTGACACTCCCTACCGCTCTGCCTAGCCGGGAGGAGTCATTTGACGATTTAACACTATCCAAAAAAAAAAAAAGTTGTTGGTAAACCTGATGTTATTTGTGGATCTTTGACCGTCGTGACAGGTAGTCAGTGGACCGAAGGTCAGGTCAGGAGGTAAGACAGGCAGTCGCTCCAAGTAAAATACGGATATTCGGCTATATCCGGTTAGACTGTAAGCTGACCCCAATATAGTTGGGAGAAGGCTAAGCAGATGATGATAACAAGTTAATTTCTCTAAACATGTAGTTGTAAAAATCTTAAATAGTAGCAAAATCACACTCATAATGTCGTTGATGTTAATGTCTAGACAAAAATTCTACGCACATTCATACATTCGTAGAATATACGCATATATATGCAGTGTTTATTGTATATAATTTACACTAATAACTTCTAGTGTCGTAGTTTGCGTGCAGAAACACAAGGCCAAAGTAATTTCGCAGAAGTACCTCCCAATACAAGAGTGCCAGGTCAATTATTGTATCAATAGACAATGATCTTGGCCGACACTTTGAGTGTCAAGTAACTTTACAATGATTGATCGCAAGGACTTTCGCAGAATGTTACGTAAGTGAAGATGGAGACTTCCGTGTGAAGAAGAGTTTTCAATAATAGATAGTTTACACCAGTAGGAATGCAAATCTTGTACAAGAACATTACACTTCAAGGCAATACTGATGGGAATGTAATACAATTGATGGTAGCGATGGGAATTATTTATTTATTTAAACTTCATGTACATACTGCCACAAGGCCTTTCCTACACATAAATGGACACATTGTGATAGGGTACAAAACAATTTATTATCTAGTAACAGTCTTCTTTTGCTTGTTTTTGAAAATATTATTGTATTGATACTCGTACACATAATAAATATTATTAATAATATATAAATAAACTAAGCTAATATTTATTTTGAGAAATAAATCATCAGAAACTTAATAGTGTTAAGTAACTGCAACTCGTCTTCTAATTAAGAGCTATTTAGTCTGACTTAAATACTGGTGAAGGACTTTTCTTTTAAAAGTAAATTTGCTTTCAGATTTTTTAATGCAAGCGGGTAGCGCGTTCAGGAGCTTGATAAAAGTTTAAAGTTTTATAATTCAAATAATGCTTTACCGTTTTTCTAATGCATTCTGAATTTTGTTCTCAAGTTTTTTTGCGATTAAAACAAACAAACAAAAATACAAACTAAAGTTTGAAGGTTAGTTTAATCACACGTTGTCAATAGAGGCTTTTTTGTAGGTACCAGTATTTGTTCGATACTACCGTGGAACAGCAAATAACAAAGTCGAAGGCAAACTGAAAATAGGGCTGTCAAAGCGTGCACGCGCCAGTATTATGAAGTTGGTGCAACTCAATTTTCATACTGTCTATCAAACTTGAAACCATTTACGGTTTTCCGCGAAATGTGTCGAATCGGAATAAAATATATTTTTGATATTACCCAATAACCAGAACCTGGAAATTGAAATAAATGGTGAAAGTTGCATAGAATTGGGTTTTTTCTTTATACCGCATAAATGGGCTTTTAGATGTTTTGGTTTTTCCCTTTGTTGAAGGGACTTCAGCGAGACCAAAACAGGATTTAAAATAATTCTATTCACAATTTAAACTCAGCGACAGTCAATGACAAACACTTCTCAGGAATAGAAGGTACATTTGAGGGTTTTCTTGACAGTGACTCTGATTAAATGGCGACCGTTCTTATAAATACGTCTTTTGCTCTCATATAGGTAATGTTGACAAAAGAAGAGCATACGTGCAGACTTAAATTATGTGAATTAAAGCTTGGCTTAGCTAGTAAAAGCACATTTGTGATGAAACAATATAGGCACCTAGTCAAATAACGTGAATACAGCGTATCTTCGCTACACACATTGTAGTATTAATACTTTTGTAAGTACGGCACAGGTGTAGGCATAAATAAAAATAGGTTTGTCTTCTTTGATCATTACTCCCAGATGTGATCATACCACCTATTTCCTACGGCACGACCTAGTCTTTTTACAGCGGCAGTTATTTATTTAGATCTATAAACAAATTCTGTTTATATGAATGTAAATTACTATAAATCTCGCGTCAAAGTCAAACGTTTAAATGTTTGAAACTCAATCTGAATCGGGGTTTAGTTTGTTTAATCAATAACGTTAGTGTTATTGGTTTTAGGTTATCTGGATGAAACAAACCCAGATATTTTAGAGGGTATTTTGAAACATTTTCAGTTAATGTATCAAACCTCTGAAATATTTGGAAGAAAGATCGATGTGCAACAAAAACTGATTCATCTTTTAAAGTGTTGTAAAAATGTTTGATTTAAAAGAGTGTCGATAGAGTTTTCAGCCCATTCTTCTCCATAGAGATCTACGCTGTGGAATTGACGACTGTCTTACAGTACTTTCACAAGGTACTATGCCTTGTGCCTGTAACTGTAGTTTCGATTTTTTTACTTTTTCTGGCATTCAAAAGTGACTGTAATGATCTAATTGAATAAATGCTTTGACTTAGACTTTTAAAACCTGAAAATAAGATGTAAGGATTTGTAAATTTTCATGTGAAAATGAAATACAAATTATAGAAACTATTCTGTGAAAAGGCTTTAGGTTATTTTTATTGCCATAACTTTGTTCTTTAACGAACTAAATTCTCTAACGGCAGTATACTTACAGTTTATAATTCCAAACGAGGTCAAACCCTTAAGTGTCAACATTGTAGGTAGTTCTAGTTTTCTTAGATGTGACACAAAGTAGCAACACTACTTACAGTACTAAAGTAAACCATTTCTCAGTGACAAACTCACTTTATTCAAGGTAAAAGTACGTAATAAAGTTTATATTTTTCTCTTACACCTGGAGTTGTGAGATAGTGCTTTAAAGGAAATGAAGGAATTGTAAGATAAGTGCGAGTAATGTAACCGTTACATGTGTCTACAAGGGTTTCTGTATTTCGAGTCAGTTTGTCGAAAGTTAAGTACATGAGTTAAGCCTCACTTACTTAACCTCACTATTTTCACGTATTATTATGTGTACACTGCAGTATACGAGTATATTATACTACTACGGTATTCAGCTGCATTCGGTTAGACTGGAAGCCGACCCCAACATAGTTGGGAAAAGGCTAGGCAGATGATTATTATGTGTACACTGTGTAAAAAATTTGTGTATGTACTCGTAAATATATAATATAAAATTTAATCTTTTTTCCTAAACAAGACATAAATAATAACGTTAGAACATTTCAAGAACCGACACATTTCTAAATAACAGGCTCCACAAATATTAGTTACGGTAACAGAATATTTAAAAGCGTAATGTTAGTAGCGTGCATCGTCAATTTGATGCGTTCGTTCGGCCACCGACTAGTTGAGCTCGTTAAGCGATGTGACGTTATCAATTCCTGAAATTATGAGTCCCATTATTTGTGTCATGGTGCTGCTAAATGGGACGCGTGTTCGGGCTTTTGAATTGAAGAATTTTTGTGTAATGCTTTGCCGTTTCATTTGGTAGCCTTGACGGTTAATATGGGGCCCGTTTGCACCACAAATTGATAAGCGTGTTTAATGCTATACGTCCTTATAAAATCATTCTGTTTGTAAGAATTCTTGATTCTAGAATTACAACGATATGATGTGATAATTGTGTTAAAAATAGTGCAAATGTGCTTAGTCCTCACAACCGACATGCGTGTATGACCAGATGTACGAATATGAACGTGACAAAAGGAGGAGTATGTAAGGATCATAATAGGTAGTGTTTTGTGGTTTCTGCCTACCTCATGAGAAAAGGACGTGAGTTTATATAATATGTATAATAAGCCTTAGTTTGAATAGGTAGGTGCAGTTCCTCCTTCTGCGAAGCAGTGATGCTAGCGAAGGAGGTGGCGGAACGTGAGAGGGAGAGAACCTCTCGTCCCAGCCGCCGCGGGAGGCGCTCCGGGCGTCGGGGGCCACGTGATGGCTTCCGGCCACCGTAGACGCGGGCCTGTGGACGGTGAGTGATGGGTAAGCTCGCCGTCCGTCCGTCTTATGACGACGACAGGCCATGTCGACGGCGCGTTCGTGTTCCACGCGCGCCTCAAAGAGATGTCAGCAACATGGAAGGTGCCCGCAAGGGCCGACGCCCGTCGGGGCTGCGGGTGTTTGCAAGAGATACCGCGGCCTCGACATGAAGGGCTAAGAAGGAACATGGGTGGTTTTTAGTCAGTAGAAGTCTGACACTCCCTTTCGCTCTGCCCAAGAGCGGGAGGGGTCATTTGATGATTTTCCACCCACCATAAAAAAAAAAAAAGGTAGGTGCAGTTTGAAATTAAGTTACTGAATCGTAAAGCGCGTGTTTTCATTTTCATTTTTCTAGCACATATATATGTAGGGTAAATGTTAGTTGTATCCGGCTTTCGGTAATATTTCTATCATCCTTGATTTCATCCATCGATTAACAGTTTTTTAAAGAGAAACACATGTTTTGTTGTTATTAAAACCGGTTTTCAGATTGGCAGATGATCAATCCATTCATTGTTTTTGCAAAGAATGTTTGCTTATATTGCTCTATTGTGATTTTAAGAAGAAACAGGAATTTCAGACGTAAGCTACTATTTTGTCTGAAGTAACCCAGCGATAAAAAACGAATAAACTTGGTATTCGATAATGCCAGATAACTGGGTTTCTTGAAGTTGCCATATTCGGGTCAAATTATATATTTTGGCCAAAAAACGGTTAACTATTAAAAAACCGAATGAAAACAAAACTACGAAATAGCAGATTCCGAATTCATTAGGTAAAGGTACATTTTGTTTGCTAGACCAAAGCTAAAAAAAGTACAGTGAAATGTCGATTAAATATTTAATTGAATTTTGTTGCTTGATTTTATTTAGACACGTTACAGAATGGTTTTATCACTGATTTCATATTATTTTTGATACTGCTAAACTGAATAACGAGGCACAATTTATGAACGCGTGGCATAATCGCAACGTAAAATGGACCAATAGGTAGATACTTAATTGAGAAAAAAACATAGTTAACATTTTAGTGACAAGAACAAAATAAGTATCAACCATAGCATAGGTTATTCTGAAAAACGACTTAAAATTAAGTAAAAATTAAGTCCGAAATTAGTATTTATATTAGTCTTAAAATCGTTTTAATTTTTATAATATGATATTTACTCCGCGCGAGGAGCTCGTGGCTTAATAAGAACTGCCACTCGGGTCGATCTTTAGGTAAAGCTGTGCTTGCCTAGGTTGGTCTGTGGATGGGTGACCGCTCGACATACTGAGTTTCCTCCGTGCCTTGGAAAGCACGTTAAGCTGTTGGTCCCGGCTGCCATATATAGATCTTTGGCAGTCGTTACAGGTAGTCAGTGACCTGACATTCTGACATCCAGTCTTACCAAAGAATATCGTATTACCTAGTATTAAGGTTGTGGAGGTCAGATAGGCAGTCGCTCCATGTAAAATACTGATATTCAGCTGCATCCGGTTAGACTGGAAGCCGACCCCAACATAGTTGGGAAAAGGCTAGGCAGATGATGATGTTTACTCCGCGCGTTTGTAGACCCCTACAGACAAAGAGATGACGATGAAACTGGTAATCCAAAATTTGTTGCTGCTTAGTAACAAATCGTTCTGTCTAGTGTCACATGCCTGCTTGTCTATTAATCTAAAATGTTTGAGACCAAAATTTTTGTGTGACTTCAAATGTCCACTCTCTATTTTTATTTTTTTGGTAGATGGTAGACACATCTTTCCTTCTTTCTATTTCAACAACAACACTCATAACTACATGTAAAATCCTTTTTCAATCAACTTTAACTTAACGGCAACTTGTTACAGACTGGACTTTGTTATTAGGTCAATGTATCTTCCTTTATTTGAGTTTTATTATACTTTTACAATAAAAATAAAAAGGTCGGAACTCAAACACTTACTCCTGATTTGCCCTTATTAAGCTGCAAGACTAATATTGTTCACTAAATGTATTCAATTGGATAATAACAATGTCTGTTCTTGACTGATATAAGGCAAGTTGGGAGAGTGACCTTGTTTATATTAAACAAGGAATGTTTTGGGTGTTGGTGTAATACTCTCCATATATTTTTGTTTCTTGATGTAGGAGATTGGATTCGGGCAGTGTGAAATTTTACTGAATTTGCTCTGATTATCTCGTTTAAAACCTAGATCTGGGAATAACACTAACCTGTGAGCGAGTAACGTAAATCGTAATCAATAGCGCCCTCCCTCAATAAGTTTGAGCGTTATTTTGAATGTAATATTTGTTGCATGTGGGATTTTTTTTTTTTTATTTCAAACATTATCATAGACCTACTAACTTGGGTTTTGTGAATATTAATGACGAAATTAAACGAAATTAATGGATATCCCAGTAATAAAATAATGAAAATGTTTGTTAAGTGGTTAATCGCCAATGTCCGCGGTTGTGCCTACATTTATTATGAATATGGTTTAACTTGTTTCTTAGATTATTGAGAATTTAATAAACATCAAATTTAAAATTATTATTTATATTTTAAATCATGTTTGATAGGTACTAAAATCCTTTTATATACTTGCGGGACGCTAAACCAAGTTCATCGCCCTCGAGGGTAATATATCATTCGTAATTACTAGTGAGATTAGTATTTACATAGACAGCAAACATTCTATATCACGAAATAATATAGGTAAACCGTTCTATAATATTTTGGTTAGCTTTAATCTAAACGGTTATCATTAATTTATATTAAATACAAACATAATCATAATTCATCCATCAGTGAAGGTATGTCCATAATAAATGTTGATTTTATGAGAAATGAAGAACCATCATTTTGTCATCAATTTTCTTTTGATATCCTGTACCCGTAACCATTGACAGCAGGGACTAACGACTTAACATGCTTACTAAAACGCGGGGGACTCCAAAAAGAAATAGATAGTCAGTGCAGTGGGCCAGAGCGGCTTTAAATTGGTATAAACAAAAATACTGAATGCCTTGTTGGTCTAGTGGTCGCAAGCGTCTGCAGAGCATGAGGTACTGGATTCAGGATAGGCGGTACGGGCAAAGTGTTGTCAGGTTTTACATTAGGAAATTCTCAGTAACAGTCACGGAGTCTGGATTTGTCCCAGTTTATGGCAATAGGCTCGCCCCTATTACATGGGACAAACACAACTGGCGAAATGTGGGTTGTTCGCAAGAGATACCGCGGCCTCGACATAAAGGGCTAAGAAGGAACATGGGTGGTTTTGAGTCAGTAGAAGTCTGATACTCCCTTTCGCTCTGCCCAAGCGGGAGGGGTTATTTAATGCTTTTTCACCCGCCAAAAAAAAAAGGCATCTACACCTCTACCTAACCTTTCAGGGATTACGGGCGTAATGGTTATGTCATGTGTAAACAGAAAATATTAGTAAAAGACCACATGAATAAGCAGAGACTTAAAAATAAAATTTCACATTTTCCCCCTTCTGGTTTACTAATTAGCAAAATCACCTTGGATATCAGCTAGCTTCTATAATAATCTTATAACCACGTCAAACTCCTGTTACGTTCGACACAATGGGCGCCTAATTAATACCAGATGACGACCAAATACCGAGTATTTATAGGAAACTTATATGATCCCTGACCTATTAGTTGTTAACGGTCATTCCTATTTTAAGATTATAGAATGGAGTAGGAATGACTGCATCGTTCGGAAACGAGATATTAAAATATGTGGTACTAGAGTGCGTTGTTGGTATAACGAGCTTTAAAAAATGGTTTCATGAGGTCTTGAATTCCATTCCCGGGCTGAGCAAAGTGTAGTAATAGGTCCATTATTAACTAATATCTAGAAATTATTTTTTTGTTCTTTTTTGGGGTTTCGTACCTTGAAAGGAAAAAACGAAACTCTTATAGGATCTGGAATTTATATCAAATACTCAAGTTTACTGCCCTTAAAGCTGTGAAAAACTCAAACTTCTAAGCCAACGCAATAAAAAGATACAGCCATAATTATAAGCCGCAAAATTCCGCAAATGTTCGACACTCGCATGGGAATCAAAACCTACAGGTCTTAAACACAGTTACTAGTTGGAAAAATTGCGAAAAACGGTACATTTTTAGTTAATAATATAGTTGTGGTTGGTTGGTGTGTTGTTGTAGTTGTGTGTTGTGTTGTATTGTTGTGTTGTTGTTGTGTTGTTGTTGTAGTTGTAGTTATAGTTGTGTTTAGTTTTTGGTAATAAAAATATTTTTAATAATTTTAAACTTACTACTTTATAACCATCGGTGCGTGAGTCCAACTTGCACTCGGCTTGTTTTTTAAGTAATAAACGATAAAATAACCCCTATTTTGGGCACCGCCGCTGTCGGGTAAAATATAATAATTTACAAGTTAAAAACTACGGACTATCTGGAGTACTATCGCACGATCTTCACATAGTGCCCCAGTTACCCTAAAAGATATTGTTTCGTTCCCCATATTCATATTTTCCGGACATGGCGGGAAATATTCATATTTCTGCAAGGTGTCCAATTCGAATCCCATGTCAAGTTTTTGACATAGGTATATAGAAAATAATGTTTAGAGAAGTAATATTCATATACCTAAGATAGTTATCCAGACGTTTCATTTTATCTGTCCGACAACGCACTTACTGAATTATTGGAGACAAAGATTTTTCTTTTATTCTTAAAAAAATTCAAAGTTTTCCATGGAAGAAATGTCAAAAATTCAAAATGATTCCCGGTTTTAATGCCAAGAGATAAGATTAGGGCATGGCTCAATGAAGTACGACGTAACGAATTGACCTGAATAAAGTGCCGGACAGATCATACGCGTTTTTTGAACTGATGCCTGAATCAGACCGCATAATGGTCGAGAGAAATTGAGAGTGTCGAGAGCGCTGTTGATATTTTTACGTAAAACTTTCTGTATAAAATAGCATATTGAAAAAAAAAGATAGCAGAGTCAGTTTCGAACCCATGCAGCTCTATTACTACAAAATTGTGTAGACGGAGACGGCTGCTCTTCGAAATTCAGCTTTATATACAAATTTTGTCGGTCATCGGGTGTTGGTCTCACTCGCTACGATTTGTTTAACATTATAACTGTTGGTATAACGTCAAGTGGTAGTGTAGTGGAAATTAAATTGTTCCTTATTCTCTACTTAGATTGATGACTTGCATGACTGTGGTCGGTAGGCGGACAAATGAGACCAATCAACTGTGCATTTGTTAAATGTTTTAGTAACGATGTTGTTAGTACTGGGTTTGTTGTTAACAGTACTTAGTTGTACATCATATTAATGATTAATGTAAATAATGAAACGTGAACAGAATGTAAATAAAGTTTTAATGATTCTGTTTTCATGAATTGTGTGGCCATTGTGGCCAATCTTTAAACGTTGATAAGTGTATACTTATTGAAGCCCGTAAATGTACGTCCTTTGTTAACGATCCTAAATAAATAAATAATCATAAGATAACTGTGGTTTAACATAACGAATTGTTAAGTGTATATCCAATGGCAAAACACGAACCATCTCTATATTCTGTCCTGAATATATCCGGAGCTAAATGAAACCTTCTCTTTACCAGACAATGTTATTTACACAGGAGATCGATTTCCCTGTACATAATTTTGTTTGAAATTAATCTAGATACCTTATAATTAGGTAATATTACCCTAGCTATCGCCAAAATCCTCGGTGCGAATAATTAAGTCGACAATATTGTACCTACTTATCTCACAGTTAGAAAATATTGCGAATGAAAATCGACAAAATGTTACTAATTTCCCGATTGTGTGAGTTCTTATTATCATTCATCATTGTCCTGCACTCATCCCAATTTATTCGGGATACATCTCCATTACTCGTCATACCCGTAGCCACCTCTTTTCTAGTTACTAATATTCTATACCATCCTTCACACAGTCCATCCACCGTTTCTAAGTTTTTTCTTACACATACACATTCATACTACATTCAATACCTAGTTCAAAACTAGACCAAGTTCGGTTTAACTGTCGTTTGAGCGTATCAAACAAATGAGTCTCGCTGCTCCGTTGCCTTGGATAAGTTAGTAGCAACTCGTTCAATGTTTACATTTACTTTGAGTTGCTACTGTTGCTGCTGTCTTATCCAAAGTTGTGGCGTCTAGTCTGTCTAAACCGTCGACAAATATAACCAGTGTGTTCCAGGCATTAGGACCTCACACATTGTTTTGTGGGCAAAACCGTGACGTGAAATCTATTCTTGTATTATTTAGATGGACAGTGATTAACACGCATCTGCACTCAATGTCAAACGGTCATATAATATTTTAGTGTATTTTTATTTGGGTTATTTTCATACAGATGTTGAATGACTGGATTATGGAATGTAGCAGATGTCCGTTTTAACTTTTAATTCATTGTATCATGTATCGTGATGCTGTATTCCCTTCCGGCTGTACAGAATGGGCTTGAATGTAGGTATGAATGAATGGAGTGCAAATATTCAAAGAGAACGCATGATAAAATGCAAAACCATGTTTTTTTTCTGAACTTTACGTTTTAATACAGATAAATCAACTTTTATGAGTAAATATTTATAGAGATGCATATTTTCATGGATAAGTTATGCCGTTGGTCCCCGCTGACATTTTTAGATATTTGACAGTCGTTACAGGTAGTCAGTGGTTCGAAATTCTGACAGATTTACCAAAGGATACCGTATTACCTAGTAGGTCCTAACTAGGTTTTGGAGCTCAGATAAGCAGTCACTTCATTTCAATTCAGCTGCATCCGGATAGACTAGAAGCCGACCCTACCATAGTTAAGAAAAGGCTAGGAAGATTATGATGATATCGTGGATAAGTTCCTACCGTGGATGAGGTCTTTCGTAAATCAAAATCATGACCGAAAGTTAAACCCGTCGCGCGTCGGGGCTGCGGGTTGTTCGCAGGCGATACCGTGGCCTCGACATAAAGAGCTAAGAAGTAACGTGGATGGTTTTTAGTCAGTAGAAGTCTGACACTCCCTTTCGTTCTACCCAAGAGCGGGAGGGGTTATTTGATGATTTTCCACCCGCCAAAAAAAAGTAAAAATAAGATCAAAAAAACGTTGAGAAACGTCTAGCTGCTCTACTCCTCTCGATCAGACAATCAATCAATGCATATTTCCCTGTAACAACAAAACGGAAAAACAAACCCAACACAGTAAAACGATACGACAAACAACAAATATATGTTTTATAAACAACACTTGTACCGCAGCAATATAATGGGGCTTAATTGAAAGACAACGCGGCGCGACGATAGTTTATGTCACTTTAATAATACTTCGCGCGACAGGCAACTCGCGACAAGTGTCGATGGTGAAGCGACAAAATTATGGTGCGATTAGTCTGATGATACGTTGTTTGGACGGCATATTTTATGAGTAACTGGGCTATTCCTTGTGATGGTCTAATTTGATAAGTGACTAGTTATAATCTACTAGGTAGACGGTAATAGCCACTTTTCAAATACGTGTGTCTCATTTCGGTTTGTTGGAATTGATATTATTATCTCAAAAAGAATAGTACACCTAGTTAAGAAAGACTTTTTCCAATATTTGTAACGAAACAAAACTACGAAGCTTCATTGATTGTTTTTACAAGGTCTTTATTTATTACATTATTTGATACTTAAAAATGATCTTATTCTATTGGCTCACAAGTAAGGATTTATTTTGTTACATAGGCTAAATATATCGCCTTTATAAACAGCAAAACGTTGTTATTATCTTATTTTTTACGTTAACTTAACCCCGGAAGCGAACGAAGATTGCAATCTCTGATGATGCGACTTAGGTCAGCTTCATCATCTGCCTAGCCCTTTCCCAACTATGTTAGGGTCGGCTTCCAGTCTAACCGAATGCAGCTGAATACCAGTATTTTACATGAAGCGACTGCCTATCTGACCTCCACAACCCAGGTAATACTAGGTAATACGATACTCTTTGGTAAGACTGGATGTCAGAATTTTAGGTCACTGACTACCTGTAACGACTGACAAAGATCTATATATGGCAGCCGGGACCAAGAGCTTAACGTGCTTTCCGAGGCACGGAGGAAACTCAGTATGTCGGGCGGTCACCCATCCACAGACCGACCTAGGCAAGCACAGCTTTACCTAAAGATCGACCCGAATGGCAGTTATTATTAAACCACGGGCTCTTCACTTAGGACCTCCTCCTCACTCGACTTAGATCAGCTTATTTGTTGAAAAAAACGAAGAACATACATGAACGACTAATTAATGAGACGATACTTAATATATAATAATTACTTACTACTACACTTACTCGTACCTATTTACTAACATTTCTGTTTTTTGTCTGTTAATTGGTACAGTTATTGGAAACAATACGTTTGATTCACAATTTGAACATAGATGTACCTAAGTAGTTCTATATTTTGATACCTATCGGCCGCAAACAAGCACCTTTCGAACCAATATGGACACGAACCCCTCAAGATTTAAATCTTTCTCACATTTTATAGGCTTTTTGCTAGTTCCATAAAAATAACGATAGCACTTCACCCCCCGATGTTTTCCATGTGCTAATTCCTACACTTGGGAGAAATAACATTAAATCGTAGTGGCTTGCCCCGTTCCCAATGCTTTTCCACTAACGAACCGATAATTTAGGGGGAGTAGAGAACTTTTCTTCGGATTTACATTATTTTTGTTCGATTATCCCTTGTTTTGGTCTGCCAATGCGAAATGTATTTGTTCGCGGTTCTGTGTAAAAGGCGAAATGGGAAAAAGATTTTTCGATCTCGAAGACAAACAAAATGACAGCGCTTTTTTAACGAAAATGCACATTTTACTGGCGAAAATCATCTTGGCAGTTTCAAAAAGTGTTTCAGGTCTAAGACAAGTAAAATAACATAACATAACATCACGCCTATAATCCCCGAAGAGTTAATCAAAGGTGTGCCTAATAGTACGTCCACATTTCGCATAGCATGGGGGCGAGCCTATCGCCATCAACCGACCCATGAATCTAGCCTCCGTGGCTGCTACTGAGTAAAATTCTAATGAAAACCCAAATAACACTAACCGACCCGGGAATCGAACCCAACACGTCATGCTCACCAATCGCGCTTGTGACCACTAAGCCAATGAGCAAATAAATTACAACAATATACAAGTTAAATATTTTAGTATATATTTTCTAAGTACCTATATCTGTATTTTTTTTTTTGGCGGGTGGAAAATCATCAAATAACCCCTCCCGCTCTTGGGCAGAGCGAAAGGGAGTGTCAGACTTCTACTGACTAAAAACCACCCATGTTCCTTCTTAGCCCTTCATGTCGAGGCCGCGGTATCACTTGCGAACAACCCGCAGCCCCGACGGGCACGTCATCAGTATTACTATCAATATTTTCAATCAACAATAAATTATCCAAGGACCACCTTGTACAGTGTCCTACTTCCATTTTCAGCACCATCATAAATAGCATAATTGGTTCGTTAACCGACATTTGACGCGACAAAAATAAGTCTGACGTCACAACAAAAAAGGCCGGAAGCGCTAAATAAAAAACCGCCAGCTTTTGCTCCTTATTGATGTTTCAAACACCCACAATGATTCTGACCTTGCATTCCTTGAAAGACATGAGAATGACAAAATAGATTCCCCAGTTATTTCTTAAGCTTGTTAAAAAAACGTCATCTTTGACTTTAACCGTGACTTAAGGGACCTTAATCTTGAGGTCTGTAATTTTGTTGCATGTATTTGCGTGTGGATCGTGTTTCAGACTTCAGCGTAATCTCGTTAACTGTTTAATGGCGTACACGGAATATATTGCATGACGGCGACACGTCAAAATGGCCTCGCTTTGTATGGATTTTCCGTACCATGAGAGATCTGCATAAAACTGGTTTTGTATAGTTTGATTGGTCTCCATGCTTACTTGTTATACCATAGTTTCATCGTGTCTTCGTGTTTATGTAGGTTCTGAAGGCTAATTTATTTTGATTTACAACGAAATGATTGTAATGTCTGTTTCCTCCGCTAATGTTAGCGTCGATTGATATTCAATCGTTTTGTTTTATTTCTCTTTTTACCTAACCGCCCGCCCCACCCTGTTGATGGCAAAAGGACTCCCCTAGGACATAGGATTTACACATAACTGGTGAATGTGGGTGTACTATTAGGTACACCTCTGCCTAGCCCTTCTTGGATTACGGGCGTGGTGTTATGTTGTTCTCTTTTTCCAAAATTTATAGACTCTTGTTTGCTGTCGAATTCGATAGACAGGTCACCTCTAATGTCTGTTTAGTAATTTAATCCGTTTCGCTTTTTCAATCTAAGATATTTAATCCTGTTAGTAAATTGAAACTGTTTATTTATCTTCACGATTTTGAGTAGCACTATAAATTCTAGAGCCAAAGTAATTAATTTTACCCGGATAGTTTTATTTACCCTTGAAATTGAAGTGGTTTTGTTTATAAAATTACAGTTTACTGCGGGATGATAAAATTTTATGTTTCATCTGTAAGCATGTTCGCTGTTACGCGTTGGATCATCAAATAGTTTTTTGTTTGTAGGTCATTCATGTGGAGGGCAATTAACTTGAATTGTTTTTAACGAGATATAATAATTAGGTTGGAAATCCCATGTATCCATGTGGTGAGTAAAGCCTGAAATATCAACGTAGAAGAAAAAAGCTCCGTATTGATGTTTTCAAATCTCGTTTTTAAAATCCTGCCATTTCTGGAAAACACATTTATCATTTCAACGTATTAATTAAACTACTATAGCAGCGCTAGAAAATGGGAAAGCGATATGCTTTGGACAGGCTATTTCAATTAATCACTGCATAGATTTACGTTTGCACCATCTTGCCGTGACTTGCCCGCATTCGTCAATTCAATAGGATTTCAGTCCATCTATACTTACGAATGTATGCAAAACTTTTGAAAATAATTTTTTTTAAACCGACATTTAAAATGAGGTTCTCAATTCGTTTCAATTACATAACTTTACGCCTGTAAACCTGAATGGTTAGCCAGAGATCTACCCATTACATCCATTTCGCCAGTTATGTTTAAGTCCCGTGTAATAAGAGCCGAGCCTATTGCCATCAACTGTGGACAAATTCTGAGGATTTCCTGATGGAAAAACCTAATAATACTTCAGTCCAAAATTACCACCACGAAACAAAATAAACCCTGTCTACAAAAATAATGATTTCTTTTTCCCATGAAACCATACGTCACAGAAATATCTATAATGACACTCCCAATCTATCAATAACATCGTTAGGCACATTGAAAAGGCTCTTTCAATACATCTCCCCTTATAAGCCTTCGCTATTGATTACGCCGAGACACAGGTTGGTCACAATTTTCGGCCACTACGTCAATTTCATCTGATTAGTTGCCTGTAGGGATTCCACCTAATAACATCGTACAACGGAAATAATGACTTCTGGGTAGCTTAAGGTGTCTTTGATGTGCCGAATAAAATCTTAGGACCGTACAGTCAGTGCCCAGCATTACCCGACCCCTCGTATAAAGACGAAGAGGGGAAGTGGTGTGAAAAGAGGGGTCAGGTAATTCTGGGCACTGACTGTACACGTGGAGAATAATGTTTTTCCGCATTCTGAGCTTATTGTTTTTTCGGGAACTAGAAACTTTCCTTGTTTTTAAATTCAATCGTACCTCTTAATAATCCCAACTTGCTAAGCTGAGGTTTAGACACTCATAACAGCGTATCGTTGTCACCGCCAACCCTTTAAAAATCCCAGGCAAGATTTTTAGTGACAATAGGGTTAAATAGTGCCCGTGGGCCATTAATTTGCCCACATTTGCATTTGCCAGTTACAAGAGCGAGTGTTTGAACTTATGGTCTAAAATTGCTAACGTTTAATAAGTAATCGAGGTGATTTGCCCGATCTTGCTTTGTATGAAAAATATACCTATGTAATTTCTCTCAGATAATAATTATCATTTCAATCCCGATCATTGCCTTTTCACCATAGACCTGTAATAAAACTTTTCACATTACACAAAACTTGTTTGATTTTTGTGGAAAATATTTAACTGCGATCTAATCCCGCCTTACGACAAACTCGACTGATCCGATAAATGAACTTGTATAAAAGTTTAATATAACGTTACGCGTCGAAAGCGCGGGATTGCGATCTTTCCCAACGACTGACTTTTGGCAAAGTTAAATAAGCCACGCCATGAGAAAACTCTGCCAATCTACCTTCCCAACTATAAGTACGTTTCTCTTTAATATTAAGCTTTATTCTGTGGTTATAATTAGTACGGTACTACGCTTGATTTGATAGTCTCCTTGATTATTTGATTCAATTAGGTACAGCAAATAACATGCCTGTGGCTTTGCGAGTAATTAGGGTATAGGAGCGGTATTGGAATTTCATTAAACCCCGGTTTAATGAACACCAGGTCATACCTTTCTGAAATATCTACACATTCTTTTATTAACAAACAACCATCAGATGGTTTTAACCAGAACTGATATAGGTACGAACATTCTCATTGATGTCATTTTATTAGCATAATTATGCGAGATCTATCATGATTACAGAGAATTTCTACTAACTAAACACTTCAAATGTGTTCGTCGAGAGGCCTTCTGTCTAAGAATGAATGCAAATTCTGTCCTTTCAACCCTAAATTCCATTTGTTAAAATAGTAAACAGGAATGGTATGGAGCATTCTTTCGTTGTTTGATCTACTGGGTGTAAAGAACAGCTTCCACATACTAATGGGGTGAATTCAGTATGTAATAGATGACCGTTACAGATAATTTGATTTGTTTTATTTTCTCATACGCAATGCATTGTTACCGTGACATAACACACGTAGCGAACGGCAAGCGCGATCACGATGTCTTCGATAAACACTGTATGTAGCTAGGCATGAAGTAACACGCATCGTTCATTCAAGTATTTCAACATTCATTGTTTTTTTTGTGGCGTATTATTTACATAAATAGAGTTCTGCGTACGGATAATGTTATTTTTCTTTGAAATAAAGGTATAATCGTTGAAATAAACGTTAAAGAGAACGTATTTTCCGGAGAAAAATTACGGTGGAATATGACTCAAAATAAAGAGCTGAACGCACCCGGTCAGTTTACGGAGAACTGTCCCTTATTCCCTGTACTGTAATATCAATAAAGAATATCAAGAAAATACTGCTCTTGTTCTATGTTCATTTTGGTTTAAGCTTTCTTACACACTTAATGCGGAGAGGTATACTTTTACTCAGCCACAAATGTTTTTGTTGCAGATTGTTCAGCCTGCTTCAAAGAGGATAAGACACACAATAGGAGTACAACTACAGGCAGTACGTTTTATGAGGAGTGCTGCTGTGAGGAACCTGAGTTTACGATTAAACACCTACAATGGCTAGATCCATTCAACAAGGTTATACTGGGGTATGTGATATGTTTAATACTTTACTGTTTAGAATATATCAAACACTGGTGAAAATGTATTTGTGAATGTGAATGTTAGGCCCCTCGCCTATGGCGACTTTTGGTAGCGATGCTGTCGCACGTCCGCATCGATACTGTCGCGATGCGGTGTTTGCTCTCGCCCCCAAAAACTAACGCGCGTTAGTAACGATGCTGTCGCGCGTTTATGAAACGTGCGACAGCATCACTACAAAAAGTCGCCGTGAGCGAGGGGCCTTTCCATGATACCTTCGAAAAGGTTTGCATAAAAATACGTTTCACGGTTCTCAAAACGGTGGAGAACATCGTGATTAAATTCTCATGTAAAAAAAAAGAAGATACGTGACATATACTAACTCACACTTATTAATGACCTTTTATATACGAGAAGGTCTGTGCTCCATCAATAGGCACATTATAAGCTGACAATACTTTAACATTTTTTAATGAATTTATGGCCTCTTTAATTTTGTTTGCTGTCAAGTCTTAAATAAGAACATTGTTTCCACAAGACCAGGTACAGATTCAAATGTGTACATCGAGGAGCAGAGTGACTGCATATCTCTTCTTATTCCAAGTGCAAGCAAGTCTTTATCAGGAGCATATCGATGTGTGACTACTTATGAGACGACAAAACGCTCTCAAATTTATAATTTGGATGTATTTGGTAAGACATACTTTACTTACAGAACATTAGCATTTCCAAAACCTTTATGTTTTACTAATCAAAGCTCGTAGTGATTGCATTGTTAACACTTTCAACTCGTGCAAGCTAAACGTAGCGATACGTTTAAGGTTGAACTAGCCGGTCATTCTTCCATACAAACGTAGTATGGTGATTACTCGTCTGTTTCACGGTGAAGATTCAAAACTAAAAATTGTATTAACTGGTTTTGTCATTATCTAGCCCTGTATGGAAGCAGAATTGGAAAAAAATCATTGGTTTAGAAGTTACGAGCGTCGAAACTTCCATATTTTAACACTTATTTGAACTCATCTTTCAGCGTAAATAAATAACTTATGTAGAATGAAAATGGAAAAAGTGAAACCATACAGGGATAGATAATTTATTCAAAAGTTCAAATAAATTATTTTAAGTGGATACATCCAGTAGTTTTTCCATAATATCTATACGCCCAAAGGTCAATTTATGAAATTTCACGCGCTCATTTTCGTTATAAACCGTCGTATAGTTCACTAAATAAATAAATAAATATGTAAATAAATAGAGAAAAACTAGATAAATGAATACTAAATGAATAAAACTAGATAAATTAAAAACATTACCAAATAACATGCATATTAGCCACGCCCGGCAACGAGTTCAAGCCGTCGGCTTGTGCAACCTTAAGATTATTTATTCAAACTCATTACAATTTATGATGAAAATGTTGGCACATTTCATTTTAACAGAACACGCAGCCGGTATTGTTTATATGTTCTGTTGACTGATTGACAAATATATATGATTCATTCTTGTAATTTGTGTAGAACCAACAGGAACTTAAAATCATATGTGCCAAAATATTCCCTTTCGATTGCAATCAGTTATACATACCACGCTCAACGCATTTTCAGCGGCGGCGCCACAAATTTTATTAGTACTGGCATCTCGTTCTAACGATTATAGCTTCTTCAATACGAGAAATCTCATTTTACAATCTTCGTTGTCTGAATTTAATTAATTACCTCTGTATCTGTTACTAACTGATATAAAACTTGCTTTCGAATCCTTATCAGTGGAGTCACAATAATTGATTGGGAAGACCCTCTGATTTTCATTGCTAGGTATAAGTTTTTCAGTGTAAGTTAATTATGTGATGCCTAGCAATGAAAATCAGCGGCTGCCGAGGAATCTCTATGTCTTATTCAAATCCACTTCAACTACTTACATAATACCTATGTACACTGCCAAAGTAAATTTCTCATTAACAGTGTTCCGGAGCATATATCCGGTCTCGGTTGATGACAATAAGCTCGCCCCCTATTATTTAGACAAAACTGGCACAACTTGGGTTATAGTATATGATAGAAAGAGTTGTTAACGTTATAATTGTACAATCAACAGATCCATTATATTTTTATGGGACCGGCATGGATCAGTACTTAGTACACAGTAATGATTCACGAATAACTTGTCAAGCTAAGGGAGCTACTACACCTATTGTTAGGTGGTACAGAGGAAAGGATGGACAAAATGAGGTAAGAGGATAAAAGGTTTTAAAATAAACCTGCATTAGGGCCCTATTCAGACATACACACGCACACACACAAACCTATACACACTGCTACACTGCTGGATGTAGACCTCTAAGAAACGCCACAATGACCGATCTTATGATTTCCTCAGCTAGTGGAGTCCTCTAACCATTCTCATCGGTGGTTCTTGTGGTTGCTCACATACTTGTAATGTCTTGTAATACCTGGAAGTGAATTGTGACACAAATAGCTGTTTAAGGTGATTGTAAAGGCTATAAAAAACCTTTATTTCAGACCTTGATCCAAAATGATATGATGTTAGTAATACTGTACACTGCTTGCTGCTATTATGTTTAAAAAAAACATTTTGTAAAAAGTAATGAAATTACATTACTTCAGCCTTGCCAGCAATTGAATGCAAAAAAATCAAATTGATAAAATTGAATTGAATTGCATGATACCCCGTTCCGTGAGCCTATTGAGCTCTTACGTTGGTCATTTTATGTTGGATCAACTACCAAACCAATTCTACAATTTTTCTCGTTAAGTTCACTATTGGATCAACAGTTGGACTTAATTTTAACATCTGTTTTTTAAACATCAAGATTAAAGGTTAGATTAGATATACGTTCATCGCAAAGCGGCTGGTAGCGGCTGAATGTGAGTTGCCGCGAATCAAGTCGAATAACTTGCGATTGGAGAGGCCTAAGTCCAGCAGTGGACGGTTGTAGGCTAACAATGATGATAATATTGATGGTTCATATCGCTATAGCCGGTTGGCATTAAAAAGGAAGAGGTTTTGTCATTTGAAGTTAGGTTTTTTTAAACTTTTTGTTTAATATTTGATTGCAGATATTCAATGACACAGTAAAATATCAGATTATGCCTGAAGGTTTGATTGTAAAGAATGTAAGTAACGACGATGAAGGCATATACAAGTGCTCAGCATCAGTACCGTCAACTGGTGAAGATGTCGAAATTGATATAGATGTTAAGGTAAGTACAACAAATACACATGTCGTCATTAAACTAAATATACATACTGTTGATTACGAATTGCAATCACATAGCCATCTCGGCTCAAGCTGTGAAAAATAAGCGAAAACATTGGTTAGTTTCACACACATACCCATCGCGATGCATCTTTACAATCTCTAGTGGATCTCTGATGGCATTCGGTTTACATTTTCATTATTAACAGATGTATATTTAATGTTTAACACTGCTATCATACAGGTAATGACACCACCAGTGATCACACAGCTATCAGCCACTCCAGAGGTAGAATTGGCTACAGGAAACGCTCTGGTCATACAATGCTTGGCAGAAGGTTTGCCGCAACCTAAAATAGAATGGAAGAAAATACCAGAAGCGGTAAGAATATTATATTATTAATATAATAATATAAGGTGCAAATAATATTGCACCTTATATTATTATTGTCCTTGCTGAATAGCGGCAGTCAAAACTTAATTGAAAAAAAAAAATGTATTATGTTGGTATTATTGCAAAATAACAAATGAATGGACAGGGTGACGAATGATACAACTAGAAAGAAAGTGACTGCTGAGATTACGAGTAATAGAGAAGTATGGAAAAAGAAACGGACGAACGGACGGCATGGTTGGTGCAGTGGCTGAGAGATTGGACTGCTGCACTGCGTGTCGCGGGTTCGATCCCCGCACGGAACAAATATTTGTATGGCCTACAGAAAGTTGTTTCGAGTCTGGGTGTGTTGGTGTATGTGAGTTTAAATGTTACACGAAACAGAAGAAATTCCTAGTGTGGGGTAACGTTCCGACTAAATTGGGACTGCACTATCGAGGCTGTTTTTTTCACACACGCCATTCTGTATTGCTACGATTTTACCTGTCGTAGCTATGTACTAAATCTTTTGAAAATGGATTTACAAGTAGCGAACGAAACTAGAAAAAAATTTTTTAAAGAGGAAATCTGTCTCTCTGTTATGACAAGAAAATGTCAGAATTTCTACCTCATTTCTTGGATACTTTACTTTTAGAGACCTCTTTAGAGGTACCTCTAAAGGTCTGCTGCGCGACAGTAGTAAACCTTTATTAAATCTGACAGCCCACTTACCCTAAAGTCACTAAGGACTCATTGTGGCTCCATAACTCGAACGGACTATAAAAGCAAGTTTGTTTAGTACTTTGCTCAACTTACGGAGAGGTTAAAAGCAAGAGCTAAAGTGGACTGGTGGTAATTGAGGTCCTGGTTTAAAGCCTTGAGATTTCTTTAGAAATAGTTTGTGGTAAATAAATTCATGACCTGAATTTAGATTTTTAGTTTTTACGTGGTATTATTTAGAAATCGTACGCTCTAAGTTTAATACGACATTTAGAAATCTTTGTAATGAAAACTGTTATTTATCTTAAGAGCCCTGGTGAAAACAAGACTGCAACATGGAAACAAACAAACGACACTTTACGTTTTAAGAGCGTAACACCAGAAGACGCTGCGACGTACGAATGTACTGCTGAGAACTATGTTGGAATCACTAAGAAGCAAATCAATATTACGGTAAAAACCCCACTTTTATAACATCATAATTATTTTTTAATTTGAGCCTTAAAACCAGGTGTTATAGATTCCATTCGCATGATTAGGAATTTCAAGAACGTTACCTTACAAATATTAGCGGACTGGTGATTATAAATAGAGATACGAGGATGTTATAGAAGAATGACGACAATGACGATGATGATACAATGTGTTGTGTTGTTGTTGATAGATATTTTGGTGATTATCCGTTTTATGATAAACATGTTTACCAGCAATTACATTATATTCTCAGGTATTAATAGGACCTGAAATCATAGGATTCAATAATAGATCGGCAGTGGAAGGTACAATGTTGCCCATAATTTGTAATGCAACAGGCTTGAGAACACCAAACGTCACAATTACCTATGAAGGAAAGAGTTGGGAAGACGAAAGGTTTGTAGAATTTTCATGAATTTTAGAAAATTGTCCTTTGGGCTTGTTTTGCGATGACCAAATAGCAATCACCGATTAATTTCTAGTTTAATGTTTATTATTGCCCTTTCATTTAATTTATTATATTTATGTTAAAGAAATTTGAGCCTTATGATTGGTCATATGGATAAAATCCATAAAAGTACAGGATGTTATTGTTTCTTATTTAAGCCGGTTCGACCTTTAGTGTAGCAAGCGAATTTCCGAAAGTCTTTGAATGCAGATCTTTTTCTTTTTTTAAATAAAGGAATGTTTCCATTGAGTAAAATTTGCTATCTTCAGTATTTAGAGTACTTTCTCTCCAGGTGAGGTTGAAAAATTCCACTCTGCATAAGGAGATTATCTACCAGGCTATCTTAAACTAAATCGTAGAATATGACACAGACCCTAATTTAGGTTTTTTAAAGTACCCTTAATTTAGAATTGTGTTACTTATAAAATTTTACAACGTATTTCAAATAGCTTTACTAGATCACTCAAAGTAATGTTTGTTTTAGAGAAACCGAGTATGATGATGAAATACCGAATTTCACGACAATAAAAGTAACCAGATCCAGTGAAGGAATATACGTCTGCAATGCTACGAATGCAGGTGAGCTAAGATGAGTATGTGTAACCCGAAAAGATAAAATAAGGAATGAATCCATAAGAGGAAATCTGAAAATTTTGCCGGTCACTGAAAAGTTGTGTGGTAATCGGTTATCCTCGTATGGGCCATGTGATGCGGAGGAATGAGAAAATGTTGAAATTAATACGACCTTCCCGTATGAATTTGTGTGCGTTGTGTTTGAATGTGTTTAACTTAATTAATTTAATATTATTTTAGCAAAATGCTGTTCCTCACACGATGGTGCATTTAATGTCGCGTCTTGCGTGCTCTTTTTTTTTGGGGGGGGTGTGGGTTATCGTCAAATAACCCCTCCCGCTCTGGGCAGAGTGAAACGGAGTCTCAGACTTCTACTGACTAAAAACCACCCATGTTCCTTCTTAGCCCTTTGTGTCGAGACCACGGTATCTCTTTCGAACAACCCGCAGTCTCGAAGGGGAACATTCTGATCCTTACGATACAGCAGACCTAGGAGGAGATTTATAAAAGGAGAATGCGGGAGTCGCATATTGTTCCCGTGACCTCAGCCATTTCATCCATCCAATTTTAATCCCGTGCTTAACACTTCGATCTATTTCGCTTTCGCTTATTGTGTATTAATTAAAATAATATTTTAACACCAATGCCAGTGAACACAACGACGGAGGTCATGTATTTATCAGTATTGCATCAGCCATATTTTGACCACACCTATGAACTAGTGTGGGCCTGGAATGGAGAAACTATCAACATTAGCTGTGCACATGATAGCAACCCAAAAGCGAATTTTACTTGGAGGTATGATTTACCCATATTTAATTAAATTTTCACTTCTTTAACTTTGACTTCGATTATGGAATCACTCTTAAGGTTTTCAGTAGTTTACTTGTTATGTAATTTTAAAAAAACTGTAAAACGCTGGTATTTAGCTGCATCCGGTTAGACTGGAAGCCGACTCCTATATAGTTGGGAAAAAGCTAGGCAGATGATGAAGTCACTTAATTTGCTGAAAGCTTGGCATGATAAATTTTCCAATTTTTGATTCAATTCAAAATTGGAGACCGTATCCAACGCTAACATTGCAACGAATTGATTAGACACCTATGAGAATGAATTCTTCTTCTTATGGGTACATAATGTAATGTTACTTTTCTATTTGCAGCTACACGACCGGAAATTATTCAACAATAGAGAAACAAGGATACGACAATATAGTACTAAACTACGAAACTTCATTAAATCATTCGTTTCCTTTCTCAAATAAGTTTGCACCGTTCGGAAAACACGAGTGCGCAGCTCGTAATGAATATGGCGATGCCGTCAAAATTTTTCACATTCAAAAAGGCTTTCCTCCGTCAATTGTAGAAAATGTAAGTACAAAATTAGTTTTAATACACGAGGATAACATTCGCTATTGACGCCCACCCTATTATCTTGTTAAGTTGACCTATCTGTAGCATCTTTTAAGTTTTTACTCCAATCCATCCTATTTCAGCCATTTAAAAAAAATGTTAATTGCAAGAATGAGATGCTTGTAGCTGTATAATTACAGCCATTCGGGTCGAACTCCTGGTTAAGCTGCGCTTGTCTCAATTGGTCCGTGATTGGGTGACCGCCCATTACATAGCAACTTTCCTCCGTGCCTCGGAAAGCACGTAGTCTTAGGTCCTGGCTGTAATTTTTAGATATTTGAAGGTCGTTACAGGTAGTCAGAGGCCCGAAAGTCTGACCACTAGCTTTAACAAGGGGTATTGTGTTACCTAGTACTAACTGGATGGTGGAGGTCAGATAGGCAGTCTTTTCATATGAAATACTAGTACATTTGCGTCCGGCTGGACTAGAAGCCGACCCCAACATAGTTGATGGATGAAGAATGCATGAAACTGCCAGCCATCACAGTAGTTTTACATTGAAAAATATGACCTCACCGTCATCAACCCACGTGCTGATCTAGATTTCACATGTAAAAACCAACTCAATGCCACCACAACAGTATTTTACGCGCTAAACAATCTGCGAACAATAAGCCATGACCTTTTCCATACAACTAAAGAATTTTAAATTCTGCATACATTAGTTATGTGGCTTCTGAGTTAAGCCTTTTAAACTCTAACTAAACAAACACAAAGTTAATTTGAATCACAAATAGATTCTGTTATTGTGGTTAAATCTTACTTCTTTGGAATTGAGCAATGGACTTGTATTTTCATCTTTTGTTGTCTAACTTTGTAATGGTGTTTCAAAAATTTTCGTTGTAATTTTAATTGTCAATTTACGTTTAATGCCGTCTTGATTTAGACAAAGATGAACGAATCGCTTTCGTCAGTATTAGAATGAAGAATACTCTAATGTAGATATTCAAAATATACAGCATCGATCAAAAAATACATACATAATTTGGCATGTGAAATGAGTTTCCCAAAAAATAATCATAATATTATCAAGCATTATAATTCCAACTGTGCACAGTTTTATAATTATTTCAAAGATCATTTATTAACGTGATGGAACGGGGTATGGCCTATCAGACTGATTGACAATAGGTATCTATGTGTTTCCATGCCATTCATCAACACTTTATAAACTATTCAAGAGCTTGTAAAAGACTGCAAAAAAATACAACTGGATAAAGTTTCATACTGATTATCAAAAAAAAACATTATACAAAAATATTTTTTTAATTTTTAATGCGCGAAAAAAATAGGCCGATGGAACATTTCTGCCTCATGGGGACATCATCCCATCAGGTAGTAATTTTAAAATTTTCGGTTGAAGGCATTCCACCTTGTATAAATATTCACATAATTCATCCCACTCTAGGCAACCACAACGGACGAAGCAGCCACATCAGCTACCTTCTACATCCAAACTCCTATCTACTACGAGGGCCCCGAGGTCATAGGCTACATTGCCGAGTATGATCAAGCTGACAACTATGAGATCACCAACATTCACCCCAACAGGACCTGGGCTACTGGCATCCCCTTTAAGTTGGAGAGGCTGAAGCCTAATACTACGTACTACATCAGGTTCGCTGCGATCAATCGGGTTGGCACTGGGGAGTGGAGTGATATGCTCGCCTTTGATACTATGGATAAGTAAGTTTTTGTTTTGTTATTTGGATTTTAATTATAGATCTTTTTACTCCCAGTTTTCTGGTCACGTTCGTGTATGACAGCGATGCGGAGGAATACTTTGACATTTAATTGTCGTACTTAGTTTTTGTATTAATAAAATAAATTAGTAAGAATCACCTTCTATGTCTTATACATAATTAAGAATGTGTTCGTACATAGGTAGTCGGCCTTTTTATACTGAAAAACGTGTTCCTTTTTTGTCGCGGCCCAACCAATTTGTTACAAACCAATCTTCAAAAGTCTAGTTATTTAATTCAGAAGTATGAAAGTTATAAAACTATACCCACGGGACATGCCTTCTAATCTCTGACAGTAAATTGTATATATTTATAATCGTAAAGTGTATGTTTTTATGTAAATTCCACTGTTCAATGTGTTCTAAAATTGAAACATGTGTAGCACATAAAATTGGAGGAATACCACAAAAAATCTCATAAATAATGAGTTATAAAGATACAATGTTCTCTATAAACTACCTACGTGACTCATACTCTTGTATATTTCCGTCTCCTACGCATTCAATTTAACCTTACCGACCATATTGATTTTTTACGCTCCACAAAATAACCCGTCGCAATCATTATCGAGTCATTTTGATTTAATTAAGATGACGCTGCAGGATTGTGCTACGTCATTATTAAACTTGATTCAATGAATTGTTGCCATCAAAAAAATATTGATTGGACAATCGGAAATTGGAAGGATCGTTCGTTTGTCGCTTCGTTAGGATAAATGAATCTTATTATTTACCCTTTATCAAGTCAGTTTCCTGATTTGTAATAGGTAGGCTTTTAACGGTGAGATGGGCAGACGACATTGTTGACACTGCAGGAATACCCTGGTTGAGGCTGGTACAAGTAAGTAACGGTGGGTGATGATGATGACTTCAAATATAAAAAAATCTCGCATAATACTCTTCTCAAAGCCTAATCCGTACCACAACGCCTAAGACCGACCTTCACCTATCTCTCGACCGAATGAGAATACTCTCAGAAATAGTAATTCATGAACAAACATAGCTGTTATGGGTTGCCTGATTAAACTTAGTCAACTTTTGGTAGGATCATTGACTTAGATCTGAGGCTTGCGACAACAACGCGACGACGAGAGAAAAAATCTACAACGTTGTTTATAACTTGTCATGTATCGCGTGTCGTTTGAGTTTATTTGTAACTTCACCGTATCATTTTAAAGCCGCCTTTTTCTTACCTTGCAAATTGTTATCTTTTTAGGTCAGCCCCAGAACCACCGATATGGCAAACAAACGCACTCGAGTTGTCTGCAAACAAGGTGCTAAAGTGGAAAGCTCCGGAGAACAACGGCGAGCCAATCGACTTCTACACTTTGCGATACTGCCCGGTATGTATGGTTTGGCGGAACAATGCAACCTTGTAGTCACTGGAATTTTGTAATGACATGTTTACGTGTTCCTGCTACTGTAAGTATTGTAGCTTCGCAAAAGTAAAACAATTTTGATCCGAAGTTCTACAGATTACTCTCTACATTAGAAATTACGTACTTCGCCTCTTTTTGTTATTATTAGTATAGACGTCAAAATGGTTGAAAGATTAAAATGTTTCGCAGAACAAAAATCAATTACGCCGAAATATCCTTTTAAAACTGATAGATCTTCAGTAATCTCTCTTAAATTCTAACAAACACAGTCTATATAGGGTGTAAAAGTACCCTTAACGCAAACTAAGGGCACTTGTTCTCCCCACCACTGGGATCATTTTTTTGTTCTAGACCATACCTAAAGTTAGGTTAAGGTTAAAGTTCCAAATTTTTCACAGCTGTTTTTGTAAAGAATAGTTTTTCAGGTTATAATTTTACTTAAATTACCTCTATGACCTGTTCACTATTCAAAGCATCCAATAGCATAATGTTTTAAGAGTGCTGCATTGAGTTTTACCGTAAAATGTGATTTTTGACCCCAAAAAAAAATCGTTTCCCAGCAAAAATTTTTGCGTAGGGGTACTTAGTTTGATGTACAGAATGCTTGGTTAACGGGTGTGTGATGGATTGATTTACACCCTGTATTTGTTGTTCAAATACTCTGATTTCTCGTCTACGAGGAATCCTTCCCACACATTTACTAAAAGGTCAGGTTGTTCACGTTGTTCTTCAGAAACCCAATAATCTCTATCTCTAGTGTATCAATCAGGTAAAGTACCTAAATAAATACATTAATAGACATCTAGACGATTCAAGTCTTTTGTTTATTAAGTAAATATTAAGATTTATGAAGTAATAATATATACTTGAATAAACGAAATCGATATAAGACTAACTCTCGTATCTATCAACAACTGAAAGTAATTACTTGAGAAGTTTTATTTGTCACTAGCTGTACCCGCATGCGTTGCTATGCCCTTTTTCCTACATACTACCCGCCTACGTACCAACTATCCACCTACCACCAACCTACCTACCTACCTCCTACCCTACCTACCTACTACCCTACCTCCTACCCTACATACCTACTACCCAACCTACCTACTACCCTACCTACCTACTACCCTACGTCCTACCCTACCTACCTACTACCCTACGTCCTACCCTACCTACCTACTACCCTACGTCCTACCCTACCTACCTACTACCCTACCTACCTACTACCCTACCTACCTACCACCCTATCTACTACTCTACCGACTACACTACCTACCTACCTACCACTTTCTTACCTTTTAAACCTTCCCTGGACTTCCACTAATATTTCAACTTTAAAATTAATAGCTCAAAGAGTATATAACCACTACGTATGAATAGCTTATCAAGAACAATCATAGACAACCTATAAAAAGACATTTACACTTCTGTTAACCTGTAGAATAAATCTTAGGTATTATTTTCGGAAATTAAAAATTAAATAATTAATAAATAATTTACACAAATTAATGTCTAAAACGAACAAATATAACAGTACCTGAACTTTCGAGACATTTTACAAAAAATAAATTTCTGAACGCACACGTCATGAATAGTTGTTACAGTGTTTGACATGTAATAAACAAATCAGCATTTATTGAAATGATTAAGTATTCATTACACATATCGAGTTTTCATTGTTTTTAAGGTGTATTATGCTATTTGGGGCGGAGACAAATCCAACGAATCAATAACCATGAAAATTGGTTCAGCAGATCTCGAGTTATAAGTGTTGTAACAAACCCGTCTTTGTTTTATATATATAGATTTCTTGAAGTTAGTTTTGCTTATTTTGACGGTTCTTACTTCGTTTAAATTCTTATCTATTGGACATGGATGAATAAGTGTCTGATTACTTAAACTTGACTATAGATAGGAGTGTTAGACAATAAATCTATGGTAAAACTTGTATGTATATGGGGTAATCTCCGGAACTTATACTCCAATTCCAAAACTTTGTTCACTGATCATCATCATCAGCCTATAATGTTCCCACTGCAGGGACTCAGGCCTCCTCTCTAGGAGACGGATGGGCTATAATCCACTACGCGGGTTTAGTGCGGGTTGGTAGATGCCACATGTCTTCGAATTTTTTGGTTCTAAGACATGTCGGTTTCCTCACGATGTTTTCCTTCACTGATAGAAAGATACATTACTCGTAGGTGTTAATAAGCTATAAAATGTATTTGTATCATGCATTTCAGACGCTCTATCATATTTTTTTCAAGTTGCGAGTGAAATGCTAGTACTGACTAGGTACAGGCGAATACTCTTCCTAGTCTTTGAACCAAATATCAAAATATCTTCCATCATTCACAATTTGTGGAAATTTCCACTTTGTTAAATATCAGTCAATTCCAGTAATATAACTGTCACCATTATAAAATAACAGTCTAATAATATTTCAAGTGACTTTATCAAAGCCTGTCCTACCTAACGATCTTCCAGCTTTTGTTTCTGACAAACGCGACGTTTATATCTATTAAATTTATCATTATTCCGACCACAGATTTGTTTAGAAGTTTGTGAACAGCTAATAACTCGATATTTGAAAGGCAAAAACAGATGATAATTAACAAAATGATCATCTCTTATCATATATAACAAAATAAGTATCTGTTGACTCCGTGCAATATCGGTGTTACATTGAAAATAATTAAAAAGTAGCAGTGCTGCATAGTTTAAATGGTCTATTTACTAACACAAATTATACTTTATCGTATTAATATTAGAGTGTAAGGTATTATAAATATCTCTTAGTCAAAGTTGCATAAAAATAAAATTATGTTATATTTATATTATTGAGATCGCACGTTTATAAAACATCTCACACAAATTAAGATTTTGTTGTGATGACATCTCCAGGCGTTTAATGTTATCTGTGCTGAAATTAAATTAATTTTAAAAAATCTCATATATTTTCCCACAGATGGACGAGGACCTAGAAGAAGTCCTAGATGAGTCATTGTGCAAACAGCAGCGACTTGAAACGGTAACCGAACTGAAGGTGCCCGATCTGGAGCAAAACACTACTTACTTTTTTGAACTCATCGCGCACAACGCCGAAGGGAATTCTACGCCCGCTAATATGTCAATTTCTATAGGTGAGATGTTTTGATTTGGCTTTACAAATGTATTGGAATTATCAGAAAACCTATGTTTTGTGAGCTGGCGGAAAAACACAATCCGATCCGATCTAGAGGTACTTGGGTTCGAATCCCAAAAGGAAAGAGATTTTAAAAAAACTTACACAAATGAAGATACACCAACTACACATTTTTACGTACAGAAGTGTGATAAGATGCAAGAGAAAGTGCTGTTACGAGCAATAATATATGACTGTATCGAAATGAAATGTAGCAAGATCACATAGCAAAACTCAAAAGCTATTTTCTCGTGGAGTAGCAGGAACTACTTTGAGAAGACCTATTTCGTAATAAAGTATGGCTTTCAATGCAGTATATAGGAGCCAATCGTTTTGTTTTTCAAGCATAGTGTCTTTCATGCAGGGAAACACTGAATGAGTCTTCACATTTCATTGTAGCGTACCAGTAGGTACCTATTGCTAGTATGACAGAAGTTGTAGACAATGCCATATATGCAAAGGGATATAATATGTCTTCATCATAGTCGGGAATCGATTGTACTTTCGAACCTAATCAAAAAGTTTCTTCATTTCTAATATTTACAGTGCCAAGCGAACCAGGATCACTATTTTCAGCAGGAGCACTCATAGGAATATCAATAGTCGTAGTGATCGCATGTCTAGTCCTTTTGGACTTACTACTGTACTTCTGGAAGAAACAGGGCATCATTGCCAGCTGTTGCTGTAAAAAGAGTAAGAAGAGGAAACCAAATCCTTTGAATGCACGGTAAGATTTGAATTCCCTGAGTTTTTATAAGGAACCCTGGTAGAATCACTTCAATGTTAGCTTCTCAAAAATGACCTTTCAAGTAAATATTAAGGATCATCACTAAATTAAGCTTAATAACATAATCATCGTAGTACCGAAATTCATTTCCATCGCTATCTAATTTTTATTAAAAACTCTTCAATTACATCACAAGTTGAGCTGGCTATTAAAAACGGTTGAATCACAAAAATTACGCTCCCGAAATTCCAAGATCAGATTTTTTCCTACCAATTATTAAAGGAAAGTAATAAACGACAAATCAAATCTAAATTTACTAAGCCATCCCGGATTCAATCAAGCAAAATCAAATTGAGAAAAAAGATTAATGAAAAATCGGGAATAATTTGTCGTTGAATTGGCGCGTCACCTTAACCTCGATCCAACGTCTTTTTTGTTGAAGTCTTAAATCACTTTCTTAAAAGTCCTATTGATTTTCAGTGACAAGAAAGGTCTGTTGAAAGACAACAGAGAATCTGGCACAGACGATACTTTGAAGAGGCCAAACAATGGGCACAAAGAGTACGAATACAATAAGACCACCGGCATTATTACCGGGAAACATTCCTCTGTGTAGAGTAAAGAATTTTAAAACGTTTAAGATGACGTGAACCGTACGATTTTTGTCGGGAAATTTGTTGTCATTGTTGGGTCTTTTCTTGCCCCACGGGCGATAATGGACGCGGCTTTGCATGAAACGCTTTTCTATTCTGACCTTTTGTAGAATTAGAAAGCCTTCAGGATCATATCCTATTTGTCGTTCATCGCTTTGATACTTCTATAGAAATGCTTGTATGAAATCTTAATAGAAAAACAGTAATGTCACAAAATAACGATAAAATCGTACGGTTTACATTTTATGTATTATAATTGAAAGTGATATTGTGAATCTGTAAGACAGTAATGTGTAAAGTTGTTTTATGTTTGTAATGATATATTTTATTGAGTGTATGTGTAATTTTTCATACTTTATCTACACATTTTTATTATCTGTAAGTATTATGTGTACGCCTGATTTTTCATGTTTCAACGAATCCAACAAAATGTTATTGAAAAAAAAATCCATTATTCTTTACATTCGTTGTCAGATTTTTGGTTACTTTTATAAATTACTTGAGGTTTTGCTGTTGAAATGAGACGATGTTGGGTTACAGAATGGGTAATAATAATTCTGTTTTTTTTGGTTCGATACAATAAATATTTATTTAGTATAAATGTTATTTCTTACGGAGATACTTTTATGTTGAAATATGTTACTGATATCATCTACAGTACTTATTAGATCTTTAAATATCTCATTCCCAGTACAAACATAATGAAAGTGCCTTTCATATTACATATACTACTTATTATTTATCGTAATATACCTATATAGTTTTTATTGTTGTGTAATTTTGAAGATTAGATCTGAAATAAATATGATTGTTATTTTATAATATTATTACAAATTGCCTTTATTTGTATAGTAAAATAAGTGCTATATCTATTAGTCACGAATGATAAATAACCTCAAAATTAAAAATATATTTATAAGATTTAATATAACTTAAAATAGCATAATATAAATCCTAGAAATAGCTAAAACTCGTTATAACTTCATACCAAAGAATAAGTCAGTATGTTTACATTACGGCAAAAATACTGCAAACTTGTTTTTATAAGATGAACAATAGAAAAATAATCTTTGTTAGTTATGTGAACTTAGACCTCTGATGATGAGCTCTTGTGCCAGATCATGAAATTGAACAAATTTTTGTTCTATAAAATGAGGCATACATTGTGAGCCTGTCGGGGCTGCGGGTTGCTGCGGTTGCGCAAGAGCAACCCGTGGCCTCGACATGAAGGGCTAAGAAGGAACATGGGTAGTTTTTAGTCAGTAGAAGTCTGACACTCCCTTACGCTCTGCCCAAGAGCGGGACCCGGTTATTTGATCATTTTCCACCCGCCAAAAAAAGGTAGATGTTGCACGTTTGTATAAAAACTGGATTTTTGTTTTAAATTATTAACGAATAGTTTCTACGTTGGGGGATTTCAAATCAATAACCTGCTGAATTCATGGTAGCTGCTTGCGCGTCGGTGTCCATTCCACCGTGAAGTATATGAGCGCCCGGTTGCTTTTACTTAGAATTTCCTGATTATTTGTTGTTTTCTTTATTATTGACACATCGCAGTGCACCGACACAACTACCGTTCCTTTTGGAATTTACCCGGATTCAATAAAACTATATGCAATACATACATATTAACTCTTCTAGAAAAGACTAAACAACATCTAAAAGCCTAGTTCTCAGTATTTTTGCTATAAAACATTGTATTTTTATCTTTCATTAAAGTTTATATAAAACTATTTCTTGTTTTATTTCCCGTGCACATTTTCTTCCCTAATAATTATTATGTTAAAAGCAAGGCAAGATGTCTACCGCACTTGGGCGTGACTTCGCACTAATCCTACTGTATTTAAACCTCACTTTCTACATAATGTGAATACATAATTATTTTTTATAATATTCGCGGGACAAAATTAAGGGTTTTGTTTACTTCGTTAAGGAGGACAACCAAATCGGACTACACATTGGTACAGTAAGGAAATTATTTGCTGCTACCGTTTTAGCTTTATTTGTCTAGATATATAATTTATAATAAGTAAATAAATAAAATAAAATAAATTAAATAAGTAATCCCTGATAATAATAATTGTTTTTATTATAATAGAGTTAGCAAAGCTGATGTCGACCATTCTGCCAATTATGGTCTAATGTGACTTGTAAAATCCAGCCTCCATAACAAAAAAAATAACTACACTAAGAAACTCCTCAGTAGAGTGAAACAAGTAAAGTGGAACACGTCGTAAATCTTGTAGGTTTAATATGGGACTGAAGAACTTGAAAATAATGAATTCATAGTTCCATTAAATAAAATAGAAACAGAAAATCACAAAGGCCTACACAAGAGACAATTGGTAAATCAGAAGATTTGTATTTGGTAAAATAATTTAATTTCACTATTTTACATCATCACATAGTTTTCGTTGCTACAATAAAACTTTGCTATAAAAAGTAAAAACAGCCAACATCTCCAGTGCAACAAAATAATGTCTACGTCTGGCCCCTAAAGTTAAAGAAAATACAAACGGATAATAATTTATTTCAAATCATTATAACGATTATCCTATTTTAATTAACTGTTACAATCGGTAATCGCATTGATTCATAAAGCAATCGTTGGTGCGAACTAAATCATTCTGAATATTTAATGAATTCGATTCCAAAGGCTACACGGCGCACCTGTTATTGAAAATTAATACTTTAGAAGAAAGGAATTGGTAATAAAATGTTACAAGTCATGAAAGAATAAAGGTTTTGGATATAAGACATTTTTTTAAACAATGTCTGAATTTAGAAGGGAGATGTATTTTTGTGTGTAATAATTTGATTTAAAAGATAATCCATGGAGTTTCTTGCCTATTCTTCTCCATAGAAATCTACGCTTTGGAATGGGCAACTACAGTAACTTTACAAGTTATAATGTCTTGTGACTAGGTAGTTGCTTGGTAGTGCTTTTATTTTATTTTCACGACATTCAAAAGTGCCTGTAGGTATTGGTTCTATTAAAATAAATGCATTGAGATTAAATGTTGCCATATTTCGAAAAGCAGCTTATTTTTGGCGAGGCGTTCTTTCCCGTTTTTTATTAGAACCTAAGTTTTGGAATAACAGCTAGTATCATCTCTCTGACTGACGAGAGTGCTATATCGTTATTAGGTATTTAGTTCGAATTTAGTGTTGTCATATCTTTCAATGCGTCTATAAGACATAGAATTTTTATTATTTCAAAGTTAAAGTCAAACTTCATTAAGCCATTTATTACTTTGAATTATTTGATCAGTTACTCAGAAATGGGAAAATAGAGGGTTGTTCCAAAACGTAGTAAACGCTACTGATGTAAACGGGCCAACAACTCCATAGACACTCTTTTAAATCAAGCTAGGTACTCCTATATGTTGCTATATACTCCCCTTTAGGGGTATTATGTTATCAACTCATCAATAATCTACCATAAAATATTTATTTTAATTCTTGTATTTTGTTAAAAGACCAAAATATTGTCAAAATAAAATGAGATATTCCGCTACATCTCACAATTTGGGGCCAAGCATCGTCACCTGCACCGCTGATATTAAACGTTCGAACTAGAAAAAAGACGCGCGTGTTATTGAAAAATTCTGATATTTTATGATATATCACCACAAGAATTAATTTATGGATGTCTTCTTAGGATCGGTACAGAGTTTTCTACCGTAGGTATACCAAATAGTAGTGCTCCAGTCCAGTTTTAGTGGAAATGTAGGTTGGAATAATTTTACATGTCAACAACAACTCTATAGTAATAAATTATCCTGGTTACATAACCAACAACACTACTATAATCATCAAAGGGTTAGGCCGAGGTGTACTAAATAATATAACCACATTTTAGCGGTTATATTTTAGTCCCATTTAATCGGGGGCGAACCTTTTTCCATCAACCGGGCATGAATCCAGAACAGACTGCTACTGAGAAATTCCTGATGGAAAAACCCTATAACATTTTGCGCTACCCAAACCTGGGAGTCTGCGAAAAAATAGAGACATTTACTGACTAAAAAAATTAGTCCGTCTGTTAGATTATCGAAAAATATTGGATACGTATTTTTTGTTTTATCTATCTATATAATATAAAAATGAATTGCTGTTCGTTAGTCGAGAAAAACTAAAACTCGAGAACAGCTGGACCGATTTGGATAATTTTAGTTTTGAAATATTCGTGGAAGTCCAGGGAAGGTTTAAAAGGAGAATTGTAATTAGAGGATTTGAGAAAGTGTTAGATAGTTAGGCAGGTTAGTAGGTAGAGTAGTAGGTAGGGTAGTAAGTAGGATAGTAGAGTAGGTATGGTTGGTAGGTAGGGTAGTCGGTAGAGTAGTAGGAAGGGTGGTAGGTAGGTAGGGTGGTAGGTAGGTAGGGTAGTAGGTAGAGTAGTAGGTAGGGTAGTAGGTAGGTAGGGTTGTAGTAGGGAGGTAGGGTAGTAGGAAGGTAGGGTAATAGGTAGAGTAGTAGGTATGGTAGTAGGTAGGTAGGGTAGTAGGTAGGTAGGGTAGTAGGTAGGTATGGTAGTAGGTAGGTAGGGTAGTAGGTAGGTAGGGTAGTAGGTAGGTAGGGTAGTAGGTAGGTAGGGTAATAGGTAGAGTAGCAGGTAGGGTAGCAGGTAGGTAGGGTAGTAGGTAGGTAGGGTAGTAGGTAGGTAGGGTAGTAGGTAGAGTAGTAGGTAGGTAGGTAGGGTAGTAGGTAGGTAGGTAGGGTAGTAGGTAGGTAGGTAGGGTAGTAGGTAGGTAGAGTAGTAGGTAGGTAGGGTAGGAGGTAGTAGGTAGTTGGTAGGAAAAAGAGCATTGCAACGCATGCGGGTACAGCTAGTCAAATCAATAAAAATTGACGAAGATAAAACGCGTCAAAGATTTGAGTGTGACGTCACTCACCGGTAAAAAATGTCATACTAATGTCTTAGAATATGACGTCACACGAGTTTTCAAAGCACTGTATCGTCTTCATTGTTTGCTTAAGTGAAAACAAAAAAATACGTGTCCAATATTTTTTGGAAATCTGACGGACTAATTAGATTTTTTTTGTTAACTACCCTATTAAGAAATGCGATGGCTGTAATTTCATCTCGGTGAGCGGATTAATTAGTACAGTTTGATGTTACTTTGGCGTATAAAAATGCTGCTCAGTCTAAATTCTAATGCCTTATTTATGTTTTTAATATAACGATAATTGAGAATTTATAGCGCTTTACCTTCAGACTATAGTAAGAGTTATTTTTTAGAGCATACTAAAAAAGCTAATCTGTTTATTACATTAGAGTGGAACCGTTGCCTAAACGCATTTTCTAAATGGAGTTTATTCTTTAGTAGCTGACCACCTTCGGGTTATAACTCAAACTACACGATATTGACAAATACGTGCACTGACTGAACAGGTCTACTCAAATGTGTGTATGGTTCTTGCATCAAAAGACCATCTCAGACATGAACTATGCAGATTACTGCATAGTCCTCATGGTGAGTGTACCAAGATTAAGGCTAGACTTTAAAACACATTTAGACCTCGTTTTTTTTTGAAGTTGGGAAATCATCAAATGATTCCTCCCGCTCTGGGCGGAGCGGAAAGGAGTATCAGACTTCTACTGATTAAAAACCACCCATGTCCTTCTTAGACATTTCTGTCCGGGGATCTCTTTCGAACAACCTGCAGCCCCGGCAGACTTCGGCCCTTGCGGGCCCCCACTAGAGACCTCTGAGTTTCCCGTCGGGGCTGCGGGTGTTCGCAAGAGATACCGCAGCCTCGACATGAAAGGCTAGAAGGAACATGGGTGGTTTTTAGTCAGTAGAAGTCTGACACTCCCTTCCGCTCTGCCCAAGAGCGGGAGGGGTTATTTGATGATTTTCCACCCACCATAAAAAAAAAGACCTCTGAGTTGTGTGCTTCAGCTATTTCTTCTCAGAGCGCTAAACACCGGCCTCATCAAGTTTTGAAAAAATACTATCATTGTGATAAATGATAAGTGATAAATGATATTTATTTTGCAAGTAGGTTTTTACAAACTATTTAATAGTAGCGTTTTACCTTCAAATAAAACGCTTGTTGTGTCCGGAGACTCATTCGGGGTCATTAAACAATATTTGAGTCTAGCATCTTCCGTTTCCGTGTCACATCTATACAGGTATATGCAACTATCGCCTTTTTGACAACACGATGATGACGTATTTCCGCTTTCGTTCACCAGGTGGCCGCAGCGCGCCAAATCGTTCATTGTGGCCTCAAAAACCTAAAATCTTGGAAACCAATAAAAACCAGGCAGGCTTTAAAATTATGACCCCGAATGAGTCTCCGGACACAACAAGCGTTTTATTTGAAGGTAAAACGCTACTATTGTGTCCTTCGGCCTCATTCGGGGTCATTAAACAATATTTGAGGCTTTGTTTGTTATCGCCTGGTGAACGGGACGCCAATGTGTTATAAACGAAATTAGATCAGGGAGCTAAAACTTTTATATTTACTAAATACATTGCAATGCAAAATTAAAATAATAACCTTTGAAATAACTGATACATATTTGACTATAATTATTAAACACTAAACAGAATAAATTGAACGTATACGTACCATAAATCATCTTTTTGTAAACTTACCATAATTATGTAACATTTATCATTCATCAATACCTCATTTAATATAAATAAAAATACCTAATGTATTTCATTGAATCCAAGATAACCAATTAACTGGCTGAAACAGGTACATCAAGAAGCTTCCCTGTGCTGGAAACACTTTCCTCCTGTAAATCTTTATAAAAGTATAACCCGAAACTCCAATTGGCTCGTGCCATCTTTTCGTCAAGAGGTTCGTTATCCAACCAACTTCGGGAAGCAACCGCAGAACAAAAATCTCCTTCAAAATCGACTTACCCAACCAGCCAATATAGTCTTAGTACCTGGCTTAAGTTTTTCACATACCGACTGAAATAAATAATCTATCACTATAACAAAGCAACCGACGCGGTTTTACTATGTCTATAAACTTTTTTAAGCCAAACTACCGGGTCAAACGCCGCATATTCAACATTACCTAATAAACTCCAACCCGAGTTAACAATGTAAAGTCGTGTATTACGCCCTAAACATGACAATATAACTGAACTGCATTTTTACTCTTGAAATGTCGAATAGGCTTTTGTTTGATTTTGAAGAGGTCTACTGCCCGACTAACCTACGAAAGACTGGATTCCAGATAGTGGGTGGACACTTCTTACATTGCTGCAACGCTATAGCTTTAATCATATGCTTAACTAAAATGTTTGAACTTAAACGGGCCTCTTTCCATTACATAATGGACAGAAATGATTTATGAAGTATGTATTAATGTCTGAAAAATCTTTTCCCCCAACCTTAGAACACCAATTTACCCCTCACTGCTCTGCTGACCTATAGATATTCAAAGTTGACGACCTCCAACCTTATTTTAGCAGAAACTTTTGTTCTTCAGACCAGTCACCTAAGGATTTAGACCAACCCCACATTACCGACTACCAACACCAGCTTAACTCGAAGTGGTGGCAGCCAGGTCCTTGTATCCACTAGGACTATCGATAATTTGTCAACGGAGGACTTGGAGACGAAGCAAATTCTAACAAATCTTTTGGAATCATCATCAATCTCTTTTTGATTCGAATGAAGTCCATTCAACTCTGCCATATCGGACCAGGATCGGCTGCAACAGTGGTCAAAACATTAATTTGTTGTGGATGAAGTCTGGATCTGTCTCGACCGTGAACTTTCAATCAATTAATTTCTTCCGCCACTGAGCAGGCCAGAGGTAAGTAGACTGAAATGGCATTTTCCGGACCAGGTTGCAATAATTCAAACAACCCTGGAACTATCGTACCAGAACAGCAAAATTCATTACCCTATGAAACTCTGTATTTTTGAAAGAGACGCCTTCCAACGGCGGCGGAACAATTTCGCCAAAATTATTTGCAAGCTCTGAATTTAGTTTTCTAAATATTAGTTTGAAATATTCGACCAACTTATAAAATGTAGTTGCATTACACACCTTCCCAAACATAATTTATGGGGGAGTAGGTACAGGTTTTCTGGTAAAAATAAAATAATAATAATAATGCACTATGGATCCCGGATCCCGGAGTGTTTTATAAGTGCCTGTGCTGCAAAGAGATAAATGCCGAGAAAAACGACTAGGTACTCGTATGCCTAGATTCCTGAAAATCTCAGCGATCCAGTTGGTCAGTGATGCAAATACTTTGGGCGCTGTGGCCAGGCCAATGGCAAACATGTTATTTACAGTAACCGATTTCGATACAATAGACGTAGAAAACAATGATGTACTAGAGCAACATTTACGTGGTTGTAGGCTTGTTACCTTCAACTCTGTCATAAATAAAATCGGGAACCCAATTTTCCGAAATCAAAATAAACTTGCTTTTGATTAATAATTGTTTAAAAACAACAAATTAAAAATGGGACGGCGTGCGTCACCTTAAACAATAAAAAATAAAAATACTTACCCTAAAATATTCATTATTTTGAATGGCTGTGCCAGAGATGGTAAAGATAGCAAAATTTCACCTGCCATGCGGGACCAGAGGCGGTTTCTTTTGAAATAGAATACGTCTCCTGCCTTGGCGGGACTAGAGGCGGTTACTCTTAAAATAGAATACGTCACAGGCCTTGGCGGGACCAGAGGCGGTTACTTTTAAAAAAGAAGAATACGTAATCTGCCTTGGCAGGACCAGAGGCGGTTACTTTTGTAATATGATACATTACCTGCCTTGGCGGGCTCAAAGGCGGTTACTTTTAAAAAAAAAAAATTGAATACGTCACCTGCCTTGGCAGGACCAGATGCGGTTACTTTTGTAATATAAAACGTCACCTGCCTTGGCGGGACCAGAGGCGGTTTTTTAAAATGGAATACGATAATCCTTCACTATTTTTACTAATGGTTTTGTAAGCAACCTCCTCCCAAATTCCTGATCCAAATCAGTACTTTAATTTAATTTACCCGAGCCCTTGCCTCGTGTTGCATTGTTTTGATTGAGGAAGAAAATAAAATAAATGTAAGACTATTGCATTGCCTGATAATTATGAAAGGTTTCTACACTCTGAGGAGGAAGAAATCTTTGATTCATCGTCAGTGCGAGAGCGCGACTGGACGGTTGATATCCACTAGGTCCAGGGTACGCCGCCTGGGAGCTAGGGCTTTTAAAATAAAAATGATAATAACGCCACCATTATACTTAACAAATCCACTAAACAACACTAAAAGGTGGTATTTTCTTTAAACATGTCGGGAACCCAATTCTTGAATAACTTATTCCTTAATTGCTTAATACAATACTTTGTTCAATTATGTCGGCTTGACAACCAAAAACTAGTTTGAAAACCAGCAGAAAATCTTCGTAATTTTATTGCCAATTGCTCTGGATCCATACTACTAGTCTCCTTTGCCCAGTCAACCATCTGTCGGAAATCCTGTTGCATACCCTCACTTTGCGTTGTTACTAGGAGAGTTACAGAGCCAAGAAATTTATACGTGGTCTAAATAAAATAAATGATTCCAGTTGTCATTATTGAAATATTACTAAATAATAACAAAATCAAATGATTGAACCGGTGCAGGATCTGTGATGGGTTCCGACAACCTTATCTCACTTTGCAAGGACAATACTCGGTTGCTCCTAGGCCATATCCAAATTATTAACAAATTCACTAAAATTCCAGAATACATAATATTGTGAGGGTAGCACCAAAAAAAAAAAATTTAAAATTTTTCAAACCACTGACCTGTTTTGCAAGCTAGTTTACCTTGCTTTGCCCTCAGAGACGCTACTTCTCCTCTTCTTACTCGCCTTCTTCCTCTTACGGAATGTAATAACCTGTTCAATCTCTGAAGCCGACGCTGATAATTCAGAGAAACTTGAGGAACTCGACGAATCCGATGACGAAATCAAATCATTACGACAACGCGTCTGTATTCTATCCGCCATCTTAAGAATAACTTAATTCAACACAACTTGTGCATATACCGAACGCTAACAGCGTTTAAAAATAAAATAATATTAATATTTTAATATTATGAAATATTTTCTCAAAATAATATCGAACGTTAACTTTTAAAAAGATGTGAACCGTCCGAAAATCAGGACGCCAATGTACGATTTGGCGCGCTGCGGCCACCTGGTGAACGAAAGCGGAAATACGTCATCATCGTGTTGTCAAAAAGGCGATAGTTGCATATACCTGTATAGATGTGACACGGAAACGGAAGATGCTAGACTCAAATATTGTTTAATGACCCCGAATGAGGCCGAAGGACACAACAAGTATTTTTTTTCAAACCGTTCTGTATCTATTCTCAATTTTCATTACCGTCGCACATCTACTTTCTCACAAAAATCAGTAAAAGCAACCAAGCAAGCAATACGTTCAGTGGATGCAACTGTCAGTTCCCACGAATAAGCGGCTATTTGGCCGATTTATAGGCTTCCTAACTGAATGGCCCGCAGGTGTCAATAATAGCCTTTAAAGGTAGCATTTTCCGTAAAACGAAACTCCCCGTAAATTAACTGTGTCTGGTGCAGGTATCTATTAGCAATAGATATAAACGTTTTGGGTTTATTTTTGTTTGCTGTTCTATTTTTTTTGTTCTGTGAAAATGTTTGCATTCTTTTTACAGTGAGTGACCTCATCATAATTATAACCCGATACTAATTAGGTTGTGGAGGTCAAATATGCAGTTTCTTTATGTAAAATACTGGTAATCAGCTGTATCCGGTTAGACCGGACACCGACATTTGAAAAAAGGCTAAGTGATGTAGTGACATAGATATTGGAACTTACTACTTACTACCCATTCATACTCCGTTCATTAAAACTATGCGTTGTCCTCAACTAGCTTCATTTAGTCATCAATGAAACGCTTTGTTGTGGTTTACCGGAAATTATGAGCTCGTTTCCAAATATTTCATGAAGCATATTCGTAAATATGACCTATCTGACGATCCTGACGTTCGCTGCGTTAACAACACGAAATTATACAGTTTTGATTAGTTCGTTAATGACAAGTTCGTTTCCAAGCGAACTACTCAATTAATCGATTGACCTTTGATAGTACATTCTTATAATAAGCACACAATACATTGTGAGGAAATCATAGTTAACTCAACAGCAGCACGGGTTGATCTTCAAAGTTAAGTCGGTTTCCTTAGGTCGGTCCGTGAATGGGTGACCCTGACCAGTCATCACATACGAGGTCAAGTTTCCTTCATGATTTGGAAAGGATTTTGGTCGACCTAATAGTCTGACAACATACCAAGGAGTTTTGTATTACCTAGTTCCTACTAAGTAGGTTGTGTAGTTCAGGGTACCTTTTTATTTAACCTGTACGAAACTAACTCCTTACTTATTGGTAAAATTACAGTCTTATTCGTATTGTTGTAACCTCATAAAATTTCAAGTGAGTATGCATCGAAATTCTATTCGTTAAGACTGCGACGGCAAAACGATACAGGTAAAATTAAGAATAAATGTATTAAGCCATTGCTTTGTTACAAATATTTTCTTAATCTAATTTAGTGCTATAAATAAACGTGACAAGTTATATTTTAATATAGTTAAATTAAGAAAACAGAGGCCCCCAAACTAGTCTGCGCCTGTATCTTGGAGGCTAGAAACAATCAACATAAACATTAGAAATTATCTGATCTCTAAGAATACTTTTTTTTTTTTTGGCGGGTGGGAAATCATCAAATAACCCCTCCTGCTCTTGGGCAAAGCAAAAGGGAGTGTCAGACTTCTACTGACTAAAAACCACCCATGTTCTTTCTTAGCCCTTCATGTCGAGGCCGCGGTATCTCTTGCGAACGAATACTCTGATCAATTACGGTCCTCTCTGTTATCAGTCGTAAAACAGCATAAATTAACAATATAATTCCTTCTATTCAGTTGTAACACAACTGGCAGATATAAAATAAAAAATGCTATAATTCACTTTTTCTTTTTTAAACCAACGAGATGCGTCACTTCTTTTCATTTTAGCATTCCTAATCAAGTTAATGTCTCTAGTCTTTGTACTTCACTTTGTTATGGTACAAAAACTACGTAGAAGTGGGTAATTACAACAATCCTCTTCGTTTACACTTCGCTCTTGAAGTTTTTCTTCGTAAATCAGTCTAGGAGACAACGGCCACTAATTACCCTTTCCTTTCTACGCATAAATTATACCTACCTTTACACTTTAATTAAAAATGACTGATTTATTTACACGCGTCCCTTTCATTCAGGGGCCAATTTGGTTATACATTTTCTATCTGTCATATATTTTTAATGTATTAGCTATGGTTGACTAATTGAGTACTGGTGTTTGATGAATGTATTGGTCTTGCTATAATTGGGGCGATAATTTTTAAATGTGTTAGTAATCGAAGTGGGAAACTGGTATTATTTATGGATATGCTCAATGCTGTTACAGTCATGAAACATCTCTAACTTTTAGTACAGAAATAAGGTTTGGTAGGAATGCAGCATTAATTTCATAAATTAATGTATTTGTTTTTCATGTATGGTACCTACGTGATGGCAACATGTTCATAATAAAATAACTGATTTGAAATTGCGAAGTGAGGCGATTAAAGTTTTTATTCATAAAACCGAAATCAACATTTTCAATATAGACAAAATATTAATTGAAATAGGAGTTAGATTTACCTTTTCCAGTAAGAGGATTACGAGAATGTTGTACAAATCCATTTTAATATCGAGAATGAATAACATTTTGACGAATAGAATGTATAACCAATGTAAACACTATGCATTTTTTTAGTTATAAAACTATATTGTTGTTAGTGCACACAGTGAAAAGCCATTACCAGTTAAACAAAAAACCTGGAATTGTGTACCTACATTTTTGTGTTTTGTTGCGTCCATTTGTCGGCATAAAACAATAGAGAATAAAGTTATGGTTGTGTTCTGTGTATGATAAATAAAATAGCCTGCAGACACACAAGCTATTTTTTCGAGTACCAACTTATGGGCCTAGAGAAATTGCTGGCTTTCAACCGTAGTGTTTACAACAGATTTACATATTAATCATTTGGAATGACACAATATAACTTTCCCATCCCTATTATATCATCGGACGAGCAGAGACACTGCAAAGCGTCACCGATAAATGGATGAGGTTTCATAGACCTTAATAAAGCGCAAATGTATTGTGCGAACCAGCCAGTCTGTGAATACCTTCTCTGCTTCCCAATCATAATAATCTGGTTCCCTTGAAAATTCGAATAAATTGTTTTCTTCGCGAACACATCACGCGAGTTGCGGTCAAAAGCAAGCCTATTTAGGATTAAAAATAACTTTTCGGTAGCATATTGTGACTATCTGATACATTTCTGGTTTTCCATAGATAGCATCATCATCATTTCAGCCCGGGCACACCCACTGTTTGGTATAGGCCTTCCATTTCTTCTGCCATTCTCCTCTGTGCTGTCTTGTACTATTATTCACCTATATTGTAGTGCTGTTTGTTCCTCATCGATCTGTTTCCCGCGATAACAAACGATACGACTCTTGGGCCCTCTGTTGTTCTTCTATTGTCAAGTCTTGCTATCAATTATTATTGACAGCTTACCTCATCACTGGGCAAGAACGTTTAATAGTATTACAGTTCTCAAGAAGATCATTGTGTCAGAACGAACAATAACGAAGGAATTGTAAAATTTACATATTTAATTGTATGGTATCTAAGTAATTAGTGCTAGTTAATAATGTAGATTTGTCAGACGGAGTATCAAACGGAGCCAGCAACCAACACATTCTAAACATGCTTGGATACATGTGAGAGAAGACAAACTAAACTAAAGAACACCGATCTAAAAGGGCATGGAAAGACTACTATAATTATATTCTTATTACTACTTCTACGGTTTTAAGGCCAGAGGGACAGCCAGGCGTTTAAATTTTGAAAATTTGCTCAATCATTTATTACAAAATGCAAATAGTTTATTTCTTTACCAAGTCTGTACTATATACTAGTGGCAGAAGTGTCCTTTTAAGAGTAAGTAAATGCCTGTATTAGGACATTATTGATTTAACGACACAACAAAAGTTATGTCAGGTGATAAGTTTTCAGGGACCTAGCTCACAGTACTGAAGTCATCATCATCATTATCCTACCCTTCACCCAATTTATTCGGTCGGCGCAGCATGTCTTCTTCTTCCATACTTACTATTACTCGTCAACTCACAGTATGGAAATGATCTTGAAAATTGCAGTCGCTGACAAGCAAATATACATTTTGATACAAGTGCGGAAAGTTTTGGCGAGGGTGTTCATGGGGTCGAGCTGTAATTAACTGTGATAAAATTATCATCTTCCCCGCCCTTATTTTTATGGTGGGTGGAAAATCATCAAATAACCCCCCCCCCGCTCTTGGGCAGAGCGGAAGGGAGTGTCAGACTTCTACTGACTAAAAACCACCCATGTTCCTTCTTAGCCCTTCATGTCGAGGCCGCGGTATCTCTTGCGAACAACCCGCAGCCCCGACGGGGTCTTTCCCGCCCTTGGTTGCGGAAAAATAAGATTACCGCACGCGTGCGAAATATGTTGCATGTCGAACCTAATCGTAGTGCAATAAGAGCTAGTTTTCGAGGCAGTGTATTGAAAATATTTTTCCCATCACTTCTAGTAGGCAGTAGGCACCTAGGTATTTACTGTTGGTGTATCGTCCACATGTTGTCAGAGCGTGCGGTCGCTTGCCGCAAGTCAGCCAGAGGAGGGATCAACTGCACCAACTGAAACTTTGTGGACCGCCAACTTTCTTTCTCTTTCAATTTGCGCTTTTTCGTGCGACTGCGGCGAAGACCAACATGGGGTGGATGGTATGTGTTTGACCTGTATGTATGTACATAATTATGTGCGTTTCTTTGATTCCCGCCAAATAAAAAAAACAGAATCGAATCGATAACTTTTTCCAATGCCATCGTGTATTGTAATTAGGTAATTACTCTTTTAATAATTTTTGAATAGTTTTAAACCTGGCTTGTTATTTTATTTTAAAGAATGCAGATCGAATCAGTATCTTTTTAAAATTGATCAACATGACTTAAGGTTAAGTAAAAATAATTAAATCTCGTGACTAGAAAATATCCAATGTAAATTAGACGTGTCATAGCCGGTAGGTACCATTCATTTCAACTCAAGTTACTCTAAAGTGCGGCAATTTTGAAATCGATCTTAAAAAGAGAATGACAATGTATTAACTTCAAGAATAATGATAAAATATGCCTTCTCAGGCAATATCCGCGTCATGTGACTTGCAATATCCGGACGCGATCGTATCCGCGCGCCCCACTTCCGAAAGCCCCCGATTTACTTATAAAATCTCATTTTTTGACATCATTGTCGTCACGAAAATGTAAAATGAAGCTTCCTTGTTAATACCACTGATTCATGGCGGAGGAAAACAGGTGAAAGAATCTTGGTAAAAACATCGACAGATTATAGGCTTAATAGTGTAAACACTAACTATGGTACTCAGAGATATTTAATGATTACTTAAGCCGTCACTTAGTAAAGATTTGACATACTTTTGTATGACAAAACTGTCAAAACCTTTACTAAGTGATGGCCTACATAATCATTAAAGCTCTCTGAGTCATTTTGATCAGGTAAATAAAAGAATGATCGTATAAATTACATTTTAAGTTATAACGAGTTCGGTGGACTTAGCAGATTACTTCCGTGGTGGAAACTTAACCTACATAAATAAACCTTTGATATTCCGACCCAAAACGCCAACACCTACCTCACCACAAAATATGAGCAAACCGCTTTTAAACTCCAACTCAAACAGATTACCTAATTCCCAGTTTGTCTACAACTACGGTAGGTACCTATTTCCGTAAAATAAATTAGGTTAGTACCTATTACCTGGAGTCGTGGGACTAATAGCTACCAGGCGGGCAGACAGATGGTGGAGGTCATTGATAAATTTTCAATTCCGGTACCCGTTCGCTAGTGTCCGTACTATTAAATGAGCCGGAGTCGGACGGACAATGACTTTCTGCACGATTGGAGTTTTCAAATCCATGTGTTTTAGGAATAGTTGGATTTTAATGTTATGTTGCCTTTGGGTTTGGTTTAATTCTAGATTAAATTATACAGTCTTGTGGAGATTTAGTAGACATCTCAATCGGTTTCTGAATTTGTTTGAACACCAGATAAGTTTAACAAATCAATCTATACCTTTTACCTTATGATTTACAGATTAAAGTATTTGACGCATATTGTTTTTTTAAATGAAATGGTCTACCTATTTACTAGAACTGAATATTAAAAATTTAAAACATAAGTTTGTAAACCTCTAGGACCTACAAAGGGAATGCTACAGGAACATTATACAAAAAGTACTATAGCGTTATCTATGACAAAAGTGAAGAACTAACATCAAAATCCTAAATACTGCTAGTAAAGTTCTCTGCAACTTAACACTACGTAGAAGAACCCGACAAAAACTGCAGTAGCACACCAGATAAAACACTCATTTAGATGATTTAGATAACTTTACAACCTGTTCTTAATACCCTTAAAACTCTTACGCTAGTAGAAACATCGTCGTGAATTACTTTACATATTTCGATAAGTAATTCTACAACACCAGTTACCTCTCCTATGAATACTTCCCTCATTCTCTAAAACACGACATGCTGTTAAAACCTCGTACGTTCGCGTCGATAAGATTAAGTTTCTTTTCACAAGGGCTTTTGCTTCCAACGCTGTGTACGTGCTTGTAAATTCGATGCTAGCCATGCAATGCCTTCATCAGTTGAGTAAAAAGTCAAAAACATGGTAAAATAAATATAGAAAGATAATAAAGAAAGAGAAATTACAATTTATACAATTTCTGTTGTAACAGATTTTTAACACCACCCATTGTCAATTTATAGTGAGCTTACACTTAGGGACTAGCTCCTACTTACATTCTATAAAATATTGACTACACAAAAAAAATGCTGTAAACATAATTATTTGCATGTTATTTGAATCTGCGCTGGATTTAAAGTTTCATGTATAATCAGAAGCTCGCCACGCGGATTAACAATAGGTACTCGAGACTTTTTTTATTTTACCTTTTTATCCCCCCGGTGGGAAATCATCAAACAACCCCTCCCGCTCGAAAGGGAGTGTCAGACTTCTACTGACTAAAAACCACTCATGTTCCTTCTTAGCCCCTTGTGTGGAGGCCGCGGTATCTCGACAAACTCGCGACTTTAAAACATCTCAAATCTTTCTCCACACATCGCAAGTTACAGGGATACTTCTAGATTTCAACGGAAAATATTATTTCAGCATTGTTGGCTAGTTATTTGATTAAGTAGTTTATTGAGCTGTTATGTTTTAGAAGGAAATTGTTTGAAACACCCGTGCCAATTTGAATTTGTCGCATTACCTTTTATTCCCATAAGTACTAGCTGAGCCCCGTGACCTTCATCTACGTGAAAATATTAAAAAGATACTACTAAAAATTCTATAAAAATATAATGTAATAACGTCAATTATTTTATGTACACCTGGAAACGTACGTGCAAAATTTCAGGATGCTTGGTTAAGCGGTTCAGGCATGTAAAGGTAATAAACAAACAAACTTACTATAGCATTTATAATGTTAGGATTTTCATTGAGTAGCAGACAACATTTTCAGACAAAAATCATACAATCCACCTCCTTTTATTTTATTTATTTAGGTCTACCAACAATTGTTCACACTTAATACATCGACATTATGCATTATTAAAATTAGGCTTCAGCGTAACAATTACTTAAAGGTAAACACCACATGCACAAAACAATAAATTAGATAGCTAAGCTAACTTAGTAACTACCAAGCGCCAATTTCTATTCAATTAAATAACAATACAATTAATATTAAAAGAAATAACAATACAATTAATATTAAAAGTGTGAAAATAAAATTATGACAAAATTAATTAAAATAAAATTTATCAAATAATTGGTGAATATATCAAAGACATAAACAAACTCCTTTCGCTTACTATACAAATGCATGATATTAAATACAGCTCCCAATCACCGAAAATACGACTGCATATTACGAGAAGGATACGAAGCGTATACTGCCTGACCGCTGAAACCTAGCTAGTCAATATACTCTCAATAAAGGCAAAGGGGAGTACCCAGGCGGTGTTAATGAAATCTCTCGTATATTGAGCACCTTAACGAAGCAGGAGCCTGTCGAATTGAAACCTACTGTGTGTCTGCTCCTTTGTGATTCAAGGTGTGGTTTATGTACGAGTAGGTAACCAAGCGGTATCGGGGAGTGGAAACGCGAATTAAAGATTGGAAATTGTGTTAAAGTTCAAGTAAAGCGGGCGGGAAGCTTTAAATACACCTCACCCCTGCAAGAGTGGGTAGATAAACATGACTACAAAAAATATTGGTAATTTTAAAGATTTTCAAGGAGTTTTCACTGTACCAAACTACTGTTTCTTCTTCTTAGCGTGTTGATTTAACAAGTAGACTCAATACATGTAGGTATACCCTTTTTTTTGGGGGGGGGGGAAATCATCAAATGACTGGGCAGCGCGGTAGGGGGTGTCAGATTCTACTGACTAAAAACCACCCATGTTCCTTCTTGGCCTTTTGTGTCCGGGGCCACGATATCTCTTTCGAACAACCCGCAGCCCCGACGGGATGTAGGTACACCATTGCGTCATCATCTTCGTTCTTTATCGTGTGGTTAGTGTCTTACCTGGTGTCAGAGTTTTATGTCACCCATGGGCCTATCACTTGTCTTTACATGCCGTCGATAAATATTTCTCAGGCATGTTGATTTTCTCACGATGTTTTCCTTCTACGGAACAAGTGACAATATAATAAATACAATACGCACATGAATACGTAAAATCAGAAGTCTTGAGTTCGAACTCAGGAGCTATGTATTCATAATGTCAACATACATTACAGAATTTTTTACTTCACTTTTCCGATTGAATCACTAACAGTTTCTCCACATTGTACAATTTCAGCGAGATGTTAACTTTGGCATTTTTCAATGAAATGTCAACGAAACAATCACAGGTGCTTAGGTCTTAGTTTATGAGGACATTCACCACCAAAAACTGACGATTTTTCTACTAGCTCTAAAACGTGTAATTTTCCAGAATAGTGTGGAATATGATCGAGCACGTACGTTTGAGCCATTAGTGAGCTGGCACCGGGAACTGCCGAACTAATGCCGGATACGTGAGCCGGGCAGGCCGCATGTGGCCGTGCATAACCTGGCCTTCCAAGGCTCGTTTGCAAATGCATTTTTTAGGATTTGGAGATTGAATTTCGGGTACGGACTAATAGTTGCAAGGCTCATTGTATGACAATACTAGTTTACCTAGGATTCAACACCTACTTGAATCTATTGAAATTTTTCGTCGGTTATAAAAACAGCTATTCCCTATGTATTACCGAATCCGATTACAGCTATACTTTATCTTTGGTAAAGGCTTGTGTCACAATGTTATTTTCATTACTTCATTCATCATTCATTAGCAGCCTATAATGTTCCCACTGCAGGGACTCGGGCCTTCTCTCTAGAAGAGGGGTGGGCTATATCAACCACGCGGGCCTAGTGCGGGTTGGAAGAGTCACATGTCTTCGAATTTTTGGTTCTAAGACATGTCCGTTTCCTCACGATGTTTTCCTTCACCGTTTTGTGAGCAGCGGTGACGTAATAACACAAACTAATCCGATTACCTGGGTTCGAACCTCTTTCTTTCCATTACTCAGGTACTAATTACAAAATGACTAATCAGAATTATCAGAATGATGTGTCCAATTCGTGTTAAACGTTTTCGCGTTGGTGTTCATTTCACCACGTATTTTTTGAAGATCAAGTTTGACAAAATATCATCTCTGTTTTTATTGCCTCCAATGGGAAACGTTGGAGGCAAAACTCCTTATTAGTAAGGACAAGTCAATTAATAATTCAAAAGATCTTTACTTAAACAACGAGAAAATAATCCACAAACTCGTTTATTTAAAGGATCACATTAAACGTAGTCCTCGTGGCGGTGCTTATACATAAAATATGTGGTGAAATAATATTTATTTAAATTACAGCTCTCTAGAGATCGTACCCTTTTCACAGTTGAATATTTCATGTATTAGCCAGCATTTAGTTCAAGACTTGCGATGTATATATTTTTTTATCTGTGATAAATTCCTCTTGAGACTGACTTGTATTTTACTTTGATGTAAGCTGTTTTTTACGGCGAATTAGTAGATTTGCTTAGATAGGTTTCTTGAAAGGTTTTCAAGAATATTAGGCAATTTAGTAGGTTTCCAACCTACTGGGTGTAAACCGTGTAATATTTGAAGTAGGTAGCATCGATACGAAAAGAAGCAGAGGAAGAATTAACTTAATTAGAAGTAACTACATTATTTAAGCAATTATTTCCTCTTTCAACCAACCAACCAACCAGCATTTATCCAACCAGCATTTGCAATAAAATCAATATTTTCCATCCACCTGTTAGCCAAACTAAGACAGACGCATCCAAACCGCCGCGTGTGATGGATTACCTCGAGAACTACCCTGACGGACCCCCGGCGATCTGACCGAAAATTGAATTAAACGCTCACTGTTCAATAAAGTTCTCGTTTTGGAAAGCATTAGTGCAAGCTTATGGGGATTGTAGTTACTATAAGAGGTAATAAGTAGTTTCTATATTATGTTCAAACTAGCGGACGTCACGCGGTTTCACCCGCGTAGTTCTCGTTCCTGTGGGAATACAGCCTACGTCACCCGGGGATAGTGTAACTTTCCAACAGTGAAAGAATTTTTCAAATCGATCCTTTTTAAGTTTATTTCTTTCCTGGACACTGTTCTTCTGAACACTTTAAAAATAAATATATAATGCAAGTAATATCAGTTCATAACTGTCCCACTGCTGGACCTCTTCTCATTTTTAAATATACACCAAAATTTAAAAACAATTTTTTTATTAGCTCTATCGCCATACCACTTTGTATCATGTCAAATTGTCAACTAAGACGAAAGCGAAAGTTTGTATGTGTTTGTTACTCTTTCACGCAAAAACTACTAAACGGATTTAGATAAAATTTGGTGCACAGATAGTTTATAACCTGGACTAACACATAGGATAGTTTTTATTCCGATTTTATCTTCCCGCTACCCGCTAGATTTCCCAGTAGCTACCTATGCATCCAGAACCGAGGTAGTACCAGATAGGATTACATACGGTGACAAATAGCTGCTCGTGCCCCGGATAACAAGATTCCAGTCGCGTCCGTACGGAACGCAGGCGATATGAAATTGTAGAATAGTGATATTGTCATTCGTATTATTATCTAGTGCACGGAACTACGGATGATAGAGGATATTATTAATAATGTGGGTTTTGAAGAGAACTATGTATTGTATTGCTTGTGAGAAAGCTTTTCAGACGAGTTTTGCATTCTTGGCGTGTGGGAGATAAGTGAGGGATAGACTATTATCCTCCACGCGGGCCCAGTGCGGGTTGGTAGATATCACATGTCTTCGAATTTTTTGCTTCTAAGACATGCCGGTTTCCTCACGATGTTTTCGTTCTCCGTTTTTAGTGCAGTGGTGATGAAATAAAATACACAAAGTAACGCGGCTGACTGGGTTCGAACCCACGGCTCACTGTTCGTAAGTCTGGGCCGTCACTGGTCTAGCCCTTTGCCTACTGATTCTTAATATTTTGCGAGTAAAATCAGATTCCTAAATAGTTAAGCTCATTGAATATGACGATATTTACTCTACTACATCGTTTCGTCCCCCCAACATTGATTAGAACAGGCATGTGAGGCAGTCACATGCCCCCGTCGGGGCTGCCGGTTGTTCGCAAGAGATACCGCGGCCTCGACATGAAGGGCTAAGAAGGAACATGGGTGGTTTTTAGTCAGTAGAAGTCTGACACTCCCTTTCGCTCTGCCCAAGAGCGGGAGGGGTTATTTGATGATTTTCCACCCGCCAAAAATTTTTTTCTCATCAATGTTGGGGTCGACTTCAAGGTACTTACATATTAATTTCCTTCGTTTTAATGGCTTACTAGAACAAACATGTAGACAGTTAGATTATAGCCCTAATAGTACACCTACCTTTCGCCAGTTACGCTTAGTGCCATGTATTAGGCGGCGAGCCTATTGCCATCAACCGGGCTCAAATCCAGACTCCGTGGCTGCTACTGAGAAAAAAGAACTTCATTGTAAAATACCATGTTTGAGAGTAAATAAACTGTATCAAGTAAAATGTAACAGAAATAGCTTTTGTGTTTCAATCTTAAATGTAACAGAAATAGCTTTTGTGCCGTTTATCTCGTTATCTAGTTGTTTCCACTCTTTCCACTACAGTGCAATTACTTTGCTTCGATGAAATACTGGAAATTCACTCCCAGAGCAGTTTAATTACAGAACTAGGGGCACATACCAATGAAATTAGTCTGTAATAAGTTAGTTAAAGTATTGATGGAAAATGTTATTTGAAGAGAACTAGAGAAATACCTAAGTACCTACACGTAATATTTATAATAAGCTAGAATTTTAAACCAGCAAAAATTTTTTTCGAACAAAGACAGTCACTTCAGAAGGGGGTTCATTGACACCTCAGACCTCAAAGTGCGTATGCGGCGTATCTCCACAGATAATGTCCCACCTTCCATCTTGCGCTGCATGCCCTGACACCTGCACACTTGACGACCTTATGACTTCATCAGCGAGTGGAGTTAGCATAGCTGAATTTTTGGCCAAAACGATTTATTAAATGGCCGAGACTTTCCCTCATCATCATCTGCCCAGCCTTTTCCCAACTATGTTGTGGTCGGCTTCTGCTCTAACCGGATGCGGCTAAATACCCAGTGTTTTACAAGGAGCCACCGCCTATCTGGCCTCAACAGCCCAGTTACCCTTTGGTAAGACTGTTTGCCACACGTTTTGGCCCACTGACTAACTGTAACTACTGCCAAAGATCAAAGATAGCCGGGACCAGCGGCTGAACGTGCTTTCTGAGGAACGGAGAAAACTCAGTATGTAATGAATTCATGTATGTAATCCACTCATCAACCCAGGCAAGCACGGCTTAACCAAAGAATCGACCCGAGTGGCAATTTAGATCAATAAGGTCATCCTGAGCCTATGCTTCTAAGAACTCGGGTTAAAGGACACCGGGTGCAGTTTATCCCGGGTAGATAGATTCCCTTGGGGTGCTATCCATTCCCACGTGGGCAAACCGCGAACCAAACCAAGTTATTCATAATTTCCACTAACCCAATTAACAATCCTAGAGTAAACCAATTCGACATTAAGGATGCCACCCACAATTTGCACGTTTATAATTTATACAGACGGGCGAGAGGGCTTGTGTTGCATTTAGTATGCGCGTCATGCCATCCCACCGGATTGCGTGCCACCCCTAATCACGGGCCTTGTGCGACCAATAACAGTACTATTCATTCGTTAGTCTATTTTAGGCTATTGATACTTTTAAATTGAATTGGTTTTAATGAAGGGGTCTCGTTTCTTGTTTAGGTTTTTTTTCCTTGGCAAAATGTTTGGTGGGGGACGCTTTATATCACATCGAGCTCAGTGCTAATCTGAATAGCTTGCAGGCACTTTAATAAAGAGTTCGCCTTCAAATGTTGGTCCTGCAAGATTCAATCACTAAGTCAGGTGATCGAGATAAATCATATTTATGTGTAAATTGGTTTTAAATAAAAAACACCTTGACGTTGTCAGTCGTCATATCATGTTATGTTTTAAACGGGTCGTTGTTTCGTACCCAAAGCTCACTGTCTATTACTATGAGGAACATGCAAATTAGTGTCCGAAATGCTCTTTTGAAGAAATAACCACACAGACTTGAGTGGATTATTCTAAGATTAATAAGTTCGCTTTCGATATCGTGTTCAGTAGTCAGGTTACAAGTGAACTTTACGAAATAGCATAAGGTGCTACAAACTGTATTGCTGAAGAACTTTTCCAGGACATTCTATGATTGCTTACAGAACTTTGGCATCCAAAGATCTTACCGCTAATGTTAAATCGATTAGTGGTTGTCCAAGTTCTGAGTATTGTTAACAACTTGGAGACACAAAGAACTACGATTTGAGGGTTTTCCGAAAATCAAATCAACTTAATACGAAGTTAAACCCTATTATCTAAATACCAATAGATACAGGTTTTAACCAGTTACTGAGAAATTCATATAATGGAAAGCCATGGCCATTTAGTATTCGTGGTCATTATAAAATTCAAGCAGTGATGGCTTAGTGGTGTGACGGTCGTACTACTAAGACATAGCTCTCGAAGACGAACCTAATACACGCACTTCTGATGTTACGGATTTATGTGAGAGTTCATTATCAGTTGGAAGGAGAACATCGTCAGGACACCAAACCACCATGTCCGAGATATATTTCTCGATTGCATGTTAAGCCAAGTCAGAGGTTCATGGGTGGCATAAAGACTCGGACACCGATAAAAAAAGACTATAAAACCTTTGTTACCCTTGACTGTGACTTCTCTAGTGCGAAGGTCAAAAAATATTCCATAGGAACTTAATACCAGGTTACAATGTATCTCTCGTGTCTGGTATATCCGTGTGCCATCGGAGCGAATCGGTAACAAACCTACAAAGATTCTTTCGCATTTATAATATAGGCATGGAAAGTAGAACTTAGCATAACATCACGTATTTTAATCCCCAATGGATTAGGCCTAAGTGTATCTGACAAGTAGGCAGTTATGTTAAAATCCCATGCAATAGAGGTCGAGCCTATTGCCATCGTTCGGGTGCAAATCTAAACTCCGTGGCTGATACTGAGAAACTTCTGATGGAAAAACCCAATAACACTTTGCTCGACCCATGAATTGAACCCGAGACCTCATGTTCAGTAGTCGCGCTTGCGACCAACGCGGCAGTCTTCTCGTCTCATCGAAGCAGTGCTCTGGAAAGGAGGAATAGGGGAATAATAAAAAATAAAACTAAATACAAGTAACAAAAACATTTCTGTAAACAAAGTAACTAACAAAAGCTTTAAAGGTAAACAATCCTCCTCTGATTAGTTTTAATTGAAACATCGGTATCTTGTTCCGATCTAAACATAGCTTGCTGTTGATAGGAATTTCAGTAAATTACGGTCCAGTGATTTTACCTCACGACGGAGCCAATTAAGATCTATCGGAATTACATTGCAACGATACTGGGAACTGATCAGAAACACAATGTTTTTTAAAATAAGATTTATTAATTTGTTTGTTTATTTTATTTATTTAAACTACAGCTGAGAATGAAATATATCTTAAAGATGGCGAGAGGACATTGTTTCTCCTGTCGAGGCTGCGGGATGTCCGCAAGGGATACCGAGGCCTCGACATGAAGGGCGAAGAAGGAACATGGGTGGTTTTTAGTCAGTAGAAGTCTGACACTCCCTCTCGCTCTGCCCAAGAGCGGGAGGGGTTATTTGATGATTTCCCACCCCCCCCAAAAAAAAAAAAAAAGGACATTGTTTGTATCGCGGGAATATGAATGAATTGGGCTTACGTAAAACGTGGAGTGTAATTTGACTATACCCGGACAGCAGTGGTTGAACTCTGGCTGTGGATGATGTTGCCTTAGATACTGATAATCCAAAAACCTATCTTAAAAAAGGATCCATAGGTACATAGGTGTTATTTTCCTTAATGGCAAGCTTATTTATTTCCAAAAAAACCCACAATTAAATAGGATCTTCTTTTTTTACGTTATTGTTACCTATATCGTTGCCAAACAATCAACTCAGCTGGTGATACGCCTGTCCCAAGTTGAACCAGAACCCTCTATATCCCTCGAAATCCGCATCCAGTCCCACCCAGTTACCATAACAGGGTAGTTATTTCCCAGGTTACCAACATACTGGTAATTCAGTAGCTCAGTAACCTCGGAATTATCAAAAAGAAAATCAAAGTCAAAACATGGATTAATTAATCTCCATCAACTGTCAATCATTTGCAACTCAAAATAATTATAATTCATCGTAAAACCGCCTCGCTCCAGCGAACTACGAAATTCCCTTATCTATGAGCCCCCGATGGACAGTCCCACAGCAAGGTACGTATAATATTATACAGAATTAATTTAGATGCTAATTGCTAGCCAGAGTGCCACTGAAATTTTCCGATTGGGAAATTAATCGAAACGACCAGTGCGCCATTGTGTTAAGCATCGATAGAATTAAAATGGAGTTAGGACAACTATCAAAAGTTTTGATAACAGTTTTTTGAGCTTCCGTAAACTATATTATTATTTAAATAGTTTTTTACGATTTTTAGATTTTGAACTGGTGAGCTTTTAATAAGAACTTACTACGTATTAGCCTGTAATCACAAACGATTACTAATGATGAAACTAATCTTGCCTAAAAGCATGGGTGTTCTGAAAACTTTGACAGGTACGCTAAACGCAAGGTCTTTTGTCATACATATCCCAATTTTCAGAATCATAGCGTCTTAGTTAACTTAGCTTCCGTTAATTTTTAGTAAGCTTTTTCAAAAGACTCCCTACCTTGTCAAGAAAATAATAGCCTAAACACTGGTAAAGTATGGAAACATTTGCTAAGCCGGTATCACCCAAATACAACAAAAAAACATCACGCTAATAAGCTTTACGGGCAAGGAAAGCCTCGTTAAAAAACAATTTCCCAGCTTGTCGCAACAGAAAGGCAAATGAGATTAAAACGTTCACAAAGACAATTAATCTGCATCTAGACGAGACGTTATCCTAATTACAGGTGAGGATTCCTAGAATACTTCTCCTGTAGCAATTTATATCAAGCAACATTGCAGATGACGACTATATTTCAGGACGTATGCAGAAAGGCAATATTTTAACTCTGAGCAACGGAATTTAGTTCCATAATTTGTCTCCGCTCCAGTGGAAATTCTAGGAGATGTAGAATCTCGTGTAAACGCCACACGTTGCAACTTTTGTTCAAGATGTTATTTCATGTGAGTTTGGTATGTCATTTCGGGTAATGGGATTTTGGTTGTGAACGTTGCATTTGCGTAAGTTGATGCAGTTAGGTTTGTTGCTACGTAATAAAACCGTGTAGAACATTTTAAAACAGTTTCGCCATTAAATGGCGGTTTGGTTAGAAGCAATCTTTTTACCTTGTGGGCGTAGCGCAGGTGAAAAATCTAGCTTCTCGCTTAAAGCTTCGGGTTCCAAGACAACTATTTTCTTTCAAAGTGTTGCCTTTAAAATAAAATAAAAAGTTGGGTTACCAAATTAAAAATCACTAGGAAAAGACACAACATTTTACAACACAATTTTTCTTTGTTAATCTTACCTGCAGTGAACGACGGCTAGTCGACGTGCGCCAGTGACAATCAACGTCCCTTATTAAGATAAATGACGCTCGCCCTATCGTAGGGGAAATCTGGTGTACGCCAAAATGTTTGGCAACCTTTGGTGACCCGGTAGTGATCGTCTGTAAGGTCATCAAGGACGGGATGTTGATGGGTTGTCACGAATAGGAACGTGAAGGTTAATGAAGGTATTTAATCAAGTTAGTTTATTTTTCCGAAAGCTTCGCTCTCGCCCCATGCCAAATTTTTGTTAGTCTAGAAGCCGACCTCAACGTAGATGGAAAATGGTGATATGATTTGTTTCTTTAATTTGGGGCCTGTAGTTTGCATAAATTACGGAGCCTATGTAAACTTTTAAACTGCAAAATGTCCTGATCTTAAGATGCAATTTAAAGAACTCCTTAGATTTTTGCCTGCTTTTTCAACAGGTAGATATTCTTTACTTAACTTTGATTTCTGCCAGAAACACTTCCCGTGGCAAAGATATGGGAGCTTTTATCTACCGTCACATTGATTAGTTGACTATTGTTAGCTTCAACACGTACTTTTACCTATCTATGAAAGCATAGCAGCACTCAGCAGATACGGTTACAGAAAGCTATCATACCGTCTACCACAGGTTCATTTAATCCACGTAGACGGTAGAGAAACTTCATCCAAGCTAATTACTACCTCCTTCCTCGAACTTGTACCCTGGTACGCGGTTCGAAATTGAGTGAAAAATGTTAACAAGTCTTCCTTCAAGAGTTTGTACATGTCTTGATATTTAAGCGCTGTACCTACTCATTAGACGCGGGTAATCAAACGGTTATGGAAAGTCTCTGATGTGCCGCTTGAGATATTTTAAAGAGTGAGTCAGTTACAGTTACACTTAACTATATTTTCGAGCCGTTTGGGGTTAAAACTCTAGGGCCGTGGGGTCCGAGTGCTCATAGCCTGTTTAGGGAAATTTCAAAATGATTAGTTGACGCTTCTCGTGACCCAAGGGCTGGCTTTTCTCTTGACCAGAGGCTAAGTGCTGCCATACAACGTGGCAATGCCGCTAGTCCTTTGGGCACATTACCGGCTGACAGCGTTGAGGACCAGTTTTTTGATACCTTTAAATACACTTCTGATCCATAAGAATTAATTATCACTTGCTTCCGCGAAAGAAAATATCGTGACGAAACCAAACCTGCATGCCTGACCGATACGTCTCGACGGCATGTAAAGCTAAGTCAGAGAGCAACAACACACTAACAACAACAATGGGCAACATAAACACTAACGCCAGGTGAGGCAATAACCACACGAAAAAGGAGAAGAATTACATACCCAACTGTCAACGATGTTAAAGGACAGTATGCCTTGACTTTCCAGAAGAAACATGCATTAAATAGCGACGTTATTACTCATAGACATATTCTCTTCTTTGAATAGGAGAATGTGTCATAAGCAAGTTACAATGTGTTCCCCTCACTCTTCATTCAACCCCAAGAGGGTGACTACAGAGTCCCTAAGTACCTATAATTAAAAGCCTAAGGTTCCAGTTGCCAGTAATTTGGGCAAATTGACCACTGCCCGTGTGTAATTTGTGCTTTGTCAATTTACTTTCGTTGTTCATCCTCGGGTTGGGATAACAATTAAGTCTGAAGGCTATTATTAATAAGTGCATGGGTATCGGCTATTAGAAAATTTTTAACTGTTTTATTTTTATTGCAGGTAAAAAAATAATAATCTGGACTTGTATCTACCTAAGGCTACGTACCTACCTTGCTTAGCTTTCCTAATAAATAGCGCACAGTGCAGCTGGATGCGGAAATTCTAGGATGTTCGTTTCACATCGCTATCCGCTAGGCGCTAGTCTAGGCGCTAAGCGAGGCACCTGTCAGTGCGTGCGTAGCATAACTTGGATTACATTTTAGCTATTTTATCTTCATCAATTAATAGGCAAAAAAAAACTAATTAATTAGATACACAGATAGATTTCCGAAGAATATTGGACACGTATTTTTTCCAGACTTATTTTTACCAGACAGTGACGTCACCAGCCCCCACTCACGATCTTTGACTCGTTTTATTTTCGTCTATTTTTATTAATTTGATAAAACAAAAAATACTTATCCAATATTTTCGATAGGTAACCTAACAGACGGACTAAACAGAATAGTATTTTTTTAGGCAGTCAACTACCCTATTAGTAAGTTGTACTCGTAGGTTGTGGAGAGTTGATACTTACTTAAAGCCACAAACTCTAAAGCCAATTTTAAGTGCACTAACTAGGTACATAGGTACACTAAATACATTGGAAGCTCAAGCTATAGAGCAGAAATAAAATGTACTCGTATATGGGATAATAAAGGGTGTAAAAGTACCCTTAACGCAAACGAAGGACATTTGTTCTCCCCACCACTGCGATCATTTTTCTGTTCTAGACCATACCTGGGAACCTCCTAGTTGCGGAGATATTGGGGGTCAAAGTTCCAAATTTTTCACAGCTGTTTTAGTAAATACTAGTATTTCAGGTTTTAACTTTACTTTAATTACCTCCATGACCCGTGTACTAATCAAAGCACCCAATAGCACAATGTTTTAAGAGTGCTACTTTGAGTTTTACCGTAAAATGTGATTTTTGACCCCAAAAAAAAAAGTCATTTCCCAGCAAAAATGCTCTTTTAAGAGGAAACGGTGCCTCCTCCCATGTGCGGATGGTGGCCACCGGGGTGGTTTTAGTGCGGTAAAAATCCCACACTCCACGGTCTTATCCCCAAAGCCCGGTCGCCTTTTGAAGGTTTCCCCCCCGAGAACAAAATAAAAAAAAACCGGCCAAGAGCGTGTCGGGCCACGCTCAGTGTAGGGTTCCGTAGTTTCCCGTCCGTCACAATAAGTGTTCCCACTTATGAGTTTAAAGGTGGGTATCCATACTATCCATTATGTTCGCGATCCAGCAGCGCTCCGCAATTAATACATAGACGTGCCAGAAGTTTTCGATGGTAATTTTGAATTGCGAGAACCTATTTTAATAATTATTTTTTTGTTTGAAAAAAGATACGTTCAGGATAATAAAATATTATGTAAACGAAGTTAAAAAAAAATACGGGCAAATGAAACTTGACCTCTGGATTGTATAGGCGCTCATACGATTCAGGGACCAAATTATATTGGTTAACTGCAGTTTCCATCCAAGTTTAAAATAATTTTCCTAGAAAGTCCTTATAAAGTTCTACTTTTCAGATTTTTTTCGTATTTTCTAAACTTATGGTTCAAAAGTTAGAGGGGGGGGGACGCTTTGTTTTTTACTTTTGGAGCGATTATTTCCGAAATTATTGACATTATCAAAAAATGATTTTAGTAAACCCCTATTCATTTTTAAATACCTTTCCAACAATATATCACACATTAGGGTTAAAATTAAAAAAAAACACACTTCCCACTTTACATATAGGGGGGCTACCCTAATAAAACATTTTTTTCCAATTTTTATTTTAGCACTTTGTCGGCGTGATTGATACACATATTGGTCCCAAATTTCAGCTTTCTAGTGCTAACGGTCACAGAGATTAAGCGAGGACGGACAGACGGACAGACAGACAGACAGACAGACAGACAGACAGACAGACATGGCGAAACTATAAGGGTTCCTAGTTGACTACGGAACCCTAAAAAGGGGTACTTGGTTTGATGTACAGAATGCTTGGTTGTCGGATGCGTGAAGGGTTCGTTTACACCCTGTATAGTGTTAGTATGTACTTTGCGTGTACCTATGCATAGTATGCATACCTGCTAGCTTGGCAGTTACCAGTTGTCAGGCACCAGGTGCTAAGGTAACAGTAATAAGTACCTACTCACTTTACTTACATTCTCAATCTTGATTTTTAGAATTCAGTAGTCAACAAGGGATCCCCCTTATAGTTTTGCCATTTCCGTATGTCTGTCTGTCCGCACTATAGTTATCTCAGACTCTTAGTACTCGAAATCTGTTATTTTGGCATGAGTTCTGTAAAACTCTAACAATCAACCTTTTGTTGTGTTTTTGTTGATTGGCGGAGTTTTAGATTGGGGGAGTTTTAGTTTCGGGTAGTTTGATTTGCTGGCGTCGGTACCTATGCTGTGAACCTAGTTAGTGCCACGTAGTATACGAAAGATCATGGGTCATGTCATGGTAACTTTAAGAGTAAATTATTTTCCTTCAAGCTTGTTGACTCGCCTTTTTGTCAATGTTCTACATCTGACTGCGAATTTGAACAATCTGCACATCACATTTTATGGGAATGTAGTCTTTGGCAGAATGAACGTAATATTATGTTAAATAGTGTACGGGTTACATCCGGAGTTATTTACTATACGGACCTTGTAGAAACTAGAACAAATTTCCGTGCGTTCAAGCATTTTTGTCATACCTATTATTGGAATCAAATATAACAGCTCACAACTTAGGACCCAGTAATATTAATGACAATAATATCCGTGGTGCTAGGCAACTGGGCCTATCCCAGTTGTATACGTCCCTGTATGCCTATTGGCCTTGTTCTGTTCTGTCTCCTGCTGTTATGGAGGGAAGTGGAAATTATGTTTTTCATACTCCTCCGCTATTCTTTTCTGATTAATTTCGTTGCGGGATCCAAGACAGTTAAATCGTTTCTCTGGGACTTCGTCGAGCTTCATTGTCTCGGCGCTTTTCTTGCGGTCGCCACTGTTGATTCTGGCTAACAGGAGTTACAGTGGTTTGGGAATAGTGTGGCGGGCTTGGCCCAAAAACAAAAAAAAAAGTATACGAAAGATCCTGCTATATCGATGTTTTTATATTCAACGATACAGGTCATAGAGTTGAGTGCGTATTACGAGTGTTCCAGTTCTGCACTTCTGGCGTTATTGCCCAAGTTTCGAAAGCCCGCCATATTTTCTTTGAAAAATTCGCACAGCTCCACTCAAACTTTCGCAATTTTCAATAGAAGCATCATCTTGAGTAGCAAAACACGTAATTTTACGAGAACATAGCGTGTTCACGGAGTAATTTGCCGGATGCTGTTTGTGACGAAACGAATAGCCGCATTGTGTCCAAGCGATCGTGCTTTGTTTCATGGTGGAAAGTTTGTCTGTGAACATTGGGCTTTTCATGGAGACTGGTATTATAAAAGACTTACCGTACGTACCTATAGGTTCTATACGAAATAGGTGCCTAACTAATGTATTAAATTTTCATCATGCACCATGTCATGCTACAGGTATGCTACGTGTGAGAATACTGTTGGCATTAAAAGGTTTTTATAATTTACTCCTTTTGAACTTCGATTTTTAATTGGATACGTATATACCTACCTGGATTTGATAAGAAGTACCTACATAGGCAGTAGGTACTTCTACGTAAGTAGACATACAGGGTGTAAACGAACCCTTCACGCATCCGACAACCAAGCTATCTGTACATCAAACCAAGTACCCCTACGCAAAAATTTTTGCTGGGAAATGACTTTTTTTTTTGGGGTCAAAAATCACATTTTACGGTAAAACTCAAAGTAGCACTCTTAAAACATTGTACTACTGGATGCTTTGAATAGTAAACGGGTCATGGAGGTAATTTAAGTAAAGTGAAAACCTGAAATACTAGTATTTACAAAAACAGCTGTAAAAATTTTGGAACTTTGACCCCCAATATCTCCGTAACTAGGGGGTTCCCAGGTATGGTCTAGAACAAAAAAATGACCGCAGTGATGGGGAGAACAAATGCCCTTCGTTTGCGTTAAGGGTAGGTACTTTTACACCCTTTATTTAAGTTAATTATTTAGTAGTTCAAAACTATTTTGCTAAGTCACGAACGATGCCGCTAAGTAATAAAATAGGTAGTTAGCTATAGAGCACTAAGCAACAATATAAAACTTCTGAAATTGAATTTGTTTTTAAAAACTAGCTAGATAGGCCTTTTTAAAAAACAAGTATTTACCCAAGCTGTTGAAACAGCTTGGCTAAATACTAGTATAGCGAGTGAACTAATCGACCCCTTGAGAGGCAGCGGAGCGGACGGACACAGGGACACTTTGGTTATTGGGGAAGCCGGGCTAACATGGCAAACCACTTGGCGTGACTATGCCCGTTTAATTGACAGGCGTCACAGATGATTGGGCCTTCAACGTAGATTGTTTGTGATGTGAGTTTACGTAGGTCAGTATGTATATACAGACAAAGTAGGTACACTTAGTAAAAGTTAAAAGTGATTTTCTTGCGAAAAAAAAACGTTTCCTACTTTGAGTTAAGACCTATTTCTATATTTTATTTTATATTTAAAGTAGTTACTCGCACACTTTTCTCTGTAAAGACCTTAACTAGTAATGCGACGAAATATGGACTCTTATGAAAACATAATTAATAATAGAACCAAATGTATTTTTACCCGACTGCGGCGAAGCCCAAAAGGAGGGTTATTTGTTTTTGGCTTTAACCTTTCGAATGCCGGAACGTAGATCTATGCGAGACAATGGCTTTTTAATTGTGTCTAATTACACGACATACAAAAGGTTAATTATAATGAAAATATGATTTTATTTAGTCAGTAAATAATTTGAATTAATATTATAACCTACCTACTTACTTAATAATTTGAAATAGGTAATGTTTTCAATTTCATCTAATTAAAAACCAATTCATTCACGAAATTACATAAGTAGGTATACCAGGAATCACTCCGTAGAAAAAGACAAACCTATTCTCCCTACAGATTTTTCTTACAATCAGAAAGAAAAATCTTCATTCAAATTCACCCCTCGATTGTGTGGTCTCCTCCGCACCTATAAGTAGGTAGGCAGTTCGCGACGAAAAAACTTGTCACTCAAAAAGTTTTCAAGTCAGTCGCACGTCGAGAACATTTTGCATTACAAACCTACTGTGATTATTGGGCAAATCGAGTTTCAGAAGTTTTGATTTACCTTCCTGACTTAGTTATGAAGGTAAACCTTTCGGAATTTTCTTTCGGTAGACAGAACTTATTATGTAGGTAGGTAGGTACCTACTTATCAAAATCCCTACTTACTGGATGCTAATAAAAAAAGGTATTGTCGGTAAGTAGGTAGGTACTACAGTCACCGAAAGAGAAAAGTATTCAGACACCTTTTTTTTGCGGGGGTGGGAAATCATCAAATAACCCCCGGGGTCCCGCTCTTGGGCAGAGCAGAAGGGAGTTTCAGACTTCTACTGACTAAAAACCACCCATGTTCCTTCGCTCTTAGCCCTTGTGCCGAGGCCGCGGAATCTCTTTCGAACAACCCGCAGCCCCGACAACTTCACATTACTTTTAAACAACGTTACAAATGTGCTGTGTAATATTACAGCAGCCTAAAAACTAAGGACACGCATAGATAACTCATGTCAAAAGCTTTACAGTACACTTATAACATTGCATAAAAGTAATTTGAGGTTAGGTGTTTGGATACTTTACGTGTTGGTGACATCTACCATCTCCAACCTTTGTCGAAATTCATTTGGAGCCGGGCTTCGTAGCGGCATTATAAAAAAAGTATCTACTATCAAAAAGTACCTACTACAGCGCCATCTAAGACATGAATGAGGAACTAACATCAACATTCAGAATCGCGCAAGTTGTCAACAACAGTGGAGCAGTAGCCCGGCCGGCAGACACAGATGTTGTGTCTGGTAGTAGGATCCTCCCTTTTGTATAGGGAATGACGAACATTCCTGTCTTGATACTTCATAATTCTCTAGTAGGTAGGTGCTCGTTATATCAGCAGCCACCTCTTATCTAGCCACATCAACCTTCACATAATCCACCCATCGTTTCTTTGGTCTTTCTCTACTCTCTAGGAAAGTTTTGAGTATGAATCTGAATGTGTATTCACATTCATACTCAAAACGTTTCGTCATTTGTCCGCACCACATGTGATGCGGAGGGATGAGGAAAGTTTTGTGGTTACAAAGATTTAAAATGAAGTTTTTTGTCGGTGTCAGCCGACTTTGGGGTTGGGCATATTCTTATTATTTTGTCGGCTTTATCCGACCGTGGGGCTCAAAAGATTCAAGATTTATCACCTTCAGTACGATAATAGTATTTTTTTCTTATTTCGTTAGAATATAAGGAGAAACAAAAAATTAAATTAAAAAATAAAACAACAAAGTTCATCGTTTGCGTTTGTTTATTCTCATACAATAAAATTAAATATGAAGTACCTATTTACAAAATTATATAGAAATAGAAATCTAATAAATGATCACATAAAGAGTTTCCTAGTTGTTCGTACTTTAACACTACAAATATTATAAAATTAAACTAGAGAACTAGTTTAACGGAAGAAATATTTTCATAAATTGTAAAGATGCATTAAGTATATCTATTGTATATTTAAATAGTACATTATTGCCATCGCGACACGGTCATTCAATAAAACCATATTGTTCAAAATTCGATACGTATTTGAATACAGTAACAAGTTACGAAATTTAATAGAAGGATACAATTCAAGGAGGAATTTTAGGCCTATACATAATAGAGAAAATAGTAATGCGTACCTATTTATTGTGTTACATTCGGTCAACCATAAAAGAAGGAACTTATTTTTATTTTATTCATTTGCTATGTGAAACAGAATAAAATTAAATTGAAAGTTTACTATAAATAAAGTATTGGAAGAGGTAATAATTCTTGTTTACAATTGAGATTCGATATGCGTTAAATTAATTGAATTTAAACAATTACAGATTTGTTTGTAACAACTAATACATACCTAAAGTAACCATGATTTGCCAGGGCGAGAAAAAGCGGGAGTGCTAATGCACACAACAGCATCGACGATGCTGTCGGCAGCAAGCTTTGTTTCTCGCTCTATAGTTGATGCCAGTTAAGATGTCAGTAGCGGTCATTGCCCTTTCCCTAATATCTCTTCAAACGAACCAAAAAAAAAGAACCATGGATCGTTTTTCATAAAACAAAATTTTGAAGATCACGATAGATGATGATTCGAGACATAAACATGTTTACTTTTGGATTTCGAAGTTAAGAACTTTAATAAATGTAGGTGGGTCAATAACCGCTATTGACATCTTAACAGCAGCAATTATAGCAAATGACGGTTCTGCGAGACGGAAAAAGATCAGAGCATGGAAAAATACGATTCTGTGCTGATAGATGACGCGAGCACGAATCTCACAATTTTATTAAGTTTCATCTATCATTTAATCTTAACACTCTTGATACTTCAGAGAAGGCAAATCAAACTAAATGGCGGTGGAAGGGAGACATCGCGACACAACATTTTACCATTCAGTTCTTGGTTCTAGACACCTTCTGAGTTAAAATGAATTGTCAGTTATTTTTTAATAAACCTGCAGTTTACAAAAGTATATCAATATGTACGAGCACTTATAATATGTATTAGCAAAATTCATAAGCGATTTTCTCGAGACAACGGTTTCTACTTCGAGATCAGACCTATTTAAAAAACATAAAAAAATATGATCTCGAAAACGTTAATTATTACAGTAAGTGAAAATCGACTAAAAAACTTGCTACGTATATACATATGCTTGTGACTGTACACCGTCAAAATATATGGAACAGTTTTAGATCCCGATGTCTTTTCCACTGTACTTATTAAAAACAATAGTGAACGTTTAATGCGAAGAGTGATAAAAGTCAAACCCTTGTTTGGAGAAAACACATTTCATCAAACGTGTAAAATATTTCACGTACCTAGACCTTTTTTTTTTGGCGGGTGGAAAATCATCAAATTAATAACCCTCCCTCCCGCTCTTGGGCAGAGCGAAAGGGAGTGTCAGACTTCTACCGACTAAAAACCACCCATGTTCCTCCTTAGCCCTTTACGTCGAGGCCGCGGTATCTCTTGCGAACAACCCGGAGCCCACGTACCTAGACCTCAGTCAGTAAGTACCTATATCAAACTACTAAAAATCAAATTTCTTTAACAGATTTTCAACTATATCGCTAAAGCATTAGGTTCAAGGTTGATTGGGAAAATTTGTAAGTTTCGGGTAGATGTCCCTGGCGTCTGTACACTTTCGCACTCGCCCTGCCTCGGAATGTCTCACCGCGAGTTTAGTCACCCTATCCGTTAACATGGTTGTGCTTAGTGCTCAGTAATAATAACATTAAACACAAAAGTAATCGTAAAATTAACGGCTATTGGGGATTACAACTGTGAAACTAATAGCGTCAGCATAGCTTGTCATTGGTTGAACATCTGTAAATGTCATTTTACATTTCAAAAAGGCTCGAATTTATTGGTCAAGTTGGAACTTAGCTATGGTCACGCCATCTACAATTCGTTATAACAAACTTTCCATTATTTACGAAACTGATTAAAAAATACTCTTTGAACAGACAGCAGATAAGCAATTAAAATTAAATGTATATTCAAACAGTGAAAAAAAAACTTAGATGTTCTGATAAACAATTAATTACCGGTTTTAGTTTACTTGTGTCATTCTTCTCCGAGTGTACTAAATCGAGGAAGGAGTTAGCGCTCGCGATACACATTTCTCTGCAAAAGATGACATGGCGTCATCAAGTTGATAAAATTACCTTTTACAACAAATAGGGTAGCAGGGTGTAACAAGACCCATTACATAGCATCTACGCATTATGTACATTGAACTTAATAACATTGAACAAATATTATTGCTGGATATAGTACATTATGGTATAAGTGTGTAACGTTGGTGATTACCGCTGAGGCGCCATTGAGACCCGAGCCGTTAGGTGAGGATCTTAAGAGAGCCGAGGACGGTAATCATCAATACACACGTGTATCATACGACGTTTTTCAACACACTTGTGAAGAAAATAACACAAAAAAATCATTTTCAACAGTTAAAATGAGTTGTGAAAAAAATTTCGCCATGGCGGGAAAAATTAATCAGTTTTCCTGCGCGCGCATCTAACAATGCCGATCGGCCATAGACTAAAAGAACGAGGTTTCTTTTTTTTTTGCTTTTTGCGGATAGCGTTTTAGCCACGTACAAAATGAGGAATTCAAAGTTTTTTTTAATACAGAGAAAACAAAAGTTTTATTTATTGAAAACGTTTATACAAGTTGAAATTATCTATTTAAATTAATAAGTTTTCCTGCGCGCGCATCTGATGTAACAATGGCGATCGGCTATAGACTCAAAAATTTAGTTTTTTTTTTATGGCTTGTCGCGGATAGCGTTGCAGCTACGTACAAGATGGGGAATTCAAAGTTTTTTTTTATTACAGAGAAAACAAGTTTTATTTATTAAAAACGTATATACAAGTTGAAATTATCTATTTAAAATTCGAAGTTGCATGAAATGAGCAAAGAACACAATCTTTTTAGTATCGAAACTTTTTTAAGAACAAAGCAACTCAACCAAAAAAATTTAAAAAAAAAACCTATAACTCACTTGTGAATAATGGTAATGAAAAATTCACAGTTTGATTACAGGTGTCATTATATGCCTAATTGCGGTGAAATTAGAGCCACTTTATGAGCAAGTGTGTTGAAAATATATTTATATTTTTTACTTTGGTGTAAAAAAAACACCGTTTATGACAGCACGCAATGCACGTAAAACAATGCAGGCGTAGTGGGGGTTAAAAGTTTAGAAATAACATTTGAAAACTTCTTTTCTAAAAAATTCGGGTCGTTCAATAACCAGAAAGTTTCTAGAACACAAGTACACCAATCGGCTTCGACAAGCGCCTTTATAAACCAGTTATTTGACTAACACATACATAAGTACAAAACGATTACTACACTAAAAGGTATCAAGTATTAGACCGATTTGGAAGTTTGAGCATTTCGTAACAAACTAATTTATTATGCTTACTTTTTACTTAAGACTAACAGCTAGTATAAAAACGTAAGGTTTTAACAAGTGAACAATTCAAGTTAGAAAGTATACTTGAAATGTGTTAGTGCAATTAAAACTTGGTGCGGGACCGACTTTACTCGGTGCTATTACTAAAGTGTCAAAGCTACTGGCTAATTAGGCTTGCGGATTAATAAAACTCCTTATAGTGCACTTACACGGGCAACTCAAGCCCGCTTTACTGATAAAAGCAACACCTGAAATTAGTCTTCATATTAGTTTCGATGGCAGTCTATTGTCGGGCCAGAACTTGGCTACCATTGTCATGTTGAGTTTACCTAAATTAATCTAGACTTTTCCCATATATAGAGATGAAGGAATACCGACGCTAAACAGCTGAATCGGTAGCGGTTTTAGCGACGATGTGCTTTCCACCTTGTATGTTGGGGTAAGTTTCCAGTGTAAGCGAATGCTGCTGAATATACCGTTGGTAAGCATTGATATAAAAATTAAAGATACGGTCGTCCGAACATTTGCTCGACGCGTTCGCCATACAGAGAATCGGTGTAGTCTGCTCGTTAATGTAACCTTGTATAAGCGACGTGGTATTTTTGAGGTATAAAGAACATAAATAAAGCTTTTAATAAAATTTACGACCGCACCCGAAGAGAGCCGATAGTGGACTAGTTCACTTGGGCTTAGGAAAGACCATTTTGGGACCACGTTCGAGGCGTCATTTTAACATGCCGTCCGCCCAGTCCTTACGCAGTAATATATAAGTCAATGTTGGTAAGACTGGTTGGGACTGCTTCAGGCCACTGACTACCAGGCTACTACAGCTGGGTCCAATGGCTTAGCGTGCTTTCCAAGGCACGGAAGAAATCCGGTAGGTATCCTAGTAACTCTTTTATTTAGTCAAGAGCACCTCATATTTTTGTATCTAAGACTCTGGTGCTCAACCGAGAACTGAAAATGTTTTTTTGGTATCGCTTAATGTTAATAAAATTTCTGGGCTTTCTATTTACTATCTTAGCGTTTTCGTAGCCGTATATATAAATGTAAAAAGTACACAAACTTTACTTGCTTGTTTAAGTACAGGGACTTACGGTAAATCGGTTTATTTTAATTAAGCTGCTGTGCCAGAGCTAATTATGAATGCCTTTTTTTGGCAGCTTCCTATTGCAAAAAACGGGGTAAGTTTTAATTGTTTCTTAATACTAAAGGACACTGATTTAGGTACATTCATAAATGTACGGTCGAGCGCTGTTATTAGTGGCAAAATGCATCATTTGTTATATTTTTTAAACAAATATGCTACATTCAAGTGATATTTTGTTCTAGAGAATTTTTTGTAAAATAAACCCTTGTGAACTTAAAAACGATAATAGGTCGGTTCACCTAAATCGTTGATCCTGTGTTGGGAGAAATATGGAAGCAATGATGCGACATACATTGCTTAAGAAATATAAGCCGTCTTTAAAAAGGGTGGAAACATCGCATACGTGCTTATTACCCTGTTCTCAATACCAATAATCTATGAAGTTTTTAAAATGAATTAACCCAACATAATTTCAGAAATTGGTCAAACTTTTTTAAATTACAGAATTTATGGAGTATTTCGTTAATTTCAAACTAAAATAAAGGCAAACCGTTTAGAGCATTTTTTGCTTGTCCATTTCAAGTCATTAACGTTCAAAATGGACAAACAAAACAATAATTTTCATGTTCACTAGTAAGTTATGGGGTCATGTCATTATGTAAGTACCCAAATAAGTTATTAAGAACGTAATTTAACGTTAAAATGATTCTCATACTTACATAATAAGGTCCCTTGAAAATGTATACCTTACACCAAAGTTTTCGGAGACTTAATCTAGATGGCAGCAGTTACATGATGGCGTTTAAATTACAGAAATATTAAACGTTTTAAATAGTTGCTACACGATTTTCAACCTAAGGTCTATAAAATAATTTACTAAATTCTACAGATAGTATTATGACGATTATGATAAAATAAATACAAATGTTTTAAACATAAAATTTACAAAGGTTTATTTTTTTTTGAGAAATCGACTATTGCAAAATATTATATAAAAATATAAGACTAGCTTTACACTAGAGGATGTTTATACTATTACGCTAAATTACTTATAAAACGTTTTTTTTTTAATTTATAAATCTAGTATTTGCTACGCGACCCAGAATTTCTTATACAAAAAAGTTCACAAAATTAAAAAAATGTAATAATAATGAGCGCAGTGGAACAATTAAGAAGTTTATTACGCAAATTACATCTTTATTTAGTTATTATGATAGATTGTGATGATATCATGAAAAACCATTTAAATGGAAAAATTGGGAAGCCTCTTTCTAAAAGCCGAAAATATAATGTACATAAATAAACATAAGTACCTCGAAGTACTCAGACATATTGATGCTATTTTTAATTTATGAAATATGACGGCGATTGATCATATAGTCATTATATTAAGATAAATTATTTACTTTGGGACGAAGAAAATTTACATCAAACAAAATGCTCATTTTCGCGTTTGCTTGCACGACGGTTTCAAATATTTTGTTGTTTTTTGTTTGCCAGTTCTCATAGGAACTTGGTGCCGAAAACGTGAATATTATAAAGAGCATTCAAACTAGCCTTTTCGGTGGGTAATATGAGCCACCTATCGGCCTCTTGAATTGAAGTACCCAATATTAGTGTAGTGTTTAATACTACTACTTTCCACCCAAGTGTTATATTAAACACTTATGTGGGTACTGCAAAAATGATCTTGTTTTACTGTGTGCATAATCATCTGAAGACTACATAATTATAGCTATTAATGCTGTTGAGCATAAATTAAATAATTTTGTCCTTGCAATAATACAGATGCATATAGACGAACTGTGTTATTAATTGAATTTAACAATTAAAAATGGTTTTTATAGTCATGTATGAAACCTTTTACTATCTCATGTGTTTTTTCCATTTAAAACTTTATTATTTTCGAGCGCGTTTTGAGTACTTATTTGGTTATACATAAGTCTGGGTTGTATTTGACGAACTTTATAAAAACAAATTAGACTCAAGATACTTAATTTCTTGAGTGTACTTCACGTTTATCTTCTCATTAATATTGCCTCTCAAATACTTGTCCAAGTGAATTCCTGTTAAAATTTATAATAAACTAGCTGATGCCCGCGGCTTCACCCGCGTGGATGTCAGTCAAATTATATACTAAAACCTTCCTCTTGAATCACTCTATCTATTAAAAAAACCGCATCACAATCCGTTGCGTAGTTTTATTTAAGCATACATAGGGATATAGGGACAGAGAAAGCGACTTTGTTTTATACTATGTAGTGATAAGCTCTCATTAATTGCACAAACCATAGTTAACATTTATAAGTAACAATAATAACATGGAATACTATTCAATTAAGTGGCATTTCGGAGCTAAACATTCAGGTTATTGTATAAATTCGCTTTCTAACGAAGATAATAAGACACAAACAGAATGTAAATTGGAGCAATATCTACAAAAAGTAGAAAGTAATTATACAATTTTTTATCCGAGTACGGTCGTACAAAGTATTAAGTAAACAGCCAGGTAACTTGATAGTCTCTTAATGTATCGTGTAATTTATAAGTAAATCTTTTAAATTAAACGATTCATTAAGAGACTGATGTCATACGATACAGCGTTATCAGTCTCTTAATGCCAAACGCTTGATAAAACAAAATTGTAAGAAATATTGCCAGTGTACTAGAATTATAAATATTTCTGTGTGTATACTAAATAGCTTGTTCGACTGTACCTACAAACCAATTGGGTAGGTTCCTGACTAAAAAAAATATGATTCTGTTAAGTCCGTCAGTTAGATTATCGAAAAATATTGGATAAATACGTATTTTTTGTTTCATCAAATTAATAAAAATTGACGAAGATAAAACGCGTCAAAGATCATGAGTGTGTGCTTGTGAAGTCACTTTCCGGTAAAAAATTTACTGAAATGTGACGTCACACGAGTTTTAGAAGAACTGTATCGTCTTCATTATTTATTTACGTTAAAAAAAAATATTGGTCCAATTTTTGGTGGAAATCTATCTGACGGATTAATTTGTTTTTTTTTGTCAAGTCCCCTATTGTGTATTCAATTACTTATAGATAGATTGTAAAAGGTTAACATTGTATCCGGAACATTTAACCCTTGAATGTACACTGCGGGTTGTTGTTCTGTCGGGAAGTGACTCCCTGTACATGAAGACCAATGTAATACTTTTTCAGACTCACACTTCGATGTGGTCGTCGGGGATGACAGGACGCTTCAGTTTCTTAGGGTTGAGTATTGAAGGTTTCTGCGTACGTGTGTGCCAAACATAGACCTTCGTGCAGTTTTCTGCCAACGGCTCCAGTTCGTCTTTGTTTGTGAAGTATTTTAAAATTTCGCTTTCCTGAAATAGAAACATGTTTATGATTAGTCTTGGTGTTATTACATAACATAACATCACGCTTCTTATCTTCGAAGGAGCGAGCATATTACCATTAACCGGACACGAATCCGAAGTTCATGGTTGCTACTACGAAATTCTTGATGGAAAAACCCGATAACACTTTGCCCGACCTGGGAATCGAATCCAGGATCTCATGCTCGGCATCAGCGCCAGCGACCAAGCGAGGCAAGTAGATGTTATTATCATCAAAATATTTGGAGTTTTGTTAGGACAATCCCTGAATTCGCAAATAGCAAGGAAAACTATTTTTTTTTGTCTTTTTATTTGCCAAAAAGGTATACCTTTTATTCGATAAAAGGCAATACCTAACAGTTTTACAATTAAATTTTAAAAACTATGATAAGTACTAATTAAATTAACCATGGTTAGACCTGCTGTCGTGTATGGATCAGAATGTTGGGCCACAAAAGGGATAAATGAAAGGCAATTGCATGTGGCTGAGATGAGAATGCTAAGGGGGATGTGTGGTGTGACGCGAATGGATAAAATAAGGAATGAGTACATAAGAGGAAGTCTGAAAGTGGCGCCGGTAAATGAAAAGTTGTGCGGTAATCGATTGTCGTGGTATGGACATGTGATGCGAAGGAATGAAGAAAATGTTGTGAGAAAAATGTTGAGTATGAATGTAGATGGCTATAAGAGTAGAGGAAGACCAAAGAAACGATGGATGGACTGTGTGAAGGATGATATGGCTAGAAAGGAGGTGACTACTGACATGACGAGAAATAGAGAAGTATGGAAGAAGAAGACATGTTGCGCCGACCCCAAATAAATTGGGATAAGGGCAGGAGAATGATGATGATGATGAAGTACTAATAAAATTACTTTCATCTCTATTCTTTGAAATCTAAACAGAAACATACAACATGTCATTAGAAGTACCTACTTCATATTTATTTGATGAATACCAATACATTGTACCGTCGTTCATCGATGTCTATGTATGGATTAGTTCTACAGGATGCGTCAGATAAGACTTGACTTAGGCTGGCATTGAGTGAAAGCTACGTTATGGTCACATTAAACCCGAACAATATTCGAAGAGATAGTCATATGCTATTGAATTCCTATTATGAGTATTTTTTTTTCGCCAGATGGACTACCATACAGGTTGATCGACAAGTAAATTATTCCTTCCATCATCAGCGCATCCACATAAAAATATGATTATCAGACGCAAATACTTAAACATCTTTAGAAAATACTAGCTGATGCCCGCGGCTTCGCTCGCGTGGTTGTCGGATATTCATAAATTATATACTAAAACCTTCCCCGAGAACCACTCTGTTGGTGAAAACAGGGTCAAAACCGGTGCAGAAGTTTTTGAGTTTATCGCGAACATACAGACAGACAGACGCGGCGGAGGACTTTGTTTTATAATATGTAGTGATGATATGGAAAATGTAATAAGTGCCTATAAAATTTGAGAGTTATCGGTTGAGAATTCTCAGCCTAGGGCGTAGCTGGGGAAGGACAGCAAGGGGAGAGGCTGAATCTGAGTGGAGGGAGTACGGCGGTTGAAATTTAATGTATTTATTTACCAGGAATTATAGCAACATTACAGATTCATCCAATACTATGCTATAAGACATGGACATACGTCCATTTATATGGTCGACAACACACAGAGAGCGTGCGTGTGACGGGCCCGGGTCGAATGTCGCGCGGGGATCGCGCCCATCGTCTGCCATCACAAACAGCTGATTGGCGAATGGGTCGGGAGCGTACGTTGCGTCCTTAATACACGTATTCCCGAGAAGACAGCCACAGTCAAGGGTTTAACATTGAGTAAAAAACAACAGGTTTTTTTCTTTTGCTTTTTAGTCTATATATATAAAAATGAAACCCGTTTTTCGTTGTCACGACTTGGCATGAAAACGGCTTGACCGATTTGGCTGATTTTTTTTTTAAATGTTCGTTGAAGTTCAAGGATGGTTTTTACGGCGAGAAAAATTCGAATAATGGCCGGAAAAGCCCTAAAAACAGCCCTTTTCTTTTTCCCATACAAACGTTTTCTAACTAAAACGTCAAATCAATTTGAGCTTTAATACCGTACTATAAAGTTCAAGTGTTAGTGGAGAGGTTCCGGGAAGGCAAAACAATTGAGTGACGTTCAGTTGTTCAGTCAACGAATGACAACTTCAAACAGACCATACGACATTATCACAATAATCACAAATAATTACTGTTTCTTTCCCAATAGAAAAATGATTTTTCAAATGGTGTTTGCGTATAATATAAAAATTAATTGCTGTTAGTTAGTCGCGCTAAAACTAGAGAACGGCTAGACCGATTTGTCTAATTTTGGTTTTGAAACATTTGTGGCAGTCCAGAGAAGGTGAGAAATTAGTAGTATGTAGGTAGGTAGGTAATAGGTAGGTGGTAGGTAGTTGGTACGTAGGCAGGTAAAAGGGCATTGCAACGCACGCGGGGTACAGCTATATTATATAAAAATGAATAGCTGTTCGTTAGTTAACTCGAGAACGGCTGGACCGATTTGGCTAATTATAGTGTTGAATTATTCGTGGAAGTCCAGGGAAGGTTTAAAAGGTGAGAAAGTGGAAGGTAGGTAGGCAGGGTAGTAGGTAGGGTAGTAAGTAGGATAGTAGAGTAGGTAGGGTAGTCGGTAGAGTAGTAGGTAGGGTAGTAAGTAGGTAGGGTAGTAGGTAGGTCGGGTAGTAGGTAGGTAGGGTAGTAGGTAGGTAGGTAGGGTAGTAGGTAGGTAGGGTAGTAGGTAGGTAGGTAGGGTAGTAGGTAGGTAGGGTAGTAGGTAGGTAGGGTAGTAGGTAGGTAGGGTAGTAGGTAGGTAGGGTAGTAGGTAGGTAGGGTAGTAGGTAGGTAGGGTAGTAGGTAGGTAGGGTAGGAGGTAGTAGGTAGGTAGTTGGTACACAGGCAGGTAGTAGGTAGGAAAAAGGGCATTGCAACGCATGCCGGGAACAGCTAGTTGTTAATAAAAAAACCGGCCAAGTGCGAGTCAGACTCGCGCACCGAGGGTTCCGTACAAACCTGTAGGTATATAAGTAAAAGTTATGGTATTTTTATTGCTAAATGAAATCCATAACATAACAATGTGGAAAGCTGACGGTACCTTGTCAATACATATATGAAAACATTATGTATGTTCGGAAAAATCTTCATCTCTTTAAGAAGAGAAGTGATAGACATAATTTTAATACTAGAAATAGGCACAATTTGGATCAATCTCGGTTTAGATTCTTGCCGGTTTCGTTTTGATTCCCTTGCGAGTAGTTGCGAGTTTCAAAATATGCGGCTTTAATTGCTGTATCTTTTGATTGCGTTGACGTAGAAGTTTGATTTTGTTACAGCTTAAAGATATTATAGACTTGAGTATTTGTTAAGAATTTCAATATAATACCACTACGCGTTCATGAGTAAAGGGGTAATAAGTTTAAAATTATTAAAAATATTTTTATTATATGATGTAACTAAAAATTTATGCTTTTCGCAATTTTTCCTTTATCTGTGTTATAAGACGTTGCTTCGTACCAAATTTCAAGATTCTGAGTTCACGGGAAGTACCCTGTAGGTTTTGATTCCCTTGCGAGTAGTGGCGAGTTTCAAAATATGCGGTTTTAATTCCTGTTTCTTTTGATTGCGTTGACATAGAAGTTTGATTTTGTTACAGCTTAAAGGTATTATAGATTTGAGTATTTGATATGAATTTCAATATAATACCACTACGCGTTCATGAGGAAAGGGGTAGTAAGTTTAAAATTATTAAAAATATTTTTATTATATGATATAACTAAAAATGTATACTTTTCGCAATTTTTCCTATATCTCTGCTATAAGACGTTGCTTCATACCAAATTTCAAGATTCTGAGTTCACGGGAAGTACCCTGTAGGTTTTGATTCCCTTGCGAGTGTCGAAAATTTGCGGCATAAACGGGAGTATCTTTTGATCGCGTTGACTTAGAAGTTTGATTTTTTCACAGCTCCAAGAGACCATAGACTTGAGTATTTGATATGAATTTCAGCTTGATACCTCCACGCGTTCCTGAGAAAAAAGGTCTTGACAGACAGACAGACAGACAGACAGACAGACGGACAACAAAGTGATCCTATAAGGGTTCCGTTTTTACCTTTTGAGGTACGGAACCCTAAAAATACTAAAATAGATAAATAATAATAAAAAAACAGAATAAAAAGAAATGAAATGATAATTATAAAACATACTCAGATTTCAGAACAGATCAGATATTCTTTACATTTCTTTTTACTTTAAACAATACAAAAATTTATTCGTTCCGTGACAATAAGGCCTTCTTCTAAATAAATAAGGCGGCGGCGTCTTACACGACGGACTCGACCCGATCCACACCCGCTCTCTGTATGAATCGGCCTTTAAGCTACGATAGAAGTGAGTGTCATATTCCAAATTACTTGCAACTCGAGATTCTATATTAGTTTGGACGGAAAATGTGCGTATAGGCTACAACATTTTGAAACGTCATCTCGCGGATTTTATACAATAATAATATTTTTTTTTTTTTTTTAATTAATTTAAATGTAAGTATTATTTAATTAAATGTATTATTATTTAAGTTAAATGTAAATCTACAATCTGTTTATGTGAAATAAAATTATTATTATTATTATTATTTTATACACATTTATGTGTGAAAGTAAGTTACGAATAGTGTTAGATTTAAGGTAATTAAGATATTATAGTCCCGCCTCTATAACCAGTGTGTTCTGCCCACAATGACTTACGGTGCTGAAACATGGACGCTCACGCAGGAGGCTGTGTAAAGACTAAGAGTTGCACAGAGAGCCATGGAGTGTTCCATGCCAGGCATAAAACTGGTAGACCGAATTCCAAACGTCGACATCCGAAGCCGTACAAAGGTTACCGATATTGGAAAGCGCGTTATGGAACTCAAATGGGGTTGGGCAGGACACCGGGCAAGGCGTAGAGATGGCAGGTGGAGTAAGGCTGCCACCGAATGGCGTCCAAGAACGGGGAAAATAATTGTAGATCGCCCGGCGGCGAGATGGGCAGACGATATAGTTACCATCGAAGGAAAAACCTGGATGAGACTGGCACAAGAACGTGGCGATTGGCACCAGAGAAGAGAGGCCTATACCCAGCAGTGGGTGAATTCGGGCTGTGGATGATGATCATGAAGATATTATTGCGGGTTGTTAGAAAGAGATACCGCGGCCTCAACACAAAGGGCTAAGAAGGAACATGGGTGGTTTTCAGTCAGTAGGAGTCTGACACTCCCTACCGCTCCGCCCAGTGCGGGAGGAGTCATTTAATGATTTCTCACCCTTCAAAAAAAACGGGAATTAAGTTATTACGATGCCAAGCAAACAACCTAGTGGTTATGCGTAGAAATACATACAAGATTTGGTTAAGGTCGTAAACTGATTTACCCTAAGCCGTTATCCAATTAGGCAGTTTAATTAAATTACAAACTGGGCTAATAATAACAGAAACTAAAAAAAAATAAGATGTTACCTTCATCTCTGTCAACAAGCATTCATTGGGTGTCGCTTTTGATAAATGAAAAACATCAGAATAACTCTTATTATCTTAAGAAATGTACTGCCGTACTCAGAGATATTTAATGATTACTTAAGCCGTGACTCAGTAGGTAAAGGTTTGACATACAAAACCTTCAATAAACTGTCAAAATCTTTACTAAGTGCTGGCTATGTTATCATTAAACTTCTCTGATCCGGAATTTAGTAATGACTATTACTACTATCATAAGAAATTATAACCTGCCGTACTTAGATATATTTAATGATTACTTAAGCCGTCACTTAGTAAAGATTTGAAATACAGGCTTTTGCCTAGTTCGGTTACAGATGGTAAATTCTTTTGTAAATGGATAAAAATAACATTGCAAAAACTTTTATTTTTGAATAAATTTATAAATATAGAAAAAGCGAAAAAAAACTTTCGTATGACAAAACTGTCAAAACCTTTACTAAGTGATGGCCTAAGTAATCATTAAGGCTCTCTGAATAAACGCTCGCTGTATATTAAATTAACCTGGTCTTGACATCGATCTTGTCGTGAGGACAGAGAAGAGGTCGACGATGGAACAAGATGACCCAGATCGCGACTTAAATATATATTGGGGTCATTTGAACTTGGGAATACCGACGATATAATTATTATTTCATTAAACGTAGTGGCATTCCTTCAGGCGACGTCTGTATACATATAAATTCGAATAAGGTGGTTTAGTTAAGGGAACAACAGTCACAATTTGACTTTAACACTTTTATGTTGCGTGTTTCCACTGTTTTGTGGTTGTCTGTAGCTAGAGCAGTTAGTAACAAAAGAGTTCGGTATGCAGCCTAAAGGAATCATCTTCATACCTCACTAAATTGTTTTTTTTTTATTTAAAAAGCCTGAACTAAATTTACCATAATGATGAACTAACCTGAAATCCAGACTGCACTTTTCTGGAGAACTTAGCCTCTGGATGATCCAAGAACATGGAAGCGTTGATGGCGAATCCTGCCATATCGATGGGGAATGGTCTGAACGGTTTCCAATAGGCGTTGTAACCGCTCACTTTTCCATCGGTCACGAGGGGCATCTCGACTCGCATACCACCGACAATGCCGACCGGCCAGACGCCTACTTTCTTTATTTTCCGCATCTGTAAATATTAAAAACAAAATTCATTAAAAAATCTGGGCGAGTCATACTTCTCGGACAGTGTCTCCATATACCTACACAGTAATTACCATAGATGCACCGTAATCAAGTCGTTATCTACCGTCAAGGTAATAATGTATTAACGTGTCATAAATCAACGTATTACCATTATGAATTACTTTGTTATATATTTCATCTTGTACTGCTTGAAAGTCCTACAAAGAATTTCACGTTAGTCAAATTAACAGGCAACACTGCCGGGAGTCCGAGTCTATTAGAAGAAATGGGAAAAACTGTATTGATTTCAGGCCGAATAACGACATGTTGTCAAAAATGAATAAATCTTATCATAAACAGTATCTTTCTCATAAATGGGAGAAAGATACTGTTGTGCTATTAGGAGAATCAGATTCAAAATAACACTCTTTTTTTGGGGCAGTCGTGTAATAATATTAATGTTGAATTTTGCATGTTTCACATGTTTTTTTTTGTTAACAATTTAAAAAGCAAATAGTGTTTTGACTCATTTCATAATAATGTTGTTTTTTTTTCCTTTGAAAAAATACACGGTACACTTTTAGTAAATTCACCGTAGTTTGGTCTAGAAACACCGTATTTCTACACTAGGAACACGGTAACTCTCGATTTACATATTTACACTGTTCTAGGATGAATCAGGACGGAAGGGAATAACATCACACACACACACAGTGCGTGCCTGAAGACGGGCGTCACAAACGAGGCAGGTCTAAGATACGCTGGCGTGTCCTAACAGCTTGACCGAAGGAGGCAAGATATGAGAAAAATTGAAGGCCTTTGGCTAGCAGTGAGACCGAACAGGCTAACATAAAATTAAAGACTAGTAAAATAATTAGTCGAGTAGCCCAGTGGAACTGTAATTTCATTATTGCAAAATTGGCCATTGAACTCGATCACGTTTGATGAAGCGATGGCTGAGTCTATGATGGTTTATTGTTAATGCTTTTTTTGGTCTATAACTAGAACGTTTGCTCCCTGACATATCCAGTTCAAATGGCTGTAACACTGCTGTTTTCCTGCGGAATACCAATTTTTCATGACAAGTTTCTCAAACAAAGTAATTGAGATCTTTCCCGATTGTGGGAATATCTTTGTCATAGTTATTCGTGTATTGGAAGGTTCTTTGTAAACGATTGTTTTTTGTTTACAAATAACCTCATACCGACCTGAGGCGTGGGAAAATCGTGATCAACGCGTATCATGACTATGAAAACCGCAGTAATGGAAATATTCACAGTGTGCGTTACCCCAACAAGAAAGTATCTCCTAGAGTTATATGAGTAGAACGTATAGTTGGTGCCTTATCTGCTGTAAATGTGCCCCCACATAAAAAATGTGTGCCCCGGGTAACGTTTTTCTAGCAGGAAAATTCTAAACGAATGATCGGAGAGAGAAAAACTGTGCATGGCCAGATAGCTTATATGTGTGCCAAAATGTGCCCCCAAAAATAAAATCTGTGCCCCTTCAGATTTTCGAGATATTGCATTTCCTGCTGGAGTAACGTTTTGATGAATAGTATATCTCTAAAACCATTGCATGTGCCCCTGTAGAATAAACATACGCGAGTAGCTCTTAATGTGTGCCCCTTTGTGCCCCAATTAGATTTTAGAAAATATTTATAGTTTTCAAGTTATCGCGGTTTTATGAAAACCCGAAAAAACATCGCAGCGCCTAAATGAGACAAGGCATAACTTCGCTGAAAACTGTATTCGGTCTTTCTTGACGCTAATAATAACCATACAAAGTTTCAAAAATGCACATGCAAGCGTTATTGAATAATATTGGTAAAAGTTAAAACAACAGTGTAATAACTTTGACGCCAAAATAAAAGAAACCGGCTTAACCCAAGATGTGTGGGTGTACACCAACAATAAGTGCCTTTAGTCAAAAATATATAGCGAAAATTTTCAGCTTGGAATGTTTCGCATTCAGTAAATATTAACAAAAAACAAAACATGTAAACAACGACTGGCTATCCGACCAAATTCGAATGAATAAAAAAAGCGGGGGATACATACAAATGGATTACCTTCTCTGTTGGACGTATTACATCTAAGCGTTGTTCGTACAGTCGCGTTCAAATGTTTTAAATGGGCTTATTTTTGGGAGCTTTAAATAATTGAAAGATCTTGTTGATGTGGAAATTATTATTATTCTGTAAATATTGAATGATATTGATTTGTAATAATGATTTAAATCACCAATACAACCCTCTCAGTTCATAATATATAAAACTAACTTGAGTGACTATTTGATGAAAAAGGCATTGATTTTAATCAGTAAATTCACATTTGTTACGGTCGCGAATCTTATTTTATTTTATACAAACAAACTGCAATAAACATTTTTTTTTAAATTAAAAGCTTTATTTAATTTCTTTATACCTTGAAAATACCACGTCGCTCATACAAGGTTACGTTTACGAGCAGCCTGTAGTTCTAATAGATAGCGTTAGTGTTTCTCTGTATGGCGAACGCGTCGAGCAAATGTTCGGACGACCGTATCTTTAGTTTTTATATCAATGAGTCTATCAGTGTAATTGTCTAAACCGTGTTGAATGCTTCTATATTCAGTCTCACATTTTGATTGCATGATCGCAAACCTTTTTCCACCCTTCAGCCCCGATCATGTTTACTTTTTCAATCTATAATGTTTTTACTGTAGTTAAATTCATACCCACATTTCTAGAGGCTACATAGCCTTTTAGTTGAGACCATATATTTTCAATTGGATTAAAATCCGGCTGATATGGTGGCAATCGCAACACAGTGTGCCCATGTTCGGCAAGTACTTTGTCCACGGAAAGCTCTATATACCTCTCCTTGTGCTGACATATAATAGCATAAATCTGGGTTTTTTGTTAATTTTGGATTAACTAGAATTTCGTGTCTGTTTAACCAGTTGATCATTTCCTGTTTAATGGTGTTTGAGTTCAGGGGTCTTTCAACATATTTATTAATAACTATAACTAGAATTAACGATAACTAGAACAGAATCACTGGGTATATTTGGGATTAATTGATTAACCTGCCATTTTTCGTAGTTATCGTTATTCATTTCATTGTGATAGTCACCTGTAGTGTCCGTGGATTTATACGTTAAAAAGGCACCTGGCACAAAGCCTTTTTCATTTCTCGCATGAACTATTATCAAACGTTGATCTTAAGAAATTGCCTTTTTTACTCCTTTTTTCTTATCATCACTCCAAGATTTCCCTTTGGTGTGGGATGATGTATGTAAGACTCATCCATGTAGTCGATATTTTGTCGAGGTATTCCATTCGTTTGAGACTTACATCGTGCTTTTCCATTAGAACTTTTTGATTATCTTCCAGTTTAGAGAACCGAAATCCCATCTAGTGAAGTATTTTTCTAAACGTCTTTTCAGACCCATTTTTTTTTGTTTTTTAAAAAAAACGTTGCCCCACATTAGTAATTTCTCCTGTATCGCGGGTGCGTTTACAAACACTTAAACTCACATACACAAACACACCCAGACCCGAAACAACTATCTGCAGGCCATACAAATATTTATATTGTAATTAATAGCTTCAGATAATTTAGCTTTTAATGATTTTATTGTTGGCAGTTCTTTAAATCGTAAGTGAAAATCATACCCAATTCTTCGAACAACATCAAATCGTCCACATCCAAACGAAATTGATTTTTTGGTCTCCCTTTTTTTGGAGTGCTGAACTTATTTTCAGTAGTATGTGTTTCAGTACTGACTTCGTTTAATATATTGTTCAAAGTTCTTCTTGAAATTCCAGTGGCATTTGCAACTCGCTCTTGAACCTTCTTAAAATAACAACTTATATTTTCATCTTCATTTTTTTTAATTCTGTCAGCTTTGGTTACAAAATATTTATAAACATTGTAGATAATTTCGCGTGACTGACCTCGTAAAGGTTTCCCTCCTTTTCCTAAAGATGCCATAGTACAACTTTAAATTATTTAAATTTGGGGGTGTTAACAACTCTTAATATATATTTTGAACTGGACGCGACCGCACTCTATCGCACTTGAACAACGACTGACAAGTGACAAAACATCACATAGGCGCAAACGTCGCACACTAGTGCGACAGAGATAACGCTCTACGAAGCCAAAATTACCCGATTGTCTCTTTCCAAAGGTCGATGTGCAATATTTAGCGCCGGGTACTGTACATATATTTTATTAATAAAAATAATCGCTAATCCAATGTTTGGTCTTTATACCTTGATACCTTTTTCGACTAATATTACAAATGCTAACGTCTAGATGTACAGACCTATGTCCTCCGTCCACACAAAATACTGAATGTTTTCAATGAAATTTGGAATTAAAAAGATACTTAGGTTATAATAATATGTTGGAATAGCACATAAGCTAATTTTACAATGTACTTATTTATGTACAAAGTCACGGAAACAGCTTGTAGAATATAATCTAATCACACAAGTTTATAATATTACTTCTTTTCTACTTCAGTGTACTCAGGCCCAACACGTTTCAACCGGTTGGTGAGTAAAGTTAAGAAGGTCATCCATTGTACCAATCCGCCGCTTTTTAGTAGTCATTCAGATTTGGTCGGATAACCAGCCGTTGTTTACATATTTTGGTTTTTTGTTTATATTTACTTAATGCGTAACATTTGAAGCTCAATATTTTCACCATATATTTTTGACTAAAGGCACAAGATTTTGGTTTACACCTACACATCTGGGATTGTGCCAGTTCCTTGTATTTTGCCGTCAAAGTTATGACACCATCGTTTTTACATTTAGCAAGATTATTCAAAAACGCATGCATGAACATTTTTGAAACTTTGTATGGTTATTATTAGCGTCAAGAAAGACCGAATACAGTTTTCAGCGAAGTTATGCCTTGTCTCATTTAGGCGCTGCGATGTTTTTTCGGGTTTTCATAAAACCGCGATAACTTGAAAACTATAAATATTTTCTAAAATCTAATTGGGGCACAAAGGGGCACACATTAAGAGCTACTCGCGTATGTTTATTCTACAGGGGCACATGCAATGGTTTTAGAGATATACTATTCATCAAAACGTTACTCCAGCAGGAAATGCAATATCTCGAAAATCTGAAGGGGCACAGATTTTATTTTGGGGGCACATTTTGGCACACATATAAGCTATCTGGCCATGCACAGTTTTTCTCTCTCCGATCATTCGTTTAGAATTTTCCTGCTAGAAAAACGTTACCCCAGCAAGAATCGTTTTTTCGATTTTTTTTCGAAACGACAGGGGGCACACATTTTTTATGTGGGGGCACATTTACAGCAGATAAGGCACCAACTATACGTTCTACTCATATAACTCTAGGAGATACTTTCTTGTTGGGGTAACGCACACATATTCACAATAGACTGACAGTAGTTACTGTTTGTGGTACTTCCATCAATCATTAATTTATTTTTAGCTTTATCTATGTTTAGAGTAGATAAGATAACGCAGTAGGTAAATATCCGAGTGCATGAGCCCAAACTTAGTAATACATGTAAATACGTTTAGTAAGCCGTCACAGCTTCATGTTATCTAAGCTGGGTTTCCTCGAATTGCCTGCTATTATCAACAAAGTGATCAATAAAAACCTAGTGTTACCGCATACATTTTTACGTCAGAAACAATTTGAATGGAGCAATTTGTTTGAAACTTTTGACCTTTCTCTTAAATACTTTCGTAACTACAATTAAGTGTAAGTAGCTTTACGACTTTTTACGAATATTCAGATTTTGTTTGTATAATAGCGCGGGCCGCGTTCACTGGCGGTCAACCAGTTTTCAATCTTATTGCTCGGAGGCATAAGGTCGAAAAGTGGACCGTCAGTGAACTCGGGAGCACATACGGCGACACATCAATCTATAAATTCCAGTATAATATAACCTCGCTTTGTGTAGGTTTCCCGTACAATGAGGGATCGGCATTAAATAGTTTTGTGTAGCTGATTAGTTGTCGTGCGTACATACACTATCTATACTCTATTCATATTTACGGAGAAATAAAAATTTGGGGTATGTAATTCTTGTTAGTTAGTTACCTTTTTTACGATGGGAAATCATCAAATGACTCCTCCACCTAGTACCTATCGCTACCTACTTAACTCCCTGTTTTCAACTTCTGGTAAAGTATGTAGTTTCTAACAAACAGCCACATGACATTCTACTATTTATCAACACAAAACACCAATATTAGGTACTCGTAGACCATGAATAAAGCATTGTTATTATACGGCTTCCTTACTAATCATTCCGTTCCAATGATTTTATGTTGCTATTAAGAGTTTTACTGATATTACTACAAAGAAAACATGGTTGTTAATCACTCACAGTTTATTGCTCGCATTGTAAACAAAGAAATGTAGACGAGGAAAGAATACATAACCAATTGATACCAGACATTATTTGACTGAAATTAGGCCAATCGAAATGGAACAGTTTCTTTAGTAGGGCTGTCAAGGAGTGGTGATAGACGCTCCTATTTTAGCATGAAACTTACGGCCGGGCGGCCATACAAGCTTATGCTCGCGGTTTCGCCTGCATTAAGTTCGGGAATTAGGAATCTCACAGGATCGTACTACCGGTTTAAAATGTGTTATTCCATGGATGTGGGTACGTGCGGGAATCGACAATTGGTGGAAATCCAGATCGCGTGTCTCGTCTCTTCTATGATTGGTCGATTCTTACACGTCTCTTCTCATTTCCACTCGCTTTAGTGTAGTCCGGGCCTAACTTATTATTGGACTATTGGTGAACAATCGGCAGTCAATTCAAATCCGGCAATAAAGGTTACCATTTCAAAGTAAATTAAAAACGCATGTTTACAATGGCTTTACTTACTGCAAAAGTAAGTATTACAAAATTTTTATTAGATAACGCTTATCAAAAACGTAGTAAGTACCTACATAACGATGCCGGAACTTACTACAACCGGTATGTAGATAAAACCGATAAAACAATATTTAAATTTGTTAATAGTAAAGTGTATAATTTGAAAAAAAAACGAATTAAATCATTGAATTGAATACTGGAATACATCTTCAACATCATCATCTGCCTAGTGTTTTTCCAACTATATTAGGGTCGGCTTCCTGCCTTACCGGATTCAGCTAAATACCAGTATTTTACATGGAGTGACTGCCTATCAGCTGAGCTCCACAAATCATTCAGTAGGTATCTACTAGATAATGTGATACCTATTGGTAAGACTGATTGTCACACTTTCGGGCCACTGACTACCTGTAACGACTGACCAAGATCTACAAAGGGCAGCCGGTACCAACGTCTCACGTAATATACAAGTTAATATTAAACGGCGTGTAACACAAAGGGTATAATTATTTAAGCGATCTGAAAGGATGTGCTGCAGAAGACCATGGAACTGAACCACTTTCTCCAAGTCTTTACAGCGGAATCGCAAATAAAATATTTAGATGCCATGTTGCATGTATAATGCATACAAAATAGCAGTACCTGCTTGCCACAAAAGGCAGCTGAATAAAATTAAATATTCGACCGTGTAGCAAGGCCATAGGTAAAGTATGAACAAGTGATAGGCCATGGGTCTGAGTTAAAACCCAAGACGTGCACCTCTTCCGGTCGGGGCTGCGGGTTGTTCGCAAGAGATACCGCGGCCTCGACATGAAGGGCTAACAAGGAACATGGGTGGTTTTTAGTCAGTAGAAGTCTGCACTCCCTTTCGCTCTGCCCAAGAGTGGGAGGGGGGGTTATTTGATGATTTTCCACCCGCCCAAAAAAAAAAAAAAGACGTGCACCTCTGATTTTTTGAATGCACTCGCGTATTTATCACTTGCTTCGGTAAACATCGTAAGGAAATCTGCATGGACTTTTTTTTGGCGGGTGGAAAATCTTTACCCGCCCGGACCGACTCCTGGGATATGTTTTTCGACGCCATGTAAAGCCAATTCAGAAGTCTGATATCAGGTGTCATGTTATCATGAGAACACTTGTACATGTCAAAGAACTTTATAAGTAGGTACTGATAAGGATACATGAGATCTTCTATTGAAAGTAAGAGACCTAGGTCAAGATACTTTTAGTATTGCTAAGTTCCATACTTAACCAAACTCCTTGAAACGTCACCTAGGTTATATATTTCAAATTTTAATATACCTAACCGTTTAACCTTTAATTATAAGGCGTAGAAACTACAAAACTATCACCTGCGTAAATGTGTATATAGCATGCTATTTCTGTATCGACATACAATAAAAGTGTCATATTTATAAAATGTAGGTATGTATGTAGGTATACTTTAACAAAGGAGCGTGCAATTTATTTACTTATTCACTTTAGTAAGTAAACACCACAGACAACCCTAGGACGCTTCTTATATTTACTACGCCATCAATTTTCGCTAGAATGTCTTCAGTTATCAAGTTTTATCTGTTTGTATATTGGCTTACGGAACGAACGTGGACGTCGGAACTCTCGATACTTGCTCGGGACAGAAGGAAATGATAAAATAGTGTCGATGACCCCAGCCACCAAATGGCTATAGATTGGCTAATTTTAGATGTAGGTATCGAGTTAGATGACTCTTATTAATCATAAAATATTGTATTGGCAAGTAAAAATTTGAATTAATTGTAAACATTTTAGGTAGGTACCGTCATATGCCACAACTGGCATAATAATATGACCGTAGTAGCTCGCGGCTAAATAATTACAGCCGCGCGGATCGATCTTCAGGTTAAGCCACATTTGCCGGGGTTGGTCAGTTCAGTGGATGGGTGGCCACCCATAAATAAATGTTTTCTTTCTTTCACCCATAACATACCGAGTTTCTCCGTACCACGGAAAGCGCGTTATGTTGTTCGACTTGGCTGTCAATAAAAGCTCTTTGACAGTCGTTACAGGTAGGTAAAAATAGGCCCGATAAAAATTGCAAACAAGTCCAAGTAACTTACCAAGGAGTATCTTATTACCACAGAGTCTGGATTTGTGCCCGGTTGACAGCAATAGTCTTGCCCCTAGTTACATCATCATCATCTGCCTAGCCTTTTCCAGACAATGTTGGGTGTGATGCGTGGCTAATACTGAGAATGTCTTTATGGACCAACCCAATAACACTTTGCTCAACCCGATAATCGAACCTAGGACCTCATGCTCAGCAGTCGCGCTTGCGACCACTAGACCAACGAAGCAGTCAGAAAGGCAGTAATAATAGTAATTAATGATAGAAACTAATATCATATCTATCGTGATATCATATTATTATGTTTCTTATGTAAATGTAGTTTACTTTATCATAAAATTTCGATCGCAAGCGATTAAGGGATTTTCAATTAAAATATTCATTTAAAAACATGTAATTCGGAAGATTCCATCGAAGATTGCAGAGGTGTACCACGAATCGATTTATCAACGTTTCCTCATGCTAAAATCTGTTAAGGATCCAATGCTTACTTCATCATCTAAGTACTAGGTTTTTTTTAAACAATTTTGTGGTTGGCTATCACTTAACTGAATGCAGCTGATTTTAGCGACTGCCTATCTGACCTCTACAACCCAACTGGGGTCTTGAGTCTGACATTTGTTCCCACTGCTGGGACACAGGCCTCCTCTCTTTGAGAGGGAGTGGGCTATGACCTACCACGCGGGCCCAGTGCGGATTGGTAATGTCACAAGTCTTCGAATTTTTGGTTCTAGGACATGCCAGTTTCCTCATGATGTTTTCCTTCACCGTTTTTGAGAGCAGTGGAGATGAAATCAATTACACATAGTAGTGCGCCTGCCTGGCCGCCACCACTGGGCCACCGCTGCTCTCAATGACAATCATTTCTTACAATCATAATAGGAAATCGGACAAAAAAAATCTAATTGATACGTCAGATAGATTTTCAAAAAATATTGAACACATTTTTTTTCTTTTTTCACGTAAACAAAAAAATGAAGACGATACAGTGCTTCGAAAACTCGTGTGTCGTTACACGTCACAAGTCCCCACTCCACCACACACATGACCTTTGCCGCGTTTTATCTTCGTCAATTTTGATTAATTTGGTAAAACTAAAAACACGTATCCAATATTTTTTATCATTTTACTGTCGGACTAAACAGAATCATATTTATTTTGAATCAGTCCCCTTTTATGTACTAACATAAAAGATTTTAAACCGACATGGATACTAATCCATGTCAGTCACTTATATCACTTTAAATTTATAGATTTGTTGTAAGTAGGGACATTCATGCATAGCGGCAATAATTGACACATATACATGCCTTTGTAGTAATATCACTACGTTATGACTATGTTTATAAACAGAAAACAATATCAAGGTAAATATTAACAGGATAGTGGCAACGCTATCTTCCTGCGTACCGCTATATTTGTCAGGTAACCATTATTTGTTGTTAAAACTGAGGAATTGCGGTTTTAGGTTTTTGTTGATAATAATGGAATTTCATATTTATGACTAGGTTTGTGAAGGTACGTGGCAAAAATTCTTGTATTCTTACACGTATGAGATTTCGCTAGTTAATACATGTTTAGGTTTATTTCCCAAACGGTATTTTCATTTTTCGCCAGGTAAGGGAAATTATGGGTTTTACCAGTTGGTAAAACCCATAATAAGGCCAGAAAAGCCCAAATGATAGGCCGAAAAACAATGTTATTCCATCTATACAGTTATAGCAGATAGATCAAATCAAATCAAATCATTTATTGCTTTGCAAACATGGGTATTGTACATAGAATGATGTTCGTTTTATAGTAAAGATCTCCATATTTTACCGTACATGGGCATGCAAATAATTCTTTTACAGTTAAAGTTGTATGTCAAATAAAATAAGAATGTCATCAAAATTAGGTAAGTAAGTACATACAATAAAAATCAAAAAATAAATTATAAATTAGAAAATGTCAACCTGGTCAAAGTAATAAAAAATAAATAAAATTATGCTAACTAAAACAACAATAATTATGTCAATTACAGTAAGGGTATGAGTCAATAACAAAATTTGTATAGCGTAACAGTAATAATCAAAATCAATCAGTCAGTGAATCGTCATTAAGAAAGTCCTCAATTAAATAATAGCTTTTTACAAGTAAAATTTCGTCGAATAAAACACTAAAAAACTAAAATGGAAATGGACTGGCCATGTTGCACGTATGAACATTGATAGACGGACAAAAAAGATAACCACATAGAAAGGGCCATCAGGAAAGACGAAAAGAGGTAGACCAAGGGAGAGGTGGCTCGACGAAATACTGAAAACAGTGGGAAATAACTGGATGGAACTAGCAACAGATAGAGATAAGTGGAGAAAAATGAAGGAGGCCTTTACTCTGCAGAGAGGTCCATGTTTTAAATGATTTTTTGTATTTTATTAATTTTGATTTTTTTATTCTTATTGAAAATTTTGATTATAACTTGAACTTTGATTTTGACTTTAATTTTTGCTTTGTGATTCTTATTTTAATTTCAATTTTAAATTTTTGTTTTTTAAGTAAGTACCTAACTCAAATTTAGAATTCAATTTTGATTTTGTCGTTTCAATTTGATTATGATTTTAATCTTAATTTGATTTTTTTGGTTGTGATTTTAATTTTTAATCTTAATTTTGATTTGATTTTGATTATAATTTTGATTTTATTTAGGTATGATTTTGATTATAAGTATGATTATGATTTTATTTATGATTTTAATTGTGATTTTAATTTTAAATTTTGTTTGTTATTTTAAATTTTAATTCGTGTTGTTTTGTTTTATTGTTGTAACTCTAAGTTAATCTATTTTAAAATCTCAAATTATGTTATTTTTGTTATTAAGGAATAAACAAGGCTTTACTATTATTATTATTAATTTATTGACGTATTGAGTGCGTACTGGATTTTTTCTGACCTCTGACAATTTTTGAAATACATGTGAATTAGGTTTCACAAACAAAGCAGTTTCTAATATGAATAAAGAAGGTAAAGTTAAAAAATTTAATGATTTAAAGTAGGGCACACAGCTATCAGTTGTCTTAAGATCGCACATTGACCTGATGCATCGCTTCTGCAACCTAAATGCCAGCTCCCTATCAGTAGACTGGCCCCAGAAAATAATGCCATATCGCAGTACGGAGGCAACCAATCCATGGTACGCTGCTAGAAGAGCCTGACTGTTTACTTTCTTTGAAAATTGAAATAGAGCGTAGGCGGATTTGCTCAGTTTCTTACATAACACTTCAACATGAGGCTTCCATGTGCGTTAGTTATCAATAGTAATATCCAAGAACTTGGTTTTATTAGCGTCTTCGATATCACAGCTATTGTAGGAAATGTTTACACTTGGGTTTTTACAGCGTTGATAAAAATGCATGACTTTTGTTTTACTCGGTTTATAACCAAATTATTATTATTTAACCAATTTATGATGTCATTTAAACAAGTATTGAATAAATATAGAATAACATTTTTTTTCCGGCTTATCTAGCTTGATGCCCTGTTACTTTTTCCTGTTGCCCTGTCAGAACGGTCAAGGCCTGAATTTAATCATACCTACTGAATAACAAAAAATCGGACTAATAAAACCGCGGTCTTAAAAGTAGAGAACAAGAAAAATAGTCTAGGTAGATAATTTGTATATAAATATATTTGTATTTATAAAATAATGTTTACACATTATTAGTGTAGGAAGTTAACAGACGGCGCTGTAGTTTTTACGTAAATAAAAAAATATGAAGTAAGCATTGGATCCCTAACTGATTATGAACATGAGGAAACGTTGATAAATGGATCCGTGGTGTACCTCTGCAATCTAGAATGAAATCTTGAAAATTACATGTTTTTTAATTAACTGAATATTTTAATCGAAAATCGCTTAATCGCGTACGATCGCAATTCTATGATACATTATATTTACATGGAAAACAATATTATGTTATCAATAATTAGCTGTTACTGCCTGCCTGACTGCCTCGTTAGTCTAGTGGTGGACTGCTGAGTATGAGGTCCTGGGTTCGATTCTTAGGTCGGGCAGTACCCCGTCGGGGCTGCGGGTTGTTTAGTCAGTAGAAGTCTGACACTCCCTTCCGCTCTGCCCAAGAGTGGGACGGGTTATGATATTTCTCACGCCCCAAAAAAAAAGGTCGGGCAGTGCGATTGGGTTGCTTCATCAGGATTGTCTTCAGAAGCAGCCACGGAGTCTGATTTGTGCCCAGTTGATGGGTTTATAGGCTCGCCCCCTTTTACTTGGCCCTTACACATAACTGCCGAAATATGGGTGTACTCTTAGGTACAAATCTGCTTAATCCTCCCTTCGGAGATTATAGGTGTGATGTTATGTTAATAAGCTGTTAAAAATGTTGTAGGAATGTTTGTTGTGAATTTATTGGAACTGTGCCAAAAATGTGTAAGTGGCCACTCTGCCGCACTCATAGAGCTTTCAATGATTACTTAGTCCATCACATAGTAAAGGTTTTGACAGTTTTGTCAAACCTTTACCTAAGTGACGGCTTAAGTAATCATTAAATATATCTGAGTACCGCAGTTTAAACATTTTAAATTAACTGGTAAAACGGTGTCATCACTTTGTTACCCAAAGTTTATGATACTTACTCTTTTATAACCAACAAATCTGGTAAAACTATTTCATTGGGACTACGAACAAGGCAAGGCATATCTAAAAAAATATGACAATATGTTTTATATAATGATTGAAATGCCAGCCATGACCCACTGCAGGGTAAATGCTTCCTATCTCTCGTTAAAGCTAATAATTTATAAAAATCTATACAAATAAATAACATCGAAGTGCGATTTTTTTGTCAGTTTGCTTTGTCCAAAAAATTGTGAAACCAATAAATACTTTTTCTTTCTTTCTTTCTTTAAGTGTCAGTTTGTATGTATTTTCAAAATAAACGCTTATTACTGTGTGTATATGTTTTTATTTTAGAAAAAAGGTTAGGGTTCCGTGAAAAAAATTAAAAGCGTGAAAATGCTTACAAAATCTGATTCAAACAGATAAGTTATTTTATTTAATAACTAGCTGACCCACGCAACTTCGTCTGCAACACCTAATATAGCTTATAACCTTTCTAGATAAATGGACTATCCAACTTATTAAATTGAGCTTTATCGTACTTGTAACAAACAAAAAATCTTACCTTTCCTCTATAAAATACCTATTAGTTTAGATTGACTTCGATTATATTATTAAAGTAACAATTACTATAGGTATCTCTTACTGTTTAATATACAGTAACACCTTGTACTTGTAAAAATTATGGTGCAGTAAATATATTTTTGAATTTGAATTTCTCCGGAGCCCCCAGAGGCCAGAATCCCCACGTACCTACCGCACCGGACCGAGTGACTGCCACGCGCTAATTATTTTGTCACCCGTATATTTTTACATTGCGATATTTGTTTAAACTGTATAGAGTAAAGGGCACAAATATTCTATATTAAATTTCCGTGCTAGCAAACACATTTATTTAGATATAGATTAATACCATATGGGTGAAATAAGCTTCGCAAAATATCATTATTTTTAACCTAACATTTTAATATAAAAAATGGTTTCAGTGAGTCAATCGTAAAAGATAAACATATGCTGTCGCGGACTTTTTTTTAGAACTTTTAAAGAGGAACAATTCCTTCATACATGATATTTACGTAACTTAAACCGTTTTCGCAGCCACGCAACGGAAGCTCTCAAAAACGAATATCTTTTCCCGTTTTTGCAACATTTTTCATTTATGCTCCGCTCCTATTGATTGTGGCGTGATGTTATATAGCCTAAAGACTTCCTCGATAAATGGACTATCCAACACTAAAAGAATTTTTCAATTCCAACCAGTAGTCCCTGAGTTTACCCCGTTCAAACAAACAAACAAACAAACTCTTCAGCTTTATAATATTAGTATAGATAAATTGAAGCAAACGAAGATCGCGGGCAACTACGGGTACCTATTATCAGAATATTACAAATAGGTCCATCCCAACAATGCGTGTGTTACTACGGCATGAATCTGAAGTTTGAAGCACCTAGATTTAGCCGGATACCCAAGATGCAGCCGGTGCCTGTCAGTCACAACAACCAGAGACAGACGGGCTATTTCTGAACAAAACTCAGTATTGTAGCCAATCCCATTCACAAGTACTAAGGCCCTCTTGCATCACAAATCATTATTAACCGAATTTAAAACATCTTTGTGTTTGACTATTGTTTGCAGATGAGAGAGAATGTTCTAAACATGTTTGGAATTCAATGTGATCAGTAATTTGTGGTAGTTACTATTGGCTCTATGTATAGGAGGACATTTAGACTCGCTATCTATTTGAAATCAATCAATTGGTCACATGGCTTACATAATATTAGAGATAAATGCCTACTGATAAAAGATAAGTTTGTTTCATCGATGATATGAGTTTCAATATTAAAACTGTTTTTCTGGAGCTCCTAAAACTGCACTGTATATGGGTATCTTGTTCGATATAAACAACAGTTAAGTACCAGAGTTGCGTTTATAATAGGGTAGGTATTTCACCAAAAAAATCTAATTAGTCCGTCTGTTAGGTTATCAAAAAATTATGGATTCGTGTTTTTTGTTTTATCAAATTAATAAAAATTTACGAAAATACAAAGTGTCAAAGATCATGAGTGGGGGCTTTTGACGTCAGTCTGTGGGTAAAAAAAGTACTAACTTTGTGACGTCACACGACTTGACACGACTTTTCGAAGCACGGTATCGTCTTCATCTTTTGTTTACGTGAAAAAAAAAAATATATGTATCCATTATTTTTTGAAAAAGTTTCTGACGGACTAACTAGATTTTTTTGGTGAAATACCCTATTGAGACGCTTCGAAAACGAAATTTTAATAAATAAATTAAACTATAACCCTGCAACCTAGCTGTCATCTAACACGAGTCATGTATAATTTCCTTGTTCGCTACCGACATAAACTGTCGTGAAGAAGGTTTTGAATATGAATGTGGATGGGTATAAGAGTAGAGGAAGACCAAAGAAACGATGGATGGACTGTGTTAAGAATTATTCATATGGTAAGAAAGGAGGTGTCTCATGAGATGACGAGAAACATAGAAGTATCTAGTAAGTAAGTGTCTATGGAAGAAGTAGACATGTTTCGTCGACCCCAAATGAATTGGGATAAGGGCAAGAGAATGATGATGCTACAAACATAAACTAATTAATACCTTAGCTGGGGGCTGGGGCTAAACATACACACAAATAATTTTAACGATGGAACGTCTTTACATTATGGCTCTTCTAACCGAACAGACAGATGTGTTGCTGGGGAGTTTGTTCCGCCACTTCTTCTTTCCAGCTAAAACACTAGGAAGTGTCGATGAGTGGGCGTTTTGGGGGACTGTCTCTTGTAAATATGTTAAGTAAATTTTGACGTTCGAAAACTGCTGATTATCAGCCTACTTTGAATAAATGACTTTTGATTTTTTGATTTTGATACTCAATATCCTCATTTCGCCTCGTTCAAATTTGCTAAGTCAAATCCCACGACATCTTACTAGACGGGAAAGGGGTAATAAAAACCGACAGATATGATTAATGGACTACTGATGAATGTACACTGAGGGGGAGGCGGGTCCTGTCGGGGCTGCGAGTTCTTCGAAAGAGATACCGCGGCCTCGGCGCAAGGGCTTAGAAGAAACATGGGTGGTTTTTAATTGGTAGAAGTCTGACACTCTTCCGCTCTGCCCAAGAGCGGGAGGGGTTATTTGATGATTTTCCACCCGCCAAAAAAAATAAATGGGGAGGCGGGTGCCCCCCTCCCCCTCAGGGTACTCAGTAGACCGGTCTACACTTAAATCACATAATAAGGAGGCTATCATCGGCTATCTTATATAATAAAAGATAACAAGTTTGTAAGTATATCATGTACTTACCTACATACTTAAAATATTTGAATGGCTAAGTGTTAGTCCTTCACATTGAGAGGTTTTAATCTTCGTGTGAATCCCGATAGATTGTCGATAATTATAATGAAGATGCTAGATCGTAGCAGTAAAGTAATCGGTTGTCTTTGTATGGGCATGTGATGGTTAAGAGTGAGGAAAATGTTGTGAGAAAAGATTTAGTTTGAATGCCGTATGAATCCGACACATGAAAACAAGTCACCGTCGTCGTCGGCTAAACTCGAAAAGAAAACCTCATTTTTAGGGTTCCATACCCAAGGGGTAAAAACGGGATCCTATTACCACAGCTATTACTAAGACTTCGCTGTCTGTCCGTCAAACCAAGATGTATCTCAAGAACCGCGAGCTAGACAGTTGAAATTTTCACAAATTATTTAAGTACTTATTTCTGTTGCCGCTATAACAACAAATAAGTACTAAAAACAAAATAAAATAAATATTTAAACGGAAAAAAATCATGTCTGTTGTGTGGCCTACACAACAGACATGATTTTTTCCGTTTTTATAGATAATGGTACGGAACCCTTCTAGCACTTGGCCGGTTTTTAAACTTTGTAACTGCTGTTTATTTATAGTACTTATAGTACGAATTAGTGTACAATAAATACAATATAAAATATGTTAGTGGTGATAAGTGTGAAAAGCAATCATTTATTGATTATCTATAAGACCTTTCAATATTTTACTGTAGGTATTTGCGCTGAATTTGTGGCTGGGCGCGGTAGGGGGATTCCCGATGCGTTTACGCTCTGGGGCGTTCAATTGAATTGTTATTATTACAAATTGTATCAATTGTTATTATGTCGTCTATCTCGGAGATATGGAAGCGCCACATTCTATCCATACCAGCCACCATATCGCTGGGGAGTTTGTTCCACCAATTCTTCTTCCCAGCTAAAACACTAGGAAGTGTCGAAGGGTAGGCGTTTTGGGGGACTGTCACTTGTAAATAAATTTTGACGTTCGAAAAGTGCTGATTTATGAGCAGAGTTCGAAAAAAATACTTTTGACTTTGATTTTATCATAAATATTCTATATCAGTATCATGTAGGTTTAGGCAATAATACATGAAATACTTACATAAAAAAATACCAATCGAATTGAGAACCTCCCTTTTGCAGTCGATTAAAAATGACGAGCTTCTGTTCGTTTCAAAAGCATTTTTGGGATTTATTCAAAACCTCAAAAACTCCACGAGCGTCATCGAACCAGTCGAAATCGACCTATCGAGGCTACCTAAGCAGTTTAGCTGCTCGTCATTACGTTTAATACATAGACAAGACTTACCTCATCGAACACTTTGAGTGAATACGTGTTGTCATCATCCATAAAATACACAACGCCTCTTTTATTTTCGGCCTTCTGCAAGTGGCCTTTAAGCCAATCCAAAGCCAAGTTCCTTTGTTCAACACCACTTGCCTGAAATATTGACAAGAACCAATGACAAAATTGATCATTCAATAAGGATTTCCACATGTTTTCTTAGTCATCAATTCTACAAATTCGGTTAGGTATTTGTCAAACAATTAGAAACAAACATTCATTTCATAGATCTATAAACACCACACGAAGAGTAAACCACTAAATGATTCATGAAATACATAGATTGTTAACAAACTGTACCACATTGTTTAATTTTTACAACTATGGCAAAAATGAAAACTTTCAACAGTAAATAGCTAGCGAAACACCAAAAATCTGCTGGAAATCGATATCTAAACACAATGTAACACACACAAAAAAGTTTTTGATGATTTTTGGTATTCACGCCCGCGGTTACTCTTACTGTAATACGATTTTCTCAACTCGTACTTCATGTAAGACTCTTACATGAAGTACGAGTTGAGAAAATCGTATTTCACTAGCTGACTTACTGCCGCACTCAGAGAGCTTTAATGATTACTTAGGCCATCACAGTAAAGGTTTTGACAGTTTTGTCATACAAACGTATGTCAAATCTTTACTAAGTGACGGCTTAAGTAATCATTAAATATCTCTGAGTACAGCAGTTAATGTTCAGTTTTATATTTTTCTCCCCCTTAAAACAAAGAGTCGAGTTTCCCAGATTTTGTGTTGCTTTACCCATATACAACAAAAACACAAAACAAAGAGAAGAGCATCCAAGAATTTTTGTTGCATAATGTTGATAGTCAGTGATTGCGCAAAATGGTATCTTTATCTTGAGTAGGTAATTCTTTTGATAACAAAATTAGGTTTCTTTAACCCAGTAGTCACATTTTGGAAATGTTTACTTAAACGTTTATCCTACCGATTAGATATTTATTCGAGTATTAGTACCTAGCTTGACTATGATCAGTATTTCAAATTATTGAACGATCATTGATAGCCTATACGTACGTACAAAGAGTTTAGTTAGGAATACCATTTAATTCAAAAAAAGTGTTCACAAACTCTCACAAAATCAAAATAATAAACAAAGACAGTCTACAACAGATTTCAGATTCTGTAAAGTAAAAGTTAACCCTATAGATAGTATCTAAGTTAGTACAGGACCTACGGAAATAATTAGTTGTAGAGTTATGAAAGATTATTGCTAAATCGCAGATACTTCTGAAATAATAGCAGCTCACAATTATAGAAAACAGAAAAAAAAAACATGTTTGTATCTTTAATGATTCAGACTCCCAACTGTTATTCGCAAACGGATCCGGTAAGTACAGATTAACTTGCAAAATATTTAGTGATGAGATATGATTGTATATTATGATATAATTAATCCCATGAATATAATGATGATTAGATTGCTATACTACAGTACCTAGGTATTTTTTTATGTACTCAACAGTTTGCATTTTATTTTTTTTATTTTTCATCGGCCTGCGGTGAAGCCCAGTACTGTAACGTGTTTGACCTTTTTTTATGTTCGTAAATTTCTTCCTTCGTAACTCCTAAACGGATGAATAGATTTAAAAAAATTGAACGTCATCGTTGGAATTGTCTTGGTAGTGCGAGTGCCACTGCTTACATTAAACTTACTTAATACAAACAAAACAAAAAAATCGAAATCGGTCCAGCCATCTTCGAGTAATCGGGGAACGCACACGAAAAAAAAAAAATCCAACGAATTGTGAACCTCCTCCTTTTGGAAATCAGAAACAAAGCTATTGCGGATTTTGGGGGCCATAGGGTGATTACAAAAATATTATAATTTTTATGTTTAAAGTAATTCCAAATATGAAATCGTATTTAATTAATAGTATTCAAGGTGCAGTTTTGCATCTGCGTCAAATTTCAGGAGGTTGTCACACAATACATAAATAATCAAATTAATAAAAAAAGCAATAATTAATATGTAACGCTGTTATTTTAGTTTTTAAATTTTTAATAATGTTTCAGAATAAACAACATACCGTGGTTTAGGGAATAAGACGTTTGCGTTTGTGTATGGGTGGGTGAAAGCGCGATTATAGGGCGAGAATCAGACGAGGATGCGTTTTAACAAGGTGGTTCACACTTACCGATTTACTTAGGTATGTAAAAAAAAATTACCTATATTTTTAATTAACAATTATTAATAAAAAAATAATATTAAGTAGTTGATAATAATTACCTATAATATGATCGAGACTCATTAGTATAGTTAACTCCTTGAATTTCACGCAATTGCAAAAGGAGAGCTTGTATATAATCGCATATAATATAAGAAGGATAAAAATAATTAAGTCGTCTGCGAATTATTTCACATTACTTAACAGGAGGAAGCAAAATCGGATATAAAATAAAAACACCCAGAAGAATAAGATTTTCTTAATTCAATCAGTGCGTGCAAAGTAATGGAAAAATACGTGCAACACTTATGTTTTTATGCAGCCTACCGTGACTGGCCAGTGGCTGGTTGAACGACGGACATACTGAACGAGATAATTAAGTAATTTATCTGATCTTTACCTTGAAATGTAACTAAATTTTCAATAATAAATCATCATCAGCCTATAGTAATCCACTGCTGGATTTAGGCCTCTGTAATAAATTAACACGGCAATTTTCAAAATTAAATTAAGCATTATTTAGCCTTAATTCACAAGTTTTATTTTGTAACGCGAATGGTTTTTTTTTTAACGCACTGCTTCGAAAGTCAGAAGAATGAGAATCCGCCAACATGTCCAACGTTTCAAAAATCTTTCTGTATAAAGTGAATCCACTACGCGTGAAATTGGAAGATTTCCGTTCGAGTCTACGACGAAAAACGATGGTGACAATTGACAATGTTTTTAAAAACTACCTATGTCATGAAAGTTGGGCCCATGACATGTTAAACATATTCACAATAACCGAGTCCCTTTGTGGATACACAATACCACTCTCGTACATGTACAGGGCGAATTTTTTCAAGACGGTGTGAGTAAGTAGACATGAAAAATAAAAACTTTTAAAACAAAAAGGACTATTAAAATTCACCCTGATGACATACTTGGCCGTTAATATAGCCTGGATGCACTTATGTTACATTGTATTTAATCACTACTCACAAGCGTAGGCTTTAGTAGTTTACCAATCACCCCCGGAGTCAACAATGGAGGGAATGGCTGTAAAGGATAATAAGTAATGTATTCATGGAATACAAAGATTCTGTATTTTTTTACACCCATTTCTGCATTTAATATAATGCAATGCATGACAAAAAAAATTTGCAATTATTAAGAAGATTATGCATTCCTGCCGGCTATTTGATTTATGACAGGACATTTATTTTGTACCTTTGAAGTGTTTGTTTAGTTCAAGTGTGTAACTACTTCAGCTGCGGGTTAACAATCATGATTGAGTTTTCATAGCAATCTAATGTCTGAAGAGTAGCTAAATAAATTGCAAGTTTTATTACACAGTTAAAAACTGAATTCCCTTAAAAATATGGCTGACATACACAATACCAAGTCGTGTTGTATACGCTTGTTCTAAACAGACATATATTGATATCCATCATCTGAAATGTTTATTAAAATGAGAAAAAGAAAACGTAAAAACTAGTTACAGTCTCTGAAATAGCAGAATAGAATAGACTTGGCAGGACTAGAGTTTAAGGATGATATTAGATTCAAAACCTTACGGAGTGTTGTTAATCATGGCCAAAACACTTTTTTGATGTTGCCACACCCCTGTCGGGAGGATTTAGGCTTATATGGCCCAAAACCAGGATGTATATTAATAATAAAACAACCAAAGACAATTGTTTTAGAACTGGATATCTTCAGTTACTTCAGCATACAATCCAGAATTATCATACTGCTATAATTACAATTAAAATATTATTTAGTTTAGATATTTGATGATATTGAAAAAAAGTTCATACATACCGTAGATGACTTAGTTTTATGTGTTTTGATATTAAGATGTGTGTACTTTAAATTGGACTCTCGGAGCAAGTTTGCAACCAACTTTGTCTTCTCAATAGAGTCCTCAATCACGACCCAGTGGAAGTTCTTCACATGCATCAGAGTTTGTGATAACCTGGAAAAAGAAAAATGGTTAAACATTCTTCTTCTTTTCCTATTGACTATATAACTGGTATGTTAATTGGGCCCATTTGGTGAATATTTTTACATAATTGAATGTGTTTATTTTTATTTTTTTGAGAATTTTATGTGAACAACATGAGAAAAATTAGAAGTGTCATAATTCAATAAATTTATGGTTGTAACAATGACTCAAAAAGACAGAAACTTTAAAATATTCTAAAGAGCTAAAATTAAGTTATTAAATATAAAATTATTTAAATATAAGCATTTATTACCAGAGATCAGAAAAGGTGGACTTTATTTGCCTTAACTTTAAGGAAATAAGTAAGAATATGGTAAATGATTGATGAAATCACAGAATGATGAATAATTTCCGAAATAAATCTGAAGTAATTCTGGGATTTCATGCAGACGCCACATTACCACATTATTATTGATACCCGGAAATTTAGACAAATAAATTCTAGCTATTTTCTTAGAAGAATTTCTCAGTAGCATGGAGTCTGGATTTTAAGCCTTATGGATGGTTCAAGCTTGATCCCTATTACATTGCAGTTATAATAAACTGGTAAAATGTGGATGAGCTGTTGGTACACCCTATATCAATTCATTGGCAAAATAGACCCTATGTTATGGTTTATAATAGTAGAACAGAAATATAGGGTTATCATTTATTTGCATGTAAATGTACAGTACTTAATTACATCATTTACATCAAATTCTGTGATAGTGATTAATAACTTTGTAAAGTATTTTTTTATGAGCCTTGGAACTGTTATTTTAGTCAAACTTTTAGTATCCAGTCAAGTTTTGTAGGGACTCCTAAAAGGCACTGAATTCATGAATACTCATTAAGTATACTTTATTTATGTGTGGTTGCATTAATTTCCACACAATAAATTGTTCATTCAAGCACTCAGGATCACTTAAAATTTAATTCGTAGCAGACAAAGTTCCCAGAACAAAAAATGAGTAAGCAATTAAAGCACAGATTTCTTCGAACTCCGTAAATAAAGCTCGTTGGTACGCGCTTTACATGACAAAATATGAAGTACCTCCAGCACATTCTCAAGGTATGCATTGTGTAAGCCTATCAATAAACCAATTAAAATAATTGTCGGCTCACCGAGAGTATTGCCAAATACTTAAACAAACTGATGAGGTAAGATAAACTATAAATCAAGGGCAGAAGAATCACGATAAACAGTTCTTACCTAGTAAGATCCGCCTTTTGTGCGAGCCTCAAGTATGTCGGAGTTATCCCGTAAATCACTGGGAGATATGAACTTACTTCTGCATTAAACTGACATTGAAAAACGGGCCTAGTATTAAATAAAAACAATAGAACGAAAATCAACATCCCTATTGCTAGATATTGCTTCTTGATGTTTACAAAAGGCATCTTATTGTCGATCACTTTTCTTTCGGTTATTTTATTTTTTTGAAACAGTTCACACGCGCGTCTCACAGTCGATAATGCATTCTTGTGCAGTTCAGTTTACAATAAATTGCAAAATAACTCGAAACTCGAGTCCGCTGATGCGGCCGATTCGCCGTCGACGAATGACAGATTGATTTGACGCTTTCAATCACAGATATTTTACGTTCTACATGCGATAAAACAGAAAATACATAGCATAAGTGGATGGTTTGTCTCTTTCTACTTGATTCAGACATGTTGTTGCAAGAAAAGGACAGAAGTTTCACAGCAGTGCAGATGTAATTGAGGATTTATGAAATCGCTTAAAAATGTTACTAAATTAATGAAATAAATTATATTATCGTTGAAAATAATCATGCTTAGTTTTTTTATCTTACTGTAAGTTATTATTGAAACTTTCAAACGGATTTATTAATTATTTCCTTTAATGCGTAACTAGCGTCATCTGTCAACATTTTATAAAACTATGCAGAAACCAATTCGTAACTGGTTCATATAAGTTTAAGCAGATGGCAGTGATTTGCTCACCGCCATCTGTTTTTTACATAAACTGGGCCTGAGAATGAAAAATAATCTAAACATCACGCCAGTAAACCCCAACAGGTTAGACAAGCTCATCTATGGTGCACCAATTATTTTGGCTGATAATACGATCAACTGGACACAAATTCTAAGTCTGGAATGCTACCTACTGAGAAATTCCTTATGGAAGAATCCAATAGCACTTGAAAAATAAAATGTTGTTTCACAATTAATGTATTTCACACTCGTGTATTTTTTTAATATTTTTTGTCGGCTTCCAGCCTAACTGGTTCATCATCTGTCAAGTCTTTTCCCAACTATGTTGGGGTCGGCTTCCAGTCTAACCGGATGCAGCTAAATACCAGTAATTTTACATGGAGCGACTGCCGATCTGACCTCCACAACCCAGTTAATACTAGGTAATACGATACTCTTTGGTAAGACTGGTTTTTTTTTTAAAACTAATATTTGAGGAGCTCGTGGTCAATCTTTCGGTTAAACCTCGCTTGCCTAGATTGGTCTGTGGATGGGTGACAACCCATCCATCACGAGTTTCCTCCGTGCCTAGGAAAGCACGTAAAACCGTTGGCCCCGGCTGTCGTTTGCAGACTCTCGCTCCATGTAAAATACTGGTATTCAACTGCACCTGGTTAGACTGGAAGCCGACCCCAACATAGTTGGGAAAAGGCTAGACAGATAATGATTTAGGTATTTTTATGCCAACGATTACCTATACGGACTACCCTTACTAACCTTGGTTTTAATTCATTCGGATAAACGGATTCTACTGTATTATGCAGATTGTCATTTAAATACCTACTAAGTAGGTACCAACATCTTCTTACCATCCATATCCACAATTTCGGATACTTCCGTCCACTTTCGTATCGTAATTACTCTGTTTTTATGTTGTGAATGACAAGCCATCCACATCTGGGGACGCTCCTATAATGCAGAAATAAATTGTTCCTGTTTTGCGTCATTCATTTTGTTGCAACACGTGCGCTCCCGTCTCTCGCTATCCTAACACTAGTCAGTTTGATTGAGAACGCCGCGTACGCCGCGTGCACCGCGGCGATAACCACCGCGTGCTTAGCGCCGCGGGCGCCGCGGCGGGCACCGCCACGCGTCCCGCCCTGCGTCTCTATGAACAACATCGTATGCCATACGTTTGTGTTTACGCGTGCTATGATATTTTGCCGCTGCACGTGCCGCCTCTCCGTAAACACAAAAAACGTCCGACGCGTCCACGCCACGCCGCACGCACCGCCCGACGCCCCGTGTGACCGTAAACAAGCACTAACAACCTCGCCTGTGGCTCTGGCGTGAATTCCGCTTCGACTGCAATAAAGAAGTTTTCCCATCTACTTTAAAAAAAAACCTTTACTTCAGATTTTAGCAATTATTCATTTAAATATTAAAAAAGTTAAAATTATAAAATCTGTGAACCCAAGGTTACATAATGGGGCCGAAGAGAAAGCAAATAAATCACCCATTTTCTCAGCCAGTTCAATTTGGCAAACGATGCATGCACCAAACACTCTGTACTACATCTTTTAAAAAGGGATACATAGACCAGTTCACTGAAACCATGTGCTATCGATTTTACCTATCTACAAGTATTTAAGTATCTACAAGAAACCTACTCTCCTGAAGAAGCTAGTGACTCGAGACAGATATACCTACCTACCTAACTACTTACAAAATAAAAGCAACAGGTTGAAGATAAACCCTCTTTTCTCCGGAATACCATCTAAACCTTTTCAAGTCAATAACATTGACTGTAAACGCCGCTTCAGTTTATTTCAGTAAAAGGAGTAGCTTCATGAGAAAATAGGAGAAAGAGCAGATGTAATGCAGAGATTTCTTGCGAGTTTCTTTGCTGACAAAGATACTTAGGTACTTCTCTACCTATTTATTAGTTAACTAGCTTTTGCCCGCGACTTCGCCCGCGTGGAATAGCCTAAAGCCTTCCTCGATAAATGGACTATCCAGTACTAAATAATTTTTCAATTGAAACCAGTAGTTCCTGAGAATAGCGCGTTCAACCCAACAAACGAATTCTTCAGCTTTAAAATATTAGTGTAGTATAGATCAACTACCTTAATATTTTGCTTTAGTTTTCTGGACAAGACGCTTTTTAGTTGCCAAAGAACTGTTGGTAAATAAAGAGGCCAACATTAAGGGAAGACCAGGCAAGGAGACTGTTCATAAACCATCATGAAGAGTTGTAAATTATATTTATATAGGGGCAAGTCAAGATTTTAGGCTTGAAAGAAAATATCTTCACTAGTAATTAATGTAGTGTTAATAAGTTCAGTTTGCGGTTAAGCGTGGCGTGCAATATCAAATTCTTGTTGCAAGTTTTCATTAAGAATAACTACAATAAAGTACGTGTCGTATATCGTATGATCATTCAGTAATATAATTGTTTTAAGTAAAACGGGAATCATATTGTCTTGCGAAGAGGAGCGATGACTCGCATGCAATTTGTGTTTGTTTAAAATTTGAAATGACATAAGTAAACTAGAAACATGTAGGTATTCTGATGCACCTACTACGAGTACCTACTTACTCGTACATAAGATCTGAGAGATTCCACGGTTAGATATCTAATCACGGCCATCATATTAAGTACTTACTATGTGTGAAAACTCACTATTCAAGTAATTTTATCTTGCCAAAAAACGTAATCAATTTATAAAAAACCGTTTAAAACATATTTATTGAAAAACGTCACGACAAGATTCCCAAATTTTGAAACGAAGTTAGCCGTACATAATGGGTTTTCCGAATACAGTTAAAAACTCGATTCGTTGTGGAACATGGAGCAATAAATTCGGTTATCACCTGTATGTATGGAAGTGTTATGTATGTTTTTCTTCTGTGTATTTTACTCTGTCTGTCACAATATATTGCTATGAAACTATTTGATACATAGGTGGCCTCTTTTCTCGAGTGGTCGTAAGGACTACTGATGCATGCTCATCAGTCAGTCGTGGTCGTGATGGGTTCGATTCCCAAGTCCAAGATACGTGGCGGTGCTGGGTTAGATTCCAAGTCGGACCAAAGTGTTATTGTATTTTATCCAGCAGGAAGTATTTCTCTATATTCTACCTACCCATTAAGTCAGAAGTATTCAGCAGAGATAGATCTATGGGGATTATTGCATTCCTTAAATAGACTTGTCCTCATTTATGTCGTATTTACCGATAATGTGGGAGAGCGAGAGTAAAAACGTGGGTGTTTATTAGTACCGTTCTGCCTACTCGTTTTAATTATAACCAGACGCACAATAATAACGACAAAAATACGTAAGTTCAATTAATATTATAAATGTTAAAGTAACTCTGTCTGTCCGTCGCGCTTTCACGCCAAAACTGCTTATCCGATTTAAATGAAATTTGGTACACAGATAGTCTAGAGCCCAAGAAAACTTTTTAATGTGCAAAAAGGGTTATATTGAAAGGGCTTGTTCGCCGTCAGTTCTTATGACGACGACAGGCCGTGTCGACGCCGCGTTCGTGTTCCACGCGCGCCTCAAAGAGAAGTCAGCGACATGGAAGCGGCCAACGCCCGTCGGGACTGCGGGTTGTTCGAAAGAGATACCGCAGCCTCAGCACAAGGGCTAAGAAGGAACATGGGTGGTTTTTAGTCAGTAGAAGTCTGACACTCCCTTCCGCTCTGCCCAAGAGCGGGAGGGGGGTTATTTGATGATTTCCGACCCCAAAAAAAGGGTGTTGAAAGGGGGAGGACGAAAAGATTACTTTTGGTGGTGATTACCGACATCCACGCGGGCGAAACCGTGGGCATAAGGTAGTAGGTACCTATTCTATAAAAATCTCAGTAGCTGGCCAGAATCTGAATTGGTGCCTGGTTGATGGCAACAGGCTTATCTCTTATTGAATACACGCTTTTGTTTCGTTCGCGTCACAGTCGGAAATTATATCACAGGAACGTTTTGAATATCGGTTAGGACACTCGGAGATTAATAAATCCTAATATAAGAATTTTAGGAATCGAAACAGTCGTTCCTTAGTTCTTCTTTGGAATATTAGAATAGACCAAGAACATAAATTATGTAGTATCTACTACAATAGATACGGAGAATATCAGCGCATTGACATTTTTTTAAATGTTAAAGCTTCATGCTGAGATGAGGCCATTTGACCTTGTATCTGACCAATTTAGTCCAAAGTTTTTACGTTTATTTTATACAATTTTGTTTAATTGTTTTGCCATTTTTTTTCGTCCCGTGCGAGACAAATAAATAAGTACTTTTTATTTTCTCTCTCCAACTCGGCTCGGCCTAACCATTTCCAGAAAAACTGTCATGTTACACTAGCCACGGTCAGTTTCTCTAGCTTATTAAAACTAACTTTTTATATCTCCAATAACTTTTATAAATATTTTCAATAACTTCAAAATTGAGTCGTGAAATCAAGGTACACCAAATTGCTCACTTACAAAATAAGTATCAGAAAGTCCACAGTTCCGGACGTACAGTTAGTAATTCAATCATGTCGAGGGTTTACTTTTTTATTACCTTTCAATATAAACTTTTTCCGATAAAATCAAAACTTTTCTTGATATTACTGAAACACAGTAAAAACTTTTTGTGTGTAGTAGGTACCTACATCTTTACCTAGGTATGATTACAATATCCATATATAACGAATTAATGTCCCTTAAAATCTTCAGCGTAATATATGCAGAGGTATTTCCTTGTCAGGAAATACCTCTTTTATTTGCCTTCACTATAACCAATAAAAAATTGTCCGAATTTCCTTGTCAGTGTTGGCCTCCTCGCTAACCAATTAAACTTAGAATTATTCAAATTTTACATTTATTTATTCGACTTCACTTTCGACTAGAAGTACTTTTGAGTAGGTTACCATATAAGCCATTACAACCAGAAAGAATGCTGCAATGTACGTTGCAACTTTATTAATATGTATAACATCGGGGAAAAAATATCATCCCCTGCTTGCGACATAATTATATGTAATGAGGAGGAAGACACATACCACATTTTGATGAGATGTATATATGGTTAAATCCGCTTTGAAGAACAGGTCCAGAACATAGTTCCGAATTTTATTTATTTTTCCTATGTTTTTACAAGTCACTCTGGTCTTATTAGCGAAAAAGCTGTTAAAATAAAGATAGAAAAATACAATTTAATAAATAAAATAGGTCACCGCAAAGTCACCTTCGATCATTCTAAGTCAAATATACTGGATTGGACTGACTGGATTGAATGAGATTCTTCAAGAGTTAGGATAAGATTCGAGTCAAAGGAAATTTCTGAAAACATTTCATACATGATTGAGATATTGACGTATGAGATTTTCTAAGAATTTTACAGTTGGAGAAACCTCAATTTGGAAACGCTTTCAATTTGTCTTTGATAATATTTTATTGGCACTATCGGGGTACTACAATATACTCTCTGCTTCATATTTTTGCAATTTGAATTCTTCTTCTTCTGATGTCTCTACAATATTAAAGTTTGGAGAACCTTGATTATTGAAGTGTATTTTTTTTTATTTCGAATTTTCAACAAAGGATGTACTCAGATCATGAGAAATAAATACTTTTAGGGTTCCGTACCTCAAAAGGAAAAAAACACCCTTTGAATCTAATGGACCGATTAAGTTAAAATTTCGTACACATATGTATTTCTATGACCCAAACACGGGCGTATAACGAAAATAAATGAATTTTGAATATGGGGGTCACTTTTGGGGAGCTTAACTGTTTTTAGGGTTTCGTAGTCAACATGGAACCCTTATAGTTTCGCCATGTCCGTCTGTCTGTCCGTCCGTCCGTCCGTCCGCACTATATCTCAAAGACTCTTAGTACTAGAAAGCTGTAATTTGGCATGAATATACAAATTTTAAAAAGTTACGCCGACAAAGTGATAAAATAAAATTTTGATTGTAATTTTTTTAAGGTATCTCCAGTACTTTGTACATTAAAGTGAGTATGATTGTTTTTTCTCGCAAAAACTATTGTGTGGAATGTCGTTGGTCTTTAAAAATATTGTGAGGTTGCTCGAAAACTTTTTCGATTAAGGGATTCGTTTGTGAAATATTAAGCTTTAAAGTGCAATTTTTGTATACGGGTTGTGTTTGGGTGTGTGAAAAAAAATCATGGTTTTTATTTTATTTTCATTATACATATATGCTAATATGTGTATAACGAAAATAAAATAAAAACTATCACGTCATATATCATATCAGTCTAAGTCGACCAACTTATAAAATGTACTTACTTGTGAAAATTGGCCTTTCCCCCTCCCCCCTTATCTCCAAAACTACTGTCCCTAGTATTTTGAAAAATATACAGAAATTAGTTCAACACTTATAGATTACATGAAAACCTATAAGAAGTCTATGGTGCTAAAATAACATAGAAAATCTCTCAATATCTACTGCATAATGGTACGTTACAGTTTTTTTTTACAACTTTTTTATTGTTAACAAAAATATTTCGTAGGTATAATTCGACCAGGAAATCACAGCCTGCGTAATTGAAGTTCGAAGACTATTGAAAGTATCCTTTCCATCGTGAAAAAGCTGGATACTAAGAGTATGCAATTATTTCCTAACTCCGAATTGAATGATCTCATTAGGAATTTAGGACCTATTAGACATCCTCGGTGTACTCTGATCAAAGGTTGTGAAGTTTTATACTAATAAAATATGATGACGTACAGTCAAACAAGCTAATAAGTACATATACAGCCAGCTAACTTGCATTTAGTTTTAAGATTATACAGATATATTTAGAGACTGATGCCAAACGATACAGCGTTTGAAAACAGTCGCTTAATGCGAAATGCTTTATAAAACAAAATTGCAATCAATATTTTCAGTGTACTAGAATTATAAAAAACTCTACCTTTATTAGCTTGTTCGACTGCACCAGCCACACAAAGATGAATTAATCAAAAATACTTGATACTATTATTACTTTATTGTTAGTATGCCAAACTGGCATAATAAAGAAATTCGATAAAATAGTAAGTTGTAGTAATTACACGTTATTAGATAACTAGTTCTTCTAATTTCTAACTAACACATTTCTAGCTTTGCGAACTAGATATACTTTCTGTATAAAAGTACTAAAATAGGGATGTTTACTGACTAAAAAAATATGATTCTAATAAGTCCGTCTGTCAGATTATCGAAAAATATTGGATACGTATTTTTTGTTTTATCAAATCAATAAAAAAATACGAAGATAAAACGCGTCAAAGATTTGAGTGGGGGGTTGTGACGTCACTCACCGGTAAAGAATGTCATGCTAAGTCTTAGAAAAGGACGTCTCACGAGTTTTCAAGGCACTGTATCGTCTTCATTTGTTTGTTTATTTGAAAAAAGAAAAAATACGTGTCCAATATTTTTTGGAAATCTATCTGACGGACTAATATTAGGTTTTTTTAGTTAACTACCCTGTTATAATTTATGGTGCTTACTGGATGAGGCAAAACTTTACTTCTCACATAGCGTAGAACATGTGGGTGTTTCACAGAAACTCTCCGTAACAGCTCAGAAATGACATTATTATAAAGTACAACAGCTCAACTTTCTTGAAACTGTATATACAGTCATCAAAATGTAGGTGTATACAAATGTTCCGTTTCTCCTTGCCGTGTGTGGATGCGTAAGTGGAATATTATTCATTTTTGTTCAAGAAAATATAATTATTTATTTGCTAACGCAAGTAGACACATTAAAAATAAAGATAAAGATCAATTTATTTGTCCAAACATGCGTATACATGCTAGTTTAGCATGCAGGATGTTACATTAAAAAACAAAAATATTTCGTACGTACCTACATGTTTCACCCGTAAGGCGTACAAATTTATAAAATTAACAACTGACAAAATTTAAAGTATAAAATAAACAAGTCAGTAGAAGTCATATAATGTCACAAAAATTTGAGAGAAATAAAAAAATGTCAAATAATGTACAAAATAAAATGTTACAGAAATTAAATTAAATATATGAAAAAATACAAAATGTCAAATAGTGTCAGTCAAAAACTCATATATATTATAATAACACTTGTCTGTTAATAAATTTTTAAATCTTTTTTTTAAATAAATTAATTGTCAATGTTTTATACGACTGAGGTATTTTATTATAAATTTTAGGAGCCATACAGAAAACGCTTTTACCCATTAAAGCAGTTTTTGACGAATGCAAACACAGTTGATTATTGTCACGTCTGTTTCGGGGGAAGGTGTCACATAATCGTGGGAATAAAATTTGGTTTACCCTAACAAATACCGCAATTTCAAAAATATACATAGATGGCAGTAATACCAATTTATGTTTTTTTAAATAATGGCATACAGCTGTCGGTCGACTTTAATTTAAACATCGCACGAATGCACCTCTTTTGGGCCTTAAACGCTATATCTTTATCCGTGGAATTCCCTCAAAATATAATACCATAGCGCAATAACGAAGCCACTATACCATGATAGGCTGTTATTACCGCATCTGCGTTTAACTCTTGGGCCAGTTTATATAAGGCGTACGCAGAGGAGCTCAGCCGTTTACTTAGGTATTCGATGTGTGCATTTGTCTCTCAGAAAGTATTTGTATCCTCGAAAATAATTCCCTGTGCTAATTCTGATCTTATTGAACACAATAAGATCAAAAATACTTATACTATGTGGAACCTAGACGGATAGATAAACACGTGCCATATCTCAATATCAGTAGTCAGAACTCAGAATGTTTTTATCAATCTCATTTATAAAAACAGATTGGTTGTCTACCACAATTTAGTTTACATAAATATTTTATTTGATAATAAATTAATTTTGGAATATAATTCGCAGTGAAAATCAACACTCAAATGTAAGTGGGGAAACAGTATAACATTACCGCAACGTATCGTTTCTTCTGTGCTACTACGCCGTAGCAAGGAAAGCTGATTACAAAGCGTCTGCTACGAATTAGTGTCAGGCGTAGCGGCGTAGCTTTGAAGTCTTGCTACGCGTGTAGCGCATAACTGACGTGAAATAACGGTAACATTGAGTACCTACTGCTAATAGAGTAAAAATCACATATTGTTGAAATTTTGTTTTGATGCCCCAAAAATGTAACGGACAAAATCGTTGAATTTGACTTGATTGTGACAGTGCTTTGTAGAACCATATTAACAACTAAATGCCAAGAGAATATTTTAAAACGTTTAAATTACATTTTGCAACATAATATAAACCTTTTCACAGAGTGACAGGCGCGTAACAATGTAATTAACTCGGCGCCTTGTTAATTAAACAATCTCAATTAATATAAAATTATTCACTACAATACAATGCAACGTGAACTATTCATGAAATCCAAGCCAGAGACGTGTACTAAATAAATATGTACCGAACCTCGGTAAGGCATGCGAAAGTTTCGCTCGAGTACTCTACAAGTGCGAGGAATCCAACCTTTTCATGTACCAACAATCGCGGCAGTAATTTCACATTGTATTACGAGCTCGTTACAAAAAGCTGAGTGAATAAAGTGGGCGACTTATGGGAGCTGTGCGTCCGCTAATGTAGCACGCAGGTAGTTTGTGTTCACCGAGCCGTTTCATTGTAAAAGCGGTATAGATACGACAGGGACGAGCTGGCTGGAGGTCGGCCCGGGCTCACCTGTGCGCTAGACCCATAGGCGCGTCATACACGCACACAGAAGTTGGCACACGGACAGGAGTGCTCAGGGCGTACGGATGGGGGCGCGCCGCACACAAGCGCGGCGGCCACAATGAAGGGTGTAGCGCGCGCTGTACGCACACCGACGGACACTCATGCACACCGACGCGCGCTCACGCACACCGACGCGCGCCGGAGGAAAGCGGGCGGCGCAGCTCGAGGCACTGGCGGGCGAGCTTTCCCGCCGCGAGGACCTCCGAGCGAGCCCGCGTCGCCGGCGCTCGCAAACCACTTGTTGAATCTTACAGACTTTTCACACCTAAACCGAACTCGCTCGAGTCACGTCGCGCGTGTTAACAGTCCGCTCTCCGGTCCGGTTTTACTTTGATTTTTTTTCGTTTCGGTTAGTATACTCGTACTTCTAAGCTGATCTTGAACTACCTGTGATGCCTACTCTTCGCTTCCTCTCTGCCTTCTCTTCACTCCCAAATACGCTTGGTTTCGTCTTCCTGTCAGTGTTATTATTGTTACGGACGGCTCTCTCAGTAACCTGAGCGCGTTGTAACTTGTTGTAACTTTAAGATATTTAGAAACTGTTGTTGATACTCGCATCTGTGTTATCTGTTGACTACTTACTTATTATATTAGAAGATTTTGAAGCAAATAAATATATACGTCGCTGTAAAATTATAAAATCGTTCGTGATACTGTGAAGCGTTGCCGAGCAGAGGTAAGTGACTTATAAATCGTTATAATTAATTTTTATGCGGGGTGAAATAACTACGATTAGGAGAGTAGTAAATTACTTTTATAGCGCCATTTTTGACTGTCGGGCTCATAAATCAAGCTTAATATCACATAAAAGTCTCTCATTTTATTTAAACTTTCACAGGCATCATTGAGTTAATTCACCCTATTTTTAACCAGGTAATAATGTTCTAAGTCGTCATTTTACACAATAAAACGTAACAGTATAGCATTCAACAGGTAAGTGCACCTATTTACGAAGGCACCTACATCCACGGAGACAGGGTGTATCTTTGTCTCGTGCACTTACGCCATGCTACCTGAATAATTCGTTTAACGTCTCGGTAAACATGAGTGCCCTCTAATCGGATTGTGTGCTACTGTTGAATACTGCGACATTGAATCGTCTCAAGGAGTATTATTGTAAGTTATCGTATCTTTACGGAAAATCAGGAAAAACAAGAATAGCAATTTCATGAAATATTAGACATCCAATCGTATATGTTTTGTGCTGTAAATTACAGGGGATTGAGTACCAAATATCAACAAAATTATCAAAGTCTCAGAATTTCATTCCTACTACTTTGCAGGGGTTCTTTACGATGTGGGTATTGAAGGTTTTATATAGAAAACCGAATTAATCATGGGATTGAGAGGTCTCACAAAAAAAACCTTTTATAAATTACACATACGCGTTAAATATCAATTCTTATTATTTATTACAATTAACCCTGTTTAACCCATATTTGGGTTTTCTTGCAGCAAAACATACCGCACCTTCAGAATAATATGGACTTAATTCAAAAATCTAAGAAATTAAGTTACGGTCATAGAGGGTCACTAAAAGGTACACACTTTTCGGTGAATACTAAAGAAACGACGTTTTTATGGTACATATGGCTTTATCCTACCATAAAAACGTCGCTTCTTTAATATGAAGGTGCGATACTTCAATTGCAAGATTTACAAAAGAAAATAATACCTATGAGCATTAACAGTACGTTCAAAAACTAAAATTAACTTATTTTATAATATTTGATTAGCACACTTATGAATATATTCATTCAGCATCGTCTTACTGCACTTGTCCCATTTTATTTGGGGTCGGCGCAAAATGTTTTCTTCTTCCATCCTCCCCTTTCAATCGTCAAGCTATTTTTACTTATTTTCCTTAAATTCATTATAAATGTTATTTATTACTGTGAATTGGTTAAAAAAGCACTTTAACATATCAGAATAAAATATTTTTTAAATTAAATAGTGTTGGTGTTTCTTGGATGAAACGACGAAACAAACTTCGAGATCACACGTTCTTTTAGAGGTCAAACTGTTTTTTTTTAATAAAAAACATGACCTGGTAACCAGTCAGCGAAGTTGGTGACCCGGTTGAGTGGACAAGGTCTATTGGAGATACGTATGCCAAGCCAATATGACCTCTTTTAATGCACCTACAAAATATCCTATTACGTAACGGTGCTTAATACCAAAATTATTACACTTAGAAATCCTCTCTCCACTGAATTTCTTTTTATATTTACCGCAACATGGCTAACTAATCGGCTTCGATTTATTACTGAACAAAATAAGCTGAAAGAAAAAATACAGAAAACAAACACTGTGCCAAAGCACAATGTAATTCTTACAAATAATTACTTCGGGTCTTTAAGGCTTTCTCCATACTACAGCATAAGTGATGATACAAATGTTCAGTCAAGGAGATATGACTGGATCTGAAAACATACACTGTTCAATTTTTGATGCATCGAATTTTTATTATAGTGTTGACCTCTTATTTTGGGCACATAAAATAACATCAGGCTTCTAATTTCTTTTTAGGGTTTGACACAGGCATACAGTCATGATACGACACGAGGATCACTATATTTAAAGCAACGGTTTGCCCTTTCAGATAAGACCTATTTCGTAACAGTATGGCTTCCAAAACTCTATGTTCATAAAAATGCCCCGACGGGCGTCGGCCCTTGTGAGCCCCTTCCATGTTGCTGACATCTCTTTGAGGCGCGCGTGAAACACGAACGCGCCGTCGATAAGGCTGTCATCGTCATAAGACGGACGGACGGCGAGATAGCCCATCACTCACCGTCCACAGGCCCGCGTCTACGGTGGCTGGAAGCCATCACGTGGCCTCCGACGCCCGTAGCGCCTCCCGCGGCGGCTGGGACGAGAGGTTCTCTCCCTCTCACGTTCCGCCACCTCCTTCGCTAGCATCACTGCTTCGCAGAAGGTGGCGACGGCGTCCCATTCCTCCTCGCCCCGGGCCATGGCTTACAGTTATATTGCCTTAGGCCTCATTTACGGACACGCGGGGCGTCGCGCGGCGCGTTGTGCGTTTTTAATTCAAACACATGGCGATGTATTAAAACGTTAACGATTTCAAACGTCGATTTTACGAGAAGCGATTTTTCGCTCGTTACTTTAAAATGCAGCGTGCGTTGCGGTGGACGCGCTTCTCAGTAAATAAATAAAAAAGCTCGAGACGAGCTTTCTGCACGCGCCGCGCGTCGCCCCGCGTCTCCGTAAACGAGCCCTTAGAGTGGGCTGCGCTAAGTATGTCTCAATTGACGATTAATATTTTTGTTCTAGTAAATTCTGAGGAGTTTATTTCCAATATAACCCTATAAAAGGTGGAAAGCGTAGAACCACTTAACCTTTGTAGTAAGGACTAAAATAAACAGCGCTCATGTTCCAATCTATACACAATATTGAATATTCATATCACTTTTTCAAAGAAAGTTATTTAGCGTGTAATTTCATGGAGTTTGGTAGAATTTTTATTTTTTATGATAAATACATAAAAAACGTGACGGTGAATGAAAAGGTGTATGGTAATTGATTGTCGTGGTATGGACATGTGATGCGTAAGAATGAAGAAAATGTCGTGAGGAAAATGTTGAGTATGAATGTAGATATAAGAGAGGAAGACCAAAGAAACGATGTATGGACTGTGTGAAGGATGATATGGCTAGAAAGGAGGTGACTGCTGAGATAACGAGAAATAGAGAAGTATGGAAGAAGAGGACATGTTGCGCTGACCCCAAATGAATTGGGATAAGAGCAGGAGAATGATGATGATGATGAAATACATATTACAATAGTGGGTTGCCTATATCACCATCACCCTATCACCACAACCCGATTTCACCCACTGCTGGGTACAGGTCTCTTTTTGCTTGTGACAAGTTCCATGGTTTTAATGTTATAATATCGTAGACAAAATCGGTAAACGATATTTTTTGATCGCAGACTGGCAATAATTTTGTTAAGGTACTGTTGACCCATTTATAAAGTTTAATCACGACGTCTAGATAGTTTACGTCTTAGTGAATTAATTTAAACTATACCAACGATGATGGATATGCCAAGTATTCTAAACTAAAGGGTTAAGATGTCCGTGAATGTCAATGGATGGACAAGTAAGATTATACAATAACCAGGCAGTTTATCTAATCCTTACTAATATTATAAATGCGAAAGTACCTCTGTCTGTCTGTCGTCCTTTGCGCCAAAACTACTGAACCGATTTTAATGAAACTTGGTGCATAGATAGTCTAGAGCCTGAGAAAGGACATAGGCTTTTTAATGCGAAAAAAGAGTTATAAAGGGTTGAAACGGGGAAGAAAAGATTACTTTTGGTCCCGATAACTGACATCGGTCATTTATCCTTTTATGACTTTTGTAATTTTTATATTTCTTTAGGCACGTTGAGCACTTTTTAATGATATGATTTTTCCTGTAGATAACACTTTACATATTTTGATTTTTGAATTTGGCGGACACAGTCGACTGTGTCAGCCAAATACAGCCTACAAACCTGGTCTGTTTCCTGGTTTTAGTATTACAAACCTGCGTTTGTAAGACCAGCAGCTCATCATCACTACAAACCTGTGTAAAAAAAAGATGATAAATGATGAAATTGTGATTATAAATGTATTTTTTTTTTATCTTCTAGGTAGGTAGGTAGGTGGTTCTTCTAGGTAGGTAGGTAGGTAGGTAGGTAGGTTCTAGGTAGGTAGGTAGGTAGGTAGGTAGGTAGGGGTTCTTCTCTTAAAGATAAGATTTTTTAAAGAATTTTCATATTAACTTCAAGAAATGCTAATGAAAAAAACAGTTTTTCTTGAATTCATTAGATTTATACCTAGTTATTAAAACTAAAAAAATATAATGAAAATGCAGTTCAAAGGCATCGCACATTTCTAAAGAAATCTCTTTCAATACACTTGTAAGAAAAGAGATTTGCTCATGTAATCTATAGAATTCTTTTTATTAAATCTGCACCTGCAAGTCCTGAACCAACGTCTCAATGACTAGAGGTTTCCTTCACACAGTTCCACACAATAATATTAAATTAACTACAGCATAATGTGGTTTCAGGAGCTGCAGAATATTATGTTAACCTTATAGACATTTGCGGTTTATAAGCTGTAGTACCCAAAATAATAGAAGAGGTTTTAAAACATGAAACACTTAAGTACTTGTGTAAACAGTGGGTCAACATAATTAAAATAATATGTTGTCATAATTGTTTGGTCCTAGAACTATATCTCGGTGCTATGTGTATCAACAATGTCAATCATCTGCCTAGAATTTTCCCAACTATGATGGGGTCGGCTTCCAGTCTATGCGGATGCAACTGAGTACCACTATATTGCATGGAACGTGTCTATCTGACCTCCACATAGGTACCTTACCCTATGGTAAGGTATCTATGTACCTACTGGAGAGGCACAACACTATGGAAAAATGGAAAAACCCAATAGCTTAACTTACGCAACCTGGCAATCCAACCCGAGACCTCATGGTCCGGGCAGTCAAACCCGATGATTAATTTGTCCATAATGATGATTTATGCAAAACATAAGCTCCTTTTAAGATTTGTGTCAACACAATGCAATATATTACTTTACATTGAGGATCCCGCAGTTCCACCTAACGCGCTGAGATTTCTCCTTACCGCCCAGATCCTAAAACAATATACCGACATGCCTTTATTATCGTATGGAAATTCACATAATAGATTGGAACCTACGCTCCGTTTTGAACAACTTTGTCGGATTTCTATAAATCCACTTGGTGGCCATCTTCAGCACATACATAGAAGTTCCTAGTTTATCAGTGTCATAGGGTACACTGATGCCCTTCCCAAAAGCAATAATTATGCTTAATAGCTGTTCATTGATACTTAACTTTTAGTTCTTAAATGGATATCTAAAAAGTGTGTAAGTAACGTGTGCTTACGTTTGAGGATGTAGATGAGACCATCAATACATTCGAAAGAGCGCCTGTTCCACATTTAGATTGACTAAGTATTGAAGTTTTGTATATAACAGCTGAGTGAGCCAAGGCACTCATCACCCTAACGCGTTGGATATAGAATCTACCGTAACTAGCCAATAAATTATAATTTAAAAGAAGTCCTCTATCTTGGTATGGACATGTAATAAGGAGGGATGAAACGCATGTGACTGAAATTGTGGACATTATTATTAATGTTGTTGAAGCCGTCCAACAACATTAATATGTAGGGAGTGGAAGTACAAAGAAAAGATGAGATGAATTGGGAGTCGGACTGAGTCAAAAAAATATAATTCTAATTAGTCCGTCAGTTAGATTATCGAAAAATATTGGATACGTGTTTTTTGTTTTATCAAATTAATAAAAATTGACGAAGACAAAACGCGTCAAAGATTTATGTGAGTAGGGGGGTTGTAACGTCATTTGTAGGTAAGAAATGTACTGACATGTGACGTTTTCGAGGAGTTCACGAGTTTTCGAAGCACTGTATCGTTTTCATTTTTTGTTTATGTGAAAAAAGAAAAAATATGTGTTCAATATTTTTTGGAAATCTATCTGACGGACTAATTAGTTTTTTTTTGTCCGATCCTCTATTGTGTGTGAGTAACGATATAAAATTAAAAGGGGTAAATGATGCCAAGGCGTCTAACAGGGGAGAATAGAAGAAGAAAACGTGTTGCGAAAACGCCGAATAGAATTGGGCAACGGTAGGAAGGTGATGAACTAGCCAATAACTGGCAATGTAAAACATAGTCACAGAAAATGATTGAAATACTGACGTATTTACTCAATGCTCAACATTAAACAAGTTTATTTTCCGTTATAGACCATTTATTTACTCTGTACCTCAGTAAAAAGTAAATAAATGCGGTGCTTTGATGTCAGTTTCATATACTTAGGTAGATACAGTGCTATGCATCGATGGCGTCGCACTTTGCTGCTGTATTTTACTTAATAAACGTTGATTTAACAAGAAAACCTGCGTTCAAAGGACGTATTTGCTTACAAGGTAATATGTGTTAAGGAAAATATGTGTAGTGTTGCTGAAGAAGGGTTTTAATGAGGCATAGTGAATTTAGATGATAAAGTGTTTATTTTTTTCGATTCCCGAATTGAGCAAATTGGTTTTGGGTTTTTGCCAAATTCAAATTCAGGAATTTCTCAGTAGCAGCAATAGTTTGGATTTGCGTCCGGATAGCAATATAGGTTCATCTTCTATTACATGGCACTTAGACATAACTGGCGACATGTGGCTGTATTAACAGTTACACCTCTGTCTAACCCATCGGGGATTCATGATCTTATAATTATTATGTGAATTTTGAATGATAAGGGTAATGAGCGATAAAAAAACCAACTTTCCGTCACAGTCCGTATTTTAAAATTGTTGTATTAAAGGTAATATCACACAAAATGTATTAAAACTAAATATTTATTTCATGAGACGAAAATAAGGTTCAAAGATTTACAAATTAAATATAGATAAAAGTGAAAGGTAAAGAAAGTAAAACGAGCGTATATGAAGCTTTCAAAATTGCGTAAATATTTCTTTTGCGATGAAAAGAATGCTGTATCAAAGAACGTTTGCCTGAAGAGATATAAAAAAATACCAAATACTTTCCACGATTTAATATTAATCAAATCATGTTTGGATCGTGATGAGTGCCTTTTCCAAGAATCCAGGAAACAATTTCGTTTTATTTATTATCGTGAATCAATCTTATCAATGACGTATCAAATAAAGTTAAGTGTTATTGGGAGTTTCCATCAAGAAGTTTTCAGTAGCAGCCATGGTTTGTGCCCGGTTGATGGCAATAGGCTCGCCCACATGGGACTTGGCGAAATGTGGGTATACTATTAGGTACACCTCTGCCTAACACTTCGAGGATAACAGCCGTGATGTTTTGTTATGTAATATTATATCAAAAAAAAATTAAAATTTTGGAAAAGTCAAGGGGATTCTGAATTTTGACTCAACCTCTCACTTAAGGCTTTAACATAACTTGTGAAATGTCGGTGTACCATTAGTGCTCCTCCGACTATCCAATACCTTTTGACTTCACACCCGATATCATTGTTGTTATAAGTAAATAGCAAGTAGACTATCTTATTATTTTCATTTTACTTAAACAAGATATTCGAACATTTTGTCTAACCAATGTTTCTATAAGACATTGAATATCAATCAAATGATATACCAAATACAAAAATTCCTTCAAGATTCCGGCAATCCAATAAACTAAACATCATCCAGTTTAATGAAAAACAGGTCAAGTTTCTTCAAAAGCATTCTGCACACTGCACAGAGTTCTTATTTCCTAGTGCAATCTCTGGGAAGTTCCTTAGCCCGCCCACTTCCTAGCCTGATTGCAGCTCACGCGTAACGTTATCGCAGCAGCATCCGCCATGATTAATTGTACGTCCTCGGAAAGCGATTAAGTTCACAGAAAATACTTTTCCGAAGAATGTATTGTTTTTCGACGAAACGAATCTTGAGCTACGCGTGAGTGTTGTTGAAACGTTTCGACGAATTTTATTTCAAATTTAAGCTGGTCGTAAGAGATGAGATTTACAGGAAAATATTTTCTGAAAAGGTGATAGCTTTCTAACGAATTTGCGAGAAGAAGTACACCATCGAAAGAAGTTGAAGGAATGGGGTTGGCGCACAGAAGTGGGACAACAACTACAAAAGAAAAAATAAAACCGACTTCAAAAACACAAAAAAGTGAAAAATAACTTTAGCTTCTGAAGTCGGTGACTTTTGTTTGTTTTATTCAGTTTTTTTGTCACCGACTTCAGAAGCTAAAGTTATTTTTCACTTTTTTGTGTTTTTGAAGTCGGTTTTATTTTTTGCAAAAAAGTTTTTTTATTTTTCCATTTTTTGTTGTAATATCCTTTACAAATATTTGATATTCATTAATTTTCCGTTGTTAACAATACATGTCACGGTAATAGGCTTATCCGCAATAAAATGGAACTTAACATACCTAACTCTCGAAATCTGGGCGTCCTGTACACATCTGGGTACCCCGTCAGAGCATACAGGCGTGATGGTAAGTTAAGATGTTGCTTAAACAATAAACATCCAAGCGATTGCAGCAATCACGACAGATTTGCCGTCTATTTTTGAAGAGTTCTATTGTATATCTCCGAAGATCAGGATCAGATCTTCACCAAATTTAAATGGGACCACCTCAGGAGTATACTCTTTCAAATAAAAAAAGAATTTTGAGAATCGGTTCACAAATGGAGGAGAAATCAGGTAACATACATAAAAAAAAAAAAAAAATACATACACACGAACATATAACCTCCTCCTTTTTTGAAGTCGGTTAAAAATCTGAATAGAGACTCTCTGCCGACGGAACTTTGAATGACGATGTTAATTTCAATGTTCCAACACAATATTATTTACTTTCAATAAATTAATATTTACGGAAATTGCCAAGCGGTTGGTCGACTCTTCACGTGACCAGAGGGCTGGCCTGTTCTTTGGCCAAATAATCAGCATTGCCATCCAACTTCCCACGTTGTGCTTTTCCTGTTGACAGCGGTGTGGACGAGTTTTTTGACGCCCTGTAATTCTTCTCTTTAACCGACTTCAAAAAAGGAGGAGGTTATTTTGATACTTGTATATATTTAATTATAATTTTAGTTCTGTAAATTGTAGTTTGTAAATAAAATTAATGATACCATAAAGTGATGTTATAATAAACACAGCTTTGTTTGTGGTCTGCCTTTTACTGATTGTAAGTTATTTCGAAGTAATTTATAATTTTATGAAATCAATATTATAAATTTGGTTCAAAGAGAAATTGATGAAACCTGAAACACAAGGTAAAAGCTATTGGTATCTAGTTCTAGCTAGACTAGGTCCGTCTGCTAATTAATGAAAGCCGATACTTTTGGGTTTTTGGCAGTATTGAGCAAACAGAATTTTGTACAAAATGGCTGATATAAGTTTGCATTGATTTGAATTACAGCCGGAACAAACATATAGACGGAAATTGGGTTAGTAAAAAGCTGTTATTTTAAAATTATAAACAGTTTTCAATTTTATTTATGTGTTTAGAGGGTGTAAAAGTACCCTTAAAGAAGCCTAAAGGCACTTGTTCTTCTCGCCACTGTGATCATTTTTTTTGTTCTAGACCATACCTGGGAACCCCCTAGTTTCGGAGATATTGGGGGTCAAAGTTTCAAGTTTCAAGTTTTTCACAGCAGATTTTTTAAATACTAGTTTTTCAGGTTTTAACTTTACTTAAATTACCTATATGATCCGTTTACTATTCAAAGCATCCACTAGCACAATGTTTTAAGGGTGCTACATGGTTTTACCGTAAAATGTGATTTTTCACCCCAAATAAAGTTGTTTCCAAGCAATAATTTTTGCGTAGGGTACATAGTTTGACGTACACAATGCTTGTTTGAAGGCTTCGTAAAGGGTTCGTTCACAACCTGTAGATTAGATTTATACATAATAAACAAATCTCATTGTTTTGTCAAGTTGCCAAAACGCCGCAGAAAAGACTAGTGAAAACAAACTAAAGAATAAACATTGAGGCTTTTACAAACGCCCGTTGGGGCTGCAGTTGCCCGTCGGGGCTGCGGGTTGTCGCCCGTCGGGGCTGCGGGTTGTTCGCAAGAGATACTGCGGCCTCGACATGAAGGGCTAAGAAGGAACATGGGTGGTTTTTAGTCAGTAGAAGTCTGAAACTCCCTTTCGCTCTGCCCAAGAGCGGGACCTCGTTATTTAATGACTTTCCACCCGCCAACAAAAAAAAAAGCCTTTAACAAACAAATCGATGCCCTGTCAAGCTCCATCACGCATATAAAACGTCCAACCTATGTAAAACGTCAGTAAAACTTTTAATAGTCCAAGATTAGTTTGGGACGTAGTAATGTAAGTTCATGTTAAGTTACCCAAAAATCACTGAGTTTGCGGCGTAGACAGCTTGTCTAAGTTTGACAAACCATTTAGTTATAGAATAGATGCAGCGTGAAAGGGGGTTGAGTTTAAGCTAAGTTCATGATGTGCGATATTGAAAGTCTTGGAAGCAATTCGTTCAAGTTATTTCGCAAATATTTAACTTAGAATAATTTATAGTTGGCATGTTCACTTAGTAATTAAAGTTACCTCAATAATAAGAGTTGAGATTTTGATGAAATACTTGAATATTATTTAATAAGTTCTGATAAAATGTCATCCATCTATTCAAGACTTAGGTAGGTTTTGGTTGAGCCGAGGCCCTACAAAAGTAAACTGGGACTGTAATAACATATGTGCTCTTGTTTAATTTGTAACACAATGTAATATGAAACGCTCTTAAAATTTTCTTGTATTTCATACATTGTTCACTCTTGTTTATTTTCAGTTTAACATTTTCTTGCTATGCTAATTTCTACCATAATGTTTAGATAGATAAGTTACCTTTTTAATTGCGCACCTACTGTAGTTTCTGCCTACCTTCTGAATAAAAAAAGCCTGAGTTTATGTGTAAGATTTATGCCATCTACAATGTATATCAACATAATGTGCTCTTGCTCTTTCGGCACTTACGTCCAAATTGCTAACATCGATCCTGTACAAACACACCTGTAAATAGGATCTTTGTCCTAATATCCAGAGTAAATATGACGTCAGAGGAATGAGATTAGCTAATTGGCGACAGAAATGATTGCTCGTGTATGTCATTCACATCGTGAGGAAACCGGCATGTCCTAGAACCAAAAAAATCCGAAGTCATCTACCAACCCGCACTAGATTATAGCCTATGCGTCTCCTAGAGAGGAGACCTGAGTCCCAGCAGTGGGAACATTACAGGCTGATGATGATGATGTCATTCACATGAAATGAAACTGATTACATCGTTGGTCTAGTGACTGCTGAGCATGAAGTCCTAGGTTCGATACTCAGGTTGGGGAAAGTGTTATTTATTTTTCAGTCAGGATTTTCTCAGTTACAGCCACGGAGTCTGAATTTGTCCCCGGAGAATTGCAATAGGCTTATTACCCTCTATTACGTTAAAATTAAACATAACTGGCTAACCTTGCGGGGATTACAGGTGTGATATTATGAAATTATGGAGGTTTTCAGTAAAGATGTTTATCGAAGAGTACTTCGATACAACACCTTATTGAGGCCTTTCACCCACATTGAAATCCGTAAACCACCGCACCAGCAAACCCCAGTCTGCAGCGAGTTTCTATACGATTCTACGAAAACTGCAACAAGCGGCAACATCGGAATTTGTGGATAAAAGCTATGAAAAGCTATACATAGAAACCTTTTATTGCAACCGCTCGGAATTAAAATTGTACCTTCGCCGTAAAGCAAACAGTTAAACATGAATAAATAAAAAAGACTAAAAGGGGAATCCGATAAAACAAGATTCATTTTATTCTTTGGTTTGCAAAAACACCAGTAAGACATTCAATCTTATTGATAAATATTTAGCCAATATTTTTCACTTAGCATGGAATTTATTTATAGAGCGGAATTTATTTATTCGTTGGCGACAACGGTCCTGGAATAGAATGGTTCAAGATGAACCAAGAAATAGGTTAATACTGGGTTATTGAATTTTCTGTTCCGTGCTTTCATTTTATCACTTAATTTTATTGAGTAAAGGGTTGCTTGTAGACCAATTGTGTAACTCACTTATTGTTATCAATATCGTAACCTTTGTGGAAACTATGTTATCGAGCCGTTTAGGGTTGAAACTATTTGGTCCGAGTGCTAACAGCCATTTTAAGGAAATTTCGAAACGCCTAAATTTAGCTTCCCGTGACCCAAGGGCTGGCTGTTACTTTAGCCAGAGGCTAAGTGCCTCCGGTCTCTTGGGCACATTACCAGCTGACAGTGTTGAGGAGGAGTTTTTGGATGCCCTTTTATAGATTGTTGTTAGTTTATCTATGTTGGTATATTGAATAGTTTTTAAATGTAAAAATGTATTTACATACTTAGTTTATTAAATAATGCTTACGAACTGTTCAAAAACTATAAATAATATTAAACCAATCATTTTAGCTATAGGTATTTTGACAATACATCAGTCTGCTGTACACCTATGTTTAAAACATCGTTTGCCTAAAACCGTAATTAATGCCAAAACAAAATGAAAGGCAATGGAATTGTGAGTGTGTTACACAATCAGGTAGCCAGCTGTAAAATAATTCCATTTTGGCACTTATAAGACCCTTCAATATTTTTTATCAAACATATTGAAGACAAGTAATACTATAATAATTTATTGCAATCCATCTCAATTCAGCAGTAGGTATGTGTTCTCCATTCGGAAAAGCTCAGCTCAAAAATACCCCTAACGAAACCGAACGGCACTTATTCTCCTCCTGGGAACCTAGGATACGGATATGTTAGGGATCAAATTTCCAAATCTTAGTTTTTCAGGTTACATTATACTTAAATTATCTCCATGACTCGTTTACTATTTTTTTAAAGCGTTTTACCCTAAAATGTGTATATACTCGTATCACGTTGTTTTCTCAAAATAAAGCGACGACCAAGAAAAAATAAGGAAAATTGATAGATTCGGACACAGTTCGTTAGTATCTTGTAAACAACACAAACTTTATATCACAGTGTGTACTATTCACATCATCCTTACTATTTCTGTTGAACATAACAATAAGCTTGTATACCAGAAGGGTTCGGCAGAGATGTTCCAGTTAAGTCCCATATAATAAAGGGCAAGCTTATTTACTCCCCCCTCTACCGGGCTAAAAACTTATGTCCAGCTTTTTACAGAGACAACTGTAAAATTTTTGCCCGACCTGGTATTCAAATCCAGGATCTTATGATCAGCAGTAGAAAGAAAAAAAGAAAAGAAAATGTATTTATTGATCTCACAAAGGACAACACAATTTGATTAAAAAGAAAAACAATAACCATGAAAACATAATTAACAGTAAGCCTTAAAATATAATAAATTAATCCCAACTTAGTTCTGTCCGAGGCCAAAAGGCCACAATCTCAGCATGGTGCTGTAACATTTATGACAAATATCAACAAGCAAAAAAAACCACCACCACCAGCAAATGTCAGTAGCGCTTTTACTCACTAGAAAAACGAGACTATCTAGTCCTAATACAACAAAAAACTGAACGACCAAGGTTCAACACGCTAGAGCGTCTAATCAAATAATTCCCCAAGGGATTCCATTATAACATTAGTTGAATCGTTTACAACAAACAATTTAAATTACTCTAATCCCATATTGTCTGGGGAATATAATCGTTCATTTTGTGTGAGATTATTCAGCTGTACCCTAATATTATCTACATAAATTGTGACTTGTCGGTCCTTCGGGACCCTTAGTTCGGTCATATGTAGCCTCAGACCGCAGACTGGGGATTCGAAGCTCAACTTGTGACTGACGAAGCGACTTACTACCAGACATTTTAAATGTTAAATGTCGGTGTATTTGTTAGTGATAAATATAGAGAAAGATTAATATTTGCCAGTAGAAGCCCAGTATGGATTTATGCCCGGTTTGTGTCAATAGGCTCAACCTTATTTTATGAGACTTAAATATAAGGATTATATTAATATAGTAGGGTGTACTTAAAGGTATACTTCTGCGGATTATGTTTTGTTTTTAATATTTCTTGAATATAGATTCTAGATATATTCGTCGCTTTTCTTTCAAAACATTGAAGATCTTGTTTTTCGTGGTTCAGAAACAGAGACAGACATGTATCTCTCGAATGCCATTACAAAATCACGCCCTTCTGTATTTACATTTATTTATTTATGTACACAAAATAAAAAAAAGGATAAAAACATAAAAAATGGAAGAGCACAAAGGTACTGCTTATTTCATAAGTTTCTTCCAGCAGACCTGCGAGAGGAAAGATAGATTAGAAATGTAGACACAGTGTGTAGAAAAGACAAACAGGAAAATTTTAATTGTAATTAGTAACAAAACAATAATTATCCATATAAAATAAACATACATACAAATATACATATAAAAATAAACACTAATATTATGAATACCTATATAGGTATCTATATTATAGGTATATACCTATAATATAAAAATATACATATGTACAGAATATTACGGTATAGAGGAGAGGTAATGCTCTTTGACTTGTTTTTTGAAGAGAACATCTATGTGTATTGTGTCAAGAGCTTCTGTAACTCAATATTGCCAAGTAAACTTTACGCAGCCAAATTCTTAAAGATCTCGAATCGCATTCACGTATTCATCCGACGAACTGCTAATAATGGAAGGGAGGACGAACGTTCCGAGCATACAGATACAAGCTTACGGGAAATAATTTACAATAAACACACAACAATTTAGAACATTTCGTATGTACATTACATTGTACATTCACGTTTTAACGAATTCAGATAGAATTTAATTACCCTCACTGGAATCATAACAGGATGCTTGGCATTCGCCATGGAATTTAATTGCGAACGCGGCGGATCGCATATGATACAAGTTATGAAAAAATGTGTGATTTAAAGAATGTTTTGAAAATAGCCTTGAATTAATAAGTTATCTAGCTAAAATGAGTGTAGTGTTGTAATGTTATTAGTAAATATACAGTTTGCGTGTAGGAAGTAATCTCCGGTACTGATAATACAAATAAAAAAAATGTTTTACTTGCAGAAATAAAAACGTTGTTGTTTACCTAGTATATTGAACGGACGTACGATCGCGCGCGTGCTTGCTCTACTTAAGAGTTGCGAACGCATCACAACACCGTCGCGTCGTCGTGCTCGCGGTGTACCTACGTCGATATATCGGGGTCACTGTCATGACCTAGTTACAAGTGCGGAAATCATGAAGTGTTTTCAATAATTTATTGTGTTGGTGATAAATTCACCTTACAACTAAATAATGGCTACAAAGTCTATTAAGATAAAAACTGACCTGGAAAAGCAGTTGTATGACTGCTACATCCAGGAAAAAACGGATAGAGAAAATCTGCAAGTAATGGTACGTAAACTGAACGTACAGATTAACACCCTGCAGGAACAAGTACAGGCTCTACAAGGGGAATTACACGGCCTCAAAGAAAAAAAAGAGAGCACAGTACCTGCCCCGCGTACTAAAAGTGACGCTGAGTACTGCACAGACGAGGATGAACTCGCTAAAGAGACTGAATGGATTAGGGCCAAGAGCAGGAAGAAGAGGAAGCTTAACACCTCCCTCTCTCCAAAACAACAACCCGGAACAAGCGCCCAACAAGATAATAAACAAAAAAATGAGAGAGAGACTTCAGTCAAAAAAGTGCCTCCACCACCGCCAATCATAATAGACGGAGTCAAGAACTACCAAACGTTCTACGACTCGCTAACTGAAACTCAACCAGCTGAATCATTTACAGCAAAAATGATGAATGGGGACTGTGTTAAGGTTAACGCCAAAACCGAAGATTCTTATAGAGTAATTGCCAGGTTTTTGTCTGAAAAAGACTACCACTGGCATTCATACGAGAACAAGCAGGCTAGACCAATAAGAGTTGTGGTAAAGAAATTACATTCTTCTTGCCAACCAGATCGTATTTTGGAAGATTTAACAATCCAAGGATTCAATATGGAAAAAGTAGATAACAAATTGAGCTGGAAGAGTAAAGAACCACTCAACATGTTCGTTCTATCATTTAATAACGAAGAAGATGTCAATAAAATCTATGGCATAAAATACATTTTGGGGTGCAAAATTGAAATTCATCCTCTCAAAAACCCAAAACTCATTCCACAATGCAAGAGGTGCCAAGCATATGGGCATACTCATAAATACTGCAAAAAAGAGCCGAGGTGTGTAAAATGCATTGGCAAGCATCTTACAGCTAACTGTACCAAATCTCCGCAAGAGAAACCTAAATGCGTCCACTGTGGTCTACCTCACCCTGCCAATTATAGAGGGTGTGAAGTAGCCAAACAGATACAAATGATTAAAAACAAAAATATTAAAAAGAAGCCTACGGTCCCAAGTGCCCAGCAGTTTCCTCCCATAAAAAACCCGGGCAAGCAGGGTCAGAAAGCAAGTATCCAGTCAACTGCAAACCCCATGCAAGTTACCAACATTGGTTCCTACGCACAAGCTGCTAAACAAGGATCACAATCTTTGAACTTAGAGGACAAGATTAATCAGATCTTAAAGTGCATTACCTCATTTGACAAGAGATTAGAGAAATTAGAATCCAGCACTAAAACAGCTGTTTCAAACATTCAAAAATGAATAACACACTAAAAATAATGGCGTGGAATTCCAATGGGCTCCTTAAACATCAAAATGAGTTGCAGGCGGTCCTAGACACAGAAAATATAGACGTGTGTTTAATCTCTGAAACGCATTTCACTAAGCAATCTTTTGTCAAATTTAGAGGATACATGATATATAATTCCCTCCACCCTGCCAACTCTGCCAGGGGAGGTAGCGCGGTTATAATCAAAGACAACATTAGTCACTATATGCAGTGTAAATATGAACAAGAAGACATTCAAGCAGTGGCAGTATCTGTTAAAACTAAATTTTGTCAAGTGTCCATTGCAGCCATATACTCTCCTCCAAGACACATGATACGAAAAGAGCGGTATGTACATCTTTTTGATCTATTAGGCCAGCGATTTATCCTAGGCGGCGATTTTAATGCTAAGCATACGCATTGGGGATCAAGACTTACTACAACTAAAGGAAGGCAACTCTTAAGTGCAGTTAAAGAAACACAATGTGAAGTTATGAGCACAGGCAAACCAACGTACTGGCCCACTGACCACCAAAAAATACCGGATCTCATAGATTTCTTCATATGCAAAAATATATCCGCCAATTACGTCAGTTTGGAGGAAAGTTTTCATATGAACTCTGACCACTCTCCGATTATGCTAATGCTAAGTCAAAAAATCTTACTAAAAGAAAACCACTTAACCTTGGTTAACAAGTCCACAGATTGGCACAGTTTTGCTCTTGATCTAGATAATATTATTGACCTTAAAACTTCGATAAAAACGCAAGATCAGCTTGACTTAGAAGTAAACAAATTTATTGGTATTATTCAACAATGTGCGTGGAACAATACACCTCACTTAAAACGTAAATATAAGGGATTTATCTATCCAAAGGAAATTGTACTATTACTATCAGAGAAAAGAAAACAAAGAAAGCTCTGGCAGCAAACACGTTGTCCGCGTCATAAAACAACTCTTAATAACCTAACTAAACGATTAAAGAGGAAAATTTTACAATTTGAGGAGGATTCTCTGAATGCCAATCTTCTTCAGCTTACCAATGACAAATCAACGGACTACTCCCTTTGGAAAGCGACAAGAAATTTAAAAAGGCCTATTTCACAAATATCACCTATCAGAGATAGCAACGGAAAATGGGCAATAAGCAACGACCAAAAGGCGTTAAGATTTGCTCAACACTTGGAAGAAACCTTTCAACCCAATGAAAGCTCTGTAGAAATACCTGAGAGTGAAAATTTATCACAAAACCAAAGAATTAAGCTTGTGACTCCAAAAGAAGTTATGAGAGAAATTCAAAATAATATTAGCTCAAAAAAGTCTCCGGGTTACGACCTCATTACAGGGGAAGTTCTGAAACGCCTCCCGTGCAAAGCCATAGTAAAGCTGACCAAACTGATCAATGCTGCATTTATATTAAAACATGTACCTGGGCCTTGGAAAGTTGCTGAAGTAATTATGATTGCGAAGCCTGGGAAACCACCCCATGAAGCATCATCATACAGACCCATTTCCCTGTTGCCCGTTTTATCAAAACTATTTGAAAAACTGTTATTAAAACGGTTAAAACCAATAATAGAAGAAAAATCCCTTATTCCAAACCATCAATTTGGCTTCAGGGAAAAACACTCAACGTTAGACAGGTACATAGAATAACCAACATAATTGAAAAAACTCTTGAAAATAAGGAAGTTTGTGCTACCGTGTTTTTAGACGTCGCGCAAGCTTTTGACAAAGTATGGCATGAGGGTCTTATATTTAAGCTCAGACGCATGCTACCAGAATTTTCAGATATCCTAGAGTCGTACATATCTAATAGTGGTGCGTATAGTTCAACGTTCGATTCTAAGAATATGAATTTACTAATTTTAAATAAAACGATACGCGGCGGTAACCTCAAATTGAGGGGCGCTGATTCTGAAATGTAATCTAGAAATTGCAACAGCCTGACGATGAACAGTTAGAAAACCTTTAGGTACTCTTAGGAAGGCTTACCTTGCTGGCCACGTCTGCGATCAGCTCCAGAGGGACTGCTTCAACTGCACTCAAAGTCTCAAAGCCCACTTCACACACCGAAGTTAATAGTTCAAAAATGTTATTCAAATTGCATGGGCCAACGGACCCTTGGGTTTTATTTATAGCGAAGATGTGGAGGATCTCAGCAAACTTAGCTTGAGATGCGATGACGCGGCACACCGACGATCAGAGATAGATCTTTTTCGAAGGGATAGTCAACGGACAGCACACACGAGGAAGCGAATATTTTTACTGTGTCGCCATATTGACTTTTTTTACACATGAACATAGTTACGAGAAGCGATGCGGCCAGCAGAACTTCATACTGGTTGAGCTTCTTTCGCCGCGGAAGGAACAAAGCCCATGGAGCGATTGCCGGACACTTTCAACTAGGCTAGCCATACCTTTTGTGTACCTAGTCAGTTCAAATGTCCAACGTCAAGCATTATAGTTATTTATAAGTAGAGATTACACGCAAACACCATGTTGGCGTAACCATTTTCCCCGGGTTGAAAGATCCTACTTTCAAAACACAAAGAACGCGAAAAATATATTATAATTGCATATCGTCGCGAAAACTCTACCTCTAGCGAGGAAACCTAACCTAAATTAAGTTACATGATAAAAGAAAATTTAGTTATATTATAAAATTGTCCTAACCCTAACCTAAAATACTATAAGCTAATTAATGCTTACTGAGTAGGGAGAGGGCACAACTTAACAATCGGTCTGCTCTGAAGCATTCCACCTTGTACCTTAACTGATGCGACTCTACATATCCCTTTTTTGTCCGGAAAGATTTCGGTAATTAAACCTAACGGCCAGTGCAAGGGCATGACATTATCTTGCATTGAAACAACAACCATACCAACCCGTACAGGGTTAGACGGAGTGTTCCATTTTTGCCTTGTTTGGAGGGTGTGCAGATATTCATTTCGCCACCGCTTCCAAAAAGATTGGACGAGTTGATCAGTTAACTCGTATCGTGAAATAAGGTGTAAACGCGTTTCAGTAACTTCGCGAGCGGGTAGAAACACAAGCGGTTTCGTATTAAGGAAATGTGCAGGTGTTAGAGCGGTAGGTTCTGACGGATCTGAGCTAAGTGCATAGAGTGGTCGAGAATTTAACAAAGCTTCGACTTGAGCTAACATAGTGTTAAGCTCATCAAAAGTGAGTGTTTGTTGACCGACGACTTTCAGAAGATGCGTTTTGACACTCTTTACCTCACTTTCCCAGCATCCACCGAAGTGTGGAGCTCTGCATGGGATGGTTTTAAGAGTTATTTTATGCTCCGCCAGTTCCAATTCCCAATAGGGGCGATATTCTTGTGACAAAAATTGGTAGAGATCGCGAAGATAAGAACGAGCACCAATGAAATTGGTGCCGTTGTCAGTATACAGACACTCGATGGGACCACGGCGAGAAATAAAGCGTTTTAGTGCTGACAAGAAGCTCGCGGTGCTGAGATCTGAGGCTACTTCCAGATGCAAAGCACGCGTTGTCAAGCACGTAAAAAGACAGATATAAGCCTTACGACTCCTTTGGCCTCTGCCGCGCACAGACGTTATCATGAGCGGTCCAGCATAATCACACCCAGTGTGTGAAAATGCTTTAGGAGCGACTTCAACACGTGACTGCGGCAGGTCAGCCATGATTGGAAAAACCGGTCGTGGCTTAGCGCGAAAGCAAATATTGCAGCTAAAAGTTATATGCCGAACAAGACGTCGTGCGGACAGAATCCAATACCTCTGTCTCAAAAGAGCCAGAAGCAAGTTCGGACCTGTATGGAAGTTCTTGACATGATAGTGGGAAACTAAAAGTTCCACTACGTGGTCCTGTCGAGGAAGTAAAATTTGGTGACGCGAATCAAAGTCTAACTCAGAGTTGGCTAAGCGTCCACCAACGCGAATAAGTCCATTATGCAGAAACGGACTAAGTTTCTGTACTGGCTTGGAACATAATTGTTTACGGTTTATGCGATCGAGATCTGATTCGAAATGAATCCGCTGAACAGAGCGCCACACTACTAATTCAGCGAACTCCAATTCAGATGCGGTAACGGGTCCCTTTGGGAGACGTTTGAGAAATTTATAGACGAAACAAATTGTCTTTAGATATTTCATCCAAGAGGAAAACCTACTCGCACGATGGTACAGAATGTCTTCTGTTAGAAAACTGGTATCTGTATCAGAAGAGTCTGCTTTCGTAACTGAAGGTAGAGCCACAGGCTTCATCTCTGGCAGCTCTTGCACCTCACCAGATACAAATGGCTTCACGGGCCATTCGTGTCGGGGTGTTTTAAGCCATGGCGGTCCAGTCATCCACAGTGGATGATGAACTAGCTGGGCAGGTGTTAAGCCACGAGAAAGACAGTCACTGGGATTCTCAGATCCCTTGACATGGAAAAAGTGCTCCGACGATAAGTTTTCTTGGATTTTAGCGATGCGATTGGCCACATAAGTGTGCCAGCGATGCGGAGAGGAATGAATCCAACTCAAAGTTACAGTTGAATCTGAGAACGCTACGACAGCCTCAATGGCGTATCGGGAGGAGTAGAGAACGAAAACTCGTTTGATAAGAATTGATAAAAGGAGTGCGGCGCATAGCTCCAAGCGAGCTAGCGAAATAACCTTAAGAGGAGCCACTTTGGACTTTGCACATACTAGTGAGATGACGATGTCACCGTCTGGCTTGACTACGTGGGCATAGACAGCACCACCGTATGCCCTCTCACTGGCATCCGCAAAGCCAACTATAGAAAGCTTACAATGTTCAATAACGCCAATATGACGTGCGAATTTAAGCTGAGAAACTTCAGGTAACTCAGCTTGGAATTGTTCCCAAAGGCGAACAATGCGATTCGGTGGGACCTCATCCCATCCTATTTTAACAAGCCACAAATCCTTGATCAGTAACTTAGCGTACAAAATCATGGGCGCGACTAATCCCAATACATCAAAAAGACGAGCGATAGACGACAAGATATTCCTTTTGGTGCAAGGACGAACGTCGGGGTTGACCTGGAATGCGAAATAGTCATGGTCGGGAAACCAGCGTAGCCCAAGAATTTTCAGGGTCGGATCCTTACTTAGATCGACACTGTGCGAGAGTCGCAATGACTCGGGAATAGCCTGAAGGACTTCAGCGCTATTACTTGACCATTTGGTCAACTCAAAATCACCAAGTGAAAATATTTTAATCAGTTGGTGAGATGACTCTATTGCTCGCTCTACACTGAAGGTAGAGCTTGCTATATCATCCATATAAATGTCTCGGCTCAGTATCTCACTGGCCAGAGGAAATTGGTGACCTTCGTCCTTACACAATTGTTGAATGGTGCGAATCGCGACAAAAGGAGAGCACTTCAGGCCGAAAGGTAGAACTGAAAACTGAAAGACCTTTAAGTTTTCATCTTCGTGAAACCGGTAGAGTATTCGCTGAAGCGGACGATCTTCAGGACGAATCCCTATTTTAAGATACATAGCTTTAACGTCAGAAGCTATGGCTACAGCGAAGAGTCTCAGGTTCAATAAGATATTTAGCAGGTCCGCTTGAAGAACGGGACCAGCGTAAAGGATATCATTTAACGAGGTACCATTGTCTGACTTCGCGCTTGCGTCAAGAACCACGCGTAACTTAGTGGTTGTCTTGTCTTCGCGAATGACAGCATGGTGTGGGATATAGAACGAGACTTCACCTGGCAACACTCCTTCCACTAAGGAAATATAGTTATTTTTGAGATAATCTTTAATGACGTCATCATAGAGAAGTTTGACGTTAGGATGCGATTTAAATTTGCGTTCAAGGCTAAGAAACCTACGACGAGCGATGTCGAAAGAATTTCCTAGTGCAGAAGCGTCCGTCTTCAGTGGCAAAGCAGCGACATACTTGCCAGATGGGGTGCGAGTGGTGGTAGAACAATAAAACTGCTCGCAGTGTTTATCGTCCACACTTGTGATTGAAGAAGCTTGAACTTCCTCGATCTCCCAGAATCTGCGCAAGTCGCAGCTTTCCAAAGAAGACGTCGCGCAAAACGACATCGTAGCGGTAGACGAGTCTAAAATAGGCGCTTCTCCCATAAAGATGTATCCTAACACAGTCTCTAATGCATCTGGATATCCAGCGGTCGAAGTAACTTTAGTTGGTTGCAATAACTTAGCAAACAACTTTACTCCAAGCAGGATATCAATATTCCCCGGCATTCCCCAAGTATCATCAGCGAATAGATGCGAATCGATATGATTGAGATCAGCGACATCTAACGGACACAATGGAAGTTGTCCTGTTATCTCATCGAGAACCAGTGCCTCGATCGAGTACTTGGGTTGCGTGAGAAGGCGCGAGCTAAATGTGAAGTCGACTGAACCGCGGACCGACTGAGACGTACCACCGATACCTTTAACCGTGATGATAGGATCGTCACGTATTGGTAGTCCAAGCATACGACAACATCGGGTGGTAATATAGTTCTTCTGAGAACCCGGGTCCAATAGACAGCGAACAACAAAATCCTTCCCCTTTCTACCTACCACTAACACTTTCGCAGTAGCTAATACCTCCGTAGTGCGAGTACTATGATGAGCCGAAGCCGAATGAGTGCACAAAGAAACGCGTTCCTGATCCGGGGTCTTGTCTACTGCACTGGCAGACGGCGCGGCGCCGACTGTCGGCGCGGGAATCGGTTGAGGCGGCGATTGATCAAAATGTAACAGGGAATGATGTTTACCGTTGCATTTCTTGCACGAGGATGTTGATTGACATTTAGAGACGGTGTGTTGACTACTAAGGCAATTACCGCAGAAGCGATTGTCTTTTATATATTTAAATTTGTCATTCGTATTTAATTTTAAAAAGGCACTACACTTATATAAGTTTGTGTGCACCGACTGACAAAGCGAACATTTAGGTGACGTAGCTACATACACCTGCGATACCCTACTAGAGGGTGCGGGGGGAGCACTAGCGCTGGCGCCAGCAGTCGAGCGCTCGGGCTTCTGCGGCGCAGTGCGATAAAGAATTTTTAGCTGTTCTCGTACGAACTTCACGAAATAATCGTAGTCGACGCTTTGAGGATCCTTTAATGTGCGAAGCGACATTTCGTAATGTTTTGCGATGTCGGAGTCTACTAACTTAAGACCCGCGTACATAAAAATAAAATCAGACATGTTGTCGATTTGTAATTGTTTGAGTCCAGCCACAATAGCGGTGTATTTATCAAAAACCTTTTCTACATTAGCGGGTGACGAACCAGCTGCCTTTAAAGAAAACAGCTGATTTAAATAATTAACGGCTAAAGCGCGCGTGTCCTGATATTTAGCGATAAGCGCGTCCCAGATAACACGATAATTTTCTGCAGCAGGAACAATACCGGCTGCCACGCCTTTGGCTTTGCCTTTGAGATGACCCAACAAATAATGAATGCGATCAGAATCCGAGAGATCGGGGTTGGTATGAATCACCCGTTTAAATGTCTCATAAAAGAACGGAAAGTTCTGAATGTCACCATCAAAGGTAGGTAATTCTATTTGAGGTATTTTGATATGCGAAGATCCTGCCATATTCGGGCTAGGAGACTGTCTTGTTGTGGTTAGGGAACTTAAAACATTTTTGATTTCACACGCCAGATCGTCAAATGACGACAATGTACTATAATTAACCTCATAGGTTGGATTAAGTTTCATTGAAATAATGTTTATATTATCAATAGCAGTTATCATTTCAGTACGAATAAGATCGATTAATTTAGCTTGCGCAATAAAAGTGTCCCGCGATTTTTCAGTCTTAAGGTCTGTTATAGAATCAAATAACCTTTGTGTGCGAGCAAAGTATGCGGCGCGTTTGCCTTCATACAATTTTAGTTTATTTGGTAAATCTTCCATTTTTAAATTACAATAGAATTCAATAATAAATTTACACAAAAATATCAATTCGGAACCCACTTATATCTCAGAACACGGAACCCTAACAAGCTAAGACGAAAACGGTGAATCAAACAAAAGAAACAAATGCCTAATTAGGTAAAAACAATAAAATAGGTAGGAACCACTTTTCCTGACCTGCGGAACCCTACTACCAAAATTGGCAACAAGGTGCGGTAAACAAACTGAATTTAAATAATAAATTACAGATTTAAATAATTGTGTACGGAAGCAACTTTCGCCTAAGCACTCGAAACCCTAAGGGAACGCGTAAGCAATACTTAGACCAACAAAATAACACAATTAAACAATTAATTAGGTACGGAATTCCTTCACCGACCGTGCGAATGACCTATCACAATAATCTAGTGAGGGCTATTACAATAATCACGTTTTCGTAAATACGATAAACCTTGTCGGTAAGTAGGTATGTACCTATATTATAATAGGTGCCGTACGAAACCTTCCGATAGGCAACTACTTAAAGCAGTGGATCAAGTGTAACGAAAAAATGCGATGCGGGACGATACCTAGGTATCTCGATAAATATCTAATGTACCTACCTAGATGTAACTCAAACCGGAATGAACACAAGAGTATGTACCTAAACCGGCGGAACCTTAATAACTTAAAGGTGCGATGGGAGTTAACAATCCAAAGTTCAAAAAACAACTTTAGTTTTAGTAGGTACCTAGGTATGGAAATAATTATTATCCAACCATGCGAAAACTTACTTAACGTGGGTGTAATACAGAAATAACTTATCCGATCTCACAACTTTAGCGTTATGTAAGTGCGGTGTAGATAAACAATGAAATTGTTGTTACCTAAAATTAAATTAAAAATAATTTTAATGCGGATAATTGAACTAAATTGCAATAATTTAATTAAATGCGGAGTGGACTGTATTGCGATTAAATACTCGTACAATACGAGGCGATTTAATAGCATAACATTTACCTACAAACTTCAGTTAAATAAAACTAAATCAATCTACAACGAAAGACTTCAACGACGCTGTTTGTCGTGCACGCGGTATGCAACACACGAATCTACCCGCTGAACCAAATAATAATGGCCTATAACGCGCAGTTCTTGGAAAATACCGTATTTCACGACACAACTCACTGTAATTATATAAATATATGATTTTGGATATGATTTAGTAATTTTAATGTGAAATTACACAACTAAAAATATGAAATGTAACGGGACTTCGATAAAGAATGCTGATGATATTAGACCTTACGTATAACGCAATAAGGTCGAGTTTCCTAAAACGATATGCAATTTTACGTAAAAAACTTCTAGATTTTTCTAGCTTATAGAACAATTCTATCCGGCTCGAAGGACCAAAATGGTGCGTATAGTTCAACGTTCGATTCTAAGAATATGAATTTACTAATTTTAAATAAAACGATACGCGGCGGTAACCTCAAATTGAGGGGCGCTGATTCTGAAATGTAATCTAGAAATTGCAACAGCCTGACGATGAACAGTTAGAAAACCTTTAGGTACTCTTAGGAAGGCTTACCTTGCTGGCCACGTCTGCGATCAGCTCCAGAGGGACTGCTTCAACTGCACTCAAAGTCTCAAAGCCCACTTCACACACCGAAGTTCATAGTTCAAAATGTTATTCAAATTGCATGGGCCAACGGACCCTCGGGTTTTATTTATAGCGAAGATGTGGAGGATCTCAGCAAAAGTTAGCTTGAGATGCGATGACGCGGCACACCGACGATCAGAGATAGATCTTTTTCGAAGGATAGTCAACGGACAGCACACACGAGGAAGCGAATATTTTTACTGTGTCGCCATATTGACTTTTTTTACACATGAACATAGTTACGAGAAGCGATGCGGCCAGCAGAACTTCATACTGGTTGAGCTTCTTTCGCCGCGGAAGGAACAAAGCCCATGGAGCGATTGCCGGACACTTTCAACTAGGCTAGCCATACCTTTTGTGTACCTAGTCAGTTCAAATGTCCAACGTCAAGCATTATAGTTATTTATAAGTAGAGATTACACGCAAACACCATGTTGGCGTAACCAAATAGAATGTTTAGAATACGGCAAGAGGATGCATATTCATTATTAGTCTCGTCGTAGGCGCTGTGCCATACGGTCACTTTCGTTACCCCACCTATTGCGTTCGACCACTTTTCCAGCGTTTCTCAAAGATATTATATTCCGAGTTGTGAATACGGTACAGAATTATCGAGTTAATTATGAATTCACACAAGTGTGGCGCCTGCGAGGAAACACTTACCGATGGGGCCCACTGCACTATTTGTAACCAACAGCTACACTTCCACTGTGCTGGGATAACGGAGGCTGGTTACCGGAAGCTGGGTGACAGGAAACTTACGTGGCGTTGCAGCAGATGTAAAATAGCTGCCGTTTCGCAACCTCAGGTGTTAACTACTACTACTCAACCCCCAGGGTCACCGAGACTGGAATCAGAGTCAGTTATCCTGAGTGAGATAAGGGCACTCGCTGCAAAACTAGCTCCTCTAGATTCTTTAAAAGAAGAGATAACTGCGCTTCGTACGGAATTTGCTGATCTAAAGTCATCAGTAAGTGAGACAAATAAGGAGTTAAAGGAGTTCAATGGCAAAATTATAGCCATGGAAGCACGCCTTGTACACGTCGAGAAGGTCCAGGAACAGGTGGACATCCTTCAAGCCCGTCTGGATAAACTAGAGGAAGATAACAGCGCTAAAGAGCAATGGACTCGATTGAACAATATCGAAATAAAAGGTCTACCACAGAATAATCACGAGAATCTATTTGAAATCATTAGCAAAATTGGCGCTAAAATTGATTATCCCGTGTCCAAGACCCAGATAAATTTTATAACTAGGGTACCAACCCGGGAAAAAGATCATACGAAACCTCTCATAGTGAGTTTCGTCAACCGTTACGTGAAGGAGGACTTCATTGCAGCCGCGAGACTACATTCCAAGAGTGTTCCTTTAACTACTGGGCAAATAAACCTTCCTGGAAACCAACGTATTTACGTCAACGACCACCTGACACTACAGAACAAGGCATTGCTGTCAAAGGCTAAAAAAGCGGCTGCAGAAACGGATTTTCGATACGTCTGGGTCAAGCACTCCAAAATACACGCGAGGAAGGACGACACGTTTCCTACAATAGTGTTAAAATCCGAAAAAGACCTCATAAAAATAAAATAAAACTGTGTCAATACCGATTTAAACCTATAAATACAAACAAAATGTCTAAGTCTAGTCATGCAAGATCAAACATTAAAAATAAGTTTGAGAACCGTGTGCCGGTGAGTGCTACCAGCGTATTCCACCAATTACTGTGTCGCTCAACAGTGCTATGTAAGTTTATTTCTAAATATCATTATCACGTTGTTTGTCGTCGACGTGCCATTTTAGTCCTTATTGTCATTACGTTACAGTGCAATTCTAATTACTTAACCTTCTCAGTTGTGACTTACCGGGCCCGTGTCGTTTCTATTGTTCCATTATTTGCGAGTATTTCAAGGTACCGTGTTTTAACTTACTGTGCATCACTGTGCCTTGAAGATTCCTACCAGATTTTGTCTTCTACCTTCATCATAGTTTATTATTGTTCGCATTTTGCGTATTCGATTCTGATAAACGATTTACTAAATTCACTATCAAATATTGTTAATATTGTTGCTGTTAAGCTTAAAAATGATTAATATATATTACCAGAACGTACGAGGTCTGCGCTCAAAAACAAACAGTTTATATCGTAACGTGTGCTTGAATTCCTATGATGTTATTATATTTACGGAAACATGGTTAGTGGATAGTATTAGTAACAGTGAGTTGTTTGATGGACGGTATCTTGTCTGGAGGCGGGACCGGGACTACTGTCGAACAGCACAGACACGGGGTGGCGGAGTGTTGATCGCGGTGAGGAGTGATCTGACCGTTGTGGAAAGATGTGACTGGCGTACCTCCGCCGAGGATATATGGGTGTCCATCGTTCTGAAGCGATCTAGACCAGCGGTAAGTTACAACATTAATATTTGCGGCCTGTATTTGTGCAAAGAAAATATAGGTAACTCGTACTTAACTCAATTACAAAACTTTCACCACAAACTTAACAACTTAGTATCCACCCACCCTTTAGATTCATTTATAATAACAGGGGATTTTAACTTCGGTGGCGATGTGGAATGGCAACAGTCTGTCGATAGTGCTGGACTATGTCCTGAGAAAGTGTCCATTCGATGTATTTTGGATTTCTTTGACACAATAAATGCGTGTAACTTGTCCCAGTTCAATAGTGAGCGTAACGTCAACGGTAGATTATTAGATCTTGTTTTCTCAAATGGCGCAATAAAAGTGAATAATTGTGATGACCCTCTGGTGGTGCCTGTTGATGTTCACCACAAACCGTTGATTATTAACGCCGATTTCGTTGAAGTTCATAAACTCAATGAAAAACCTAGAACAAAGTACATATTTCATCGAGGCGATTACCCTGCAATTACATCTGCACTAGATCTTATTGACTGGAATATGTTGTTGTCTGCTGGGTCCCTGGACCAAGCCATCGGCCTTTTCTATACCAAGCTATACGAGCTCAGAGACTTGTACATTCCCGTAAAACCACTTAAAAAATCAACACACCCTCCCTGGTACACTTGTGCTTTAATAAAAATAATAAAAGAAAAACACAAATACCATAGCAAATACAAAACTTACGGCAACTTATCCGATTACCACTCTTTCTCTCTCTTGCGAAATCGAGCTAAGGAATTAGAGGCGGTTTGTTTTGATTCGTATATGGAAAAAATAGAATCCTCAATCGCCAAAAATCCTAAGTGTTTTTGGTCGTATATTAAAAGTAAGAGAAGTGGTAATACATTACCTAACGTATTATACTACATGGACTCGTCTGCGGACACAGGCGAAGGTATCACTGAGCTTTTTTCATCTTTCTTTCAGTCTACTTTTCAAGAACCAGACTCAGAATCTGAAGATCTAGATGTTAATATTGACATTCACTCTGTTAATTCGGTAAACCTAAGTACGATCAGCGTGTGTCCGGAGACGGTCCTCAACCTACTTAAAGGTTTGGACCCATCTAAATCTGGTGGGCCAGATTTGATACCTCCAGTCTTCATAATTAATTGTGCAAAGAGTTTGCTGGCTCCAGTCTGTTTGCTGTTTGAGCGGTCCTTGAGAGAGGGTATCGTTCCGAAGATGTGGAAATCGGCATTTATTACACCGATTTTTAAAAAGGGTGATAAATCTAAAATTGAAAACTACCGCCCCATATCTAAATTATGTCTTTTTTCTAAAGTTCTTGAACGAGTAGTACACACGGAAGTTTATTCAGCTTTGCAACGCCATTTTGGCGACGAACAACATGGTTTCCTCAGAAAACGGTCAACTGCCTCCAACCTGATACTATCCAATGAATTTATAACCTCTGGGATGGAAAAACGATGCCAGGTCGACGCGATATACACGGACTACAGCAAATGTTTTGACCGTATAGATCATCGGGTGCTTCTTCAGAAGCTACATTCCGCAGGAATTCATGGTGATCTTTTCCGGTGGTTCTCGTCATATATAGATAATCGATCGCAGGCTGTGGTACTGTGTGGATACACGTCTGGTTGGAAATCTGTCCCATCTGGAGTGCCCCAAGGCTCAATATTAGGACCGTTATTATTTACAATATTTATTTTAGACATCAAAAACTGCTTTAAAAACTCACACATTCTACTATACGCAGACGACATGAAAGTCCTAAAAACCATACACACATTATCTGATACTGAGCTACTTCAGTCAGATCTTGACAGATTTGTGCAATATTGTAAAATAAACAAATTGCAACTAAATGTATCCAAATGTTTTCACGTAATATTTACTCGTCAGAAATCTATTATCGGCCCCGGGTATAAACTAGATGGTACTTTTATAAGTAAGGAAACCAGTATCAGAGATCTTGGTGTGGTACACGACAGCAAGCTACTTTTTGATGATCACATAGAAACAGTTGTCAACAAGGCGTTTAAAGCCTTGGGCTTCATTATTAGAGCTTGTTCTAACTTTCGTTCCCTTAAACCATTAAAAGTTCTGTATTGTTCTCTAGTACGTAGCCACCTTGAGTACGCTTCCCAAATATGGAACCCTCAATATGAGATCTACAAATCGCGTATTGAGTCGGTTCAGAGGAAATTTTTGCGATACTTGGACTTCAAGGCTAAGCAATTCTCAGTCGACTATGAACACCGCTGTAAGCGATATCATTTCTTACCGTTAGAAGTAAGACGTAATATCAGTGATATTTGTTTTTTAGTGAACATTGCAAACGGCTCGGTTGATTCTCCCGAACTACTCAGCAAAATTCTTCTTCGCACTAACCTAAACAACTTAAGAAAACGGCCACTACTGCAAGTACCATTCGCATCGACTAAGTATAGGCGCAACGCCTACTGCATACGTAGTGCCATAGCCTTCAATAGTTTGCCATCACACCTGGAAATCGATTTGTTTTGCACCAGCGCACACAAAATCAGAATGATCTTAAATAAGGACTATTTTGGTGACAACCACAGATAGCTTTTGGTTCTAATTTTGGTATTGCATGACTTGACATAAGACGACTTGACTTTACTTACATAATATAAGTTTTTTTTTTTTTTAAAGTGACATGGTCACTATCATTATTGTACTTTACTTTCTCGTTGTTATCTTTTCTTTTTGTACACCTGGTATGTACTTTAAATTATTCAAATCGCTGATTGGTCAACGCAAGTAACTTGTAACTACTTAGTTTTATATATGTGGAAGCTTGTAATTAGCAAATGTCCCTACTTATGCATGATATTTATAACTGTTATTAGTCTGTAAGCTTTCTCTAAAATTAAATAAATAAATAAATATTCCGAGCTAAAAACTATAAAAGCCGGGGTGCCACAAGGAAGTGTGCTTGGCCCAATTCTGTACTTGTTATACACTTGTGACATCCCAGAGCTGGAAAACAACACCATTGCGACCTTCGCAGATGATACTGCTATTATGGCTACCGGGTCAAGCCACAGAGAAGCAGTAGAAAAAGTTCAACTAGCCGTGAACAAAGTTTACGACTGGACACAAAAGTGGAAGATCAAACTGAATGAGTCAAAATCAGTTCACATTGACTTCACAAACAAACACTGTAACTACCACCCAGTCTACATAAATGGTATGCAAATACCCTATAATAATACAGCTAAATACCTAGGCATAACTCTCGACGCTAAGTTGCGTTGGAAAGCTCATGTCAAAAAGAAAAGACAGGAACTCGAAATACGTTATAAACGTATGTATTGGTTACTTGGAAGGAAATCCTGTCTATCAATACATAATAAGTTGATAATATACAAGCATATTCTGATGCCAATTTGGACGTATGGTATCCAACTTTGGGGCTGTACTAAACCAACCAACGTCAAAATAATTCAACAGTTCCAAAATAAAGTACTCAGGGCTGCAGTGAATGCACCCTGGTACATAAGAAACGATGACCTCCACCGTGACCTTGACATGGAAGTCGTCACCTCCATCATTCAAAAATTTGCTGAAGCCCACGAACACAGACTCCATCGACACGTGAATGTTGAGGCAATTCAGCTGCTAGACAATACAGACATAGTGCGTAGACTTAAGAGAACTAAACCATTTGAATTAGTGTAGTATAAGTGCAAAGTGAGTGAATAATAGTAACAATGTTGTGCTATTTATATAACACATGAACATGGTGTTTTTATAACTATATCAGACTCTAAGAAAGTGCTAAGGACTTGTGTATATGTGCATAAATATGGACACTATTCTTAGTTTTAGCAATCTATAATGTAACATAATAAGTCAGATTTAAATTACTTATTAGTATTTTTAGGCTAGATTGTAATTAGTTATTAAGAACTTCGTTCTTATAATTATTAAAAAAAAAAAAAAAAAAAAAACTTGCAGAAATAATCTAATATTGTTCATGAGTTCTGTAAGCTATAAATTGTGTTTATATCATACAGGATGGTGCCGACGATACGACAATAACCTATACCTAAATGTTTTTGCCTAATTCGTTCGTTAGTTACATTTTATTTTCACACGTTCCAATTATTCCTAAGGCTAGTAAACCAATATTTGTTTGTAAATTGTATTGTATTTCGTTTACAGTTTTATGCTATTTAGTTTTTTTTTGCGATTTTTTTCAGTTTTTTTTATTTCGGTGTTAGGATTTCTTTAAAATTTTCCAGTGAACTAGATGACCAGTGGTTTCATTTATTGTCGTATTGTCGGGACCAGCCTGTATAAATTAGCCGCGCTGTTAGAATTTTTGCGGCCGAAGTCACGGGCAAAGTGCTGTAATCTATACTTCTATACTAATCTATACTAATATTATAAAGAAGTAAAGTTTGTGTGTTTGTTAAATTGTAAGGGGTAATCTCGGGATCTACTGAACCGATTTCAAAAATTCTTTCACCGTTGGGAAGCTACACTATCCCCGGGTGACATAGGCTACTTTTTATCCCTGTATTCCCACGGGAACGGGAACTACGCGGGTGAAACCGCGTGACGTCCGCTAGTTAAATATAAACTAGCATTCAGCTGGTTTCAGTTAGAATGGAAACCAACCCAACAAAAGCTAGATAAATGGTGGTGAGGCTTAAAGTTAAGTCAGTTGGATAATTCAGTCAGTTCAGTTAAACGACTGAACATCCGTATTGCCCAGTCATTTGATCTGTGGAAGTCAGATTGCAGACGTTATATTGATATTCAACCGCATTTGGTTATAATGGCAGCTGACCCCAACTTGGAAAAGGGATGGGCAAATGATAGCCGTCGTAAAATATCTTCAATCAACGGTTTCTATTAAGGTTTGTGTCTTATTTTTTCTTTTTGCAAATGCCCTGTCCAAATGCCTACCCCATAGCTTTCCAATCTTCTGTCCCTTTTTTTTTTTTGGGGGGGGTGGGAAATCATCAAATAACCCCTCCCGCTCTGGGCAGAGCGAAAGGGAGTGTCAGACTTCTTCTGACTAAAAACTACCCATGTTCCTTCTTAGCCCTTGCGCCAAGGCCGCGGTATCTCTTTCGAACAACCCGCAGCACTGCAGTTGTCTCCGGCTAATCTCGCACAAGAGCTTCTAAGTGTTCGTGCCAGCGTTTTCTAGGCCTCTCTCGGCAACAACGCCCGTCTTCTAGCAGCCACTGCGTAATGTAATTCATTATTTTAAGATCAGTGATGACACCGGTACTACCAAATGCAATAAATGCAAGGAATCACCTTAGCATCATGTGGGTTCTCGGCATGATGCCATATAATAAAATAAAACATTCTGATTATTATAAATTATATTCGTGTTACTTAAGCTTTCGATTAAAGTCTTGGGTAGGAAAAGTCGTGCTCGTTTTCGTTGTTTATTTTAAATAATGTTTTTAATTTGGCTCAGATTAGTATAGGCTCTGTAGTCTTCATATTTATAACACCTATTAACAATAAATTGTGTGCTACCAATTTTCCACGTAGCTTTGGGGTTTCCATGTATTATTTCATTCCAGTGTATTCCAAGTATTGTCGTTCTTTTAAAAAAAAACGTTGCACCACACTAGGAATTTCTCCTATATCGTGGGTGTGTTCACAAACATTTAAACTCACATACACAAATACCCAGACCTGAAACAACTATCTGTAGGCCATACAAATATTTGTTCCGCGCGGGGATCGAACCCGCGACACGCAGCGCAGCAGTCCAATCGCTCAGCCACTGCACCAACCGTGCCGTCAAAGTTTGTTGTGTCCATGTGGTGTTTTGTGTGTTGATCTTAGTAGCAGCCACGGGGTCTGGATTTGAGCCCAGTTGATGGCAATAGGCTCGCCCCTTATTACATAGGACTTTAACATAAATGGCGAAATATGGGTGCACTAATGAATACACCTTTGCCTAACCCTTCGCGGAAATCGGTTTGATGTTGTATTATGATATTTCATCCCTTACCGGAAAAGCTGTACAAAAGAATCGTTGCCCGAGATAACAGTGATGTATTATTTTCATAATTATAATACAATAGCTACGTAATACATCAACTGATTGTCTGCCCCGACGATAATCCTAAGCCACGCAGCCAGCGAGAAGCGAGTAGCAACTGAATACGAGTTCTTTGTTTGTCAGAGTTTTCTTTAGCGATCATTATGAATCTTGGCAATCAGTTCATTTCCATGGATAAAATTAAATTGAGATACTTGATCATTATGAAGAAATGACTTGACAATTTCAACACTGGTCCACTGGTTAAACGATCATATTTAAAATCACGCCTGTACCTTATCCCCGAAGGATTAGGCAGAAGTGTACGTAACAGGACATTCACATTTCACCAGTTAAGTTTAAGTTGGGGGTGAGCCTATTGCCATCAACCTGATGGAAAAACCACATAACACTTTACCCGACCCGGGAAATGAACCTAGGACCTCAAACTCAGCAATCGCGCCGGCGACCACTAGGATCAATGGGGCAGTCATTAGAATATAGAATATATGTTTCTTGATATAGCAAATAGCTGAAAGCAAGTCGCTCTTCTTTAACAGGTTCCTAAACACGAACCATGTTTTTTCGAGACCGTATGAAATTATTATTTAACAACGTGTTTTATAAATTTCAATTTATGAGATAAAAGATCTTGTCTGGGTATCTTTTAGCCTTAGGCAAAATACATCTTCGTCTTTTGCGCCAATGTAATTAGCTATAGTACTTATAATAAAGTACTTCATGAACGAATGAACTGTACATAAAACGGAACGGCTCAAAGGTTTTTCTTTTAGAGAATATTTTCGGGTCTTTAATATATTCTACCTATTGAATCTGAGTTGCGTCTTATTTCATTGAAATAGGATGTTCATAATATTATTATTACATTAAAATTGTCCAAATATTTGCAATTTACCAGTAACAACCACTGTTCGACTTGCTCGTGGTGTGAAATTAAAGATAGTGGACTGTGTAATAAAGGCTTGGTTTATTGCCGATTAAATTACAATTAGAATAGCCCGGACAAAACATATAATAAATTAAATAAGCATTTTCGAGTGTCATCAGTCGGGGTAGGCTTCGAGGAAGCGAGTGGTCGGCGGTCGCATAGGCGCCCCGCACCTCAGCTCGGTTGCCGCGCAGGTTGATCACGCCGCCTGCGCGTGTCGTCTGCGTGTGACTGTTGGGTTCGATTCCCAACAACCACGGTGATAAGATTTGTGCTCGGTTGATGGCAATAGGCTCGCGCCTTATTACATGGGACGTAAGTATAATGTAATAATGGCGAAATATGGGTGTACTATTAGGTACACTTCTGCGTAACCCTTCAGGGAATATAGGCGTGATGTTTCGCTATGTGTTAATTAAAACTGGACATCGTGACCATCTATTCTCTCATGTAACTATGATGGCGTCTGATTTCAGTCAGTTGTTATTAAATTGGTATTAAACTGAATGCAGTTTAATACAATTATTTTACATGGAATGTCTGCCTATTTGCACTCCTCTACCAGGTACTAGGTAACGCAATACCCTTTGTCAAGACCGGCTGTCAGAATCTCAGAAATCTGACTACCCTTGACAGCTGTCAAACTGTAATGCGAATTACAAAGCTACAATTATCGAATTACCATATTAACTACCCTATCGCTACGCATACGCTAATGGTTAGCGTCAGTCCATGTACGTGCCCACCCTTCTATTGTTACACGTCGTTATAATAAAGCATGAAAGGAAAAAGGTCGTTCGGATGTTCGCCATTTTGACGGCACGCATACCCGAACATTATTGTATAATGGGTCATGAGGTTCATTATAAATATGGTGATTAGTTGTTGTTGTGATTATGGACGGAATTAAAAATCAGTATTATTTCAAAACAGACTTTACAGATTATTTCGCAACTTTGGGGTCCTGGCAACTAAATTCAAAGACATCCATCAAACTACACTGAATTCGCAAGATAGATCATGGGTCCATTCCCTCTCAATTGTCCCAGCAAATATAACCGCTCACAACTTAGGATCCATTAGTATTAATTACTAGATTGTGCCAGTATCTTATGTGTTAATACAGATTATAAACTATCTGTGTTCTAAATTTCATCCACAACCGTTCAGTAGTTTTTGCGTGAAAGAGTAACAAACATCCATCCATACATCCTATTAGTAGGATAGGATAATATTAATCCGTGGTGTTAGGCAACTGGGCTTATCCCAGTTGGAAATGTCCCATTGTGCCTATTGACCTTGTTTGTTCTGTCTCCTGCTAATATAGAGGGAAGTCGAAATATTTTTTTTCTTACTCCTCCGTTATTTTTTTCTGATTTGTTTCGTTGCGGGAACCAAGACAGTTAAACAGCTTCTCTGGGACTTTGGCGAGCTTCTTTGTTTCAGCGTTTTTCTGTTGGCTGCCTCTGTTGATTAGGAGTTGCAGTGGTTTGGGACTACTGTGGCGGGCTTGTCCCAATGAAAATAACATGATATCCCAGCAGTGGTATTCTCATAGTCTAATTATGTTGCTAAGGTCCAAATTAAATCCTTTGATTGTTCTTTTTGCACTTCTGCTAACTATTCACTTATAATGAAAAAAATTATATTATATCGGGAACTCGAAACTAAAAGTAAGTGTTTTCAATATTAATAATAGTTAAATAATATTAGTAGATATTTTTTCGTAGTTTTATTGATGTGGCGGATTGACAGTGACGGTAGTATAATTATGTTGAAATTATTTTGCACAAAGTTGACCTGTATAAGTGTGTACTCCCAATTTCAATTAATTTATAATCTTAAGACTCTTAAACGCTACTTATGTTCCAATTAAAAAAGCTTTGTATAAGAAAACCTGAACACAGTTGCCGAGTCAATCAATAAAGCGATTAAAAATTTAAGCTGTTGGGGAGTTGCAGAGAAATTTCGATACTCTGCCGATGCCTAGAAGCCAAGTTAAAGAAAGAAGTACTTAGGTACTTATTCAATATTTAAAGTGACTTTTCTTTGGAGAAAACCGCTAATTTTACCCTCTAGGTTGGCTTGTACTTTCGAAAGACAACATGACTGGAGTGGAGCGGTTTCAGTTAACAATTTGTTTTCGTTCTAGTGTCGATGTGAAAAGGGCGTTTTAATTGTTTCAAAGAGGCTCGTATAGACAGGATATGTGCCTGCTTTGAGAACTAACCTTGTGACGATTTGAACTTGTTTCTAAATAAAATTATATGTGCATAAAGAAATGTATGAATGTGTCCTTTGTTCAGCATATATTGTAAAAAATAGAAGTAATTAGCACTACAAGGTGAAAACGGACCTTTCGCGAAGCCGAAACGTTGACCCCCAATATATTTGTAACTAGAAGGTTTTCTAGTTACAAAGATATTGAGGGCCAACGTTTCAACTAGTTCACAAGTGGTTCCAGACCTCCTAGGAGCTCCCTAGGAGGTATGGTCTGGAACAAAACCAATATCAGAATGACGGGGAGAACTAGAGCCTTTCGGCTGCATCAAGGTTATTGTTACATCCAATATATTGACAGTATTTTTTTCTGGTTGCCACGGGCCACACCCGATTTTATACAGGATGAAAAAAATCTCTAACAACCATTTAAACAATTTACCCAAAAAAACACCATAAAAAAGCAAACACCAAGGCCTGTTAGCAATTCAGATTCGTTCTATATTTTCGCAGTAATAGGCCTGCTAGTAACACGCGACTTTACTTCATTTACATGTCATTAATATAAGCTGATGGAAGAATTCGTTAGCTGTTGGAATGTATGGACGTAATAATTGCTGGTGACGTCATATCTTGGTGTGTAGGGCGTATAGCAGTACAATAGATCCGTGTAACATACACTAGTATAGAATAAAGCGGTTTTTTCATAGCAGTGTACTGTTGGACAGGGTTATTGCAAATTCTGTCACAAATCTCCAACTTCAGCATTCAGTCTGTCCAAAATATTATAAGATAATATTTAAAATAATTAAATCGCTGTTTTACATTCTACAAAATACAATATGATAAGTTTAGGTGCATAACATGCAATTTTTTTTTGATTTTCCTGCATGTGCATATTTTAGTGGTCGAGTGCTGTATCCTGCTTTTAAGACTGGACCGGACCATCTTCGCGGAATTAGGACTAAATATTTTACACAACATTCAATATAATGGATTTCCGCAAAGTATAACACCTGATTCTATAACTTATCTAAACTTAAATCATTTAATAAGCAGAAGGAAAATAAATTATATTTCAAAAATAATATTCACAATAATTCAACTAATGAATTCTTATAATAGCAATAGAATTAATGTAGAAAATGGCTAACAAAAACTAGCGTAGACGTAACCTATTGAAAAATATGATTCCATTGAAAAGTCTCAATAGCAAAATACATACAATTTTCTCTTAAAAGCTCTTTCAATTTATCTGTAAACAAAGGTAAAATACTGAAATGCATTTGGAAAATAGCTTATCTCATCGGCGGGTTTTGTGTGGTCGGCCACCCACGTTCCAACGGTGTACCCGCCCACTTGTATTACCTACATAGGACACTGTAAACGTTGAGTGAATGTGGGTGGTAGTGGTACCCAAATTTAAGTCGGAGTACTGACTTGCATAATTATGTATATTTGCGTGGTAGTTTCAGGTGGTGCAATAAAATTAATGCCTATGTAGTTGTGGGCAGATGCGTAGGCCTAATTCGCTCTGACATTTCACGCTGTAAGACCAAGATGGCCTCAAGTGCTTGTTGGCTCGCCCACCGAGGTTTCCATATAAAACTTGTGAGTATTTTATTTTAGATATACAATATTTTGTGCTACATACTTACGATTTTCAGATATTTTCCTTTACAAGTATTGTAGGATTGCTACTTGCCAGATTGCGTGATTCTCAACGGGAAGTACTATATAATTTTTGATTCCTGTGTGAAATTGCAAAATAGTATATAACATAAACGGTCAAATCTTTTGATCACGACTTAAAAGTTTGATTTTCTCACTGCTGCTTTTTGCATTGTGTTTTTAATGCAAAATAGATATTTCTAAATTCTGTGTATTTACTTTGTGTAATTTATTTCATCACCACTACTCTCAAAACGGTGAAGGAAAACATCGCGAGGAAACCGGCATGTCTTAGAACCAAAAAATTCGAAGACATGTGACATCTATCAATCCGCACTGGGCCCGGGTGGTGGATCCCTCCCATCCCTCTCCTAGAGAGGAGGCCTGAGTCCCTGCAGTGGGAACATTATAGGCTGATGATGATGATGATGTGTTTTTGATGCTACCGGGATATCTCAAGAAATTCACAGCACCCGACCCGGGCATTGAACCACCTCGGCGGCCGTTCCTGCGACCACAAGCCCAATGAAACAACACATATCAGGGATGATAAATATGATAATATCAGCTTTGTAAACAACATTAGTATCTGCTTAACCCATTATTAACCCCACATAATACTCCTGTATCTTAACACGAGTAAATAACAGATTTCAATTAACCACATGTCAAGAACACGCGATAGCGTTTGAACTTCGCCGAACTGGTTTGTGTTTGGTATATCTTTGTGAAAGCGTTTCAGTTCGTAATTAGTAGGAAACCTCTTTGACCTAGGTAATGAATACATCTTTGTTTAAAGAATTCAATGCGACAGAAGCTGTGAAAGGTGAGTTCGTTATAAGAGTAGTTTTGGTTACAAACTGTAATACAAACCCTGCTTTATTCTAAAGTAACTAAGGTCTGGTTTTGGAAAAATATACCGAAATGTCTGTGAAATAATAGGTACTTATGTACCTATATATATAAAACTGTTCACTTAATTTAAATACAGTATAACTTAACATCGCGCCTGTAATCCCTACAGAGTTAAGCAGAGAGAGAGTTCTGCTGGTTGGGTTTATGTCCCATGGAAGTGAGCCTATTGCCATCAGCCGGGCACACATCCAGACTCAGTGGCTGCTACTGAAAGATTTCTGATGGAAAAATCCAATGACACTTTTCCCGACTCTGGAATTGAATCCAGGACCTCATGACCAACGACACAGTCCTAAAACTCAAGTCTTATAAGTTTACTAACATTGGCACTAAAGGAAAAATTAAACGCACAGGAAATCACTGTATTAAAGATCATAGAAGGTATCCCGTTTGTGAGTAATTTTAACCATTTCTAAATTAAAAATCTAAATGAACGAATAAACTATGAATACTTAATCTATGAAAACGGTCAAGGATGTGCGATTGTGCGTGTTTATACGTAATAAAAATATGGGCAAACCTCTTCAGTGGCACTTCGTTTGATGGTCCACACACTATTCTAGCTCTAATGTCGATATTAATATCGCTATGAATATCCAGGCCAAGCGACGCTTTGCAAATTCAGGAGATTAATAGAATAGAGGCTAAATTCTTAATTCAAGTAGTTATGGTTTTGTTTGCAATACCTCTAGCTGGGCAGATCACAGGAATTCAATGATTGACTTCTGACTATACCAGTCATACTAAGGAGTAGTAGTAGTCCTGAAAGAGGGTTGTGAAGGTCAGGTAGGCAGTAGCTCAATATAAAATATAGATTTTTATTTGCGAGACCCACAATGTAGTGGTTTCATGCGCTGAGTTGTGATCTTATAAAGTAGAAGTCTGAATTTCTGAATTGAAAATTTTCATCGAATCATTTTTTTATTTATATAATGGGGCTACTCTTTACCTCAATCTTGTCCTGAGGATAGAGATGAGACGATGTCGACGATAAAACGAGCTAACCCAAAATAAGCCTATCAACTCAAAATAGATTGGGGTCAGATGAATTTGGGAACACCGACGCAGGCAGGGAATTTCACTCCTGCAGCATTAGTATTCGATTAGGTACAATACACGCCAGGCTATTATAATCCTTCAGTCGCGTTAATGTATGCGTGGAACACCAAAATAAATAAATAAGTTCTAGTGTAAAAAATGTCACATTTACTCGTATTATTCAGCAGTTACGGAATTGGAGCATAAAGAAATGTGACGTGTATACGTGCGGTAACAAGCCAATTATATTTTTGAACTATCAAGCGATTCGTCAATAATAGGTATATGTTTACGAGGTTTCAATTCATTTCAATCAGCTATTACTATGATTCAGCTATTAAAGTCATATATAAAACGTGTTGCGCCGACCCCAAATAGAATGGGATAAGGGCAGGAAGATGATGATTAGAGCTAATAACTTAAAGAGAAAGTAGAAACATTATTTATGTTAATTTTGACTCTTTGCAACAACCCGTTGACATTTTAGGTAATCGTAGTGTATGAAACTTGAAAAACCCAGTGAGCTTATAATAGAAGTGTATAAAACTGCATATTATGACGAGATAATTATTTAGTCTCTCGTCAGAACAAGAGTTTCATACCTATTTTTATTTTCTTTCATTGCGTAATGTTTCTCATTATCGTACTTATAGTGAATGTATGCATTTTCTGTGAGCGTAATATTACAAACTGACATAGATTTTAAGTTTTTTGCAACAAACCAGTAGATTATTGTTATCTGAGCAAATAAATTATAATATTTTCTAAATTTCATAATAAGAAGTTTACGGTATAAAGTCTATGTTTGTAGAAACTTAATTAAAATCTCTTCAACCGAGTTTCTTACAAAGAGGAAAAGAACATGTAAATGTAGGTGAAGCTTCGTTAGACGATATTGTAGGTTATACAGATTATGACGTCAACGCATTCATTTTCCCACATTTTTACAAACCCGTCAAAATGTCAACTGACTGTTTTGTGCTGTTTATAATGTTTCAACTTGTTTTACTTCTTTTATTTTTTTTTCTTTCTGATGTCTGTGATACAAAGATTTTCATTCATTAGTATAGGCACTGATGATACACTTTTTCTGTAATGTTATTTTTTTTTGGAAAAACAAAATAGTAAATATTAATTTTCAAAAAAAAATAATTCTGTGAATTAATATTTACTATTTTGTTTTGACAAAAACACTCTGGTATAAACTTTATCTAGGTTAGAACTAGAAGCCACATTGTTCGTATGCATAAAAAAGATGCATTTATGAAGATTTTGGTGAGATGCAAGTGACTTAAAACTTTAGAATGGTAAAGAGATTATTTGCTCGACTATATATTGAAAAAAGCCGATATCTTTATTGTTTTTTTTTTGTCGAAACAGTACTGCTAAAGGTACCTGAACTAATGGTTGGGTACGTTGTTGAAACAGCGCCAATTTGATCCTTACCTTGCCCTTCTTTTTGTCGAATCGATGACTCAGTTTTTTGTCCGATCCCTTAAAATTGCAAGAAAGCATTTTTTTAATAATTCCTGCAAAGATTTAAAATTTGCAAAACAGCGTATTTTAGATACTAAGTTCCACAAAATAGAACATTTCCATTGACTACATACAGATAGGCATAATAATCTATTTACCAAGGCACCGGTTGCCATTCGCTTTTCTTACATGAAATCCATTTCATAAATAACATTTGAATCAGTGGAAATTAGGTCAATACGTAATTGTATTCGGTTTCAGAATACTGTCGGAATTATAAGATGTAGGGACTTAGGGAGCTTTGGGATCATAATAGGAGAAGCGTGTGTAATCGACAGTCACGCAGGTCGATCTTTAAGAATAAACCGCGCTTACCAAGGTCGGTTCGTGGATGGGTGACCACCCGTTGTGTACTAAGTTCCCCCCCGTACTTTGGAAAACATGTTAAGGCGTCGCGCGTCGCTCCGAGTTATAATTTGTAGTTCTTTGACAGTCGTTACAGGCATTCAGTGGCACAAAAGACTAGCAACCAATCATACCAAAGGGGTTTTGTATGACCCAGTACTAAGGGCTCGTTAACGTAGACGCGGGGCGTCGCGCGGCGCGTGCAGAAGGCTGGTCTCGAGCTTTTTTATTTATTTACTGAGAGGCGCGTCCACCGCAACGAACGCTGCATTTTAAACTAACGAGAGAAAAATCGCTTCTCGTAAAATCGATGTCTGAAATCGACGTCTGAAATCGTTAACGTTTTCATACATCGCCATGTGTTTGAATTAAAAACGCACATCGCGCCGCGCGACGCCGACGCCCCGCGTGTCCGTAAATGAGGCCTAACTGGGTTGTGGAGGTCATATATTATAGGACACTGTTCCATGTAAAATACTGGTATTTAACTGCATTCCGTTAGACTGGAATCCGACCCTTATTAAGTTGGAAAAAGGTTAGGCAGATGATGAAGTGTTGGACTTTTTTTTCTAGATAGCCATTAGTTCAGATGATTTCCACAATGCCTTCAAATCTGTAGATAGTACCAAGGATAATAGAATCCCTTTTTTTCTATAAATAGTAGACAAATGATTTTTTATATTACAACAAACATAAGTACTTTGAGTATTCGTATACTCACAATTAAATTACCAAACTTTGCGCACGCAATTATTCAGCTAAACACTGATTAGATCAGATTAATTAAACTACACAGACAGTTGACAGAACAATGACAGGTATTAATTTCAATATAATTCATAACTGAAGATAAATTCGGTCAATTAGATTAGTCAAGTGTCATATTTGTTAGAGCACAAGTAAGACAAGGCTGTTTTCCATTGCGACATTTGAAATTGAGAATAGCTATGTAGAAAATGGGCCTTGAAATTAAGGCATCTTTTTACCCGACTGCAAGGGAAGGGTAATGTTTTTATTTTTGATTCTGGGTGAAAAGTCCTCATGTATGTCCTCCGCCCTGGAGCGAAGTAGAGGGGTCTGTCAGACTCTAACTGACTGAAAACCCCTCCAATATTCCCTTCCCATTCCGGGGTGGAAAATCTCATGGATGTCCTTCGCCTTGGGGCGAAGTGGAGGGGTCTGTCAGACTCTAACTGACTAAAAACCCCCTTGATATTCTCTTCCCATTCCGGGGTGGAAAATTTCATGGATGTCCTCCGCCCTGGAACAAAGTGGAGGGGTCTGTCAGACTCTAACTGACTAAAAACCCCTCCAACATTCCCTTCCCATTCCGGGGTGGAATATCTCATGGATATCCTTCACCCTGGGGCGAAGTGGAGGGGTCTGTCAGACTCTAACTGACTAAAAACCCCCCTATGTTCTCTTTCCATTCCGGGGTGGAAAATCTTATGGATGTCCTCCACCCTGGAGCTAAGTGGAGGGGTCTGTCAGACTCTAACTGACTAAAAACCCTCCTGATATTCCCTTCCCACACTTGCAGCTCCCCAGCATGGAAACTATAGTGCACCTTCCACGATCCCCGACTAGTGCCAGCGTGCGTCTGCGAGCGTCCTCATGTACGCAAGGAGAGGAAGTATAATGCAATCTGCTCCAAGGTCCAACAGCTTAAATATACTGTACATAATTAATTGACAACCACCTTTCAAAGGGAACCTTTTGGCATTTTCGCAGTTCATGTTGATAGAGTAATACACATTGACACACCATATACGCTAGAACTTATCGGAATAAATTGTCTAATAGATGGTGAAAATCATATTTTTTAAATTATTTATTTGTTTTTAGTGTTACTATTATTTTCAATTATGATGAATTGAATTATGAGAGTGTATTTTATTTATTTTGTGTGACTGTATCTATTGTTTATATGTACTGAATGTTAATCATGTTTTATAATATGGGTTTTGATACCTGAAATAAATGAATATTATTTTATTTATTAAAAGTCATTGTGTAGTCTAAAGAAAGAACGGTCGTGGTAAATGAACTTAGTGACTCTCATTTATATTACGACTATGTATATAAGGGCTAGTCTATGTATGACTAACCAGCAGGGCTATTGCGTATCTTTTTAAATGTCAGTGGATATCATAGTGCCCATCGATTAACTGTCAAATGGTTCCATTTTGTACCAAACCATAACCATTTGACAGTTAATCGATGGACACTATGATAACCCTGCTGGTCCACTAAACACCGAGTGAATACGTGGATTAAGTAGGTGGAATTCTAATTTTGTTGAATGTTATCCTAGCTTCGCACTACTCCGCCTCTCTCAACTCAAATGGGCGTCCAGCTTAGTCCACATACAAACACATCGCATCCACACGTGAGGAAACACACACATACATACATTCACTTGAATGTTCGATAAACTCAAGTTCAAATTAGTTGGAATGTCAGTTTCTACTTTGATAGGTATCATAATTATAAATGTTATGTAGCTTAAATAACTTATGTCAGAAACTAAGCGACTGCAGCTTAATTGAATTAAGGGGGTAATACCAACCATTAATTTAAGAAGGAATCGCAAATCGTGCAATGCCAAAGGCTGTGATTTGGTAGTCAAGTGAAGTAGCAAACTTTGTCTTTATCACAGAGGTATACGCGTTTGTCATAAACGTTCTCGTCGGTTATATAATTATCTTTGACAGTCTTAAATAGTAAGGATCGAGTATATTAGAGGAAGTTTAGAAGTTGCGCCAGTTAAAAGGGAATATAAATAATAATAAACTGTCGTGTTATGGGCATGTGATAAGCACGATAAATCGATGAATGGCTAAAAGAGTGATGAATATAAATGTAGATGGATGGAGAGGGAGAGGAAGGTCAAAGAAAAAATGGATGGAGTATGTGAGGAATGATACGAAGGAAAAAGGGAATAAATGATAGCGTGACGACTGACAGGGCAGAATGGAAGAAAAAAATGTATTGCGCCGACCCCAAACAACATGGGATAAGGGCAGGAAAATGATGAGTCCTCTTGATTCTTTATTTTCAGATCAATATTTTGTACGTGTAGTTTCGTGAACTTCAAAATTTGATCAAAGCTTTTTTTAAAAAGATAAATGTAGATATGGACTCACAAATCCATGATATTTTGGGACCTGCAAAACATGGGTAGCGAATATAGCTTGTTTCTAAATGGAAAACAAATATTTTCTCTTCGAAATTAGAAGACGTAATTATTTAAATATTTTTCACAAAATTCAGAAACTCGCTTATTTGACAATGTTAAAGGTCAGTAATATGTATTTGATACGATCTGATATTTGAAATTTTGTTTCAGTTACTAAACGAAATAAAAATTAACCTTACAAGACTTGCTTTTGAAAAGAATAATATTATTTTATTAGTACCATTTTTCTTTATATAGACGAAACCTCTCGAGATTTCAAACATTAATGTTATTGCTTTTACAAAGTATAGGCTAAAAGAATAAACTCCTAATAGCTAAGACGTAGGATATTTTATTGAACCAAAATCCTATTTTACGATATAAATAATTCTTTCAACTTGGCATGCTTATTTTGAGGCTTAAGTAAGAAAAAGAGAACAAATGAATGGATGGATGGAAGTTAGAAAACGAGGAAAAGAAAATGTTGTATTATTTATACGTTATGTTGAATCTTCCCACGTAGCTGTTTTAACTTCATTGTTGTTGTTTTGTAAAACAATAAAATTAGATTGTAGTAAATAAAAAAAATACTGGTATTTAGCTGCATTCGGTTAGACTGGAAGCTGAGCACAACATTGTTGGGAAAAGACTAGGCAAATGATGATATAGTAAATAGAATCTTTGAAATTTTGTTTTGAGTTTATAAACAAAATCTCAAAGATTATCCTAATGTATGTATGTAAGGTTTTTGTCATGTCTATCTGTCTATCAGTTTAGGTATTGATTGTTGGGCAGCTGAGGCTCTTTACAGCAACCCAAAAATATATTGACGGCATTAATGACTTGTCAAAATATATTTTGATTTTAAGAATATTAGTGGCTGCTGGCAGATTCAATGTGCCTAGAGTCACCAACCGGAGCTTCTGAGAGAGATCGAGAGTTTTTATTGGCAACTAGTACTGGGTACACGTCAACTAGTCAACCCGTTGAAAATCTAGCGAAAGACCCCAGAGCTAGACTGACCCGACAATATACCGAAGGCATCCCGGATGTCAGCCTGTACGAGATTAGGATGGCTCTGAAACAGCTTAAAAACAACGAGGCACCGGGTGATGACAGAATTACGGCCGAACTTCTGCAGGTGGGTGCAAACCGGTCCTTAAGGCCCTTCAGAAGCTGTTAGATTTCGTCATACTCGAGGGGAAAATGACACAGGCAGGGTGCAGGGGTGTGGTGGTGCTCTTTTTCAAAAAGTGTGATAATGCCCGGCAGAAAAACTATAGGCCCATCTCACTTCTAAGCCATGTCTACAAGTTGTTTTCAAGAGTCATCACGAAATGTGCGTGTGAACTGAGGGACAATCGTCTCGCACGCAGGTTTGACGATTTCCAGCCTCCTGAACAAGCCGGATTCCGAAAAGGCTTTAGTACCGTAGACCACATAGATACGCTGCGGCAGGTTAAACAGAAGACCGAAGAGTATAACCTACCTCTCTGTTTAGCGTTTGTGAACTACGAGAAAGCCTTCGATTCGATCGAGACGTGGGGTGTACTGCAGACTCTCCAACGGTGCCAAATCGACTACCGGTATATACATCGAGGTGTTGAAGTGTTTGTTCAAAAACGCCACCAATATCAGTGTCAGCCCAACTTCAGGACCAGACCTCGAAACCTATCCTTCTGCAGCGCGGTGTGAGACAGGGAGACGTCATATCTCCGAAACTGTTCACAGCTGCAGTGGAGGATGTCGTCAACGTTCTGGATTGGAGAGTACTTGGCATCAACGTCAATGGCAAATTGGCGAGTACATCACTCACCTTCGGTTTGCCGACGATATAGTGGTCATGGCTGAGACCATGGAAGACCTCAGTACAAAGCTCGATGACCTTTTTTTTATGGTGGGTGGAAAATTATCAAATAACCTCCCGCGGCGGCTGGGACGAGAGGTTCTCTCCCTCTCGCGTTCCGCCACCTCCTTCGCTAGCATCACTGCTTCGCAGAAGGAGGCGACGGCGTCCCATTCCTCCTCGCCCCGGATCATGGCTTGCACCAGGGCCGGACGCGAGAGGTCGCCGCTGCCGATCGCCGCTACGAGAACACGGCGGGGCTCTACCCAAGAGGGACACACCTCCACGGTGTGCTCCACCGTGTCCTCCGGCCGATTCTCACAATATGGCATCCGGGCGTTTCCTCCCGCCTGATTCGGTGCAGGTACCTCCCGAAACAACCGTGTCCGTGGCGCCTCTCCAGCCACTCCTCAAAGAGGGGACTTACCGCCACTATCGTGGCGTGCCCTGCACGGGGTTGCGACAGTCGCTCTCTCCATGACGCCAAGCTCGATGACCTAAGTGGAGCTTCTGAAAGAGTAGGTCTTAAAGTGAACATGGACAAAACCAAAGTTATGTTGAATGTTCATGTAACACTCACTCGAAGTTGTGGACTATTATGTCTACCTGGGACAAACGGTCCAGTTGGGTAGGTCTAACTTCGAGAAAGAGGTCAATCGTCGAATCCGACTCGGCTGGGCAGCGTTCGGGAAGTGGTGCGGTATCTTCTCGTCCAACTTACCACATTGTCTCAAGACGATGATGGCCGATGGGGCCGAAAAGTTCTGGAGTGGCGACCGCGAACCGGAAGACGTTGCGTTGAGAAGCCTCCCACTAGGTGGACCGATGACCTGCTGAATGTTGCGGAGACCCGCTGGATGCGAGACGTATGGAACCGGTCAATGTGGCGACACGTGGGGGAGGCCTATGTCCAGCAGTGAAAGTCTTTGGGCTGAAATTATAATGATGACTGAAGAATATTAGTGAAGTTTGATGTTATAATTTTCCAGGTTTTGTTTTTTTGCCTAACCACAGAAAAACTACAAATTGGGAAAAAGTAATAACTTAAAAATGGCTCACTATCACACTCCTCCACCACACTACTTACTTCGGTATCGAGCACACTCAAGGGAAATAAACTAATAACCATTATCGACTATCTAACAAAGCAATCAAAGAAATTGAAATGCGTTAATGTTAAGTGCTAGTATACACGTTTGGAATAACAGTGGAGTGCAAGGTAGTTTTATAAAGACTTATCAGTTATTTGGTTTACTGACAGCCAAGTGATCGTCATTTCTATGAAGTTTCCGTATCAGTTTCATAGACCTTACTTGCAATATGAGTTTTTTTACCTATATGGTCCGACTGCCGGGGAACTGCCCCCTCCATAGCCAGCCATTTCTTTTTTGTAGTGAAAATTTTTTAAGGCGTTGTGCACTTTTTCCGTATCTTTAGTTTTTATATCAATGCTTCTCCCGTTGTTTTTTTTTCGTTCTTCTGGCCGTCATCATTTTTCATCATTTCAGCCTGAAATCACCCACTGTTGGGTATAGGCCTCCCCTTTTCTCTGCCACTCCTTTCTGATCTGTGCGTCCCTCATCCGCTCCGCGTCGCTTCCGCTTCGCATCCGCTTCTGGCCGTGCTCCGACCAATTATTATTTAGTTGTTCAAATACTTTACTTTTACCAACGAAAAACTATGAAAAAAAATTGAACCATATTTACCAAAAGCAAAACTAATATTCCTTCATAATCTCTCAGCAAAATGACCAAGTCAAATAAAAGTAGTCCAACCAAGTTAGTTTTAATCGTTTCTGAATAATCGCTAAAGGAAAGGACACTAATAGAAATGTATGTATTCATTAATTAGTATCTCGTTCGAGTTTTTTATTAGCTTTACAGGCTCATTAGCAAGATTTTAATCTAGACATTGTATGCGAACAAATACGGCCACGTATCGATGAACCAAAAAGATTAAAAAGAAAGAGTTAGCATCATTGAAACTGATGTTTTTCTTCTTTTATTTATTATGAATGCTAAATGAGGAGGTTCTAGCTTTATATTTTTGCATTTGATTTTTATTATTCGTATCTGTTAAAAAAGAATTATTATGAGAGTGCTCTGGTTCGTTCTTTATTATCTTTTTTGATGATCGGTCTAATCAAAGTTAAAATCAGAAACCAATATAAAGCGTCATCAGTGGAGTGAAAGCGTTTTGATAGTTGTTTACTTAATCTTCTTATCGAGATATCATCAGCCTATAATGTCCTCATTGTTGATACACAGATCTCCTCTCTATGACAGTGAATAGGCTATAATCATCTAAGAGGGTCTAGTGCGGGTTGGTGGATGTCACGTCTTCCAATTTTTGGTTCTAGAACATGCTGGTTTCCTCACGATCTTTTCCTTCCCCGTTTTGAGAGTAGTGGTGATGAAATAAACTACACAAAGTAATGCACCTGTCTGAGTTCGACTTACGTAAATTGGGGCCGTCAACTCTGGGTCACCGCTGCTCTATGAGCTAATATCTATACAAAATACTTAATTACAAACCTACACATCAATTAGAAGCGGCTAAACGGCCGTTCTCACGGTGCACGATATTCTTCTTATCGTGTGGGCCGCAGGTCGAACAACCCAACACACCCTAGTGTCGGAGTTTCTAAACCGCCTCAAGGGCCTCTGACATTCCCGTCGGGGCTGCGGGTTGTTCGAAAGAGATACCCCGGCCTCGCCACAAGGGGCTAGGAAGGAACATGGGTGGTTTTTAGTCGGTAGAAGTCTGACACTCCTTTCCGCTCTGCCCAGAGCGGGAGGGATTATTTGATGATTTTCCACCCCCAAAAAAGAAAAAAAAAAGCCATGGTTTGACGACCGCCATTTGGCGGCCAGCACCACCGCCTTATACGTATCCAAACTGGAAACAACAAAGTATACTTCCCGTGGGAATCGAACCCACGACCACCGGGTCACAAGGCAAACGCCTTATCCACTCGGCCACGGAGGCTGTTGCACGATTATAGATAAGCCTTTAATGTTCCCACTGCTGGGACACAGGACTCCACTCTATGAGAGGGAATGGGCTATAATCCACCACGCGGGCCCTGTGCGGGTTGGTAGATGTCACATGTCATCGTAAACCATTTGTCGTAAAAAGTTGGAATTACACGTCAATTCCCCGCTGCTTTACGGTTCATAAGAAATGCAGTATGAAACTTCCGGTACAATAAGGTCTGGATCATCGCCGTATGAACATGGCCTTAAGGTCCAATACGCAAAAGATAAATTAAAGAATAAGTATGTTACCAAGAAACAAAACAAGACTGCAGTGTGTGAGTAGCATCTTTTATATTATGGCCTTACCCAACATCGTAAGCGCAATCCAGCACCCACCGCTATACTTTCTGTTTGGAGGGTGGGAAATCATTTAATGACTCCTCCCGCCCTGGGCGGAACAGTAGGGAGTGTCAGACTTCTACTGACTAAAAACCATCCATGTTCCTTCTTAGCCCTTTGTGTTCGAGGGTATCTCTTTCGAACAACCCGCAGCCCCGACAGTACTCACCACCCTTAGCAAAGAGTTACGTTACGCACGTCACAACATGTCAAGAATAAATAATGCTCGCTCTGAAATATGATAGTGGAAGACACAGTAACAATGAGCGACAGCGTAAGTCCCCGCGGCTTAATCAACGTACGCAAATGACTCTGTAATGCTATGCTACCCTGGTAGGTACCGTGTTTTGTTAAAAATAATGATAGCTTATGAATTTCAAGGAATTCGTTGAGTGGTTTTCGCGGTTTTTGATGGTATTAGGGCACTTGCACGAACCCACTTGCGCCCTTACACTTTTGCGCGAATGTCTTTTGCGCAAATGTCCTAGATCCGTTTTGCTAGGTTTTAAAAAGGTTATATTGGATTAAATTATTAAAGAAATCATTTTTGTTCACTTACCACTATTCGTAACTGCGATTGGCAATTCACACTACATTTATCGATGAGGTAAAGACAAAAGTCGATTTCCATGAGCTCCGAAAGCTCAATTTAACAATATTAAAAGTCTTTGTAGAAATACGAAGCGATAAGCATCAGTCTAGGCAATCAGATTGGTATAATACAGGTACAGTAAACGGCCTGACGATCGCCATTTTACAAAGCTCGTTCAGGGACACGTACTACGCTTCCGTGTCATTATCACCGGCCAACGATGATAAGTTGGGCTATTGGAAGCCATCTTAAACACTAATATCCTGGTGGGAGTGGACGCCCGCAAAATCACTTTCAATATAAATCAAACTATTGAGCTTAACTCCATACTCCCAGACGCAGCGGAATTAAAGCAAAATTCAGTTTTTTTTAAGTAAAATATGGTTCAGAATTCAGCCTAGCCACGGGCCAAAAGACTTGTTACCGACGATATTATTCAGTTTCTAGATCTGACAACATCGGTTTCCACACAACTTGTCGAAACGATTGCGCGGTTTCAAGATTTTTCAAGTAATCTTCACGTTTACAACGAACGACTGCAGAAAACTCAACCAGTATTTGTACTGCCATTTGAAACCGTATCGTATTCGTCATGATTTTGTCCATTTACGTCTGTGCTGAATCTGTGTAGTAATGACAGCGTTTTTGTAATAAGAAGTAAACCTGTATATTTCTTGACGTCATGTAAAGCCAAGTTAGAAGTGGCATAAGCCCGTCGGGGCTGCGGGTGTTCGAAAGAGATACTGCAGCCTCGACACAAAGGGCTTAGGAGGAACATGGGTGGGTTTTAGTCAGTAGAAGTCTGACACTCCCTACCGCTCTGCCCAGAACGGGAGGAGTCATTTGATAATTTCCCAACCTCCAACTCTTTTAACACTAGGTCAAGCATTAAGCACATGACAAAGCAAGAAAGAAGAAGTGCCAACTCATCATAGACTGCCATTATTGAACTAGCACTTACAGGAGTACTTAGTGTATCTTCTTCTGTAAGCTCAGGCACCTTTCTTTACGATTTCGAACCGTGGCCAGTGATAATTAGGTTAGCCTCCATTAGCCCTATAATTAGATAGCTTATGCCTGCGGCTTGGAGTTCGGTAATTGCCATTAGCGAAAGTAGGTATTATCGGAATGGAAAGTATTCTATGTCTTAACCCAGGTTATAAACTATCTGTCTGTCAAATTTCATCCAAATCCGTTCATTTGTTTTTGCATGAAAGACGAACTTTCATTTATGCATTCATCCTCACAAACTTTCGCATTTATAATAGTGGTAACATAACATAGGTAAGCCAACCCCTGTTTCGTAGTGTATACGATATTATAATGACGAGAAAACATAAAATGTTAAACGTACCTTTAACAATTTACGTACCATGCAAAACATGAAATCCAGCCCGACAATTACACGTAGCATGTGACCTTTTTTCTGTCATAAATATTCCTCGCTGTGCCCCTGAGGGTAATATTCCGGAAAACTCAGTTTAAAACTAACGCAATAAATTAAAACGTAGGTAATACTTATTGTAGCAATTAATCAGAGTAAACAAACATTAATTACTTAAAAACTTGAGTAATCCTTTAAAGTGTGTTCTCGTATTTTGAATACAACACTGTAAAATGATACTCGTAAGGCCATATTAATCCCGGCCTCAAGTTTGAATATAACGTATGATTTACAACAGTACTCATCTTTGTGAATTACTTGGAGCACTCAGGCGTTAAACTTGCTTAAAAATATGAGTGGGTATCTAGTTTAATACACCAGTGTTGGGAGGGACACAGAACTCCCTTCTATGGACGGAGTGGGCCATAATCCATCACTTCTAGTGGGTGTGAGAGTTGGTAGATGTCATGTGACATGAAGACATGTGTCTTCGAATTAAAAATATTTACATAACATATTTCAATATTCACACTTGATATACGAGGAACAAATTGGTATAATTACTTGAACCGACTGTATTAAGATGCAAACACTAATAGACTTATGTAGCGCAAATTCATGAATCGCAAACGTTTGTACATTCGATCCAAAATTCCACACTATACGACTTCTATGACATTGACATAAGGTTTACAATGCACTGCACTCGTGAACTGCAACAACTACACCGCAAATCACACAAGAGACATTGAGAAATGTATTCCTCGAGAATTCTGATGTGTATTATTACAACAATGTGGAATGTTCATGCAATTTAAGCTTGCATTAACATGCATGCTGTGGGCGTGTACTGACCATTAGGCTTCATTCAGTACTGAGGCCAGTGAGGTGGTGACTTACGTATATAATGGAGTGACCAAATGGTCTAAGTTAGCCAAGGCAACTTGTGTTTTGGTGGGAAATTGTGAGGTGAAACGAATGAGTTAGTTAGGGAAGTACTGTCTCTAGCTTAAGGGTTGAACCTCATCTAGTAGCAAATCACAGTTTTCCATGCTTCTATCTTATTCTGTCGCTCAGAACCATCATAAGCTAGAGCGAGAAACAGAGCTTCCTGCCGAACACTTCGTCGATGCTGCATTCTGCTAGCAAATGACGGTTCTGACTTCTGGTTTGCCTCTTAATACTGTTTGCATGTGGGAAAAAAGACACGCTTTTGGAATCCGTTGCTGCTTCTCGATCTTTGCGCCATGAGGACATTTTCAAGCAAAAGGTCACAATGGCAAAGCCACAATGGTGTTATTCTGACGTAGATAAAAAGAAGGCAAAAAATATAATTACAAATGACTGTACCAGTTGAAGAAAAAAACATTTCATTTTGTGTTCACAAACACGAAATTTAAAAAAATTAACCATTGAAATTATTTCATTCACTATTTACTGAATTTTTATTTGATTTCCGTCAGTAACGGACACGATCAAAAAGCGAAAACACGTTTTCGACTGTCAAATTGTTTGAGTAAAAGTAGTTTACTAAAGTGCTACCTTAAAACGTCAGGCGCAAAGTAAACAGTGATCGATAGATCAAACACGACCCGGCCCATAATTTATTAAATGAAATTAGTAATTGTCGATAATTTTGTCCAAGGCCGTGCTTACAAATCAACCTTCCTAACATTTCTGGGAATTTTGGCAAAACATTTTGCTGAACAGTTAACGGTTATCTTAATCTTGTAGAAGATTAACGAAGGTTTGGTAAAGGAATCGAAATTATCATTATTTACTAACTCTCACTGGACCTATATACTGAAAACGGGATATTTACCATGTTAACATGGTAAATATCCCGTTTTCAGTATAAATAATACTACCTACCTACTACCTACTACCCTACCTACCTACTACCCTACTCACCTACTACCCTACCTACCTACCTACTTACTACCCTACCTACCTACTACCCTTACCTACCTACCCTACCTACCTACTACCCTACCTACCTACTACCCTACCTACCTACTACCCTACCTACCTACTACCCTACCTACCTACTACCCTACCTACCTACTACCCTACCTACGTACCTACTACCCTACCTACCTACCTACCACCCTACCTACTACTCTACCTAGTCTACTATCCTACGTACTGAGTTGTGTTTTGTTATTCTGTCAGTTGCGTTTTGTTATACCACGTTTTATGTCACGTCCCACGGGAACGACGGGAACGGGATAAAAAATATTCTTCTCCTGGTTCTTAGCTACCTCCCTACTAATTTTCAGCCAAATCGGTTCAGCAGATCTCGAGTTATAAGTGTTGTAACAAACCCGTCTTTGTTTTATATATATATATGTACACACATCAACACTGTCTAGGGATATTTTGGATTTACTCAATTTACTCAAAATGTATTAAAAATAGCATACAACATGTACATATTTTTATAAAGCCCATTTATCAGACTACACTCCAGAATAAAAGAAAACAATGTTTTTTTGCGTAAACAAATTTTTATTCAAATAAAGAAAAAACATGAAATAATGGTAAAACTAACAACGAATGTGTTTCTCAAGAAAAATTTACAAATAAGGAAAAAATAATTTGTTTTTAACAGTTCTGTGAAAAATCAGTAGTCAGTAAAACCACCCATGACGTTAATAACGGTCCTGCAACGGTTTTTCATGCTTTGGATTAAGTTATCCAAGTCTTGCTGCGGTATATTGTGCCAGGTCCGGCTAAGATGCAAAAAAAGTTGCTCTTCCGTCGCAACGTTTGCAGGGAAATTCCTCAAAGCCCTTCTTTGGAGTATGTCCCACGCGTGTTCTATGGGGTTTAGGTCAGGCGATTGAGCGGGCCAGCCTAAGACCGATACGTCGTGCTCCTGCAACCAGCTCGTCACCACTCTCGCTGTGTGCGGACGGGCGTTATCGTGCATGAGCGTGAATTCTTGGCCCATTTGTAGTCGATGGGGGTAGATTATTGGTACTAGCACCTCGTTACGATATTTTGCAGCCGTCATGGTGTTTCTGATCCAAACGAGGTCTGTTCTTCCACCAACACGAATTCCCGCCCAAACCATAATTGTCCCGCCGTGGTATGAATGGACTTCCTGAGGATGTTGCAGATGGCTCTCACGACCAGGACCTCGCCAAACACGCACTCTACGTATATCGGGATGGAAACCGAACCGGGACTCATCGGTAAACAGCACTACAGATCACTGGTTTTCTTCCCAGAGCAAATGTTCACGAGCCCACTCTAGTCGTCGTCCACGATTTCCTCGGCGTAGTGCTGGAGTACGAAGCGGTCTGCGAGCATGAAGGTTAGCTTCATGCAGCCTTCTCCTCACAGTTTGGTCACTCACAAGCAACTAGTGCTCTGACTGGAGCCTCTGAACCAACTGCATGGCCGTAACATTTGGTTGTCTTCTCGCGGCAACTTGCAAAAATCGGTCTTGTCGTTGAGTGGTTATGCGCTTCCCGCCTGGGTGTCTTTCAGCCACTTTACCAGTAGCACGATAACGTGACCATAACCTTGATATCACGTTTTGTCTTGTTCCAAACTCCTCAGCAATACTCCGTTGAGTAGCCCCAGCTTGGAGCATGCCTACTGGCCCTTAACATTTCTTCTCTAGTTAAATGGCGCCGCTGCATGATGCACACAATAACATTAATTCGGAATTAACCGATAACTTGTTATAAAACTTAAATTGGACACAAAAAAATAGCCACAAACTACTGTAGGTAAATGAAACCTTCGGACTTCGCTACCATTATGCCGCGTAAATCTTTTGTTTTTAATGTATTTTTTCAAATTCAAATTTAGAATCGTTCAAAAAGGCTTACAAAATAAACTTTCTTCAAAAGAATTTAAAAGTGGCCAGTATTTTTTGAGTTTAAGAACTTTATACAAAATATCCCTAGACGGTGTTGATGTGTGTATAAGATAAGATATAAGAAGATAAGATAAGATGTACAGACTTTTGCAAAAATGCATGGACAATTTAGAACTAAAATCGTGTGAAGCGAGAAATAACACCACCTAACGTAAACTAGTTATCGACCATAAACGTTCACAGGAAAATACACACTAACGTATCCATGCAATTTTGCAGGTGACTGTACATTGATGCTTGTATTCCCCCACAAGATGTACCTATACGCTACGTTTACTCTCAGTGAAGATGACAAAGATATATAATTATTCTGCACGAGTATAGACGTTGATTGTAGGCAATTAGTTCAGCACCTTGTTATGGACTTTGAGCTTTTAGTGGTTGCTTAACCTATTTTGTGAAGAAATTGATGTTGTATGTAGGTCAGTATGTTCAAACTTATTGGATGCAATAAAAGGTAGATAGACACAAATTAACGGTGAAGGAAAACATCGTGAGGAAACCGACAAGTCCTAGAACCAAAAAATCGAACACTTGTGACATCTACCAATCCGCACAGGGCTCACGTGGTATGTCGTGGTAGGCCTAATCCCTCTCAAGGAGAGGAGGCTTCTGTCCTAGCAGTGGGAACATTAATATGCTGATGATTATGTTGAGACACAAATGAAATTTTTCTTTACTAGTTCCATACAGAAAGTCTTACACTCTAAGTAAGGCGACTTGTATCGAATTATTCTCAAAGTTGTGAGACCTTTTTTTTTTTTTTTGGGGGGGGGTGGGAAATCATCAAATAACCCCTCCCGCTCTTGGGCAGAGCGAAAGGGAGTGTCAGACTTCTACTGACTAAAAACCACCCATGTTCCTTCTTCGCCCTTCATGTCGAGGCCTCGGTATCCCTTGCGGACAACCCGCAGCCTCGACAGGAAGTTCTGAGACCTCACAAATGCTCATTCAGAATTTTGTAGCATACAGAAAACGTGTAACATTCGCGACTCAAAGACCGGTTACGTTACTTTGATACACCGCAAATGTAAACATTAAAGGTCATTTTCACTGAGAATTTCTCTGGTTCCAATTAGGTTTGTGTACACTTACTGCTTCTCGATTCGCAGAAATTCGTAGATTTCATTTGTTTTTACTCCAAACATTCGGTGTTGACAAAAGTGTTCAATGATGGCGTCGTTAATTTCTGCTTTGTTATTTGTTTTGTTCATTAACGGAACTGGATAATGAAAATGCGACGTTTACTGTTTAGTATTTTTCATACTTTACAAACAGGTGTCACGGATATCCAGTTACTAACATTTTTTAAAACGTTCTTTTTCTTTATTTTTCTTTATTTTTTCTGTCATTAGTTCAATGTGTACCGATTCTCTTCCGTGCCTCCGAAAACTAGATATGCAGTTGGTCCCGCCTGGCATTTGTGGATTTTTGACAGTCGTACAGGAAATCAGAGGCCCCAAAAATCGTCAGTCTTAACACCCCTTGTTAAGCTTGCAATACCTATTGTATTAGGTATCATATTACCCAGTACTAACTGGGTTGTGGAAATTTGGACGTCAGATAGCTTCGTGTAAAATACTGGAATAGGGTAGTTGATTAACTAATAAAAATATGATTCTGTTTAGTCCATCTGTGAGATTATCGAAAAATATTGAATGTGTTTTTTGTTTTATGAAATTAATAAAAAAATACGAAAATAAAACAAGTCAAAGACAGACCAATATAAACGAGCTTAACCAAACTGACCAATTACCTAGTAACCAGTTATTTCTATGAAGACTATCTAAATATCATACACCAGAATATAGCAGGACTCATAAATAAAGCAGATGCTCTCACTGTGTGCCTAGAAGAGCTCAGTACGAAGAATATCGACATTGACGTGATTTGCATTTCTGAACACTTCATGATGTCAGGCTATGAAGATTTTCTGACTATTCCCAACTTTGACTTAGCTGCGTGTTATAGTCGAACAGAATCAAAACGAGGAGGCACTTGTATCTTGGTTAGAAAAGGACTTCGGTGGGTGGATTTGCCTGACGTAAATGTACTAGCAATAAGTAAGTCATTTGAATGTTGTGCTATTGAATTAATGCCGTCAAGCACCATTGTTATATGTATTTACAGAATCCCGAAGACTAATAATTTGACCATATTTTTTGACCGCTTGGAGAAATTGTTACTACTACTAACAAAGAAACAAAACCAAAATATTGTAATATGCGGTGATTTCAACATTGACATGTTAAAACATAGTAATATATCATTTGATTTAGAATGTCTGCTTCTCAATTTTAATTTTAAGTTAGAAATCAACCAACCTACCAGGTTAAAAAGTAACACATGCATTGATAACTTTGCACATAACCTTGGTACTAAATGCAAAGTTGATGTATTAGAATTAGCTTTGTCAGATCACACGTGTCAAATATTGAAGTGTCCCATAAAAAAGACTTGGCGCATACATCATTGGTATGTAAAACGACGTGACTTTAGTTTAGAAAATATGAACAAGTTTAAGAAATGTATACAAAACATGTCTTTTTCAAACGTTTATGAATTCGATGATCCAGATAATGCTTATAGCCTATTTTTGGAGACTTTTTCCATGTTTTATCGTCTGTGCTTCCCATTTAAACTTATAAAAATAAGGCTACACAAACGACCTCAATGGGTGTCGCGGGGAGTAAGAGCCTGTAGTAAAAAGAAGAGAACACTTTTGTGGAGTTACCGTTTAAACCGAAATGAGGCAAATAAAAGGAAACTTAGGGATTATGCTAATACATACAAGCGAATAGTCAAGCTAACTAAACGTGCACAAAATACTTATAAAATAAAATCTGCCGTAAATAAATCAAAAGCGACATGGGAGATCATAAACGAGGCAAAACCAAAACTACCTAAAAACACAATTTCAAACATTACCACTGGTAATAAAAATATAACAGATCCCCGTGAAATAGCTAATGCTTTCAACGATTTCTTTATTGATAAAATTAAACCTGTCATTCATACCGGAATACGAGTTACTTCGAACATAACCAAATCGAGCAACTCGATGTTTATGGCACCTAGCAACGAAAACGATATAAAACAAATAATCAAATCTTTAAAAAATACTAAGAGCGTAGGACATGACGGTATATCCACAGAACCAATAAAATATGTGGCGGACAGCATTAGCGTCCACTTAAGTCACATAATTAATTTATGCATATGTCGAGGTGTATTTCCGACTAAACTGAAGACTGCTGTTGTAAAACCACTTTACAAAAAAAACGATCGAGATAAAACGGAATCTTATAGGCCGATCGCACTTGTTCCTATTTTTTCTAAAATTTTCGAAAAGTACATTTATGAACAAATTCATAAATATTTGGTACAGCAAGACATATTGACTGAAGAACAAAAAGGATTTAGGAAAAACAAAACAATTAATATGGCTATCTATGACTTTTTAAATAATGTAATCACAAATGTTGATCGAAATATACCGGTGTGTTCAATCTACTGCGATATGACTCAAGCCTTTGACTATGTAGATCACAATATTTTACTTAATAAATTAGACGCGTACGGAATAAGAGGCAATATCCTACAACTTATCGAGTCTTATCTAAAAACTAGAAAACAGTATGTGGAAATTACACAAGTGGATCAAAAAACAAAGCACGAAATGGTCTATCGGTCGCGTAATAAGATAATTAAATATGGTGTGCCTCAGTCCCCTGAGGCACACTATATTTAATTATCTTATTTAATTCATATTTAATTACTTAGCGTGCTCGGCCCCCCTCTGTTCATACTTTACATAAATGACCTGCCAAAAGTAACGGAACATCACATGACACTATTTGCCGATGATAGCACTGTTACCATTGACTGTAAAGACAAACTAAAATATGACAAACTAATATATGAAAATGACATTACTAATACTATTAATTCAATAATAAACTGGCTTAGCAACAATAACCTTATAATAAATATTGACAAGACCAAACTAATGACATTTAACCAACGCAAAAATTTGACTATGAACATTCTTTATGAAAACAATAAAATAAATCAAGTTGACACAACCAAATTCCTAGGGTTAACCATAGACCAGCGACTGGATTGGAAGGCACATACGATAAATTTGGCGAAGAGACTTAGCAAATCTGCATATGCTTTGTATAAACTTGCACCAGTCATAGGAACGGACGCTATTGTTACAGCATACCATGGCATGGCTAGTTCATTGTTAAGATATGGAGTTATTTTCTGGGGAAACTCATCCAATAGGGAAATTATATTTACGCTTTTACGGAAACTGCGTCATTACGGTGTTCAAAACGAGGCCCTAAATGTGATAGATTCGTATTTACAAAATAGATTCCAATGTGTAGACGTAAATGGCGCGAAATCTTCCAGACTACCGGTTCGGCTTGGTGTACCTCAAGGTTCAATACTGGGTCCATTTTTATTCTTGGTTTATATTAATGATCTACCATATTATTTAAAAGGTTTTTGTGACGTTGTACTATTTGCAGATGATACCTCTCTTATCTTTAAAGTAGATAGGAATAGACACAATTTTGACGACGTAAATAGCACGCTATCAATGGTCACGGATTGGTTCACAACAAACAACCTTGTTCTTAATGCCAAGAAAACTAAAATAATTAAGTTCGCTTTACCCAATGTCAGAAATCTAGGTCCCAATATTATCCTCGCCAATCAAGAGCTGGAAACTGCCGACTCTGCTGTATTTCTGGGCATAACAGTAGATTCAAAATTACAATGGGGATTACACATATCAAGCCTAGCGGGAAGGCTAAGTTCGGCCGCATACGCCGTCAGAAAAGTAAGACAATTCACTGACGTTGATACAGCACGGTTAGTCTACTTTAGTTATTTTCACAGCGTTATGTCCTACGGTATTCTGCTGTGGGGCAAAGCTGCTGATATTCAAAATATATTTGTTCTGCAGAAGCGAGCCGTTCGTGCAATTTATCAGCTGGGTGCCCGAGTTTCTCTTAGAGATATTTTTAAGGAGATTGGTATTCTCACGGTTGCTTCTCAGTTCATCTTTGCCAACATTTTATATATTAGACAAAATATTCACCTGTACACTAAAAACAGTGATATTCACAACTTTAACACCAGAAATAAGCATAAACTACGCGCTCCTTTTCACCGGCTTCACAAAGTTCATAATTCATTCGTAGGGCTCGGTATAACATTTTATAACAAACTGCCATCTTCGTTTTTAGACTTGCCATTTAATGCATTTAAAGCCAAAGTGAAATCTAATCTTTGTTCAAAAGCTTACTATTCCATTAACGACTACTTAAATGATAAGAATAGCTGGTCGTTGAGTTGAACACAAGACAATGTTTGTAATTTATGTTCTTTCTCCAAAATTAGTTTACTGATATAATTTATGTTTTATTATTATATACCTTTTATTATTGATTGTAGTCAATCGTAATATTAACTTACACATAGTATTGTATCGAGTCTGGTTCTTCTAACCAAACAGACAGATGTGTTGCTGGAGAGTTTGTTCCGCCACTTCTTCTTTCCAGCAAAAACACTAGGAAGTGTCGAAGGGTGGGCGTTTTGGGGGACTGTCACTTGTAAATAAGTAAAGTAAAGTAAATTTTGACGTTCGAAAAGTGCTGATTATCAGCCTAGTTTGAATAAATGAGTTTTGATTTTGATTTTGATTTTGATTTTAAAGCCCAAAAAAAGTGCATCAGGGCAATGTTTGGGCTAAAACGTACGGATACATGTAAACCTTTTTTTATTAATTGTAAAATACTGACACTACCCTGTATGTACATATTCGAAGTTGCAGTATTAGTTAAAACCAACCCGAATTTATTTCCAAAGTTATCTGACAGAAATGACCGGAGTCGCCGGCACGTCAGTATGTTGTGCTCGAGACAGTCCAAAACAGCTATGATGCGTAATAGTGTTCTTTGTATGGCACCAACTATTTATGACCATATACCAGAATCGATTAAAATATTAAATATTCACCAATTCAAAAGACATTTAAAAATCTTTTTGTTAAGTAAATCCTATTATAATATAAATGAGTTTCTGAAGGATAAAATATAATGTTATTTTTTTATTAATTGACATGTCTGTTTAATTGTTTTCTTTTTTATTGTGTATTCTGATAATACTTGACAATTTTTATGACGAAATATAATTAAATTTTTGACATTTCTTTTTTACTGACATCTGTTGTAATAATATAGTATAATTGACATCCTTTATTTAATGATATTTTATATTGACCTCCGTTTAATGTTTTTTCTTTATTGCGTGACATTTAATCTGGAATTTGACTTATTAACTTTACTATTAACTTTACTATTAAATTGTATTTTATTGATTTTTTTAAATTTTGTATTGTTCTAATTCATTATCATTATATTTTTGAATTTAATAGTTTTTTTATAAACTGCAATGGATATATTTTATTAATCTAAAAATTACATTCTTATTTTTAATTTATAACTTCAAAAGATAATAATTGAATGAAACTGTAATAATTTATAAATTGTTTTAAAATGAATCCATTTATTAATTTGTTCACATTTGTACGCTTCACGGCAAAACATAGAGAATCTATTATAAGTATATTGTAACATCTCGCACAATGTGTAACTACCTATGTTTACAAATAAAAGTTTCTTATTCTTATTCTTATTTCTTATTAAAGATCGTGAGTGGGGTTGGTGACGTCACTTTCTGGTAAAAATGTACCAAACTGTGCGCGCGCGACTTTTCGAAGCACTGTATCGTCTTCATTTATTGTTTACGTGAAAAAAGAAAAAATACGTGTCCAATATTTTTTGGAAATCCATCTGACGGACTCATTAGATTTTTTTTTTTCAACTACCCTATTCATTCGGTTAGACTGGAAACCGGCCACAACATACTTTGGAAAAGTCTAAGCAGATGATGATGATATATTTTCGTTATGAAACCGATTTTAAAAATAGAAACCCATTTTCTTATCGTCATGTTCTTTTCTTCAAAGCGTGGCCTCATATCTTTTATTTTGACCAAGTCTATAAAAATCTTTTTGTGAACAGTGCTAGGAATAGGTTCTCTAACAATAGGGGTCAAGCTCCAAGGGTCGGATTCAAATCCGCTGCCCTACCCAAGCCTGTGGGCTATTTTCCTTTCATTAATATTAATTTGGTTAGCTCAACGCTTTTCTTTGAAAACGCATTTTATAACAAAGTAAAGTAGACATAAGTTACATATTTTAATGTAGAATTGTTAAGTAAGAAGAGTTACAGACTGCCTCGTTGGTCTAGTAGTCGTAAAGCGTGACTGCTGAGCACGAGATCCAGGGTTTGATTCCCAGGTCGGGCAAAGTGTTATTGGGTTTCCCTTCAGGAATTTCTTAGTGGCAGCCACGGAGTCTGAATTTGTTTTTTTGTTTTGTTGCCGACGGGGTGTTATATAAGTTTGACGTGTCTGTGTGTATGTGTAGCTCCGGAACGCATGAACCGATCTTGATTCTGTTTTTTTTGTTTGAAAGGTGAATTAGTCGAGAGTGTTCTTAGCTATGTACGATGAAAATCGGTCCAAGATGGCCACCGCCACAAAATGGTGGATTACATATTTTTTCACAACTTTATCAATATATATTATTATGGGTATCAAATGAAAGAGCTTGATTAGTAGAATACTATGGAAAATTTCAATCCAAGATGGCCGCCACCACAAAATGGCGAATTACGTTTTTTTTATAAACTCCCTCAATATGTGTGGGCAAGAAATGAAAGGGATTGTAGAATAATGTACACTATTAAATAATATTATATTGAATAGGAATGAGGAATATAAATTAACGAAATTAAAACTTGTAACAAACAACATTTAACACCACTAGCGACATCTATAATGCAAAGCAGTTACTAAGTAAGTGCCGTCATTCACCGCTAGATGGCGCTGTACAAATACGTCACGATCCTGAATCTCGGTGTTAAGATCTTCCGTGGTCTAATGACCTCCGCTAGTATGTTTAATTTTGATGGAGTTTTTGTTTTGTAAGTCTGGACTAGCAGTGCATTTGTGGATCACGTCCTACGGGGAATGATCTCATGAGACTCAGCTGGCCTGATAACAATTAACTATATTTTTGGATTAGAGGACCCATTGTTCGCTCCCTTCGTCCTTACTGGGAAGAGGTTGCCGGGACTTGTCCTATATTTGATTGTGATTTAAATAAATCCCTGTCACGAGCTTGGTTTTCTCTTCGTGCCGGAAAACGGTGACGACATCCCTTACAAACTGGCGACCAACGGTGGGCAAGAACAGGATAAACAGAAGTTCGTCACGCGCTCAGGCAGATTAACGACGACAACTGTGAGGACCTCACCAAAAACGATGTCAGTCAACCTGTCCGACACCCAGTTTCAAACCTTACTGGAGAAGATCTCATCGCCCAAGCAGGGATCCTTCACAACGTGCACCACCCATTATGATGGAACCAAGCCCTACATCTTGAAGACAGATGCTAGTGGTTTTGCACTAGGAGCGGTTCTCGTCCAGGGGGAGAAGGAGGAAGAGCACCCCGTGGAATATGCCAGTAGATTACTTACGGCAGCCGAAAGAAACTATTCCACAACCGAGCGGGAAGCGCTAGCTGTGGTATGGGCCTTGGACAAATTTCGAGCATACATAGAGGGCTTACCAATTACCGTCATCACGGACCATCAAGCTCTGAAGTGGCTTATGAATTTAAAATCACCAAGGAATAATGAAGTTGATTTCAGGAATATACTCATTTCTGAAAACATCATACCTGAAATAACCCCGAAACTTAAGACGCTGGCAGACAGCTTACTGAAAGCGAGAGAAGTTCAGGAAATGAAAGAAGAAGGTCGCAAAGAATATGTTGACCGACAGAGACGCAACCATCCTCAATACCAACCAGGAGATCTGGTTCTTGTCAACATACATCCTATCAGCAGAGGAAATTTGGGAGTGACAGCTAAGTTTGCGCCCCGAAGAGATGGTCCATATATTATAGTGCAACAGCACGGGCCCGCATCCTTTAAAGTAGCTTCACCAACTACTCCTGAAAATCCAATCGGACTATATCATACGTCTGCTCTAACACCATATAAAGGTGAAAATTCTACCGAAGTCCCCGCGCCCGTACAACCGCTCAGAAGAAGAGGACGACCTGTTACCCAAACCACCCTTCCCGCCGGTAAAAGAGGGCGTGGACGCTCTAGGAAGCAATAGAACTCCAGTTCCTCTCGCCGAGACGTCATCGGGAACTGAGGGGGAGTTTGTAACAAACAACATTTAACACCACTAGCGACATCTATAATGCAAAGCAGTTACTAAGTAAGTGCCGTCATTCACCGCTTGTCCTATATTTGATTGTGATTTAAATAAATCCCTGTCACGAACTTGGTTTTCTCTTCGTGCCGGAAAACGGTGACGACATCCCTTACAAACTGAGTTAAAACGGAGTAAAAGTGGAGAACCAATGTTTAATGTTTATTGCTTCTCAGCGAATGACTGCCGTGCGCGTAATTATTTAGTCGCGCGAATATTTTTACTTTGTGATATCTTATAAGATATTTGTTTAAACCGTATAGAGTAAAGGGCACATATTCTATATTGAATTTCCGTTCTAACAATCATATTTATTTAGATATAGATTAATACCTACCATATGGATTAAATAAACTACGCAAAAATAATTGAGTCGGGGGTTTTTAAATTTTTAATGTATACTTGTTTTTGTATTTAATTTTGTTTGTGAAGAATAGGCTCGTTCCCTATTACATGGGGCTTAAACATATCTGGCAAAATGTGTGTCTTTTATTAGGCACACCTCTGCCTAACCCTTCGGGGATTACAGGGGTGATATTATGTTAAGTAAGAGGAGTTGAATTTAATAGATGTGAGCTTTAACATTTAACTTAATGCATCAGTTCCGCTTTCTTACAAATCCAAGTAAAATCACTGCAAAAGAAAGATTTCGTTATGATTAGAATTGGACAAGAGGATAGGTCATCAAAATAATCAACCTCAACTAAAACTCTTTCCACAAAGTCTGATTAAAATTCTCCATAGATCTCAAAATGTAAATAAGACAAAATCTAATATTCAATGGGAGTACTTGTCCAACAAATTCGCTTCAGGTTATCTTTAAAAGATAATTTTAATTCAAAATTATCATAAAGAAACAGATTATGGTAATGAAAATCGGATACAATTATTTAATCATACTTTTATTCGTAAACAACGTTATTTTGTCAAACAATCTAACTTTAAATTATTCTGTAAGAAGGCTGTTTTAATGAGGCTACGGTACAGGTAAGGCCAGTTTGATTCAAAATTCTGTCCAATGGTCCCGAAATAGGATCATTTACATTTCTTGCGGGTGAATTGGCGCCGAGTGAATTTTCTAAGGGTTTGGCCTCGGACTGAGGGTTCGGGAAAGTATGTTTTAACCACCTCAACTTTTTGGAAAAGTAATAAGCGGCTATGCTTTACTGAGGTTTGGTAGATGTGACATGTCTTAGATTTTTTTGGTTCTAAGACGTACTGTTTGCAGTTTGTGCTGTCAGACTGAAAGACAAACTGACAGACAGACTGACAGACAGACTGACAGACAGACTGACAGACTGACAGACAGACTGACAGACAGACTGACAGACAGACTGACAGACAGACTGACAGACAGACTGACAGACAGACTGACAGACTGACAGACAGACTGACAGACAGACTGACAGACAGACTGACAGACAGACTGACAGACAGACTGACAGACAGACTGACAGACAGACTGACAGACAGACTGACAGACAGACTGACAGACAGACTGACAGACAGACTGACAGACAGACTGACAGACAGACTGACAGACAGACTGACAGACAGACTGACAGACAGACTGACAGACAGACTGACAGACAGACTGACAGACAGACTGACAGACAGACTGACAGACAGACTGACAGACAGACTGACAGACAGACTGACAGACAGACTGACAGACAGACTGACAGACAGACTGACAGACAGACTGACAGACAGACTGACAGACAGACTGACAGACAGACTGACAGACAGACTGACAGACAGACTGACAGACAGACTGACAGACAGACTGACAGACAGACTGACAGACAGACTGACAGACAGACTGACAGACAGACTGACAGACAGACTGACAGACAGACTGACAGACAGACTGACAGACAGACTGACAGACAGACTGACAGACAGACTGACAGACAGACTGACAGACAGACTGACAGACAGACTGACAGACAGACTGACAGACAGACTGACAGACAGACTGACAGACAGACTGACAGACAGACTGACAGACAGACTGACAGACAGACTGACAGACAGACTGACAGACAGACTGACAGACAGACTGACAGACAGACTGACAGACAGACTGACAGACAGACTGACAGACAGACTGACAGACAGACTGACAGACAGACTGACAGACAGACTGACAGACAGACTGACAGACAGACTGACAGACAGACTGACAGACAGACTGACAGACAGACTGACAGACAGACTGACAGACAGACTGACAGACAGACTGACAGACAGACTGACAGACAGACTGACAGACAGACTGACAGACAGACTGACAGACAGACTGACAGACAGACTGACAGACAGACTGACAGACAGACTGACAGACAGACTGACAGACAGACTGACAGACAGACTGACAGACAGACTGACAGACAGACTGACAGACAGACTGACAGACAGACTGACAGACAGACTGACAGACAGACTGACAGACAGACTGACAGACAGACTGACAGACAGACTGACAGACAGACTGACAGACAGACTGACAGACAGACTGACAGACAGACTGACAGACAGACTGACAGACAGACTGACAGACAGACTGACAGACAGACTGACAGACAGACTGACAGACAGACTGACAGACAGACTGACAGACAGACTGACAGACAGACTGACAGACAGACTGACAGACAGACTGACAGACAGACTGACAGACAGACTGACAGACAGACTGACAGACAGACTGACAGACAGACTGACAGACAGACTGACAGACAGACTGACAGACAGACTGACAGACAGACTGACAGACAGACTGACAGACAGACTGACAGACAGACTGACAGACAGACTGACAGACAGACTGACAGACAGACAGCTGCATGCGGTTAGACTGGAAGCCGACCCCAACATAGTTGGGAAAAGGCTAATCAGACGACGATGGTCGTGGATTTTTATTTAACCAAAAATCAGCATGAATCCTTTTTCAAAAACAAAACTCAACATGCAATAATAATAGTAAAAAATAAGCAATAGGATCCATATATATTTTTTAAAACAATGCAGAAAGCAAAGGTCACCTGGCCCGTCCATCGGGAGTAGGACGTTATTAACTTTCTGTTTTCTCAATTGGCTTTTGGTATTTACCTTAGAAAATGAATAAGCTAGTAATACATGTTCCATTACTATTGTCCCTGACCAATGCTGTAATATTTATTTCACTATAAAACTGTGAAGTGAAGGAAAATAGGGAAAACTTATGAGTATTGCTGATGATCATATTGTTATGGATTAAACTTGCATGCAGGCTAACGGCCATACCTATAGTAAAAGTAATGAATTTATAAGAATTCTTTTAAGGAATCTTTGAAAGAGTTAAAGATCATTCATAAGACAATCAGCAAAGTATTGATTGAGATACACCCTTATTCAAACCTTTCTTAGTAAAAGCGAGACAAACAAATTTGAGCATTACTATCAAAAAGTCACAGAACTAACATAATAGTACCGGGCTTCCATAACTATAGCAGAGAGACAATGACACAGCAAACTCACAACAATGAGTTACGAAGATTCAACCAATCATACATTCCCGTGCCATTAGAAGGATGGTGTAAGGGACGTACGACAAATCTGTGACCAAAATACACAATGTTGATACCGAAATACTACACCTAAAAGATTACATGCTGGTAGTACACTAGTAGATTTAGAAACGGTAATGAATTTACAAGAATTAATCTTAATCTGAGAAAGAAAGGCCTAAATTAAAACATCTGACCAATATTCTCCCTAAAAGAATGTTGAGAAACTAACAAGAAACTACCAGGCTAACATACCTATAACAGAGACAACAGCAAACTCGATGACCAACAAAGATTCAATCATACATACCTCTCCCATTAGGGGAATGGCGTTAGGGACGTACGACAAATTCGTGACCAAAATACACAATGATGGGACCGCTAAACGACTAAGCACACATAGAATCGTGATCCTGCTTTGTGTTCTAAATTGCCGCCTTATAATAAATGTAGTTTTGGCCCAGCACTTACAGAGGTGATAGGGATGGGCGAAAATACTTTCAATGGTAATTTTATCGGTGGCCTTTTAAATAAAGTCGATTATGGAAAGAGTTTAAATGCAATACGTGTGACTATATTACAGTTCGACTTTTTTTGTAAAACTTGTTTTTTTGTACAGTAAAAATCTACCTGGAGAAAATTATCAACATTTTTATAAACGTGAATTGTGTTGAGGAAGTGATGAGAGACCTTGTATTGGGAAATACATTTATCTCGTTTAAATCACTGCGTAAATCATGTTATAAGAGTGCAATTCAATCAGTGCACTTGGTTTCGACTATCATGTTCATGTCATGTTTGCTAAGGAACATTGCTAACATTTCTATGACACGTTCCTTTAACTATCGAAAAATCACAAGTGTATAATTGGGTTATTGATTAAAAAAAATCTAATAAGTCCGTCAGATATATTTACAAAAAATATTGCATACATATTCTTTTCTTTTTTCACGTACATAAAAACTGAAGCCGATATAGTGCTTCAAAAACTCGTGTGACATCACATTTCAGTACATTTTCTGCTGCTCATGGTCCTTGACGCTGTTTTATTATCGTCAATTTTTATTAATTTGATAAAACAAATGAACGTATCCAATATTTTTGTATAATCTAACTGACACACTAAACAGAATCATATTTTTTTAGTGAGATATCAATTTCCGCCAAGCAAGCTGGCCCATCACTAAAACTTGATACAACATAACCTGCGTAGTGTTTAGCTTAAGTAATGGCGTTGTCATGGTGGAACCGAGGACAAATGGCCAACATTTTTTATTATATCCATTAGGAGAAAACGACAGATTGATATTAATATAATTTGAATATTAATTTTGTGAACGAAATGGAAGAGCAAACGTGTCAAAGTAATTTAATTACTAATATTGGTTTCGTGAAATACGTGTTTCCTTCAAAGGCACAATGTTAAGTCTTGTTTCATAGTTATCTGCCTAGCCTTTACCCAACTATGTGAGGGTCGGCTTCCAGTCTCACCGGATGTAGCTGAATCCCAGTATTTTACATGGGGCGACTGCCTATTTGACCTTCACAACCTAGTTAGTACTGGGATTTTCGGGCCACTGAGTACCTGTAAAAGATCAACTAATAACAGCTAGGACTAATGGCATAGCGTGCTTTCCGAAGCACGGAGGAAATTCGGTATGTAATGGGCAGTTACTAATCCACAGACCAACCTAGACAAGAGCGGCTTAACCTGAAGATTGATCCGAACTGCTGCTGTTATTATCTAGGCCACAAGCCCGTATGTGTACACGAGCATGAGTCGTGTTTCATAGTATAGATAAAACTTATGAGTAGAACTGACTTTTTTGTTTCGCAAATAGCTAGCAATATCTTTAGGGTTTGAAATCGCGTAAACGATTCGTAACTGCTTTGATACATAGTGCTAATATTGCATAGAAACTACGACGCGTTGTTGCGGTGTTATAATCGTACAAAAAGTAAAAATTCGGCGGCCCTGGAAAACTCAGTAACATTAATATTTGCTAATACGCAAAAAGACGTTAAAAAGCGTGTTTTATATTAAATTTGGCCGTGATCCTATCCATTTTACTTTATCTCACCGTTTCTGACACGAAATTCTGAACAATATTTTTTCTCTTATTCGCAGCGAGATTTTTTAATCATTGGTGTCATTATAATATCTTAACTTTCTACTTCGGCAAATATTTTCTCAGGTCAACGATTTCGAGAAAAACCGTCTGCTTTTTTCTGTTTGCTATCCATATTTGAAATGAGAAATGATTTTAAATTGTGTCGGCTACTCTTATAACTTTTTAAGTAGAATATATTTTTCAACACACTTGCTCATAAAGTGGCTCTAATTTCACCGCAAGTAGGCATATAATGACACCTGTAATCAAACTGTGAATTTTTCATTACCATTATTCACAACTGAGTTATAGGTTTTTTTTTAATTTTTTTGGTTGAGTTGCTTTGTTCTTAAAAAAGCTTAGATACTAAAAAGATTGTGTTCCTTGCTCATTTCATGCAACTTCGAATTTAAATAGATAATTTCAACTTGTATATACGTTTTTAATAATAAAAACTTTTGTTTACTCTGTAATAAAAAAACTTTGAAATCCTCATTTTTTACGTGGCTACAACACTATTCGCAAAAAGCAAAAAAAAGAAACCTCATCCTTTTAGTCTATGGCCGATCGCCATTGTTAGATGCGTCATTTTAACTGTTGAAAACATGTTAAAAATGATTTTTTCGTGTTATTTTCTTCACAAGTGTGTTGAAAAACGTCGTATGATACACGTGTGTATTGATGATTACCGTCCTCGGCTCTCTCAAGACCCTCACCTGACGGCTCGGGTCTCAAAGGCGCCTCGTTAGTAATCACCAACGTTACACACTTATACCATAATGTACTATAATTATATTATTTTTTGACATCTTCCACTTATCGAAAGACGCTCAATGTAAAATTTATTTAAAGTATATTTATTTCAGCTGCATCCGGTTAGACTGGATTCCTAGCACAGTCAGGGAAAGGCTAGGCTAATGAAGATGATTTGGCACGTTCAACTTTGCAATCACAATAATATGTCATCATTTTGAGTAAGTTATTTTCACGAGTGGGTAGTAATAGTCATTGGGTTTTTTATCAGACATTTATCAGCAGCAGTCACGGGGTCTTGATATCCTCGAGCGTTTTAGGCTACATTTAAACGTTTTCTAATATGTGAACGTAACGAGAGCGAAGCCGCGGGCAAAAGCTAGTTCACAAATAAAACTACGAACAACCTGTCCAATTGTGTAAAAAAATCAACGATTTTCAGTGTACGTTCCTCACTACAAACTTTTGGGATAAAAACAGAGCATTTATAATTGACTGTTGACAGAGATATCCCGAGAGAGATGCACAGACTTGGGAAGATCAAATTTTTGAATATTCTAGAGTTACTAAGACTTTATTTTAGCATTCAAGGTGAAAAATCTAGAATATCTACCAAAACTATCCAAAAAAGATCTTAACTTAAAATAATACTGTTGGGAAAGAGATGAAATAACTTGTAGCGTTTGAACAACGCTGACAGGTGGAATTGTTGCATGGAATTGTCAAAGAAAAACAAGAGTAGAACGTATTAGGACCGATGGACTAGAGTTGTCACGCAGTGCGTACCAGAAGACGGGTGTCGTCGCCGAGGGAGTGCTAGAAAACTCTGCCGTCAGACTAAGGCTCCACCAAAGCGGAGAGGAGCGAAGACGAGAGGAGATGTGCGGAAATCGGCCAATCACATAGTCAAAATTTACATCTGGTCGTTCGCCCTTCCTGTGATTGATCGAATGTGACACATCTCCTCTTCGCTTTGGTGGATAACGGGCTTAAGAAGCGTTTGTGAGAAATTGGCCCGAGTAAACCGGCACAGAGAGAAGAATGGAAAGCTTTGGGAGACCTTTGCCCAGCAGTGGGAGAATATATAAGCTTAGATTGAAATACTGGTATTTAGTTGCATCCGGTTAGACTGGAGCTACCCCAATACAGTTGGGAAAAGGCATAGGAGAATATGATTCCAATGAAAGGCCTGTCGAAAATACAGTAATAATTATTTATGTTATTTTATTGTTGTGTTGCCAGTCCTAAAATAAATTAAAACTGTCCTACTGTTAACATAACAAGTCATGTATGTTAAGGCGGGAAAACCACTTATGGAACGCTGCTCCTAAACATCAATGGCCTCCGCCATATTGTCTTCGCCTTAGATTCCTCTTCGTGGTAGATGGGTATATGGGTAGTTGAAATCACACACAATACTTGACTCAAACACCAAACGTTTATTTACAATAGTCCATTTACAGGCACTTATAAACTTTTCAGGGGTTGAGACCCATTCACATGAATCATTGTTACTATGGAGAAGAACGGGTTGAAGAAACTCCATTTAAATCATGTTACAATTCTCGTTTGCACTAATTAATGTTAATCACATCAAAAACCACTTTCATTTACATTATTTGCTAAACGCGAGATAATGTGCATCTTTCGTCACACGCGTGTCTACTTGTCTAGTCCGTCTAGCGGAAGTACCACGTACTCAGTATTGTTATTAATTACTTTTAATCAGTTAAAACTAATAAACAATACTAAAATAGTTCACAATTGATTGTAATAATTATTTAACAATAAAACAATACCAATATTAATGCGAAGGTGTTATTAAGTTAATGTCTAATTAATAGGTTCATTACTTTTTACAACAGAATGTTACTTACGCCATTTCCGGCTAATTAAAGGATTTAATACAAAGAACAGGTTTTCTACTAATAAATTGCTCTACAGAATAATCTTATGACTTTTTAGTTTATAATTACATAAAGAAACTGATTTAGTCGTGGTTTCAGATTATAAATTGAGTTATTGATCATTAAAATCGTATTCGCCGCCATCTTCACAACAATGTGCAATGACGTCTCTTATACAGCCTAATTTCAAGTGAGCAAATTAAAATCCCAATATTCATAATCAATTAGCTTATCTTAATTTTAACTATAGTTCTAGTTAAAGACCTCTGTTTAATAAATCATTATTCGAGCCGTCGAACATTCAATTACAAACCATCTCTGTAGTAGTTAACACAAAAGCTAACAGATGGCACTGTCGCTCATGTCTTTCAATATCGATCCCGTAATAATTACTGTACAAATATCTCAGAGATGGCAGGTTCATTAATGATTATAAAAAACTAAGCTAAGCTATTATTATAAGCTGGTTATTAATTAGATTGCCTAATGATCCCAGCAGATAGACACTCTCGCGGCGACACGGCCATTCTGATCGGCGGTGCGCGCTCTGCACTTGCCGTTGCCGTCCGCTCGTCCGTCCGTTGTCCTAAGTGTAGTCTCGTGGTTGTTATCTGAAATAGTGGAGATAAATTTTGTCGGCAGATTATTGTTGCTTTTATTATCCTACAATGTTTATTCAATTGTAGGATTTAGTAACATTCATTCATTGGTTTATTCAACATAGAAACCTTGTAATAGATCTGACATTCAATGCATTTTTGTATCACCTTGCTAGACACACATGCACAGTTACAGACATTTATAGCTGTTTGGAATTTTTATTCAAGTTATTAGATGCTAAGCTGTTAGCTTAATAAAACAATTGTTGCCTGAATGATTCAATTACATTAATTGAATTGAGTTTATTGATATTGTTTGATCAACTTCTAGCTCACAAGAATTTTGTTGGCAAAATTATTCAACAGCATTAATTGAATTCATTGATAGTTTGATCAGCTACTGGCTGAATAGAATATTGTTTGATTAGCTACTAGCTAAATAGAATATTGTTGGAAAAATTATTCAACAACATTAATTGAATTATTTTATATTGTTTGATCAGCTACTAGCTGAATAGAATATTGTTTGATTAGCTACTAGCTTAATAGAATATTGTTGGCAAAATTATTCAACAACATTAATTGAATTTATTGATGTTGTTTGATCAGCTACTAGCTGAATAGAATATTGTTTGATTGCTACTAGCTAAATAGAATATTGTTGGCAAAATTATCAACAACATTAATTTAATTTATTGATATTGTTTGATCAGCTACTAGTTGAATAAAATATTGTTTGATTAGCTACTAGCTAAATAGAATATTGTTTGATTAGCTACTAGCTAAATAGAATATTGTTGGCAACATTATTCAACAACATTAATTGAATTTATTGATGTTGTTTGATCAGCTACTAGCTGAATAGAATATTGTTTGATAAGCTACTAGCTAAATAGAACATTGTTGGCAAAATTATCAACGACATTAGTTGAATTTATTGATATTGTTTGATCAGCTACTAGTTGAATAAAATATTGTTTGATTAGCTACTAGCTAAATAGAATATTTTTGACAAAATTATTGAACATCATTGATTTTATTGATTTCATTGATATTGTTTGATAAGCTGTTTGCTTTTTCAGCAAACAGATAATATTGTGGCTTACTATGACTTGACTTTGCAACCTTGTATAATAGGTCTACTGTCTACTAGATTTGTTTTAAATAAAATTATTGATAGCTGACATTGTGATTTGTATTTGGTAAATGTAGTGTGAGTAGTATGTTTTTATTTGTTCATTCTCACGGGAAGGTAATGCTCTGTGATAGACACAAAGTCTTGGATTTGACAGGATAAAAGGATAGGATCAGGAACACCGCTCTGTGATAGACACAAAGTCTTTGATTTGACAGGATTAAAGGATAAGGAGTTTAGGACCATTGCTCCGTGACAGGCACGAAGTCTTTGATTTGACAGGATATAAGGAACCAGGCTCTGGGCGTTTAATACGCCGTGGACCCAGCAGGATAACATGAGAGTATTATTTTATCAGTTCCCTCCACGGCTGCTGATAGATCATTTGTTGTGTTGGTTCATTACCAGTCACCTCCACGGCTTCTGATAGATCATTTGTTGTGTGGGTTCATTATCAAGTGCCTACACGGCTGTTGATAGATAATTTGTTGTGTTGGTTCTTTACCAGTTGCCTCCACGGCTGCTGATAGATTATTTGTGTGATTCATTGTGAGTATTACTTATTGCGCTAGTTGTTTCCTCCACGGATACCATTAGCTTTTTGTGAGTATTATTATTTTATACTTCATTAGTTACTGTTAGTACTAATACTTTGTTTTTGTTAATAGTTGTTGCTTACAACTGGCAGGATTGCAAAAACATTAAAATAATGAAAATGGAATACCTGATACTCATCACACATGAGCATCATGTAGGTAGGTAGGTTGATTGGCGATTGTATTGAGCCTTTTAATGCAACACTGTTTGATATCAGTGGTGAAGTGTTTGAAGTAGTTTGAAAACTTCTCACCTTTTATGTTAACTTATGGTGTGTAAACACTGAAACAGTCATTCTGGGTTGGCTGTCCTCATGCTGTTTCTCATTTGTTAGCTTCATAGCCGGCGACACGGTCATTTGTTCACCAGGCTGTAGTACTTGATGTTGTTTATATTTGTAGTGAATTTGCTCTACTATCATTTCCTCTTTTATAAGATAATTGCCTCGAATCTGGAATGTAAAAGTCATGCAGGTAAATAATAGAACAAGAAAAGATGTTATGTAAACATCACACCTGCTATCCCAGAAGGGTTAGGCAGAAGTGTACATCATCACTTTGCCAGTAATGCTTAAGGCTCTTGTTAAAGGGCAAGACTGTTTGCCATTAATATTATTGTCTGGACTGCTACTGAGAAATTCCTGATGGAGAAACTCAACAACATTGTTAGACTCGGGAATTGAATCCAGGCCCACACGCTTTAATTGTATGGTGCATTACTACTAGGCCCTCAAAGTAGTCTGACTAAATGTTTAAATTAGTAATGAAAATTTGGTAATCAATTGTTTTTAAATAGTTATCATACTTAGATGGTAATTAAACTAAGATGGGAAAGTTAATCTGATTAAAACTACTTTAAAAACACTATTGGTTGTGTTACTGTACTAGTGAAACATTCACAATTTAACTTCTTTAAAGCTTTGCTTTCTGTTGAATTATCGCACTGAATTTCATTGTCACAATTTGTTGAACAACGTTGATGTTTCGTTAATTGTTTTGTTATAAAACACACATAAGTACCAGTTACATAACAAAGCATTACTAATGTAAAACATGTGCACCCTGGCATTGAATCCAACTCATATGCTATAATGGGAAATAGTATGATGTTATCATTGCGTTTTCCCGTTAAAATAATGTTTATTGTGGATCAATTGTTTATCTATTTATTTATTTTTTTAAAACTTTAAGCTAATCAATTAGAGATGTAGTAAGGTCAGATGTAGATTCGATTGATAGATATTGAATAAATAAATAATTATTGTAATATTTATCATGACATATTGTGTCATTACAATACAAAGATTCACATCTGCCGGGTGTCCAGTGACGGACAACTTTGTTTGTTTTTAATGAATCTTGAAACATGTTATCCAATACAAATGTTTACAAGTTTGTATAAAGTATTTAATTGTAATTCCTCACTTGAATGTCAATTAGGAGGGATTTCTAATAAGAATTATTTCTATTAAATGTTTTATTCTGAATGACATTTCAAAACACAACAAGATTTAATACTAGTTAATACTTGGTTAATTAATTAATGTGTGAATGCAAGTAACTAACTATCATTTGATTCATGAGTTCAGTTTGTGACACATTAAGTACTGATTTATATTTTAATCATAACTTTGAACGAGTAATGACCTTATCACTCCTTAAGTGATTAAAGATGTCTTAATATTTTAATCCCACGGGTGTCAATTTAAGGTGGCATTAACCTAGCCAGTGTGTAATGTGATAAGTTAAAATATTGTTAACTGCACTACAGTTACTAAAATGAATAAAATAAAATACTTCCCGGGTTTGATGTTTCATCCCGTAGGTTCATTTTTATTGATATGCTTTCCAAGTGTTCATGTTTCTTTTATTTTGCTGCTTCGGTCATTCTGTGCTGTACTGTATGTTTGTCATTTTGATTGGACTATGAAGTTTTCTGTCACATAAAACTTCATTGTTTGTTTTCCCATGTGTCAACTTATTGTCTGACTGGGTCATGTGTGTTCAAGTTGAAATAAGCCTTATTTATCATGTTGGTATCTGTCAACCACTAGGATGAAAATACAGCCAAATCTTAGACGTCATAGTCTTCAGTTCAATATTTTCCTGTATGTCATTATTTGGATGTTCCGGCGCATATTCATGAGCAAAGCGCAGATAAAATCCCTTTCTTCTGATGTTAAGGCGGGAAAACCACTTATGGAACGCTGCTCCTAAACATCAATGGCCTCCGCCATATTGTCTTCGCCTTAGATTCCTCTTCGTGGTAGATGGGTATATGGGTAGTTGAAATCACACACAATACTTGACTCAAACACCAAACGTTTATTTACAATAGTCCATTTACAGGCACTTATAAACTTTTCAGGGGTTGAGACCCATTCACATGAATCATTGTTACTATGGAGAAGAACGGGTTGAAGAAACTCCATTTAAATCATGTTACAATTCTCGTTTGCACTAATTAATGTTAATCACATCAAAAACCACTTTCATTTACATTATTTGCTAAACGCGAGATAATGTGCATCTTTCGTCACACGCGTGTCTACTTGTCTAGTCCGTCTAGCGGAAGTACCACGTACTCAGTATTGTTATTAATTACTTTTAATCAGTTAAAACTAATAAACAATACTAAAATAGTTCACAATTGATTGTAATAATTATTTAACAATAAAACAATACCAATATTAATGCGAAGGTGTTATTAAGTTAATGTCTAATTAATAGGTTCATTACTTTTTACAACAGAATGTTACTTACGCCATTTCCGGCTAATTAAAGGATTTAATACAAAGAACAGGTTTTCTACTAATAAATTGCTCTACAGAATAATCTTATGACTTTTTAGTTTATAATTACATAAAGAAACTGATTTAGTCGTGGTTTCAGATTATAAATTGAGTTATTGATCATTAAAATCGTATTCGCCGCCATCTTCACAACAATGTGCAATGACGTCTCTTATACAGCCTAATTTCAAGTGAGCAAATTAAAATCCCAATATTCATAATCAATTAGCTTATCTTAATTTTAACTATAGTTCTAGTTAAAGACCTCTGTTTAATAAATCATTATTCGAGCCGTCGAACATTCAATTACAAACCATCTCTGTAGTAGTTAACACAAAAGCTAACAGATGGCACTGTCGCTCATGTCTTTCAATATCGATCCCGTAATAATTACTGTACAAATATCTCAGAGATGGCAGGTTCATTAATGATTATAAAAAACTAAGCTAAGCTATTATTATAAGCTGGTTATTAATTAGATTGCCTAATGATCCCAGCAGATAGACACTCTCGCGGCGACATGTATATAATTATGTTCCACAGTTTCGAATCTCATTCGTTGAGATTCCATTGTGATCGTATTTTGAGCATTCAATCCTCGTCCCGTTTTTCACAGCGTACACTGCTGTTCTGATTTTCTTTTCACAGATGTATTTCGGTAAATTGTAACCCAGAAATATATGTTTCATATTTTTATAACATTATTGCTGTTTGTAGAGGAAATACCAGAGGGTTTTCCAGTATGCGTTTATGGTATTAGCGATTTATTGGGGGGATGTGTGTCAACTGTATTTTTGAAACGTATTTTGTTGCGTTTATCTGAAAGGTTGTTTTTTAACAATTTACTATCGTTTATTGTTACATTAACACATAACATCACGACTGTATTCCCCGAAGTATTATGCAGAGGTTGTACCTAATAGTACACCTGCATTTAGATACTTATATTTTATCCATGTAATAGTGAGCGAGCCTATTGCTATCAACCGGGCAATCAAGAATCCGTGGCTGCTACTGAGGAATTCCTTATAGAAAAACCCAATAACACTTTTTGTCCGACCCGGGAATCAAAACCTAGGACCTCATGCTCAGAAGTCGCTCATGCAACTACAAGAACAACGAGGCAGTCGTTCTTCTTCTTATCGTGTGGGCAGTAAGGTATAACGACCCCACACACCCTAGTGTCAGAGTTTCTAAACCGCCTCAAAGGCCTCTGACATGGTTTGACGACCGCCATTTGGCGGCCGGGACCACCGGCTTATACGTGCCTTCCGAAGCACGGAATCATCTTTTTATCAGACAATCAGATGATTCAAGCCTGCAATATCCTAGCCAAACTGGAAACAACTTTACAAAGTATGCTTCCCGTGGGAATCGAACCCACGACCACCGGGTCACTAGGCAAACGCCTAAACCACTCGACCACGGAGGCAGTCGTTAATATAGTTACAATCAATTATTTTATTAGGTTTGGCTTAAAAACACATGGAATACTTGCTTTAAAAATGGTAATCAAGTTTGATTGATTATTTTTCGAAATTTTGTATATATTAAACAATCCAGCTTAAAACACTTTATCCCAAATTTAATTCACTATATTTTGCTTACCAAGCGTCTATCAATTTATATAATCTATGACATTTAAATTGATGGCGTAAACATAATCATTATTCTACAGCCACTGGACTCTCACTCAATTATTAACTCGAAATACTCGTCAATAATGTAAAATGCCAAAAGCTTAAGCAATTAAATATTGACACTGTAATTAAATTATATTATGACGCTGAAGCATGAATATTGAATTAAAGGAGGCAGATTTTATTCTTATGTTAAGATAATCCCCGAAATGGTATGTTAAGATATCCCCGAAAGATTAAGGCAGAGGTGTACCTAATAGTACACCCGCATTTCGCCAGTTATTTTTAGATTTCAAAATATACCGAGAAATTCCTGATGGACAACCCAATAACAATTGGCCCCACCCGAGAATCGAACCCAGGATCTCATGCTCAGCTGCCGCGTTGGACTAACAACCACTAGACCGAGGCAGTCATAGTAGTCGAGGTTGTTCATTTTTATAATATACTAAAAACTAGTACAACTACTCTTAGAGTTTATAGCTATTTTCACTATCCATACCTTTGTGCACATTAAACAAACCATTGTTCAACAATCGTCCAAAGCGATTTATTTTTATTAAATTTAAATTGCACGTTCCCTGAACCAAAAAATAAATAAAACAAAAATTGAACACAGTATTTTAGTTTGCGTACAAAAATACCCTTTCATAGTTTTTACAGCATAATTGCATTCAGCCATTGAATGTCATTCATGTTTCTCAATAATATTTTCGCTATCACGAAACATATACATTTATAATATATATTTTAAAATAAGCGTAACAAGAATGAAAATACAATACTTTGATATTTTAATAATGTGAGTGGTTTTCTTTGTAATCCGAGCACAAGGAGAAAACGCGATTTTCATATATGCTGTTAAGCTAAGAATTTTAGAAAACCCACAGGCATGTCCACTATGTTTTCTATAATTCTTCAGTAACGCATTCATATTTTAAACCACCTATAAGTTATTTCCTCACTGGACAAAGACCTTCCCCTTTTTTTGGAGTGTGGCTCAAATAACTCCTCCCGCTCTGGGCGGAGTGGAAGGGAGTGTCAGACTGACTAAACACTACCCATGTTCCTTCTTAGCACTTTGTGTCCGGGGCCGTGATAACTCTTTTGAACAACTCGTAGCCTCGAACAACCCGCAGCAAGACCTACCACTTGTACAAGTATAATAACTGATAATGAAGTACATTAACACCCCGTCGGGGCTGCGGGTTCCGTCAGGGCTGCGGGTTGTTCGAAAGATTTACCGATTTAGGTTATTTTAATTCATCGATGTACGTATTATTAAAATAAAACAGAAACCACCTAATAATTTGTTTTAATAGTTTTGACCGGTTAACTAACATAACGTTTTGATTGACTAACAGTTTTGACTGTGACATATACATATCAGTGCTCGTGACGGTACCCCATGGACGACCATGAGATCTTTTATTATGCTCAAGTAGGATTTAAAAAATATCAAGTATCCCTGAAAAAAATATAACATCCTTCTTTTTTTGTTTTCAGATAATGAGGTGCGCCACCAACACACCAAGTAAGTATAAATATTATAAGCATGCAAACAAGGGTTTATCTCCAACGGAAAATATGATAATTTGTTGGTGAGTGGGTCAAAAGAAAATGGCGAAGTGCAGGTAAACGAGCTTCGTGGGTAAGGTGACATTGACGACGAATTTTAGGTGAAAATAACGCGTGCGCAAGGGATCACGGTTACTGTTGAAAAATTGACTTTTATGTCAATACATGCGAAGACGTATTACGAGTACGACACATATCTAGATAAGTTTTTTCTAGTGCAAAAACCTTACCTTACTTTATGTGATAGTACAGAATCCTTCAACATCATAGTAGGTAGGTATTGCATAACAGTCAATCGGAAATTTAAAACTGAAACCAATATAGAGCTATCTGTGAATGTTTGTGCTCGAAGCAATAAATGAAGCCGGAATATGGAAAATCGAACATTGAGGTAGTATTCAACTTATGAAAAGACTTATTGTACGTGGAAACAAACGTGAATATAACGCAATTCATATCCCGCAGCTGTTTAACTCTAGCCGACCGTCAACAAATAAAACTTCCAATTAATACTACTGCTACTGCTACGACATCTCCCCAAATACGAGCTAAAACGTTATTTACTCGTAGAAGTAATAACAGTTTGAAACTAATATCGAGTGAGCCTGATTTCTGGTAGTTCGGCCGTCCGGTCCTAGGGCTGTTCGAACTTCGATATAATATTTGACCACGGAATAAAGAACAGGGCAGAAGGCGTAAGGAACACAGAACTTTTCTATTTAAACCGATTTATTTCTTCTTTTAAAACAGCCAGGTTCTTATTATGAGTTACATTGTAGTCTGAAAGACTTAAAAACATTTATTAACCTTAATTTTTACCTGTGCAACTGAGGCAACTGAAGCTCTTTGAGTGTAATTTCACATTTGTTTGAAACTCTTTTGGGAACAGTTTTTCTAGTAAATTTTGCTGTATACAGTTTGCCTTCAGTTTTCATTCCAGCCATAGGTTTCATTAAACCGATTACTAACCGCAAGCAGTGACCAAGCACTGATGGATACTTACTTCAATACTTTTAATCCACGTTTTATTTTCGGACCACAGGGCGCGGCATGGAATTACGATTGGCCTTCTGATTTTCTTCAGTTTTCCGAGATCTGGTTGTGTATACTTCGATACAATGAAGGGTCCGGTCAGGATTAATATTTTGTGGAGTTACCGCGTCGCAGATATGAACTGACGGAGCCACGGTGTGCCTCCATATTTAATGTTTTAAGTGCTTTTTCGTGTCGCCAGGTATTTATTAAGCTTTTGGCTAAATTGGAGGGCTATTTCAGTGGTGGGTCACTTTGTGAGTGCCCGTTGTAATGGTGTGGCAGTTGGTTTAATTGTTATTTTATCTCAAATTGAATGACCCGTGCAGTTCGGCGCGTTTTGTATTGCTTTAGTATCTCATTTAGAAGCTTAAACGTCTCGTTACGAAATTGTTTTTATATGTTTTTTTTTATTAATCAGGCGAAGGACTGGATATATTGTTGTAATATATTTTCACACAGGATTTCCGTTGAGACGCTTAGACCCAATAAATAAACTAAAACCTTAAAGAATATCAGTCTTCATTTGAAATAAGAATAATTCTAAGAATACGAGTATCAGTGACGCAAACAAAACTTGTTCACAAAAATATTTCCGAAGCAGACGACGGTCACCAGATGAAAACTTTTGTTGTTGCGGACATGTTTCGCCCGCGGCGTGTTCAACGGTACCGAAAATGGGCAGACCGCAACAAAAAAAATACCCACAAAAACTGCTTGACATTTTTGAAAATTGGAAAAATATTAAAATTAAAAGTAATAAAGTTGTTTTGCTTCGTTGTATTGGATATAGATGTTAAGCCAAGAATGCACAGGTCATTAATAGTTTGAGCAAACTTATGCAAGTAGCTTGAATGCGTTTCATATAATCACCAACTGAAGTGATCTAATCTTCTTTATATATAAAACTGCTGTACGTGTGTATGTCACTGAACTCCTCTCAAACGGCTGGACCGATTTGGATGAAACTTTCTGGGGATATTTCAATGGGTTCTTGAGTGGTTTCAAAACACAATTGGATAGGTGGCGCTGCTGTCCGGGCAGGACAACGTCTGCCGGATCCGTTAGTATATTTATATTTCTTGGCAAGAAATCGTCAAGAAGGCTTCAAATGATTTATAATCTAGTAATATAGAGAGCAGCGGTGGCCCAGTCGCAGTGGCCAGATGGTGGCGGCCCTGACTTACGAACAGTTAGTCGTGGGTTCGAACCCAGACAGGTAGGTACATTACTATGTGTAGGTAATTAATTTATTTCATCACCGCTGCTCTCAAAACGGTAAAGGAATACCGTGAGGAAACTGGCATGTCTTAGAACAAAAAAAAAATATTGAAGACATTGGACATCTACTAAGCCGCACTGGGCCCGCGTGGTGGATTCTAGTCCATCTCTCTCCTAGAGAGGAGGCCTGAGTCCCTGTCGTGGGAACATTATGGGCTAATGATGATGATGATTACAACAACTTCAAGGCTTTTTTGACACAGAATCCAAATCACTTTTTTTATAATAAAAGTAGCCTTCGTCTGTCTTACGCCTTAAGTCGTTTCAGAGATTAGCTGGGACAAGCAGACTTTAATTAAATAGTAAAAACAGCTGTAGTAGCTGTTTTTGAAATAACAAACAGACACTTCAATTTTTATATTATGTATAGACAGTCGAGCAATGGCTCCAAAGCTACGTAGATCGACTTTCATGTTCAAGTTTCGTGTTGTATACAGTATAGTAATAGTAAAAAAAAAAAAAAAAATAGTTTATTTTCTCCACAATATTACTCTTATTTGTTACTTATTTCTACGGTGACATATAGGACAGGCATTATATTGTGGGAGACTGGTGCCTAAACTAGGTTCGAGGCCTGTATTTCAGGTCACCAGGACTCCTCCATTTAAATTTAACAAAAAAATATTATGTACTCGTACAAGCGGTATTAAGTTAGGACATGTTGAGATATTATATATTTTCTTTTTAATAGCTTATTGATTATTAGTTGTATTTTTTTTAGTTAGTAAGGTTAGTATCAGGGTGAAGGTGAGATTGAGTGTGTACTGCGTGTACGTGTGGTTTGTGTAGTTAGAGTAGTGTGTGCAGTGGTTGTGTGTGTGTAGGGGGATGGTGTGTGTGGTGGTTGTGTGTGTGTGTGACTGCGAGTGTTTTTTTGTTTTGATCGTAGCATATTTGCATAATGATGTTTATGTTAAAACTGTAAATAGATTTTCAGTTTCATCGTAATTGAGTTCTTGGAGCCAACAATATAGTTTCATTTTGCACTTTATCTTAGTGAGTTCATAAATAGGTATGACCCTATTTACTTTATTGTAGAGATACCGACCGAGGTGATAGAAGAAACGTTTTGAAAAAGATGTTGAAGGCGGAGTATGGTAGTTGACAACAGGATTAAATCTTCTCTTAGCTCGAGGAAGTAAAGGATTGTAGGTTAATAGTCTATGTTGTTTCATGATGGTTTGTTGTATAAACAGTTGACGTACCGTCAGGACTTTCGCTTTTTGGTACAATAGTGCTGTAGGGTAGCGATAAGGTAAGGAAAAAGAAACCTTCAGAATGGCTCTCTGTGCTCTTTCCAGTTCCAGGAGTGTACTTTTTGGAGCACCACCCCAAGAGGTGATGCAGTATGTTATTAAAGACTGAGCAAGAGCATAGTATACCATTTTTTTTATTTTATCATCAGTCACGTTTCTTAGAGTTTTAAAAACATATATCAGCTTTCTCAGTCGGTTACTTAAGGTGTTGATATGTTCCTGGAATTTTAGTGTGCTGTCTATGGTTAAACCCAGGTATTTAATACAATCGGCTTTGTTAATTTGAACACACGTGCATGTAGTGGAGTGAGGAAATGCACACGTGTGGGCTAGGATAGTGTTCGGCGTCATGGATGGAGGCGGTGTTTGCTTTTTTATGGAGAAGGTGACGTAATTAGTTTTTCCCGCATTCAAGGTGAGAACATTGTCACGCAGCCAGTTCAATACAATATTGAATCCTGACTGGGCGCACGCAAAGACCTCACTCCAGGTGTCTGCAGTGAACAAGAGGGCTGTGTCATCCGCGAAAGTTATGACTTTGCCTTTCGGGAGAGCGAGCATACCCAGTTCGTTTATATATATGAGAAAAAGTGTCGGACCGAGCACGCTGCCTTGTGGCACACCGTAATTAATTCGGCCCTCGTCACTGACACTCCCTCCTATTTTGACGAACTGGGTGCGCTCACTCAGATAATCCTCAAAAAGTTCAAGTTGGATTCCTCTTATTCCGAGCCGTTCCATCTTCCTTATTAAGATGGGAACAGAGACCGTGTCAAAAGCTTTCGCAAGATCTAAAAAGATTCCCAAGACTTTTTGGCCACCATCCAAACCAGTTACGATATGATTGGTGAGATCATGAACCGCATCCGATGTTGATTTGCCGGCCCTAAATCCATACTGTGTTGGGGAGAGAAGATTGAATTTCTCTAGGTAATCCACGAGGCGTTTATTCAATATGCGTTCTAGTATCTTGGAGATGGCTGGTAGCACAGCTATGGGTCTGTAATTATTGACACGGTTTCTGTCCCCACCCTTGAAGATCGGGTGAATGATGGACCTTTTGAAGACCTTTGGGAATTTACCAGTACTAATAGCAAGGTTGCAGATGAAGGTTATAGGCTGAACCAGTGATGCCAGATGTCTTTTGAGAAAGGTGGAAGATATTCGGTCCCAACCCATGGCACATTCATTTCGGAGAGACAGTATTAGTTGTGTGACTTCAGCTTCATCCGTTAGCATCAGTACCATGGATTGCGAGCCGCTACTTGGATTGTCATTAGTTGATACCATTGTCCGATTAACCATTTTCTCGGCAAGGTTTCTACCTATATTTGCAAAGAAACTATTTACGTCGTTGACGGATTGCTTTGGTGTTGATGATATGGAAAGTAGTTCTAGCGGATTGTCTTTCCTTTTGGTCCTATTTGATATATTATTTATAGCTGTCCATAGCAGTTTAGTGTTGTTACTAGCGTCTTTTATTTCTTTTTTCTCGTGTTCGGTTTTGGCTTGTTTAAGTAATTTATCACAGTAATTTCTGTATCTAGTGAACGATTTCTTTAAGATGTGGTTTTCCGGGTCCGTTTTTAACTTCTTGTGTAAGTTATCTTTATGCCTAATGCATCGTAGAAGACCAGTGGTGACCCATGGCTTCACAATTCTTTTACGGTTTGGAACTTTTACTGTTTCAGAATTTGTCTCTATTAACTGAGTAATGTGAGTTATCAATATTTCAGCTGCCTCATGTGGGTCTGTTGACGTGTATATTGCTCCAAAATCAAGTTGTTTCAGGTCCGCATCGAGCTGGTCATGATTGATCCTGACGACCGATTTTTTTGTTACTTGTTTCGGAGGTGTTTTAGCAAGGAACAATAGCACAGTGTCATGGTCTGTGAGTGAGGAGTGGGCTACTAGTGTAAAGGCAGGAAGGGTTGTTTTCAAAATAAAGTGATCCAGGCAAGCGGATTGTCGTGTGGGTAATACATGTGCTGGCAGAAGGCCATGTGAGGCCAGTAGGTTTAGGTAACTGTCCTTAGCTGGATCGTGACACTGGTCATGGATATTTATATTTATATCACCAGTTATTATAATATTTGTGTACTTCCAAATTTTATTAAGGGCAGCGTCTAGAGAGTTTATAAAGTTGTTTACGTCCCTATACCCTGGTGGACGGTATATTGCCAACAAAATTGTGCTGTTGTCGATCCGTACCTGAAGACAATTTGCTTCCATAAGCACTAATTCCTCCACAGAGACTTTCTTAAGATTTTCGTTCACATAAACGACAACTCCCTCATTTTGAGTAAGATTATTGTCGGTCTTAAAGTAATTGTAGCCTGATAGGTTCGGGATATATTGAGTACAGGGGACCCAAGATTCCGTCAGAGTGATAATATCCCAGCTAACCTTAGTTCTCGTGAGTAAGGTGTGGAGCCCTGTTATGTTTATGGTAATGCTTCTGATGTTTTGGTTAAGAATTGTGAGCGACTGATTGGGCATGAAGTTAGCCGGAATACAATCATCCAGATCACATGTAGCAGAGTCAGAGACAGAGACTGAGTCTATGTTGTCTATATTATTTTGTGTGCTATCGAATTTTATTTAAGGAAATTCTAATGCTGACGTTTCTAATAGGGTAGTTTTTTATTATGTGCTTAGTGATAAATGTTGGAAAATTACAGATAATTATGGCATATTTTTTGGTATTAAAAAAAATAATATAAAAACACGTCACATGACCAGTGTTCGCTAGTCGTGTATGAAACATTTGAGAACTACAAAATAAATTCTAATTTGTTTGATGTTATGTATTATATATGTTACATATGCGTGTATTATGTATCTGTACTTTATGTATAAGTGTATATTATGTTGTTTTGTATTATAATAGTATAGTGTTGCGTCATTTGTTAGTGGTGTGTGCGTATGCTAGGTTTATTGTTGTGATAAATTGGTAGATGAACATTGATAGGGGAGCTGTTAGTTTTTTTTGTTAAAAACATATTTTTGAACAATTTTAACAAGGAGAAAAGAAAAGTTGTTGTTATTGAAATGAAAAGTTGGAAGATGTTCAGTAGTCATTTTTGTTTCCGTAGTTTTACGAGATCTTCTTCAGTTTTTATCAGGCGACTAGGCATCCCTTCTTTTTCTCGGACATATACCTTTCCATTTGAAATCCAACATTGTTCGTAGGTGCTGCTTCTGACAAACTCTCTAGCGAGGTAGTGAAGGCGTTTTATCATTGTTGTGAGCGCTTCAGCGACAAATATGGGTTTTTCGAGTCCTGTAAGTTGCAGGTGGGTAGTATTAAGACGGTTGGATTTGTTGTCCTTATTGAAGGTTCTAGCCGACTTCAGGAACTGGTCTCTGATTGTCGAAGACGAGAATTCGACAAGGATAGCGCCTAGGGATTCTTTTTTGGCCAATGAGCGAAATATGACTTTTATGTCTTTATTTTCGATTGGTTGATTAATGACTTCACCTAATTTTTGCGCTGTGTTAGAGAGTGTATCTCGGTTTTCTGGGACCGACGTAGGGATATTTCTTATTTCTACTGATGCTGATTTAAGGTTTTTTTCTAGAAAGTCTACCTTAAGCTCCAGTGATTTTATCAGTTTGTTATTGTTGGTGCATTTAGAATGAAGCTGGCTTATTTCTAATACAGCGTCATCGTATTTTTCAGATAAAAACTGTACAGTCTTTTTTATTTCTTCGTTCTGTGTTTGAATCTCCAAGTTTTGAGTACTGATCAATGTATTTTGAGTTCTGATATTTTCGAGGGCTGAGTGTAGCGAGTCTATTTTAAGGTTTTGCTGGGCTTGTTGGGAAACCATCTGTGAGAATATGGACTTCATTTCCATAATCATGTGTTCCATTCGATGGAGGTCTGAGCCGTCACCACGCTTTCGTTTCCTTTGGGTAATGTTTTCATCAGTGTCAGAACCCGTGGTTAAATCCGGTTCAGACTTATGTAGTGGTAAAGGAATAGTTTTTGGGGGCGAGCGTCTAATCATTATTATTTTACAGAGCAATACACTCTAATTAGGAACAATATGTATCAGATTATTTGCAAATATGAATTGTCAAGCAATTAAAACTGTCATAGACCGATTCAATAACATGTAGTGTTTGTACTAATGAGCAGTAATGAGTCACTTACCTCAATAGGTAGATAATCCTTCCACGCGCCGCTGTGAGCCGGCGTAGCTTCGCTGCGCAGGCGCTGCTTATCTTCGTAAATCTTCGGGTGCCCGAACGTTGTCGAGCGAACGCCGTTTAACGCTGTCCTTGTAGTGGCGATGTGCACGAAGTCCGGTCGTTGACCCCGGCCCGTCGCTCAGCTGACTCTTGAGGGAAGGTATTCAGTATTCGATTCTGATCCTAAATATGTAAAACAAACCTTAATTTGTGACGTAATTGTGCCATAGCTTAGCATATTTGCCATACCATTTTTTTTTTTATGGTGGGTGGAAAATCATCAAATAACCCCTTCCGCTCTTGGGCAGAGCGAAAGGTAGTGTCAGACTTCTACTGACTAAAAACCACCCATGTTCCTTCTTAGCCCTTCATGTCGAGGCCGCGGTATCTCTTGCAAACAACTATTCTGTGGAAAATGTTGTTGGTAACACATTTGCTCATACTCGCCTTTATTGTTATTTTATGTTTAATGTAATGTGTCACTGTTTATTTTCCCCAATAAATAAAAAAAAATAAAAAACAACCCGCAGCCCCGACGGGGACCCGCAGCCCCGACGGGGACCCGCATCCCCGACGGGGACCCGCAGCCCCGACGGGGACCCGCAGCCCCGACGTGAATTGTGCCATAGCTTGCACACTCTCTAGATCACTCTCATCTCACTTCATTAGACTTTTCATTTTCGCCTTTGTCTTACGCCAGTTTTAAAATTTGAAAGGAAAATGTATTATACCAAAAACTCATTGACCCGCGCACATGTTCTGCGTTATCGCAATCCGCAAGGATTGCGAGACTTTTGTAAAATATTTGGTATCTGTCTGTTATAATCAGTGTTGTTTTTTGTTCTTATTTTTATTTGTATCACGCAAGCATGCATTATTGCGGGTTTCAATATGTCCCTCGTTAAAACTAACATAATGTATATTTTCATTCTTACCTTTTCTATGATGTTATACCTCATCGCCCCATTGCCCCATCGGTTTCACATGTTTTGTTTTAACCCTTCTGCGATAGAGGTAACTGAGTGAAGTAGGTTATCTTAACTGGTAACTAGGTCATCAATACCTATAGTGCTTTGTAGCATCCAATAAGAGGACGCGGTTTTAAACCATGTTTTCAGGGTTATTTTACATGACATGGCTTGAACAAAAGTCTTGATAAATTGGCTTGATGAAACTTGACTTCGTTCGCGTAGAATTTTATGTCCTATGTGTGATGTGATAGTAGATATAAAAGTGGCCAATGTTGTTTGTAGGCCATTTTTATGTCCTAAAAAAAGCATTCCAGACTATGCTATATCTCTATCGCAAATTTCATCCTTATCCGTGATTTACTACTCTTCATGATATTAGAGTTGCTAAATAGTCTGCTTGCAGATAAGGTTGACTGCTAACAACAGAAATGCAGCCAGTTCTTTTCTTTTCATTCACTTTATTTACTTTACTTTCACACTAGTGTTTAGAGACTTATAGGTAGAAAATACTGTAATGGTCCTACCTATTTTATTGTTAACGGTATGAATACTCCTTCAATTAAGGAAATTAAGGGGCTTAAGGCAACATAAGAGCTCCAGACAACGAAAGCTAATGATCGGAGATATGATCTTAATTGTGAAGACTTCAGGAGAATCTAACATTTAGTAACTAATTGGATTTTTGTCCGAAATGATTATCGTATATCGTTTTTTAGGTATTACGTTTAAGATTTCATAACAACTATAATGAGTCTAATAATACATTATTTGTATGTTACGAAAACTTATATAAATTATTATCGTATTAAATACCTGTTCTTCTGTTCTGTAATTAAATATCTGTCCTCACTTGCTTATTGCTTAGACGACACCTAACAATCACCGTCTGAGGTGCCTCCGCATGGCTATTTGCTTCTCGGCTGGTGAATTGACATGGCCAATACATATATGTACATGTCATCAATCCACTAATGCCCGAATGTAAGCCCGAAGAGAGCTCCTGCTCTTCTACTAAATATAAACAACCTATTTACAATGTGTAGACGCCACGAGGCAGGCTGAAGAGTCGGAACAACTTCCTTGGGTCGACTAATCGACAACATTAGGGTTGGTTAAGGTCGCAAAAAGTTGTGGCTCCTCAGACATCACTATGAACATCCAGCTCACTATGTTCAGCCTGCAGAAAAGCTCCCAGTTGTTCACGAATTATCTTGACCCACCTGGAAGACTCTAAACCGACTCCGAGGCCAGGTGGGCCGCTGAATGTACAAGTTGGTTCGTTGGGGGTATACCAATCCCAAATCATGGCATACCTGGTACTGACCTGCTTTTTGTGCAACTCAATGTACAACCAAAGCCGTCAATATGACTGAGTTCAAGTCAAAACAAATTTAATTAAGACACGAACAAGAAGATTAAATACCTAACACACGTTAATACCTGAATATTAAATTCTTTACGGTTTATAATTTTTCCCTTTAAAACTAGGATAATATTTAAATTCTTCTCATAATCTTACACCATTAAAATAGTTTCCTATATAAAATTCCCGGTGGCGATGCATAATGAAAATTGTTTGCAATTTTTTGTCGTTAACTTGAAAATGACGGTAAAGAGCTATTAATTTATGAAGTTACATGAACCGGTCAGGAGAGGAAATTAGAAAATGTTTGCCTTGTAAAATGTCAACCATCTTGAGGCAGCGATGATATTTTCAGCTTGAGTATTTTAAATCCGGTTATTTAAACCATGTTGTTTTACTTACCAAATATCTAATTGTTACTAAGTTAACGTTCCTATTCATACAATTTATAGGTAACTGTTTGGTTGATAGTAAGTTCAAATTTTCAATAAAATGTCTGAATTGAACCTTGTCCTATTTGTAAAACGTTAGTTTCAAACCACACATGATACGCGGTTTTTCGTAACTCGACGTATTCCTTGCAGGACGACAAAGTAGTTTTAATTATTAAATGGCTTTATTTGAAACCACGATTATTAAAAAAAACGGACCAAGTGCAAGTCGGACTTGTAGGTACATGAAGGGTTTCGTACCATTATAGTAGATATTGAGAGATTTCCCATTTTAGCACCATATTATACTTCTTGTAGATTTTCCTGTAATCTAAAAGTGTTGAACAAATTTCTGTATTTTTGTTCAAAATTTTAGTCTCAGTAGTTTCGAAGATAAGGGGGAATGGTCGGATAGACAGACAGACAGACAGATACACGAGTGATCCTGTAAGGGTTCAGTTTTTTTCCTTTTGAGGTACGGAACCCTGAAAAACTAAGTTACATAAAAACTACTGAATTTCGGCAGAACATTTGGTGAATTACTTGTTGCAAATTTAACACTACTATGGCGTCCTCCAAGGAAGGTGTTATCATACCAGTTACCCAGTATTTTAAACAATAAAGAAGACACATTAAAATAAAATAGTCTATTAATAAATGCTGGCATTGTAATTTTGCGGTCTTCATTTCAATTACCAATTTCAATCACAATACAAGATATAATGGAATTGCAAAGAGTCCTCTAAATTAGATTACTTACAAACGAATGAACAAATTGTAAGAAGAGGCATTGAATAAAAAGCAGTCTTTCCTATAATATTCGAAGTGAAACACAGAAAATATAGAGAAAACGTAATAATGCTGTAAACCTCAATTGGATTGTATTGAGTCGTCTTCTGCGAAGGCTTATTGCATTTTCGCGTGCATCTATAATAATGTTTCATTTCACAAACAACTATAGGAATGAGTTCTTGTAATACAACTTTTGTTTGCGTCTAAGGGCTTATTTTACCTACTTATTATAATGAAACAAAGCTTGTTTTTGAATACTTTGCAATTTCACGTGCAGCTAATAATATTTCTTTTTACTAACAACGAAGGGAACTAATTCATGTTATTAAACCTTTGTTTTTGTTTTCTCTCAACTTCTTAAGGGATTGAAATCTTACAGAAGTTGATGTTTCATTGAATGAGGAATATCTTAAAGTATACAAATACAAAAAGCCTTTATTGCTCAAAATAATAATATACCTACATAGCTCCATAATGATTTTTCATGCGCATTACAATATTAAATCATAGTTTCTACGTTTGTTTTGAATATATTTTACATTGCTATACATTTACATTTTTAATTTATTAAAGTAATATTAAAGAATACTTACTAACGAAAAATTAAACTTTATGTTTTCATAAACGTCTGGTTTCCAAGGAATGAAACGATTACATAACTTACAATAGAAAATTAAAACAAAATAACTTTTATTTTAGGTGAATGAATGATAATACTTCTGAGATAGACATATAATAACGAAACTAAGTTTTCACTTATCTCCAGTTATTCCAACGAATTTTAATAAAATTCACTTTATTACTAAGTCAACGTTTTTATTGCGTTTACCTCATAAACTAAGCTATATAAAGTATATCAGACAGGTACATCATGAAGGCACGTAAGCCATTCAATATAAACCAGAAACGTAAAGCTGTTGAATAAATATGCCAGTAAAATGTGAACGCAACAGTTCGTAAAATGTTAAGACAATGATTATGTTTTCACTTATAATGGATTATTTACCATATTTACATTGTGAATAATCCGTTTTCAGTGTTAATCATAGATTTAATGGTTATATAAATTAAAAAACTTATTAAAGAGAATTTTAGTTCCAAAGGGTTTGGCAAATTACGTTACGTTTATTGTAACTTAATTAGAAATAAATTCTTAATTTCAATGCTGCGAATCTAGAATGATTTAATTAATCCATACAAGGGGTTTGTTTTCATGTGTAGGTATTCGTATTACTCACAAGATTATAGTATTGTTTTATTTTTCGGTAATTACTTAAGTATGTAAAAGTATAAAATATAATTATAGTCATTCGTAGTATTGAGTTATTACTTAAACAATACACTGCTGAATTAGAACAGATAAAGTGCGAGTCACTAGAGATAAAATGGCGCGGACGTTTGAGTAAACAGCGATATTCTCTGTGGGACAGTTAGCTCGCCGTCTCACGCGATGATACCGTGTAAGCGGTCAGTAAATTGATTCTATTTATAAAACTGGGTGAGAAAAACCTATTTTTGCAAACTAACCTGTTTTATACCGAATCTGTGAAAGGGTTCGCCCTTGAACAGTTAGGGAATTTATTTATTTAGCCAACTGACTGAAACTTTTATACGGACTTGGGCATAGTCTCATACTTAGCAATACAAAGAATATTTATTTGCCTGACATAACACCGGACATCTTACAGTGTAGTGGGTAAGCTAAGTGTCTCAAAGCTTTAGTGACCAGTTTGTTCTTTTTATGTTAACGACAAGAGCTGTCATTCTTTGATAGTTATGTGAAATGGCTACAAATTGACATAATATGGCAGCTTCATAAACAATTCATCCCCTGATATTACATCTTTTATAAATCATGCATATTTTAAAAATTATTCTAAAAAAATGTTTTTATACACTAACTACACAAACTTAAAACAATATTGTAAACAGCATAAAATATCGCAAATTAAAGAGCGTCAAAAAGTATGTCTGCATAGCTGTCGACGGGTAAAGTGCACAGAATGCTGTTAGCATTATTTATTTAAACTTCATGCACAAACGTGGTACATAGGCGGACTTAATGCCACAAGGCATTCTCTACCAGTCAACCTTAGGGTCAAATAGGACAGCACTGTGGTAGAGTACAAATATAAATAAATTAGGAGAATACTATTTTGTTAACATAAATCAATACACCTACATAAATGGTACATACTAATACATATAATTATGAAGATGGAATTAAGTAAACTAATATCTATATATATAAAAATGAAACCCGTTTTCCGTTGTCACGACTTGGCATGAAAGCGGCTTGACCGATTTGGCTGATTTTTTTTTTTAAATGTTCGTTGAAGTTCAAGGATGGTTCTTACGGCGAGAAAAATTCGAATAATGGCCGGAAAAGCCCTAAAAACAGCCCTTTTCTTTTTCCCATACAAACGTTTTCTAACTAAAACGTAAAATCAATTTGAGCTTTAATACCGTACCCATAAAGTTCAAGTGTTAGTGGAGAGGTTCCGGGAAGGCAAAACAATTGAGTGACGTTCAGTTGTTCAGTCAACGAATGACAACTTCAAACAGACCATACGACATTATCACAATAATCACAAATAATTACTGTTTCTTTCCCAATAGAAAAACGATTTTTCAAATGGTGTTTGCGTATAATATAAAAATTAATTGCTGTTCGTTAGTCTCGCTAAAACTCGAGAACGGCTGGACCGATTTGGCTAATTATAGTGTTGAATTATTCGTGGAAGTCCAGGGAAGGTTTTAAAGGTGAGAAAGTGGTAGGTAGGTAGGCAAGGTAGTAGGTAGAGTAGTAGGTAGAGTAGTAGGTAGGGTAGTAAGTAGGATAGTAGAGTAGGTAGGGTAGTCGGTAGAGTAGTAGGTAGGGTAGTAAGTAGGTAGGGTAGTAGGTAGGTCGGGTAGTAGATAGGTAGGTAGGTAGGGTAGTAGGTAGGTAGGTAGGGTAGTAGGTAGGTAGGGTAGTAGGTAGGTAGGGTAGTCGGTAGGTAGGGTAGTCGGTAGGTAGGGTAGTAGGTAGGTAGGGTAGGAGGTAGTAGGTAGGTAGGTAGTTGGTACACAGGCAGGTAGTAGGTAGGAAAAAGGGCATTGCAACGCATGCCGGGAACAGCTAGTATATTATAAAACATAAATAATTCAAAAAACGAGAAACCAAACAATAATTACCATGACTACATTATATGAGTGATTCAGTCCGATTTTAAAAAATCACAGTTTTTTTGAAAGCCATTTTGCATGAGGATATTTAGCATTACCATATTGGATGAGGAAATAATACGCAAAGCACTCCCTTTTTGTAGTGAAAACTTCTTTAGTGGCGTTGTGCACTTTTTTGGGATGGGTGAAAAATGTTAAACTCGCTTCAGGACACTGGCGCTTACGCGAATGTGCGTGTGTGTCAACTGCAAGATGTCATGATGAATAAATAACTGTCAGGCCAAATTTTTTATGTAATATAAATTGTCACGTTTGTGTACGATAGCGCAATAAATGAATATTGTATTTAACCACTTAGATGATAGTACTTTTATGCTGATAAATAAAGCAATTCGTGCGAAATTATTCTCTAACCATTCCAAAATATTTAAAAATGCACAACGTTAATGTTCAATTTTTCACTTCTGCCGGCACTCCCGGAGTGCAACTCGTTGTTTTTTACAAGCTTTTATTGTTTGCAAATTTTTACAATCATAATTACTATTCCGACTAATGGAGAAATGTGTCCCAGTAGTGGGAACGTTATCGTCCTTAATCGACCCGACTGGCCCAGTAATGGCTGCGGGAGTTCACATCTTTTTGATTTTATATTTTAGAATAGTTCATTAAAAAGGCACTGGATATCCCAATACTATGTATTCATAAGCCACATATAAGAAAAATGCAGTCTCAAATCTTCGTTTGATTTTTTTATAAAATAATATACCATTCTCTATGTGAGAGTATGGGCTGTAGTCTGCCACAGGCCCAACGCGGATTGGTAGATGTCACATGTCCTCAATTGTTTTTAAACAATTTAACAACAACAAAAATACAAAGTGAATACAAATTACACCATCCCCATTAAAAACATGGAACATTACATTCAGCAACGATTTCAATAACACACCAGCGAATTTATGGCACCCCTATCAGAGATCAGGTCATGCCCTTCGGGAAGTTTCAAGTAGATCGCTATTCAATTTCCTTTGCGTTCGGGGGTGACGATAGCAAACCGTGTTAGGGCTGCCGAAACAATTGTATTTGAACCTACATTACGTCACTATCAAAGCTAAATATCAAATACGTTACGTTACGTGGCAATACCGCCAGTCTCTTGGGCACATTACCAGCTGCTGACAGCGTTGAGGAGCAGTTTTTTGATGCCTTTTTATGTTTTCATGTTACTTTATTTAACAGTTTTAATTAATGTATAGTTGGTTACTCTATTTTAATAAAATATTCCAATATTTAAATCAAAAGCAATACATTAGGGGGGGCAAGCAGATCATACCTGCCTTCTCGAATAAATAAAACATTCGTTGAAGAAGCACAATGAGCTTTGAGCCAATTTCTGGAGCTCTGACACAGCCAGAAGGCGTTGTGGCATACCTCGTAAAACATAGCGGGACGATCTGATCACAGACCAGTGGTCTACGTTGGCCTGGATGGAAACAACTGGAAGTCATGGGAAAAACTAGAGAAGATATTTATGAAAATCAATTCCGTCGATTTTCCCAACCCTTGTCGCACAAGGTTCCATCGAATCATTATCCGCCGAGCCCTTTCCAAACTGTGTTGGCGAGGGCCATCAGTTAGTCCCAGGTTTTGTACGTGTGATTGAAATATATTTACAATAAAATCTTCATAAATAAAGTTAATATTTAAAATGCTAATGCGAATTTGAATGATATTATTTTTATTCATACAAAAAATTGGGTCTACGAATTTACAAAATCCGTGAATGTTATTTTTTTCTACGGTAAATAAAGTGAATAAATAAATTCATACCAAATATATATTTTGGTCAGTACTCTCTATAGAGAAAGCGATAAAGTTCTCACGGTATACATTCTAATTGTAGGTCAGTTGTCGAGCAGCCAACCATTTTTCATCCCAAATGACAGGGTGCAACTAAAATTCAGGACTCATACGACTCTTGCTCGCATAAACGCTCATCACAGAACATTTTTAAATCACATCACTTACTACGAAAGCTGCATTAGTAGTTCCAAAGAACTGTAATCACATTACATCAGGAGCTCTCTAAACTCTAAAGGTATTTTAATAAAACATAGTATCCCTTGCACTTAGCAAAAAAGGCGTGTCACAGTTCAGCCTCTCATTTAGTTGATGTATATTGAACCCAAAGACCTTTTGTATTCAAAAGACCACTGCCCGTATATTTTGGGAAGGTAAAGCAGAGAAATTGAGAAAATACGCATTTCGGCTGAGTTACGGCCCAGTTTTGGGTTGACTACGTATTTCCGTTGAGTGAATGTACTGCATTATGACTGGATGTTTTAATAATATGAAGTGAATTGATATAGCAGGATGTGTTAGATAGATTGGTCCGTAAAAGTACACAAAAATCTATTTTCTGTCACAAATGTGCGCAATTTTGTCGACTTTCTCCAGATTTCAGGATGTGGATGACAATATTTTTTTGGATTCCAATAAATGATCTTATATGAAGAGGTTAATTACTTTACGAAAACCGCAGCAGTCCATTAGTTTATGCAAAAGCATTATCAATTAAAACCAGAGTTGGCGCATGAAAAGTTACTGAAACTGCAGTGCTGTTACCATTAATTGCGATAGATGATTGCCAACTAATCTTTCTGAGGGACATATTATATTAAACTTCGTTATTAGTTAATCTTTGTACTAAGTAGTTGTCATTTATTTGGAACTAAAAGCTCAGTTATTTTCCCTTCAGCTGTAGAACACAAGAGTTAAAATGTAGTCAAAACGTTTGCAAAGAGATAAAAACTAAATATTAATTACACTCGGTTCTGTAAATACAACTCGTTCCAACACTAAAAGGTACAACAGGAGATGCTTCACACAAAACCTTTGAACGGACGTTTTCTTCGCTTTTTGAATAGTTCAAGTAGAAAGTGGTGATGTTATACTTTTTGTGAAAAAGTTCTGTAACTTTGTGACGGTGTTGCCAGTGAAAACTTAGTATATTTTTAATTACGAGTGTGTTTTAAGACTGGCTGGAATGTTTCTCGTTTTGTAAAGGTGACTCTCCTATGCTTGGGGGAACGTCTATCGTAACACTTGACAGGCTTTTGTGAAAGATAAATGTTTTCAAGAAAACTCATTTTAAACTAAACCATTTTTATTATTCTGATTTATTTAATATTTTAAACTTAGTAGTGGATGATATGATAATACAGGAGTAAAACATGAGATGACGAGTAATAGAGTATGGAAGAAGAAGACATAAAATATGTTGCGTCTACCCTATATGAATTGGCATAAAGGCAAGAGAAAATTGATGAAGAATTTAATATTTTAAACTAAAGAAAGAAAAAGAACAAATCTCTTCATAATAATATCATCATGAACCTCTACGACCGATCACATAACACAACCCAATTGCGGACAATAACGTGATTTTCCCAAAATCCGTAACATGCAGATTTACCAGTTGTGGTATTTATAGTATGCTAACCGCACGTTACACACTAACCTACGTACAGGCCGTTATTCAATCAAAATAACAATATTATTAATACACGTGAAACCACAAATATTTTAAGCCATCGAACCGTATACCCAAAACGCTATTACTGCTAAGAGGATTAGGTAGGTACATTTTATTGGTTTTAACTGTTTTATGTTTCATTTGTATACCTGATACTCGTATGAATGTGATAAGACGATTTATTAATTTAATACCATGTAAATTCGGACAAATACGTGAATTTGAATATGTTGCAACTGTTATCTATATTTTTTTTTACATTTTGTGTGCACGTCATGTATTTACGACAATTAAATATATTTTCTTCTCTGTTTTTCAAAGGAAATTAAATTGTTACCAACATGACAAACCGTGAAATGTGTCTAGAGTGGACTTTAAAACGGCAGAGTGATATCTTAAACGTGAAATCTCTTTCGGGCTTTGATCGGTACTTTAAATAGATACAAGGATAAGTGAGGGATCAAGTCTTCAATAGTATTGAAGATCTTGTGACTTTTGTTGCAGTTGATGTTACTTTTTCGAGGTTTACTTTCTGAATCCGCAACCGTTCTCCTAAGATCGATTCGCCATTGAACTGTTCGTCAACAGGATGTTTCATTTATTTCCGTTTCTCCAGCAGAGTCTTTCATCTACGGACACTTCACCAACAGATCCTTTCATATGCGTCAGTTTCGACGACAGCCCTTTCTAGCTACAAAATGTTTCACCGACATGACGATAACTATAACTCTCGTAACTACAGATAACTTTCCATCTACGACGAAGAATTCGCCGTCAGTCTTAAGACTTGACAAACGATATTAGAAAAAATACTCATATCTATCTACAGCTTACTGAATATTTATTAGAGATCAGGGTCGGCTACTTGACCTAAAAAATCTAGACATATGGATGCGTGTCATGCCAGTGTTGAGCCAAAAAAAGGGACACAGCAGCCTTGTAAATATGTATATGGCACGAACCATTTGGAGTCAGTTTTGATCCTTTCATATCAAAAACAAAACATGCGAATTGTCCGTCGTATATGGAAAAATCTGTAGTTAAAAGAGTTATAGTTTTATTGTCGTGTCGCTGAAACATTTTGTAGCTAGAAATGGCTGTCGTCGAAACTGACGCATATGAAAGGATCTGTTGGTGAAATATCCGTAGATGAAAGACTCTGCTAGGGAAACGGAAATTAATGAATTATCCTGTCGACGAACAGTCCAACGGCGAATCGGTCTTAGGAGAACGGTTGCGGATTCCTAATTTGTTTTTAGTGTAAAACATATTTAATTTAGAGAACTTAATATGTACCCATTTATGTTTTTTAGAAAATATGGAATGTGCTGTTTTTTTGTATGTCATCATCCTCCCTAGCGGTTTCCCAACTATCTTATGGTTGACCTCCAGTCTTACCGGATGCAGCTGAATTCTACCAGAAACGCCTGCCTATCTAACCTTCACAGCCCAGTTAGTAGTTAACTGGATTGTTACACGATACTTCTTGGTAAGGCCCCTCGCCCACGGCGACTAACGGATTAACGTGCTTTCCCAGGCGTGGAGGAAACTCGGAAGGTATGTAATGGGTGCTCACCCATCCAACCTAGGTAAGCATGGCTTAACCTGAAATTCGACAAGAATGGCTTTTATTATTTAACCACGAGCTCATGTCTTTTTTGTATGTATTTCGGTAAATGTCAAAGAAGGAAGTAAATGAAACTAATGGATAGAAAAATAAGTATAGTGTGAAAAATAAGGAAATGGAATATTCTAGAAATAAAAAAGTAAACAGCAGCTGTCTGCTACAGTAGACGGCTCATTAGTTTCCCTTCAAACAGATTACCTGGAAATTGTAATAGCCGAGTTTACTAGATTTCTGAGTACTTTAATAGCGGCAAGATAGTGTTTTGACGTAATAAGAAGATTTGATATAAACTTATAGTTATAAGACATACACTGATCTTAATGGTGACGTTCGTTAGAAAGGACAGGTGCGTAGTACTTGCAACCTGCGTGCGTGTATGACCAGATGTACGAATGCTGACGAGGCAAAAGGAGTATATGTATGGCGGCGTTCTGTGGTTTCTGCCTACCCCTATGGGAAAAAGGTGTGAGTTTATGTATGTATGTTATAGTTACGTTTTCTTTCTTCTTCCTCTTTATCATGCAGTTAGTGCTTAACCTGGGAGACAGAGTTTTATGCCGCCCATAGGCCTCTGAACTTGACTTTACAGGCAGTCTGTAATAGTAATGCTCGTTTCCTCACGATGTTTTCCTTCACCGAAACAAGTGTCAATAATCCGAAAAAACAGGGGAGCATGTCTTGGGTTCGAACTATCGTCGCACCACTAGGCTATCATTGCTCCCGTCGGGGCTGCGGATTGTTCGCAAGAGATATCGCGGCCTCGACATAAAGGGCTAAGAAAGAATATGGGTGGTTTTAGTCAGTAGAAGTCTGACACTCCTTTTCGCTCTGCCCAAGAGCGGGAGGGGTTATTTGATGATTTCCGCCAAAAAAAAAGGCTATCATTGCTTTTCATTTCGGTACCGAAATCGTGTAAGGGTTAAATAAAGGTTTAGCCCAACCTTTATTTATAAAGGTACCGGTATAGCTCAACCTTTATTTTAAACCGGTACCGGTATATTTTTGAGGTACCTTTAACCGTAACCGCTTTCAGACCCTGCTTGAAACTCACTTCAGTGGTAGCCTATTTAATAAGCATCTAAAGTGGACAGGTGGATAAACCCTGATGTTGAAGCACTTAGTGGATAGTATGCTTACGCTGGGAGCAGCAAACACTGCGTTACCGTGCTTCGGGTGACAGGTCTCGACAATAAGCGTAGGTCCAAAGACGTGTGGCGGACTTTGGGTTTCAGCTCGGTGAGTCTCTCGTCTTGAGTGTAAATGTAGTGCTGTTCCACAAACGATGGGGCAGTTAATATTGTGCCTTGCGTGTCCAATTGTTTGCCCACTACATGAACTGTAGACGCTACTGAAATCGTAAAATAGCTCAGTTCTGGGTCAACACAATTTAGATTGAAGACGAACACTTTTTTTTGGGGGAGGGTGTGAAATCATCAAATAACCCCTCCCGCTCTTGGGCAGAGCGGATGGGAGTGTCAGACTTTTACTGACAGTGGGTCAGACTTGTAGAAGTGTCAGACTTCTTAGCCCTTGCGTTGAGGCCGTGGTATCTCTTTCGAACAACCCGCAGCCCCGACGGGCTGAAGACGAACCCTGATGTGTTAGTATTCGGCTCACGTGCTGAGTGTTTTTTTTCTGACGAAAACGCACCTTCCCATATAATGAAACGTAAACATAAAACAAGGCGTGACTATTCAAATGAGAGCGCGATAGTGGGTGTAGCGAAATGTCAACGATTTAATTAAATTCGTTTGCATATAAAATACTTAATTGTCTCACTCATGTTTCGAGTCACTCATTTGACTTTATTAAAGTTTTCAGTTTGGTGAGAGCGATAAAATATATGGCTTAACATTTCGCAAATGAAGATAAATTGAATCTTAAATGCCTTGATTCATTGTACTTACTAACTGGATCTTTGGTCTAGTGTTTCTCATGGTCCTCAGCCTTTTTTAACCGACTTCAAAAAAGGAGGAGGTTATATGTTCGTGTGTATGTATTTATTTTTTTATTTTTTTTTATGTATGTTACCTGATTTCTCCTCCATTTGTGAACCGATTCTCAAAATTCTTTTTTTATTTGAAAGAGTATACTCCTGAGGTGGTCCCATTTAAATTTGGTGAAGATCTGATTCTGATCTTCGCAGATATACAATAGAACTCTTCAAAAATAGACGGCAAATCTGTCGTGATTGCTGCAATCGCTTGGATGTTTATATTTGTTTATACAACATCATGACATAACATCACGCCTGTATGATCTGAGGGGGTACGCAGATGTGTACCTACACCCAAATTTGGACAGTAAGATATTATGTAATGTTCCATTTATTGGGGATAAATAAAACCTATTATTTGTTTGGGAACAACTAAAAATGGAAAAATAAAAAACTTTTTGACAAAAAATAAAACCGACTTCAAAAACACCAAAAAGTGAAAAATAAACTTCTGAAGAAAAATCAGCTTCTAAAGTCGGTGGCAAAAAAACGAAATCAAACAAACAAATGTCACCGACTTCAGAAGCTGATTTTTCTTCAGAAGTTTATTTTTCACTTTTTGGTGTTTTTGAAGTCGGTTTTATTTTTAAGTTATCGAGAGTGTGTTTACTAAGTTTATAATCGTAATATTTTGACTATATACTATTTTAAGGGTTCCGTACCACAAAAGGAAAAGACGGAACCCTTATAGAATCACTCGTGTGTCTGTCTGTCTGTCAGCTCGACCGAGATGGGCCTTATCTCCGAAACTACTGAACCTAAATTAAAAAAAACTAGTTTAACACTAATAGATTACAGGAAAACCTATAAGGAGTCTATAGTGCTAAAATAAAACGGAAAGTCTCTCGATATCTACTACAATGGTACGGAACCCTTCATGTGCAAGTTGGACTTGCACTTGGCCAGTTTTTTTTGTAATACCCCTGCCGAACTCCTCGGGGATTACAGGCGTGATGGTAAAAGCTCGTTGGGGTGACGATATCATCAAAATCAAGGGTCACACCTGAATAAGAGACCCAAGCAACCGGGAAGTATGGCTATAGAAAATTTAGGCCTGTACCCAGTATTGGGTCATTCTCGTCTGTAATAATGAAGATGAAGTCATTTTAACTTTATAATATGCCTTATATTCTTTATCAAGATTTAAACCGTCTTCACCGCTTGGTTGAGACTTATAACAATGAGTTTAGCTTAATCGACATACTATTCATCAGTAAACACGTATTCAGGAAGCAAATCCACGCAGCTCTTAAGGATCGGCAGTCGACCATTGTGATGTAATATGTAGGTATAGAAATGTGTGGGTGTGGCCTATTGTGTAACTTTTCGTATATTATGCATCACTTATTGTAACTGTTATTTTAGTTTATATCATATACATAAATGTCTCTCTAGTTATTAATCATTTAAAGTAATCTGTGGAAAACGTAGTGGGTAACATATTTATTATATTTTAGTATTTAAGCCTTGTTTTAACCTGTAATATGTTACTGTTTGTTTTTCCTTACTAAATAAATAAATAAATAAAACCGCACCAATAAATTGACAATATTATTAACGACGCGAAACTAATATCTTTGATGGCCGCGCTCAAAGCCAATAAGTAGATTTACAACCTTTGCAGAAGTTGTGAAAATTGTATTAGAGATAAATAAAAATTGAGTAACCACAATAATCAGCTTTTGCTTTTACGTATACGCACAAAGTCCACCTCAAAAACAAATTCCTAGCGTAGAACATACTGCTTTTATGCAAAGATAGAGGCATACCGTTTACTGCCATGACCATTAATAAAAGATGGAGTTAAAAAGCAATAACTAATTTAAAAGAAAATAAACTTTGTATTTAAAATAAAAAATCTTATTTTCGGCGACTCGCTTTCAACTTTAAGAAAAGTAGGTACCTACCAAGTAAACTGACAGTGGACCACTTTTCAAACTTATTACTTAGGGCATAAGGGTGTACCTACTTACATACAGTACCTATTTATTATTATAGTATTAATACGTACACTATCGGTACAATGATCTGAGTTCACACCCCACATGTCAACCATCATATACACATACCTCTTAAAAGGATTGATATAATTATTTAATACCTAGTATGTATTTATAATATTTTCCAAGCTGACCACTCAAGCGCATACTAACGTTATTCCAATAAGCCATACTTACCTACCTACATACCCTATTCAAAACTGGTTCAGAGCTTTTTTGATCACCGTATATTAAAGTCTGTAGGCAGCTTTCGTATTTCGCGAAGCAATGATCGCACATTAAGCCTGGATTTACTGTCAGACTAAACCTTCATTTTATCGAAGCTCGATACCAAGATTATCTCTTTTCGACTTTCTTCTAAGAAAGAACTAGCCCCTTGGGTCATTAGTAGGTATGTACGTACGGTGTATCTAAGAAAATAGCCACTTTTTTGGTCCACTTAATCGTAATTGAAGTGCAAAAACGAATAAAGCCGTGTTATAGATTCAGGTTTTTTGTTGTATTCAAGTATTTTTATATCTCGTACTTTTAGTGGTCTTTACACTTTGCGATAATGGTTCGACATAACTTTTCTTTCGATTTAATGTTAGCAAACCAGTAAATACTTCATGCACACGACGTATAGTAAACAGATTTTGTAAATATATATTTTTGATTTAAAATAGTGTCCTTGGAATTTCTTGCCTGTTCTTCTCCATAGAAATCTACGCTTCGGGATGGGCAACTACAGTACTTTCACAATTCTATGCCTTGTGACTGTAACTGTCTGGAATTCGTATTGAATGACCAACTTCGCTGTTTTCTTGACAATCAAAAGTACCTGTAATGGTCTATTTGAAATAAATACTTTGAGTTTATAGCTGGGGGCAGATAGGCAGTCCCCCCATGTAAATTGTTTGTATTCAGCTCCACCCATTTAGAAAGGTTATCGCCAAGAAATTAAGAATATTATGGTTAGTAGACCATTTGATATCAATAGATTTCTTTCGAAAGTCATAAAATCACTATTTCAGGTCAATAAAGGCGAGTATACATCCATCCACATATATTGTTTGAACTGTATCTCCGTACGAATGTTCTGATTGCTCATTGTTTCACATATATGTAGATGTTCGCGAGTTCGCCGAGAACAGATAACACAACTCCGTGGCTTGTTCCGGTGTTACAGTACCACATAGATACTAAATGCGGCTACGAAATAGATAATACGTAATAGTGTACGAGTTTCGTACTTGTTCACGGAAAAATGTAATGTAATGTTGAGAAATAATAACAATCGCTCAGATCGCTCTTTAGGTTAAACCACGCTTGACTATGTTGGTCCGAGGATGGGTGTCCACCTATTAAATACCGAGTAATCTCCATGCCTCGAAAAGGTTGCTTAGCTCTCTAGTAAGGTTCCCAAGTTAAAATAAGTTGAAAAGTTACCCAGAGCTAACTAAGGTTATGGAGATCAGATAGGGAGTCGTTCCATGTAAAATACTGGTATACTGGATGCCGACTCCAAAATAGTTGGAAAAAATATACATACATCCACATATATTTTGAACCGTATCTCCGTACGAATGCTCTGATTGCTTATTGTTTCAAATAACTTTATATATAATTCTTCTGTACGTGTGTATGTCACTGAACTCCTCCTAAATAGCTGGACCGATTTTGATAAACATTTTTGTATGTGTTCAAGTGGATTGGAGAATAGTTTTAGATTTACAATTGGACCGGGTAAGTGGCGCTGCTGTCCGGGCAGGATTACGTCTGCCAGGTCCGCTAGTATACAGGGTGTAAATCAACCCATCACACATCCGTCAACCAAGCATTCTGTACATAAAACTAAGAACACCTACGCAAAAATTTTTGCTGGGAAACGATTTTGGGGTCAAAAATCAATTTTTACGTTAAAACTCAATGTAGCACTCTTAAAACATCGTGCTAGTAGATACTTTGAATAGTAAACGGGTCATGGAGCTCATTTAAGTAAAGTTATAATATGAAAACCTAGTATTTACAAAAACAGCTGTGAAAAATTTCGAACTTTGACCCCCAACTTTTACAGGGTTAGGTACTTATATAGGGTGTAAAAGTACCCTTAACGCAAACGAAGGGCACTTGTTCTCCCCACCACTGCGATCATTTTTTTGTTCTAGACCGTACCTGGGAACCTCCTAGTTACGGAGATATTGGGGGTCAAAGTTCCAAATTTTTCACAGCTGTTTTTGTAAATACTAGTTTTTCAGGTTATATTTTTACTTAAATTACCTCCATGATCCGTTTACTATTCAAAGCATCCACTAGCACAATGTTTTAACAGTGCTACTTTGAGTTTTACTGTAAAATGTGATTTTACCCCAAAAAAAAGAAGTCATTTCCCAGCAAAAAATTTTGCGTAGGGGTACTTGGTTTGATGAACAGAATGCTTGGTTGTCGGATGCGTGAAGGGTTGATTTACACCCTGTATAGATGTTCGCGAGTTCGCCGGGAACAGATAACACAACTCCGTGGCTTGTTCTAGTACGAAATAGATAATACGTAATAGTGTACCAGTTTCGTACTTAATCACGGAAAAATGTAATGTAATGTTGAGGAACTAGAGTTTAAATAATAACCATCGCTCAGGACAATCTTTAGACGAAACCACGCTTGCCTGTGTTGGTCCGAGGATGGGTGCCTCAAAAAAGAAGTTGGTCCCGGCTGGTTAGTTACCCAAGTTCAAAGTAGTTGAAAAGTTACGTTCAAAGTAGTTTAGAACTAACTGGGTTATGGAGTTCAGATAGGCAGTCGTTTCATGTAAAATACTGGTAGACTGGATGTTGACTCCAAAATAGTTGAAAAAAAATAATAAAAAAATCCTAATGCTATAATTTTCACTGGAAGTATAAAAATAATGTACACAGTTACAATAGTTTCGACCACAAAATCATAAGTATAGGTATTTCAATCGATAAAAAACTCCTTAATTTTGTTTTAATATCTTAGGTGACTGTACATGGCGATACCGTAATTTTACACGTGTCGTTAAGCTGTAATTATGCTTTTATAAACACAAAAGAATGTTTAGTTGTTAAAACATCCCTTCAACTTTCCTTCGTGCCTACAACAAACAGAAAAATGAAGTTGTCGAAGCGCTACGATATAACTTTTGACATTTCATAAAGTTTTTGCATTATAGAAGCCTTTGGTTAAGCTAAATGCCAAGAGGTACTGCAAAAAGTTTCTGTTCAGAATTCTAAACAATGCTTTGGTATTGTTTACGGTATAATGAACAAAAGGAGAATCTGTAGAGCTTCCTAAAATTACAAGTTTTAGTAGTAGCTTTGCTACCTTTTACAATGTAAATACTGGTCCGTCCATCAGTGGCCAGTGGTGGTAGCCCCGACTTATGAGCAGTAAGTCGTGGCTTCGAACTCGGGCAGGCGCATTACTTCATGTAATTTATTTTCATCACCACTGCTCTCAAAACGGTGAAGGAATATACATCGTGTATACAATATATCGTGATGTGCAATACATCGTGATGTCTTAGAACCAAAAAAATCGAAGACATGTGACAACTGCCAACCCGCACTGTGCCCGCGTGGCGGATTATATTCCATCCCTCTCTAAACCGAGGCCCTGCCGTGGGAACATTATAGGCTGATGATGACTGGTCTGTTGGCCTCGTGGTGAGACTGCTAAGCGTTGGAGTTCTTGGTTTAATTCCCGGACAGTGTTATTGTGTCAATTGCTCAGAAGCAACTCGGAATTTAGAAGTAGGGGGTGATAATACTCTCCGTGCCTCGGAAAGCACTTCAAGCCGTTGATCTTGCGCCTGATCTCTCTCCGGTCGCTTTTGATTGACGTTCTATGAAACTAAGAGAGTGAAGGTAAAGAGAATGCAGCTATGTTTGCGAACACATTTTGAACTATAATATCTCCTGCATACTTGACTAATCTCCTTTGAGATTAGACACCGTGGCCGACATCATTATCTTCCTGCCCTTATACCATGTCATTTGGGGTCGGTGCAACATATATTTTTCTTCCATTCTGCCCTGTCATTCGTCACGTTATCATTTATTCCTTTTTCTTTCATATCACACCTCACACACTGCATGACGAAGACTCCATGATGCGGTTGGGTTATCATATGAATGTAGATTTTGTAGATGCATATAACTGTGTCCAAGACGAGATGGCTAGTCTCCGCTCAGATTGGCTACAATGTTATACCGAAGTGCTTTGTGGGTCGACAAGCTTTTTTTTTGTAGGGTTGGAAATCATAAAATGACTCCTCCCGCTCTGGGCAGAGAGTGTCAGACTTCTACAGACTAAAAACCACCCATGTACCTTCTTAACCCTTGTGACGACGCCACAGTATCTCTTTCGAACAACCCGCAGCCCCGACTGGATGGATCGACACCCTTTCGGCCACTTAAAGCAAATGCCAAGTCCTTTCAACACTACATTAGTATGATGGCTCTATAAGAGTGGACCTGCCATTCATGGCGCTACACCCACAACTTGACCCCTGTTAGATTGAATTTGGAGTGGGAAGCTGCGAAAATATAGGGCTCCGAAACTTGGCTACCTACTATTGATCCGTTATGGTGACTTGCTTGCAAATACTGTTTACCATGCAATTCAGACTACATATTTAGAAATAAATAATGAGAAATATTTAAGTGTTAATGGCAGTTTATGTTTTTCAATAAATAATATATTATAACAATAGGTACTAGTTATCTCAGAAAGCAAAAAAAACCTAAGGTCCTAGTATGAATGCGCGGTGTAAACGTAACCTCTGTACTCACGTTTCAGCGGACTATATTTTATTTTACCAATGACTAAATATTTAAAAAAATAGGTATTCCTCGTTAAAGAGTTGTCCGAACTATGCAATTATAACTCTGTCAAATTTTGTCTACATTTTAAAGTACAAATGGGGGCATCTGTACTTACCTACACCCAACATACAAACACACTGGTAGCTAGGGTTACCATCCGCTATGATTTACTCAGCATTGTCATTTGTCCAATAACTTTTCGACTTAAGAATATTTATTTTTGAAAATAGAAACAGTTTAATTCGTAGCGAAAAAAGAGAAAAAAAGAAAAAACTTTTTTGTACCTTTATGTCAGAGTTTTTATGTAGACTTTTCAAATGACAAAAATAAACCCTATACCAGGGCCGCGATACGCGTGACTCAGTGTTCGAGCCGTAATGTGTTATGGGCCTTACATAATGCTTTCACACTCCCTCTCCCTGATTATTATGGCGTAAAATATGATTTTACTTGACATGAAATCGGGATGGATGTCTTTTTTTAACTTTTAATAAAAATAATGATTGATTGACATTTTTTTACAAATCAGAATCACATTATAACCGCTAAATTCAGTGAAAGATTATGAACTATCTTCTGTCCTTGGCGTCTCTCATGACGTGTCTAGAAATAAATTCACAGGAACGTAACTCTGGGACATCCTACGGCCATGTGCCTGAAATTCATTCTGATGTTTAAGGGTAACAGACAAACAGAGGATGGATGAAATGAAATAACATATTCGTTTGCACCTTTACACAGATTTTGATGTTTGTACATCAATACATGTCTTTATATTCACAATGCTTCATAAGTTTGAAAAATTAATAAATAGCATTGAGAATGCAATTGTGTTACAAAATTTGGTCAGTAAATATATATATAACCAACAACGATAGCTTAAACTTACATTTTTCCAGAAAAATCATTTCAGTTTTTTTTCCAACTAGAAATAAAACAAACATTTTCCAACGTTCAGAAACGGGATAGGTATACTCAATGCAGCCAGCAAATCCTCTTCATCCATTTATCCATTACCATAGAACATCCCAGGACGACGTAAAGCCAATCATTCTTTATTCTATTTACTCCACATATACCTGCATAGTACGCTATAAAGCTTTTATTATAAACCATATTTATGGAGCAACATCGGATGATCACTCACTTAATTTTTATTTGACTCAATTTCCCCTTGTCAATTTGTGCTGTATGGTTTTGTGAACATGGGTTACTGTTTTTTCGTTCCATTTAGCTACTAAAAATGAGCCATAATAAATAAATACATGTGTATTCATTGGCAATCTGGTTGCAATAAAAAAAAAAACAATATTCATATTAAATACTATTATTGTAACAAATATTAATCATTATTAATATCAATATTAATTACATTAATTATTACGCCTTAAATCCCCGAAGGGTTAAGCAGAGGTGTATCTACTGGTACACCCACATTTTCACAGGTATGTTTTTAAGTCCTAAAAATTGAGCAATATTGCAAATAATAGAAATGATTGAGTCTTTCTAAAAACAGCGTAAGATGAAGGTCAGACGCGTAGGGTTGTTTTACTACAAGATTATAAAGCAAAGAAACAATATTAAAAGGTTATTCTAAATTAAGTAGCCCTATTGTCCCGACGTGGGCGAAAGGCTTTAAAGTTATAATCTCGACCCTAAATATGAGCCCACTATAAAGTTATGGTCCCCTAAACTTTTCCAATGTATTATTTAATGAAATTATAATCCTACAAAATTTGTGAAGTAGTTAGTGGCAAAATACTTCTTTTATATAGAAACCACTTTGGTAATAATTATAATGAAGAAATCGTTCAACAACATTTTTTTTATTTACAAATAACAATGTAAAATAAAACAGTTTTCTATTAATATCAGTCACAGAACTCATTGGTCTAGCAAAGTGTTATTGGGTATTTCTATCACGAATTTCTCAGCAGCAACCATGGAATTTCTCAGTGGCAACCATGGAATTTCTCAGTAGCAACCATGGAATTTCTCAGTAGCAACCATGGAATTTCTCAGTAGCAACCATGGAATTTCTCAGTAGCAACCATGGAATTTCTCAGCAGCAATCATGGAATTTCTCAGTAACAATCATGGAATTTCTCAGCAGCAACCATGGAATTTCACAGCAGCAACCATGGAATTTCTCAGCAGCAACTATGGAATTTCTCAGTAGCAACCATGGTGTCTGGATTTGTGACAGGTTGATGGAAATATGGTCAGGTGCATCCTATTACATGGGGCCTAAAAATAACTGGCGAAATGAGGGTGTACTATAGCTACACCTATGCCTTACTCTTTTTAAACTACAGGCGTGATGTTATGTTACGTAGAACTCATGACATTCAATTAATTTTTATGATGACACAAATCTAAAACAACAACAGCTTTTGAAAGGAAGTCTTTACTTGCTCCATAATATTAAAATTTGGTACAACAGAGGTCCTTGAACATGACTAATGTAAGACAAGCTGTCACTTCGGAGGTCGTCGGCGAAAGCGATTTATTTGCCGAGGGACCTCAAGTTTGAAGGAACATGCGCATGGAAATTAATTAGGCCATGTATTTTAATATTGGGGAATGCCAACGTCTTATCGAAACAATTTCCGACAGAGCCAAACCATTTTCAGAGTCCTTTCTACATTCACAATAATTTGAAAGAAAAATAGAGAGGGGTCCTATGGACACCCGGTTTGAATGGAGCTACACACTACTGCTCGCACAATTTATTGCACAAAAGTTATTATTATTTTATACTAAAAATAGTATTGTAACGTTAAAATTTGAAAATACTTTTGCATAAATACTCTAAATTGACGGCGGCGAGTTAAATCAATAAAAAAGTATTGGTTTCTTAGGTGATCGGGAAGAACCGCAAAAATCACTGCAAAAAGATGTCGGCTTATCGACTAAAGCGAAGCCGAAAAAGAGAGTTATTGGTGTAGTTTTTCATTGTCACATATTTTCAAATCAGAACAATAGTGTGGAATAAGGAACTCTGTTTCAAAAAAAAGTAAAATGGTAGCGAGACGGCAGACAGGAGGTAATGGAAGAAAAAAACATGTCCAAGTAACGTGGGCAACGGCAGAAAGACGATACTTCATCATCATTCTCTTGCCCTTATCCCAATTTATTTGAGGTCGGCGCAGCATGTCTTCTTCTTCCGTACTTCTCTGTTTCTCGTAATCTCATGAGACACCTCCTTTCTTGCCATATTATTCTTTACACAGTCTATCCATCGTTTCTTTGGTATTCCAATACTCTTATACCCATCCACATTCATACTTAAAACCTTTATAACGACATTTTCCTCATTTCTCCGCATCACATGCCCATACCATGACAACCGATTTTCACACAACTTTTCAGTCACCAGCGCCACTTTCAGACTTCCTCTAATGTACTCATTTCTTATTTTATCCATTTATTTATTATTTATTTAAACATTATGCACAATAGTGATACATAGGCGGACTTAATGCCACAAGGCGCGCGCGGAACACCACACAACCTCCTAAGCATGCTCATCTCAGCCACATGCAAATGCCTTTCATCCATCTCTTTTGTGGCCCAATATTCTAATCCATAAAATACAGCAGGTCTAACCAGAAAGACGATGCTTATAGCCAAAAAGAGTAACCACCGGTGTGGTTACTCAAAATACACCCACAGTACCCCTAATTATTGCCGTCAAGAAGGCACAGATCCAGACCTCGTCCTCACTATCAATAACGTGCATAATAATGACATGTATCAACAGTTGACGCCATCAGATACATGAATGTAGAGTATGCATGCATGATAGCGTTGATAGCTTAGTAATTAGTGCTAACTAACGCATTATCAAGCAAATGGATCTGACACATCTGAGCGTCTGTTGATAGTATCTAATGTGTGTTAATTTCTACATATTATTACGTATCAGGTTCGTAGTATTTTTGATCGGCTTGTCTCCTGTAAAGGAAAAACAAATTGTGATAGAAGATTAGTAATTTCCGAAGGTTAGGCAAAGGTGACATCCACAATTCACCAGTTATGTTTATATCCCATTTAATAGGGGGCGAATATTTGGCCCCTTGGCACAGATCCAAAATCCGTGGCTGGTACTGAAAAAAATTCCGAAGAAAAAACCCAATGATACTGCGTCCAAACTGCGAAACGAATCCAGAACTTCATATACAGCAGTAGCGCTTACGACCGCTATACCAAAAGAAGCAGAAGGGTGATACTTTATACTTATTTCAATTTCACCTTAATACAAAAACAAATAATTTAGAAAACAAACAATATAATGACCGTACTCCATATGTATAAACTAAGTAATCATTTATCGTTTAAAAAGACATCCCAGCCCAGGTGCTAGGCATTAATGTACCCCTGTGTATAAGCTCCTAAGAAATTAATGAGAATTAATTTGCGCGAGTATTGAGTCGCCCCTTGGGGTTGGAAATAGGCACAAACTTCGCTTCCAACCCATTTTCAACCCTATTGTATGTCGCTATACCGAGGAAAACGTTACTGTTAATCAAAACACGCTTTTCATTGTTCTCTCGTCATTTGTTTGTGAATGCTGTTACGAGAAACACCATATTTCTGACGGAGAGAGAATAAGGACCACGATTTTATGAGACTGTTTTTAGTATGTTGTTAAATTGATGTTGCTTGATTTTGAAGACGATATTTTCATGGCTGAGGATGGCTTTTTGGGTAGACCTCAATTAAGTTTGGAGTATTTCTCTTTCCATTGATATGTGCCTGGTTGATGTTTATAGAGCGGCGCCTTATTAGATGGGACTTAAACATAACTGGCGAAAATGTATGTATACTAATGGCTACACCTCTACCTAACCCTTCAGGAATTACAAGCGTAATGTTATTACTACTATTATATGCCTATATTGTCCTACTGCAGAGCAAAGGCCTCTCTTCTCTCCTTCCACTTTTTGTGATCTAGTGTGATTGTAGGCCAATCCTTTGAGAAAGAGGAGTGATGTTATGATAAGCTATTTCTCTTTCCATGGAAGATGGTAGTATGTATCTTTAAATCTAATTGAAATATTGACTCATAATGAATAAGAGCAGCTTGGGCCGAGGCCGTTCTTATCAGATTTAAATTCCACAAAATATTTTCCACAAACTTAACCGAAGTAGAAACTTCAGAAGACCACAAACCACTTCGTTTAAACATGAAACAACAAAAATCAACAATCGAAAACCGCAAACGAACAGCAACGGTGTAAAATTTCACGAAGTACTTAGAAAATCAATAGAGGTAATATTTAGCGAGTTCGTCGTCTCTATTAACTTAGGTTTTAATTGAATAAGCATTAGTGATCGAGCATGGCCGCGGTCACAGTAATGCAATCACCGGGGCTCGTTGCGATGCAAATTTAGAAACGAAGCGCTGGATCAAACACCTCGCTCGCTTCGCTGTAATTACTACAAGGTTTTTAGGTGAAAGTGATAACGGTTCGTTGTACGGAAGAAATTATGTTAACCCATTTATTGATAGGATCACAAAGAGTGGGTTTAGTGGCCTATGCTTTTTGGGATACAGGCTAATGTTATGCTAGGGATGTAATATTATAACCTCAGAGTAAAGTTGCACTAGTAATATCTATTAGTTTATTTAATTCTATCTGTATATATAATATATGTATTGGTATGCACCTGTTTATGTATTATGTTTACAAAATGGTTTTATCCTTATTATTATTTATTTTTTTGTACTCTATCACAGTCCTGTCCTATTTGACCCAAAGGTTGACTGGTAGAGAATGCCTTGTGGCATTAAGTCCGCCTATGTACCACTTTTGTACATGAAGTTTAAATAAATAAATAAAATAAAACTTAAATAAATTACCCAATCATACTTAGTTTTGGTTTTACGAGCAAGCAAAATAACACCTTTGATTTAATATACTTCAACACAAATGCGAGGGAATAAAATTGGAACGTATAGAGAAAGTACTTACTATTAAACTTGATTGAACTTCACGGTGATGACTAGCAAATGAAACAGATACTTCGTGAAATAGTAGCTCTGAAGTCGAACAATGGTGATGAAACGAAACAAATGTATGAAAACTTCGTCGTAACTTTAAGAATGCTGTCTGAAAAAAGTAATCATTCTTAAAACTTGTTTTATTTGAGGATGCAAGAATATATTTGTTTGTTTAAGTTATGATTAAGTTTCTGAAACAACATCACGCCTGTAATTCCCGAAGGCTTAGGCCATAGATTTAATTAATAAGGGTTAGGCAGAGGTGTACTTAATACAAAACTTACATTTCGCCATTTATGTTTAATAGACTCTTTGGCTGCTATTAAAAAAATTCTGATGAGAAAACCCAATTACAAATTGTCACCCGGGGCCTCCTTCTCAGCAGTCGCGACCAACAAGGCAGCAACTTGCTGTAACATGCGTATTAATATGATTGACCTTTAAAAAAATGTAGATATAAACATACACCGTACCATCACATTTGTATACCCAACATTATTTATATTCTACCCCAAAATACACCGCAACGACCGAACGCCTGCGGCAAAAAATGCTTACATCACAAACTCAAACGCTAAAAGGGTGTATGAGGTCAAATTGTATACTTTTATGTGACATTTTGTGTATACTATAGTTTTAACGTTAAGCCTTTTCGTGATATATAACAGAGGACGTATAAACGAATATTCAATTACGCAAATTGAGTAGATGGCGCTGCCTTGAATATTGGTCTTTTTATCCCGGTTGCAAAGTAATAGGTGAGCGCAAAAGAGCTTGCGAATAAAAAGTACATGTTGTGGACGTATTCTCATAATTCTTATGTGTCCTACTTTCTAGTTTCTGTGTTGAACTTCTTTGTGATGCAAGGGTTTGGGAAAAACTTCAATGTCGTATGTTTCTATCGACATAACCTATGTAGGTAGGACGGTGGGAAGGACACCGACGCAAAAACGGTTACCACGCATTATATTTTTCAATTTATATTTTCCTTCGGTTATTTAAATAAAATCTGCTTACCCATACATTTTGATTGTGTAGGTATTGTACTTTTGTGGGAAACAGTTGTTTATTTTTTAGGTGGCTCAGAATACTGTGTAGTGGTAATCGTTTTCACATGAGCGTCCTGTTCACCCCGGGTATAAACAACTTTTCAAAATCAAATTATTTTATTTCACATCTATAGACCTACAAGGGTAAAAAGTTCTTCACGTGACCCATATTTGGTAATTGTAGTTTCACCTGTTGCACCCCTGTATATTTTGTTGTCTGCTCTTTTGAAGAAACTCCAAACTTAAAAGACTCATAAAAGCATGACTAAATTAATGAAAAGAGTCACAACATGACATTGAAGAAAATTCGTTAGTCTTGCTTGTACATGTACTCGTCCAAGGATCTTTAGGCGTGTGGGACAAAATCGAAAGAAACTTGCCATCTTGTTTTTTGTAATAATTTGACAATTTCTTGCCAACAGCATCACCTTCCTGTCCTAGTCCATGTGGGGTCGGCGCAACACGTTTTCTTTTTCCATTCTTCCCTGTCAGACGTCACGGCATCATTTACTTCTTTCTCTTTCATACCATTCCTCACACAATCCATACATCTTTTCTTTGGCCTTCCTCTCCCTCTCCATCTATTAACATTAATTTCTTGCCACCCCCCCTTTCAACATCATTCAAGCGGTTAAAAATCTGTATTTTATTTTTTTAATCGCTCCCCAAGTCATCGTTCGGAAATTGTAAAACAAAGTGCTATAAATCAAAATGGGATTCCATTACGAGAATTGATTTACGTTGATGGAACCCATGGGCGGACATAATTTCTTGCTGTATATTTATTTATTTGATTTCATTGCCCCGAGTCTTGAATTTGGAGATGCTTTGCTGTGTGTAATGTATTTAATCAGCACTGCTTTCAAAACATTGAACAAAAACATTGTCAGCAAATTACCATAGGCAAGAACCAAAAATTCGACAGCCAACAAGTCGCAATGAGTCCGTGTGGTGTATTATCACTCGAGATCTCACAAAGGAGAGGCCCACGTCCAGTTGTGGGAACGCTACACACTGGTAAATCAATATTCGTGTACATATTTAGTCTAAACTGAAAATAACATGATAATTCTGATAGCAAAAATGCTCTGTGAGAACATTTGCATAACTAGCATCTGAATTAAACCCTCTTGAACATGTTATTCTCCTTTAGTAACACTTTTTCCGGCGAACTACATCCGATTTTATAAGTACTCTTATGAATATATTTTTCAGTGAAATTCCATCTCAGTGTATATTGATTTCAATTTAAGCTGTCCATCATACTTATAGAATGATATTGGCTCATTATATACGGGCAATATTTATACTTTAGATGGCATAAAAGTTCTTAAGCGTGTCTTGTTGTTTCGAGTACGCTATTACCGGGTATGAGCTGATATTTGTTACGATTGCCTATGTGGGTAGTGTTATTGAATTTCACTATTTATACGACTGTTCCAGTAGTAACCCATGGCATAAAGTCAAGTCAGAGAGTCATGGGCGGTTTAAAAAAATGAGTCAATAAGTGCATGATAAAATTTTTAATTTAAACCTTATATCAATGACTTGAAATCTGACAGTCGTTATTTGAACATCGTGAAATAGCCCTTAAGTGTAATGGAACAATAAAATAAAAATGTTGCAATAAGGAAAACGGTTTATTTTTTAACTCCGTTGAAAAGTTTTACAAATGATGATGGGCGACAATTATGTCATTTGCGGAATAATTCTTCCACAATATTACGATAAAAACGAGGGAAAAAGAAAATCAGTTTCTGGGTAACTGTCTGTTTTATACCTGGAAGAAAGCGCAAAATAAATAAAGTTGATTATGTATTGTCAACGGTACGTAACCAAGTCTTTGCAAATAGTAGCGGAGAATATTATCGTTCCTATAAATGTAACTTCTTGGTACTTTAACCTTTCGTATGCCGTGTAATTAGACACAATTAAAAAGACATTGTGTCTCGCGTGTACGTTCCGGCCATACGAAAGGTTAAGATCTAACAACGAGCTTAGAATCGAGAACAATTATATCTTGGTCTAAAAATAATAAACCATACCCTCTTCCAAAATGTCCCTACAATTTACTTCGGGTTCAATAACAAAAAAACATACAGTCGAAAAAACATTTCATTTTCTCGTCATCAAAAACTTTTCCCATCTACGGTAAGTACTCTATGCCATTTCGGAGCTATTATACGATTGCCCAATGTTGTCCCAAATTGCATTATTTTCGTTGTTTACGAAGCCATTGAACATTAAAAATTCATTACAAAATGTGACCTTGAAACTTTTCTTAATAAAGGTTAAGTTACATTGTGAAGGTACACGTCATTCACTTATTAAACAATTTTCGTAATTATTGTTGAGAACTTAAACTTTTGCTCTTGAATTAAAATGTGAAAATTACCCTGACTACTTGTTGTTGACTGTGTAATCTAATTAGAGCGGGGCTGGACGAGTATAACTTGTTATTTGTGTCGTTCAAACTATAGTCAGTTTTGAATAAAGATAAAATTTTGTGAGTTTCACTTTGAATTTGAATTTTTGAACTCACTAACGTACAGTTACCTGGAAATCATATATGACCAGCAGGGCTATTGCATATCTTTTTAAATGTCAGTGGCTATCATAGTGTCCATCGATTAACTGTCAGTTTGGTACAAAATGGAACCATTTGACACTTAATCGATGGACACTATGATAACCACTGACATTTAAAAAGATACCCAATAGCCCTGCTGATGTATGAACGTGGATGACGTAGCAGATAGCGTTCTGTGGCTCTTAATATACACACATCAAAAGTGTCTAGGGATCAACATATATTTTTGCAATAACTTTTCTCCTGATTGATATTAATTAAAATTTTCTTTAAGGATTCATCAAATAAAGTGTTTTCGTTTGTCACAGTAACGATAAACCAAGTCACCTTTGCATTAATAAAGAAATTTGCCATTTTCCTAATAAAGGGATTTTTGACATTTGAACCACTAACATTAAAGTTCGAAAAAAAGACTGAAATAACAGTTTTCTTTAAAATTTTATTGGGTAACTTAAACAATTAATAATCCGTGTTTCTACCGCGAACACTAACAACACAAGAACATCGGTTTGGCATACTCAAAATGAGTTCATCCAAATCACGCTGTGGAATGGCCGCCCATGTTCGTTGCAACAACAAAAAAAGGTCTTCTTGCGACTGGATACCCTCCATATTCGGCAGAGCTCTTCTCTGTAGCATATCCCATGCATGCTCAATCGGGTTCAAGTCTGGCGACTGAGCAGGCCAGGGCAGGACATTGATGTTAGCTGCGGCGAGAGTCTGTCTTACAACTCTTGCGGTGTGCGGTCGTGCATTATCATGCATTAACTGAAATAAGGGGCCGATTTGCACTTGTAGAGGAACGAAGACGTCTGATACAATCGTCTCAGCATAAATTTGAGCGTTGAGGTTGCCTCTGATCCAAATCAACTCAGTTCTTCCGCCGATCCAAATACCCGCCCATACCATGATGGTTCCACCACTATAAGGATGGACTTCCTGGCAGGATTTTAATCGCTGTTGGCGTCCAGGGGTTCTCCAGTGTCGTATACGTCTTGTATCCGGTCTCATACCAAAACGAGACTCATCAGAAAAGCACACGAAACGCCATTGTTCTTCTGCCCAATTTCTGTGTTCAAGAGCCCATTGATATCGAATCCTACGATTGTGCATTGCTATAGGTGGTACCCGTAGCGGTCTTCGGGAATGAAGGTTCACTTCATGCAAGCGGTTTCTGACTGTTTGGTCGCTAATTAAGTTCCCTGAAGAGTGATGAAGCCTCACGGCTAACATCATGGCGGTTATTGTTGGAGCTCTTCGAGTTAAGATTTGAATGTATCGGTCTTGTCTCCGTGTGGTGCAGCGATACCGTCCTCCATGGCGCTCAGCCACGGTGCCAGTGCTTCGGTAACGTGTCCAAAGTCGACTGATAACACTCTGACTTGTATTCAGAGCTAAAGCCACAGTACGTTGCCGGGAACCAGCTTCTATCATTCCCACGGCTCTGAGCATTTCTTCCCTGCTTAAATGACGTCGCCGCTCCATAATAACGTTGGTTTTAATCAGTAGTAGGGAAACAGTAGCACTAATAATGTCTTCAATGCGTTGTATGTTTTTATAGGGAAAATATTACAGCTGATTTTCATCTTTTACTCGAATTTGATTCACAGTTCCTGATTCAAATTATGAAATGCACCAAAAAGGATCCATATAAATTTATAAAATCATAAATTTATTACAAAGCCACATCTCAATCTCAAGAAATCCGCATAAAAATGCTTGATCCCTAGACACTTTTGATGTGTGATCTTAATTATTAATATACTTATATGAGTTTATGTTTGTATGTTTTCAGATACCTGTTATGTATGTATATGCTGTGTAAAACACAATGCAACCTCATTTCGGAGAATCAATTCCAACGGTGGTTGGAATTGATTCTCCGAAATGAGGTTAATGAGAGGAAACGAGATGCCGAAGTCCACAGCAAATACCGAAGCATTGAAGGTGTTCAATGCTTCGGTATTTGCTGTGGACTTTGTTGTTATGGTCAGATATCACGTATGCGGAATTAAATGGTGAATTTTCATACAGGTTGATGCATAAGCAGGACAAGTATTACGGACCAAACCGTTGTGATCGAGTCATATTCTCTTTCTGGGTAATTTACAGTTTCAACATTTATTAACTGTATAGTTAATAGATCGGAAACTGAAAGCTTTAAATAAATATGGCCCATGTCGTAATAATATGTACACAAGTTAATGCTTTCAACTTAAAATTAATGTACAGTATATTAATATGTCGGATTCACATCATCATGAAATTGTAATCCCACACTTTCATAACAGGAATTATTGATTGCAAAATATGTAATACACAACCTTTTACATAAAATTTTGCATACCAACATCATTACTTCCGCGAAATATTAATTATTGCAACGCATCATAAAACTCTGTTGAAAGCTGTTTCGTATTTTAATATTTCATACCTACGTTCCCCAATTCGAAGTATTAATTGAATTTCCTGTTAAAGATCGCAGGCGATGCTTTATAATTATTAAATGAATGAATTCTGTGTACTGACCAGAGAGCTTAGCACAAACGCGCGACATATCGACATCAAATTTATTACCGCATGAGCTATTCTTAACAATTACCTATTCTGAGTTCTCTTGATTCCTAAAGCTGTGAGCAAGCACAATAAAAAAATCGAATCGAAAATATCATCATCATTATTTTTTTTCTGCCATTGCAACACTTTTTATTCTTCCATTCTCCCGTGTCAGACGTCATATTATCATCATTTACTATTTTCTCTTTCATATCATTCCTCACACATCTTTCTTCAGAATCGAAATCATCAATCAAATAAAAAATAAAACTATCACATAATATTTTGGAACAAGCAAATGAACATACGTACATATGAAAAATGTCATAATTATTATTTAAAAAATGAGGAATTTCATTTCCGTTCCAATTTAATGTAAGCGTGTTCGTGTTAGGCCCACAGTAGAGCTTTGTTAGGTGGAACAAAAGGGCCCTTAAATATGTTTCGTGATTCAATAGCATGGTGTTAATGAATATTTGTTCCAATATACGCACAGAAGGTGCGACCCTATTTATTCAGTAATTTGTAGAGCCATTGTTTTTTTTTTTTTTGTAAACCCTTTAAACGTTCAGTGAACATGGAAAATGAATGTTACCTGAATATAATTTGAATTATAATACCATTTTATTAACTAAATACTGTAACAGTTCGTATTTAGTTACCGAATTGCTGCGTTGGTCTAGTGGCCGCAAACCGCGACTGCCGAGAAGATTGGGTTCTTGGATTCGAGTGGGTCGGGCAAAGTGTAATTGATTTTATCCATCAGAGATATCTCAAAAACAGCCATGAAACCTAGATTTGTTACCATTTGATGGCAATAGGCTCGCTACCTATTATATAACTTAAACATAACTGGCGAAATGTGGTTGTACTATTAAGTACACCACGGCCTAACCATTCAGGTATTACAGACGTGGTGTTATGTTATGTTACAAAAATAAACTATTATATTCCAAAATTTGTTATTTTAGTGCTGCTGGTTAGAATAGTAGACAAAACAGTTCCTCGTACAAGTGTGCGAAAACATAGATCGAGAGAATAGTTCTTGTTTAATTTCAAGGGAAATTCTGTGTTTTGTTAGTTGGATGTCGAATATTTGTTTAACGAGATCGCATTATCAAAGATTTTGATAACATTTCTATCACAAAGATTCGAAATCATTCTCCGAACCAAAATAAATTGTTAAAATATTCCTTCGAACACACTCCAATAAATTGTGAAAACAGCACAATCTATAAATTTTCCCTGCAAAGATTAGCCACCATACCAAAATTCCTTCAAAACCTACTCAAGGAAATACACCCCTAAAACATAATTCATAATACTCAGTGAAGTATTGTCCTGCATCATGTCAAGATAAACGATGAGTCGTAAAACTGGGCCAAGAAGGACAGCCGGTCGACGGGGGCCTTTATAGCCCGATTATCGTACGGCTATATCGATTTGATACAGTCTCCCCAGCCTTAGCAATCTGTTGCTTTCTCGTCTCGGTTATTGAGACAGTTATTTGGTATTTTATTATTTGCACTGAGCTGGATGCTGCGGATTTACCCTATACTACGTTCCAATTTTGATTTACTGTCAGTTATTGAATTGTTGTTCGGTTGTTTCCTTATTGCTTTACTTCAAGACTTGCGTAGCTTTGTAAAATGAGTTGCTACGTGAGTGCTACGGCGTAGCGTGGCGTAGCAAGTTGCGCCTACGCCGCCGTAGCGTTTTTTTTTAATTCTTTAATGCGTACCATAATGTATACAGTTGGTAGGGAAAACATCAGTGTCAATTATGAATCCTGTAGATCAATAGTAGGAGAAAGGAGGAAGCATGTTGGGTGTTTAATATATTAAATTATTATAGGTAGTTAGTAAGTTAAATTACGAGTATTTACATGTATTTATTTAACCACATTGTAACACAATTCCTTTTTAAAATATTAATATTGTGTTTTACAAATTAGATGGCGAATATTAAAAGAATATTAAGATGGAATTAGTTTTGAAGTGTCCAATTCTCATTAAACTGGGTTTAGTTATCTCACTGCCAAGACTTCTTGAGTTCTTGTCGAAATATTCTAAATTAGCACAACGAGTTGAAATCCGACACGAGTAGCATTAGTTCGTAGCGTAGCACTTTGAAAGGCACTTCAAAATCTCAACAACGTACAAAGCTGCATGAATGCCGATTTAAAAGTTTCAAACTCTGCACACATACAACACTCAAACCAGCGAACAATTTGAAATTAGAAAACTGATACAAAAAAAAAACGAGCTTGTGGCAAAAAAGTGAACAAAATGCACTGAATTTCAGGGTAACACACTTTTACAGACTTTAAAACACCACCACACGATACCCTTTTTTTTTGGGGGTGGCAAATCATCAAATGACTCCTCCCGCTCTGGGCAGAGCGGTAGGGAGTGTCAGACTTCTACTGACTAAAAACCACCCATGTTCCTTCTTAGCCCCTGTGCCAGGCTTGGGTATCTCTTTCGAACAACCCGCAGCCCACCACACGATACCCTTTGGAGATATTGGATGTCAGATATTACCATCTTCATCGGACTCGGATTGGAACTAGCTGTCATTTGTAAATCTTTGAAAATTATTTCGGGTAGTCCAAAGCCCGAACGTTTGACACCCAATATTTCCAAGGAGTATCGTGTGAGCAAGTAACTAGGTTGGAGATCTGTTAGGCAATCGATTTATGTAAAAAAATTATGTTCAGCAGCATTGACTTAAAACTGGAAGCCGACCCAACTTGGTGTTATATTTAATGTTTTTTTTAAACGTTGCCCCACACCAGGAATTTTTCCTGTATCGTGGGTGCGTTCACAAACATTTAAACTCACATGTACAAATATCCAGACCCGGTACAACTATCTGTAGGTCATACAAATATTTGTTCCGTGCGGGGATCGAACCCGCGACACGCAGCGCAGCAGCGCAGCAGTTGCTTGAGCTACTGCGCCAACCGTGCCATCAAATATATTTCAAGAAGGAAAAAAGCAGATGATGAGTTAAGTCATTAACATCACGTTTTTGTCCCCTGAAGGAATTAAGCTGAGGTGCACCCATTAATACACCCATGCTTCGCCAGTTTTGTTTAAGTCCCGTGTAGTAGGGGGCGACCCGTGCTAAGAAATTCCTGATAGAAAAACTTTTGCCCAACTTGGGAATCGAACCAAGGACCCCATGCCCAGCAGACACGCTTTCGGCCACTAGGCAGTCAATGAGTTAAGTCAGTTCAAACAACCGTAGAGGTTAAATGTCACCTAGAAAAACGTACAAAACATAAGGGTACGTGCACCTAGCTCGCCGTCAGTCAGGCCGTGCCGACGGCGCGTTCGTGTTCCACGCGCGCCTTAAAGAGATGTCAGCAACATGGAAGGGACCCGCAAGGGCCGACGCCCGTCGGGGCTGCGGGTTGTTCGCAAGAGATACCGCGGCCTCGACATGAAGGACTAAGAAGGAACATGGGTGGTTTTTAGTCAGTAAAAGTCTGACACTCCCTTTCGCTCTGCCCAAGAGCAGGAGGGGTTATTTGATGATTTTCAACCCGCCAAAAAAAAAAGGGTACGTGCACAAAGATGATATTAATTGATCACTCGTGGCCTGACTGGTACACAAAGCTTTCTATTAAGAGTGTTCCAATAATGTGTGTTCCGGACATGTAAGCGTCAACACACCATGTATAGTCGGTTGCGTTCGCCGCAGAAATTGTGTGCCTACCTTTAGCTAGGAACGTAGCTATACCCGTGATGTTCGTGTATGCTTCAATGATGTAAGTGTCACGATGGAGTAAATTGGTTTGAAAATTTTCGTGTTTTCCACCAGAATTACTTTGTACATATTGTAAACATTTCTAAGAGTGTTGACACTAAAGTGATTTTAAGGTTGTTGTTTCTCCCGTCGGGGCTGCGGGTTGTTCGCAAGAGATACCGCGGCCTCGACATAAAGGGCTAAGAAGGAACATGGGTTGTTTTTAGTCAGTAGAAGTCTGACACTCCCTTTCGCTCTGCCAAGAGCGGGAGGGGTTATTTGATGATTTTCCACCCGCCAAAAAAAAAAGGAAGTTGTTTTTATATTTGATTAACGTATACTTGTTTGACATATTTTTTTTAACCACTAGAAAAAGGCGTAAAAATCTTGCTTGGTCCAGGAAGTAATAAGCAATATTCAAATTCTCCCTTAAAAATAGTATAATAATGTTTCTGTATTTACTTAAAGGGTAAAGCAGAGTCGTAGCTATGTGTCAAACACAGTCTTTTGTGAGTTATATTTAACAGAGTGCGAAAAAATATTCAATGGCCCACGAGCCGTAACTACCTATTCATAAAACATCTTAATTACTATTATTTTCTTGTCCAACATTAATTTAGTTACTTAAAAGACATTATCTAAAACTCACCTTTTACGAATAAAACCAATATCTCGATACAATTAAATGTAACGTACAATCGAAATCCAACAAGCAATTAAGACCATTAATTGAGAAACCTTGATTCCGAATCCGATTTTCGATTCAAGCTTAGAATGAATTTATGTTTGCTTTTAAATTATGTAGGTACTTATCTAGAGAGTTCTTGAAAACATTAAAATATTTTCCCGTATTTTATTATACTGTTAAATTATAAGTGTACAATGTGTATTTAAAAATAAAATTAAACGTTTCGTGTTTCTAAAAAGTTTCTCGAGATCCCTTGGAGGACTAATTACGTCTGGTGAGATGAGCACATAAAACAAATAGACACAAGTTTTTATCTCGGAGTGTTTATTTAAATAAAATGACTGTTATTTTATACATTTGTTGGAATAAACATGTGAAAAAAACGTTCCTTTCGGAGAGTCAGTTTTTACCCGCGCTCGTGTGGACGGCCACTAAGAGAGTGTATAGAAATACGTGGCTCGACGATAATATCGCCGCGATTATTTCATTTATAGAGACGGCCGCTGACACACGTAGACTGACCGACTCACGAAAATTCAAACGATTTGTGATGTTATTTTGTTCGCGCTGCACTTTCTATGCCAGCGCGTTGAGTTTTGCACGGAAAGTGGTGAGTAAAGTTTGAAATATTACTGGGAATAAGTTATGAATTCAGGAATAAGGAAATGTAGGAAGTTGAGCGTCTATACGTTTTGGGGAAATATAACGTTTTACTTTTAAAATACTTATGAGACAGACGCATGGATTAATGAACTAAATAGAGCGGTAGTAACTGCGGTCGGTCTGTGGATTGGTGACCATCATAACCTACCGACCTAAAAAACTATTATAAACATTTCAATAGATCCAGATAACAGAGAGAGAGAAATAAGAAAAAGAAACAGCAACCAATAATAGGATTATTATGATGACTAAGTAAGCCTTAACACACTTTATTCCAAAAAGTAATGTACCAAATCGTCCAGATTTCTCGTCTGACTACGAAGTCAGGCCTTCGAACAGAAACAGAACGTTTTTGTGTGAGCCCAACTTGTGTAACATCACCAGAATAAATCAAATCCCGGGCACAAAAAAATAGAGAACGGTCAAGCGTGTGATTGATTCTCGTTCTTAGGGTTCAGTATTTCACGCGCGCCTCAAAGAGATGTCAGCAACATGGAAGGGGCCCGCAAGGGCCGACGCCTGTCGAGGCTGCGGGTTGTCCGCAAGGGATACCGAGGCCTCGACATGAAGGGCGAAGAAGGAACATGGGTGGTTTTTAGTCAGTAGAAGTCTGACACTCCCTTTCGCTCTGCCCAAGAGCGGGAGGGGTTATTTGACGATTTCCCACCCCCAAAAAAAAAAAAAAAGGGTTCAGTATTTTTGTTTCCTTTTTTGCTTAATTCTCTCTGTGTTAAAAACCTATATTCGGATATTTTATAGTTATTACCGGTTCAATTATAATTGTTAGATAATTTTACTTACCCGGACGCATTTGATATTTCCACATCTACACTAATATTATAAAGAGGAAAGATTTATATTTTTGTGTGTGTATGTTTGTGATGAATAAACATAAAAACTACTGAACCGATTTGAAAAATTCTTTCACTGTTCAGAAGCTACACTATTTCCGGGTGACATAGGCTATTTTTATCTCTGTATTCCCACGGAAACGGGAACTACGGGGGTGAAACCGCGTGACGTCCGCTAGTATAGAATATAGAATAGATTGGATTGTTCTAAACTGAAGCGAGCACTACCGAAACATTTAAGACGGACTATGCAGTAGTGATAGTTATTTCTGTCGTGTTACACGAGTTTCCAAAGTTATACACACTCTGCCTGAAAAGTAGCTGAATGCTCGAATAGGTTGGACTAAAATATTTTTTTAACCACTTTTGTACTGTGATTTATTCAGATACTGTGTCCCATAAACTATTTTTTTAAATATATTTATATACTTAAGGAAAAGGTTTTCAGTTATACTGAATTTTACATATGTAAGAACATGGTGTGCATGGTACAGTCTCCAATATGTGCATTTATTATATTATGGATTCTTTATATTAAAGAAGATCTTAGGGTGCACGCCATTAAACTTTTTGCCTATTGGTTTGGATGTCATGGTTTTTCAAAATATGTAAGAGAATCTTGAGATCGACAATAATTTTAATCTTTAAAGACTGTATGTTACAGTAAGTTTACCTTATTGGAAAAATCCAATAGCCGTCGTCCTTCGTCCACGGAACCCTAAACCCAGTCATTCACTCCGGTCACGTTTGACAGACCCGCGGGATCGATTCGCGATTAAGTACACGTTTTTACGGTTTGCGGTAAATCTCTCCACCTTATTTGGAGTGATTATAGGCGTAAACTGGGGTCGGAACGTAAACGGCCACTACCATTAGTGAAGTAATATGACCAAAAATTTACAACTACATAGGAGTGGATTTTGACGTAGAGTGGAGGATTCTAGATTCGGCAGAGCATTTTTCATGTCATAATTATGATAACGAGGTATATATGAGGCGGCTTAGGAAAAGAGCTCTTTGAAGGAATTGGGGGCGGCCTTTGCCCAGCAGTGGGACAGTGCAGGCTAAAGAAAAAAAAATGATAGCCCTTGGTAAGACTTGTTGTTAGACTTTCAGGCTACTGTCTATTTGTAAAGACTGAAAAAGTTCAAAGAGAACTAGACATAATTGACCTAAATAAATTTAATATCAAATCAAAAACTTCAGACTGGCTCTTACTGCGGGATTATATCAAAAGAGAGTCTTTACTAACAAACATCGCTTGACATCTCAAACATCTCTTTAAAAAACAAACACCACATATACATACATACACACACACCCACACACCCATATTGATTAATAATAAAACTAAAAATAATATATAATACATTTGAATGGTGGATCGACACACTTTCACTCTTGTAAAGCAAATTTTTATTAAATACCAATTTTGGCCGATCACTGTCTCTTAAAATACAGGTCTCCTAGTTTAAGAGGCAGGTTTCATTATTATTTTGTTCACATAGACTATTATTGTAGACTCCAAAATTTTATGCTTAAAGCTATATTATTATGTTCATTGTATATCTGTCACTTTCTTTTTAAACTATGTCTGTGTGCATTATTGGGATAAATAAACAATTTATTATTATTATTTATTACTGTCATAGATCTACAAATGACGTCATTTCCGAAACACGGAGGAAGCTCAGTTTGTATTGCGTGTTCACACATCCACCGACGAACTTCGGTAAGCACGGTTTGACCTAAAGATCGACCTGAGCAGTTACTTGTTAACCCAAATACGTCAATAGTCTGAAAGCCCACTAATTTTAATATAGTCCCACTGGTCTTGGGTCATCAAGACCAGTGGGACTGATTAGCTTCATGCTGCTGATTAGCTTCCAAATAACTTACCATTTCATGCAGAATATCACCCATTACTACGTCATAACAGTAAATAATAAACCCATGCATTATTCATAACGATTATCACCTGGTGCGGCCATAACTATATAATTAGGCCTTGTCACTAATACTGATTATGAACGTCATGTCTCCTGTCTGTTTCAGTTGCACACATGATAGATTGACCTATACATAGTGACAACCTGTTCACGACAAGCGAGGGGACTTGTGCCAAGAGACACGTGCGTGCGCTACTGGCTTCCAGTCTCTTGCGTCCATCAACTACAAGTACAGTGGCAAGAGGCGTAAACAAAAAGAGACAAAAGCTCTTGACCAGTCTTTTTACACCGCTGTCCTTACCCACAATCAGACTACTAAGGCTCATAGATAAAAAGACACAAAATAATCTTAAACAACTATAAATAATAACCTTATTGAACAAAGACTGTACACGTAACATTGACGCAATACTGGTGTAGTTCACCAAAAACAAAGCCGAGACGAGCGGAGCGGAAAAAATACTTGTGGGAGTCGACCAATCACAACCGTTCAAAACCACATCACATTTTTCGTCTCTTCCATGATTGGTTGTACCTTAAACGTCTCTTCTCCGCTCCACTTGTCTCTGCTTTGACGAAATCCGTGTCTAAATCAGGCTTACTCGTGAGAACTGTCGCGTTACGGTCAGTCATGGTACGTTGTAAGGGTATGCTGCGGGTTGTTCGAAAGAGATACCGCGGCCTCGACAGAAAGAGCTAAGAAGGAACATGGGTGGTTTTAGTCAGTAGAAATCTGACACCTACCGCCCTGCCCAGAGCGCAAGGAGTCATTTGATGATTCCCCATATTCCAAAAAAAAAGGCTAACCATACACGCTACGGTGTCATCAGGTAAGTTTAAGCTGCCACTTGAGGAAACCTGCACAGTGTTGCAGGGTACGCGCTTTACCTATAAATTCCAACTGCAGGCAAACCTGTCAGGTATTCCATAACGTGTACCACCTTCAGGAATCCTTCATTTGCTTTCCTAACACGCACAACTCGCAGAAGCTGATAGCTCAAGCGTGTACAGTAGTCCCTGACCAAGCGACAAAGTTATGAATACACGTGTTCTCAACGTAAACTTTATTCATTTATAGTGAGTTAGTGTTGGGTATGAGCAAAGTTGACAAGTTTGTACTACGATTAGAACACCTCATCATATTATATGGTTCGGTGACTTACTCGTATTATGTGTGTAAATGTGACTTATTAATGAGAATAATTGTGTTAAATGAAAGAGCCTCGAAATCATTAACTTATTATTTAAAAGTATAACTGGAACGAACGAACGAATTTATTGTAATCTATATTTTTAGTATTGTTGTCAATTATGTGACTTATGGTTTATTGGGAATAAAGTTTCTTTAACCTGAAACCGAAGTAGTAGGTACACCCCGTCGGGGCTGCGGGTTGTTCGTTTCAAAAATGTTTATTTGACACTGCACCTTCTGTCAGTCTTCTAAACTGTATCTGACAGCCTTGAGGACCTATGGCTGTTCATTAATAGGTGATGGAAATCCAAATGAACAAAAATAATTCAGTAATTTTTCTTCAAACTAGCTTAATCATTAATTTGACTTTTCAAATACATCACACTGAAAACAAGATCCTTAAAGATAATAAAAAAATATATTAGAATGATATGGCTAGGAAGGAGGTGACTGCTGAGGTGCTGAGAATCATAACAGATCAAAATATTTTGTAGCAGCAATATCTTGTTCTTATCACATCACGTAAATAATGATAAGACAACACTAATGTTTCTTGTACAAAACTATGAAAGCCTACAAGATGGCGCAAAAAATATCTGCGAATATCTCACTACAACCTAAAACAGACGCGAATGTTGTTACCAGATGGTTAATTATTCCTTGGCGTGATCTCAATAAGTATAAATGAGAAAAGTTGCCTATAGTTGATGACTTCGGGGCGACACATACAGATATATTTTTTAAATTACTCTCTCAACAACAATGAATAATAAGTATGGAGTAAATTGTTCTGCTCGCTCTTTTTTCTGTGTCAGATTAGAAAGGGAATAATAATCATGTCGTGTATGTTACAGAATAACTAGGAAATATTAAGTATATAAAAGTTTTGAGCCGAGTGTGTATGTTTTGGTAGTTTCGGCAGACAATCTACTAAAGTATGTCCGGTTACCGTTGTCAATTACTAATCTGTCTGTACCGGATTGACCAAATCTTCAGACTGTCCACGGTAAGGTAGACATACGAGTACATGGAGGAAATTTAAGTAACACTCTATTGTGCACCGCATTTAAAGCACCACAAAACCTAATATAAAGACAACTTCATACAGCAAGTACAGAGAGAGAGAGAGACTGACAAAGAGTACTTCAACATACTTCTATGCTTTAAATATAAACTGTTTCCAAGCGAGTGAAGCTGCAAATAATGTTGGTATTTTTATTTTAAACAATAATTATTTTCATATAAACAAAATGTTTCAATAAAGATCTAAAGAATTTCGGAATGCTGTCAGTTCCAGCTTTGTATAATATGTATTTGAATTATACAAATATTTAATCCGCATTGAACAGCTAATTGGCTACGTTAATCAATTATTGAATTAATTAAATTCATATACACCCTGTATTCCGTGTGAGTTCATCTGTTATTGGTATCAAAAATACGAAATGTTTTTGTGTTTTACATAAGTCATGCTCATCCTTGGACTCGTTTGGCCATTATAATAAACAGGTCAAGGTTTTGCAACCTCATCTCATGACAATGGGATAATAATATCAGATAAAATGATGAAAAGCGAGACTGCCACCGGCCTATCCTATTTTCCTATTTAATGTTATAAATGTGAGAATAACTGTGTGTTTGCTAACTTTTCAACACCTGTTTTTTTATTATATAATATACACCATTATACACCATTTCTTATAAAATTAGGACATTTGATACTTTGTATCCCAGTAATTCCCATTCCCGTGGGAAAATTATCTACTTTCACGCAGACGTAGCCACGGGCAAAACCTTTCTTTTACCCCTATTCAAAATTCAAGCACGCTCTCTGTACAAACACTCTTAAAATATGCCTCAACAAAATCACGCAGTCAATTGATTACGAAATCACTCAAGTCAATATGCCACATTTACGAATTCTCCTCAAATCTTGTCAGTAATCAGTAAACGAAAGAAGATTACGCCAGAAATTCTTTTTGATGGCTCGATCTTTGATGACAAGCCAGAATGCGCTATGAATTCAAATATAACCTGGTTACTGCGAAAATATTGAACCTGTATACTTGCTTAAAAGCATCTAGTGTGGGTTTATGGGTTTATTCAGTGAGTTATATGCAAAATCTTTGTGAGTATAATCCCATACTTAAGGGTAAGTAGGGTTTCCATCTGGTTGGGAAACACTCTCAAGATTATTTTCATATGTCCGTGGCAAGAACAGTTTTCTATATTAAAATTTCTAAGAATCTTACGGTTGAAATTGAATTAAATAAACTAACTAGGTATGTACATTAATTAAAAGCTATTACATATACTAACAAGAAACTATAAAAAGGCATAAAAAAAACTGCTCCTCAACGCGGTCAGCCGGTAATGTGTCCAAAAGACTGGCGGCATTGACACGAAAATGAAAAAAATAAAACCGACTTCAAAAACACAAAAAAGTGAAAAATAACTTTAGCTTCTGAAGTCGGTGACTTTTGTTTGTTTTATTCAGTTTTTTTGTCACCGACTTCAGAACCTAAAGTTATTTTTCACTTTTTTGTGTTTTTGAAGTCGGTTTTATTTTTTGCAAAAAAGTTTTTTTATTTTTCCATTTTTAGTTGTAATATCCTTTACAAATATTTGATATTCATTAATTTTACGTTGTTAACAATACATGTCACGGTAATAGGCTTATCCGCAATAAAATGGAACTTAACATACCTAACTCTCGAAATCTGGGCGTCCTGTACACATCTGCGTACCCCGTCAGAGCATACAGGCGTGATGGTAAGTTAAGATGTTGCGTAAACAATAAACATCCAAGCGATTGCAGCAATCACGACAGATTTGCCGTCTATTTTTGAAGAGTTCTATTGTATATCTCCGAAGATCAGGATCAGATCTTCACCAAATTTAAATGGGACCACCTCAGGAGTATACTCTTTCAAATAAAAAAAGAACTTTGAGAATCGGTTCACAAATGGAGGAGAAATCAGGTAACATACATAAAAAAATAAATAAAAAAAATACATACACACGAACATAGAACCTCCTCCTTTTTTGAAGTCGGTTAAAAATTGAATTCATTTTCTAGTCTTCTTCTTCGAGTCGATGGTTCCCATAGTTATTCTTTTTTATTAAATTAAATTTGTTTCGAACAGAACTCTGCCACGTGTGTGGCTTCGGACAGACCTATTAAAGTGCAGCTGGAGTTGTATTTTCTAGTGTAATGTGCCGTTACTTGAAGAAGATTTGAATTTCAATTTGAACCACACAGAGTAATACTACATTTTACTTTGAAACAGCCGTTAAAGAATATTGGCTCAAATTTGCCAGTAACAGTAGCCAATATTGGCTCCAATATTTAGTCCAATATTGGGCAGTACGGTCATTATCTGCTGTAGCACCCAACAGGTCGTCGAAATCGTAATTACCTATTAAGTTTGTGCACAGTCCGCTTCAATTGAGGACTCCAATGGCCAAGCTTAATTATTATGTAGGAACTACCTACCCGTATAATATTACTTTACACGCTAATTAACATGTATAGCAAATTAATTTGACTGTAATTATACTGGTATCAGACAATATTCAGGTAAGTTTGGTCTATGGTATCATCTACGCTAATTACGAAGCGTTTAGTATTATAATTGTTTGTGGTTTTAGACGGGTTTAAGCTGGTATTATGATCTTGAAATTAGATTATCGTGATTAGTTACAATAGTTCCAGGAAAAGAGAACTATTAGTATGTTTATATACTGAGTTATTACAAAGATTTGAGGCATAGATGTGCGCCCTCACCTTCCGTCTGGCGCAGGTACTCACCGGACACGGTTGTTTCGGGAGGTACCTGCACCGAATCAGGCGGGAGGAAACGCCCGGATGCCACCATTGCGAGGATCGGCCGGAGGACACGGTGGAACACACTGTGGAGGTGTGTCCCGCTTGGGCGGAGCCCCGCCGTGTTCTCGTAGCGGCGATCGGCGGCGGCGACCTCTCGCGTCCGGCCCTGGTGCAAGCCATGGTCCGGGGCGAGGAGGAATGTGACGCCGTCGCCTCCTTCTGCGAAGCAGTGATGCTAGCGAAGGAGGTGGCGGAACGTGAGAGGGAGAGAACCTCTCGTCCCAGCCGCCGCGGGAGGCACTCCGGGCGTCGGGGGCCACGTGATGGCTTCCGGCCACCGTAGACGCGGGCCTGTGGACGGTGAGTGATGGGTAAGCTCGCCGTCCGTCCGTCTTATGACGACGACAGGCCGTGTCGACGGCGCGTTCGTGTTCCACGCGCGCCTCAAAGAGATGTCAGCAACATGGAAGGGGCCCACAAGGGCCGACGCCTGTCGAGGCTGCGGGTTGTTCGCAAGGGATACCGCGGCCTCGACATGAAGGGCGAAGAAGGAACATGGGTGGTTTTTAGTCAGTAGAAGTCTGACACTCCCTTTCGCTCTGCCCAAGAGCGGGAGGGGTTATTTGATGATTTCCCACCCCCAAAAAAAAAAAAAAGGCATAGATGTGCGCATATCCTGCTTAGGTTGTACTAAAAACCGTTCACGGAAAATCATCATCTTTCTGTTCTTATACCATGGTAGTTGGTGTCAGCAAAACATGTTTTTTCTATCATTCTCTTCTGTTATCCGTCACAGTATCGTTTACTCCTTTTTTTTCTTTCATACCACTCCTGACATAACTCTTCCATCTTTTTCTTGGTCTTTCTTTCTCTTTATACTTCAATGCCAATAAAAACTACTCAAATGTCAGTTTTGAACAGTAACGAGTCCATTTTGAACAGAATTTCAAAAGGAAGCAATGGAAAATATTTTTGGAAAAAAACTGACTTCAAAATCACAAAAAAAGGGAAAAATTACTATAGCTTCATCGGTGACTTTTCTCGACGAGGTGGAATACGGTGGCAAAAACAAAATTAAACAATTTATTTAGTTTTTTGGCCACCAACTTTCACGTTACTTACCAAACCGTCCTTTACCTATTTTTATCTCAGAAAATGCAACTCTAAAACACACAATATTACTCCATTTACCTCATTAAAAAGCCTCCTTACCCATCTCAATTCCGACTGATTAAATACAAAGACACAATGCAAGGCAACGAACAAAAAATATCTCAGTCTGATTAGTAAGCCGTGGTCGCTTTCACAAAACCAGTGATCTCTGAAACGTGATTAAATAACAATTTGGGATTGGACCCGAAAAAATACCAGTCAACAAGATTGAGTCTTTTCTACGAATTCAGAGTATTCTCTGGTGGAATTGAACGGTTTTTTCGCGAAAACTTCATTAGTTAACGAGAGGTTAAATACTACCTGAACTCGCGGTTTCATTCGCTTGACAGTGTGCTTTGTTTTATAGAAGTTTTTGTTCGCAAATTAATCTGGAGTTTAGTATTGGGGTCGAAACTCTAGGGCCGTGTGGTCCGAGTGCTCATATCCTGTTCAAGGAAATCACAAAACGTATAGTTGAAGCTTCTCGTGACCCAAGGACTAGCGTTTACCTTGACCAGAGACTAAGTGTTGCCATACAACGTGGCAATACCGCCAGTCTTTTGGGCACATTACCGGCTGACAGCGTTGAGGAGCAGAATTTTACATTCACTTTTATAGGTTCTTGTTAGTTTATTTAAACGTTTTTAATTAAGGTACATTAGTTAGTTTATTAGTATGATCAAATCACGAGTTTGGCATTTATATTTTTGACTTTGAACAGGTTTAAATAACATAACACTACAGGCGGTATGTTATGTTATTCCCGAAAGGTTAGTGTGAGGTGTATCCATTAATAGTTCAGCCACATTTCACCATTTATGTTTAAATCCCATTTAAAAGGGGGCGAGTCAATTGTCATCAACCAGGTACAAATCCAGATTCCATGGCTGCTACTGAGAAATTCCTGATCGAAAAACCCAATAACACTTTTCCTGATCTGCGAATCGAACCCAGGACCTCAAACACAATAGTTGCGCTTGCGACAACAAACGCCCAACGAGGCAGGCAAACGATTTACAATGTATTACTTGAATATTTTAATTTTTCTGCGTGTTTTCTTGTATCTTACAAATTCCTCATTAAAGATTTTTCCGTATTCAGCACATCAATAACTGAGTCGGTATCAGTTACATAATAAAAATAAAGACAGTCGATATGTTTCCTATTATTTCTACCAGTAGTTAATTCACAGATATTATATTTAATGAATATAAATACGACGACGAAACAATATTCTTATTCAACAATTAATGAATAAAAATATGGGTTTGCCTAAACATATGAAATCGGTCACTGAGTGACAAGGCGCGCGTTTCAAGCGTATTGAAACGTTACCTGTCAGACATGATTACGGGTCAGATTTTCCTTCTACAGATGGTTAGTTCAGTTCGGGTCACTGAAGCAACGTTTGAGTTTAGTTTTCGCCAGGACAGTTTCGTACACTTGAGAACAGGAGGTGACCTTGGTGAGCGAGAAATACGGAAGTTTGAATGGATGGATGGATGTTTGTTGCTCAATCGTAAGTCATAATGGGTTCTGGATGAAATTTGTCACAGAGAAGTGTTGCATAATACGTATCTATTAATATAATGTGATCAGATATTTGACGGTCATAATTAAAAACCGACTTAGTTGAGAATTTACAGACAAAATCTTTCTGACTTTGCTCCACTTGATCCTCGTATTCACAACACAGAAATAATATTTTGCTACCACAAAAAAATGCAAAAAGAAACAGTGCGTACCGTAATACAAATATCCATTTAACTCTTAAAACACTCATTCCATTGTCCCTAAAAGTTAAAACCCACGTCGTAGTTCGTACTTTGTAAATCAAAATGGGACTGTAAACGTTTGGCGACACCTTTATACTGTTAAGTATTAATTAAATCGGCATCCGACCCCTACCCATTGTTGGGATACCTTAGAAGTTGACAATGCTTGTATTATCCCATCACTGGAGCGCGGAACAATCTAGAAAGTCGCTTTAATTCTGTTAAGTCGAGATGCCCATTGTCCTTTGTATGAATCTGTTCTTTCATTTTGAAGTAACATTGAAGAACTGGCATTGGCCCCAATAAGGTTTTTTTCTAATCCATTTTGTCTCCGAATTTTGTTGTGAATATTAAAGAAAATAATATCGAGAATGCATGAAATAATTCTTTCAAAAACATTGACAACAAAATTCAAAGAATTCTCGTAAACATTTTTATTTGTAATCTCCATTTTCCCCAGCTTGAATATGCATCATAAAATTGAATCCCCGGAAAATGCTACAAACTCAACGAGAGTGCATTCTAGCAATTTCCTTTACAGCGCCAACCGACATCCACGTACCAGTTGATTATAATAATGTAGGTAGACCATACACAGATGTAACAATATAAACATTCACATTTAAAACCTGCTATCGTCGCCTGCCTCGGTTTTCTCGAGTTCATCTAAACCCAATCTATGTATTTAAGTCGCGTGTAAATAGGCTTCTTCTGGGTTAGCTCGTTCCATCGTCGACCTCATCTCTGCCTTTAGGACAATATTGAGGTCAAGAGTAGGCCGATCTCGTATAAAAATAAATACCGCTGCCGGTAAAAATTCTCCAAAAAAATTTGTTTGGAATCCGGAAGCAGATTTAAGTTTTTCCAAACTGAAAGAATGTTTGACTTCGACTCCGATTTTAGCTTGTCCTGATTTTGACCTTCCTTACTCAGTTCATTGTGACGCTTCTAATTATGGTGTAGGAGCCATGTTGACTCAGAAACAAAACAATGTTGATGATGGTTATTGCGTATATGAGCAAAACTCTTAGTAAAGATACATAGGAACGCAAGACCTGTCATGTAGCGTCTCACTATGAAACTGAACTAGTTTTGTTTTATGACTTTCGGAAATATATCTCTTTTTTTAGTTTTACCACACTTATATTGTTGATCAGCTAATTGCGTCACTTTCTCTTCAAAGTCGATTTTTTTGCGAATTTCATGAACTATTTGAAACTCAAATAGTTCATGAAATTCGAAATTGAAATTTTATGGTGAGAGAGAGCAAAGAGAGGCCACATGGGAATTTTTGCTCTTATTATGTTACACCTTGTATAAGTTCCCAATGTTTTACTAATTATAGCTTTTGTTTTATTACGAAAACTTCATCATATTATTACGGATAAGAATATTTTGAGAACAGTGAAGTTCTATTTATTCTGTTTTCGGCATTATATCACTTTGGTTAGAAGTTTGGCCTACTTATTATGCCTTGACTTCAAGTAATGAGAAACCGTTTTATGTGAATACAATAGGAGGAAAATTCAAGTTCAAAAATGCGGTCACGCCATTTTTACGCTTGTATTTTCCTCTTTTAGCTAAATTATTATTATAAAACACGGTCCCTAAAGCTCAATCTGAAATAATATTCATTTATTATGAAGTGTCCTTTGACCGGACCGCAAATCAATATCGACTATAATAGTATTAGCTGAAGGATGCCATTTAAGTTCGTCTGGTTTCAAATATAACAAAACAGGTCATCTTCAACTTGTAAAAAGAATTCCCAGTGGGACGACCCGCGGCGGCCGGCACTTTGGCCAAAAAGGTCTGGGTAGGTACTCATTATTTAAAAATCTTTTTTCTTAGAAGCCTTCGTCTCCAAATATAATTTTGACATTGCAGATTTAATATGGCTTTATTCTTTGAGAATTTTAATTACAAATGACTTTGTAAGGTCGACTCGGATTACATGCTCAGGAGGGTTGTATAGTTCAGCGTTAATTACCTAATGACGTTCCAAATAAGTTTATTAATGTAGTTTTATTTTAGTTAAATGTTTAATTTCTCACTGAGTGAAAAGTTAGTTCGAAATTAAAATAGAGACGTGAACTTAAATGTAATTTATTTGAAAATCAAATGAATAAATTTTAATATTGCGGTTTAAATTAGTTGCAATTCATTGAACATAGTTTTGAGTCGAGACACTAATATTTAAATTGAATTAAGAAACTCTTATAGGCTTTATAACTCAAGATTTACTTAGTTGCTAAATACCGAATAGTTGAGCGAAACGCAATTTTTAATATTGCAAACTGCACGAAGAATATTAAACAAGTTATTTTGTAGTCTCAAATATTGGTTTACACTATGTGCACATAATTAGTATAGTTTGCCGAGCAACGTTTTACTTTACGAAACACGCAAGTATCTTGTTTGTAACGGAGCGGCATTACTTTAGTTATTTTACACTTGGTTTTAAATATAACGCGGCTAGTCCTCTAAACTAACAAACCAAACTAATTTTGAGGTCAAAATTAGGACAAATACATTTTCAATGTAAGTATTATATTATAATAGCAGTTCAATTTCTAAAATGTAAAGCAAATAGTACTTTGAAACCTTAACCCAAGTTTCGCATTGTGTTACCCGAGATTGTAAGTGTCAAACACCTGTCCCAAACGCAAATAAGGCAATGTGTGCACAGCGCAACGACACCCAGCGTCGCGTCAAATAAAAAGATTTACAAACGTACCGGGATTTGCCTGAAATCAAACATCAGAATCATGCACAACATATTTTCGTTCAAATTTTCTTTGTTTTTTTACCACTGTCTCATCTAGTCTCATTGAATGTCAACTCATGTGTCAGGTTGAATAAAGAAATAGGAACCGCCTTCGTTATTGAATAATTATAAATAATATTATAAAAAGGTAAATTTTGTAAGTTTGTGTGTAGGAGGTAACTTCGAAACTGCTGATCCTATTCTGAAAATTCTTTCACTAACGGGAATCTACATTATCCCCGTGTGGTACATTTGAATCAATTAAGGGCGAAGAAAGTGATTTTAAATTAAATTTGAGCAAAACTACAAAAAGGAAATCGGCTTAGTGTCATAAGAAAGTTTCTTAGAGAAAACTGAATAATTGCTCAATTCAGCTATCGCTGTCCACGGCTGGACAATTTACATATGCATCTGTCTCTAGCTGCTGCGTCATTACACCACTTTCACCCTCCGCTTCCAGTCAGTTGAGTTGAATGGAGCTGATCCATACGTCATGTTCGTGAATGCTGTCAGCTGTGACATGTCATCTCATTTCATTTACTTTATTTACGAGTTGTCTTTTTGGTTTTAACTTTTTACTATACCGAGACACTTTTAACGTGCACATCTTGCTAAATCGTTCTGACATAATGTACCATAAAACCTTATCAATGTCGATGGTCCATCTATCTGAAGAGCGTCCCACGCTACGTAAACTAAATAACTTTATCAAAACTAGAGCAAATTGTAAGCAATGAAGCATAACTGTAAATAAATCAATACTAACTTACAACAATGCCGAAACAAAATATTTGGTATCGTTATTCAAGTCAAGCAACTTGCTAAAATCGCTTCTTTTCAATAAAGTTTGGTCTGAAGAAGTTGGAGAGGTATTCAGAACGTGCCTCGACTTGTATGGATCGATTTACTGAACTCGAACAACATTTTCATAACCCGATATATTGCAGTATGTTCGCATGTGAGAATTATTCGTAACTTTAACATGTCGTTATGTTCTTGTTAAATTTCGAATTGTTGTTTCGATTTTCGATGTTTGCGCTGTCGTGTCTTTTGTTAGCCGAACTGTTGAAATATGTAGGATTGTAATTAACGTATAGAACTTGTTCTATACAAATTTAGTCTTTCAGTGCCTCGTTCGTCTGTTGGTCGCAAGCGCGTTTCCTGAGAATTAGGTCCTAGGTTCGATTACGAGGTCGGACAAAGTGTTATTGGGTTTTTCCATCAGAAATTTCTCAGTAGCAGGTACGGCGTCTGGATTTTGTGGCCGGTTTATAGTAATATACTCGCTTCCTATTACTTGGGACTTCAACAACATAACTGGCGAAATGTGGGATTATTATTAGGTACACCTCTGCGGGGATTACAGGCGTGATGTCATGTAGTCTTTCAGTTCTATACGACAATGGCTGTACTTAATGAGTGTTCCAAAAACCGTAATGTTTCTGAATCAGGCAATCACACAAATGAACATTTTCAGGCATGAGTTTCAACAGTTTCATCGTTTGTCATTTTTATTCTTTCAGTAAAAGTAGAACTCATTCTCTATGCCATTAATTTAAATTAATAGCATTACTTTTCTTTCTTTAATTTTCATAAAATGGTAATTATCTCGCGACATACTTAAAATGGAAATAAGGCAATGTATTACGCAACTGTGCGCCTAATTACGGTATGTATAGGTACCAATTTACATAGTTAAGTCTTATGTATGTTGCCAAAAACTAAGAAGCAAATTAATTTCATACAAGGCGAACCGCCACTGATCAGTGTCAGATAAGACGTGATTAAGCCGCGCTTAGGTACATCATTAGACACCCTTTATCCGTCAAGTGAAGGTAGACTAGCGCCTTGTTTCAGCATGACATAATTTATTACATAATTAGCTATGTATAGTCGCTTTAGCGGAATATGATATTATTGTTTACATGTATTAAGTGGAAGGTGAAATTGTAGCAGCTGTCGGGGCAAATTACATGGTTGGTGAGTACTTTACAAACACAGTGTAGTATCTAAAAAGCAATAGATCAAGTTACAGTTTGTAGCTACACAAAAATATTGTAACGCCTGGCGAAAATCTTAACCAACACCGCTACTTATGTTTTCTTTAATGTATAAAAAATCAAACACGGTGTTGCATACAATTTTGGCGAGGTGTCAAAAGATTCTTGTTAAGCTAGAAATATACACTCGATATATTTATTTAACTTTAAGATTGTACGTCAGTAATTTATTGAGCGGGTTACAGACCAATAACACGCCACTTTGGACCACAAGTGACCCCTCGGACAAATGACGCAACGTTTAATCATAGGCAACGCAACAATGTGTCCTTTTATCTAATGCCTCAATGGTTGTTTCGCCTCGATTTCCAGCTGAGGCGAGCATTCAAATTAATAAAATAAATTATTCAAGTATCTGATCTATTAAGTATTTAAATCTCAGGATTAATTAGGATATATTGCATTTTATATATTTAAATAGGAATCAGGAAACCATCAAAACCATCAACCGTCTGGATTTGTGCCCGGTTGGTTGTCATGGGACTTAAACATACTGGCAATATGTGAGTGTAGGTACTTGTGGGCAGGGACTGAAAACGGTTACGGTTAAGGTAACTCAAAAATATACCGGTACCGGTTTAAAATAAAGGTTGAGCTATACCGGTACCTTTATAAATTAAGGTCTAAACCGTTATTTAACCCTTACACGATTTTGGTACCGAAATGTATGCGAGACCGGGCGTGGCGCTCGTGTGCGCGGTGGAAAACGTTAAAACTTGTGTATTTTGTACATTTTGTTTGCTACTCTTTTACTTACGAGTATCTCTTTGTTACGTGTGTGAGTGGCGAGGCGTCAAAGAAAACCTCTATTTATTAAGGTTTAGATACCGCTACCGATACATTTATAACGGTCACGGTACTTCTACCGAAATATACCGGTATGCATTGCCAACCTCAAAATTCCGCTACCGGAAAAAATATCGGTATCGAAATATTTCGGTAACCCTTACTTAACGGCATGACGTCATATCGAAATTTAAAGGTACCGTAATTTTTGGGTAATTCAGTCCCTGCTTGTGTGTTATGATGACGAACTAGATTTTTGCATAAATAACAATTTTTCTTTTTGTTTGGATAAGGGCAGGAGGATGATGATGATGATTTATACAAATTGAATGTCTGTCATTAGGTAGATGTATGTTTGATAAACTCATACAATTTTTTTGCGTTGGTTCAACACTTATTTAAAACTCAACTTAACTATTTATTCGTATTAAAAAAAAATGCTGAATTATCAAGCTTTTGTTTAAATTAATTTCCTACCCCTTTTAAACATTTGCAGTAAAACAGCAACATCCTAACACAACAGTGACGATATGCGACATGGATATTCATCGTTTCCACTTTACCATGAAAAATGATCAGTGTGATCACACTAAGCCTGCAAATGTACGAGAAATAAAAAGATGAAAAATTGCCTTTGTCTTTAGGCCTTGAAAGGCGGTTCAACACTTTTGGCATCGACCTCGAAGATGTTATACAAGACTTTTACTCGGTTTTGAATGATTAATGTGAAAGACCAGCTGTTAAAACAAGAAGGATTTATTCGCATTTCTTCATGGTTGAATTAATGTATGTTTATCGAGTTGCCTTTGTCGTTAAAGGTAGTCAGTTAGCTGAAAGTCTGATAACCAATCTTACCAAAGGGTATCGCATTACCTACTATTAACTGGGTTGTGAAGGTCAGATAGACAGCCACTCCATGTAAAATACTGGTATTTAGCTGCATCCGGTTAGACTGGAAGCCGACCCCAACATAGTTGGGAAAAGGCTAGGCAGATGATGATAATCGGGTTGCCTTTTAGTGTTTAACAGTCGACATGACAATAATTGTTATAATGCAGATATTTCAAGGAATAATTAGATTGTAAAAGTGAATATGTGGTTACTGAATATGAGGTCCTGGGTCGATTCACGGGTTGAGCAAAGCTAATTGTAGTCTTGTCGTGCTTGATTAACGGTAATAGGCTCGCCCACTATCCCATGGGACTTAAACATAACCGGCAAACATGGGTATACTATTAGGTACACCTCTGCCGTACCCTACAAGGATTACAGGCATTATGTTATCTCATATTTATTACCTACAGATCTTTTTACCTAAAATAAGGGTAAAATAAACCAACCCATCATAATTTATAAGAATGAGATGACACTTTTGTCTTCACCCTACGTCTAAACCTCGATCTAATATTCCTACGATAAAAATATAATCTTAAATAGGGCACATAACGTTTCACGCCAAACATCGATTCGAACCCCACTTCACCACAATTTCAATAAGCCAGACCTAATAGCCCGGAACACCTCTATTGCCAATATTCTCATAAAAAAGCTAGCATAAAAAGTAAAAAACATTTACGGCAAAGAACGCCGTCATATAGGTATAAATAAGTCACCATGATAGGCATAAACAAGGAGAAAAAAAACCGGCCCGTCCATAAAGCTTATTTTTACTAGGCAAAGGAAATCATATTACTGTTTTCAGAAAGAGCTTATATCGATTTCTTCTTAACGTACCTTGCCTTGTGTGGGGGGGGGGTATTGTTTATTTAAATACAAACGCTGGACGCCATTGTTGCCTCCTAATCATCTTTGAATATTCTTCTTGGAACTGGTGATTCTTTACGTTTCTCTTTTGGTGCTTCGTGCTCGTTATTTTCTTCGTTTTATATCTATAGGTAGGTATGTATTTTGAAAACCCTGGTATTTTTCATCTAATTTGAAGAACATTCACGCTCGTACACATGGTGACCATTCAGATATACTTAAACAGTTTATGCGGATCTCTCATTGTACTGGTAATCTATACAAAGCGAGGCCATATTATGAAGAAATGACAGTATGATTAGGCGCACCGTGCAGTGCGTAAACTTAGTTCATTGTTAGCCCATAGTTCAGTAGTATATATTGTGTCATAAATATATCAACTTTGCATTTAAAAAACTTGTTGTAATTACTATGAGAGCAGTGATAGAACTTTTTAATAGAAACTGAATTACAAAATTTTCTACAAATAATTATTGAATTGAATGATCATTGTTACAATGAGATGACGATCTCGAGTAGGTACCTAATACTTCTGTAGGGAACAAGAAAATATATTGCGACGACCCCAAATGAATTAGGATGGTGATGATGATGAATGAACATTGTACAATGATTTTTTTTTGTGGAAATAACTAGGCAGCCGTCAAAAGAGGGAACGTGGTCGAAATATAACCAACAAAAATAATCAAAAAAAAATCTAAAGTCATTTATTCAAACTAGGCTGATAATCAGCACTTTTCGAACGTCAAAATTTACTTTACTTATTTACAAGTGACAGTCCCCCAAAACGCCCACCCTTCGACACTTCCTAGTGTTTTTGTTGGAAAGAAGAATTGGCGGAACAAACTCCCCAGCAACAGCAGCGTCTGTTTGGTTTGAAGAACCAGACTCGATACAATAGTAAGGTGTAAGTTAATATTACGATTGACAACAGACACAAATCAATAATAAAAGTGTATAAAATAATAAAACATAAAAAAGACATAACATTTCAGTAAACTAATTTTGGAGAAAGAATATAAATAACAAACAACCAATGCTCATACACAAAGCATTCTGACCTAAATCAAAAATAGACACAAACTTTACCTAAACTTCTATCCCTTATTCACCCACCCCAAGATATTTCAATAAACAATAAGACGGCCATATCTTGCCGATACTCAATCATTCACTTTGCATACGATCCGAGTTATTCATCATTGTAAATGTGATTAACGCGCCATATTCAATGGTCCGGAAAATTAACGCACATGTGTTTAAAATTAGCGATGACACAATATAATGTACCCTAGCGTACGGTTAACGGAACCGCTGGAGTGGAAATTTTGTATAGATTGCGTTATCTGATTGTTGAGGATTTTGCTGAAAATTTACTGAATAGTAGGTAACTTGGGAATGGTGAATTGAAATTGTGCTGATTGAGATAATAATGGCAGGGAGGTATAGACACTCTCCGAAGGGTTACCCAGACGTGTACCTTACAAATACACCCACGTTTCGCCAGTTATGTTTAAGTTTCTTTACAGGGGGCGAGCCTATTTCCAACATACAGACACAAATCTAGCTTCCGTGGGTGCTACTGAGGAATATCAATAACATTTTGCCCGACCCGAGAATCGATCTCAGGACCTAATGCTCAGCAATCACGCTTGCGTCTAATAGACCAACGCGGCAGTCACAGTCAATGTGGACAGACGTAGTAGCCAATGAAGAAAAATATAAAAGACTGTAGCCAGCGGCTTCGCCCGCTACAACTCGTAAATTATCCCACGGGAAGATAAAATCGGGATAAAAACTAATCCAGGTTATAAACTATCTGTATACCAAATTTTATCCAAATCCGTTCAGTAGTTTTTTGCGTGAAAGAGTAACAAACATACACAGTCACATTCTTTCGCCTTTATAATATTAAGTGTTATAAGCAGTATGTTAAAGACTTAAGCTTCAGTACCTTCGACCCTTTTTTTTTAATGGATTGTGGGAAATCATCAAATGATTCCACCCGTTCTGGCCAGAGCGGTAGGGAGTGTCAGACTTCTGAACTACTGACTAAAAAACACCCATGTTCCTTCTTAGCCCTTTGTGTCGAAGCCGCAGTATTTCTTTCGAACAACCCGCAGCCCCGACGGGGACCCGCAGCCCCGACGGGGTGAGTACCTTCGTATTTTGATTTAAATGTACAGGATACACTAAAAAAATAAAAACCATTCAACTGCCACCCAAACTTCAACTCTAACTCCAACCAAATATCATTAATAACCATTGTTTTGACAAACAATTTATTAGATAAAGCACTTTTCTTTATTGCGAGTTATTAATTTCAGTCCAGGTCTATTTATCATTACTAAATTACTCACAAAGTATACGTACTACAGTTGCAATATAGGCGTTTCCTTACTCGAGAACAATGCTAATGACTGTAATGTATTATTTTGGACTCCAATTTCCACGAAGTTTTAGGCGTCTCGCTAATTAAGGGGTTGACCTAATTTTCTCTTGTTTTTGAAACTGTTGCTTCTAACTAGCGATCTCGATGTACTCCTTCAAATGGGAGGCTTTTTCATAAAAACCCAGTATACACGCGTACTTTTTTTTATTCAAAAGACTCTCCCCACTCTGGGCGGAGCGAAAGGGTGTCAGACTTCTACTGACTAAAAACCACCCATGTTCCTTCTTTGCCCTTTGTGACCGGGGCAACGGTATCTCTTTCGAACAACCCACAGCCCCGGTAAACACGTACCCTTCGTCTTTCGAACCAATTTTGCAACGTAACTGACCCACTAGCTGGCGAATTTTAAAAGCTGGTTTTAAATGAAAAAGGGGCAATAGAGGCTCTGAAACTAAGTACTCGTTGGATTAGCACTTACAATGCACATGGAAAAGTGATACACTAGACTTGGGCACTTTCTAAAAGGCATCTTTTGTCCTCTCCATTTTTATCATCTGAATTCTTACGCATCGACGAATTTCAGTCTGACAAGTCGTACAGAGCGTTTAAACAAACTTCATCATCTCACAACCAAAAAATCTCTCTACTTTCTTAATACTTTAATTTTTTTGGGGGGTGGGAAATCATCAAATGACTCCTCCCGCTCTGGGCGGCGCAGAAGGGAGTGTCAGACTTCTACTGGCTACAAACCACCCATGTTTCTTCTTAGCCCTTTATGTCCGGGGCCGTGGTATCTCTTTCGAACAACCCGCAGCCCACCATCTTATTGCCTTACTACATTGAAACCTAAACCGTGAAAAGCATATTGCATAATCATGTTTAGAGAATGCTCGTTCCATATATGCCATCTGTCAGGATAGAACCAGGTCAAGAGCAAACCCAGTAACTAATGTAAAGATGCTTGAATATGTACATGAGCAATACCTACTAAAGTTCGGTTAGTGCAAATCAACCTGTGACCTCTAAAACACGAGAGTATGGACGTTTCCCTACAGCGCCATTCGAATCTATCGTCGTCGATATCCGCTCGTAAGGCTGTCATTCCACGAAAGTGCACCTCTATACCGATTCCTTTGGGATCACGGACGTGATGCCGACAGCTATGTTTATATCGAGTTTACTGTCTGTCGCTTTACATGACCCAAGTGACACTAGTAAACTTCGGGACTACGCTGTTTAGAATTCTCTGAAGGAATCGAGATTAAAAATAAAACCAAGTTGAATTAGTCCTAGACTTTTGGTGCTCAAATGACGTTGAAAGGGGACGGCTAACCTCGAGTAATTGTTTTGTGATATACTAAAAAATATAAAAAGTGTAAAAAGATCTATTTGCTACATTTAACCCGGGGCTCTACCAAAGCGGAGAGGAGAGGAGTGGCGAAAAAGCTAGGGTGTATCCATCTGTGTGCTGACCATTGTGTCTAAACAATTAGGAGATCGTGTCAACTAGCTAAGCGGAGATGAGAAGTGAAAATAACTACCTACTAAAACCACTACAACTACTAACTACATTATAGGGTGTAAAAGTACCCTTAACGCAAACGAAAGAAACTTATTTTCTCCATCACTGCGATATTTTTTTTGTTCTAGACCATACCTGGGAACCTCCTAGTTACGAAGATATTGGGGGTTAAAGTTCCAATTTTTTTACAGCTGTTTTTGTAAATACTAGTATTTCAGGTTTTATCTTTACTTAATTTACCCCTATGATCCGTTTACTATTCAAATTATCCACTAGCACAATGTTTTCACAGTGCTACATTAAGTTTTGGGAATGGCAATTGGGATAAGGGCAAGAGAATGATGATGACATTGAGTTTTACCGTAAAATGTGATTTTTGACCCAAAAAAAAAGTCGTTTCCCAGAAAAAAAATTGCGTAGGTGTACTTAGTTTGATGTACAGAATGCTTGGTTAAAGGCTGTGTTATGGGTTAATTTACACCCTGTATACTACTGGTGGTTTTACAATACATCTCTCTTCTTGTCTTGCTAGCGTTTCTGTGAAGTCCAGCCCTAATTCTACTTTCAAAACCGAACTTTTTTGTTGTGATTAATATGAAATGAGATTCAAATGACTTCTATTGAAATTTACATGAATTAGAATTATGCTGTATTCAGATTTTTCCTAGAAGTTTAAATTAGCAAATTGAGTGGTATAACTTGAAAGCTCTGTCTTTACATATATATATATTTATTTTAAGTAGTTGATAGAATATTTCAAGACACGAATCGTGTTCACTATAAAATCACAGAATGTTTTGCAATCTTACCCGGGTCAAATATGTCTGATTTTATATACACGTATATTCTCGCACACAACTGCTGAGCATGAGGTCCTGGGTTCGATTCCCGGGTCGAGCAAATTGTAATTAGGTTTTCCATCAGGAATTTATCAGTAGTAGCCACAGACGGATTTGTGCCCAGTTCTTGGAAAAAGGCTCGGCCCTCATTACGTGGAACTTAAACATAACTTGCGAAATGTGGGTGCACTATTAGGAACACCTCTGCCTAACCCCTCGGGGATTACAAGGCGAGATATTATGTTATGTAATAAGGCAGTAACAAGATACCCACTCAGCGCAGATTACGTATTGAGTGACCGTTACAATCCACTTTGTCGTTTGGGTGAACGACGCAGTCGGGTTATGGTTACCGCAAATCCCTTTAAGAGCATATCAGTGGGGATTCTGTACCACGCGACTGTAGTCTTGGCTATGACTATATATGACTGTATTTTCGAATTGAACGTTTGCCTTGACTGTGTAATAATTCTCCATGTTCTTCTTAGAGTACACTGGTGTATGTACATGCTTTTGAATATCTGCAGTAGAATGGTAGTCAAGGAAGATAATTTAATTGACTTGATAAAAGAATTGCTTGTTTTTGTTTTGGTGGGGCTTTTTATTTTTCTGTCAGCTTTTAAAATACACGTGATTTCATATTATTTTTTCAAGTAATCGGATATTAAAATAATGTTCTTTCTACAGCAGATAAGCCCATTGAGCGTCCATATTACAAAGAATCTCCATCCATGAAAGCTTTAAAATTTCATCGGTCACTAAAATATTCTTCGAAAAAGCGATCGAGTCTCTGAATTTCATAAGCTGCACGGAATGTCATTGAATGCTTTATTTCACCTTAAATACAAAGTTATTCAGTTAAAGATAAACATTCAGATACTTTGTGGATGAAAGGAAAATGATGATTTCAACTCGAATTAACTTCCAAACGAGGTAGTTAACACAATTAGAGATTACCCTGGACTGTTCCTGAATTAATTTCAAAGGTACGCACTAAATAGAGGGCCGCTTACATTTGTAAACGGACTTTTATCAGCCTGTAAATATCTCTAAATGGGCCAGACCGAAATGAACTCTATTGACCGTCAAAAGTGTTAGATCATTGTGAATAATGAAAACAGCTTGAAATAATAGAACGTCGTTAGTGGTTCTTTTGATTTATGAAAGTAATGTTCTGTTTACTTACCATGTTTTTTTTGTGTCTTAAAATATAAGAAAAAGGGTTAATACTTAAAGAGAAATGATTTATTTGAACTACTTATTTGTTAGTTTGAAAAGTTTTAGACTTTTAGCATTCAATTACGATAGTATAGTATGTAATTTGTGTAGCTGAGTGTACAAAAAGTCACGTTTTGGTATTCGTTCGTAATAGAATTTTTATTTTAAAAAATGTGGTACTCGTTGGGAATAGAAAATTAATTCGGAAATAAACTAATACCAAAATATGGTATTAGCTCTTGGTATTGGATGGGAATAGATCCTTTGTGACTGTAGACAACGTATTGTAGGTAACTAGCTACTAAAGTGTACTTTACGACGTAATTTTATAGGTTTTTGATGACACACGAAATAATTTGGATTAAGGCTTGTATTCACGCCAATGACCTTGTGCATACAAACTACCTCTCTCGGTCGTAGATACGGACTCTAAACGGACGCGTTTTTCATTTATTTTAATTAAAATAATACATGTTTTTAAAAAGTAACAAAACCAAATTATTTTCCTTTGTATTTCAAAGCAGTAGATATTTTTTTTATATTATTTTGTTAAAAAATGAAGGAGTAAAATGGTTCCATTCAACGATTTGGAGGTGATTTTGTGGATTTTTTTTCTTATTATGTGATACCGATACAAAAATTGTGGCTAAACCAAATTACGTGTCATATCATGTAGATTACTACAAAAATTTCTCAGATGTAATTTCTCTGTAAGTGCCGGTGAAAAACCGCTTCATCTGCACGCTGTTTTTAAGCTTTTTCGAGAGAGGACCCTTAACAATCTTGGTCCTGCTTCTATCACCGTAGGCAGATGAAAGGTTCATATTTTAGTCTAACACTAAACAATCAAAAGACGAACATGTCTCTATTTGTGTTTACTTGGCGAAACTTCAAATTGTTTGGTGAAACGACGCGACCAAGCCGTAACGAAGACGAGAATTAGCGGCTCCAACACAAATATTATCCACCAAGGCTTGTTTGAAGTACGTGCCCTCTTAAACAGTAGTTGTCTGTATAAACAGTCTTGTTCATAATTCTGTACAAAGTGTACATGAGTGGCCCAGTTTGTGGAGTTAGCGTTTTGTTTCGAGTATCCGTTCGTTCCTACACTGTTAGGCTTATTAGGGCCTCGTGCTGACAATATTTTTGTTGTAACTTAGAAATGCGCTGTGGGCGGTTTATGTGAAACTGCCTTTTATTTATGTGACTTGTGAATAATGTGCTGAAGGTTGCTTGTGAGGTGAGGCTATTAAACAATGAGACCAAGTAAAGTTAAGTAAGTTAAACAGACAGTGCACTCTAGATAAGTTATAGATACTGAAAAGATATGAAAGAATCCGAAAGAAAAGTATCGTTAGGAAACACCGAACTAGTCTATTTTTTTTATTTTAAAACTGAATACATAATTGATGGCTAAAAGTATTTTTTAAATCAAATAACAGAAATAAGTATCTGTTATTTTGAATATAAAACCATCACTACACAGCATACAACTTACGGGCTGGATAAGTCAATAAAACCTAAGCACCTACTAATCCATCATCGAACTTTGGATTTATGTCACACCATAACTCATATTCAATAAACAGTGATCATTTTATGTCAACCAATCAACATAAAACGATCGTGATATAATTATAGTTTTATTCTATTAACCTAATTCTTCGTGTTGAGCACTGTTAATGTCATTAATATCAAATGTCGGTCATACTGTTCAATGGGCATAGATACGTCACACTCCACAGTAAATATTCCTTGAGTAATTTGTACCATTTCATTAATGAAGGATGCCTTTGGATATTTCGATAGTTGTTACCTTTGAGCTTCCAAAACTGTACTTCTCCAAATTCCTTTACACCACATCGGTTTTTTCAATTTCTAAACTGTCAAACTCTGTTGCGATGTTTTGTTAAACTGTTAGACATTTTCATTTAAGTCGTCACTGAAACATTGACTCACCTTTATTGTGTTTGTCATTTCTTCTAATAACTTCTAAAGTATTTAGTTATTTTCGTCATTGGGGTATACGTTAATTAGTTTTGAATCATTAGACGAGATAATTCCTTTATAATTTCACATGTTACAGCTAGGTATGAAAAAGGGGTCGTAGTCAAATAATGCCCATTATTTGGCCACAAATAAAGTCAATAATAACCACTCGGGTTGATCTTTAGGCTAAACCTTTACCTAGGCTGGTTTGGATGGGTGATCAACCATTACGTATCGAATTTCTTCTAGGCATCGGAAAGCATGTTAAGCCGTTGGCCCCGGCATACATTTGTAGATCTCTGACAGTCGTTACAGATAGTCAGTGGCCCGGCATTCTGACAACCAGTCTTACCAAGGGATATCGTATTACCCAGAACTAACTGATTTATGGAAATAATAATAAGTTTATGATTTATTGAGGACCAAACATTTTATGCACCCACCAAACGGGCGCAGCAGTTTGTCAGATAGGCAGCCGCTTCATGTAAAACAAATAAAACGTTTACAACATCATAGACAAAGAAAGAACAAGATCCTTCCTAAGCAATTAAAATTTCTGGTCACCTGTGCCATTAAAAAATCAAAAACAAACCTTGACATAAAAAAAAAAACGTAGAAATAGAATCAGCGACACGTAAAGAGTTCGGCGTAACTTGTTATTTTCTTTGACGAAAATTACGTTAAGTATTTCAAAGTAATCATAAATACTGAGCCATAAAGTTTAATCATTTATTAAAGTTTCTTCTTGCGGAGGCGTAGATCAAAGGACGCGCTCCCGTTGCCTTTTTTACTGGAGTGCGATTATTGACTAACACGGAAAGTTGTTATTGCGGATTAGTTTGTTTGTTATTTGATGAGAAAATTAGTTTTATTTTTAAAGTAACTTGTTTATTATTTATTATGTCTAGAAATAAATACCTTCCTTGGTCACCAGTCTCCTAGGGACCAGTTAAAACTAAAAACAGCGTTGAGAAGGAGTTAATCGACGCCAATTTCAGTTCATTGTTGAATTAGTTATTTTAATTTATTCAATTTAAGATTAAATTTCCGTAGTCTTTCAAAAACATCGATTAACTTCTAGGAAATTAAAGAAATAGTTAAATACTTTTACTTATAATCTACAATTTACAGAACCAAAATAATTATGCTAAAATATGTACAAGTAACAAAATGGCAAGAATTACAGGGCGTCACAGAAATCATACAGCCGAAGACTATGCTATGATAGCAATGCTTAATTAAGAACCTCCTCCATTTTGGAAGTTGGTTAAAAGTAGACCAGCCCTAATGGTTGTCACCATTGAGACCACCAACTAGATAATATTAATTTGATTGTGTTGCAGTACAGAAGCTGTCTATTTAGTGCCTACTTATACTTATTCTATAATATACTTTAGGTACTGATTGATAATGTTGTGGCACCGAGTTTACGTGTCTGGCATGCATACTACTGTTAAACCCACGATGGTTTGTGTGGTATGTTTACGTCTAAAAAAACTGATTGTAATTCTGTGTTATTGAATAATAAAAGCAAAAATAAATAAAAATATTAGTAAGAAATAAACGAAGTAAAATTCGAATCAAGTAAGTATTTATATTACGTTTTTCCGCTTTCAAATTTTATGTTGAAGCTTGTATTTGTTCATTACAATTGGTTAACAAAATTAATTAACATCAAACAACTTAAAATTAACACTTTAAAGGCGAATATTTAAATATTCGCCTTCAAAGATTTCCTACTTTCATTTGATTTTAACAGCATGATAGCTACAGACTTAGGTAGGTACTCAGTTCATAAAATAACCCCAACCCACACAGTAAACGTTTCCACATAAACACCCAGAATTTCACACTCTATAAAAGTGAAACGCTTTCATATATTTTATAAAGCATAAATTGAGTTGTTTTTCGTGTAATGGTCAATAAAAGTTGTCAGCTCAGGTGGCCGCGGTCTTACGGTACGAACGATAAATCAAATCTGAATGCGGTAACCACCTTAACAAAAACCATTAGAGTATCTTGGCCCTCCAATTTTCTTGAACAAAGATGGCGATGAACGAATCCCCTGGGGTCTTCTTAATTTGGTCATGGTTTGGCCCAAATGCTGTACACCTTCAGGATTAGCTCTTAATTAAATTTCCTTATAATTTAGGACAAGAGTTTCTTAATGCAGATTTTAATATGCCCCTGTGCGTATTCTCGGCTTTATATTTTTGAAATGTTTGTGGATGGTTCTTACTGTTCCGATTTGGTGAAAGGCACTTTTTAAGTTGCCAGACTGTTTTAAGAAAAATAGCCAATGTCATAAAATTTCATAAACAAAAAACCATAAAGTTTGGTACAAACCTCCGCCGGTTTTGTATCGGCCTCGGGATATTCTATATTTAGCGCGCAAGTTACTTTATGAAATCTGAGAATCCCGAATTAAATCTCATTACAGTATAATATAAATTTAATGAATTTGTTGATTCCCGTTGATGTATTCTATCCGAACGTATGATACACCAATTATATTTAATCCCATTGACAGTGAAGTCAATGACATATTCCGAAACCCGTTTCATTTGAAGAATTCGATATTCCCAACTACATATTAACCAAATAGAAATGAAAAGGGGTTTGAATTATATGACTTTCCTGACTTTCACAAAGTTTGTTTTTTCAAAGGCCACCCTGCTTGTCTAATCAAATCAAAGTTATTATGAAGATGCCATAAGTCGGAAACTTGTCACTTTAGACTGCGGCGAAGCCCAAAAGGAGCGAGCTATCGATTTATGTAGGTTTTATACGTGACCAAAACTTTAAAAAACAATGTCGGAAGATAGACAGGCCCAGCTTCAAACAAAAATCTTCCATCCTATTTAGGTACAGTATGTCTACAATTGCTTGCCAAATCCCTCCATTAAACTAACGTTCAATATAATACCATCAACCTTCGATCGGTTATACGTTATAAACGGTTGGATAGTCTTGAGGTAAACCCTGAACAAATTCTGTGGTAAATGCCCATAGCGTCCCAATTCCCTGAAATTGATGGTAACAATAATGGAATTACCCGCTATCGGTATTTGGCGGAGGTATTTCGGTGGAGCCGAGTCGCCGATTGTGATATCTTAATACGTGATCAGGTGGAAATCGCGTTTGGTACGGAGAGTCCGAAATTGTTTCGTGTTTACCTGAGCTGGGTACGTGATTATTGCGTTGTGGGTTCATATTTAATTTATGTGTTAGATTTCTTGTTATTTAGGTCATGTGTTATTACTATTTTTGTTCTTGGAAGTATTAAGAGTAAGCAAACAAACAAATATAACATCACGCCTGTAATCCCCAAAGGGTTAGGCAGAGGGTGTACCCATTCGTGTACCCACATTTTGGTAGTCATGTTTAAGTCCCATGTAATAGGGGTGAGCCTATTGCCATCAACCGGTCACAAACCCAAACTCCGAGGCTGTTACTCATGGAAAAATTCAATAACACTTTGCCCGACTTAGGAATCGAACCTAGGTCCTTATGCACAGCAGTTACGCTTGGGACCACTAAACTAACAAACCAGTCATGGTGAAGAGTAAAGGTTTTTTTCAATTCAAATTTTATAAAAAGAAAATAAAAGTGTGATACGCGTTCCCTGTATTTACAAAAACGTTAAAATCTTTTTGCTGTAAAAAACGCGAAGGTATCACACCTTTTCAGCCTATAAATAAATCTTTGATGCGATACACCCTCTGTGCCAGCAAAGGTGTTATTTTTACGTAACGGCCGTACAGAAAATCTCGCTTAGGTTCTATCTTTAGCGTCGATCCAGCTACTAAACATAAATAACTTTGAACATTATTAGCAAGCAACCTGAATACTCAGAACCTTGAAATTCGTGATTTTGATTGTTTAAGTTTAGATAATAGCACAGAATACATAATAGTACTAAGTACAGAAGGGACGCTCCCTTCCCCGCACTCATATTAAATACCGCACCTCACCCCGCACTTCGAGGTATTCGTCGCCGACTCTTGAACAAGGGCGCTCGCAATCGTAAGAACTCTTCGGTTTTCGCGACGCAAAACCGTTGCACTTTCCGCGCCATTTTTTACGCTACGACAACCCTACTAGAGTTTACGCACACATTTGCACGTTTTGATTAAGTAGTAGTAATAGGCAATTATTTTGCGAGCGTTGTATGGAGTGTCCGAGGTGTGAAAATAGACTATAATATGTAACAAAGACTTCGTAATCCTTTTTTTTTTTTTTTTGGAGGTTTGGTATATAAAATAATCCAAAGTCTCTCCTTGCTCTGGGCGGAGCGGTAGGGAGCGTCAGACTTCTACTGACTAAAAACCACCCATGTTCCTTCTTAGCCCTTTGTGTCTGAGGCCGCGGTATCTCTTTCGAACAACACGCAGCCCTAATACTCAGAACTTTGAAATTCAATATTTTTTGTAGAAAAATTGGTGGATTTTTATCGTATGATTAAAATTACATTGCGATTTAGACAGTACAGGTTTAGATAATATAGGCTATATTGTAACGAAGTCTATCCTTTTTTTTTTTTGGGTGATGGGAAATCATCAAATAACTCCTCCCGCTCTGGGCAGAGCGAAAGGGAGTGTCAGACTTTTACTAGCTAAAAACCACCCATGTTCCTTCTTAGCCCTTATGCCGAGGCCGCAGTATCTCTGTCGCCCCGACGGGACGAAGTCTATGCTTAACCTTTCGTATGCCGTGTAATGAGACACAATTAAAAAGCCATTGTGTCTCGCGTAGATCTGCGTTCCGGTTATACGAAAGGTTAAGTGTGACTTTTTATTTTTTGTATGAAATAGATTCGGTCTAATCCGGGGATAGACCAGTAACCTTTTATAGTAGTAGTAGTAGCATGACTGCTTCATTGGTCTAGTGGTCGCAACCACGACTGCTGTGAATGAGGTACTGGGTTCGATTCTCGGGTCAGGCTGAGTGTTATTGGGATATCCTATCACGAAAATCTCAGTTGCAGCTACGGAGTCTGAATTTGTGCCCGGTTGATGGCAATAAGCTCGCCCCTTTTAACATGGGACTTAAACATAACTGGTGAAATGTAAGTGTACTAATGTGTACACATCTGCCTAACCCTTCTGGTATTACTTGTGTGATGCTATGTTATATAGTAGTAGCATATTTATCGTCAGCTCGTCATTTCCCTCAGTAAAAGATGGACGGGAACTAGTTAATCGTAGTTTCTCAAACGTGAGCTTCCAAATTTTGACGAAACGCAATTAATGGTTGAACTCAATCGAGGTTTAACGAATTAGTTTCTGTTTTGATAGCCGCTTGACCTCTCAATTTCCTCGCAGCTATTTAGAAACTAATCCTAACTGATGCTGGGATACTAAACAAACTTGATTTTACTGGCGGAAAATCGAAACCAAACAACGCCATGTTGGTTTTTCAATATCTACAACAGTGTAGTTGACCAAAATAAATCTAATTAGTCCGTTAGATAGATGATATCCAAAAAATATTGGAAACATATTTTTTCTTTTCTCACGTAAACAAAAAATGAAGGCGATACAGTGCTTCGAAAACTCGTGTGACGTCACATTGCAGTACATTTATACCGGAAAGTGACGTCGCAAGCCCCACTCATGATATTTGACACGTTTTATCTTCGTAAATTTTGCTTAATTTGATAAAACAAAGAACACGTATCCAATATTTTTCGATAATCTGACTGAAAGACTAAGCAGAATCATATTTTTTTTAAATCAGGAAACATCCCTATTCTCAAACGTTTACCAACAGTACTATCTTGACAACATCGAGGAGCTCGTGGTTCGATAACAACAGTGCCTAATAGGGTTGGTCTTTGGATGGCCAACCATCCATTACATACCGAGTTTCCTGCATGTCTGGAAAAGCACGCTAAGCCGTTGGTCTCGGCTGTGATTTGTTGATCTCTGACAGTCTTAACAGGTAGTCAGTAGCCTGAAAGTCAGACAACCAGTCTTACCTAGGGGTATCATAAAATATGTTACTCAGTCCCGTATCAGTATTCATTAAATTACTCATAATAAAAAGGAGGCTGCAATCACCAACTAATGTAAAACGTTTTGTTAAAAAAATAAAGGTATTGGTTTTTTTTAAGTAAAAATTTCTTTAGCGGCGTTGTGCACTGTTTTTGGGATGGGTAAAATGTTAAGGCAATTTTAGACAGGGTCAGTGCACAAGTCAGTTATCGGCGCCAGTGCCCGCGCCTAGACTGGCTTCTAAATATTCGTGTGCGAATTTACAAGCCAGCGCTGACTTCCCGCCACTGGATTGACTTTAAATCAATTTACACTGTGTTTTTTTCGGGTCAGCGCTAGCTTGTCTCGATTTCGGCGCCAGTCACTGGATCTGTCTAAATGTCAAACAATTCTGAAGTGTTAATTTTTGTTGTTTAATGTAATATTATTAACTGTCACGTTTGTGTACGATAGCGCAATAACTGAATATTGTATTTAACCACATAAATGGTAGTTCTTTTATGCTGATAAATAAAGCAATTCGTGCGAAATTATTCCCTAACCATTCCAAAATTTTCAAAACTGCACAACGTTATTGTTCAAGTTTTCACTTTTCCCGGCACTCCCGGAGTGCAATTCGTTTTTTTTTTCCTGTATAAATAGAGATCAGCTTAATTTAGTTTTGCATAACTTGATTAGTGGTCGTGAGCACCTATATTAATTTAAATTATTACTATTACACTGGATTAAATTCCAAGGGTAACAGTACGACCTAGGTTGTGGAGGTCGAATAGGCAATCGCTCCATGTGAAATATTGGTATGCAGCTGCGCCCGATGAGACTGAAAACCGACCCTAACAAAGTTAGAAAAAGGCTAGGCAGATGATGATGACACGGGATTAAGTTCCAGTCAGCCATGCCCCCATGACTTTTGTAATAAAAATATTATTTCTTAACTGTGGCCAACAAAGTTATTACTTGAAAAGGTTTTAAGCTTGTAGAGAGGTTTTATTTGGTCGCTCCATAAAATATTGATGGAGTAATAAAGTTACTGCGACAAATATGGTTGAGACGGAGTATAAAATTGGCTGACTGATTAGATTGGTGATACGTAAAGTCATTCAAGTTCATGTTTTCAATTGATAATAATACTTCAAAAAATAAAATGATGCAACTGTACCTAAGTAGATAAATTAATTGACTACGCAATTACTTGTAATTTTTGCAGCGCAAACTGAACTTTTGCTTCACTAAAGTTTAACAAAAACACGCCGATTGTTCATGTTTGGAAACTAAAGCGTGGGGTACTCAGTAGAGGTGAACCACACCTCTACTTTGTGAGTCCCTCACGCTAAATTGTGTTTTTTTTTCTATGAGATGGGCCAACTCTTGACCTCAATCTTGCCCAAAGAACAGAGATGAGGTTGATGATGGAACGAGGTAACCCAGAAGAAGCCTACGAGTATTTACTCGCGAATTAAATAGATTGGAGTTCGTGGAGGAGCTCGTGGCTTAATAAGAACTACCACTCGGGTCGATCTGTAGGTAAAGCTGTGCTTGCCTAGGTCGGTCGGTGGATGGGTGACCGCCCGACATACCGAGTTTCCTCCGTGCCTCGAAAAACACGTTAAGCTGTTAGTCCCGGCTGCCAATATGGCAGCCGGGACTAACTGACTGCCCAAGCTCTATATATATAGAGCTTGGGCAGTCGTTACAGGTAGTCAGTGACCTAAAATTCTGACATCCAGTCTTACCAAAGAGTATCGTATTACCTAGTATTAACTGGGTTGTGGAGGTCAGGTAGGCAGTCGCTCCATGTAAAATACTGGTACTCAGCTGCATCCGGTTAGACTGGAAGCCGACCCCAACATAGTTGGGAAAAGGCTAGGCAGATGATGATGGAGTTATATGAACCGACAACGTAGCCAAGGAGTTACAATAACAGTTTTATTGAAACTAATTATACCTATTATTGTTTATGTAAATCCATTCCTATAAAATAATAATATCGACAACGAATATAATACAATAGGAATAAATACACAATAGGATACATTTAAGACATAAGTATTCACATAACCTTGCAAACCCTCCTATGCGATCCACCTCGTCACAGGGGAGAGAGGAAGGTGACAGACAGGAGTCTAGACTTCAAGAATCCTCATCTCAAGAATCCTCAAGCGTAACAACTAGGTCAGGTCGAATTGTAAAACCTACAAGAAGGTTCATAGAAGACATAGATTAATTAAGTATTATTAAGAATCTTGTCTAGTTTTAATATAACTATACGTATCATAAAGTAGGTTGTCATTTATGTAAAGTCGCTTAGCATAGTATATCTTTTGAATTGTTTGTCAAGGGTTTAAATTCCTGTCGAGGCTGCGGGTTGTCCGCAAGGGATACCGAGGCCTCGACATGAAGGGCGAAGAAGGAACATGGGTGGTTTTTAGTCAGTAGAAGTCTGACACTCCCTTTCGCTCTGCCCAAGAGCGGGAGGGGTTATTTGATGATTTCCCACCCCCCAAAAAAAAAAAAAAAAGGGTTTAAATTGAACTCAGTATGGGGGATGTTGGGACATCACTATTTAGTATGTTAATAGTGTCCACATCACTAGATGTTATCTATGTATCCAGTTCCTATTTGTCATTCCATTTAGACACTCTAATGTCGGTCCCCGTCTGTGATACTACTAACTGTCTGTCTGTATTGATTACCTGTAACATGATTTAATAAACCAAGTCAACCTCACTGCACGCGTAGCATGACTACCGTAGAAACGGGTTTTGTCGACGGAAGAATCGACAAAATGACAGATTGTAGCAAAATTTCATGTCAAATTGTATGGAAAAAGCTTTGTCTATTCTTGGTAGAATAGAGATAGAATCGCCATACTAAGCGTGGGTGTCTCATTCAACAAGCCTACAGAACATAACAGTTTGGACCATTTGATTCATATAGGAAAAACCTTTTACTACATCACTGTACAATAACTTCATCAGGTGAAGCACGGGACCCCCAAAGTCCCTACCCTAGATACCCGTGCTCCACCCAGTTGGATAAACTAGGTGGAGTAGATCCATTTATTTCGATGACGAATCTAATGAGAAAACTTCCACTAGATCCAACATGGATCTGAGAATGATCCAAAAAACTGTTGAGCATGATTAATAATAATTTATTAAACGGGATTTTTTTATTTTATTTTATTTATTTAGGGACAATAAAGAGCTACAATATGTGTAAAAGACACAAAAAATAATTTAAAAAATTAACAATATTGCAGCCCACTACTATACTACCATTGTTTATTGTTATCACCAACACTTCTTCCATTCCAAATTCAAATGCCATTTTACACCACTGACAGATATTTTCTACTACGGCTCCTAACCAAATCTGTAACACCTAATTAACAATTCATTAATCAATTAAAAAGGTCTCAACCGACGACAAAGGTCACAAAGTGCCCAAACAATTCCATTGTTGTGTTTCTAAAATAAATAGAGAACAGGCAAGTTTGCAACAAAAAGATATTATGGCCGCTAAAAGATCAATGAAGATTGGCGAGTTTGGGGGATATTGAATTTTCCCTTGAAAGCGAACTAACAATGGTTTTGACATGGGTCTGAATAGGCATTGCCTATGAGTGCTTTTGGGTGCTCTATAACTTTCCCTGCTTGATTAAGTTTTTCATAAAATTATGGTAAAACCCTCTACAGTCGGCCCACGAAGTTCAATTATAGGATTTCCATCGTTTCTTTTTTCGTTTTTCCTTATTGTAAGCTTTACCATTCGTATTTCATAAATATTAAAAATAACAGCTTTAAAAATGATAAGCTACTTAAGAACACGTATAAATTCTGTTTTACGTTTGTTTCAGATGTTCGATCGTAATGAGATGAACGTGAATTAGTAAGTAGGTCAAACTTTTAGACGGGTCACTAAATAATGCAGAGGATGAGTACCTCTGCCCTTGAATATGGGATGAAAGTATATAGTGGCTTAAACCTTTAGGTACATTATACTGGGAACCCGATCTAAACTGTTAACTACCTGTAACATGGTATCATCCCCAGACTATGGAGAGGACATCAAAAGGTAGGGTTTTTGGGGTGCATTGAAGATAGCGGAGCAATCGGTGATACTGATCTTTTAGCTATGGCTACACACTTAGGTGGCACCACATGATCTTAGACATTACTGAAACATATTATGAACTATAATTTTATGATACCTACTAACTGAAAAAATGTCTTTTTACCACCATTCCATTCAAATACAGGTTTCATAATGGCTAAATTCGGGTGTACTCTTAGGTACCTACAGGTCTGCCTAAACCTTTGAAGATTACAAGCGTGATTTTACGTTCATTAAAAAAAAAACAGTTTGAACATGTATCTAAAGTAATAGAAATGTAAGATAGAAGGCATTCTGCACCGACCCCCAATAAATAAAAAAGTTTTATGAAAGTGAACCAAATAATATTACGAGTAACAAGTTATTAATTATTTACCGATACCATTAAAACAGTCTCTAAGATAATTGAAAGTGAAAGTGTTGAAACTAGACCCAATACTTCGACATCGATTTCACTCCACAATTACTAATTTACATATTTATTATTGAACAAAACACCAAGTGAATTGTTTTAAAAATTGACGAAGATTTTTCTATGCTCTTAAAATAATAATCTTTTTGAAATCCAGGTCAACTGCAGCCACGTATTACCTTTTGAAAGCATCCCGTGTAAAAGTAATCCTGTATTTTAGGGTCAGATTCACAGACATCGCTTAAGACTTTATTTAGTTTAGTAACGTAAAATTCGTATTTAAGAGTCCATATGACAAGCACAGCTTTCAAATAACCCCTCATCAAATAACCCCTCGCGCTCTTGGGCAGAGCGAAAGGGAGTATCAGACTTCTACTGACTAAGAACCACCCATGTTCCTTCTTAGCCCTTCATGTCGAGGCCGCGGTATCTCTTGCGAACAACCCGCAGCCCAATGACAAGCACAGCTGAATACTGATATTCAGCTGCATCCAGTTAGACTGGAAGCCGACCCCAACATAGTTGGGAAAAGGCTAGGCAGATGATGATGACGATTCCTATATGACAAGCTTGCTGATGATTGCTTATCGAATATACCTCAGATTATTAATATTTACAAGGCTATAAACGTTTATTGACTCAAAGTAAATTCCGTGAATCATGGCCTAAGTGTTTCCTGGAATTTCCACGTGGCACGGCACAGCTGGCAGAGATTCCAAATAATACCTGCCATTTATAATAAACTTTTTAAACATTTCCGACTTTTTCATTATGCGGAGTTTGGAGTTTGTCACTTTGGTGGTAATGGAAAAGTGATTGCTCAGGTCATTTTCGTCTTTGTTTTCTTTCAATTTCTTTACATTCTTTTGAGAATTTAGCAAATGATAACATCACACCTGAAACCGCTAGAAGGAAAGGCAGAAGTGTCCCTATATAACACACTTATTTTAGTAAAAATCTTTGTTTTTTGGATAGGATACATATTTACATTACATAGGATTTACCTATGTATTGCAAGTTTCTTAAGCGAGAAACTAATAAATTTGTTTCGGTAGAAAATATGCCTAATTAGCAGCGATTTGTTTTCAATTTGGTTCTTGTACAAAAGAACATCCCCTTAAACGTTATAAAATGTTTAATTCAGTTATTCACATTAAAATGTCAATTCAATATGAAATGCCAAAATCACATAAAAACTACACACCGCGTTAAATAAAACAGAATCAAAACCGCAAATAAAAACATAAAATAATTTTACACTCCCGACCAAATAAACAATCCAACCTGAAAAACGCAGACATAAATTCCCTCGCATATTGAACACCGAACTTCTGAGATATTCAAACGAGCCTATCAATTCTGTCCGAAATAAGAAAGGCCTACAAATCGACGCGAATGTGATAGGAATGTATGAGATACCGACCGGAGATTATTTATCGGGCCTCAAGTGTACAGTGATTTACTGGACGGCATTCCTTTTAGTCGTGACAGTTTATCCGGTGTCCTATTGTATGACAAGGGTAGTATTGTAACCACTATAAACATATATTTTATTGGGTGTAAGGTATACTTTTTAAGTTATCGAAAGTGTATTCATCATCATCATCTGCCTAACCGACCCCAACATAGTTGGCAATGTTGGGGTCGGCTTCCAGTCTAACTGGATGTAGGTGAATACCAGTACATATTTTACATGGTGTCTGCATATCTAACCTACAAAACTTTGCAAGAATGAATTTTGAAGTGTTTATTAGGTTTATAATATTTTTAGTTAGGTTTTTTTTTCTAATCATTTTTGAATTAAGGCAATTTGAGGCAAGTCAAACAAAATAATTAACAACAGCAGATTTTCGTCTTCAATTCTTATTTCATAGCTCCTTTTCAATTCAAAATCATAATTTCTCTACAAACACAAAAAGTTTGCAGCTGGCTACGTTCGTGTCTACGCCGTGGCTGCGTAGCACGTAGCCACATTCCGTGAAAGAACCCAACATTTCATTTCAAGTATCCGATTTCCACTTCATGGTATACAAAAGATTTCCGAAGCGAGAGAGTAACATTCAATCTTTTGAGACCGCTCAACTGTAAGCACTTTATAAGTACTTTCACACTTTTCATAATAAAAATACTTAAAACATTTTTGTCAACCGATACTATACGATAGTTATAGTTTCTTTTTAATTTAGATTTTGCTTGGCCTTCTGGCTTGTTCAATATTCTAGCTCGATCATGAATGACTAAGCAGTTTGAAAGTAAGGTCTAGAAAAGATATACTACCCTTTGTTTCTTTAGAAGAAGCACCTCGATCAAGCATGTTACCTAGAGCTTATTTTTTGTTGCCGTCTTAAAGTAGGAAATTACCTTAAGTAGGTAAATATTTTATTCATGACAAGAACACTCACGATGAGACGCGCAGCCTCGCGACTCAATCGAGTACTTACTTGCTCTTATTTATTTAACAGCTTAGGGCAATTTCATTTATGCAAAATGTATACTGAAAGGTAATATAATGCACTTCAATATGATTCATTTAAAATTGCATAATTGCAAAAAGCAAATAAACTATGATATGAAAGATGGTTTTTGTAACATTAATGTACCATATTGTAATGTCCAGTACTAAACTGACTGTGGTGGTCAGATAGGCAGTTAATTCATGCGAAATAGTGGTATTTAGATGCATGCGGTAAGACCGGAAGCCGACCCTAACATGGTTGGGAAAAAGCTCAGCAGGTGATGAATGTACCATATTTTAATATTGAAAATACACATTTCTTATCAGAACCTATTAAACTACTCATAGATTTTGTAAAATTCAACATAAGAACTATGCAAGAAGAAGGCCGTACCTCTAAGTATTGATAACAGCAGGGCCGTCTCTTCCCTAAAAAATCATGGAAGCTATGATCAATAAGCAAAAATGGCCGACAAACACCGTGTAACCAAGTCATTCATCATATCTTCCAAAGAGCCCTAGAAGAAAAGAGAAAGGTAATGAAACAGCAAAATACTAAACAGATCACAACCAAAGCAGTTAATTATAATTATAATCAAGAACTTAATTATACATTTGATAACGCCTGAGCTCCCGTGGCGTGGGTAACCCAGGCCATTTGCTAATGAGAAACAAATTCAAAGTTCTAAGACCTACACTGAAACAACAGCAAGATATGCTTACGGTTTACTTAGGTATTAGTAAGGTCTTATCTTAGTAAGGACGCGGAATACCTACAAGTTTATAAGGTTCAAAGTTGCAAAATTACATTGTTTGGTTAATAAGTACATTAGAAATATAACAATCTGTTTGAATTTGTAAGTTTGGTAAGTACATTCTTCTTATTTACGTGTTGATTAGTTTGAACATTAGGTCAAATCTATGGTCCTTTGTATCAAAAGCAGGTCAAGTAGTAAAAATAAAATACACGAGTTTTGAATCATCCTGTCAGAAGAATCGGTGACAGCCGGGTACCTCTTCAAACCTTTGGATAAAAGTATCGTGTTTAGGGATCAAAGAAAGACAACTCTACCTTACCTTACTGTAATGGTTTTTAATGCCACAATAGAGCATTTGTCGGTCAAAAAAATGTTTACGGGCCATGTGCGGGATTCCATCTGATGAATCATGTCGACCTATATTTAAAAGGCTTGGTTTGCTACCATTGCCTTCATTATATTTGTATGAAGCATGTATGTTTGTTAAGAAATATAAAGAATTATTTAAAACAGCTGATGAAATAAGTTCTCGAAGCCGCCGTGATCCATACAGACTTGTACTAGATGAGCTCCCTAGACTAGCAAAATATAACAAAAGCAGTCTCGCTATGTGTGTACGTGTTTATAATTATGAAATTAAAATATTAAATTGCAGATTATTTCAAATTAAATTGTATAGATGGCTGAATGAAAATAATTTCTAAAGTATTAATGACTTTTTTGAATATAAATTATGTATAATGCTTGTAATTTTAAATTTTATTAATTCTCTAAGTTTGCATGCTTTTAACTTCTAGCAAAACATGTATGATATTTTATGCTATAATAACACCTATGTATACCATGTTTTAAGCAAATAAATAAATAAATTATCTTATCTTGAAAAAAAAATGCATTTTTAAACGAACTGGGTCAAGTAGTTAAAAGTTTTGGTAAAATACGATGCGATATTCTCAACTGTAACTAACTTATTTCACTGTACTAATTTATTTGAAACTGCCAAATAAAACACGCATCACAGTTATTACTTTTAGAACTCAAGTGGTGACCTCAATGTTTTTCGAATTCATAAACAAACCACAACTAGACTGCCTCTTTGGTTTGGTGGTCACTAGCGACTTCTGAGCATGAGTTCATAGGCTCGACTCTCGGACCGTGCAAAGTTGGTGACTGTGAAACGTGCAGTAGCCCGGATTTTGGATTTGAGTCCGATAAATCATGTGGGTGTACTATTAGGTACACCTCTGCCTTACCCTTCGGGGATTACAAGCGTGATATTATGTGTGTGTTTTAAGTCAATAGCTTCGCCCATAATAATATTCTTCTTTTTTTTTTCTCGGTGCAACACTACTAAGGGCCTATCTTTTATGTTTCTGATACTGGCTAGACTGGTCAATATCTTAGGCGATTCTCTTATAATACAGTTTGTCCTGGCTTGTATGAAATCCGTTAATAACCTTACACACGTACGAGGGACAGCGCGATCGACCATCCCTCATTCATCACCTTTCCACACGGGGCACCGCCAATACATTTGCTTCGTCGCTTCTGGGCGACCACGTTGACGAGCGGTCTCGTGTTAAAATCGCCTTGCCCTGCCCAACTCTTGGAGGAGTATAAGTGCCTTGTTGATGTAGTAAAACAAATTTTACTACATCAACAAGGCCCATATACGAGTACACTCATTTCACAGACTACAATCACATACCTACAAGCATGTCTAGAACTTACAAGCACCAGTTTCGTGTACACCTTAGGTTACGAGGTTTTCTTACGATGAAGCAAAATATTTTCACGTACGACCATTGACTTATATATTACTGCGTAAGGACTGGGCGGACGGCATGTTAAAATGACGCCACAAACGTGGTCCCAATAAGGTCTTTTCTAAGCCGAAGTGAACTAGTACACGATCGGCTCTCTTCGGGTGCGGTCGTAAATTTTATTTAAAGCTTTATTTATGTTCTTTATACCTCGAAAATGCCACGCCGCTTATACAAGGTTACGTTAACGAGCAGACTACACCAATTCTCTGTATGGCGAACGCGTCGAGCAAATGTTCGGACGACCGTATCTTTAGTTTTTATATCAATGCGTACGACAAACAAAACGAGTCGGGGTAAAATACGTGACGCTTTTGATGCTTTTACGTCAAGACCATGTTAGATACGAAGTGAGTAGGTAATTTTTAATGGCTGTATATTGCTTAGGGAGATGTATTGTTATATTGGTAGTAGATTTTTTAAGGAATATATAAGGCTTGTTGCTAAGAACGTTTTCAGAGAATCATAAGCAGCTTTAAATTAAAATATAAGTACTTAAGTCTTACGTTAACGTGGAAATTAATGAATGAAGGTAGATTTTTCAAATGTACGTTGCCAGCATATCGTGAACTCGGTTGAGATGTCGTGACAAAGCAATGATGACATTACAGTTTCTGAACGCAATAACGCGAATAAAATTAGTTGATTTGAATGAATGAATGAATTAGCGTTAACGAAACAAACCACAACGCGATTAACTGATCGCGTTTAAAATCATTCTAAACGTTTATAACATTACATAAATCTAGTAACTTGTTGCTCCATTCACTACCGTTTTTATAAAACTGTGACGATGAAATTTAATTTTCCGTAACTGCTTCAATAATGTTAATAAATATTCAGGAGTCGACGCAACTTTGCGGTGCTCTCAATTTACTGAACCATTTATGGAAACCGCACGAAAGCTTTTCCCGCTAATAGTCTGAAAAACTTTGTGAATACATGCATATTAGGAAGTATAGGCTGTCGTGTAATAAAGGGCAGTATAATAAGTGCATTAATAATTTTATTTAGATTAATTAAACCGTGGACAATGGTGTTTATCTATTTATGTTACGACTAATATAATTTTAAACCTTAACATGTAACTGTTTTTTGTCAGTCATCATCTGCCTAGCCTTTTCCCAACTATGTTAGGGTTGGCTTCCAGTCTAACCGGATGCAGCTGAATACCAGTATTTTACATGGAGCAACTGCCTATCTGACCTCCACAACCCAGTTAATACTAGGTAATACGATACTCTTTGGTAAGACTGGATGTCAGAATTTCAGGTCACTGACTACCTGTAACGACTGCCAAAGATCTATATTTATGGCAGCCGGGACCAACAGCTTAACGCGCTTTCCGAGGCACGGGGGAAACTCGGTATGTCGGGTGGTAACCCATCCACAGACCGACCTAGGCAAGCACAGCTTTACCTAAAGATCGACCCGAGTGGCAGTTCTTATTAAGCCACGAGCTCCTTTACAAATAAATTGTTCTTCCAATTACTTTCAATTTGTCAACAGTCTGACACTATCAACCAGCTGAACTGAAACGGGACATCTTTACCCAATTCAGTGGAGATAATGGCTTTTCTGATAGGTAATGTGCTGAAATTAATCGCCCAGAAACAATTTTACGGCACCGATTAGATAGAGTAGATATTATTACAAAATTATAAGAAAGTTAAATATTGTCTGATTTTATCAAAATAGGAAGCATTACTCGTAGCAGCTCATCATCGGCTTATCTTTCTCCTACTTTGTCGGCTTCCAATATAATCTGTTTAACAATAAAATATAAAAGTCTGCCAAACTGCAAAACAGTTTGTCGGCAGCTGAATACCAGTATTTTACTTTGAGCGATTGCCTATCTGACCTCCACAACCAACTTTCTACTGGGTTATACTGGTAGAGAATGCCTTGTGGCATGAAGTTTAAATAAATAAATAAAATACTGTATCCTAGATTTGGTAGTTACTGCGTAACAACTGTCAAAGACATTTGTGAATACAAAATGTCAGATTAGCTAGACGTGCTTTCCGAAGCACGGATGAAACTTAGTAGGTATGTAATGTGTGGTCACCCATCCGCAGACCAACCTAGCCAAGTGCGGTTTAACCTAAAGATAAGAACCGAAGAGAAAGAGAGAGACGTCCACCAATACCACTTAGACATTTTATCGGAAATAGCTTGGAGAATAAATCTGCACACAAGCGAAACAAGGTTCATGCACTAATAATCAATCTAACATGTTTGTTTAACTTCTAACGTGCGTAACCATGGTATTAATACCTAGGTATTATTACAAGACAGTTTCACTAGCATCGGTAGCATTATTAGATGTTTTTGCTAATAGCCACGTCAATTTACATTTCGAAACCACACGATTAATTGTTGCATACCGACAGGAAATTAATTACATAATTGAATGTTCGTGTTTATACAAATACTTAGATCATCATAGATTATAGTCAAAGGTTAGAAGACGCCGCCCGTTGGGGCTGCGGGTTGTTCGCAAAAGATACCGCGGCCTCGACATGAAGGGCTAAGAAGGAACGGGTGGTTTTTAGTCAGTAGAAGTCTGACACTCCCTTTCGCTCTACCCAAGACCGGGAGGGGTTATTTGATGATTTTCCACCCACCATAAAAAAAGGGTTAGAAGACGCTTGTATCATAGATCACTAAATGCGCGTAGCATCATCTTCCTACCCTTTTTTTTTATTGTGGGTCGCTCTTGGGCAGAGCGAAAGGGAGTGTCAGACTTCTACTGACTAATAACCACCCATGTTCCTTCTTAGCCCTTCATGTCAAGGCCGCGGTATCTCTTGCGAACAACCCGCAGCCCCGACGGGATCATCTCCCTACCCTTATGTTATTTGGGGCGGCGCAACACGTTATTTTTTCTTTCATTCTCTGTCTATCGTCACGTACTTCTTTTTCCTTCGTATCATTCACAATCACACAATCCATCCATCTTTTTTTTGGTCTTCCTCTCCCTCTCTAACCGATTCATCACACATCACATCCGATCATATTATGAGATTCAAACTAAATGCGTGTAGCGTTAAAGAAATTTCAAAGACAAGGTTACAGATAGAATAACATCAGTGATCAGTCTGCCTACCCTAGTGTGCTGATATCACAAGAACCAGTAGTTAGATTTACAGTAATTTCATGTTAGTTTATTCCTATGTCCTCTGGTCAGATTTCAGTAGAAATTAGAACCCGAGACCGGTGCCTGGGGCACTAAAACACAAAACAGACGAATGCTCCTCTTTCCCCGAATTTCATGCGGTCACAGTGATGTTCAATTGTTCAATACGATATCAAAGGTAGCAAAATTCTTTTGTTGAAATATTTCCATGTTTGTGTGAACATCCATTATGATGTCAAACATAGTGACGCTGGTAGACGTAAAAGTAACTTTTTAAAAGATCGATCACCCAGTGTTTGGTGACAGAATGTGATGGATATGCGCTACCTACGTCTTTGATGCTGTATGATTAAAACACGGGTTGTTTACTTGTTTTAAAATTATGTAAATCTTTCCTTGTTTTTGATTTTATTGGACGGACTTTGAATTTAATGCCCGGCCTAACTTCCGCTATTTTTTTTTCAAAGTAGTAGCCATGCATGAAACCTATAATAATCGATAGTTTGTATTAATACTAAGAAGTATTGAATGAGACTGTACGGGTTGTAGTAGTTAACTTCGCACACCGATTTGTCGTGAAGGTGAGTTGGTAAAGAAAAACGCCTTCCACGAAGAAGAAAGTCCATTCATCGATGGCTTATTTGAGTTAGGTTACTGCAAAAAAATGTCAACACCTCTCCAATCGATGTTGTTTGAGCCTTTCTCAATAAGTAAATCAATACTGAGGTGATCAGTGACTTGTTTAAACAGGCGAGATGGGAAAATAAATGAATAACTCTTAAAGTATTCATCATCATCATCATCATCAGCCGTAAGACGGACGTCTTACGGCTGATGCTACTAGACAAAGGCCTCCCTCATAGAACGCCATAACGAACATAGTATTAATAATAATTTATTTTCCCGTCTGACACAATGTAAAACACTTTTTGCGTTTTGCGCAAAAGTAGGTCAACAGAATGAATATTATTTTTCCAATAATCACTGTACGTAAAATATTAATTTAACAAAAATATTAAATACATATTTTACCTTTTTGCTCAGAAAATGTCAAATCAGGAACACGACCATGCAATTTATCGCAAAATGTTTTATTATCCACCAGGGTACTCCCTTCCCCGCTCTCATATCATCCCCATATTTCGTGAGGTTTATTTTTCTGAATACAAAGATGGGATGGGATTACTTGCGTTAAATCTATTTACAATCCGACCTTAGATACTCGTGTCCTCAGATAAATGGGGGTTTTCCTTGTTTAGGTAAAATATTTTTAGATTTGCTTTTGAGATTGTGCAACGAACCTAAATTTTGAGCAAAATATTCATAGGTTTTTTGTTTGGTTGTGTTTATTTGAGGTTCTGGGGTCGTAGGTTAAATGGTCGTCGTTGGACGAGTTGTCACAAACGCGACTGCTGAGCATGAGTTCCTGGGATCGATTTCCGGGTCGGGCAAGTGTTTTGTTGCGTTTTACAATCAGGAGTTTTTCAGTAAGAGCCATGGAGTCTTTATTTGTGACATGTTGAAAGCAATAGGCTCGCTACCTTTTTTTTGGCAGGTGGAAAATCATCAAATAACCCCTCCCGCTCTTGGGCAGAGCGAAAGAGAGTGTCAGACTTCTACTGCCTAAAAACCACCCATGTTCCTTCTTAGCCCTTCATGTTGAGGCCGCGGTATCTCTTGCGAACAACCCGCAGTCCCGACGGGCGTCGGCCCTTGCTCGGCTCACTTCCTTATTATTACAAAAAAATCATAATTGGCGAAATGTGTATGTGCTATTAGGTACACCTCTGCCTTACATGTGAAAAATAATTTTTCGTACATTCTTACAGATATTAGAGAGCGAGTGTTTTAAAAAAATATTAATGTGATCCTTTGCTTTAAATAATATTTTGTAACTTTTTTCAGTGTCTGTTGGCCACGGCTCAAAGATGCACTAATAAGGCCCGGACTCCACCAAAGCGGAGACAAGCAGAGCGGAGAGGAGATGTGCCAAATTCGACCAATCACAGGAAGGGCGAAAAACCAGATGTAAATTTTAACTAATGTGATTGGTCGATTTCCGCACGTCTCCTCTCTGCTGTGCTCATCTCCGCTTTGGTGGAGTCCGGGCCTTATGCTTCTACACCTGTTATTAATTCTAATTTCCCCTTGTCTTATGAATACACACGGGTGACGCGTAAATACTACCTATTTCTCAGCGACCAACAAAGCAAACAGCGTGTATTTGTCGTACTTATTAATTCGGACCACTGACCACAAATTCGGACAAATAATATCAAAACATTTGTTCGAATTTGTGCCTAGTGTACCGAGTAACATTAGATTAATATCGTGTAGGCCATGATCTGGTTCAAGGTATTTTTTAGGGTTCCGTAACTCAGTCGGCAAAAACGGAACTCTTATAAAATCACTTTCTTGTCCTTCTGTCCGTCTGTCAAGACCTTTTTTCTTAGTAACGCGTGGAGGTATCAAGCTGAAACCAAATACTCGGGTTTGCTATACTTGTAGGTAATGCGATCAAACGTTTATATCGCAATATTTGGCGATTTTACAAAAGAATCAAAATCTACTACTTCCCGTTGACCTAGAATCATTAAAGGCAAAAGGCACTTTCTTGTCTTAGTTTACTGCATTTTAAACTAAAAACAGCAGATTTCCTTTACAAAACATAATAATAAGGAATAGAAGATATTAAACGTTATTTTAAACCCAATTAGGGATCGTCGGTTCTACACATTACACCGCAGATTGCCAAAGTAACTCAATTATAAACGAGACTGACAAAAATATCGAGAGAAAATAAATTTGAACGAGACGATGTTAACGCTCAGTTGGTATGTTTCTAATTGAGTCATACACGAGGTTTGAAGGTAGAATTCCAGTTTAATTTTTTTACTAGGTCTGCCCGCGACTTCGTTCGCGTGGATGTTGGTAAACAGCGAGGTGTCACTTAAAGAAAGTGTACCACTTCCTTTGCTGAATAGGGAGGATTTCTAAGTAAGAAGTGTGGCTGTGGATATTGCTAAGTAGCTTGCTTTTCTCTAAGCTAATGGTTTTCTGTAAGTAATTTTTTCATGATATATTCATACGAGTATCATGGGATTAAAATAACTTATAGGGTTGAATTGATGATTTTATTAATTACGAATCATTTTTGTTCAACACACAGCCCACAAAAGACAATTTGAATTTCGGACTACCCCCCCCCCCTCTCTGGTGTTATCTAGGTATTTATTTATTTAAAATTTATAAATATTGCTAATTTACTTTTAGTAGTCTCGCTTAAAATAAACAGAGCAAAATTATAATTCAAATATTACTCGTATTACAGAGGTTACCGTTTAATATTCAGTGTTTGGTTATAGCCAATAATGTCCGACCCCCAATCACATTACATTAATTAATTGGTCCAGCATACGATTATATCATGCGTTGGTAAATCGCAAACAGGAGTGAGTAATCAAACGGGCAATTAAATAAGCTGAGAACTAAGTTATTAAATATTTGTTTGAAAAGGTAACAAACAAACTTAATTTCGCATTTAGCATATTAAGTTAGGATTATCAATACAGTTGCACAATTTTCTCTAGTAGAAAACAGGTTTATAATATTTTAATGCTACTTACTGCGGTACTCAGAGATATTTAATGATTACTTAAGCCGTCACTTAGTAAAGATTTGACATACTTTTGTATGACAAAACTGTCAAAACCTTTACTAAGTGATGGCCTAAGTAATCATTAAAGCTCTCTGAGTGCAGCAGTTAGTCTATGTAACTTTTAAGCGATTTAGTCTCAGCGGCAAAGCAGAATACCTATGAAAAGCTTTAAGCTCATAAAAACTCCCTGCAATAAATTTATTTTCAGAAAATTCGCACCTCGAGCGCAATATTTCCACGGCCAGATATTTTGCAGGTAAACTAATTACAGAGACACAACTTTGTTTCGGTGCAAGCGCCTAGTCAATTACGGGACTTCGTTAAAAAAACAAGCTATATTTTCCTAAACTATATTTTACCTTCAAGTTACTCGTGCATAAACTGAGGGAAGTTTAAAAGGTTTCCGACATTTTGAAGCATGTTCATGACATTTATAAATATCCTGTGTTTGAAGTGGAGTAGACAGTTTAGACGGGCCAAGACGTTGGAGAAAGTGAACATCAAAAAGATTTACAGGCAGCTTTCAGTTATAGATTTCATAGGATATTAACTCGCCATAACAAGTTTGCTCTTTAGAAAATTATTTTATTTTTTTATATGAAATGGACGTACTCTTGACCTTAATCATCATCATCATCATCTTCCTGCCCTTATCCCATTCTATTTGGGGTCGGCGCAACACGTTTTCTTCTTCCATTCTTCCCTGTTACACGTCAAGGTTTCATTTATTCCTTTCTCATTCATATCATTCCTCACACAATCCATCCATCTTTTCTTTGGCCTTCCTCTCCCTCTCCGTCCATCAATATTTATATCCATCACTTTTTTAGTCACATGCGTTTCATCCCTCCTCATTACATGACCATACCAAGATAAACGACTTCCTTTCAATTTTTCTGTAACAGGTGCTACTTTCAAACTTCCTCTAATATACTCATTCCTCACTTTATCCATTCTTGTCACTCCGCACATCCATCTCAACATTCTCATCACCTTAATCTTGCCCTTTTTTTTGGGGGGGTGGGAAATCATCAAATAACCCCTCGCGCTCTTGGGCAGAGCGAAAGGGAGTATCATACTTCTACTGACTAAAAATCAAACATGTTCCTTCTTAGCCCTTTATGTCGCTATATTAACAATAACGATAATTTGACCGCAGATCCACGCGGGCGAAGCCGCGGGCATCAGCTAGTTTTTAATAAAAAAGAGCTATCTCGTAAATAAATTTACAATTTATCGCTAATAAAAAACTATCTTTAATTAAGAGACAGTTTATATTTCATCCAATCTTTCAAACAAGTCATCAATTAAATATGAACACAATAAACTATTTTGTATTTTTATAAGTCGGGGCCGCCATCATAGGGCCACCGCTGCTGTATTTATGTATGGTTGTGAATGAAACATCACGGTTTTCCCGTATAACTAGGACAAGAGTACTGGGTCAAGGTGTAGGCGGCCTAAACCGGTTATCGGGAACTAATGCAGTTCCTGTATACGGTCAAGAACACATCTCCACAGGTATTCAAAGAGCAGGATGTATCTATATTCTCGATAGATAGGTAGATACTTGCATACATCGTCAAAGGAAATTGAAGTTAGATACCACAGATTCGGATGCAAATATATTTTAGCAGTGATTAATACTGATGCGTCTTTCAAAACTATTAACGTAGTTTTCTGGCTGCATCTGGTTAGAATACCGACCCCAAAATAAATGAAAAGGCAGATTACATTTATTTATTCATTCATTAGATGATTATTTTTTAATTTTTTTTTTTTAATTTTTTTTTTTATATTTAATTTTGCGTACCGATGTGCCTACTTTTACTTTTCTTGTTTTTTTTTTTAAATTACCTTCTACGAATTATTATGTGCTATTAATTGTTAATCAAAAATAATAAGACGAGCGCCAATCCCGCCGACAAACTGCTGCGCAGTTTGGTGGGTGCATGTAGGTGAATAATGTTTGGTCCTCAATAAATGATTATTATTATTATTATTAAAAGCAAATTAAATACTAGATAAATAATAAATAGGTACTTGTATACTCTGTTTACAAGCAACAACAAGAAACGCAGTAACAAGAAAGTAATGACTATTAGTCATTGTGTTAATTATATTAATAACGTAGCGCTGGCTTATTTGATATCATTATTTCCTTTTCCCAGGGCTTGTTAATTGAGCATTTTAATTCAGCTGGATCAAACTATGCTGGTGAATATTAAACTGGATTAGAAAGAGCTGTGGTTTACTAAAGAATGGCTGTATTATAATTTGCTGTTTATGCCGAATGGAGGATCTTGTGTAATGTGAATTTAATTGAGTTTGCAAAAATGGCTAAGCAGATATTAATATCTGCTTAGCCATTTTTTTTTATAAGTTTGGGTCGACTTCCGATCTAACTAGATGCAACTACCTTTTTTTTTGGCGGGTGGAAAATCATCAAATCCCAACTCGCTCTTGGGCAGAGCGAAAGGGAGTGTCAGACTTCTACTGACTAAAAACCACCCATGTTCCTTCTTAGCCCTTCATGTCGAGCCCGCGGTATCTCTTGCGAACGACCCGCAGGCCCGACGGGCGTCGGCCCTTCCATGTTGCTGACATCTCTTTGAGGCGCGCGTTCAACACGAACGCGCCGTTGACACGGCCTGTCGTCGTCATTTGCTGTGGTTTACTAAAGAATGGGTGTATTATGTGTTGTTTTTTATGCCGAATGGAGGATCTTGTGTAATGTGAATTTAATTGAGTTTGCAAAAATGGCTAAGCAGATATTAATATCTGCTTAGCCATTTTCTACCTAAAATTATAATAGTCCTCCAGACCGTTTTCGGTCCCAGCGGCCAATCTTAGCGGAGATTAGCCATCAGCGCGGAAGATATTATAGTGCACAAGTGTGTGCGCAGGCACAGGTGCACTGTCTGTTCCTTTTCTCTCATAGTGCGATGGGACGGCAATCCGACACGACCGGATAGAGATCAGACGCAGGGAAAACGGTTTAACGTGCCTTCCAAGGCACGGGGGTATTATACCGACAGCTTCCAAACTCCGGGCTACTACTGGCTTTCTAATGAAAAACCCAATAACTCTTTTTGCCCGACACTTCGAACCCAGGAACCCACGCTCAGCAGTCGTGCTTTGCGACACGAGACCAAAGACCTGCAGTCAGCAGGGCAACTAAATCTCAGTATTTTAGACGGAGCGACTGGCTAAATAACCTGCACAACACAGTAACTGGGTAAGACGATAAGATTGCTTAAGACTGCTCATAAAATTTTCTGACGACTGACTACCTGTAACGTGTCTGAAATAAAAAAAAAAATTAAAAAAAAATATTGTGTTAAATAATTGGTTTACAATATTGTTGTGTTCGGAATCTTCTTTTAGACAAATAATGCCTGTAGTAGAAGACTCCGCCCCTCCCTATTTTGTAAAGCGTGATAATTAACACAATATCTTTAAAATGTTAAAGTTTAGGTTAGAATAAAGTCAAGTCTAACAAAAATAAGAAATTAAGAAGAGAGTGTACTTAAAGATTGTGTGTGTTTGTGTGTGTGTGTGTGTATGTGTGGGTGTGTATGTGTGTGTGTGTATGTGTGTGTGTGTGTGTATATGTGTATGTGTGTATATATTATGAGCGTGTCTGTCAGTAAAAAAATAAAATAACACCCAGGACTATTGACTTAACGTACTTTTCGAGGCACGGAGGAAACTCGGTATGTAATAATGATCACCCATCCGCTAACCAACCTAGGCAAGCACTGCTTAATCGTATCGGATAGAACCGTACGGCTGTCATTATTTTGCCACGAATTCCTTAATTAAATTGATTGACTATGAATAAATTATCTCAGCTAAGTTGGCTAAAAACTTTTTTCTTTACTGAAAGTTAAGCAAAACTTTGGCAAATGATTACATTATAAGCATTGTAGGAAGTAACCAACCCGCAGGAGACCAACGTGGTGGATATGATGACCCACTCCCTGTTACAAAGAGAAGGCTTGCCTATGCAAGCTAGAACCTTTTTTGTTTTTTGGAGGGTGGGAAATCATCAAATGACTCCTCCCGCTCTGGGCAGAGCGGTAAGGAGTGTCTGACTTCCACTGACTATAAACAACCCATGTTCCTTCTAAGCCCTTTATGTCCTGGGCCGCGGTATCTCTTTTAGATAACCCGCAGCCCCGACAGGTCCGCAATGTTGCTGACATCTCTTTGAGGCGCTCGTGGAACACGAACGCGCCGTCGACACGGCTTGTCATCATCATATGACCATTAATCACCATCCACATATCTGCATCCAAGCAAGAACCTTACAGCCTGATTATAGCAGCTTTCTCTATTGACTACCTCGCCAATATCTACTAAAATTTTCACCCAAACAGTTTGTTTAAAACAATGTCTAGAACATTGTTTTAAATTTAAACAATACATAAAATATACAAGAACAGTTTAAGTTTGCAACTTCTACCTAACTTACTCTCCGAACTTTGCTGATAACGGAATATCCGAGTACCCAATAACATTTAAAAAGCATTCTTTTAAAATTCTTTAAACCAAAAGGATCATTTTACATTCACATTTCATGTTCTCGGAATCTGTATACAAACGGTCAAATAACTGCAAAGCAATAAGGTCTCAGAAAGCATTTTATAAATTTTATTTAAAAAGGAAAAGCTTTCGGTGATTTTCATAAGATTTAAAGGAGTTTTGGCAGCCAAATGTTGGCTTAGATGTACGAAAGATTCCATCGAATTGGAAACCGTTTCGGAAAGGCCCGCGAATCATTTTACAATAATCTGCGGATTGTCGAGCGTCAGGTGCGAGTTAGGTTGTTATTGTTGAAAATTATTTTTGCAGGGTACTTGTGTTTTTTTTGGCCTGTTTTACTATACCTTCATATGAGTATTTTACATTTCGATAGAATATTTTTGTCAAAGCTAGTAAAAGGGAACTGTTTAAAGACATTAACATCATGACGGTAGGTAGGCACATTGTCAATTCAATACATCTGCAAAAACGTAGTGTACGTCAGAAAAAATCTGTAACTCCCCAAATCAGAAAAAAGAGTACATTGTGTTAGATGTATTTCAATTTTACGTTGTGTGTGGCGTGTTGAATGAAATAATTATGTCAAACTTTTTTATACAAGGAGAGTGGAGGAGTTCAATTATTGTTCATGTTATTGTTGTTAAACCACGTTGTAAACTGTCGGTGTGCCAATTTACATCATTATTCGTTCTGGATTTTTTGCGAGAAAAAGTGATAAACGTCTTTACAAACTTTTGCATTTCTTATCTTCCGATTCCAACTTTTTATCTTATAAAATCAGTTTATCAGTTTCAATTTCATTGAACATACAACAATACAGTAGGACTGTCTCACTAAGTAATTGTTTATCAACATAAATCTTGAGGACAATTCTAGTTCACTGGAGTAATCCTAATGCAAATAAATGCGGTTCATTGACCTAGAAGGTTTGACAAGACTATTCATTAAAGGACGTAACAATATTATGGTTTTACTCGTGCTTTAACTACAGATTACTTTAACTAAGAAATAATCTGAACCTTTATTATACGTTTTGAATAACACACAGCATCAATTCGTATGTTAAATGAACCAAATAATTGCACAGCTCGATTCTAGGCATTCATATAAGTTTTTTATTTCCCCAACTATGTTGGGATCGGCTTTCAGTCTAACTGGATGCAGCTGAATACCAGTATTTTACATGGAATGCCTATCTGACATCCACAACCCAGTTAGTACTGGGTAATACGACACCCTTTGGCAAGACTAGTTATCAGACTTGTTCTGTGAGAATTTCATATAATTGTAAATGTAACTTAAATGTATATTTAACTAGCTGATGCCCGCGGCTTCGCCCGCGTGGGTGTTGGTCAAATTATATACTAAAACCTTTCTCGAGAACCACCCTATCCATTGTTCAAACCAGCACGTAAATCGGTGCAGTAGTTTTTGAGTTTATCGCGAACAGACAGACAGACGCGGTGGAGGACTTTGTTTTATAATATGTAGTGATAGTGTAGTTAACATTAGTAAACGTGTTACATATTTGTAGTCTTGTTTGATTTTGTTTGTTGATTAATCAACAACAATGAATGATGATAATTAATTTTTCATGTTGTTAATTTTCCAATGAAATGTTCAATCACAAGTACGCCACATTATCTATTGCCTAAGTGTAACGATTGAGTTGCTCGTCTGTTCTTCTCCAGAAGAAAAATAAGTTTGTTTTTTCCTTGAGTACAATTTGCATGGTTTCATCATTGAATTCAGGCTCATTCTGCTTCACGGAAATGCCAAACAGTTTTGGGTTACCATTGTTCAATGTTTCTTTGGATGGCTCCCACATAAATCCTGCATTTCCCTTTCAGAGACGAGGTTATGAAACGACCCTAAGACGTTCTCATATCTTAGAAACGGTGTAATGTAATTGATACAGAATATTCCAGTTATTTTATTATTTATTATTTATTATTTTTTTTTAAAAAACGTTGCCCCACAGTTATTAATATATATTGGTTGTTTCTCATACGGATTACCCTATCTAGAATAAATGGATGCATATCATGATGGGTGTTGACTAACATAGTACGTATAAGAATTTAATAATACAAAAGTTGTAATAATTTATCTTTTTGTATTTTACTTATTTATTTCCCATTATTTTAATTCGTATATTGTACAATTTGATTGAAATTGAATTTGTATGGATTATTTTTATCTGAAATAAACTGATTATAATAATAATGGTAAGTGAATACTTATTGGTTGATTTTTGGAAACTGCACGTCTGTTCTACATGGTTTTGACTGGAACTTGATAGATTCCGGTGTGCCAGTTGACCATTTGTTCACACACAGAATAGTTCCATTGGTGATCGATGATAGAACAAGTGTGTAGTAAAATTTTGAAAAAAATATCGTGTTTTCTGTCCCACTCCTGAGCAAAAACCCTTTTTACTCTTTCCAATTATCGCAAATCCGTAAACGAATTTAACTATACTTTAAAAAACCCTATCTATATTTTTCTAAAGTTCCTGCAATTAAAAGTTACCTTTAGAACATTTTATTTTATTTACAGAACTCTGCCATAGGACACATTTTTTTTAATTATAGAAAGCGTATTTGTATTTGCATTCACAGAGAAATTAATTCACAGAAATAAAATATAAAGCTAACACCGGGAGGTAAGAGTGACAGCAAACAAAATAGGTACGGATTGAGATCAGCATAAATTTATCATTATCGTTCTTTCTTTGATTTATAACAAAGGTAGGTAATTACTAAAAACAATGCTGTAAGAAAGTGAGCTTTGCGTTTATTTTGCTATTCAGAATATTTTGCTTTGAACCTCATTTCAAGAAATCATTACTTTGACCTCATTTTCCACTCACATTATGGATCGAAAATGAAATAGGGTAGTTAACTAAAAAATCTAAATAGTCCGTCAGATAGATTTCTTAAAAATATTGGACACGTTTTTTTTCTTTTTTCACGTAAACAAACAATGAAGACGATACAGTGCTTTGAAAACTTGTGTGACGTGTCCAAACTTGTGTTGTCATATTCTAAGACATTAGTATGACATTTTTTACCGGTGAGTGACGTCACAACCTAAAAAAGTTTTGAGGCCCCCCCTCAAAACTTTGACGCGTTTAATCTTCGTAATTTTTTATTGATTTGATAAAACAAAAAATGCTTATCCAATATTTTTCGATAATCTAACAGAGGGACTAATTAGAATCATATTTTTTTTAGTCAGTAAACATCTCTTACTTTAAGTAAACATAAGTAAAACTAATCGATCACATTCTCAAAAACTTTCACTAACACATACTGAAATGAATCTTGACTGGATAAAGGTAGAAATGTTTGAACATAGATGAATTGATTCATTTATCGGCAAACTCACAAACAAACCAGAATAGTTTGATAAAAGCGAGATGAAAAAATAGGCAAACACGGCAAAAAACTCCAAAGGCTTGAGTGATTGGTAGACTAGATCAAATAGGGAAGATCGGTTATAGCATGTATTCAGCTTGAGTGGGTTTTTCACTATTTGTTTGTGATGGGTTGATGAATATGTGAGCCACGAGCTCTTCAGCAGCTGATGTAGGAATAGATACGTTATTTGATGATACTTACCTAATCTATCTTCTATCTTTAATTAATTAATAATTATTATTATTTCTTTAATTAATTTTAAGATTCGCTGTGGACACTATCCATCAGCGAAGTTTGCTTTCCTTATGAAAAAAACTGATTCGCCGAATTGCAGAGTATGTAATCAGATTGAAGACGTGCAACATTTGCTGATGGATTGTGTCCGCAACAAGCGCGAGAGGGAGGCACTAATGAGGGAATTAGATTTAAATAGGCTTAACGTAGGATTAATTCAATCAATTTTGTCCCAACCAACGTCAGAAAGTGCCAAAAAGTTATGTAGTTTAATAACTGTCCTTCATACGTGACCTCTGTCTTACCTGATATATATTTGTATAACTAAATAAGTAGCTAACTAACTAAGTAGTATAGATTTAAGTTAAGTTTTAAATTAATAATAGTAAAAGTCACGATGGGGTTAGCATATCTGTTCAGACAAAAACCGCAAAAGAAATAAAGAGAAAAAAAAAAAAATCTTTACCATGTGGCTAGTGTCTAACCTAGTGTGGCGACAGCGACATGCGAACTAAATTGACACATCCTACATCGCGCTATCAACTTTATCCGCGACATTAGCCTATATAGAAAATCCCGATTTACGTAATATGTCGGGCAGTTAGCCCACCAGACACAACACCCGTCTGGTCGGAGAATACTCCCCTTTGTATGGGGGATGAGAAACTTTACACCCTGTTCCTCATACCCCCAAACTAGTATCAGAGTTTTTATGCTTCCCATGGGCCTCTGATTTGGCTTTACATGCCGTTGAGAAATATCTGTCAGGCATGCTAATGTCGCGTCGGGGTTGCGGGTTGAACGAAAGAAATATCGCTGCCTCGGCACAGGGGCTAAGAAGGAACATGGGTGGTTTTTAGTCAGTAGAAGCCTGACACTCCGTTCCGGGAGGGGTTATTTGATGATTTCCCAACCCCAAAAAAAAGGCATGCTAATTTCACGACATTTTCCTTTACTGGAGCAAGTGAATAATTATACAGTACCTACACACATAGATCCGAAAAACCAGAGGTGCGATTGAGCTTAAGACCAGCTATGGCTTGGCAATCCGACGGTCACACTACTAGGCTAACACTGCTCATACTTGATATTATGGACAAAGTTATTAACTTCAGGTCTACCGTTTAGCGGACACTGCACCTGAGTTAGCTACGCAGGATTAGGCTGGAATGACGGCAAGGTTAAAAACTGAGGTCCAGCGATACGTCACTACATCCCTCTCGTGTCAGGCGGCTATTTTATACATCGTATCAGTATAGCGGTAGGACTGAATCTTTACATGTACCTAAGTAAGTTACTCTACTTATTGCGAAGAAAATAAATCCGATAGAAAAGAATTTAATTTATTAAATTAAAAACATGAATTTAGAACGTTTTTAGAAGTAATCTTTTCTAATAAATTCAACGTACGTAGATACATAACCATTTTGATACTCACATGAAACCGCTTTCATTTAATCCATCTATCAATATATTCGACGAATTTCCGAGCACAAATTCTGCTAAAGGGACAGTGAGGAAAACCATAAAGCCGATGCTACACGGATATTGTCAAAGAGGCAAGAAAACAATGAACAGATTAATAAAGGACCAGAAGGGGTGGTGTGTCGAACTTGCAACCATAGAGATTGATTAATACGCCTTCGTAGATTGTCTATGGATGGGGATTCCGCAGCCCATGTGCAATTTGTCAATGAATCATTGTTTGTATCGTTATAAGAAATAATTACAACAGGTCTTCTTTCCGCGTTTTCGCGAGTGTCTGTTTAGTGATCTGAGTTCAGGATTTTAATCCTTATCCTGTACTCTTTACCTATCAATAATAATACATTTATGTCTTTTTTTTGTTTTTTTTTTTTTATTATATTCTTTTCAAAAGGTTTCAAGGTTTAGGAAACCCTTTTGTTCTGAAGTATTCCTTCCTTCTGCGTTAATTACCAATAAAATATATTTTTTAATTAACGAGTAACGGCTTCCGCAAAGTTTCTCAAATTCTTTTCATTCCAATTTTGAACATTTCAGTTATTTCAATGGTAGTACAGTTTTATAAAAAATAAATGTTGTCAAAAAGCTCTGTTAACACTGTCAACAAGTGTAAGAAAACACAAGGTCGAAAACGCAAGTCCCGCAGTATTTTTCACGTGCTCAACAACAACAATATTTCTTAGAAAATATGTAAAAAAAGAAGTGCGATTCCATCGAAGTAAAGTGGCTACCCTTGTCAACAAGATAGAAAACGACAAGTACTTCCGCGGCTGATATCAGCTGTTAGATCTTTTAATGTAACATTGGGAGTCAATAGTGACGGACTGACTTGTATTTAGGCACTTACCTGCTGTTATTGTATTTAGGTACTTGTGTTTTACAGATTTAAGTTGATAGTCGTATGTTATATTTATGTCTTGATAGAAAACGTCAAGTACTTCCGCGCCCGATATCAGCTGTAAGATCGTTTAGAGTCAATAGTGACGGGCTGACTTGTATTTAGGCACGTACCTGCTGTTATTGTATTTAGGGACTTGTGTTTTACAGATTTAAGTTGAGAGTCGTATGTTGTAGGTTTTTGGTATTTTTTTCACATTAGGCGGTTAGTTTTTTAGCCATTTATATAACGTCTTAATACGACCAGTATAAGTACTCGTATTGATTGACGATATTTTTACAATTATTTGGCTGATACATATCTAAGTTGAAGTACATTATCATCTGCCTAGTCTTGGTAACTTTGTGTAATTTATTTCATCTCTACAGCTCTCGAAACTGTGAAGGAAAACGTCTTGAGAAAATTACATCTACCAACCCACTCTAGGCCCGTTGTGGACTATAAGTCCATTCTATCTCATAGGGAGTAGGCATGTGTGGCAATGAAATCTAATCTTTGTTCAAAAGCTTACTATTCCATTAACGACTACTTAAATGATAAGAATAGCTGGTCGTTGAGTTGAACACAAGACAATGTTTGTAATTTATGTTCTTTCTCCAAAATTAGTTTACTGATATAATATGTTATGTCTTTTTTAACCGACTTCAAAAAAGGAGGAGGTTATATGTTCGTGTGTATGTATTTTTTTTTTTTTATGTATGTTACCTGATTTCTCCTCCATTTGTGAACCGATTCTCAAAATTCTTTTTTTATTTGAAAGAGTATAGTCCTGAGGTGGTCCCATTTAAATTTGGTGAAGATCTGATCCTGATCTTCGGAGATATACAATACAACTCTTCAAAAATAGACGGCAACACTGTCGTGATTGCTGCAATCGCTTGGATGTTTATTGTTTATACAACATCATGACGTAACATCACGCCTGTATGATCTGAGGGGGTACGCAGATGTGTACACCCAGATTTGGACAGTAAGATATTATGTAATGTTCCATTTATTGGGGATAAATAAAACCTATTATTTGTTTGGGAACAACTAAAAATGGAAAAATAAAAAACTTTTTTGCAAAAAATAAAACCGACTTCAAAAACACAAAAAAGTGAAAAACACAAAAAAGTGAAAAATAAACTTCACAAGAAAAAGCAGCTTCTGAAGTCGGTGGCAAAGAAAACGAAATCAAACAAACAAAATGTCACCGACTTCAGAAGCTGCTTTTTCTTGTGAAGTTTATTTTTCACTTTTTTGTGTTTTTCACTTTTTTGTGTTTTTGAAGTCGGTTTTATTTTTTATGTTTTATTATTATATACCTTTTATTATTATTTACAATCGTAATATTAACTTACACCATAGTATTGTATCGAGTCTGGTTCTTCTAACCAAACAGACAGATGTGTTGCTGGAGAGTTTGTTCCGCCACTTCTTCTTTCCAGCAAAAACACTAGGAAGTGTCGAAGGGTGGGCGTTTTGGGGGACTGTCACTTGTAAATAAGTAAAGTAAAGTAAATTTTGACGTTCGAAAAGTGCTGATTATCAGCCTAGTTTGAATAAATGAGTTTTGATTTTGATTTTGATTTTGTGTCCCAGCAGTGGGAACATTATTGGGTAATTTGGCTATGCCAAGAGCAGCATAAGAGAGAGAGAATTATGAGTATGTAAGGATCGTAGCAGGTGGCGTTCTGGGGTTTCTGCCTACCCCCATGGGAAAAGTGCGTGAGTTTATGTGTGTATGCTATGCTATGTATCTCTTCTAATCGAAAACAAATCTTTTGAAAAATACAACGGTTTTGTAAGAATTGGAGCTTGCAAAAACTTTCGCGGTCAGGAGAATTAAGAGTTTCACTATGTTTTACTTTGTTTTAACCCCGTCGTTGCGGCTACAGCTGCAACTTACAAAAAACATTGGCTCCGAGCTTAAACTGCAAAAGATTTTACACAAAGTCTGTGACGGGTAAATTGTGGTGCACCGCTGACCGCGGCATTCCAGCTTTTTGTAAGAATAGCTTTTAAATTGTTAACTTATTTCTTAGGCACAGCGTCGGACACTAGCATTTGGCGCAGCCGTGAGACACACAATATGTTTTTCGTTTTACAATTATGATTTTTATTTTACTTCTGGTTGTGTGCATTTGTGGCATATGCCAAATAAATATGCTTTCTTACTTTCTGTCGGTTCTGAAATAAAATACAAACTTAACGTTCTCGATCTTTTTTTGATATTGTCGAATACTCGTAACTCGAGCTCGACGAAACTACCACGGCTGGTGTAACGGTGCACATAAATATTATAATAAATCAATAATAATATAGCTTAAATGTTTGCCTAATGCTACGGTTCATTAGGCTAGTCTAGACACGTGATAACCTAAAGTTGAACATCAAATACAAAGCAAATATTGTCCGCTATTTAAAACCCATCCGAGTAGAGCTTGCGGTCTCCCACTAAGTGGGTCTAGGCCAGACAAACTAGACCTTAAACTACTAGACGGGATACATACTGGAACAGTTTGCCTATTTTGGAAGATCTAGGCTATATTTTAGGATTAGATTATAAACTTTATGATAAACTAGGTGCTCTTGCTCGCGGTTTAGTTCTCGGTATGTACGGTAATTAACCCAATGGAACATTTTAAATGTAACTCGAGGTTAATGTAGTTTCCCGTTAGTGCAAAACTGGACATTAAAAATCAAACTTGTAAGTCAACGCGTTCAAAGTATATGATCGTTTATGTCGCATATTTTGCGATTTCACAAGTGAAACAGAACCTTTTTTTTTGGGTATGGGAAATCTTCAAATAACCCCTCTCGCTCTGGGCGGAGCGAAAGGGAGTGTCAGACTTCTACTGACTAAATACCACCCATGTTCCTTCTTAGCCCTTGCGCCGAGGCCACGGTATCTCTTTCGAACAACCCACAGCCCCGACGGGGTGAAACAAAACCTGTAGTGTACTTGACCTAGAATCATGAAATTAGGCAAGAAGCAATGTGTAATAATTACGTAGGGGTAACTACGTATTATATAGGTAATAACCAAGTTTAGACATAAATATTGAATGGCTGATTACAGCGTCATTGAGAGGTTGATAACACATGACCGCTCGTTGTAGCAATCCTTTGGAGAAAACCTTCGTCCAATCGTAGACATCTCGATATCTGGTCTAGTTTTGAGTGGTCGGCGTGGATTCTTTTACTTTCACCTCTACAATACCGTTTTTTTTTTGTTAATTCTTTCTTTTATTTCAGAGATAGAGTATAAAAAAATATTTTTAGACATTTAAAACATAAGTAATTAAAATTACATAAATGCATTTCTCATTTTTGCCACTGTTTTACATGGCTTTCTATATACCTCGAAAAGCTTCTTCGTTTACCCAACGCAAGTTATCCTGTATCTTACTAAGTGTCTCTACATTAATAAGAAACCTGATATTTTGGATAAAAGGTACCATTCTAGTGTGGTAATAATTAGACCCATAGCTTCCGACTACATTCACACCTTTATTTAAATCATTTTTATACCCAAAAGTGGGTAAACAAAGCCACTTAAGATTTACATACAGTGAGTACAAGCCTTAATAATTATGATCCTAATCTTTTATAAGAGGCCATATAAGGCCAGGTAAATACTGGTGGTCTTACACGCCTTCTTTAAACATTCTCTGTGTGGCCTCGGTATAATTTTTGCACATAATATTTCTATGACAAGGGTCGAGTTTAGGAATGCCGTGAACAAATTATTTAGGACCGTCCTTGCATTTAATATTTGTTGACAACATTTTTGGTTAATTTAATCCTGAAGTTTGCTGTGCACGTGTAACGATAAAGACATTCAAGAGTTAACTTGTTTTGACATATTTCTATAATGTTTCGAGAAAAGTTCTTTGTCTCTCCATAAATAAATTGAACATCGTAACAATTTTGTATTAAAAACAAAACAATTATATAGTGTTTTGTTTGCCAGAACCAGAACCACTGGACGTTTTATTATTATTTGATTACAAAAATGAATGGGGAACCAATGATGAATAAATAAAATTGAACGTGTACTGTACACACTGTTTGTGTTTTCATTATGAAAGAATAGTATACAACTAAATGAATAATATTTCGTTCAATGTACGTTGTTGAGATTTTTATATCATTTCGATTCTTTCTTCACTTATTAGTATTGAATTAAAACTCAATATTACTACTAAGTTTCAGGTAGTCATTGACCTGAAAGTCTGACAGTCAGTCTTACCAATGAGTATCGTATTACCCAGAATTAACTGGATTTTGGAGGTCAGATAGGCAGTCACTTCATCTAAAATACTGGTAAAACTAAATATATTCAGCTCCATCTGGTTAGACCAGAGTCAATCCCAACGTAGTTGGGAAAAGGCTGGGCAGATGACGACTACTAAGATTCACAGTAATTGTATGAGTATAATAATATTAAAATTAATAAAAGTCATAAAAATAAAAATACAATCGGTAGTGACTAACATATTCAATGAAAACAGTCAATGAAGATAATCAAAAAAAAGTCAGAAAGCGGTACTTCCGGATACAACTCATATTGTGAGGAAGTTTCTCTCCCTGGAGCCCTGACCACCGGTAGCTTGGAACCTGTTCCCAATACCGGTGAGGTCCATTGTTTAAATATTATTTTAGAAATATTTCGAAATCAAAACGCTGTGCGTCTTCTATTAGTACGGTAACAAATGTTTCCAAATATAGAGAATAAATTAAATCAGCTTTTCTCTTTTAGCGTTCCATATATCTAAAAATAATATTTCAATCCCTGAAAAATATCAAACGTAGAATATTCCTTAATGAATGTGACATGGATCGTATTCCCGTAACATTTCCGAATGTGATTTCAGAATATCCGAATTGATTTTATTTTCACGAGCATCATATCGAACGCTGACAATTTAATGTATCTCGCCGTTGACACACAGCTGAGCTCGTACGTGCAGTGTGGCTTGCTAAGTACTAAGGTACATTTCACGCCCTTCTTCGCATCTTGTGGCATTGTTTGTGTCTTGGACTACTAGGAAATTCTCCTGTATCGTAGATGCGTGCACAAACATTTAAACTCACATACACAAAAAATCAGACCCAGAACAACTGTACTGTAGACATCACCACTTGTATTGTCAGAGCAGTCATCACACCATGGACTGACATCTGTGTCATCAAAATCGATTTTCAACTCTCAATTGCTTATTTTTTAATTGATTGTTTTTTTTTAGACATATAATGCAAAAACGGGTATTAGTGATTACCAAGTTGTAGAAACTTTTTCTTTTTTTTTAAATAAAAAAAAAGTACGTTGCCCCACACTAGGAATTTCTCCTGTATCGTGGTAGTGGGTACGTTCACAAACATTTAAATTCACATACACAAATACCCAGACGCGGAACAACTATCTGTAGGCCATACAAATATTTGTTCCGTGCAGGGATCGAACAGGCGACACGCAGCGCAGCAGTCCATTGCTTGACTGCGCCAACGGTGCCGTCAACTGCGTGGCCGTTACAATAGTAAAGGTGGCTTTTTCCAATACATTCCGAAGCAGGGCGAGTACTAGAGTCTCATCATCTGCGTAGCCTCCTTTTGACTTTTCTCAATAATTGAACTATAAATGTAAAAAATCTAAACAAACTCTTCAACAGTCGTCAGGCTTCAGCCGTTATAATGGCCTAAGCACAACCAAATTAAACTTACCTATATGTCTCCGACCATACTCTTGAGAGTTTTGACGTCGCGGCCATGTTTGCCTTCCAAACTTAAGTAATGTCGTCGGAGTTCCAAAAATAGTTCGTCCCAGATATTACCCACCGCTTTCCGGACAACATTACTTTGTTTTACTATCACTCACGCACTGTTATGGGAACATAAACATAACATAAACATAATTTTATTGTGGGCGTTAGCTCTTTGCCTTTTTGTTGTAGGTGATGTATTTATCTTTGCATCGTTGTTATTGTTATACGATGTTATGCTTAATACACACCAACACATTTATAATTCGTCCCGAATCTCGAAGAGTCAGACAGGGATGTACCTGATAGTACAACAGGATTCGCCAGTTGACCGTCGGGGCTGCGGGTGCCCGTTGGAGCTGCGGGTTGTTCGAAAGAGATACCGCGGCCTCGGCACAAAGGGCTAAGAAGGAACATGGGTGGTTTTTAGTCGATAGAAGTCTGACACTCCCTACCGCTCTGCCCAGAGCGGGAGGAGTTATTTGATGATATCCCACAACACCAAAAAAAGGATTCGCCAGTTATCTATTCCCATGCAATAGCACGCCATGAAACCGGGCACTAATCCACGCTCCGTGGCAGCTTCTTAGAAATTCCTAATGGAAAAACGCAAAAAAGCTTTGTCCGACCTGGAAATCGAACTCAGAACATCATGCTTGGAAGCGCTTACGGCCACTAGACCGCCTTTAAACAATGTCAACTGTAAATACTTTTGTAAGACAAGAAAAAGTATTTTCACTACTAAGTACACGCCATAAAGTTGGTGAGGATTTTATCCATTTCCATTTTTACACAATTCTCTGGAGTCGCCACCTTCAGTCTTTATAGCAAGTTGCATATTAACGAGTATCTGATTGCCTTCTGATTTAATTATTGTAATAATAAAAAAAAAGAGTGTGAGAGATGAGAAGAGAGTGAGATGAATGAAATTAAACTGTGTGGTGTGCTCCAAATAAAAATAAGTAAAAGTGAAAATTCGGGCGCCTGGAGTACACACAAAACTATGCCAAGGATAGACTTACCTGCGGGAGCTTGAGACCTTTAATCTTCAAGCGGGAAGGCATCAATAAAAATCAATCATGAAAAGTAAGAACGACTTTATTACCCGAAGGCTGCTGGTTTGAAAATTCCTTTCTAATTCTAAAGCTAACAGCTCTAATGTGTAAAATTAAGATGACATCGCTGTTATTCTAAGACCTGTCATTATTGCACTTTTTTAAAATAAATTGAAGTTATGTATCATAAACCATACCAAACTCCGTCGACTAAATTAGGAACCTGATGGATTATCCAAGAGCATCTTAGTGATATTCGCCGAGATTGCCAACGGCGGTCCAAGATTTTGCATTTTGGTAGGGGCGTGCGTTCAAAAATTTAAGTAATATGGGAAAAAAAACGCCTTGTGGCTGAAAACAAACATGAATAATCGTTAGCGGATAAAAAATGGCGATCGATTTAGAAATCGTTGCAGAAATCGTTACGAGCAATATACAATTAAACTCACCGTTTCTTCCAAAAATCAAAATGTGGTCATCAGTAGATGAATGAATCCAAGCAAATAATTATAAAATGAAGTTAAAAGATCCTGAAACAATTAAATATCGGAAACTATTAGCGTCTGCTATCAAAATAGCCATGACAACGCGGAACGGACCGAAATCACAAAGAATTCGCTTACCTTAAAAAATAAAGGCTATCCAATTAGGATCATGACAAGGGCAATCGGCTACCACATAATTAGGGACTAGATGCCGCCCATCTCAAGTTATATTTTGAGATTTTATTGGAGCGCTCAAAAATCACTCCATTGATTCAAGGCTGTAGGTCGAAAAGCAAGAAATGTCAAAGTCAATTTGACAGCATCGAAAATAAAAATCAGTGTGAACACTTCACGAATCCAAGTCAACCAAAAATGAATTTTCATAAGGCAACACCAACCAGAGCCTACAAATCAAAGCAAAGAATTCAATAGTATGTAACAGGCTTAAAAGACTCGTTACATTACATCCCTCCCCGAAAATAAAAGAAAGGAACTTTCTTTTATTAGAAAGAAATCTTCAACACAATAGACCAGTCTTAACAACTTTCTAATTCCCAAAAAAAGAAAAGAATCATAAAAGATTCAAAGTGTAAATGAATTCTGAAAATGTCAAACGACAAGGTCTCAAGAATTTAATAAAAGTAAAAACATGCAAATGACAAAAAGTCAAAAATGAAATATGTGAAAAACAGAAAAAATTATAAGTTATAAAAACTTGTTAAATGAAACGAAGAGAGAAATCTCTTAGCGCTTCTAAACTAAAAAACAGTGCAGTTAGGCACTATAGCCACTGACTACAAATTTCAAACGAATTCGAACAAATTACCAATACAAACTACAATTTTTAGTGCAGTTAGGCACCATCGCCACTGACTAAAAATTTCAAACCACTTGGAACAGTACAACTTTGAGTGCAGTTAGGCACTATCGCCACTGACTACTATGTCAACTGCTTCCAACTCTACCATCTCTATGAGTGCAGTTAGGCTCTATTGCCACTGACTAACTCCGTATCCAACAATCCAAAAAAATTTGAAACTCCAAACAAAAGTTTTTAAATAAAGCTGAAAGACCTTATTTAAAATATTGTTACAGGCACAACCTGCAACGAAACAAAGGAAAGCGTACTGTGATCGGCTCATCACCACCGAATTCCCGAGCACAATAGCTGTAAAAGAATGTTGCTGTGACTGGCTCAACACTACCAATCTCCCAAACACAGACAAACACAAAAAATCATTGAGATCTCCAATGAGAAATCTCAATAACGAAAAGGCGAAAGCCAAGGTTTCACAATGCGATCGGCACATCACCACCGAACTTCCGAACGCAAAGAAAAAAGAATGACGAAAGTCAAAAAAAAATCCCGCATTGTGATTGGAACAACAATGTCCAACACAATGGAAAAAGGAAAAAATATGGCCGGGGCCGAAATCCCACATTGTGATCGGCACAACACCACCGACTTTCCGAGCACAATGGAAAAAAGAGTCGAAATCAAGGTCAAAAGTTACACCAAGATTCAAAAAATAATAAGGCATTTTGTAACAAAGGTTACAGAATGACCCTAAAAAGTAAAGTCCAGGATGAACGCGTTACTAACAAAGTCAAATCCGATCATTAAAGAGAATGAAACTCTAGTACAAATGAGAAACAATTCTGTCAATGAACAGCACAAAATAGATTTAAAAATCGATTACTATTTATGACGAAGAGAAAATAGAATGATTTCAAACTATGAAAAAAAAATTACAAAAACTTGAAATTGAATTCAAGTTTTTGATCTCAAGGTAAAAATAACCTGAAGTGTAGGGTTATATAAGATCCTAATAAAATGTAAACAGGTAAAAGGTTACCCTTAAAAAAATAAGATCTTATACAATCCAACAAAAACGAACAAAACATAAAATAAGATCCTTCGGTGTGAAAAACATTTAGTGTGGAAAAAAATAGTATTTAATTAACAAAAATGGCCTAAGTTTTATTTTTAGAATGTTAAGAATTCAAATTCAATAAATTTATAAGAAGTTACCTAACATACATCTTTCAAACCGCCGATAACCTATCATCCATCTCCACGTACATCACACTGTCAAAAGTGGCCTTCAAACAGAATTTATCAAAATCAAGACTAACACTTGGAAACCAAATTAAAATTTAATAATATCTTTAACATGATAACGTCCCACTGAACCTTTATTTAAATCTTTCAAAACATAAACGTTATCCGAAACCTTTTCAGTTATTTTACACTTTACAAACTTAGGTGCAAGCTTAGCTGAAAAATATGCAGGAGCATGAGATTGAACAAAACTTCTTCTCCACACCATATCACCCACACCAAAAGAAATGACTTTCCGACCTTTATTATAATAAGCGGCATTTCGCTTATACCCCTTTAACAAGTAAGCTTGAACTTTAACAAAAATATCACTAAGTGAATTAAGAGAAACTGCATAAGCATTCCTATTTGAAATTTCTAGTTGAGATAAGTTATCAACAGAACTACTAAAGTGATGTAATGACGCATCAAGAATAAGCTCCCTACCAAACATCAGAAAGTTAGGAGTAAACTCAGTAGCAAGGTTTACACTATTATTTAAAGCTAATTGAACATTGGGCAAAAAACTTGACCAAGTTCTATGATCATCTTTAACAAAACACGATATGCAGGTTTCGACCGTTTTATTATATCTCTCAACAGGGTTATTTTGAGGTGTATACAAAGTATTATAAAATATTTTGGTTATATTAAAACCTTTCAAAAAATCTACAAAATGTTTTGAAGTAAATTGAGTTCCATTGTCACAAACTACTATTTTTGGACAACCAAATTTGAGAAATATTTCTTTTTCAAAATGTTTACAAATTACTCTAGTGGTAGCATTGATCATTGGAAAGAACCAGCAATATTTAGTAAAAACGTCTACAACCGAAAGTATGTATCTATGACCAGAATAAGTTTTAGGTAGAATTCCTATGATATTAACTGAGAGCATAAGCATCAACAGCAGTACAGGTATCGACATCACCCGAATCCTGAAGCGGCGGAGACTGAACTCCCTTGTCCATGACTAACAAACAGCAAGGCGAATAGCAAACGAAAAGCAAAAACTAAATTTCAAAAAGTTAAAAGTTTGAAAATAAATTCTCAAGTTTGAGGTTAAGTATTGAAGTCAATGTGGTATTCCCATGAAAAATTACTAAGTTAATTTTATCGTTTTAAAAGTGCAATAATCACTTACAAGCAGCTTAAATCTAGATAAATTAAATGTACAATATTGTACTTACAATTAGATTAAATTATTTTCTTTAAAAGTTAAACTTAGTTTTTAAAATAACTTTACTGTTGAGAACAACAAAACACGGTCAATGCTATACATTTCTGTTGGTTTTGCTAAGAAAAAAACATGTTATTAAAACAAACAGGTCAATAAACAAAATTATCAATAAGTAAACACCAAATCTTGTTTACAAAGATTCACCAAATTAAGTTAAGTACTACTTATGAGTCAAAAATTAAAATAAACACAAAGTTATTGAAGTAACAATGTAGAACAAACTAATGCAAACAATAGACTCATAAGTTATTTAATAATTGTGCAATAATGACAGTATATAGGTACCAGACAAACCTACTTCAAGTCCCTGTTCGCTGAGCGACAATTGTAATAATAAAAAAAAAGAGTGTGAGAGATGAGAAGAGAGTGAGATGAATGAAATTAAACTGTGTGGTGTGCTCCAAATAAAAATAAGTAAAAGTGAAAATTCGGGCGCCTGGAGTACACACAAAACTATGCCAAGGATAGACTTACCTGCGGGAGCTTGAGACCTTTAATCTTCAAGCGGGAAGGCATCAATAAAAATCAATCATGAAAAGTAAGAACGACTTTATTACCCGAAGGCTGCTGGTTTGAAAATTCCTTTCTAATTCTAAAGCTAACAGCTCTAATGTGTAAAATTAAGATGACATCGCTGTTATTCTAAGACCTGTCATTATTGCACTTTTTTAAAATAAATTGAAGTTATGTATCATAAACCATACCAAACTCCGTCGACTAAATTAGGAACCTGATGGATTATCCAAGAGCATCTTGGTGATATTCGCCGAGATTGCCAACGGCGGTCCAAGATTTTGCATTTTGGTAGGGGCGTGCGTTCAAAAATTTAAGTAATATGGGAAAAAAAACGCCTTGTGGCTGAAAACAAACATGAATAATCGTTAGCGGATAAAAAATGGCGATCGATTTAGAAATCGTTGCAGAAATCGTTACGAGCAATATACAATTAAACTCACCGTTTCTTCCAAAAATCAAAATGTGGTCATCAGTAGATGAATGAATCCAAGCAAATAATTATAAAATGAAGTTAAAAGATCCTGAAACAATTAAATATCGGAAACTATTAGCGTCTGCTATCAAAATAGCCATGACAACGCGGAACGGACCGAAATCACAAAGAATTCGCTTACCTTAAAAAATAAAGGCTATCCAATTAGGATCATGACAAGGGCAATCGGCTACCACATAATTAGGGACTAGATGCCGCCCATCTCAAGTTATATTTTGAGATTTTATTGGAGCGCTCAAAAATCACTCCATTGATTCAAGGCTGTAGGTCGAAAAGCAAGAAATGTCAAAGTCAATTTGACAGCATCGAAAATAAAAATCAGTGTGAACACTTCACGAATCCAAGTCAACCAAAAATGAATTTTCATAAGGCAACACCAACCAGAGCCTACAAATCAAAGCAAAGAATTCAATAGTATGTAACAGGCTTAAAAGACTCGTTACATTATGTAAATAGCCTCCTCTTCTGAAACCTTTATTTTCGCTGTGATTGCTTTTTTGGAACAAAATATTCATTTACCGGTAATGGTGTTGAGGTCAGATTAGATAGCCGTGGGCTATAGTCCATTCAATGCTGGATGGAAAGCTGTTGTTTATCGGTAAAATAAGGGCATGAGTTCGTAAAATGTATGTTCTTTTTTTATGTAATAACTAGTAATTCGCCCGCGACTTCGTCCGCAGAAATTGTGATAGCTCAGCTAATATATATATATTTTTTTTTTTTAAACGTTTCCCCACACTAGGAATTTCTCCTGTATCGTGGGTGCGTTCACAAACATATTAATTCACATACACAAATACCCAGACCCGAAACAACTGCTGCGCTGCGTGTCGCGGGTTCGATCCCCGCACGGAACAAATATTTGTATGGCCTACAGATAGTTGTTTCGGGTCTGGGTATTTGTGTATGTCAGTTTAAATGTTTGTGAACGCACCCACGATACAGGAGAAATTCCTAGTGTGGGGCAACGTTTTTTAAAAAAAGAAAAGAAAGAAAAGAAAGAACTATCTGCAGGCCATACAAATATCTGTTCCGTGCGGGGATCGAACCCGCGACACGCAGCGCAGCAGTTGTTTCGGGTCTGGGTATTTGTGTGTAAATATAAATTATAACAACTACAACAACACTTTATTTCAGGCTACAATGGCCCATAGATATATAAATAAATATATATAAATAAATACAAAAACTCTATATAAATAAATACAAGACAAGACAGTCAGTCTGTTGTCTTGACATGTATCAAGCGAAATCACATTCCTCCACAACTTTTTGTTTCTATGGACAGGCAGTTGGTCACCGATGTTCGCTGGTTTGTAAGGTAGCAGCTAATTATATTTCGCTGCATACCCTCGCTGTTATTTTTGTTGTGTTTCTTATCTTATCTTATTTTATTGTTGTATGAATTATGTCGTCGATGATTTTGGTGCACGGTAAAACTCTAATGAGTTTATGTTTGCACCAACTTGTTGTAATGTAAGTGTACTATTAATGGATAAATAAATAATAATAAATAAGACTTAAGACTATGGTAGTAGCACTTCACTTTATTTTTTCATCACCCACGAATCATGTATCTGTCTATAAGTGAAAAATAAATTAGAGTTGGATCATTCGTTCTGAAGATTACTCCCTATGTACCAACTTACAACCCCCAGGAGATAGATATTTAACTATCTATGGATAAGTCATTGTAGAGCACAGAACAGAAAGCACAGACATTGCTTACTGCAGTACAGGTACATACAGCTTATCATTTAGCATAAATATACGCCGTGTGCACGATGACCCATCTCGTCGGGACAGATGAGGAACCTCCATACAAACTTTCGTGCCTTAAAACTTGAGTGCTCACCTTTCTGTTCTGTGTTATACAGTAATCACAGACGTCGCTACAAAGGCGTCTTCGAGATGTTATTTACCTCTTTATATTATTATTTCACACAGATGGTGGCTGACTTAGTAATTCGGAGAATAATTTAGCGTTTTAAACACACCCAAATAATATAAATAGAAATCGTGTTAACTATTACACCCGTAATAAGTTTGGAGATGTCGTTTTGACTTTTGGAGATAAAAGTTTTTATTCTAATAAAAGGCAATAATCATCATCTTCCTGCCCTTATCCCATTCTATTTGGGTTCGGCGCAACACGTTTTCTTCTTCCATTCTTCCCTGTTAGACGTCACGGTGGCATTTACTCCTTTCTTTTTCCTATCATTTTTAACACAATCCATCCATCTTTTCTTTACCTCCTCTCCCTCTCCATCCATCAATTTATATTCATCACTTTTTTAGTCACATGCATTTCAATAAAAGGCAATAAGGCAATAATACACATGGAAATAACTAACTTGAAGGAAATTCGATCGCTCTAACATTCAACGTAGACAAAGGAAGTTTACGCCACAAACTAATATTTCCTCACATAACAATATCCTGCACTTCTGCACTTTGTTTTATAAACAGGTTTAAACCATTCCATTACCACAGATTCTTTGTTAGAATATGAAACATCCTATGTTGTATACCTTTTCATAATATTGCTTTTAGGGACGTCAAAGAGTCTAACTTTATTCCGGACCCGTTTTTTGGATCTTTTTAGATAATTCTTTTTCGAATAAAAGACTCCTTCGCCAGTCGAACAAGCTTATAAGTATACAGGCAGAAATTTTGATAATTCTAGTACACTGAAAATATTGATTGTAATTTTGTTTTATAAAGCGTTTCGCATTAGGCGACTGATGTCAAACGCTGTATCGTATGAAATCAGTCTCTAAATGTATCTGTATAATCTTAAAAGTATTGGCTTTATACTTATTAGGTTGTTTGACTGTACATTAATAATATTGCAGTAACGTTAAATCGTGGAGCTCGTGGCTTAATAAGAAATGCCACTCGGGTTGATCTTAAGGTAAAGCTGTGCTTGGCTAGGTCGGTCTGTGGATGGGTGACCGCCCGACATACCGAGTTTCCTCCGTGCCTCGGAAAGCACGTTAAGCTGTTGGTCCCGGCTGCCATATATAGATCTTTGGCAGTCGTTACAGGTAGTCAGTGACCTGAAATTCTGACATCCAGTCTTACCAAAGAGTATCGTATTACCTAGTATTAACTGGGTTGTGGAGGTCAGATAGGCAGTCCCTCCATCTAAAATACTGGTATTCAGCTGCATCCGGTTAGACTGGAAGCCGACCCCAACATAGTTGGGAAAAGGCTAGGCAGATGATGACAGTAACGTTAAATCGTGGGGGTTCCAACTAAGCTTGTTCTAGGAACTTGTCCATCCTAAAAGCTCGACTTATAATATTCTGATTCTAAGTAGCACTCCACAGTCCAGACTTAGCTCAACTGACTTTATGAAAACTTTACGTAGATTTTCTGTAAGACTTATGTTCAAGGTGTACCTTGAAATCTTGACCAAACATAATGGGAGCAACAAGAGCTTTTACTTACAAATTCAATACTTAGTTTCATAAGTAGTTTGTGCAAGAAGACAAACTACTTATGAAATGACGTATTAACTATTACGGCACCTGTTTGCAGCTGTAAACGCAAGCGTGAAATGTTGTGGCAATTTAGAAAAGACCCCAACCCCAATACTAATCAAGTTTTCAAAACATATACGAAATGCTTAAAAGACATAATGCATCTGACTAAGAAATTCTAAAATAACAATCACATTAACAATGCATCTAATAAGTGTAAAGCTACGTGGCAAATAATAAATAAGTGCAAAAATAAGAAGCCGATTGAAGTAATATCAAAACTTAGAATAAATGACTTAGACATAACTGACCCACAAAGTATCGCACAAAATTTTAATGACTATTTTATTGACGAAATTGAATCAGTATCGGACATTAATAATTATAATCAAAATTTAAAAATTGATATGCACTCATTATTTTTAATACCTACAGTTCCTCCTGACATTATACTAAAATAATAAATACATTGAATAATACTAATAGCTCTGGTTATGATGACATTACAACAAATGTTATTAAATCTGTTTCAACCATTTTAGCACCAGTACCTACTTACTTAGTTACATAATAAATATGTGTTTAGAATCGGGTGTGTTTCCGGATAGGTTGAAACTAGCAGTTATAAAACCACTGTATAAGAAAGGTAGCAAACACGATCCAGCCAACTACCGGCCCATTGCCCTACTGCCGATATTCTCTAAAATCGTAGAAAAAGTTATTTACAACACATTTTACTCATTTTTTGAACGTAACAATCTTTTTGCTGATGAACAATATGGTTTTAGAAGGAAGAAGAACATAAATATAGCAATTTTCAAGCTCTTTGAGAAAATTATAACTGAAATAGATAACAGAACTCCGGTAGCTGCTTTATTCATGGACATGAGCATTTGATTTTGAGGATAGGAGACAGGACAGTACTTTAACAAAAGATGGCAATGTATGGAATTAGGGTCAATGCTTTGAAGCTCTTGAAATCGTATTAATTCGACCGGAAACAAGTTACGAAAATAGATAAGGTCTGCGTTACCTCAAAAATGGAGCGTACGTATGTATCCAGTCAGAGTGCTAATAACTAAGGTGTGCCCCAAGGAAGTATTGTATGGAATTTATTATTTACGTAAATGTCATGCCCAGAGAAACACATCACTAAGTGGTTTTGTTTGCTGACGATAGCACGGTCGTTTTTAGTGGTGACGATACTGACAATGACGCAAAGACACTTGAAGGAGACGTAAACCACTGTCTTCAAGTACTCATAGAATGGATGGGCGCGAATAATTTTAAAATGAATATTGACAAAACTAAAATAATGACTTTCGAGCAAAGGACAAATCAGGGCGTGATGTTTAGTTGTGTACCCTGCCTATACATATGGGAGGTGGCAGTATAAGTGGAAGGCAACACAAAAAACCGGTATTTCATAAAAACCTTCTGGGAATAACACCACATAATAATATTTACAATAAATTACCTAGTGCTTTGTTAAGCATCAATGACATAAATGTATTTAAGAACCAACTCAATAAGTTGCTTCTGAGTAAAACATACTACACGATAAATGAATACCTGACTGATAAGAATTTGGTTGTATAATATTAATTCAGATAATAAATAATGGTGAAAACCTGAGTCCGATTTATTTCATACAAAATAATTTTATGTATTCTTAATATCTGTTGACTATATTAGAATTATCTCTTAATTATTCTAAGATTATATTATTATGATTTGACATTACTTATTTGGCATATAGAATTTATTAAGTTCATGAAAAACAAGTAAGGTAAAACAGTACGCTCACATTTTGACAATCATCACTACATCACTACACATTATAATAAAACAAAGTCTTCTGTCTGTCTGTCTGTACGCGATAAGCTCAAACACTATTGCACCGATTTTCATACTGTTTTCACCAATGGATAAAGTGGTTCTCAAGGAAGGTTTTACTATATAATTTGTCAAGTTCCGACATCCACGCAGGCGAAACTGGGAGCATCAGCTAGTTATATAATAAAATGAGTCATTTCTATTAGGAGGGCACCCTATTGTCATCATCCGGATCAAATCTGGACCCTGGGCTGCTTGTAACAAAATTCGAAATGGAGATAGCCAATAATATTTTGCCTGACCTGTTAATGGAACGAAGAACCACTAATCCATCAGGCAGTCACATCATACTTTTAGAGCAAGGAATAACTACTATTATCGTTTGTTTGCGAACCATTACCAAAATTCGGTTGCTGACAACAAAAGTAGTAAAATATTAACTAGGGCAAGGCTATCACGCTGTCGCGTTTCACTTAATGATTTTTTGTGTTTCTTTTACAATAATAATATTGAAATTATTCAAATTAATATTTTTATTTTCATTTGAATCTGAGTTTTCAATTATGGATTTCGTGGTGACTCGTTTAATAAGCTGTCATGAAACCTATTACCCTTGAACGAACTGTGTACCATTAAGCTAACTGATGGTCTGCCAATTTTAACCCTTATGCCTTAAGTAATAAGGTAGAAAAGAGGTCGTTCGTCAGTGAACTCAGTCGTACTATCGCAATGTCAAGCCATTAATTAAGCCAGGGCTTGTTCAAATTACACCATAAATACTACTTTTCAAAAACTCTTCCTTATAATGGCAATTTAAATTTCACATAGAATATACCTATATGTAATACGAACTGGTACAAAATAATCTCAAGAACAAAAAACAAAAGAAAAAAGCCTCGTAGCATAATTCACAATCACCACGTCTCCCGTCCGGCACGCAAGTAAAGTAACGTGTCAAGATATGTTAATGAAATCGTTGCCTCGTGACGGACGCCTGTTGAAAGCCTAAAAGCCGGATTAAGTGTTATGTTAAGAGCCTTAACACGCTCGTTTACTGGGGAAACTGATTTTTATTACTTTCGCACTGCTACTATAGGTAGTCAGTTGGTAGGGCGTATGGATAAATTAACACACAAATTGGAGCGTTGCACGTTGTGTATATACGGGTCTAGTGATTTGATTCGACTTAATTAGACCTTTATTGCTTTTAAAATTAGAGCTAAATAATACCCGAAGCTCGATTCAATTTTCAAGGTTAAGCAACGCTTGCCCAGGTCAGACCATAGATTCCTATGATATTATCTTAAAACCGCTTCTTGCTTTTATTTGTACAGCTTTGACACTCATTACAAGAACATAGTCAGACGCTTTAACCAAGGGATATTAAGAACTGGAAACCGACCCTAACATTATAGGAAAATGTATGGGAAGGTAATATAACAATACAGGGTGTAAACCGATCCTTCACGAAGCGGTCATCCAAGCATTCTGTACATCAAACTAAGTAATATTACCCAAAAAATATTGCTAAGAAACGATTTTTTTGCGTGAAAAATCAATTTATAAGGTACGTCGTGTACTCGATGAATAGTAGGAAGTTAATGCAGGGATTTAAAGTAAAGTTATTTATTTATTTATTTTACTATTTATGTACACACAGTAGACAGCACAGGAAAAATATCATAATATAACATATGAGTACAAAGGTACTGCTTATTTCTCAAGAAATTTCTGCCAGCAGACCTGCAAAAGGAGAAATGAAAAAAGAAATGTAGACTATAGTGTGTGAGAAGCGGAAAAGAATTCGGTGTTTATGTCTTAACTAACTAGTTATTATATTATGAACTTGTATTTTTTTAACTTGGAAGTTGGAAGTTTGATATCTCCGTAACCAAAACATTCTCAGGTAGACTGGAAAAAAAATCGCAATGACGGTTAATTAAAGTGCCTTTTGGCTCCGTTAAGGTTTTAACGCACTTTTTTTAACCTTCCCTAGTTTTACACCCATTATAACAGTCATGTTACGTTGTATTTATTATATTGCCAAAAACTCTTCAAAACAACAGAAATTCTATTCGTTCTAAAATAAAATAAATGAACGTATGACGGTCAGAATAGTGTTAATTAAAAACGTCATGTGTCACTGTCAACAACAGCACATGTTTGCATGTAGTTGTATGCTCTATTACATCCTAGTTTATGGCGTATATTGCTTGTTTATTGCGTTCATTGCTAGTTTATTAAGCTTTTTGTCATCGTGTTGTGGCATCGAAATTGGAGTCGTCAAGGACAAAGTTATTTACGGAATTCAGCGTTGTGTATGACCATGATCAGACAAATACAATTACCGTAGTGGGTAGTGGTTACTGATGTAATAATCGGAGTTTTCACTCTCGTATTCTGCGCAAAGAGTTGTAATTTCAAAAGAGTACTAGACATTCGTTCAGGTATTGCTTAGTTTTAGTGAAAATGTATTAGTAACGTAAAGATAAATAGGCAATCATACGATTCGTTTTTAAGATTTCCATACTACTTCGTAATAATGTTTTGACTGTTAAATAAATTGCTACAAGCCTTTATTTCTGAAATTGCCAGACGACCTTGCCGCTAAAATACAGTGTTTTTGAAACACTTTCAGTAACTCCTATTTGACATGTCACGTTAAGGTTTCCAATTTTAGCTTGCGTTAAAGTAAATCGTAGATGTAATAAATATGAAATCAGTTGATGAATAGTTTAGTTTGACCTTTACATTACTAGCTCAAAAATAAGATATTTTAATACATTTTCCTTGAATAAATGCTGTGGGTACTTACAAAGTTAACCGAATAAACTCGAATGAATAAAATATATCTCAAACAGGATAATAAACAGAATCGCGGAAACTTCAATAAAATGTTTAAGATTGACATAACCTTTCCAACTGTCACCTGATCCGTTCGTAAATGTCAGAACTCCATATTGAATTGACATTTTTATTTCCCCGCTATTATCATCTCGCCAAGAGGCTTTCACAGATGCTACGGCGTAGCACTCACGTAGCGTTTACGCCATGATGTAACCGCTACGAGATTTGCTGTCGTAGCGACAAACGATCTTTGGTTAAAGTTTTGCGATGTTAAGGAAAAATCGATCTTAATAATATATGAGGGGGATATTTTTCGGGTTCTGAAAAGTTTTGTGGTAATCAGTATGGACATGTGATACGGAAGAATGAGGAAAATGTAGTGAGGAAAATATTGAGAGCGAAAAAATTGGTATAAATGACTATTAGAGTAGAAGAAGACCGAAATAAAATGGAATAAGGGCAGAAGAATGATGACGATTATAATTTTATGGGTTCACGTTACAGCAATATTTACTTATGATGAGAACAGACACGATTTGAAGTGTTTGTGGTGTAAACCAATAAAATCTTAACCGTTCATTGTATCAGACTTTACTAATCATAAAACATGATTGTATTCGAACATAACTTGACGAATAATCCACCCTTAACTTTACTCTCATCCATAAAAGCCAAGGTCTACGCTCTCAGCTCATAACATTCCATTGCAATGGGCTATATAAATAACTGCGGTATCAACAAGTAAGACTGAGCGCGCCGGGATCGAATCAGAGCAACAAGTCGGCTTGATGTTTGCTCTTAATATTGGAAGTAGCAATACTGGTCGTTGCGGTCTCTAGTGTTTGAGCTTTAAAGTTGTTTTGTGGGTAATTGGAAGTCTTTGTGGATGTTTTTTTTGTTCTTGTGATAAGAAATGAAAACGTCTTGGTTTGGTTAACGGTTTACTGTGTACTTAATCTTAACCATCGCCTTCTTCGACTGAACTGAACTGTTATTAGGTTTTCGGGAATTTCTCTGTAACAGCCCGATTGATGGCTAAAAAGCTCGCCTCCTATTACATGAGCATAAAAATAGGACATTCCTCATACACAAGAACAGCGGTGTCTAGAACATACAGGATGGTTCCGACGATACGACAATAAATTAAACCACTGGTAGTTCTAGTTCATAGGAACATTTTTAAACTATCAAATAAATCCTAACACCTTCGTGGTGGCGACGATACGACAACAAACTACCTAAATGTCTTTGCCAAATTCTTTTGTTACATTTTATTTCCACTCGTAAATCGGTGCAAATTATTCCTAAGGTTAGTAAACCAATATTTGTTGGTAAATTGTAATGTATTTCGTTAACAGTTTTATGCTACTTAGTTTTGTTGTTTTTTTTTAAATTTTTTCATTTTGGTGTTAAAACTTTTTTGATAGTTTAATAATGTTCCTATGGACTAGAACTACCAGTGGTTTCATTTATTGTCGTATTGTCGGCACCATCCTGTATATGCTTTTCCATTTTTCATCACACTACAAATGATTGTTATTTTTTTACAAAAAACACGCTTCATTGAGGTCACAATAAAATTGGAAACCTACCTGCATGAAACAAAATATTTTTATTGCATATCGAATTGTTTTTTTCCAATCTGCGGTGTGCGATGTTTGTAATGGCCATTTGTTATACAAATATTCATCGGGCGACGTATTTTTATTCCCTTATTGTTGCTGTTTTGAAGTTTTAACATACGTATCAGAATTCAGCAGGAAATACAATTTAATATGTTCTGAAATATTGACATGTTTGCATCGAAGTACTGCACACATCCTTTGACGTTATATATCGGACAGATACCGGGTACGGGATATCTCAAAGACATACTACATATACATGTATTTACATGTCCGTACTATATTCAGTAGCTCCTTGCTTTGGACACGTTTCACAGGTGGATACTCCTCAATTGATATTGGATCCTGCTTTCTGTGTGTACCGGACTTCGGATCAAACGAATTGCATGTTTGGAGGAGAAGTTTCTATCGGGTTATTGAAGGAGAATTTCTTTTAAGTATTTATATTATATTATTGTGTTGACTATCCAGGTCGGGCAAAATGTTATTTTGTGTTTTCATCAGGAATTTCTCAGAAGCAATCAAGGAGTCTGATTACCGCGGCCTCGACATGAAGGGCTAAGAAGGAACATGGGTGGTTTTTAGTCAGTAGAAGTCTGACAATCCCTTTCGCTCTGCCCAAGAGCGGGAGGGGTTATTTGACCCCTCCCGCTCTTTTACCTTTTGGGGATTAAAGGCATGATGTTGTGTTATAAAGTGGACATTCTTCAATATTTTCTCTCAGTAAACCAGAAAATCTTGACTAATTTTTATTTATTTTAAGTCCTTTTTGATCAGGAAAATAGTCACGTTAATCAACTAAGTAGATCTGTCGTTCTCAAAGTTTTGACAGTGCTTAATTGATTTTGTGTTCAGCAGAAGTTATAAATTATTCAATTTTGCTTTGCTTCACGAATACTAGTTAAATAAATAGGTAACTGTCAGTTAACACTTAAGTTTGTTTATGTTCCGCCATTAACGGAACTTGACAGATGGCGCTGCGCCCTTATTCAATTACTAAACTCACCATAACATCGCGCCTATAGTGACAAAGGTTTAGGTAGAAGTGTACCAACCTATAGTATATAAAACCAATGTAACAAGAAGAAAGAGTGAATAGAAATGTAAATCCAATCTGGACTGCAAGGCTTCATTAAACGTAGTCAATAGCTTTTTTGGAAATATTGGCAAAGAACTTGCGGCTAGGCATGGAAATGCTGGTACGATACATATGCCATATATGAGGCAGGATGAACAGGTCAACTCAATGGCCCTACTTACCCCAGATAATGCAGAGGTTGAGAATATTATTATGGGTCTTCGTACTGATTCTGCCCCAGGATGGGATGGAATCAGTTCTAAAATTCTGAAATTGAGCAGACAAACTCTGGTACCCCTTGTCACTCACATATGTGATCTTTGTTTCTCTAAAGGTGAATTCCCGAAAGTGTTAAAGAGAGCGGTTGTACATCCTATCCACAAGGGAGGGGACAGAGGCAGTGTCAATAATTATAGGCCGATTTCGGTCCTGCCGGCATTATCAAAGGTTCTTGAGAGGGTCCTCAATAACCGTCTTGTGTCTTACTTAGAGAATAATAACATCCTTTCTAATAATCAATTTGGTTTTCGTAGGGGAAAGTCCTGTGAAGGCGCATTTGCGACCCTGATTGACGATGTTGTTGAGATTCTGGATAAAAAGTCTAAGTGTCTAGGCTTATTTTTGGACCTTTCCAAGGCATTTGACACTGTCTCTGTTCCTATTCTTCTAAAAAAATTGGAGCAAATAGGAGTTAGGGGTCCTGCTCTCTCAGTCTTCGCGAGTTACCTATCCGAGCGAACGCAGTGCGTTAAAATCGACACATGTGTTAGTGACGAGTGTGCATTGTCCTTCGGTGTGCCCCAAGGCTCCATCCTGGGGCCCACACTTTTTCTGGTGTATGTGAATAGCCTGTGTGGTCTAGCACTTCCATATTGTTCCATTTATACGTATGCAGATGATACGGCCCTTCTGGTGCATGCGGAAAATTGGGACGAGGCTAAGAGGAGAGCTGAAACTGTCCTTAGCATTGTCATGTCTTGGCTAACGGCGAATAGTCTGACCCTAAATGTAGAAAAAACGAATTTCATCACGTTTTCATTAAAATCTTCCTCGCAACCAGACAACTCATTTACAGTTAATGCGCACACTTGCGATGCGCATCCGAATCAATGTGCGTGCTTTCCCCTCACAAGATCCACCAGTGTAAGATACTTGGGTGTACTTATAGACAATCTCGTCTCATGGAGTGCTCAGGTTAGGATGTTGTCTGGCAGAGTTAGAAAACTAATTACCGTGTTTAAAAGCCTGAGGTATAGTGCTAATGCGGATACCTTACGTATGGTTTATTTTTCTCTTTGCCAGTCAATATTAACTTTTGGCATTACGGTCTGGGGTGGGGCTCCAAAAACAACCATGATACAACTAGAAAGGGCACAGAGAGCTGTCCTCAAGGTCATGACTTTCAAACACTACCGGCATAGTACAGCACTACTGTACAAGGAATGTGAGGTCATGACTGTGAGACAGCTCTTTGTGCTGAACTGTACGTTGCGTAAACATACCGGCCTGCGGTTAGATCCTGCTCGTCCGGCAATGCGCAGAACTGCTAACGTCTGTCCCTCCGTCAGACATAGAACTGCGCTTGCAGGGCGTCACTACGCGGTACTTGGCGGTCGTATATACAACTTTGTCAACGAACAGTGCAACATTTATAAATATAATAAATTTGACTGCAAATCTCTAGTCACTAAATGGGTGAACACTCTTTGTTATGATGATGTCGAAAAAATTCTCAATACATGACCTTATTACCCAGTACCCACCCCCCTTTCCCAAACCTTCCTCCATTTCACATATCCTCAACAAACACACACACACAAACACATACACACACATACACACACACACACGCACATACACTCCAACACAAAACTTAAACACAATACACATAATTATGATTTGCCTTTTTAAATGAATTATTATTTTGTTGTATACTTGAATTGAATTATTGTTTAGTGGTAGCTATACTTTTTTATATTTATTATTTTTTTTTTATACCTTAGTCTTTGTTTCCCGTTTGCCATGTACCAAACTCCGTTTTCTTTTTGTATTTACTGTCCTAGTGTACTTAGAGAGCCCTGACACCCATAATACAAGTTCAATCTTAGCTTGGGTGTCAGTAGTGTATAAGCCTGTATTAAGTACAATTCTCAATTAAAACTTTTATAACATATTGTTATAGCATGTAGTGACATTGTGAATTGTAAGTTGGAAATAAAGATTTTTATTATTTTTTTTTTTTAAATAAACTAGTAACATGTAAGGAGTGAGTACCATTCCTTACATTTTACTTTTTTATTCACAAGATTATTATCTCCACACGGCCATCTAAAAAATCTCGTACATTTGCCTTTTTATTCACATTTTCATCTAATAACGTATATTAGAGAAAGTTTAAAAGTGGCCTCTGTTACAGAAGAATTGAAAGGAAGTCTTCTATCTTGGTATGGACATGTAATGAGGATGGATGAAACGCATGTGACTAAATAATTGATGGATATTAATGTTGATGAAGGGAGAGGAAGGCCAAAGAAGAGAGGGATTGAGCTTGTGAGAAATGATATGAAAGAGAAAGAAGTAAATGATGCCGTGACGTCTGACATTAGAGAATAGAAGAAGAAAACGTGAACTGTTACTGGAAGGTGCTATGACGAATTTTTTTTTTTTCTCCAGCCTGTACTGTCCCACTGCTCGGCAAAGGCCTCCCCCAATTCCTTCCACGTTCTCTTTTCCTGAGCCACCGCGAACCAGCCCTCGTGGTGCGCGTCCAGATCGTCTCGCCACCTCTTTCTGGGCCGGCCTCGGCGGCACCGTCCGTCTTCCGGCAACCATCGTGTGGAGACTTTTGAAATAATTTAGGCTACTTTTATTTCAGAAAAAAGTTCAAGATTCTGTGCAAACAAATAATGAAAACCCGCGAAATTGTTACCAAAATCCGATTCAAAAAGGGAAGTAATCTATCTTTTTATTTATACATAGGTATATAATTCTCGTGTCAGTGTTAATTGCCATACTCCTCGGAAACAGGTTGACCAATTTTTATGTTTTTTTTTATTCTAGAATAAGAGCTTTGTCGCACATGCGGTTATGCCGCCCAAATTTTTATGTTTGTGTGTATATTCTGTAGGTATGACAATAGGTCGTAAATAGACTCCGGACACAGGTAGGCCGAAGCAAGGAAAACCGGTTCAGATGGAAATTCTTAGATGACGAAATTGTCATCGACGCGCTAAGAAAAGGGTAAGGTAAGTAGAAAAAGGTGCAAATCAACGCATGTAGGGCACAGCTAGTATTTTTATAACATTTTCATGCGAACGAATGTCGCGGAGAGCTATGCCAATAATAAACTTGAAATATGATTTCAACTCTCTGTACTTTTAACACTGCAAATGGAATTCACGCTCAGCTTACGTTTTCCATTAGGGTGCAACTAATAGGATGACTGCATGATGTTACTTTATTGCGAACAACTAGCTGTTGTTTGTTTGCATTCTAGGGAAAGTATATATACTATAGTTGACGAATGAAAATCATCATAATCTATAGTTTTTTTTAAAAAAAAAAGGTTGCCCCACATTAGGAATTTCTCCTGTATCGCGAGTGCGTTTACAAACATTTAAACTCACGTACACAAATACCCAGACCCGAAATAACTATCTGTAGGCCATACAAATATTTTTTCCGTGCCGGGATCGAACCCGCGACACGCAGCGCAGCAATCTAATCGCTCAGCCACTGCGCCAACCGTGCCGTCAAAGTTTAATCCAGGTTAGCAAGAGGAACTCGTAATAACAGCCACTTGGACTAATGTTCAGGTTAAACCGCGCTTGCCTACGTTGGTTTGTTCATGGATGACCACCCAACTGCATACCAAGCTTCCTCCAGGCCTCGGAAAGTACGTTAAGCCGTTTGTCTCGGCTGTCATTTCGTCGTTTATAGTTTAATTCCGTGTAACTAACATTGTCGAATACCGCGAATGTACAGTCTGTGCCCAGTATTATCTGACCCCTCTTCTCACACCACTTCCCCTTTTATTCTTTATATTAGGGGTCAGGTAATACTGGGCACAGACTGAACATTCGCCGTATTCGACGATGTTAGTTACGCGGAATTGGACCATCAACGACGAATTGTAGATCTTTGACAGTTGGTACAGGTAGTCAGTGGCCTGAAAGTTTGATAACCAGTCTTACCAAGGGATATCGTATTACCCAGTACTAACTGGGTTTTGAAAGTCATATAGTAAATGTGAAATGCTGGTATACAGCTGCATTCGGTTAGACTGGGAACCGACCCGAAAATAGTAAGGAAAAAGCTCGTCAAATGATGATTTTGATCCAGGTTATGGTCTAGCTCTGCTTCCAATTCTATCTAATTTGTTTCAACTATAAAGGCGTAATTAACAAAGATCACTTACTCATTTGGAGAGCAGTGGTGACTCTGTGGTAGCGACCCCGACTTACGAACAGTGAGGCGAGGGTTCAAAACTTCAAACCCAGTGAGGCGTATCACTTTGTGTAATTTATTTCATCACCACTGCTCTCCAAACGGTGAAGAAAAACATCGTGAGGAAACCGGCATGTCATAGAACTAAAAAAATCGAAGACATGTGACATCTACCAATCCGCACTGGGCCCGCGTGGTGGATTATAGTCCATCCCTCTCCTAGAGAGGAGGTCTGAGTCCCTGCAGTGGGAACATTATAGGCTGATGATGATGACTTTCACATTTTGATCATCAGCCTAGCTTGCCTCAACTATGTTATGGGCGACATCCAATTTATCCGGAAAAATATAAGTAGGATAATTTTAAACATAACCCACTGCTAGCTACTCTAAATTACTAAAACTAAAGAGTTTACTCTCCCAGTAAGCCCAACGGAACGCAAGACTTTGTTCTGCACTCGCTAGTTAAGCTAGTTGGTTAAGGATTACGTCCCTAAGGATTGAGACGCAGCTTGGTGACGAATCCCTGTCTTGTAAGTCTCAGATCCCAGTTGCATATAAGATGAAAAGCTTGAGTATGCAAATACACAACGCGATGCAGATTCTGTTTCAAGGAAACCAACCTTGAAAACAGGATTTTTATCTTATTTTCTGAGGTCATTTGAAATACTTCGTTTTACAAACGCCACGAACCTGAATGGCTAAATTATTATTGCACTACTAGAATTTAGACTTTCTCCACTGCGTCGAGGTTTGAAACGTTGTGATTGGACACACGTATTGAACATAACTTAATCATCATCAGCCCAAAGACCAATAAACCAGAAAACCTATATTCTAGCAAATAAATCATTCATTCATTCATTCAAAGCAATCCACTGCTGGATATAGGCCTTCAGTGGCGCTATCAGCTCAATTCTCGGCAACTCTCATCCAGTTGCTACCAGGCATCCTTCGAAGATCGTCGCTCCACCGAGCCTGAGAGCACTCTGGAACATACATTGACATCGCGTCTTTATTTTCCTAAGAGTACCTATGTAGTTAAGATAGAGAATGAGGTAGACGGAGGACCTAAGTATGGAGCGATGTTCCGTGTTTAAACTTCATATTTCAAAACTGTGCTCTAAAAGTAGGTACAAAACTATCATTATTCATTAAAACATTTTACAATGTACAATAACATTGCTTTACAGATTTCACTTTAAACCCGTTAATTCATTGCATGCCTCATTGGACCTGCAAATAATTTGGTAGTAATAGTCTTTGTTTGCAAACTAAAGGTTGGTCCACAACGAATGTACTCGTAACGAGTATTTAAGCGGAGCAAGCATTAACAATGTAAAGTATATAAAGAGGTATATGTAAAGAGAGAGAGAGAATATTGCACCGTAAATGAAGTGTATGCAAGTCTTTAAACATCATAATCGAAATAGCACCAACAATAAAATACTTTCTGGTTGAAGTGAATTTTATAATTAACGCATATTTTCCTGAACAGGTATTAGTCGACTGTAAATTTACAGTAGTAAACACAACTCATTATTTAAAGCAGATTTCAGTGGGAATCTGATTCAGAGAGTATTTTGTAAGGAATGGAACGTCGGAATGTTTAGCTTTGAAAGGCTTTAAGAAATACGTTTGGACTTTTAGAGATGTTTTAGAGTTTTGATGCTAGTATCTTTTCAAATAAAAGTGAGTGTTGGGTTGTTTATACAGGAACATTTACCTTGAATAGCTATGTTTTGTAGGAATAACACAATGTTGGCTGATTGTGGCATCCCTCAGCGTCTAATGGGATGTGTCCGAATAAGGGTCACATGGGGGGTCACCCAGTTGGTTCAGTTACCACATAAGCGTGGTTACGAGTTCGGTTCGAGAAAACAGTTTTCACAGAATAATAAAGTAAACTATTTTCATATCGATTTCAGTAAAGTAACATTCCAATATCAACTTTAAGACACTCTTCAATACACATAATGACTAACACTAAAAAAGCCCTTTCGTCTCAGTACTACTTTCAAAAAAGAAACTCATTTTTAGTTTACACCCTGAAGTGAACAAAAACTTTACATCTTACAAGAAAACATTAAATACCAAGGCAAGGTCGGACAATATAAACTGGGTCAGTATAGCTGTGGGCCCGTACAGCCGTGGCCCGGGAGTAATCAACGGTTGCTTTGAAAATTATAGGCGTAGGCCACAAGAAGGCTGATTGTTTAGCTGGCTGGCCCACAGTGTAAATACAAGCAGTTGGTCATCATGACAAAATTAGCCTGCTGAAATGTAAATTACACTGTGGTGCAGGTTGAAAATTACAGACACATTGTTGATCGATCGAGAATTCCCGGTTACTAGCACTCCAATACCGTAAAAAAATTTCGTATCTCAATTTGAAGGATTATGTAAGAAAAATCGTTATCCATTAATTACTTCATAATTTTGAAAAATTCGTCTGCTCGTAAATGTGCATACCGCAATAAATATTTTCATTATCATCAGAATCTGCCTAGCCCAACTATGTTGGGGTCGGCTTCCAGTCTAACGGAATGCAGCTGAAAACCAGTACTTTACATGGAGCTACTGCCTATCTAATCTATAAAATAGTTAGTAATAGGGGTAATAAGTTACCGCATTGAATATTTTTGATTTGTCATATTCATGGGAATCGCGATTGTATTGCATGATTACCAACAGATTGAACATTGATGATCGATTGTTTTGAATGGTTGGTTGTTTTGGTTTAACTGATTGTTGTTTAACTTTAATTCAGACCTTAATCCAAAAGCCGTTAGTAATACATACTACTTTTAAGCTGCCAACAGATTACTTATGCCTTATTATTACTACAAACGAGTTCAATTTGTGGATTTATTTATTAAAGAAAATTGCAAGCAATACCTATTAGCTACGTGGTGTACTCTACGCAGTTAGTGTTAGTGAGGTACATGAATTTATACAGCAAACCATTTCTGGACATTATAGGCCTTTTCAATCGCATTAATAGTATCTTACTATGCAATAATAGTGTCATATCGTTTTAAGCCCCTAGTTTCATGCAAATTAATTGGTCACATGAAAGGCCACTTAGACGACGATTGAACTTGATCGAGCCAATTTACAAGTTGAGCGACGTGATGCTACTAGCTATTATATAGTTACCTGTAAATTAGTATAACATCACGCCTGTTATCTCTGAAGGGAAAGCTTCACTATAGCTATCAATCAGTCAACATTAATAATAATCGTTTTATGATATTATAAGATTTTTACAAAATAAGAAAGGGTATTTTAAATAACCAAAAAAATTGCTAATTGAGTGATTTAATTCCAGTGTAACAATATTAAATATTTAATTCCCTCATTTTAATTCATTTACACACACACTTTTTTTTGACACAGGGTTAAGTTAAATGCTCGCATTTTCACAGATTGGATTTTACATCATTTTAAAATGAAACTTTAATTACAACGAAACTTATAATATAGAAATTATCCATTCTATAAATAATTAAGAAGCGTTGCGTTTTAAAATTATTTTTTAATTTCCACTGACGAAGAGTATAGACTTCATTAAATTCATATTTAATTTGAGAAATGCATGCTGAGTAGAGTGTTAATTTTGCTGACTCAAATACTTAACCATCCGACATCCAGTGTACTTTAATTAATAACATTGAAACTTATTTACGAGCTGCAAATACATAGTTTTAATTTATAGCGACTGGCAGAAATCCGGACTAGAAATGTACGCAAGCGGTTTTTGACAAAATTTACTGAATATAATTAATCTGTCTGGAGTCCACTCTGACTGGTTTAACCGTTACTTTTTTAGGCATACACATAATCATTACTACAAATTAGTTGGCTACTTCTTCTTATCGTGTAAGCAATAAGGTCTCACGACCCCATACACCCTGGTGGCAAAGTCTCTAAACCGCCGTGTATTGACTGGAACAAAGGCATTACTACTGACAAAGAACAAGAACATATTATGAGTAGACTAGAAGATGGGCAGCCAGTTTCTATGTGTAAAAATCATAACATAGCGTAGGTTTACACAGCTTCAAATATGCACGACAATCGACTGCAGCAACTATTTATTTTAAAAAAACTCGTATACAGGGTGGTGCCGACCATACGACAATAAATGAAACCATTGGTAGTTTTAGTTCATAGGAACATTATTAAACTATCAAATAAATCTTAACAGCAAAATAAAAAAAAATGAAAAATGTGTATATATATTTGTATATATATATTTATATTTTTTTTTGAGTCAATTCAGGAGTTCAGTGGCTTGGGAATAGTGTAAGTGTGTACAACTGTACATTACTCCTATCATAAAAATAAATCCAACTGTCATTATTACGTCCTTTCATTACAAAACATCTACTAACTACCACAACTATAACTGGTGTTTTCATTATAATCAATTATATAAAAGCATACCTCACTAGCCTATTTCAGCAAAAACCAATCTTCCATTGCTATAATCTAAACACAATCAACCGTCAATAATCTTCCATAACATAACGTAGGTATGTATAATTATCATTTTGAGCAGCAACCCCCAGAATGGCCATCACGGGCGTAGCTAAAAGCAAGGGATGGCAAATTTCCACCCACGAGCGTGTACTTAGGACTGAATGTTGCCGTCATATTGTATCTTCTATACTGTCGGACAACAGCTTATGTAGATCGAAATTCGGGACATACTGACGGATAAGAGATACAACACATTCATTTCATCACTACATATTATAAAACTAAGTCCTCCACCGCGTCTGTCTGTCTGTCTGTTCGCCATAAACTCAAAAACGACTGCACCGTAGTACATGCTGTTTTCACCAATGAATAGAGTGTTCTCGAGGAAGGTTTTACTATATAATTTGACGGACGTTCTGCACGCGGGCGAAGCCGTGATGGGCATCATCCTATCTGTCTGTTCGCGATAAACTCAAAAACTACTGCATCGTTTTACGTACTGTTTTTACCAATGAATAGAGTGGTTCTCGAGGAAGGTTTTAGTATATAATTTGACCGACATTCGAAGCCGTGGGCATCAGTTAGTCAGAAATAAATTCGAAACTCAAAATATTTATTTCAATCGAACCATTTAAGGTACATTAGAATTTCAGAGAAGGTTTCAGTAATTTAAAAGCCATCCAGGTATCGTATGACTTTATTGTTATACTACGTAAAATAAAATAATATAGAGACACTAACTGGTGCCCGCGACTTCGTTCCCGTAACTAAAAAAATGTTAGGGGTGGACAACCCTTATTACTTAGGGGTATGAAAAATAGATAGTTGCCGATTCTCAGACCTACTTAATATGCATATAAAATTTCATAGAAATCGGTCAAGCCGTTTCGGAGTAGTATGGTAACTAACATTGTGACACGAGAATTTTATATATATAGAGTTTAAAACCCTTAGGTCTAAGCTCAAATGCTGAAATATAAAAGCAACATCTTAGGCAGCCCAACATACGGACCTAGATTCAACACGCTAACACGGACTAGACACGATATGGGACTAAATAAAAACTATAAATAACTTCCTAACCCAAAACCCCGCAAATGGCAGTCATCTTGTTTTTTATTCGGCTCATATAGGATATCTTATATGGCATGTTGCGAGGGTAAATGCCAAAGCTATAAAATTACCAAATATTTTTTCCTGAAAAATATGCCGAAACGCCTTAAAAAATTGAAAATGTGAAATTTTACACCTCATTTACTGCTCGAATGCAAAATGAACACCTGAATGTACGCGTAAGCTCCGGCGTGTCACCCAAAGTCTGAATCTTGCCGCCGTCACGCCATTCAGAAACGAATGTTCGTACATTAACCGAGCCTTGTGTCTCGGCACTTCCCTTTGATGTACTCGTCGGCTGCGTACAACTCGGTCCGGCGTTGTTTTAAACTTGTAACAGCGTGAAATTGTTCGACAGGTCAGTGCGCATCGTACACACGATATAGGTTGGTGTACGGAGTGCGTGCATGCTCTAGATATTTTGTTTTGAATAACTGTTGTTGTTTTAAGCTTGTTTTATTGGTTGAGGTGGTATTGGAGGGTTGTGGGGAGCAACACAAAGTGACATGCTATCAGCAATTATTTTGGTACAAAAATCAGTTGACTGAAAGTCCCGAAAACCTTCCTTTTCAAAGTCGTACCTAGTAGAACAACAATTTTTTATTTTATTTATCTTGTCTCTCTGATATAGGATTAATATACTTAAGGCTCCTCTCTCGAAAAAGCTTAAAAACAGCGTGCAGATGAAGCAGTTTTTCACCGGCACTTACAGAGAAATTACATCTGAGAAAAATTGTTAGTAATCTACATGATATGACACGTAATTTGGTTTAGCCATAATTTTTGTATCGGTATCACATAATAAGAAAAAAAATCCACAAAATCACCTCCAAATCGTTGAATGGAACCATTTTACTCCTTCATTTTTTAACAAAATAATATAAAAAAAATATCTACTGCTTTGAAATACAAAGGAAAATAATTTGGTTTTGTTACTTTTTAAAAATATGTATTATTTTAATTATAATAAATGAAAAATGCGTCCGTTTAAAGTCCGTATTTACGACCGAGAGGGGTAGTTTGTATGCACAAGGTCATTGGCGTGAATACAAGCCTTAAAATAACTTGTTGATTGTTTTTTTTCCTCATACTGGCATAACCTATACAATAGTACTAAAAGTAGTAATTAAAGCTTAAATTATCTCGGTTATGAAAATCCAAAAACTCAAGCCAGGTAAAGGTAGCCGGATTGTTCGCAAAACATACCGCAGCCTCGACATAAATTGCTAAGAAGGAACATGGGTGGTTTTTAGTCTGACACTTCCTTTCGCTCTGCCCAAGAGCGAGAGGGCTTATTTGATGATTTTCCACCTGCCAAAAAAAAAAAAAGGTAAATGCGTAAAACAAGACTTTGCCACTAACACCCGTATCTATCTTCTATCTATCTATTACATATAATAAATCTGTAGAAAAATCTTTTTTGTACATCGAAAATATTTAAAAAAAAAATTGTCAGGGTATTAAAGTATAACCAACAGAACACATTTCCAGCATTTTTGGAATTTTTGTCTGTTTGTCTGTTTATCTGTTTGTCTGTTTGTCTGTTTCGATGACTAAGCATCACGTCAAATTTACGAAACGAATGTAGGTAACTTTTATACATAAATATTGTGCGTAACTTGGGCTATTACTTAGTCTTTGTTTCATCGTAATCGGTGCTCTATATCAAAAGATATATGCATTTATAGTTTTCAAGAAGAACTTATCATTATGGTCAAGAATGAGACAAGCAACGACATCTATTGAACGAATATGGTACTTATTAATAAATGCCTTCACAAGATAACTTTAAATAAGTTATGATAGCAAAAGGTACGTAGATATTAGTCTAAATGACGCTGCTTTCAAAATCTACATAGCCTAAACCCTATAGTGTGTTTGATCGCTCTTTTTTAGCAGTTTATCTTCGTCTTCGACAGATGGCGTTATTCATTTGATGTCATTTTCTGAACCGCGGTGTTATTAAATAAACATATGTTTCGTGAATAGTCAACATATAATGATTTACCAATTAGGTACACAGTATAAAAATACTATTTTTTTTAAACTAAATTAAAATTAGATAAAACCCACGACATATTTTTTTTGTACCGTGTGGGAATCGAACCTGCGACACGCAGTGCTACTGTTAATCGTCCAGTCACTGCACCAAACATGTCTTTATATAGAATATGTGGTGTGTTGTTAGCCCTATGTGTCGAGGCCGCGGTATTTCTTTCGAACTACCCGCAGCCCCGACGGGCGTCGGTCCTTGGGGGCCCCTTCAATGTTGCTGAGATCCCTTTGAGACGCGCGTGGAACACGAACGCGCCTCCATCGTCATAGGACGTACGAACGATTTCAATAGCCCGTTACTCACCGTTCACAGGCCCGCGCCTACGGCGGCCGGAAGCCATCACGTGGCCCCCGATGCCCGGAGCGTCGCCCGCGGCGGCTGGGAAGAGGGGTTGTGTCCCTCTTACGTTCACCTCTTTCGCTAGCATTACTGCTTCACAGAAGGAGGTGACGGCGTTCCATTTCAGATTCGATGTCCCAGATTCGGTACAGGTACCTCTCGAAACAGCCTCTAATCCCCCCTTTTTTGTGGTTCGTAAATTATTAAATGACTCATCCCGCTCTGGGCGGAGCGGAAGAAAGTGTCAGACTTCTACTGACTAAAAACCACCCACGTTTCTTCTTAGCCCTTTGTGTTTCGGGGCCGTGGTATCTCTTGCGGACAACCGTCAGCCCCGGCAGACGACGGCAGCAACCATTAAGGGGCCCCAAAGGACCCCTTAATTGTTGCTGACATATCTTTGAGGCGCGCGTGGAACACAAACGCGCCAACGACAGTACCTGTCGACTATAATGTACCTGTTTGAAATTTCTTCAAGATCCGTTCGGCCGTTCTGACGTGGTTGATTAACAAACACTTCTACGGCGGCAGTAAGTTAACGCAGGGCAATGATTTAAAATGTACTTTTATCTAAGCGACGCATTTTGGTTTCCGACAAGCACGCGTACGAAGTCGCGGGCACAGCTAGTACATATAATAAATCTGTAGAAAAATCTTTTTTGTACATCGAAAATATTTAAAAAAAAAATTGTCAGGGTATTAAAGTATTACCAACAGAACACATTTCCAGCATTTTTGGAATTTTTGTCTGTTTGTCTGTTTGTCTGTTTCGATGACTAAGCATCACGTCAAATTTACGAAACGAATGTAGATAACTTTTATACATAAATATTGTGCGTAACTTGGGCTATTACTTAGTCTTTGTTTCATCGTAATCGGTGCTCTCTATCAAAAGATATATGCATTTATAGTTTTCGAGAAGAACTTATCATTATGGTCAAGAATGAGACAAGCAACGACATCTATTGAACGAATATGGTACTTATTAATAAATGCCTTCACAAGATAACTTTAAATAAGTAATGATAGCAAAAGGTACGTAGATATTAGTCTAAATGACGCTGTTTTCAAAATCTACATAGCCTAAACCCTGTAGTGTGTTTGATCGCTCTTTTTTAGCAGTTTATCTTCGTCTTCGACAGATGGCGTTATTCATTTGATGTCATTTTCTAAACCGCGGTGCTATTAAATAAACAATGTTTCATGAATAGTCAACAAATAAAGATTTACCAATTACACAGTATAAAAATATTTTTTTTTTAAACTAAATTAAAATTGGATAAAACCCACGGCATATTCTGTTTGTACCGTGTGGGAATCGAACCTGCGACACGCAGTGCTACTGTTAATCGTCCAGCCACTGCACCAAACATGTCGTCATAATATAGATGTGGTGTGTTGTTAGCCCTATGTGTCGAGGCCGCGGTATTTCTTTCGAACAACCCGCAGCACCGACGGGCGTCGGTCCTTGGGAGCCCCTTCAATGTTGCTGAGATCCCTTTGAGACGCGCGTGGAACACGAACGCGCCTCCATCGTCATAGGACTGACGAACAATTAACTAGCCCGTTACTCACCGTTCACAGGCCCGCGCCTACGGTGGCCGGAAGCCATCACGTGGCCCCTGATGCTCGGAGCGTCTCCCGCGGCGGCTGGGAAGAGGGGTTGTGTCCCTCTTACGTTCACCTCTTTCGCTAGCATTACTGCTTCGCAGAAGGAGGTGACGACGTTCCATTTCAGCTTCGATGTCCCAGACTCGGCACAGGTACCTCTCGAAACAGCCTCTAATCCCCCCTTTTTTGTGGTTCGTAAATTATCAAATGACTCATCCCGCTCTGGGCGGAGCGGAAGAAAGTGTCAGACTTCTACTGACTAAAAACCACCCACGTTTCTTCTTAGCTCTTTGTGTTTCGGGGCCATGGTATCTCTTGCGGACAACCGTCAGCCCCGGCAGACGACGGCAGCAACAATTAAGGGGCCCCAAAGGGCCCCTTAATACTTCTACTGACATATCTTTGAGGCGCACGTGGAACACGAACGCGACAACGACAATCTGTCTGCCTGTCGACTATAATGTACCTGTTTCAAATTTCTTCAAGATCCGTTCGGCCGTTCTGACGTGGTTGATTAACAAACACCCATCCATCTAAACTTTAGTATTAGACATAGTCAGTACTTTGCATTACCCTCTTCTTATTTTCTACAGCGGCAGTAAGTTAACGCAGGGCAATGATTTAACGTACTTTTATCTAAGCGACGCATTTTAGTTTCCGACAAGCACGCGAACGAAGTCGCGGGCACAGCTAGTCTATAATTAAGTTAAAGTATTTGCTTCATTATCAAATAAATAAGAATTTATTTATTTTCTAGTTTGGTAATAATATCTTGAAGTTAGAACTATCAAAAGTTCAATTTCTTAGAACTGATCAAATTAAGAACCGAGACCTGGTATTATACTCAGGGCATTATCTAATACTTTCAAAATAAATAAAATCACACTAAACATTTATTATAACCATATCTTGTTTGTACTAATTAATTCTTCATCTGACTAATCTTTCCAACAAAAAATAAAACCGACTTCAAAAACACAAAAAAGTGAAAAATAACTTTAGCTTCTGAAGTCGGTGACTTTTGTTTGTTTTATTTAGTTTTTTTGTCACCGACTTCAGAAGCTAAAGTTATTTTTCACTTTTTTGTGTTTTTGAAGTCGGTTTTATTTTTTGCAAAAAAGTTTTTTTATTTTTCCATTTTTAGTTGTAATATCCTTTACAAATATTTGATATTCATTCATTTTACGTTGTTAACAATACATGTCACGGTAATAGGCTTATCCGCAATAAAATGGAACTTAACATACCTAACTCTCGAAATCTGGGCGTCCTGTACACATCTGCGTACCCCGTCAGAGCATACAGGCGTGATGGTAAGTTAAGATGTTGCGTAAACAATAAACATCCAAGCGATTGCAGCAATCACGACAGATTTGCCGTCTATTTTTGAAGAGTTCTATTGTATATCTCCGAAGATCAGGATCAGATCTTCACCAAATTTAAATGGGACCACCTCAGGAGTATACTCTTTCAAATAAAAAAAGAATTTTGAGAATCGGTTGACAATTGGAGGAGAAATCAGGTAACATACATAAAAAAAAAAAAAAAAAATACATACACACGAACATATAACCTCCTCCTTTTTTGAAGTCGGTTAAATATATTGAGGTTGGCTTCCAGTTGGGATGCAGCTGAATACCAGTATTTTACATGGTGCGACCGCCTACCTAACCTTCAAAACCCAGTATTGGGTAATATGATACCCCTTTGTATGTATATATCAATATATCCGTATCAATATTCTGGAAAGCGAAGCACAAAGCATCCATACACAAAGGCTTGCCTACGAAGTATTGCAACATCCGAACTTAATACCCTATTGTAAATGGTAAATGCAATATGCTATTGTATAGGGATTTAACTAATAGTACCGATGAAAGCATCTGTACAACGGGCTCAGCCGTTAGGTACAGCTTAAACAGTAACTGAGACTTTGATTTTGCGCTCTTCATCATTCATCATCAGCTTGTAATATTCCCACTGCAGGGACTCAGGCCTCCTGTCTAGGAGAGGGATTGGCTATAATCCACCACGCGGGCCCAGTGCGGGTTGGTAGATGTCACATGTCTTCGATTTTTTTGGTTCTCGGTTCATGGTTTTCGGTTTCCTCACGATGTTTTCCGTCACTGTTTTCAGAGCAGTGGTGATGAAATAAATTACACAAAGTAAAGCGCCTGGCTGGGTTTGAAACCACGACTTACTGTTCGTAAGTCGGGGCCTTGGGCCACCGCTGCTCTCACGGTTCATCATTAAGAACAAATAAATAAAATTGAAGTGACAGTTTGTAATTTCATAAAAGCTGTTTACTGAATGGATATGACATGAAAGTATATAGCAAACTAGCTTATACCCACGGCTTGGCCTAAGTCGAGTTCGATAATTGTCCCACGGGATCATACTAACGGGATAAAAAGTATTTCTGACCTCCACAACCCAGTTAATACAAGGTAATACGATACCCTTTGGTAAGACTGGTTTTTTCGACTTTCAGATCACTGACTACCTGTAACGACTGCCAAAGATATAATATAGGGCGGCTGGGACCAACCGCTTCACAACGTGCTTTCCGAGACACGGAGGAAACTCGATTTGTAATGGGCGGTCACCCATCCACAGACCAACCTAGGCAAGCGCGGCTTAACCTAAAGATCGACCCGAGTGGCAGTTTTTATTAAGCCGTTCTCATATTCTAAGAATTTTATCTCTCTCTCTCATAGGATACCTATTCACAAAGGATACTAACTTTGTCCACATTCTCGAGTTTTAACAGTGTAGTGTTGAACACAATCTGTAACTACATGTCGTATACCACAGGTAACCTGACAACTTTAACAAGGTATTTAATATCTACGAGAAAGTTCCTACTCCGATCAACTTGTAGTGCCAGTAACTTTTGCAGATACAATTTTCTTGTATGTAAAATATCGAGACGTTGCATGAGAATTTAACTTTAAGTTAAGTTGGTGACAATATTAATTTTTAAGTTTGCCATATTCAATTACGACATCCACAAACTCGATGTTACATCTAACATCGAGTTTATTCCAAAATAATAATAACTTTGTCGTAATTTAAAAAAGGCAATAAAGACTAATCAAATCCGATATCAGTATTTTAGGCAAACCATCATTTCATGGTGTACTATACATACCTTCAACTCTACCTAACCCTTTAAGAATTACAGGCATTTTGTTATTCAAAGTATTATGTCAACTGATAAATATCTTCTTTTGCTTTTAAGAAACTTTGCCGCACACTAGGAATTCCTCCTGTATCGTGGGTGCGTTCACAGACCGACTGTTTTATTGACGAAAATTACAAAAGCTATTATAATCACATCACCAGACATGAGCATAAACAACATATCAAATTAAGGGTCATGCAAAGAGGAAGAAAACTGAGTATAAACTTCCATTACTCCAGCATGGCCTGTAAGCACGATATTAACCTACACTCCTCAGATGAGTGATGACCCGCGGTCCCGCACAGTTCGTGCGGAAACGCGGTGACACACTCTATTTCTCTTTCACGCTTATATCGGACAGTGTGCACGTGCTCAATGATAAAAGCTTTGCTGGACACGGAGAATTTTGTTAGAAATGTTGTTATAGTTGCTGCCAGTTAGATCTTAATAGCGGTCATTGACCCACCAACATTTATTAAAGTTCTTAACTTTGAAATTCAAAAATAAACATGTTTGACTCGTGCCTTAAATCGTCATCTATCGTGATCTTCAACATTTTTTACTAAAAACGATACATGATTAATTTGTTCGAAGGAAGAGATTTTAGGGAAAGGGCAATGACCGCTATTGACATCTTAACTGGCAGCAACTATAGTTACTTGTGGCTACTTTTGAGGTACTTGTGTTAATAATAACAGCCGTTCAGGTTTTTCTTCAGGGTAAACGTGCCTACGTTGGTCAGTAGATAACATAACGAGTTTCCTCCGTGCCTCGGAAAGCACGTTAAGCTATTAGTTCTGGCTGTAATTTGTATATCTTTGACAGTCGTTACACGTTAGTCATAGGGCCGAAAGTCTGACAACCAGTCTTACCAAGGAGTATTGTAACGTATTACAGTTGCATCCGGTTACACAGTACACTGGCCGACCCTAACATTGTTGGAAAAAGGCTAGGCGGAGGATGGCTTTTAGGTCATATACAAGATGATTTTTTAGTCACCGTCCAAATTCTGATATATATATCATATATATCTTTGGCGAAAATCCGTGAATTGAATACGTGTTTTTTCTTTTAATTTCACTCAATACAAAAATATTGAATTATCACATCACAAAATTCACGTTTCACGGAGAGCGGATAATTCTTTCGAGAAAATGATTTATGAATCAGAAAATTTTACAATTCATTTTTTTTCAAAAATGATGTTAGTGAATGATATGCCTAGAAAAAGTTTGGACGGTGACTAAAAAAATTTCTTGTATAGTAATTAGTAGATTTTAGACCTAGCTGATCGATTTTTCGACCCCGTAAAACTTTTATCGAAATCGTTACAGCCCTTTTTCGATAAAGTGAATACAAATATACAATATTGCTCATTTAATAGTAAATGATGAAGGTATTTACTGATTGAAACCTACTATAACAGGTCTGGACATGACCTCTGAAACTTTTGATCAAAATTAAATGGCATTCGACCAAAGTTGGCGAGAAACATGTGTATAACACCATGACATGAGTTTGTACAAGTTTCTTAAGTTTATTACGCGCTGGAGGTCACTACATGAACACTGAAACCGACATCCAACCTACTTTATAGTTTTGTTGTTCTCTAAACTTCGGTTTGAAAATCGAACGTTGTCGTGGGGAGTAATTGAAAACTTCATTTAAAAAAATGGAATATTTACAATTGTATGCGGTCAAATTATTGGGTTTCAAAGTGAACTTACAGTGATTTGAGGGTCTTTTGGAGTTTGAAGGAAACTGACAGGGTATTGTACTAATAACGATTTGTTAAATTTAATGAAAAACAAACATAAAATCACGCTTGTAATCTCCGATGGGTTAGGCAGAGGTGTACCTAATAGCACACCCATATTTGGCCTGATAGGTTAAGTCCAAAGTAAAAAGAGGCGAGCTTATTGCCACCAACCATAAACCACCCGAAATCAGACCCCATTACTGCTACAAAGAAATTCCTGATGGAAAAACGATATAACACTTAGCCCGTCCTGGGAATCGTAACCAGGACCTAATGCACAACAGTCGCGCTTATAACTACTAAACCAACGAGGCCGTGAAAAAACAAGATGGCGGAATTAATTATAATTCTACCCACATGCCAAAATATCCTTGTATTCCTACAATAGAGAAGCACATGAGGGTAGAATTCAATTCCTTCACAAAGTGCTCAATTATGCGCAGATATTTGTACCTTCGGTAAAACCATTCTTTATTATGTAAATTCATCTCTAGGGATTGCCTATATTTTTCCACAAGATTTTTTTATTGTTTGTCGTTCCGGCTATAGAATAAAATCAGTCGTTTTGACGGTGATGTATTGCTGTTTTTATGTATAATAAACAGATTGTTACAAATCGTTTATTCATGCGTATTTTTTTGCGGTTTTCCTTGTGGGTACCAAAAATCGATGAATGGGAACAAATCCTCGACTGTAAATAGGTTTGATACGAGTATAAGGAAGATACTTTTGTAAATCCATTTTCGCTATAACTAAATTACAATGATTACGGCAAGATAAACGGTAAGTTAAAAATACACGGTGATTGGTTAAATGTGGGCGATACTGGAATAAAAAAGCTGATGCTTATACTTATAACACCGGTATATGCCAAAGGCTTTTTGCAGAGTTTATTTACATTACATGCATTAGTTTTATATGTTGCAACTGATATTTTTTTACTATTTTATGCTCGGTTTTATAATAAAAATGGATCACACATATACATGCCTCTATAGTATTGCCCACGGTTACTAAATCACTCGGTATATCAACTTACTCACACTTACCCACCAACAAAATACCAAATAATAAACATTATAGAGTCAATATAAACGTCTTAGCATAAAAAGATTGCCAAAAGATCAAATATGACTAACAAAAAGATAAAATCAAACTCGACCAGTCCCTTAGTCACGTAACCCACTAAACCAAATACTACCATACAATTTGATCGGCTATTTTTCACATAAAACAATGCAAATGTGGTTTGTATGCCATCAGTTTTGGTTTCTATTCCAAGCAAGGTATATTTGTTTCTACCGTATATCACGGAATCACCGCAGCGTTTAGAGACGACAGTACATGAGTTCGTAGAATGATGTCGCCTAAAGTGCGTTAAGCACAACTGTTGCAGATGTCAGTCAAATCAAAGCCATCATCATCAATTTTATACAAGCTTGAACATAAAAAACTCAAGACCTTCCATATACACAGAGGTCATGCGTATTGCTTTCCCGGGCCATGAAACTGACCAATATATGTTCTAGGAGTTCTAAAAAATCTAGAATTCGCTAAAAGTTATATTCAGATAAGTAATTTACACCATTTCCTAAACGTAACACGTGTCATATTACGAGAAAATAAAACGCTTGCTTTTTATATGAGAAGTGTTGCCAATGCCGCGTCTAGCAGCCACCGTCGCCCTGAGTCTCTGTGATCTATGGTTTGCTATCTAAAAAGAGAGGATGAGATAAAAACTTTTTTGTTTTCCCTCCACCGTGACATGGCACACAAAAATGGAGGATCTTATCGTTCTTTGTCTGAACCACCCACATTGTTGGTTTTGGGAGTTAAATTCCGTAAGTAAGGTGATATTCATTTTATGTTTATTTTGAGCTATAATTTCACCTACATGCAGACTTTTGGAGTATTTAAAAGAGCCTGCAGGTATTATATTTGACTAAAACATATGCGGTTACAAAGACTGTGTGGGTTTTCATTTATTATCTTCTCATGACACGATCTATAGGGGAATTGCTTGTCATGGTAGAAAGATTAGCGAGTCAGCAACGTTGATAGTGAGGCTTACAGGTTGCGGTATACTGAGGTACATATTTATAAAGTTTTTTTTCTTCATGTTAGTTGGCGCCAATAGTCATTTGTTCGAAGTTTCGTTGACTAGTTCTAACAGTTTACGTAATTTATAAACAAAAAACTTCTGCTATTAGTTTGCCGTATTTATTTATTTATATAAACACAAAATACAAAAAAGGAAATCACAAAAAAAATAGAAGAGCACAAAGGTACTGCTTATTTCATAAGAAATTTCTTCCAGCAGACCTGCTAGAGGAAAGTTTGATAAGAAATATAGACACAGCGTGTAGAAAAGACAAACAGGAAAATTTCAAATAGAATTTAGAACAAAATTGTATCGATATAAAATAAACATACATACAAATATATACACATATAAAAATTTTTGTCATTACTTCGCAGAATTTGACCCTCAATAGCAATGCTGAATTGACGACACGGTTGGCGCAGTGGCTGAGCAATTGGACTGCTGCGCTGTGTGTCGCGGGTTCGATCCCCGCACGGAACAAATATTTGTATGATCTATGCAGGGTCATTTCACGCAGGTACAATTTTTTGCTAATTTCGGTGGTATTTTTTATTTGTAGGTTTTTGGATAAAAAAATAAACTTGTTTTATTCTAGAACACATTAGTATTCTAGGTATTTTTGTAGGAAATAAATAACCGTAGTTGTTTTGAAAATATGACGGCCACCGAAATTACCAACCCACCGAAATTGAAAATTTAACACCGAAATAGCCAATCTTACACCGAAATTGCAAAATCACATAAAAATTGATGTTTTATAATGCACCATGTTTCGTATGGTGTCGGACGTAAAGAATAGCACCATCCCATATCTTCCTGTGGGTGTCGTAAGAGGCGACTAATGGACTTACCAGAGAATGGGCAGCAGCGTTCTCTGTGCCATGGTAACAACCATACTGCAATCGCCAACCCGCCTGCCAAGCGTGGCGATTAAGTCAAACCCCTCCCTTAAAAATGAGCGCAATATAAAACAGACCCCTAGTACCCGGCAGCCCGCCTACCGTCGACTACGGTAGCGGTGTGGCAAGGGGTGCGAAGAATCTCCGGAAGGGATCCGGCTACCCAAACCGAAGACTTGACCTGGCAACTTACAACACGCGCACACTCCGGACTGATGAGAAGATTACGGAACTCGAAGAGGAATTGAGCAGGTTGCGATGGAGTATCGTGGGGTTCTTAGAAGTCCGAAGAGAGGGGGAGGACACGATAATCCTGAAATCCAGCAACCTGCTCTATTTCCGAGAGGGCGTCCGGCAGTCACAGGGTGGTGTTGGGTTTATCGTCCATAAGTCCCTCGTGAATAACGTGGTGAAGATCGAGAGTGTGTCGAACAGGGTGGCGTACCTTATAGTCAGAATATCTGCAAGATATTCGCTGAAGGTCATACAGGTCTACGCCCTGACCTCTGCACACCCCGATGATGAAGTAAAAACCATGTATGAGGATACTTCTAAAGCCACGCATGGTTTCAGAACTTACCTCACCGTTGTCAAGGGGGACTTCAACGCGAAACTGGGCAAAAGAAGCGAGAATGAGCTGCAAGTGGGGCAATTTGGGGTTGGACATCGGAACCACCTGGGTCAGAAACTGGCTAGTTTTATATATTTTATTTTGGGAGGGCCTCTTTATGATGAACTCCTTCTTCAAAAAACGTGAGCGCAGGAAGTGGACCTGGCAGAGCCCCGATGGTGCGACTAAAAATGAGATCGACTTCATCATGACGTCTACCAACAAGCAAATGTTCAATGATGTCTCCGTGATCAATTCGGTGAAAACCGTAAGAGGCACATTGAACATCAATATCATGCTTGAAAGATCACGACTGATGAAGTCCACGCTCCGTCCTGGACAGATCCAAATCCAAAACCCCGAGTGCTTTCAGCTTGAACTCCAGAATCCCTTCGAATGCCTAGCAAGCTCAGTGGACGATTACAACGACGGGTTTGTGGAAAGTGTCCATACGACAAATTTTTTTCAGATACGTCGTGAAAATAAGATCAAAAAAACTCTCAGATCACACTCTCAAGCTCATGAAGGAGCGGCGTGAGATGATTCTGCAGTCTCCAGACGAGGCATGGAAATACCGGCAGCTCAATAGCCAGATCTCCAAATCATTGAATAGCGACCTCCGCGCTCCTCGCGATTAGGATGGCTCTGAAACAGTATAAAAATAACATGGCACTGGGTGATGACGAAATTACGGCAGAGTTTCTTTACGTTTTTGTAAAATATTACTACCCTCCAAAGTTTGTCAGATTAATTTTGTTAACCCTCTGAGTTAAATATCTTACCACATGAACCCACAGCCACTTTAGTATTAATGCAATATCGGTGGCAAACTTACCACCGAAACCACCGAATTTCGTATTCTCTCTTAGATTCAAAAAGTACTTACGTATTGGCGCGAAAACTCAGCAGAATCGGACACGTCAATACTGCGAGAACGCAAGAGCACAACTGGGCCTCCGTGTGCGTAAGGAGATAGTTCGTTAAAATAGACTTGTTTACGTTATAGATCGATTTTAATAAAACGCACCGATATTGCACTTTTGGCGCGGACGTTTCTTATCACAATGGTCCTGATGTTTACATGATTCCTGAAGTAAAGGAAGTGTTAAATATGGTTGCTTTATATATTGACCAACATAATAATGTTTAATTTAAGTACTAAATTTTCTATCGCAACATATTTAAAGAGGTAAATGCGCTTAAAAGTTGATCACGGACATACCACCGTTATTGAGAACAGACATATTTCTTTTTTTTTTGTTATTTATATTTAAGAGAAATATATTTATACTAGTGCCTTCATATGAGCCAGTTTTCTTGTTACACGAAAAAATATAGAATGGTCATAAATAAACATGTTACATAGTGATTTCACGCGAAGAACCTCTAAAAACGCTGTCGGTGAAACCACCCTACAGATAATTGTTTCGGGTCTGGGTGTTTGGTTGTGTATGTGAGTTGTATTTGTGAACGCACCCACGATACAGGAGAAATTCCTAGTGTGGGGCAACGTTTTTTTAAAAAAAGAAAAAACAAAAAAAAAAAATGCTATCGATGGTATACAGTGTGTGTTATTTTCTCAAAACTAACGGGTTCGGTTTCTAGCTAAAATATTGATTTTTCAAAATACCAATGAAACAGTTTTAGTCTTCATCAAAATCGGGCTCAAGATTTCTTTGAGTGTTTTTCGGTATTCTTCTAGTTTCGGATATAGCCATCCACGCCCACATAAAATAACACCTTGTATATTTAATAGAAGGTTCTATATTTATATCAATAATATCGAAAGATACGGGTTGTTTTCTTATTACGGAGAAGACGTGATGTGCTTTTGTTTCGAGATATACAAGCGAAAACAAAAGCCTACGTCAGCTTTACCATTTATAATATTCATTGATGAGTTTGAGTTTCTTGTTATGTCTTCTATATTAATATTACAAAGAGGAAAGATTTTTATTTTTGTATGTAATGAATAAAGCTAAAAACTACTGAACCGATTTGAAAAGTTTTTTCACCGTTGGGAATCTACACTATCCCCGGGTGACATATTATGCTACTTTTTGTGTCTATATTCTCTCGGGATCGGGAACACGCGGATGAAACCGCGTGACGTCCGCTTGTCTTAAATAAATCAGTGTATAATATCTCTTGTATTGGTGAAACTGACTAATGACTGCCTCGTTGGTCCAGTGGTTGCAAGCGCGACTGCTGAGTATGAGGTCCTGTGCGATGAGTTGATTCCCGGGTTGGGCAAACTGTTATTGGGTTTTTCCATCGGGAATTTTTCAATAGCAGCCATGAAGTCTGGATTTGTGGCCGGTTGACGACAATAGACTCGCTTATTACATGGGACTTTAACATAACTGGCGAAATGTGAGTGTGTGTACTACATACACCTCTGCCTATTTCTTTGGGGATTACAAGCGTGATGTTAAGCTATGTTATTCCATTTTCATTATATTTTTCGAGTTAATTAATTTCTCTTTTCTTGCTTAGATGTCAAGAAATGAGCTAATTAACTAATGAATGCTTACTTGGTCTTTATATTGTTTGCTTTTCAAGACCCCACATCATTCCGGTGACGTACAACCTCTAGGTGAAGGAAAACATTGTGAGGAAACGGCATGTCTGACTTGTAATATCTACCGATCCCTACTGAGCCCGTGATCATTAGCCCATTCCCTCTCAAAGAGCGCCTGTGTCCCAGCAATGGGGACATTAATAGGTACCTTAGTCGGAGTTTTTCTTTTAATATTTCTTTACACTAAGAATAAATGAACCTTTTACAGCGTACGACCTGATTAAATGTATTTAATTTTTCTCTGACAAAGAACCTATTACTTCGCGTTTTCCGAGGAAGAAACAGAAAATATATTTTGTTAAAAGATTTTATAACGAAGAGTTTTTAAACTTGGAAACATTTTCTATTAGCGCGGTTTCATCTGCACAAACCATTTCTTTTAACACAATTTCAATAAAAGTATAGTCTATATTCATGTAAAAACTATTTAAGTGTAAAGTTTCATTAAAAATCCGTTAACATTTTTTTCGCGACAGAGTAAAAAAGTTCATCCTTACAAGTATAATGAAAAACAGTTTGTTACAGACTAAAAAAAAGTATTAAAAAATAAAGTATTTTTTTAAATCATCATCGTCTGGGTCGGTTTGATGTGACATTTAACTTTTTTTTAAAATACGTAACCCCAAAAAGCAAGCAACAAATTCACCAACAAAGTATAAAATAATGACACATCGCATCCAACACCGGTTTCAAATTACTTAAATAGAGTTCATATTCCAGGCCCGTATATAATGAACATTTTGCCATGTAATCCGAGACCGGAGGATGCATTCACTTGAACTGGCAACTAATTAACTAGATTGAGCCACCACAGAAGTGGTTGAAAGCCGTTCCACAAAGGTAATGGTCTCCCATTTGATAGGCCTATTGAATGCTTTACTACGGTATCGTCCGCGTATTGATTCGTGTGACGCTATTGATTGGACGGCGAATTTATGCGCCATATTGCGAGAGGTGGAAAGCTTTTATGGTCAACGGTTGCTTTTTGCCATGTACTGTTCTTATCAAAGAACAGTACATGGCAAAAAGCAAAGAACTCAAGTTAAGAATCGTATGGATAATTTGATAATTATCATATAATTTAATATATATAGATAATTTCTAACTTGAGTTCTTCGAAATTTTACTTAAACTGCTTTTTGCATTAACATAATTATTCGAACTCAGCCCAAACAGGGGCATTTTTCGTTCGAATTTTCCGTATTGTGAAATAGTAAACAGAAGTGTATTAAAAATTTTGTTTGTGGATTAAACACAATGAAAAAGGTCAGAACCTTTTTTAAATAGACGCATTTTAATACGCGCGGAAGCGGCAAATCGCGTTGGGATAAATTTGAAACGACATTGGTGTAATTATCAAAATTTTATCAATGATATTCATCACTTTGAACCCTGTTTTTTACGTGAATTTTGGAACTGCTAACGCTGCAGACTGGGCCTGTATTATGTACTAGGTACTACCCACTCTCTGTCATAAGGAGAATGCCTTGCATGCATTTTTGACTGATTATGATATAATATTGTAAGCAAGGTTACGTCTATATTCAAGAATCCAAAAAAAGAAAACAAGTTTTGTTAGCAATAAACACGTTTAAATACTGACGTTAGCAAAATTCGGGAAAATCATTCCAATCGATATTTTCAGGACACATTTCTGTAACTATATTTCCAGTTTGTATATCAATGGATCAGAAAATCTTAGCTTTTAATCAGATCTACAGTTACTTAAGAAATAAAACCCTAGTGTAAGCTTACACTCTTTAGCAGAAAACGCAATTAAAGTCCCTTCTACGTTCGTCGCTGAAGAGTCTCTACGCTTGAAGCGATGAAGTCAGACTTTCTGCAAATGGATGTAATTTTGCTTCACTCACGTTGACATAGTTTTCAGTCGTGTAAAAGGAGATAGTGAAGTAAGTTTTCTAATACTGCCACTTTACTATTTGGATATAACGTTTGTGTTGTTGCATTCACTACTGTCGGACATGAGGAACATTTGTATGTTTTGATTCCTAGATTGGACAACAATTTATAAATACATTTAACTATAAAAAAATTCTGCAGCAAACCATAATTTAGATTAGTGTCGGGTTCAAAACATGAGGTTAAATTTCATTGGTAAAATGTTGATGTACTTAAAGTGGATGTTTACCGTTTGGTGATTTGTCCGTTTTTGTGCCAACACGTTTCTTATGATTGTCAAAAAGTGCTATTAAATAAACTCTTATTGAATACCTCGAAGTACACTTATAAACAAAGCTTTTTGCTACATTTCAAAGACGTTAAAACCAGAAAGTGTTTGGCGACGAATACCGCCGTAATGTACCTCATAATTACTTCAAAGGTAATTAGCGTGCAAACGAGAGCGATTCAATAAAATGAGAACACAGTGAAGGTCATAATAAAAGCAATGTGCGCTCATAATGGAATGTTAGCTGGTTTATGTAAAATGTACACTTGAAATACTCAAAGGGAGTTCGTGAACCGAGTTTAGGTTGAAAGAACCGAAGGTCCTTGACCGACGAGCATCTAGTTGGAATTGTTACATTATTTGACTACAAAGTTTATGAATATAGAAGACTGTTGTTCAAAACTGACAGTCATTTTTTTTCTTTATTTTATGCCAGTGTTCTACCAGTTCTAAAGTGACAGTCATTGTTTTATTGAACTATAGTGTAAGTGTGGCTGCCGACAATAGGATTTTGAATTCGATTTTGAGCTCAGACTAACAGTAATTGGGTTGAAACCGAGCTTTGAATAATGCGATAGGCCCTTAAATATGCCCTTAAACCATCATTGCTAAACAAACTATTTTGTTGTAACCTTGTCAGTTACGTAAATATAAAAGTGAGATCGCTCCACACACTTGTACTTTTTTGCTCATAATGTGTAAATGTCTGCAAACATTTTTTCGTGCAAATGTGTTACCCGCAATAGATGTAAAAAAATAGAGAAACTTCTTTTCTCTAAACTGAGATGCAACAAGCTAAACGACCATAATTTATTACTTTTACTGGCTCAGTTTTATTTTGTTTGTGACTTGTGGTATGTTTACAGTTTACATAAGAGTACACGAGCTCAAAAAAGGGTTAGAAAACTCGCCGGCATCACATTTGGGGGTGCATAAACTTCAGGCTTTTATTCTGGAGTAGTTCTTTGGAAGTTATTTATTTTGTATGTTTGTGTGTTTAATGGCTGTTAGTTCCCGGCTGCGACATCCTTTCCTTTTCTTTCTTTTCCAGTTTTTTAAAAGACGAATAAATTTTATTGTCATAGAATACGCAACATTGTACTAGCGCTGAATTTTGTTAAACGATCTAATAATGTGTTTCTTTTTGTTTCAGATCAACATATACGTTCGTAGCTATTATTGGTACGTAGTATCATTTTACAGTTTGGTTTTATTTACATCGACATGACACGATATATCGACGACACGTTTGGCGCAGTGGCGGAGCAATTCGACTGCTGCGCTGCGTGTCGCGGGTTCGATCCCCGCACGTAAGAAATATTTGTATGGCCTACAGATAGTTGTTTCGGGTTTGGGTGTTTGTGAATGTGAGTTTAAATGTTTGTAAACACACCCACGACACAGGAGGAATTCCTAGTGTGGGGCAAAGTTTAAAAAAAATATATATATATCGAGCAATACTCTCTATATTCTACGCATGATGGTCTAGCTTAAAGGTTACAAAATCTTACATATTTCTAAGTGCCTCTATCGAAAAAAGGATCGTCCTTTCCATACACTTCTACGTCATACTAGGGATGACAAGCATCTAGAATTACCTTTATGCTCAGATAAGTAGGCAGGTAACACAAGATGTGTACAGTGCCTATAGCAGGCTGTTTGATCTCAATCGAGGCGCAGGTGTGTCGTTACAAATTGGTCCCGCGATGAGCTCGGCGAGATATTGCTAACGGTACATCAAAATTATTGTCAACTTCTACAAGATTTATGACACAGTTTATCACCCACGCTAAAGTTATTGTTTCGTTTACCAGAGATTATTATTATAATAATACTAGCAGTGACTACACCAGTACAAATTTATGTAATAGCCAAGTCACACACCCAGGTTAGGCACTAACCACACGATAAAGAAAGAAGAAGTAGAAGACTACTACAATCTCTTGATGAGGCCAAATATTGTGTAACTGCCGCACTCAGAGAGCTATAATGATTACTTAGGCCATCACTTAGTAAAGGTTTTGACAGTTTTGTCATACAAAAGTATGTCAAATCTTTACTAAGTGACGGCTTAAGTAATCATTCAATATCTCTGAGTACCGCAGTAAGAGTCTTTAATCAACGGACCCGCTTGCTATTGGACCCACATTAAAATTATGAAAAAAAAAAAAAATTTAAATGTGATTTGTTCAACTGATCCCGTGGGTTCATTTCGAGTGGGTCTGTTGACCAAAGACTCTAAGTTAAAAATTATATATTAGGGTATTTTAGATTCCTTTCAGCTATGTGTAGGTACATATTATGTCGAAAGCACTGCGCATCAATGTGACTGACATGTAGCAATCGTAGAAGAGCGTTTTTGACCTCCTGAAAAAAGTGTTGAATAGTATTTTATCAGGCGGAAGGTGAGTGCCTTCAACGACTGGATCATGCCGGTTTTGATGTACTCTTTCGGCATACTCAAAAACATTCACACAGAATAAAGATTTTTTTGCCATGAAAGGCACGGCTATCTTCATTATGATTGGTATTGGTCCGTCCAATATATTTCGTTTGCTTTCGAAGAACTGATGATGGAAGTTTATAGTGAAACTCAGTAACTACAACAAGTTTATTACTTTAGTGCGAGTTTTTAAGTATTTAAACTACATGACATCATCATAATTCTCTTGCCCTTTTTTCTTTGGGGGTAGGAAATCATCAAATAACCCCTTCCGCTCTTGGGCAGAGCGAAAGGGAGTATCAGACTTCTACTGACTAAAAACCACCCATGTTCCTTCTTAGCCCTTCATGTCGAGGCCGCGGTATCCCTTGCGAACAACCCGCAGCCTCGACAGGAATTCTCTTGCCCTTATCGCAGTTAATTTGTGGTGGGCGCAGCATGTCTTCTTCTTCCGTACTTTTCTGTTTCTCGTCATCTCATGAGACATCTAACTACATGACAAGTATTTAAAAATCTCCACGGAATACAGGCGTGACGTAATGTCATAACTATTTATATAAAATAACTTTTTAAATCCATTTTACATAATTAAGTACAGCCAGGTTGAAGAGTAAAATCCTTCGTTCTGTAGCGACGTATCTGTGAGTATCTGTTACGAAAATAATGAGATCCTAAATCATCGCAAGAAAGGTACGACGGGCTATTGTTAACGCAATTTCGCTTCGTTTTCTTATTTTCCTAAATGTGGAGACGAAGAGTCACGAGCACTTATACTCGTATGAATACACTTACCTTTTTCGAGTAAATTTTCTTCTATTTCATTGCAATTGGTTCAAAATTCTAATGTCGTAACAACAAGTATCATTTTCATTTTTTTTTTCCAGAACAAGGACAGGAAAATGATGACATTAGAATTTTGAAACCCAAACTATTATGGTTCTTATAGGTTTTATCTCTAAAGGTCATATCAAAATGGGACAACAATACTATTGCAAGAAGTACCAAAGTCGCCGGAGATCAGAGCTTTGGCTAAATAATGGAGATTCCTGTATTTTCTCGGAGATATGACTACAACAGTGATCTGTTTCCAAAGCAGATCATGTTGAAAACATTTTGCAAAAACTAAACTCACAGTAGTTAATGAAAACTGGGTTGCTGTAATCATCACCCTGGGTCTAATCTTTGGTGAAAATACATAAAAAAAAATTCAGATGCCTCTATTTATTTTCACCAGTGACATAGGTAATCGATGTTGTAAGTATAATGTGAAGTCCACATTATAAGCTACTGTTTGAGATCTAATTGAATTCTGTTGATCTTGGTAGGACGTCCAGATTTCGTAGAAAATTGCCCATGGTCCTTTGCAAGTTATTCCACAAGCTAATCGCTTTTCCCTATTGCTAATAGTGCGAACCGAGTGGCAGCAGTTCGGTCATCGGCGCCCGCTTGCTCGTCTGTGAACACAGGACTTTGAACGTTATCTCAGTCCATTATCTGTCAAAGTTCGCTGCCTCCAGTTTCACCCGCTCGATTAGATTGCATTCATGAATGGTAACAGAGCTTGTATAAGCTGACTCCAAATAGTGAAACTCCGTACTATGCTAGGCCAACTCAAGGTAAAGTGTTCCTACTACCACAACTAAACCACCAAATTATATACACCCACGTTAATTCCTACTACGAGGAGCTCGTGGCTTAATAAGATCTGCCACTCGGGTCGAACTTTAAGTAAAGCTGTGCTTGCCTAGGTCGGTCTGTAGATGGGTGACCGCCCGACATACCGAGTTTCCTCCGTGCCTCGGAAAGCACGTTAAGCAGCATCTTTGGCAGTCGTTACAGGTAGTCAGTGACCTGAAATCACCAGTCTTACCAAAGCGTATCGTATTACCTAGTATTAACTGGGTTGTGGAGGTCAGATAGGCAGTCACTCCATGTAAAATACTGGTATTCAGCTACATCTGGTTAGACTGGAAGCCGACCCCAACATATTTGGGAAAAGGCTAGGCAGATGATGATGATAAGTCCTACTCTATAATATTGTTTTTAAAGATGAAGCCTTTTACTTAAAACATACTTCTATGAATACGATAAAAGCATTCACATGTATTTCAATAGTCCAATCCCCTTTTTAATAAATATAGGTACGAGTACGTACGCCATTTTAGGTTTTTATACAGTACAAAAAGGGTATCTTTTGAAATAGTTTCAAAGATGTTAGTTTCATAACAAAGTACCTTTTTATTTTTGTTCATCGTGCAGAAAGGTTGAGTTAGGGGCAGCGGATAAAGAGTATTGAAGAAATCGAGTCGTTTTACTGATAAATTCATTATGAACTTACACAAAACAAACATACAGTAGAATCCCAATTATCCGGATCAATTAAAACCAGGGGTATTCCATATAACTGAAAATCAGGATAATCAATTTCTAATTTTGATTATAGAAAGTGTTTTACATACGTATCCATAATTATCGTATTTTTATATGCTTTTATCTCAATGACGTCATTAAGCATGAGATAAAAGCATATAAAAAAAACGGTAATTAAAGCCATGAGCAATGAGTCCGGATAATCGGATATCCGCATAATCGAGGATAAGATAACCGGGATTCTATTGTACAAGATACGTGCCAAAGAAGAGTTCAAAATATAATGCACGATCGAGATTATCTGTAGGGCATGTTTTAAACATTTTTGAGATTATTTTTATTTGACAGCATAAAAGATGAAAGAGTAATTTGCTGCTCTGTCTGCGTTGATCTTAAGGATTATTGAACATTGCAAAGTTTTGTATCAGAAGATATTGCGGGCAGAGTATTAGCTTTATTTTATCTTTTAATCTTTTTATTACTTCTACAAAATAATAGTCAAGTGGTTTATTAAAGTAACTAAAGAGTGCATAACATCACGCCTATTATTTCTGAAAGGTTAAGCAGAGGTGTACCTAATATCATGTCCGTTGTTATAGGGGTGAGCCTGTCGTCATCGATCGGGATCAAATGTTCTCTCCGCTGGCTGGGATTCAAACTTAGGACCTAACGTTAGACAGTCGCGCTAGCAATCACTAGACCAAAGAAACATTAGTTGAAATAATATAAAAAAACGTACCACGTACTTTCTGTTTTGAGTTATTTTCATAGTTTTATTTAAATAAGTATCACAAAAACCTACCACCCACGTGATCAAAGATTAGCTTTATTTTTATAATAAAAGTTTACTTTGTGGTCTTTGCTAAAATTGAAATATTGCCTTTATACGTGGGCGATGAAATGGACATATTACAACCCACGTTTTTGTATTCTATGAATCTCATAAGGGGTTGTTGTATTCATCATTATGAACACCATTTGCGATGGAACGAATCCTGAAATAGCAAACGCGACGTCCGACTGTTTTTACCCGACTGCGGCGAAGCCCAAAAGAAGGGTTATTCTCTTTTTCATTCCCAATCCAACTTATAATAAGGAAATTTTCGACAGCTATTTAAAAATAAACATCACGGCTCCATTTATGACTCACATTTCACCAGTTACGCAAAACTCCCATGTAAAAGGCTACAATTTCCGCTATTAAATACTTGTAACAAAAACATGCAGCATGTCTTAACAGAACAGCACCCATTTCAACAAAAAGGGAAATAAAATTAATGTCAAACGTTTCCGCTGAGTGGCTCTTATTTATGAGCAGTAATTATTGCCGTTCTTTATTTGGGAACAACATGAACCGTACTGATTACAAATGTTCCCTAAGAACTCCTTTAAACTTAATGGGCCAATATTTTTTCCTGTTTACACCGTCACACTATGATTTACTGCTACGGCGTAGATGGTGCTACGTCAATAAGCTACGGCGTAGACCGTCTACGAATATTTTGTGGCTGTAGCTAGAAACTTAAAATCAAATTAAAGTACTTCAGTAAACATTTATGTATGGTCGTTATGGTTGCAGCAGAACACTTTGCATGAATTAATTATTCTCCTTTATTGCAGGAGAGATACAAAAAGCTTCTGTATTTTAAATGTTATTGTCATGTAAAAAACATGGTCAAATAAGTAATCTTCTTTGAAAGCTTTTATATTCGAGTTACTTCACGTGTTTGTTTAGGACAAACCTTGTGAGCCAGGTTTAAACCACTTTTGTTTTTAATTTAAACGTTTAAAATCCATCACAGGGATCCCAAAAAAGAAATGTGTAAATGTCAACCCACACATTTTCTAATCACTCATAAAAGAATTTGTAACAATTTCTGCAATAACAAACAACCAGAACCTAATCAGCGTTCTTATCACGATCGTTATCAACCGAATCTTCTTAACTTTGTCACCGTGTCGATAAGAAATAACAGAGTTAGCGCCTTAAATTAGTCGGTATCTCGCCCAACATAATTTAACTTTGTCAGAACCCGCTTTTACTTCAAATAAATTAACTTGGTGCCATCGCGTAACGTAAGCTCTCCAATAAAACTTTTTATTTGTTCAATTTCAAAATGATTTACACAAATCAAAGGGAAAGTTAATGACTGACCAACAAGTGTTTGACATTATTGTGGTTTATTTGAGGTAAAAAATAAAACCCACTTCAAAAATACAAAAAAGTGAAAAATAACTTTAGTTTCTTAAGTAGGTGACTTATGTTTGTTTGATTTAGTTTTTTTGCAACCGACTAGAGGTTCAAATTCTAGGATAACCACACGTTTAATTCTTTTTCATAAATTATGTTTGTAATTTTATGTATCAAGAAAATCGTGAGAGCAGCGGTGGCCCCGACTGATGAACAGTAAGTCGTGGGTTCGAACACAGGCAGGCGCATTACTTTATGTAATTTATTTCATCACCACTGCTCTTAAAAACGGTGAAAGAAATCATCGTGAGGAAACCGGCATGTCCTAGAACAGAAACTTCGAAGACATATGATACCTACCAACCCTTACTGGACCAGAGTGATGGATTATACCATTCCCTCTCATAGAAAGAAGGCCTGGAGTCCCAGCAGTGGGAACATTATACGGCTGATTATGTTATATAAGAAAATCAGTGGGTCACAAGTAAAGCTAGTTCAAAAAAATGTTAATAGAAATCACAACAAACCGAATTAGAAATCGCGTCACGTTTCTTTTCCCTTTAGTTGTGGGCAGAGCTTTGCCTCGATTGAATGCTTGATGCATTTACTCTTAGCCTTGAATTAGATTGGAAAACCTTAATGGGTTTAACGTAAGTACGTAGTGATTGCGGGATTCGTCTATTTGATGATGTTTGGTAGAATTTAAGTATTGAATGTTAACTAGATTTGTCTTTGGTTACAATAATGCAGAAAATGTTGGTATTGATACTGTAAACACAAGATGAAAGGCAGTTGCCACATGTTTTTTTTTTCTTTTATAACGTTGCCCCACACTAGAATTTTCTCCTATATCGTGGGTGCGTTCACAAACATATAAAGTCACATACACAAATACCCAGACCCGAGACAATTATCTGCAGGCCATACGAATATTTGCTTCGTGCGGGGATCGAACCCGCGACACGCAGCGCAGCAGTCCAATCGCTTAGCCACTGCGCCAACCGTGCCGTACCGTTTGACTGAGTATCATTTGAGCCATGCTTGGCAGTCGAGTTTCAGACATCTAGACCAAAGAGTCTCAGCATCACTGACTTATCATGTATTACTATGAATCAGCTTAATCATTCTAATATTAAATAATAATTCACAGTAGGTTATAAATCACATAATTTCTCCGCACTCAGCCTAGACCAGCACAGGGTAACTACAGCCATATTTCTTTAGCTTTGACACATAATTCATTAAGTCTGGCAGGGGACGTATGTTCGAAACTATTTGAAACTAGCTAGACGTACATAATGCGGTTCTGATAATAAGCTAAAATTACTGTGACCAAAGACATGTAGATTGACGATATTCCCTACTAAAATCAGCGTACGCTTTTGAGACATATTAGAAAAACGTAACAAGGACCTAAATAAAAAATACGTCGATTTCAAAATTGTCTTAAAATTATTTATGTATTATGCCTTAAAAGATAAAGAGGGTGGTTATAAAGTTAATGCCAGGATTACTCGAAATAACACACGATTTTCCGCCTATTTGTTTCATCCACACAAGTTTTAGAGAGCGACGTATATTAGCAGAAAATTGGCCGACAAAATACACACTCCGTTGACTTTGCAAGGAAAATAGGTAAATAAAACACATCGGTTCGGAGACCACGGCTCCTAGCAGCTAGGGTTACCATTTTGATATAGGAAAGTCTTAACTAAATTCCGCTTATTTTCAAAAATACCTCAGTTAATTTATTATTTATTAATGGCACACGAAACACTGAACAAGGAAAAATAAAGAAAGTTCTATCTTTCTTTGCCCAAAATTGCTGAATATTATTCATTTAAAAATTCTTCCACCGGACTTGCGATAGGAGTGTGTGAAAAAAATATAATATAGGGCAACTTAAATAAGACTATAATAACCATAACTAGAGTCTATAATGGCCAGTCCACCCGCCATACCTTATGTTTAATGTTTTTTTCGATCAATCCAGGTGGATGGTAACCCTACCAGCGCTGCGGCAAACCACAGATAAATGAGTTTGCTCAACTTCGGGAGGCCGTCACCCTACATAAATATCATAAAGACTCGTGTTTGTACAAGATACTCGTATCAATTATAGTTTGTTAGTTTTTTAAGATATCATTAGGCTTATCATACACATATTGTGGCTGATTTAATTTGATGATTTGTTTAATTAGACCTGAATGTCTTAGGATTGGAAATGCTGACGCGAGTGAGAGGTTGTCAACGAGCATAATTTCTCATTCATTTTAAGGCAATAAAAAGTTGTTGGTTAGGGACAACGTACTTGTGTAAGAACATCACATCTCTAAACTCCATGTTCTCATCTGCCGTGAATCAGGGTTAAGTAGTCAAAATTAAGTGAGGCAAAGCAGAGTGAGCTTTAAGAGCACATTTTGTACAAAAACATACGCCAGTAAATTTACACTGAAATGCCTGAACGGTGTGTTAAATATATTATTAACCAAACCACAATATTGAAGAATTACAAGTAGTATCCACCATCATACATGAATGCAATCTTGTTCAATTACTCAATTTAAATACAAACAATTTGAGACTACTTTGCAGCAAACGTTGGCATAAATGTTTCACGTACTTACTTAACTCAAAGTGGTACTTATCTCTCTGAAGTTGAGAGTCGTGTTACTTAGAACTGCTTATTTGATAAAAGTAATTGCTTTTAGTCAAATATCTTGGATACGAGAAATCCATTACTATAGTGTATCTGAAGCAGTTTGGTTTAGCTGATAATTTAGTTTGTACTTTAATAATAGTTTAGACACATGAGCTCCACATTAAAATTGAAAGTGATTACCACTTCTAAACTGCGTTTATATTTACATGATTTGTACGAGATATTGACTCTGACAGGTCTTGAACCCGATTAAAATGTGAACACGATCAGTTTCATTGGTGAAATCAGCCGTTTTTTTTGTTTATTTAGCATTGTTTAATAGTAAAATTAGTCCTGTGACGCATTTCCAGCGAGAACCATGACCTAACTGCCGTTAATAATCACTACGAAGTTCACACGGCACGTCACGAGTTTTGTATTGCACAAAAAGTTTACACTACCTGTACATTTAGTTCACACACAGATGCGACTACGCGACTTGCGTACTTGTCGTCATAACGAATAAGGTTGCTGATTTTGCGCTGAGAAATTTTCTTTAAGAACGCACTTTTGTAAACAAAACGCACACCCTCGGCGAGTCCGTACACGTCAATCCCATTTCAAACGAAAATGATTTTTATCTTGCGTCATATAAAGTTCAACTCATCTTGTATGCGGTGCTCCCTACTAGGTCAATAAGGCTCTATTGTATACTAAACCACTAAAGCACACGTACTGCTTTGTGAATCTGTTGGAATACAGCAGTGTTACTACGCTGCTCAACAGCTTCTTGGTTTTAGAAAAAAAAAAAAAAAAAAAAAAAAAAACGCAAAAAAAAAACGCGCACGCGCGCTTATAAATTAAACGCTTGAGTCACAGACAAGAACTGACTTTATTGGATGAAACATACCTTACTACTACATAACCTATGGTAGATGGCGCTACTAGTTAACTATGTGTGATATTGTCGATATAGAACTGACATAAAATAACACCCCCACTTATCGCAATATTCACTAAACAGTTTTATACAAAATTACTCTATACAAACTATGCCAAGAAAAAACATAAATTTATAATGTTTTGCTGAACATAAACTTTTGGTTAAAATGTCAGCCGGCATATCAGCTGTTGGCAAATACAGTACTTTAACAGTATTATCTTTTACCAGATCACGACAAAAATGATATTTAATATCTATATGCTTTGTACGTTTGTGAAAGACTGGGTTTGCACACAGCTTCTGTGCGCCCTGGTTATCATTAAATAGGCTGATTGTGTACATCTTATTGGTTATTTCATATTGTAATCCCTTTAGATATAATGCTTCTCTACATGCCTCAGATAGACCAATATACTCTGATTCAGTGCTAGAGAGGGCTACACATTTCTGTTTTCTACATTCCCATGATATTACTCCATCAGATAACAAAAAACACATTCCAGTATATGATCTCCTATCTACAGAGTTAGAACCCCAATCAGCATCTACATAGCCTGTTATTTCTGAATTACCCTCCTTACAATATTTTATTCCATAACATTTAGTTCGTTTTAGATATTTTAATACTCTCTTTGCATATTCCCAATGCTCCTTTGTGTGGCAATTATTAAATTGACTTAAAAAACTTATAGAATAACTAATATCTGGCCTAGTTAAGACTGCCAGGTACATCAAACTACCAATTAGTTGTTGATAGGGCACATGACTATTAACATCTACTTGACCTTTATTTATATTTAGTTTGACCTCCATCGGAGTATCAACAGTCTTACAATCACTTAAACCAAATTTGCTCAAAAGTTGATCAATATAGGTTTCCTGGTTCAAAGTTACATATCCTTTATCTTTATTGAAGGTTACATTCATTCCAAGACATAGTTTAACTTCACCTAAGTCCTTAATGCTAAACTTATTAGATAAAATCTGTTTCAAGTTCTTAGTTTCAACTTCATCATTGGAAAATATAAAGAAATCGTCGACATAGACTGTTACAATGGTCTTACATTTATTAATATCCTTTGTATACATACATGGCTCTATTTTTGACCTTTTGTAACCATTACTGATCAAACAATTATCAACCTTTTTATTCCAAGCTCTAGAGGCCTGCTTAAGTCCATAAATGGCCTTTTTAAGTTTCAATACTTTGCAAACTGGACTTCTACTATTATAACAATCTGGCATTTTCATATAAATGGTTTCCTCTAAATCACCATTCAAGAACGCAGTCTTTACATCTAAATGGTTAACATCTAAACCTAACTTTACAGACAGTGCAAGTAATAGTCTAAGAGTTGTATGTCTCACTACAGGCGAAAATGTTTCTGTATAGTCTACACCATGTTTTTGAGTGAAGCCCTTTGCGACTAAACGAGCACGGTGACGCACATTATTTTCACTATCGTACTTTTTACGCAAAACCCACTTGCACTGCACTATAGTACCATCTTTTGGTACATCTACGAGTTCCCACGCACTATTTTTCTCGAACGACTGTAATTCATCCTGCACTGCCGCTAACCATTGTGCTTTCTCAGGACCTTCCAAGGCTTCCTGCAATGATATCTCACCCGTGAACATGTTGTCATCTTCTATACAAGTACTTGCAAATCCATATCTGTCTGGTTGCTGCCTACGTCGAGTTGTGTTGACATTGTTGATTATAATGGAGTCTTCACTGTCTGTTGTACCAGACTCAGAGCTATCTGCTGTATCATTTCCACTAGGTACATACAGTTCACTGCTTTCATCTATGTTTAAGCTCTCTGCTTGTTCAAGTGAATCTTCCTGAAGTGTCAAATCTTCTTCCCCCACTGGAACCACATTCACCTCATCTGAACAATTTTCCTGTACCTCCAGAACATTTTCTGTCTCCATCTTCTCCAACACTATAACATCTCGACTGGTAGTGATGACATTAGACTTCGGGTTGTAAATCCTGTACCCTTTGACCTCATTGGAATAGCCGACAAGGATACATTTTTCAGACTTTCTGTCCCACTTTAATCTCTTTTGTTTCGGCACATGTACCATGATTGTACTACCGAAAATACGTAAATGACTTACATCAGGCTTTCTGCCCGTCCATATCTCAAAAGGAGTTTTATAATTTAATGACGTGGACACAGTCCTGTTCTGTAAGTACACAGCAGTGTGTGCCGCCTCTGCCCAAAACCTTTTCTTGAGACCTGCGTCGAACAGTAGACACTTGGCTTTCTCAACGATAGTCCTGTTGTATCGTTCTGAGAGACCGTTCTGCTCAGGTGTGTATGGGTTCGTTTTGTGATGTACTATCCCATGCGACACCAAGAAATCATCAAACTTGTTGTTGCAGAATTCTGTCCCATTGTCACTTCTCAAGATCTTTATGCTGCGATTAAGTTGATTCTCAACCTCTGCTCTATACTTTTGAAAGCATTTCAATGCCTCATCTTTCGTTTTCAAAAAATAAATATATGTCATGCGACTAAAATCATCTATGAACAGCATAAAGTATCTAGACCCACCTATAGATTGGTTTTCCATCGGGCCACAGAGATCGGTGTGCACAATGTGCAGCAACTCAGTACTTCTGCTACCTTCTTTGGGAAAAGGTAAGCGGCTCTGCTTGCCCTCGCAGCATGCGACACATGATGACTTTGATATGTCAGTCTTATTATCAAGTGTCAATCCCTGTACAGCATCTTGCATCTTGTTCAAATACTGGCTGTTGACATGACCTAGACGTCGATGCCAAACTTCACTGGACACCATCACTGCAGCTGATGAACAATATTCAGGCATGTTTACTTTATACACCCCATTCAAAAGACTTGCTGTAGCTACCAGTACTCCTGCTTGGTTGAAAATCTGACAACCGTCATTGTTAAATGAAACTTTGTTTCCTTTTGATATAAGTTGACTTACAGACAACAGATTTGTAGTCAACTTCGGTACGCACATTACACCTTCTACTGTAATATCATATTCACAGGTTCGCGTCTTTGTCGTAATCTGCACGTCTCCAGTACATAATACAGGTACTTTATCTTTATTTGCCACGACAATTTCCTTGATCATAAGATCCCGCGACACATTTGACAACCATTCTTCGTTCGCGGTAAGATGAACACTCGCCCCGGAGTCAATATACCAATCGCTTTTGCAAAATTCACCATTCAGGAACACGGCGCTAAACGCATTACTGCTTGTACGTTCATTTTTATTAGTATTCGATGAATTTTTGTTCGAAACTGTACACTGATTGCGGTAATGGCCTGTTTGTTTGCATTTGTAGCATGTTATGACTTTTGGTTTTGACTTTGACATCTGCTGGGCGTTGTCTTTGGTCGCAGTGTTACCAACATTCCGGTTCTTCTTCAAACTCGCAAACGCGCCACTGGAATTGACAGCGCTATTGTCGCCGCCGTTTCCGCTTTCTTCCATGTCCAACAACTTGGTTTTAATGGCGTCTGCTGTCAATGGTATGCCGCAATGCTCGATCGCCATTATCATTGGGGAATATTTTTCGGTTAATCCTGCTAATAAAAGCGATGCGACCCACTCATCATTTATGTTAAAACCCGTGCCACTCAATTTTTGGCTTGTTTCGATGATTTGAGTTACGTATGAAGTCATTGAAGCACTATTTTCGAGTCGTATGGAAATTAAACTCCTCAGTAAACTGATTCTCCTCGTAAACCCTGAGTCGTCAAATAGGTTCTTTAATTTCTTCCATAGCTCATGGGTCGTTAGCACACTTTTTATGTGTACGTACAGCGAGGAATCTATTGTTAGAATCAGCTTGGCTCTGGTTTTCGCGTCACCTGCTGCTCCTATTTCTCTCGGTACAGTCTCCGACTTGATGCAATCAGACATTCCCTCCAGAACTAAGAAATTCTCAGCCGCGAAAGCCCACTCACTGTAGTTCTCTCGTCCTTTTAATTTTGGCACACTGACAAGATAGTTCGTCGTCATTTTCACAGTCACAGGTTTAATCACAGTTTATCTCAATCTGCAAAGTCTATTTCCAGTATTTCCACTAAGAATGTCCAAGAAAATTGCGAGATAACTAACTTTTCTGAAGTATTCTGGGCACATAACCTCTTATAAATTAAACGCTTGAGTCACAGACAAGAACTGACTTTATTAGATGAAACATACCTTACTACTACATAACCTATGGTAGATGGCGCTACTAGTTAACTATGTGTGATATTGTCGATATAGAACTGACATAAAATAACAGAAAAGGAAGGCTAAATACCCTGAGCCACAACCGATGACAAAAGTATCTATTAATTTATTTATTTTCGACTTACAACTAACATTACTGGTCTGAACCTAGTTCGATACTGTGGCTATCCACTAATTTGAATAACACATGTTAGTTAGAAATTAATCTACAAATCTACAACTAAAACCAAACAAACAATTATGTATACAGGTATCTACACAATAAACTGTTACTGTCCTACCATATCATTGAATAGGTAATATAGGCACAAACATGCTGGTTATTTATTAAAAACTGTATAAGAAATGTACACTCTTTCAATGCATTCAAAACTCAACTTAGCCAGCACATAATTGCGGATCGATCACTTCTGGAGAAATGAATGCATTGGATGGGTAAATATTAAGTTGTAATACTGATGACGAACTTATTGTAATTTATATTTTTAGTATTGTTCTCAAGTAAGTGACTTATGTTTTTATTGAGAATAAAGTTTCTTTAAACCGAAACCGAAAACTAAAAAAAGGTTTGGTCAACAAAAATTACAACATTTAAACCTTAATAATGAAATTGTTTAAACAAAATTAATTATTCAATATCACCGTTTCAGCCTTGTAACGAAAACGCTGATTAGCTAAAATCAGAAGTAAAACAATTAGATCCAATTACACTGTGAAAAGGATTCTTTGGGAATTTGAAACTCTTTAGTTTTCTTGCTAATTTCAAATTAAAGTAATTAATACGATAAGACAGTGAAATCAAACATGGCTAGGAAAGTAACAGAGCGGTAGATATCTTTGTTAGTGAACTAAATCTAGACTTCTAAACCTTTTATTACTACGTAGACACTCTGTATAAAATAATAAAAAAAAAAAACCGACTTCAAAAACACAAAAAAGTGAAAAATAACTTAAGCTTCTGAAGTCGGTGACTTTTGTTTGTTTTATTCAGTTTTTTGTCACCGACTTCAGAAGCTAAAGTTATTTTTCACTTTTTTGTGTTTTTGAAGTCGGTTTTATTTTTTGCAAAATAGTTTTTTTATTTTTCCATTTTTAGTTGTAATATCCTTTACAAATATTTCATATTCATTAATTTTACGTTGTTAACAATACATGTCACGGTAATAGGCTTATCCGCAATAAAATGGAACTTAACATACCTAACTCTCGAAATCTGGGCGTCCTGTACACATCTGCGTACCCCGTCAGAGCATACAGGCGTGATGGTAAGTTAAGATGTTGCGTAAACAATAAACATCCAAGCGATTGCAGCAATCACGACAGATTTGCCGTCTATTTTTGAAGAGTTCTATTGTATATCTCCGAAGATCAGGATCAGATCTTCACCAAATTTAAATGGGACCACCTCAGGAGTATACTCTTTCAAATAAAAAAAGAATTTTGAGAATCGGTTCACAAATGGAGGAGAAATCAGGTAACATACATAAATAAAAAAAATAAAATAAAAAATACATACACACGAACATATAACCTCCTCCTTTTTTGAAGTCGGTTAAAAAGGTTTGAAGTCATCGTTCTTTGTAATTTTTGCAGTTACCTCCTTTCCAGCCATAATAATAACAAATAAAATGTATACCAGGTGATCCTGAATTTCAGACATCCGTTTCGATTTTTTCTTTCTTTTTTCTAAGAGTATCTAGCTAAAACTGACTGACTGACTACTTAAGTAGTAGTCAGTAAATCAAGATTGACCAAGTGGTCTAGTGGTCGCAAGCGTGACTGCTGAGCATGACTTTCTGGGTTCAATTACAGGGTAACTTTTTCATTTGGAATTTCTCGGTAGCAGTCACGGAGTTTGGATTTGTGCACGGTTAGCAAGTTGTCGGGTCTGGGTGTTTGTGTATGTGAGTTTAAATGTTTGTGAACGCACCCACGATACAGGAGAAATTCTTAAAAAAAAAAGAAAAAAAAAACTCGCCACGTATAACATTGGCCTTAAAAATAACTGCTAAGATCTGCAATCCTTAAGTGGAACAAATAGGGGTTGTAAGTTAGTATGAAAATACGTCAACGGGCAAAGCTAGTGCGCGTCAGCTAGTGCTATTTATATGAAACGCTAACAAAATCTTTGATCTGATCAAAGCTATTCTCTCCTATTTTCTCGACCTATCTAAATGTATATCTAATTAACTTCAGTCATATTTCTTTGCTTCATCATGAAAGCATTGCCATTGTATTTTATTAGCCGACATGGGAATCGCATTAGTAACGCTAATGCAATGTGCGTTGCTTACTCCTTATATTTATATTGCAGCCAGACGTATTTCTGAAATAAAATACACATTTTTCTCTGTGGTGTGATTCTATAAGTGGCTTTATAGAAAAGTTACTTTTAATGTCAAAAATGAATTGATACCACTCTAGTTTGAGCCCACACGCATCCACGTGTTGGTCAAAAAATGTACTGCAGGAATATTCTACCGAAATGTATGGTAACCCATGGCCTAGCCTAGGTACTCAAATAAGTAAAAGTAAATTTTAACGAAATCCATTCAGTCGTGTATGTGTAAAAAGTAACAGACAGATATAGTAAACATTTCGATTTTATTAATCATACATAATCAAAGTAGCACTTATTTATATATCTTTGACATTCGTTACAGATAGTGATCGGCCAGAATGTCGGACAACCAGTCTAACCAAGAAGTATCGTATTACCCAGTACTAACTGGGTTGAAGTCGGATAGGCAGTAGGTCCATGTCAAATACTGGTATTCAGCTGCATCCGTTTTGACGAGAAATGAACCCCAAGTTAATTGAGAAAAATTCGAGACATAGATGAAGCATCCAATTAGTCCTCTATAAGATGCTGCGCATAACTCTTACTCATATACTGATGATAGTGACACAACTGTATTACCTTACCTCACAATTTACCCCAATTTTATCAAAAAATCCCAGGGTAACAAAAACTCACGAAATATCTACCCTGATTTCATCGGTGTGTTTAACAAGATTTACTCGATAGACCAGTGGCCCAACCACGGAATCCCTCACAGGCGTAGTGCCAACATATGGAGAAAATCCAATCGTGTTTCGGACCAACCAATAATCTGTTTAAAACGCACCGCACCGGACCGAAATTTTCATCGCTGGGTCTAGTTGTGGAAATGTCATTGGAAATTCAATTTCTGCAATTTGTCCACTTGTGCTGTGGGTTAGGGTGAAATTTTGTTACATTTACACGTGCCTAAAGCAGCTACCTCTACAGTACTGGATTATAATAATCTATAGCATAGATTATATACGAGCCAAAGTAAGTTTATTTGTTTGTTACCGTTTTACGCCTAAAACCACTGAACCGATCATCCTGAAAATTTGCATACATTATCAGATATACAGAAACGGACATAAGATACCTTTCATTCGGAAAAAACATATTGTTCCCGAGGAAAATTACAATATTCACTAGCAAAGCCGCGGCCGCGGGCAAAGAATTGGTAGCTTGACGTAGAAAACAATACGCGGTTTTCTTCCATTTAAAAGTAGATGAAACATAATATTATGAGTTTTTCAGGGTTTAAGCAGTAAATATTCAAAAGTTGATTTAATTTAGGAGCAAAATATGCTGACGTTTTTCAAATCACAAAACTCACAAATAAAAAGCTTGTTGAGTGCAATTGTACCTAGAGGTACTTTGCGACATATTCATTCAACAATAAATTCATGAATATTGAACAAAACTCTTTGCATCAAAATCCAAATTGGTAGGTTTACGTTTGCACAGCTTTGAGCCCATTGTTAATCTATGGATAAGCTTAGCCCATCATACATTTTGCAATGGACTAAATTTATTTAAACAAAATAATAGCCCGTACTCGTACTCGCTGCTAAGTAACAAAATGGAGAATATGCACAATATTTTAAGATTTGACTTATTTCATTTAGTTTTAGTAGTTGGAGAACTATGTTATCTTTATATCGATCAAAATATAAAAATAAATACTGAAAAACTAATAAAAAGTAGAGTTATTACTGAGCAAAACAAACAATTAGAAACAGTCAAATTGGCAGAACAAAAAAATACTTCCAACAATAATAATTAAGTATTACTTGTTTCAATATAAATTGAAATTAATGTTCTTACCTGAATCCCTTTATCCATTTTACGGATAAGTTATGATCATCATTAATTATACGGAACCCAAGTCCTTTCAATCAAAGTTAAACATTTATTTTTTTACATGAATCAAGTTTTAAGAAGTTGTTTTAGAAACTTCTCAATTGACCAAAATGATGTGATTCGGTGATACTAAAAATACTAGCGGTAGGTATAATTATTTTGTAACAACTTTGTGTCGAAAATTCTGTGCTGTTATTTAATTAAAAATGACGTTTGAACGTAAAACCTTTTTGCTAAAATTGACGTAATATTCGGGTTCAGGTAGGTCCCTTGTGAATTTACCTGTTTTCGTTTAAAAGTTGTTAGATGTCTAAAACTTGCTTGCAGAACGCAAACAATTTTCAGACGTCTATAACGTCCAAAATTATTGAGAAGAAATGTTGACTTAGTGGTCTTGGATACGAATTTATGCACAACGGTTTCAAAACGGTGAAGGAAAAAATTACCTACTTCATCTAATAGAGAATAGAACTATGTTCTAGCAGTTCCAACATCATAGGCCAGTTATGTCAGTAATTTTACATACATAATAATATTACGTCTGTTATCTTCGAAAGGTTAGGCAGAGGTGTACACCCACATTGCGCCAGATATTTAAGTCCCGTGTAATAGGAGGGAACTCAATTGCCATGAACCGGACACGAATTCAGGCAATCCAATCCAAGGCCGTATACAGAAAGAAAACTGGTAGCCGGCGCCGATCTACCAGCGCTTATAGGAACCGGTCTATGCAGGTAACCGGCGCAGGCATTTATATGAACAAGCGCCGATAAGCGCCGAAAGTCGCCGACAAGTTCCGAAAATCTACGACACGCGCCGGTCAGCGCTGGCGCCACCCGCCATATAAAATTAATGAACAAATACGACAACACGTACAACAACGACGGCACCGGCTACCAGCTTTCTTTCTGTATACGGCCTAACTCTCTGGCTGCTACTGAGAAAACAACCCAAATAAGTGTTAATTCCATATAGAACAATATACACTTAACACGACTCAGGAATCGATCCCATGACCTCATGCTCAGTAGTCGCGCTTGCGACCACTACACCAATAAGGCAGTCTGTAACAAAAATAGAGATGAAACAAGACAAAATCAAAGCCCCACTCGATAGCCAGCTGTCCGCTACATAGCAACACAATTAATGAGAGAACCACGATTTCCCCAACTGTTAACCACACTAATTGCGTTATTATTGCATTTTCCTTCCCTCTTTCACATTTACAGGAAAAGTTTTTCCTGTAAACGTTAGCTGCCCAAGGTTAATTTCATTGTTTATCTGGTTTCTCTAACAATACTACTGTTAGATGAAAGAACAGACCGTAATTACTGGATTGTCTTCAGATCCATTGTCTTATGGTTTCATTTGATGTTTTTTAGGAATTGTAGAAGAGGAGATATTTTACGAATCTTGAAGGTCTATAGAAAGTGATAACGATGGTGGAAAAGTTAAAGGGATACTGAGATTTGTTTTATGAAAATCGCCCCAGGCCCGGAACTGTATGTTGTGTGGGTCCTTCTAACATTTGTTCTATGCGGGAAAACTTACCCGCGACACGCAGTGCAGCAGTCAATCGGTCAGCCACTGAACCAACTGTGCCATATGACATGAGCAAAAAGCATTGTATCAAGTCGGTTGAAATTCGTTGTAAAACTTAAAGGGGCCGGTGTATCGTACCTGCATGACTACTCTAAGAATTAACCGCCGAAACAAACTCAGAGGTACCTTTTTTTAAAGTGATTACCACTTCCACTCCACTGCTTTCCTAAGCCATCAGATATCCTCAGTTTGTTCTGACTATCAGTTAATGATAGGATACAACATTGGTTAATAATTTTCAAAATCTAATACTAATATGACGATACAGTCAGTCCCAGTTAATGTATTATATGTCATAATCAGAATTTTGCGTGTTCAAGAATTCCAAATGAGCCAACTCATTAGCCAATAACCACATGCATTAGTACCGACACACTTCAAGAACATACCATCCATTATTTCCGAGACGTGCTCAATATTTTAAAGGAGCCACGCTTGCAGTTTTCCTTCTGAAAGCCGTCAATTTATCAAGCTAGGTTTAGCCAGCGGTCCTCTGAATATTCCAGAAGTTTTCAAGGGACTTGCCGAGTTGCCTAAAATGAAACGTTATAGCGTTAATAAACCTTTTTGGCGTGAAATGATAGCACGAATCTGGAGGTGTTTTTGTTTGTACATTTTCCGCTTGATTAAAAATGCATCTTATTTATGGAGGTCCAAATTACCGGAAAAACGGACCAACCTTTTAACGCTGTTTTTATTTACTTCACGTTTTTGTACGGGTATTATTTTAAGTGTTGATGTTTTGGATCGGCTTACAGCTTAGCCTGTTTACTTTTGTTTATCCACGAATTTGTATTAAAAACATTCTAAAGCCAGAATGTTAAAGGTGTGAAATTTTAGGGTGACTTTGTGGGAGAGAAATAAATGTTTGTTTATAATGTTATGTGTATCCATAAATTACTTAATTACTAGTATTATCATTTACACTGAAAACGGGATATTTACCATGTTAAAAAGGACGGATGTTGAATGAAGTTACTTCATCTTTTCACACCTTGTCAGCTGAACGAATTTCGATGCTTGACAAAATCTTGTATGTTATAAATTAAGCCCATATTCCGAGTACCAACAATACCAATTAAGAGAGCTTTGTTGAGCTCACAGGCATAAAAATGAAATGAATGCACTCCTAAAATATTGAAAACCGGTCATGTCTGTCTTTTATACCCTGGTTTATTTGCAACACTAGCTGAAATACATTCAGATAATAGATTACTCTCTTGATACACTGTAATTGAAAACTACAGGAGAAATTACACTTAAGAGTCGCACTCTTAGAAATAACAGTTCTCTGCGACTGAAAAGGATTGGAGCATGGAAAAGTGCGATTGCGTGTCGCCAGATGAGTTTCAACCTTACAATCACAATACTATTTTGTAGTATTTTTGGTTATTTTCTACACAGTTAAATTACTTGAGCAACAAATATTTAAGCCAAAGGACTCCCAGTATTTTTGGTTCTCCATAGTCTGCAACCATAATGAAAGTCCATGCGGAGAAAACATGATGAAAAGCAAAAACCTCACATGCCATATGAATTTTGTACTCCAGTTTAGTCTGGTTTGCAAAAACATTCCTAGTGATTCAATTATGAAATCGTCCCCTTATCTGAGGAACATATTGTAGCAGCCTACAAAAGAAAAGACCCCAGATTGTCGGAAAACATATAAACTCCCCAGCCTCCTTCGCAGAAACAAGTTGGGACGTAATTATTTTCGGAGGACAAACTGTTCCCGAAGTAATTGCCAACATTACACGACAAACAACAAATAAGGATTTCACTTACCTACTTACTAAGTCCAGTTTTACTTTCTGTTCGATGTTTTGATGGTTCGTTCATCGGACGAGTGCGAAATATCTTGAATAACAATGTTATGGTACGCGATCGGAGGAACGCGCCGTCGACACGGCCTGTCGTCGCCATAAGACGGACAGACGGCGAGCTAGCCCATTACTCACCATCCGGGCGTTTCCTCCCGCCTGATTCGGTGCAGGTACCTCCCAAAACAATCATGTCCGGTAAGGACCTGTGTCAGACAGAAGGTGAGGGCGCCGCGGCGCCTCTCAAGCCACGTCTCAAAGAGGGGACTTACCGCCACTATCGTGGCGTGCCCTACGTCACAAGCCTTCTATCTTCGTAATTTTTCGTTAATTTGATAAAACAAAAAAATAAGTATTCAATATTTTTCGATAAACAGTATTAATTTTTTTTTGGTCAGGAAACATCCCTATCTTATCTTTTTTTTATAAATCGCGAGCGACGATAGGTTTTTTCGAATAGATAAAGAATAACATACCAATCGTAAAGCTAAAACTAAAACATAATTATTTTCGTCAACACCCATGCGACACAACCATAACACAACATTCGAAACTCAAGTGTTCTATGAAAAACGCAGGCAACTAAAAAATAACGTTTTAAAACTTTCCTATTTCCGAGAATAGACAGCGTGCGGAAATTGGACTGCCTATTTCAATTGTTACGCTGGTGAGCGGTGTCACAAGACTCCGCAAGCCTGTGTTAATTCCGACACTGACTCACAGGTTTACCAACGTTTAAATTGTTCTATAGCACCAAACTTTAGGGGCAATTTCTGTTGTGTTACTGGTTTTGTAACTTTAAGAACTAAGAATGGTAAAAAAGGGTATACCTAACTTTTTTTTTGTATGGTACGAAATCACCAAATGACTCCTCCCGCTCTGAGCGGAGTGGAAGGGAGTGTCAGGCTTCTACTGACTAAAAACCACCCATGTTCCTTCTTAGCCTTTTGTATACCGAACCGTGGTATCCCTTTCGAACAACCCGCAGCGGAGTATACCTACGATAGAAAATAAGAAATCTTCAAACTAAATCTATGTTTATTTTGATTGTGACCTTAAGTTTTGTTTGAGATTGTTTTTGATACTGTAGTGATAGGTGTCACAAAACTCCTCTCCTAAGCTGTGTTAACACTGACTCACCCATTTATATGTAACAATGTCGAATAAATGTAGATAGTTGGCTAGCATAGACCGTAAATTTTGGGACTGACCTGGTGTGACGAAGCAATCTTCTTCAGGGGCCCCTGTCCTTCGATGATGAATGTAGCAATCGCGTAGGCTGGAGTCGATATAGAATCTGCTATTGTGCTGAACGATTGAAAATTGTGATGATTGGCTTTATAGGCTCAAGCTTCCGGAGCGAGCTCTTAGCAAACGTGCGGGTTACTTTTTCCGTTGAGAAGAGAATGTGGCAACATCTGAGCGTTCAGTGTTGCGCGCTTTCAAAAACGTTTCGTTTTAGGCATGCCCCGTTTGGAATATGCTAGTCGATTAAGTTTTAATCGGTTTAAAAAGAATGAATAGATAATACGTAGTATTTGTGCGTACATAACAATATACAAAAGTACCGAACATGCTGCCGGCGATAAAATAATGCTTATTTTATCTGAGAACTATCATACATAATGCTATACTAACTTAAGACTAAAAACATGTAATGCTATTTGCTTAAGAGATGCCTATTCTACAGGCAATGGGCAGACCTTAACTACAGGTCGCTTAGTAAGAGTGCTACCGATGCGTACAGTTACGACTCTGGTATTACCGTCGGCGCCGGGATGCAGTTGATGCACGCGCGCGAGACGCCATTGCAGTGGTGGTAGTGTGTTGTCGATCAACACGACTACAGAACCCTCCCTAAGGGGGGTGTTAGTATTGTCGTGGAACCATTTACCTCTTGGTTGTAGCTGGTGTAAATATTCTACGCTCCAGCGTTTCCAAAAATGTTGAACGGCTTGTTGAATAACCTGCCATCTAGCGAGGCGATGGGGATTGTCGTTAGACAAGTTAAATTCAGGTAAAGACGTTAATGGTTCCCCGATGAGGAAATGTCCAGGAGTAAGGGGTAATGGATCAGTAGGATCATTACTAAGTTGACAGAGAGGTCGTGAATTACAGATAGCTTCAATTTGACAGAGTAGAGTATTGAATTCGTCCTGAGTTAATTTTAATGTACCTATGACACGATGTAAGTGTCGTTTCAGACTACCTACGGCTCGTTCGACGAGACCGGCGAAATGCGGAGCATACGGAGGATTAAACAGCCAGGTGATTTGCATGTTTGTCAGCTGGTTGTTTATCTCAGTCTGATTTGACTCGTTTCGCAGAAACGTGTAAAGTTCGGAAAGATACCTGTCACAACCTACAAAATTCCGTCCGCAATCGGAACGGATTGTTTTGCAATACCCGCGCCGGGATATGAACCTACGCAATGCGTTCAGAAAAGATTCGGTTGAGAGATCGGGAACTAATTCCAAATGGATTGCTTTCGTTGATTGGCAAACGAAGACGCATACGTACGATTTGTAAATTTTCGCGTTACGAAGTTTACTCGATTTAAGAAAGAAGTGTCCCGCAAAGTCAACAGACGTATTTAAGAAGGGACGAAGTGATCGAACCCTAGTAGTAGGTAATTGAGCCATTGATGGCTGTGGCGGGACCGGTCGTGCACGAACACACGATACGCAGCGTCGTGTTCGCATACGAACAGCATCGCGAGCACACAGGATCCAGTAGGTCTGTGCGAGGGCAAACTGCAAAGTTTGGGGTCCCACATGTAAATGTGTTTTATGATAGACATCAATGAGAAGATTAGTGAAATGGTGTTTCTTGGGTAACAGAATCTGATGCTTGGCATCATACGGTACGTTGGCCTGACTTATTCTGCCGCCGACCCTGAGGAGTCCGGCATCGTCCAAGAAAGGTTTTAATTTTTGAAGACGTTTTATACATCTATCGTCGTCCTTGAGACGCGAGATGTCTTCAAAAAAGCATTCACTTTGGACAAGTGATATAATTCTATTGAGAGCTTGTTTTGTCTCAGGAACTGTGACATGTTTAGTCGTAGGGCTATTGGATTTACGGCATTTATTTATGAATCGTAACATATACGAAATTACGCGTAGCATCCTTGGAAGCGATGAAAATCGCTCGATGAACTCTAAGCTATTAGGGTCATTGGTTTGTGTGAGAAGAACGTGATTGCGACGTTCTTCGTCGGTGTGACATACGACGTTAGTCTTAGGCCACTCAGACTCGTTTTTACTGAGCCAACCGGGTCCCGTGAACCATAGTTGATGGTTCAACTGAGAGGGGAGAACACCACGAGACGCGGGGTCTGCGGGGTTGTCTGCGGATTGAACGTGGCGCCACTGCGAGGCAGGCACGTTGCTTGTTGTATCCGCTATGCGGTTGGACACGTATGTCCGCCACTTGTCTGGAGATGAACGTAACCAGGCAAGAGTTATAGTGGAATCAGACCAAGCGTAGACTTGGTCGAAACACAATCTACTGCTGTAAGCAGTGATGACCTTTTTTATCAATTTTGATAATAGATGAGCACCGCACAGCTCCAATCTCGGGATGGTAAGCCGTTTCAAAGGCGCAATTTTTGTTTTCCCTATGAGAAGGTGTGTGCTGATGGCACCGTTCGAGTCAATAACGCGAATGTAGACGCAGGCGGCGTACGCCTTTTCAGATGCGTCGGAGAAGCCATGAAGTGACACTTGATGTGTGCTAGGAAGCACATGCCGAGGTAACGCGATGTCTTGTAGTAACGGTAGCTCGTCGATGAACCGAAACCACAAGTCACAGATACCCTGTGGAGGGGTAGCATGCCAACCTGTGCCTGATACCCATAGAAGTTGAATTAAATGCTTCACGAATACTGTCACTGGGCTTAGGAATCCGAGGGGATCGTAAATCTTTGCAATTTCTGCCAACATTATGCGCTTTGTACATTTGCGTGAGTTAGCCACTTCATTCGTTTGATAGGAAAAGACGTCAGATTTAGGGTTCCACTTGAGCCCCAAGACCTTGACAGAAGTGTCAGTGTCGAGTGCTGACAAAATAAGAGCGTCATCATGATCGGAAGCTTCATTGTTTAAGTGCGATAAAAACTCGGAACTATTACTGGTCCATTTGCGGAGTTCGAAGGTTCCTGCTTTACAAATGGAAGTTAGCTGGTGCTGAAGAGTGATAGCATCTTCAACCGTATCAACTCCAGTAACAACATCATCAACGAAGACTTCGTTAAGAAGTACTTGCGAGGCAAGTGGGAAATTATCAGCTTCATCAATTGCTAATTGACGAAGTGTTCGCAAAGCTAGGAAAGGTGCAGAAGCGACGCCGAATGTGACAGAGCACATACGATACTCCTTTACGGGATCATGGGGAGAGAATCTCCAAAGAATCCGATGGAAGTCCCGGTGTTCTTTACAAAGACCGATGTAGCGATACATCATCTTGAGATCGGCCGTAAAGACTATTTTATGAAGTCTGTACTTCAGCAAGATTTCAGAAATGTCTTGATGCAATTTCTGACCAGTGAGGAGATTATCGTTAAGAGAGCGACCTGACGTAGTCTTGCATGAAGCGTCGTACACAATACGATATTTCGTAGTGGTTGCGGAACTCTTCACCACAACGTGGTGGGGTAGATAGTAGGGGGGAGTGCCCGGACTCGCAGAGTCTGTCACTGGCTCCATATGTCCCAAGTCTAAATATTCTTGGATACCTTTATTATAATTCTCTCGTAAGGCAGGGTCGCGAGACAGGCGTGCCTCTAGTTTAGTTAAACGCGAGAGAGCTATAGCACGAGAATCGCCCAAGGGTGTAGCATTCTCCTTGAAGGGTAGAGAAACTATATATTTCCCATTTGCATCTCGTGTGTGAGTATCGACGAAGATCGACTCACAGCGTAATTCATCTTTTGTAAGATGTGGATGTTCTGCTATGGATTCCAACTCCCAGAACCTTTGAAGTTTCATGTCAAGTTGACAAGTAGTCGAGTTGACACTTAGTCGTTTCATACTTTCATATGAAATTCTACCACCTATCAGATAACCAAAAATGCTGTTGATGGCCACGGGTGTCCCCGGTGGACCCTTGATATTATCCAGGAGCAGTATGCTATCCAGATAGTCAGATCCCAGTAGCAGTTCAACAGGCCGCGTTGAGCGTAATTCTGGGTCTGCTAGATCAAGATTTTGTAGGTGTTGAAACTTCTGAATATTCCCAATTGATTTAGGAAGATTGGCAGTGTAGCTAGTCAGGTTAGGTAGGATAAAAGCTTCGATATGAAGCTTCGGTTCGGGTTTGTTGTGAGGTGTGACCTCGCACAACACGTAACCGCGTGGTTGGACTTCGCCACCAATACCGGTGAGAGTGGTGCCTGCCCGCGCGGAGTACCGCGGCAGGCCGAGACGTTGGACGCACGACTCAGAAATGAGCGTAATCTGCGCACCTTGATCCACAAGGGTGCGAACGGACCTCGGCGTGTAAGGCCCTTGGTTCAAGAGTCGTACATTTACAAGCGCAGTCGTGAGTAAGACTGTACAGTTCTGACTCGAAGGATGCCCCGTACCTCCATGTAATGGAGGGGGCGTGAAGGTTTCCGCTACTGAGCGCAACTCAGGGGAAGAAGATGACTCCGTAGCCAGCAAGACGTTTGGAGTAGGCGCATCAACATGTAGTAATGAATGGTGCCTTTGAGTGCAGACGCGGCAAGTATGGCGCGACTTGCAGTCCCTTTGTTCATGACCAGAAAATAAACAATTGGTACAAAGTTTATTTTGTTCCACGAAAAGTTTTCGTTCCTTTAAAGTGAGCGTATGGAACTTCTCACATTTATATAAAGGATGTGAATTGTCCTTACAATACGCGCATTTAACTTTATTTAAGTTATCCACTGCAGTTGTTGCATGTACGCTCATAGCACGCGGTGCATTATGTTGCACGTCAGAATGCGCATGAGTAAGCGACATCGCACGCTTTCCCGCCATAGCATGGCGCGATGACGTCACCGCAGCTGACCGGGCTGAGCCGGCCGCTCCGCCAGCAGCAGTGCGGGCGGGCGCCGCGCGTTGCGCAGACCCCGCGGATGTACTTGCAGTACGCGCGGATGCAGTCATCACTTCAGATGCCGCCAATTCCTTATCGAGGAAATCGAGAAATTCAGTCACGTCAGGAATTTCACATGAAGTTTTTAATGACAATTCAAAACGCCTACGAATATTAGGGGTAATTTTTCGTAGCAGAATATTTAATAGTACGAAACTCCAGTCGTCAACTGGTAAACCTAATGATTTCAAAGCAGTAATATTCTCGTGATAACAATTTATCAAATTACGTAAACTTGATTCAACATTTTTCTCGTTAACCGACTCACAGTCAAAAATGTTGTCAAAATGTTTTGTTGAAATGATTCGTTTGTTTTCATAACGTGAAACTAATACCTGTAAGGCATTTTCGTAATTAGAATCCGTAACGGGAATAGATTTGATAAGATTATACGGTTCATCTTTTAAAGATAATAACAAATATCGGAAGCGTTCGACATTTTTTAAGGTGACGTTGTCATGTACAAGTGATTTAAACAAATCGTAGAAAGCATTCCAATCAGTTAAAACACCAGTGAATGTTTGAAGCGATAAGCGCGGTAAACGAATATGTGATTGCGTTGATTGTTGAGCGCAACAGTTCGAATGTGATACCCCATTAAATCCGCCGCAGACAGACGTAATGCTTTGTTTACGCTCCTCCTTAAACGTGTCTAAGGCAACTTGGACCTTAAAGTACAAAGAATCGAATTGATTTCTCACGGCTAAATTGTCATCGCGGTTAAATGTCTCACTCTTTGCTGATAATTTTTCAATTTTCGCTTGAACATGAAAAAATGATTTTTTTATTAAGGCTAACTCTTTAACTCGAACTCGAAATTCGGCTACATTATTCGAACAGTCTACAATCTTTTGAATATTGTTAATCGCTAAATCACGTTCAAATATCAATTGTTCAATCTCCATAGCGGACATTTTGTAAGAAATTGAGTTGTTATACTGTGGAGAATAACAATGTTATCACGAGATTAAAGAAAAATGTTAGTTGTTTATTATAAGAGTTCTATAATTTGTCGCAAGTTATAGGTAAGTTGTAATATAACATGTAATGTTAAATACAAGGATAATATTTCCCGTCGGTAGAACCCGAGCTAAAGAAACTTGAACACTGTGCCGTATGCAATACGAGCTACAGTTTATTCAATACTGCAATTATGACAGTAAGCGATAATTTGGTTTTCCGGTATGTAATACCTGAACCTTAGATTACACATAAGTACGTAAATACTAAATGTAATATTATGTACGTTGTACAAAATAAAGAAATGAGTTGCAACAAACTATATTTAGAGTATTTAGACCTATGAATACTAGGCAAATGACTTCACGCGCGCCCGCTCCAAGTGGGTATATCTAAATACCGCCCGGTTCCGGAAAATTATAGACGAATGTAATTTCGCCTAAAGTGATCAAAAGCATATAAAACCATATATAATTAGAATGATCTCGTTGAGATCTAACTGTACGTATAGGTATTTTTGAGAAATATCGCACGACGTTGTCGGAAACTCGATATTAATAATTTGTAAGTGGAGGTAGGTTCTCGCAACTTACGAACAAAGACAAATGAATTTACTTGAAATTGTTATTGTACAGCACAATTAATACGTATAAATCAATACCAGATGGTGAGATCCGGCTCGAACTCATTTATGTCGAATAAATGTAGATAGTTGGCTAGCATAGACCGTAAATTTTGGGACTGACCTGGTGTGACGAAGCAATCTTCTTCAGGGGCCCCTGTCCTTCGATGATGAATGTAGCAATCGCGTAGGCTGGAGTCGATATAGAATCTGCTATTGTGCTGAACGATTGATAATTGTGATGATTGGCTTTATAGGCTCAAGCTTCCGGAGCGAGCTCTTAGCAAACGTGCGGGTTACTTTTTCCGTTGAGAAGAGAATGTGGCAACATCTGAGCGTTCAGTGTTGCGCGCTTTCAAAAACGTTTCGTTTTAGGCATGTCCCGTTTGGAATATGCTAGTCGATTAAGTTTTAATCGGTTTAAAAAGAATGAATAGATAATACGTAGTATTTGTGCGTACATAACAATATACAAAAGTACCGAACAAACAATAACGTTTTAATTGATCTACAGAGTCGCTTTCGTAGAAACTTTAGGGTCAATTTTCAAATATACTCCAGTCTATTTCTAAATAAAAATTCTGTTACTCATCATGGTTTATTATAGCGTATTGTGAATGTAAAGGCATAACTAAGAAGTAAAAAGCTATACTAAACGTAACAACAAAATATATAAACTAAACTAAAAATAAACTAACTATAAAAGGGCATCGAAAAACTCCTCCTCAACGCTGTCAGCAGGTAAAGTGTCCAAGAGACTGGCAGCGTTGCCGCGTTGTAAGATAAAGAAAGATAATAATCATAATAATTGTTAGAAGTAAAATAATAGTACTATTACTTCATGCGCTTTTCTTTTGTATTCTCCCTAAAAACAAGACAAATTCACGCACTCTAATTTCCGGAGTTTCTCAAACCAAATGTCAACATATCTTTTGAATCCCTTGAAATTGAAATATGAGAATTCGTGTCTTACATTGTACCAATATTTCCCGAGACTTCGTTAGCGTTGACTTTTGGATCCCCAAATGGCTTTTACTGGCTCTAAATGTAACATATATTGTGTGTTAAAACACTCCAGCTCAAAATTCCTCTGTGTGTGAACATCAACATCCGTTCAGCTGATGCGGCATGATTGAGTTAGGAAATACTCAAACTTCCACGTCGAAAATATTAGTTTTGAATTTTATGGAGCTTGCTGCTGTTTGCTTGTTAGAGTTTATAGATAAAAACAAAACGTTTGAAACCAAATATTTTGCTGTAAACCCTAAAAACCAAAAAAAAAATGACATAAATGTACCTTTTGATTCATCATTCTCCTTCCCATATCCTAATTTATTTCCGTTCGCCATACCATGTCTTGGACCTTTTGATCATTTTCGCAAATAAATCATCAAAGTTTATCTTCCCAAAGCCTCGTAATTTGATTGATTTCCAATTTTTCATCAAACCTTCAACTTTATTCCGTGCCATTGAAAATAAACAGAATGAAATTGGAACACTTTTTGTTCTTTGTACTATTTTATACACAAAGCTCTGAGGGACGTACTCCAAATGTTCAGAGCTATAAAACTAGATATTGGCAGTGCTCTTTTTACTGTGCTGCGCGTGGAAAGCTTCAATGGAAGGATTGAAAGGCTTTTAGTAGCTTCAGGTTATGTCGGATAACGTCAGTCCAAGGATGGCTCACAAAGACTGCACTTACGTGTTTCGTGTCCCGTATGTCATACGATTTTTTTATGCAGTAGTGTATTTATGCATTATTAACTGATCAATTTTTTTCAAAAAATAAAACCAACTGCAGAAACACAAAAAAAAACTGGCAAAAAACTAAATCAAACAAACAAAAGTCACCTACTTCAGAAACTTAAGTTATTTTTCACTTTTTTGTGTTTTGGTGTCGGTATTATTTTTAATTTTACAATTAAATCTCTTTAAGGCTCCAGAACAGTCGGCTAAAAAGACAGCTGGCTTAACTAACACATATTTATCTAAATGGCAATGTCGTCTCTGCCTAGAAACAATTATCATCACTCAATTATCTTTTCCCGCGGTCAGTCCATAGACTGACCGCAACAAAGTGAATTGCTGTGATGTAGTCACATGCATTTGCCGACATACCGCACTATGCGAAATATTTCTGCCAATCCCGTAAAAAGGAGTCAAGCTTTGCTTTGTCCCAGTTCCACGTATCCTTTGTTTAAAAATCCAATTTAGAGTGTATAGAGAGTTCAACTGAAATTGATATGTACTCGTTGGTACGAGCACTGTGCATTCCCGCTTTGTGTAAAACTAGCGTTTGGCGGTGGCTTTGAATGTCACGTCGAATTAATCAACAGAATTATTAACTTTGTTCTATACACGTGTGTATTGTCCTGTACGACTGTACCCCACGTGACTACGTGCACTTACATTTAAGCGTGTAACTATTTTAGTACCGATTTATCTTTCACTGTATTAATAAAAAAATAATATGGATTGAAATAGAGTATACTGTAATACCTAGAAAATAGATATGGATATGGCAGCCTATGTATATAAATTCCTCAAACTTTAAACGTGCACATACTTCGCAAATTGAGTATCGCGTTCTCGTTACTTCAACCAACTCTACCGTAATAACTAGACGATGTCCCGAGGTTTACGTTTCAAGTACTTAAAATATATGTTGTTATGACTGTGGGGTATAGTTACGAGAAGTGGTAGCTTTAATAAAACATCATCTAAATAGCCTTTTCCCAATTATGTTGGGGTCGGCTTCCAGTCTAACCGGATGCAGCTGAATACTAGTATTTATTCATGGAGCGACTGAATATCGGACCTCCACAATCAAGTTAGTACTGGGATTTTTTCCTACTCCTCTTTTCTGATTAATTTCATTTCGGGATCCAAGACAGTTAAATCGTTTCTCTGGGACTTTGTCGGGCTTCATTGTCTCGGCGCTTTTCATGTGGTTGCCACTGTTGATTCTCGCTTACAGGAGTTACAGTTGTTCGGGAATAGTGTGGCGGGTTTGTCCCATACTGGGTAATACGAAACCTCTCAGTAAGACTAGTTGTCAGACTTTCGGGGCACTGGACTGCCTTTAGGATCTACTTTATTTATATTATATTACTCTATTTAACTATAAAAAACTTGATATGTAATGGGTAGGGCAAACTAGTTTAGCCGAAAATTGAGTTTGGTTGGTAAAAATATACAAAAGCACAAAAACAACAGTCGGGCCCACCAGATTCCACAACCGCCTGAGTATTGATGAGTCTTCTTCTTAGCCTAAAATTTAACCAGTTTATCATTTTCAATTCCGACCATTAGCTCCTGTGTGCAAGTAACGGGACAGGTAGGACTAGTGATTATCAGGTGTCTCATAGTCTGTGGGGCAACACCACATTTACACTCCAGCGCAGAGTCATCCATGAAACTCCACTACTTGAACAGGTTTTCCGGGGCTGCTAGTCCCGTCGGGGCTGCGGGTCCCGTCGGGGCTGCGGGTTGTTCGAAAGAGATACCGCGGCCTCGACACAAGGGCTAAGAAGAAACATTGGTGGTTTTTAGTCAGTAGAAGTCTGACACTCCTTTTCGCTGTGCCCAGGGGTTATTTTGCGGGAGGGGTTATTTTTTGATTTCCCAGACCCCCAAAAAAAAGGGACTTCCAGATCAGCCATGGCAATTCGTTTCCAGATGAGAGATGTTCGACAAGTGGCACAAATGGGATGGGTAGGCAAACACTTTCACGCCACAGCTTGATTATTTCTTTAGAGTGATACGTAACGTTACATCCCGTTCCTATACTGTTTGGTGAAGACCAATCCGACCAATTCATCTAACTGATCAAGCAGCTCATAGAATTAACTGTCTACGGGAGCGATTATATTAATTTTGCATACCTACTCGCGTAATTGATGGTGACATAGATGTGGCACGTCAGCCCAATTAATTACTAATTAATACACCAAGTTGATGAAGATTATTGGAGGTAAGGTAATTGTATGTAAATACAAGATGGGCGATTATTTCACCATTGATCTCTGTTATGGAGTTACTCAGCCAAGTCGAAACTATAAGCAGAATTATCGTGAATATTTATCAATTCAATGAACTATAAATGCCTCTCAAACATGAATTTGCCTCTTTCTGTTATGACATATTACAAATAAATATTTTATTCAACAAAAATCACGCTCATCTTGTCTAGCCACATAAACTTGTGAAATGTAATTATAATTTATCACCGTGAACATAAAACTTGACACAAAGTTTACGCGAGCCGGGACTTCGTTCAGAAACTCGCCAGTAACAAACCAATTAACGAAAAAAAATGTACGCACCACCCTATAAAATATTTTGTCCTTGTGTATTTCCGAACGGACTACAAAGACGAAGGGCGTGATCTTGGAGACTTGTAATTTGGCCTCAGGCCTAACAATTAGAAGGGTCGGATTTTACTTTGTTAAACAACACCTAAAGAGATAGCGTGATGATCTAGACGCGTACCACAAGGTCTGGTTCGAGGCGGCACAGGAAAAGAGCTCTTGGAAGGAATTGGGGGAGGCCTTTGCCCAGCAGTGGGACAGTGCAGTGGCTTACAAAAAAAAATTAAAAAAAACGACACCTACTGGGTACCGATGGATAGATTACAGACATCTTGAAAACCTCTGGAAATAATTATTATAATTGTTGAATGTTGAAATGAATGCTCCTTTCGGCGTGCCTTTTGATATTGATTCTACCCACTACACCGTTCATCACTCCACCCAGGGGGGGAGGAGCCATTTGTTGATAGAACAGGCACAGTATGGTAAGGTAATGGACAGACTCTGTTAAATTGACAGATTACAAAAGCATATCGTTTTCAATAGTGGCTTTCCGTAGTTTTTCATAAAAAACTCCTCTGACCTTGATATACAATTTAATACCGGAGCTGTCTTTAAAAAGTGAAGCAACTGCATTTCGGTTCTGAACGCCTTAAAAATAAAGAGTGAAACTGGTGCACTATTCAAGTAAGTTGCTTATTAAAACTAAGTATCACTGTAAAAAGCTAAACAAAACACAGAAATCGACTTCTATTTCTTACTTCCCCACAAAAGCTAACTCTTGTTTTCTATTGTATTTAACTCGACCATTGTTCGCCTAGTAGCTGTAATCTGACCTAAGTTTTCTCTAAGTAGCAACAACTGTATAGAATTTTAATTCAAAACTTCTTTTACAACGTAGAGTAAGGTAATACTTTAATAGTTCACTATCAAGTATTACAAGCTAGTTTTTCATGTTTGGTTGCTGAGTACCGAACAACTACTCGTAATTTCTGGATTTAATTCCCTAGTCTGACAAACATTTAGGCACAAGTTACAAATGAATCCTCTGTAGCAGTTTGGAGCTTTTTATATCCGGAAATAACCAAAATTATTAGACAGAGTTGAATCTCAATAAGGAAACTTCGGTATCTAAGTGGTTAGTGCCAAACCTGGAGTAAGAGTTTTTATACCGCCCAATTTTACATGCTGTCGAGAAATATCTCTCATAAACTGAACGTAACATCTAAACCGCGTTTAAGGGCTGTAGCAATTATGAGACTTCACTCGGGCTCTAATAGATTCGAGGCGTGGCAAAACCATAAAATAACTCACAATTTCATCCTGGTTTTTGAAGGTCAGATTGCAAACCACCTCTAGTCAATCATATAAATTAATAATACCTACAAATATAGACATACAAACGATTTGTAGAGCGGAAATTGGGAATATTGTCATACAAAAATGAATGCTACCTGACAAGCGGGTGTGTGATTAAGTAGACTAAGGGACTTGTTACTAAGTAGTAACAAGTATTGGATTAGGATTTTCTTCGTCATGTCCCATCTTTCGCTCGCTAGTTGAATGTATTTGCCTACAATCATACATATTTTAAAAACGGAAACATCAATCTCAAAAATCAACCAATCATTTAACCAATTTGTTACTAACATAGCTTGTATTACTAACATAATATGGATCAAGGTCTGAAATAAAGTTCATTTTTTAAGTTTTCTTACAAAACAAAGCGCAGTTTTGAGACAATCTCTAAATATTTTTTCTCAATTGTTACAGATGCTGCAACAGACAATACAGAAGGGGAATTTGGTGATATATATTAAGCAAAATGTAAGTACCAATACATTAAACTGTTCAGCCACAATAATGTTTGTTTTCAGTGAAACCACGGCCAGTAATTACGCAAATTAATATGTGCTTCCAATTAACAATAATTTAATTTTGCAGTACGGGATATCGAGTGGTTTTCCTGTTTATAGTAAATTGGTTTACGAAAAATATTTACAAATTGGTACTGTTATTATCATTTTAGGGTATATTATTATTATTGTTCGAAGTAAGAATATTGTAGATTATAAATATGTTTAACTTTTAGTTAAGGGTAAGTAGGTAACCAATTGTAACATTTAATATAGATTTTGTTCGATATACTATAGTATGCATCTTGTCAGGTATAAACTAGACCCCCACACGATCGTAGTTTGTCATTAATGACGTTAATGGCGTCGCCGTCCGACGATGCGACTTGCGTCTAGAGACACGTGAGCGCATCTTTGGTTTCCTTCCCTTGGCTTTGCAAATCGCGTCTCTGGTGGCTCGCTACAGGCCCTTAATTTGCTTGACTACCTCGTTTGACTAGTGGTCTAAGCGATTGCAGAGCGGGTGAAATGTTCTTTGGTTTTTCCATCAGAAATTTCTCAGTAGCAGCCACGGAGTCTAGATGTGTGGCCAGTTGATGGCAATAGGCTCGCCCTCTGGTACATGGGACTTAAACATAACTGACAAAAAGAGGGTTTACTATCAGATACACCTCTGGCTAACCCGTCGGGAACAAGCTTGATGTTATCATTGTTTGTTCTGCGGTCGCTGTCAGAGGTCGCGTGTCGCTCGAATGTGTAACTCGTGGTTAAGAGGATAGTTTAACCGCAACGCAAATTGCGCTCTGTGGTCTTACTAAGTTGGTCCACAACGCGTTGTGGCCGTTTTGACAAGTGTTGTGGTTTTAAGAGACATCAATGAGTTGTGTCTTTGTTGTTGTGTCTTTTTCGCGTGAGAGCGTTTACGACCTTTAAAAGTAATGTTTCTATTAAAATAGGATCATGTGGGGGTAAGGTTTTCAGCCATAATTATGGTTGACTCAGAAAAAAAATATCTTTTTCACGTTAGGCTTTTAGAGGAATTAAGTCAAACTTTATATACTAAGCCTCATAAGTATAAACACAAACGAATAGTTCAAATAATTGAGCGCATGCTTACCTAGGTATATTATTATGATAGGTTTTCCTATATTTTTAAGTAGGTAAGTGTCTACTTTCACAGCACAACAATACTTTGCACAATGTATCTAGTAAATTCGTACACAATATCAGAACAAAGGAAATAAACAGCATTTTTGTATATTTACACATACTTTATTCACAAAATACCTAATAATTATAATTAAGGTCCCTATTATTTTTTTTTACTATTATTTTCATTAATTTCGTGAAATAACGGTCTATAAATAGCCCACAACTTAGCAATGCCTTTTTCTTAGCAAAATTAACTTACTAAAGCAAAAACTCCCTTCCTACGAAGTATCTTCATTGTTAATCCCACACAGGAGTCATTAGGAAGAATAAATTAGCATAAAATTCAATTAACTCACTACTTAGTGCAAAATCGTTTAAGAAACTCTCGGCCGCATCCGCGACGCTTCGTACTTGAGCACAAATAAAAACTACGTAAGTACTAAAAGGTAATTGTAAAAGTACTATTTGAGTTAATGATTAAAAGGTTTGTTATACCTGATATTGGGCTAACTTACTTTTAAAAAATTGGAAAAAGCGTTTTATAACAATTCATGCTGTCATGCGCAAGCAATGTGCATCTATGCTACGGCGATTCAGGAGCAGCCCTAACAATATTCTAGCCACACTGGCGGACAAAATTGATGGCCATTTATTAGGCATTGGGCGGGTAGACATGTGCGCGCAGACGTCCATGTCGCCAATTTAAATATTTTGTAATTTATTATTTACTAACAATAGGTTAAGTTTATGCTAACACTCTATGGATCTATATGGAATTAAATAAATAAATTAAATTAAATAACCAATGATTGCATATCTCTACGATTTTTAGTTTAAATTAAATGTTATGACGGACATAAATATCACTTTTTCTCGTTTCTATCTGTAGACTAGCTAGGTAACGCATCGCACCTTGTGATAAGAATCGTCTGTTTTACGATATGTTTACAAACATAATTATCCATTTTACAAAACTTAAAAAAAGGTCAAGCAGAAAATAAATCGTGTCAACTCGTCCCCTAAAACCAAATTAAGAGAAAGCAACCTGTTACACACAATTCGCCACATAGCTAACACATAATTGCAAATAACACATAAAACTATTACCCCTTATCTAAATAAACAAACAGTAATAAAAACCAACCTTATCTCCCCCTACATTGGTTTTACTTTTCAGTCGTCAGTTTCATCCATTTAGCCACATATTCACGAGAAATACACGTTATCTTGTCCCAACGATGTCCTGAAACCAATAAACGGGGTAATAAACAACAAAAGCTATGCCGTTAACCCATAAAAATGTTGTTTTCAACTTTAATGGTCTTAACGACATGATGTGTCGTTGGTTCTCTTTGTTTTTACTCTTTCAACTGTCTTTTATGAGACGGATCAACGTTAGTAGTATATGTGCAAGTAGCTGTTATGTTCACGTAACATCTCCTTTATGAGGTAGTTATAAAAGGTGCGCTTGAAGTCAGAAGTACAATAGCATGTACAATTGTATATTGGTTTTTGTTAAGACTACTTTCTGATTCTATGTCAGCATATTTTCGTTTTTCTCAATTCTATGTCAATATTGTTTTAGGTTTTCATGGTTTATGACTAAACTTACACTGTCACTTACGTGATATCTTTCGTAATTTTCTATAGTTGTAAACACGGAAAACATCCCGTCAAGACTAAAAAACTATCTTTCGCTAAAAAGTTAAAAATGGGTCGAAATCTGAAAATTCACTAACAGGCAGCACATACCTTAAATAACTGGTCCTAGAAGTATGAAAGCTTGTACAAGAGTTCGTCATATAAGGAGTGTGAGATTTTTGAAAATTCATCTCATAAGTCTTGATATAGATTATAGGGGCAGAATACTGATAAGTAAAGAGTTTTCATAATGTTTACCGATGGAAAATCTGGTGCTCGCCTTGTATTACATAATTATACTCACAAAACTATTTACGCACAGTCAGGTCAAATGTCAAGGTTGTTCGCCTGTCCTACAAAAAGTTCCTGTCAAAGTAAGGTGTTTTATATTGAAACTAATGATGCCGGGTGGGCACTGGTGTGGGTAGTTGGGCCGAACCCTTTTCCCTTCTAGACGATTTTTACGACTCGCGTAAAATGTGTGAAATGTGTTTTCTTTTACTTTTTAGGTATACTTTGCCTAACAGTGAGATCTTAGCTAGCAGCAGCAATACATTAAGAAGCAATAGAAAAATCTCTCTAAAATGCCAAAAAAAGGTCCCATTCATCTCTTCTCTATCTTTTTTTTTTCTTTTTTTTTACAAAAACGTTGCCCCACACTAGGAATTTCTCCTGTATCGTGGGTGCGTTCACTAACATTTAAACTCACATACACAAAACCAACTCTACTAATCTTATGTACATAATAAAAACCAATCTATAATTGTTTATCTAAGATGATTTACTGTTATCAGACCTACCTACGACTAAAAAAACAACAAAACGAGAAATTCAACGTTTTGTCTAAGGCCTCTAGCACACGGCGTATTTCAAACGACGACGACGACGCGCGTTCCTGAAACGCGCGTCGTCGGCGCCGTATACGCCGATGTTTTCTAAGTTTTTGTAGAATCAAACGCGCGTAAGACACGACACAAACGCGTGTGTGAAGCCCGTTATTGAAACTCGTTTGAAGCGTGTACAAAGGGTCGGCTTGGGGTCGCTGTATCTGCGCGTATACGCGCCGACGACGCGTGTTTCACGATCGGCCCGTGTGCTTAGGTTACAAGGTTGCGTTCAAATCTCGTTTGTAGCGCGTATATGCGCATCATCAGCGCGTCGTCGGTTTCGTAGAAAATACGCCGTTTGCTAGGGGCCTAAGAATGGCAGTATATAATTAACAGCATCATGAGTAAACATACATACATACATATGCTTGCGATTTTGTTCCGTGGGCGTAGAAACCACAGAACTTACAAGTGGCTACTTGTTAAATTTGGTGGTTTCTGCCTACCCGTTGCGTTAGTTATAGCCAACTTATTGAATCCTGCCAAAAATACGCATACGTGGGCAAAAATGCTATGAACTTTAAATGACCACAAATGTGTCGAATCAAACGTGGTCCTACAATAATACTACTAAAAATTACGAACTACTATACGTACGGTTCAGCAAACCAATATGGACAGCTTGCGGACATGATGATAAATGACTCTGGAACTAGTAGATACTTCAATAAATTATCAGGCAAATTACGAGGTAAGGAGCCGCGATCCCGTTTAAAATTCCTCAAGCATTTTCCCAGTTCTGCTAGGGTTGACTTCCAGCCTAACCGGATGCAGTTGTTTATCAGTATTTGACATGGAGCGACTGCCTATCTGACCTCCACAAGTTACTGGGTGCTGGGTAATATGATATCCCTTGATAAGAGTCGTGGTCACGCAAAGTGTCAAGGTCAACCAATCGGCGAGAAATTACTTAAAAAGGAGATGCGCACTTTGGCCCATGTTCCGAAGGTACTGAACCCAAACTGCTCAAAACTAAAGTACAAATTAAATAATTTATTAAGTAATGCAAAGTTACGAAATAAACCCGATGGACCATTATCTGACCTCTTTAAAAACCTAAAGACCTTTACAAACTTTACTACGGTTTGCTTCCATTTATCATTCATTAGACCTCGTTATCTCCGAGTTTTCTTATTCAAATTAGATGTTTAAATCTTTTTTGGCCATTGATTTTTTGCTACAGGAACTTTTTTGTGTAAACTGGGTGGGCTTGCTAAGGATACAAGTTAGAGAAAATATTGACATAGGACAATGTTTGTTTGGTTAAATGCGCAATGACGGCTCAACGACTGTTTGTATGTCACCAATAGTTTAATTTTTTCCTTTTGATTTTATAGGATGCGAAGGAACGAGGTGTTGTGACGTTAGATTGGCAGTCGTTCTACCAAAAAGTATTGCTATTCACCTGCAATTCATTGATTTCAGGTGAATATACAGGTGCCGACAATACGACAATAAATGAAACCACTGGTAGTTCTAGTTCATAGGAACATTTTTAAACTATCAAATAAATCCTAACACCGTCGTGGTGCCGACGACACGACACTAAAATTCATTTGTTACATCTATTTCCACTCGGTGCAAATTATTCCTAAGGTTAGTAAACCAATATTTGTTTGTAAATTGCAATGTATTTCGTTTATAGTTTTATGCTACTTAGTTTTATTGTTTTTTTTTTATTTTTTATTTTGGTGTTTAGATTTATTTGATAGTTTTAAAATGTTCCTATGAACTAGAACTACCAGTGGTTTCATTTATTGTCGTATTGTCGGCACCAACCTGTATGTATTTACTAATTTTATTTGCATGTTGTATGTGATTTGGTGATCAGTCACGAAACTACCTGGGCAAGTGTTTTTCTTTTAATGTGATCATGAAACAAATATCTGTTTATTCATAAGTAACTCAGGCTACTGGCCGCTAATGGATATTTCATACCAATAACAAAAGTTTTACTTGTACGTAAAGTTACCGTCACGTGTCGATGATCTAAGTCTCCGTATTTCTCTTCTCTCCTTCTTCGTATTCACTCTAAAGCTAGGGTATAGAAATGCAGTCCAAGGGTACATTTGTGCACTCGAATTAGTAATTAATTATTTGTAAAATAAATATCGTGTCCATCCTCATTAGCAATACCAGAATTCTCGAAAAACGATTTCTGAAACAAATCACTAACTTGTGAGTTCCTCATTAAATGACACGCGGAAGTATGTATTTGAAATTCCGGGAAGCAATAACACACACCACAAAATTATTTCCCACCAACCATGATTTAAAACGAAATGAAAACCTATCCGATATCATAGGAATTATTTTAATGGAAATGTCGGGTATGTGTAAGTTACACATACCCGATATTTCTACGTAAAAGCTAAAACAAAACCAGCATTACATAGCTTCACCGAACAGCTATTGAAATCCAACACATCAAATCAATGCTATTGTATCTAGCGAAATGAATATCCAAATATTGAATATCGAAACATTGAAAACGTTGAACATTGGCGCTAATTATTCCGGCTCGCTTTGAAATCACGGTAGATAAATGCAGTGTCCGAATTGCCTGTGAAATGCGTTGGCGTGGCATATCATGCTTCACGGTCTGTTAATTCTCAAAGCGAAATATCATATCGTAAATGAGTGAATGTGTGAGTGTATGTATGTGCTAATTAATGGACCGGCAATCGAAATATTAAATAACCGCCCACTCTTGATGTAAGGGGCGGTGTTTCCCGTCGGGGCTGCGGGTTGTTCGCAAGAGATTCCGCGGCCTCGACATGAAGGGCTAAGAAGGAACATGGGTGGTTTTTAGTCAGTAGAAGTCTGACACTCCCTTCCGCTCTGCCCAAGAGCGGGAGGGGTTATTTGATGATTTTCCACCCACCATAAAAACAAGCGGCGGTGTTTGTTAGTAGATTATTAAGTATGATTTTAAATATTAAATAATAATAATTAATAATTGCCTCACTGGTCAGTTTTGCACTTGGCGAGGACTTTTCTTGGATGGGTGACCATCCTTACATATCGAGACCCCTCCTAGCTTTAAAAAGGATTTCCAGCCATACACCCGGCTGTCAGATGCAGCCCGAAAGTCACTCAATCAGTCTTACCACGGGGTAACGCTTCCCCCAGTGACTGAGTGATGGAGGTCAGATAAGAAGTCATTCCATGTAAAATACGGGTATCTACTTAGACTAGAAGCTAACCCCTACATATCGTGGAAAAGCTGTTCTCGATATGAATGGAAGAAACGTAAAAAGACAGAAATTCAACGGATTTGTTTTCCGTAATCCGATGCTCAAAGATTAGTTTACTGAATCCTAGGTGAGCATCGAACGCTTCCCACATAGTGCACGTACTAAGTTTGTAAACTCGTGTAAACGTCTTACAAACTACCACTGTATTTTGTGCGCGTTCACGAAGTTTGTTATAATGTGTCAGATGACTGCCTTAACGGACGTGAATGGGTCAAAAAGAACATCATGTAAATCAGGGCTTTAAAGGAACGAACAAGTTATTTTATATCTTCTGAAGGCAGTTTACAAGGTTGGCTACACGTTAAGTTAACCTTGATGGCAACATAAGCTGAAATAGCTGGAAACTCTCAGGTTTACAAGTGATTATAATGTCGACATGAAACAATACTTTAATTAATTTCTAAACTTATAAAAGCGTGAGCAGCTCGTGGCTAAATAAAAACAGCAGCTCAATCACGTACAAAGTTTCCTCCGTACCTCGGAAAGCATGTAAAGTTGTTGGTCGCGGCTGTCAAGTTGTAATTCTTTGACAGTCACAAGTAGTCTTATAATCAGTTTAACCAAAAGAGTATCATATTACCCAGTACTAACTGGGTTATGGAGGTCAGATAGGTGTCACTCCATGTAATATAGGAACTGGTGTTCAACTGCATCCGGTTAGACTGGAAGCCGACTCCAACATAGTTGGGAAAAGGCTAAGCAGATGATGATTGCGTATCTTTTTTTATGGGGATGGGATATCGTCAAATCACTCCTACCTAATCACAGTGGGCGGTGCAGAAGGGAATGTCAGACTCTTACTGAAGAAAACCCATCTGTGCTCCTCCTAATGGCCTTTGTACTCCAGAGCCGCGGTGACTCTTTAGAACTTTAGTTTGGCCTGGCTCCTTTTTATGGAAGGTGGGAAACCATCAAATGACTCCTCCCGTTCCCGCTGGGCAGAGCGGTAGGGAGTGTCAAATTTCTACTGACTAAAAATCACCATGTTCCTTCTTAGCACTTTGTGTTGAGGCCGCGGTATCTCTTTCAAACAGCCCCGATGGGACCCACAGCCCCGTCGGGCCGACACTGACCCTAGCGGGCCCTACTAATGATTGCATACCTACATTCAAAATACACGCTATACATTTATTTTAACCTGCATATACCCGTTTATGACCATCGAGTAATAAAGGGAAATCGTCCCGCGGGTTTAGAGCCCATTTTATTAGCGGACGAACGGAAAACTGGTTCCAGATACATACATTTATATGTAAAGTTCCTGACATGTACTCGTATTGTTTTGTTTTGGGGGGACAGGCAATTACGAGTTCACAGTAAAAACGTGATTGGTCAGCGATTTTTACGGTTCACAAGGTTAAGGTGAATCCGACAAGGTAACCCGCGAAATTAGATTTTTCTTACGTTTTTTGCAATTTGCCGGTCAGTGTGTAAGAAAAGTTGAATTTCGCGGGTTACCTCGTCGAATTCACCTTTAGGCTGACAAGTTTCCCGTGGGGGCTGCGGGTTGTTCGCAAGAGATACCGCGGCCTCGACATAAAGGGCTAAGAAGGAACATGGGTGGTTTTTAGTCAGTAGAAGTCTGAAACTCCCTTTCGCTTAGCCCAAGAGCGAGAGGGGTTATTTGATGATTTTCCACCTGCCAAAAAAAAAAAAAAGGCTTACAAGTTTAGTCACCGTTCCTATATTCCACTTTACTGACACTTCACTGACTTTTTCAGAAATTTCTTAGTAGCAGCCACGGAGCCCGTTAGTAGCGTACTCTCGATTTGGTGCATTCTTGATGTAGCGTACCGTCGATAGAACGTTTTCGATACAACGACCGTCGATGTAGTGACCGTAGATATTATGAACCAGACCCGAGTGGCAATAGGCTGCCTCCCACTTTTACAACCTTTATAAACTCTTTTTATAATACTTTTTAAAAAATATGATTTGCGAAATATGGGTAGGTACCTACTATTCACCTCTATCTAATCCTTCTTAAAAACAAAAACCGGCCAAGAGCGTGTCGGGCCACGCTCAGTGTAGGGTTCCGTAGTTTCCCGTCCGTCACAATAAGTGTTCCCACTTATGAGTTTAAAGGTGGGTATCCATACTATCCATTATGTTCGCGATCCAGCAGATTTAATAATTATTTTTTTGTTTGAAAAAAGATACGTTCAGGATAATAAAATATTATGTAAACGAAGTTAAAAAAAAAATACGGGCAAATGAAACTTGACCTCTGGATTGTATAGGCGCTCATACGATTCAGGGACCAAATTATATTGGTTAACTGCAGTTTCCATCTGTTGTTTCCATCCAAGTTCAAAATAATTTTCCTAGAAAGTCCTTATAAAGTTCTACTTTTCAGATTTTTTTCGTATTTTCTAAACTTATGGTTCAAAAGTTAGAGGGGGGGGGACGCTTTGTTTTTTACTTTTGGAGCGATTATTTCCGAAATTATTGACATTATCAAAAAATGATTTTAGTAAACCCCTATTCATTTTTAAATACCTTTCCAACAATATATCACACATTAGGGTTAAAATTAAAAAAAAAAACACTTCCCACTTTACATATAGGGGGGCTACCCTAATAAAACATTTTTTTCCAATTTTTATTTTAGCACTTTGTCGGCGTGATTGATACACATATTGGTTCCAAATTTCAGCTTTCCAGTGCTAACGGTCACAGAGATTAAGCGAGGACGGACAGACAGACAGACAGACATGGCGAAACTATAAGGGTTCCTAGTTGACTACGGAACCCTAAAAAGGCACAGATTATCTGCCGAACCTATTTAATAAGAACATTAATGCTTAATACTTTTCATAATCTAACTAATAACTATCCACGCGGTGTTGTTTCAGCCAATTTATTTTATGTTATTTTTCTCCCACGGAAAAGTGTTTCAACTTTCTTACAGCTACTCAATCTTCATTTTACTTTACTAACTGATTGTTACATCTAGTACTACAGTTGAAGTCTAATTTAGCATTTTAGAATATCTTCAGTAGTTTCTCATTACATTTTACAAGAAAACTCCAAAGAAATTATGTTGATGTATGAGATATGGCGTCATTACTCACCGTGCTCTAACTGATGCAGACTGGCCTCTGGGAAGCCAGAGTAATCACATTAGTCTTGTCTAATCATGATTAACGTCCTCTGAGTGTACACGGCTCTTGGTTCTTATCGTATTGGAAGATGTAGACGGATCATGGGATAGAATACTTAGGTAGATTATTATTTAAGACAATAGGTCCAAACAAAATACGAAAGGAAAATTAGTAAATGCTACCGCCTGTGCAATCTAAAAGGGAAGAATAGAAGAAGAAAACGTGTTGCGCCGACCCTTTTTTTTTTGGGGGTTGGGAAATCATCAAATAACCCCTCCCGCTCTTGGGCAGAGCGAAAGGGAGTGTCAGACTTCTACTGACTAAAAACCACCCATGTTCTTTCTTCGCCCTTCATGTCGAGGCCGCGGTATCTGCGAACAACCCGCAGCCCCGACGGGGTGTACCTACTACTTCGCCGACCCTTAAGGCACAAAAACGAAAAACACAAAAAAGTGAAAAATAAACTTCACAAGAAAAAGCAGCTTCTGAAGTCGGTGACATTTTGTCTGTTTGATTTCGTTTTTTTTGTTTTTCGTTTTTGTGTTTTTGAAGTCGGCTTTTTTTTTGTTTTCGGAAGTCGGTTAATAATACGAACTTTTATTGATCATATTACGAATTTAATTATTTCGTTTACTGACTTTTGAATGTACGCCGGAAATTAAATTACGGCAACCCGCCTACCTACCCACCCACTAACCTACTCATGTGCTAACCCAAGCCTATTCGATTTCTAAATCGTCCAATTGTAATCCATTCAGCAATTAAGGCGTGAAAGGTAACAGGTAGACAAAGAGAGTTAATTTCGCATCAATAGTAACATACTATTGAACACTGGGTTGAATTGTTGAACTAATGAACCCACAAAGAATAGGTTAAGCATATTAAAAAAGACAATACACAGCTTCAAGTAACAAAAAATAATGTTGATAAACCAAGCCACTAAGCCTTATTGGTAACCAACATAGCGTTATCGCGAGAGAACATCAAACGGCCACGCAAATTACGCCCTTAAGTCACTTTTCAATAAAATAACGATATTTTCTCTTCCAACATTATTGGACAGCCATCAATTCCAATTTCCATAATAATAATTCTCTCTCAATTTTCCTGTTCCCTTGGATTATTAGTGAGATTGTTCATGTTACCGCTAAACAGATAACCTATTTCGAAGCCATAAGAACTGCATCTTAGGGCTACAAATCTCCCGTCGAAGCTGCGCTTCCCGTCGGGGCTGCGGGTCCCGTCGGGACTACGGGTTGTTCGAAAGAGATACCGCGGCCTCGACAGAAAGGACTAAGAAGGAACATGGATTGTTTTTTAGTTAGTAGAAGTATGACACTCCCTTCCTCTCTGCCTAGAGCGGGAGGAGTCATTAATTTGATGATTTCCTAACCCCACAAAAAAAAAAGTTAGCTGAGTAGCTACAAATCTAGGATTTACTCAATACTCCAAACCTTGCCAAATCCTAGAATTCAAAATTGGGATGTCACCGAGAATTTCCGGCAGATATCAAGTTTTAACAAGGGCTAAGGCAACTCGATATTCCAAAACTGGGTATCGAACAAATATAGTTAGTTATCATATGAAACCATAATGTCGGAACTGTGCGAAGTTTCATTAGATTAATTAAAAGTTATTATAATACCAGATTAGTGAAGTTACAGAGTTAATTAACTATGAAGTGTCGGAATAATTCCGGGCGGTATGTCCATAATTATCGACGATAAGGTTTCTATTGAAACTGGGTTTATGGTTTACGTTAAGTACCAACTTTTAGGTTTCCTATGGCAAGGGCAGAGGTACCTACTCTTGTGGATCTTTGACTATTCTGACGACGGAACCACGTCGTAGCTATCTTGTTGGTTAGTCGTCATGAGGTCCTGGGTTCGATTCCAGGGTCGGGCAAAGTGTTATTGGCGTTTTCCATCAGGAATTTATAAGAAATCGAAAGAAGGGGCTGGACTTGTAGCTGGTTGATGGCAATAAGCTCGCCCATTATTACATGAGACTTACACAACGGGCAAAATGTAGACTTTCTATTACGTACACCTTTGCCGAACCGCTCGGGTATTATAGGCGTGATGTTATGTTATGTTATGAAACCACGTCGGTACCCAACCCAATACATCTTTACCATGAGCAAAACACAATTAAACATGTCAAGATTTTTTATTTGCATAAAATATGGTACTTTGCTAATTATACAAACAACCCCATTACGCGAGTTTAAAAATAAACTGCAAGACAGGTAAAACAGGCACTGCCATTATATTCCCATCACATTCGTTACGTATTAGCCGAAATTATTCTCATATAATGACTGGCGAATCCCTGCAATAAATTATACCGGTCATTTTTCATTCTTTTCCGCATATTTTGTGCTTACGTCAGCAAAGAATTATTCGAAAAGGTTTTTGGAATAACATAGAAAGTTACTTGTGCAAATGCTTTATTACATGCCATTTTAAGAGTACTTTTAAAACTCAAGTTTTGGCTGCATTTAATTTGTTCGTGATTTCTAAGATCTTGGCTCGTTGGTCTAGTGGTTGCAAGACACAAGACTACCGCTGAGCATGAGGCCCTGGTTTGGTTCCCGGGTTGGACGAAGTATTATTGGGTTCTTTTGGGAATTTTCTCAGTAGCAACCACGGAGTTTTACTGGCGAAATGTTGGTATACTCTACAAATGTGGGCATCCTGTATCGATGTTATTCTAAGATCTTCGAGCCTGTTACGTACGACGCTGAAATTACGAACTATATCTACACTAATATTATAAAGAGGAAAGATTTGTTTGTTTGTAACGAATAGGCTCCGAAACTACTAGACCGATTTCAAAAATTCTTTCCCCGTCGGGAAGCTACACTATCCCCGAGTGACATAGGCTACTTTTTATCCCTGTATTCGCACGGGAATGGGAACTACGCGGGTGAAACCGCATGACGTCCGCTAGTCCTTCATAAATTAAATTCACTGGCTAACAGAGGAAAGCCGTTGGGTTATAAACAGTTAAACCTTAGAACATAAAACCATGGATCTAAGAGCATGAAATTTTGCACATAAGCATTATAAATATATTAAATGACAAGAAAAGCACTCATGAAGGATGTTCGAATTTTTCTTAAAATATTTTTGTTAAGGTGATCTAAAAAATGTTTCGTTTGTGAAATATTTCTATGATATTGGCATCTGTATTGCTTCACTTACCAACGTAATCGACTGAATTGTAAGCAATGTACGTAAACCATGGACCGTCAGGAATCTAGACATATTAGGATTACCGTATTTCGCACGATATCGCACGGATGATTCCTAGCTCAAGCAGATTATTATGCTCAACTGATCAGCTCTGCGTGCGACAGTGCGCCTTAACACCTCCAGTCCTCCATTCATGCATGAAACTGGTATTATACTCGGCATAATACACATAAATGACAAGGTTTCATGAAGCCGTCAACAAATCATTATGTACATCAAACTAAGTAGTCCTACGCAAAAAATATTGCTGGGAAACGACTTTTTTTTTTGGGGTGTAAAATCATATTTTACGGTAAAACTCAATGTAGCTCTCTTAAAACATTGTGCTAGTGGATGCTTTGAATAGTAAACGCAGGTCATGTAGGTGGTTTTAGTAAAGTTATAACCTGAAAAACAAGTATTTCAAGAAACAGCTGTGAAAATTTTGGAACTTTGACCTCAATATCTCCGCAACTAGTAGGTTCCTAGGTATGGTCTAGAACAAAAAGTTTAACAAGTGCCTTTTGGCTTCATTAAGGGTAGTTTTACACCCTTTATAAATATTATATATATGTGGAAGCTTGTAATCAGCAAATTAAGCACAATATTTTAAAATTGTAATTAAGTAAACTTTCTTTAAAATTAAATAAAGAAATTAAATGAAATCTACACCAAAATAATAAAGAGGAAAGATTTGTATTTTTGTGTGTGTGTATGTTTGTTATAAATAAACTTAAAAACTACTGAACCGATTTGAAAAATTATTTCACCGTTAGGAAGCTACACTATTCCCGGGTGACATAGGCTACTTTTTATCCCTGTATTCTCAAAGGAACGGGAACTACGCGGGTGAAACCACGTGACGTCCGCTAGTGTAAAATAAAAAAGATCAAATAACGTAATAAGTAGTTTTGAAAACCAGACACTAACATAACAGGACAGGATTCACATTACAATAAAATAGCCTGGTACACAGCAACAAAGCATGTTCAATATTGTGGTCCAACCGTATATAACTCGATAACATCATCTCGATAATACCTGAATTAAGCCCGGCCTAGCTTAATGCGATACAATAATTGCCTGAATGGGGCATTCGATACATTGTTAAACCACGAATTTAATAACAAAACATCATACCTATAATCCCTGCACGCTTAGGCAGAAGTGTAGGTACTGTCACGAGCACTAATAAATATAAACGAAGCAAGTTTTAAAAGTGATTTTCTCCTACTGTTTTGATTAAAATTCCATGTTGTTACGAACATTGTATTTTAAAACTCATCTACACTAATATTATAAAGAGGAGAGATTTGTTTGTTTGTTTGTAACGAATAGGCTCCGAAACTACTGGACCGATTTTAAAAATTCTTGCACCGTTGGGAAGCTACACTATTCCCGGGTGACATAGGCTACTTTTTATCCCTGTATTCTCAAAGGAACGGGAACTACGCGGGTGAAACCGCGTGACGTCCGCTAGTGTAAAATAAAAAAGATAAAATAACGTAATAAGTAGTTTTGTAATGAACACAGAATAATACAATAAAGCTGCTTATAAAACTTAGACCTACTAAACAAAGCATTTATACTTACACATATTACACATTTATATTTATACATACTTACATCATTCATTTTGTCTTCCTTTCTCCAAACGTGCACTCTCCCACAAAAAAAACATCTTAATTACTCACCGTTTCGATCTGGACTGGCACTTTAGTGTAGTGGTCACAAGTGCGAATATGAGCAATGAGCATAGTGTCTTGGATTTGATTCATGAGTCGAGCAAATTTTATCATTCGACTTTTCCTTCAGACATGTCCCAGCAGCAGCCACGGAGTCTAGATGTGTGCCTGATTGATGGCAACTGCTCGCCCCGTATTACATGGGACTTAGACATAACTGACGAAATAATAATAATAATAATAATTCTTTATTAAAAAACACAAGGTAAATACAATAAAAATCTGAAACTAAAAATGTAGGTCTAATAATTTGGGTGTACTAATAGATACACCTCTGCCTAGCCCTTCGGGGCTTACAGGCGTGATGTTATGTAACTCACCGTGTTCAACACGAACAAACAAACAATAGTTTCAGTACCAAAACTCTAGTAATGAAAACCAGACACTAACATAACAGGACAGGATTCACATTACAATAAAATAGCCTGGTACACAGCAACAAAGCATGTTCAATATTGTGGTCCAACCGTATATAACTCGATAACATCATCTCGATAATACCTGAATTAAGCCCGGCCTAGCTTAATGCGATACAATAATTGCCTGAATGGGGCATTCGATACATTGTTAAACCACGAATTTAATAACATAACATCATGCCTATAATCCCTGAACGCTTAGGCAGAAGTGTACTGTCACGAGCACTAATAAATATAAACGAAGCAAGTTTTAAAAGTGATTTTCTCCTACTGTTTTGATTAAAACTCCATGTTGTTACGAACATTGTATTTTGAAACTCATCTACACTAATATTATAAAGAGGAGAGATTTGTTTGTTTGTTTGTAACGAATAGGCTCCGAAACAACTGGACCGATTTCAAAAATTCTTGTTTTTTATTCTATTTTTTATCCCTGTATTCCCACGGGAATGGGAACTACGCGGGTGAAACCGCGTGACATCAGCTAGTATTTTATAAAAACGATCCTAACTCCAAGTTAGAATTGTTGTTTATTGCAAAAAAATCTTTTAGGAAAGTGTATCCATATAATTATATTTGTGCTGGCGACTGCTACTAGCAGTATAGTATACCACATTATTATATTTAAGTCCCACGTAGGCGAGCCTATTACCATCAATCAAGCACAAATCAGAACTCCGCGATTGTACTGAGCAGTTCCTAGAAGAAGCCAATAAAACTGCTGTGACCATTTTACAAATTTTAACGCAATTCATATTATTTTCCTATTATGATCTATTTTCCCAAAAATGGTCTCAGACGCAGTTACTACTAAGAAAGTTCCATTTTATCCTTATTATTGCAATTCATATTATGATCTGCTAAAGTGGCCATTTTTTTTTTTTTTTTTAAACTTTGCCCCACAATAGGAATTTCTCCTGTATCTTGGGTGCGATCACAAACATTTAAACTTACATACACAAATACCCAGACCCGGAACAACTATCTGTATATAGGTCATACAACAAGTTCCGTGCGGGGATCGAACCCGCGACACGCGGCGCAGCAGTCCGATCGCTCAGCAGATTTTAGACCCCTTGGGCATCTCTCATACTCAGTACCCAAGTTTGCAACCACTAGAGTCTAGTGATTATACCAATAAGGCAAGAATTTAATCAGTGAATATTTTCCGCAAAAAATTGCATTCACGTGATGCTCCCTTTACACCAAATTGCTGTTTAAACTGAACAACTAACAAACATTTCCGATGTACTCTCATTAAACTGTTCCACTTTGTAACCGTATGTAAGTTTATTTGCGCTACTCAAGCATTTCGTAATACGAAAGTTGTTTGTGCGTCCGAAATTCACTGTTGTTCGAAACTGTAATTTAGAATTCGCTGTATACGGGGAATTGGGTATGTACACAAACACTAAACACATTAGATAATGCTGTTAGCTTCGATCAATTTTGTAACATACGAAACTCGTAATGGAGTCTTTCACGCCGAAATATGTCGTCACAGTGAGCGTATTATTTGTTGAGGCCTAATTGAATGAAGCGGGCCGGGCCGACAGGAGGCACCCGCGGGCGCCGGGACGCACCCAACAAAATTCATTTAAAACTTTACCCGTCCCCATCAATCAAAACCCAATCTAAATTGGACAACATTCCCGTCTGTTCACGGGGTATTCTCTAAAAATGTTCAAGACTTAAAGCACTCGAATGAATGGTATTATTCCGCTATTACGAACAAGGAATAAACTGCTTTTAAGATTTCTGGAGTGCACAAAAGATGAAGCCAAACGCGAAAATTAATTGAGAAAATACCTGAGAAGTAAGGCTTGTGAAACATAATTGGTTGTGTTGTATGGAACAAGTTGCTAAGCCCTCTTGCTAGGATTTCCGTCTCCAGTTTCGAATTACTAGTTTCCGTAAAATGGGAATATATAAGGAGTTGAATAGAGATATTATTTCCAGTTAGTATTTTCACATGATTACATTTCTCTAAACACGTTGTTTTCACAGTAGTTGCCAATCATATAACCAAATTATTCGTCGAGAGGCTGGTAAATTAGTTTAATATTATTTAAATTTTCTTCTTTATTTTCTATTGTGTGTGGTTATTGCCTAACCTAGTGTCAGAGTTTTAATGAGCCTCTAACTTGGATTATATTCCGTCGAGATTTATATCTCGGGCATACTCGTTTAATCACGACGTTTTCCTTCACAGAATCAAGTGTTAATTGTACAATACGCCTATGGTCTCCTGGTTTATGGGACCTCGAGACCAATAAAAATAAAGATCAAAAATTGAAATAAAGTAATACTTATTATTTTAAAATAGTAACAAGCAGCGTATCCTACATCTTTATTAGAAATTTTCGGTTTGTATGGAAATTAATTTGTGTCATTTCCATCCTGTAATACCTCTTATTATAAGGAAAAGTTACTTTTCATTAATTAAATGAAGAAACACGCTTCATCAAAATGATAAGAGACGTAAAATAGAAATCCTATTAAATATTGTAAAATACCAAATTGTCAGGCACATTCTTTAAAAAAACTAAACCTTAAAACAAATAAAATGTTGACGCGAGTTTTCGCAACACTTAGGTAATACTAAATATAAACTGCAAAATACTAAAACAGTATCTCGTAATGCCTAACCATTTAAAATAAAATTGAAGTATCAAATAAATAAATTATTGAAAAATAAAATCTTTTTCGTAATCTAGTAGTAGCTAAGTTCAGGCGTGGGAAACATTCGGTACCGATGTTACTAGTAGCGCCATCTCTGTATCGGCGCTGTAAGCTCGTACTATCGTTGCAAGCTTTGTTTTGCGACGGACACTGCACTGCCATCTACAGCTTTCAGCGAAAACTATGCTGAAAAGCCGCAAGCTTACAGGAAATAGTGCAGGAAACTTTCACTGGGTGGCGCTGTTTCCAGTAAATAATTTGACAGATTCTTAGTTTAAATATCCAATTGTTTGTAGAACTAAGTAAATGGTTACTTAACAAAAAAAACTAATTAGTTCGTCAGATAGACTTCCGAAATATATTGGACTCATTTTTATTTCTTTTTTCACGTAAACAAAAAATGAAAACGATACAGTGCTTCGAAAACTCGTGTGACATCACATTTCAGTATATTTTTAACCCCCCCTCATGATCTTTGACGCGTTTTACCTTCGTCATTTTTTATTAATTTGATAAAACAAAAAACACGTATCCAATATTTTTCGATAATCTAAGTGACGGACTAAACAGAACCAAATTTTATTAAGTCAGGAAAGTAGCCAATCTCTTAAGAATACTAGGTATCGGATAACATAACATCACATGTGACGTTATGTTATCAGAATAAGAATAAGAATATTTTATTTGTAAACATAGGTAGTTACAACGTGTTTGAGATGGTACATTATGCTTAGTTTGATTCTCTATGTTTTGGCTCGAAGCGTACAAACATGGACAAATAAATGTCTTAATTAAGAAACAATTTTTCCAGTAAGTATTCCATGCATCATTTGAAATTATTACAAAGACAAGAACTATTTTTTAGGTTACTAAAACATAGTTATTACAGGTTATAAATAGTAACATTACATACAAAATTAAAATGACAATTATATCAAAACAATAAGTTAATATACGTAATTCAAAATTAAATGTCATACAATCAATAAAAAAATACATTAAACAGAGGTCATTATAACATAGCATTAAATAATACTTCGTAATCGCGGCAGATCAACTAATACTTCATAATCGTGGCTATTTGACTACTGTTAAAAATTCACAAAAATGTTATGTTATTTCAAAGAACTGTGGCGACAGCGACATCTATCGCAACACATGCGAACTAAATTGGCAATTCCTACATCGCGCTGTCAACATTATCCGCGACATTAGCCTATATAAAAAATCCCGACTTACATATGTCGGGCAGTTAGCCCACCAGACACAACACCCGTCTGGTCGGAGGATCCTCCCTTTTCTACGGGGGATGAGGAACTTTACACCCTGTTCCTTATTCCCCCCACACTGGTGACCCCGAGCATGAGCGTCAGCGCAGCCTTCGTGCAGCTACTTCAAACGTCATCATCACTTCCTCAAGCCTTCGAGCAGCGAGTCATACCGTCATCCAGCAACCACGGCTTCAAAGGGTATCCTGACCACCAAGCATGCAGCGGAAGCGCATACCTGGTCATCACCCTCAGCCTCATCAGCGACCTTGGCACAGCACACTGCACTTCGGCCGGTCAGCAAGCAGAGACGTACTTCTCTCCTGGTCGACGCAGCAGCCAGCCACTACGCAGCACAGCATCACTCCGACTCACTGGAGCATAATGCAGCATCACCCCGACTCACTGGGGCATCAACGCAGGCAGTTCCGACTCACCGAGAACTACGCGGCATCCGGTTCCGACTCACTGGAACCTTCCACTGGCCTGGCAAGCATCAAGACTCATTCTGCTATCGACCTCCGGTCTCGGAGGGGAGTGATGTGGCGACAGCGACATCTATCGCAACACATGCGAACTAAATTGGCAATTCCTACATCGCGCTGTCAACATTATCCGCGACATTAGCCTATATAGAAAATCCCGACTTACATATGTCGGGCAGTTAGCCCACCAGACACAATACCCGTCTGATCGGAGGATCCTCCCTTTTCTACGGGGGATGAGGAACTTTACACCCTGTTCCTTATTCCCCCCAAAGAACTAACAGAAATAACACGATGTGTGAAAAAGTAATAAAATTCACAAAAATGTTATGTTATTTCAAAGAACTAACAGAAATAACACGATGTGTGAAAAAGTAATAAAATCGATCAAAAAATTAAAAAGACGTGCTAGACAAAGACAGCGTCACAGAAACGTGACGTCATATTTCATACTGCCAGAGTTACGTAGTACAAATGGCCATTTCGCGCGACAAGGATAGAAAGTACCCCCACCAAAAACTTCTAAAGCATGTAGCAACTCCAATTTTTGATCGATTTAATTACTTTTTTCACACATCGTGTTATTTCTGTTAGTTCTTTGAAATAACATAACATTTTCGTGAACTTTTAACAGTAGTCGAATAGCCAATTGTGCAGCAAGCTTAATGCCTCTGTTCTCAGTATAGAAACTGCGTAATTTTTGAATGTTTGATAATTATTTATTACTGACTCCTGTCGAGTTTTCAAATATTTGATGTATCCAGGATAATTTCGCGAGCTGTCACCTCCGAACAACGACCTTTATTACCTTATGACACCGAACACGGATCCTCCATTTATACTTTACATAATTAAGAAAGAAATACCTAATGCTGTTTATTTCCTTTGCTGGTATTAAGAATATTTATTTAGGGATGATGAAGGTTATATTTTGAAGTACTTATATTATTTGTATTGATAAGGTTATTTTTCGAAAGCGTAAATTAAAACCTAACTTTGAAGCTAACCTTTAGGATCGGTTTTCATTTACGCTTAGGGTAGGTAAGTTACCTATGTTAAAAGATAGAAAATATGTTTGATTAAGTACACATACAACTTACACTATACACTTTATTTCAATGTTTACTAACTTTACTTTTACACTAAATATTTCAGTACTAACAAATACCTACAATACAAACTATTTTACATCAATTTTTAATCTTCCACAAAATTTCAATTTTCAGCGAAACTAAAGACGGCCTCATTCTGCAACTACATACGATTAATTTTTTTTTTACCTATTGTTTCAGATGTACAAAGTGTTTGATGTGATAATTGTGTATGGGAATTACCCTCAAGTAGCGCCCTGACCCAATGACCCGGCTTTCGACATGCCTCAGTCCCCTTCACCTCGTCTACGCCATTACAGGTCCCTGGAAACCAAGCATGGTTATGTAAACCAAGCATGAACAATTTGAACCAAGCATGAAATCATGAGCATCGAACATCATCCGCAAAACATATGTATGAAACCTTGCATGTAAAGTTAGCAACAATCTGCCTTAAGCATAAAGCTTTTGAGTTTGTAATTGCATGATATCCAAGCATGCTTCGCTTTGTAATCTTAAGTTTTTATTAAAACCCCAATATTAAATAATATTGCTAAACGGAAAATAAAAGGTATTACGATAAAAAGCAATAATAAGGAAAACAGTATTTTCCAGTGATACGCACGTGAACGTGTAAAGCTTTGCCACACAATCTTTTGCTTTTTAATTTCGGTTTTATTTCTTTTCTTTTCTTTAGACAGGTTATAATATTCCACATTATGATTGAAAGGCTCACTTCTGAAAAAGTATTATTCAGTAGAATATTTCAGTTCCAGGTTACACCCTATCTACTGGTTTCCGTATCGACAGAGTCTACCAAAAATTTTCCTTTTCAGAAATTTAAAGTTTTTCAAAAGATTATGTATTTAAATCTAAGTAGGAAATCTACTTTATTATAAAAGCCATACGAGCCGCCAAAAAGAATATCCGACAAAACTCTTAGTTTTCTTCTCAACTTTTTAATCAATCTGCACTTTTCTTGAAACACAACTTCATAACGAACACTCATAAACAAAACACAATGTCATTATTATAAATAGATAACATATTCATAATAATAAGTAGTTCATAAGTAATAGCACAGTAGCAATAGAAGTAGGTAGGTAGGACGAATTGGCTAAAACTTTGTAGACAAAATTTTATTAATAGGTACCTAAACAGTCAAAATACACAAATTGTAGTTTAAAATTATAGAAACCTATTTAAAATTAACTAAGTATTATATTAAATTCCAGATTATATTATAATTACATAATTAACCCACTTAGATAATTTCAGAACTTAGACCAGAAAATGTTTAATTAATTTCTGAAACTTACGACGAACAAGCCAAAAGTCAACAACAAGCCAAAAATTTTAATCTACAATTTAAAAAACAATCCTGTTTTCTGGTAAAAGTTCTTATTCTGGTAGGTAGTCCGTAAATAGATTATACTTAGTTCATATTTATAGCAAATAGAAAATTTTATTACATGCAAAGTTATTACATAAGAATAAACAGAATGGCTTTCACGATCATTCAATACCCAATAGCGAAGATGAAACTCGAGGCTTCAAGTGTTTATTCCCATGTACTGACTTATCTATTACAAGGTACTCTAAGTTTACGAGTAAATTGGATCCCATTGTCAAGAGATTTCGAACCGACTGAGCACATTCCCTGTTTCCACTTCAATAATATTAAACACCGCTTCTCAATCGTCAGTCACATTGAGGGGAACTCGCTCATCCGAATAGCCGGCAGATAGGCATTATCAAACATCATGCGTCGACTCACTATGCCGCAACAACAACAATCACACGCGTTTATCTAGCGATATGTACTTTGTATGCCTTTTATCATAAACACATGTCTCCAAGGCTGACGATAAACATGGTAGGGGAAAGCGTTTTCAATCAAACAGACGAAGCTTTTTCCATCTGACTAATCCCTGATGATAGAGACATCCGCGCCTGTCGGCGATAATCAATACAATTATAATCCGACAAGAATGTTATAGTATCGCATCAATTGTTTATTGATAATGTAATATTCGTCGACAGAAGGGGAGTGGTTATTACTTAATATCGGTAGTTCGGTTATCAGGCCGCTGATGCGAGCACAAGGGCGCGATATGTCGCTTCACGCTTATTCGCACCGACTACCGGGTGCACGCACCACGATGTATCGCGGTATCAATTTTCGGAATAATAAATCGTTAGTTCAACAATATCTTAAAACTTTCTGCATAATGTCTTCTGCAAGTGTACTAACAGTGTTTTCGTTTTTGTACAGGACTATGACAGCAATATGTTTCGTTTGCAATCTACCGATACTGTCCCACCAAGTTGGGCTGGTCTGGGCAGGAGGCAACGGCTGGGACGAGCTCACACGATCCACCTTAGAAGAATCCACTTTGAGGCAACGACTGGGCAGTCGAAGGGACTCGGCTGCACAAGTCTCATGTCTCTCGCCACCGGAACCAGACGACAGTCAACAAAGAGGTACGTGAAATACAGTGATGGAACATTTAAATAACTTTATACAAAGCAACTTTGCATTTGTAATTACCAAATAAAGTCTGTCTAAGTTTTTCAAAAACGTAATTAGAAATCATTTGTTGGTAGGACCTCGTCGCCGCCGCTCCTCTTTGGCTCAATTAACGGATATACTGCGCGAGTGGGGAGGTGGGGGCAGCGCGCCCCGGCGCCAGCGGGCCCCGCTGTCCCGGCGCGAGACCCTGGCGGACCTCGCCCGCTCGCTACCCTGGGCGCGCCACGAGCCGCCGCCGCGCCGCCGACGCGACTCCTCTGCCGACTCCGGTATCAAATCTGTGACATACAAGCGCCGCGACTCAAAAGCGGCACCACCTCAAGATTTTCGTGCCGATTTTACGAATTGGGACCGCAAAGACTCAATAACCATCATGCCATCGCGCGAGCGACGCATCAAGAGACGCGGTTCTGAGGAAAGCAAAGAACGTAGAGACTCAGTTGACGGACACAGACATCGTCGTGACTCTATCGCAGCACCTCCACGCATTGTGGCCACCTACAGGAAAAGGCGGTCATCACCCCCAACTCCCGCACCACCGTCGTTTGTTGATGCGTCTTCCGATCCTGGACCATCCACACAAGTGCCATCCGTGACTGTAGTCTCTATTCAAGAACCGAGCCGCTCTGACGGTGAATGCCAACCGATGATGCAAATGCCAACCATTATTACATCTGCTGTGACACCCTCACCTACTTCACCTACGCCACCCCACAGTAGTGCCTCTCAAGCGGCACAGGGTTGCCAAACATCGCAAACAGCTCAAGGCACTCAAGTTACTCCCGGAGGCCGCTCTCCACCGAACTTGGGTGGCCGTCGGGATTCCACTACGCAATGCGGTCGAGCTCGAAGGGATTCTAGAGCTGCAGCCAGTCCTGAACGTAGACTTGGTAGATTACAACGCCAAGCTACTGCTTTTGATGATCCAATAGGACCACCTGGTACTAGGCGTAGGGATTCAGGGCCATCATTAGGGCCTGATGATGAAGGAAGGGCAAGGAGAGATTCTCTGAGCCCCGATTCTGCGGTAAGACCGAGGCGGGAGCGCTCGCAATTGAGCCCGGATCGAGCTGGTGGTGGCGAGTTGAGTCCATCAGCTGCAAGGCGTCGAAGCCGGCTGCGAAGACAAGCTTCATGTGTCAGAATGGGTCGAGCTCGGAGTCCAGAATCGAGTTCCTGCTCAAGCCGGGATCCTAGTCCATGCGCTCGGCCTCCCACAGAGCGAACAATGATTCGTAGGCAATCTACCACTGAAGAAATACTAATAGCTCGCGGCTTTCGACGGCAGTCAACTACTGAAGAAATGATCAGGTGCCGCAATTTCCGTCGGCAAAGTTCGCAGAGTGACGACGCTTGCATGCGAGCTCGCGGCCGCCGTGACTCCTCGACACAAATACTAGATGGAACTATCGGGACCATGACTGTTGAGACCACGAGCACGTTCTTTGATTCCAGTACGCAAACCGGTAAGTTTAAACTTTTGTATTATTTTATTAGGTCAGCCATGGCTAGTCAATACATAATCAGTGTTTTTTATTACGTAGATAGGTAAACATATCTAAAAAAAAAAACTTAAACATTCGCGACTAGCACTTAGCTCGCGACTTCTACCGCAAAAATAAAGCTCGGCTAATATGGATGATATAAATATAATTTATAGCTCATCATTTATAGGAGCCACGCATAATGTAACATTTTGCCAGTAAAAGTTTTTTTTTAATTGGATCATTAGCTTCGGAGATTACCCCCTGCATAAATACTTACAAACTTTTACCTCTTTATAATATAAGTATAAAAAAACTATAAAACAAATTGACATGCTCCTAGATATTATTTTTATAATATTTATATGGTTATTTCTAAAAATCGACATTCGAAGTTAGTTAAAGTTACCGGTAACGCGCGATTGATAACTTTCTCCTACGCGCGCTAAAAAGCTTTTGCGGGACGTGAAACGTACTACTACAGCTTACTCAATCACCGTACGAGTTGGTACGAGTAGTGGAACACTACTCACTGACAACAGCCTTAGCCACGTGCTCGACCCCCGCCCCTTTTCATCAGCCAATCGATGCGCGCGCTTCTCTCTTGTCTCTGTCTTACCGTACTGCTTTACCGACGAGAAGAAGAGGGTTGACGGGTGGAAATCCTTCGAAGGAGTGGGGCAGGTGGCGCCACAGTCGGCTCGCCAAGTTTCGGGCGGCCACTTTGAACTGGCAGCGCGGTCGCGCGGACCACGAGATGAGATGAACGCGAGCGATCGGCGCAGGCTCGCTCGCCCGCGCCCTGTCATCTGTTGCCGAATGCTGCCATGTTTACTAGAACGATAGTGACGTGCCGTACACAACGAATAACCTCAAAAAACATAACATTTAACTTTGACAGCCTAAATTCGCGAGAAAAATTTCGTGATCATTTTTTCAACGTAGACGTTACAACGAATCTTGTTTTCCTATAAAGTACAGTAAAAGATGTGTGCGGTTTGTGTTATTAAATATATTTTTTGACAATTCACAGTTTTATAAGCTCGGATAAAAGTATTTTTATATGTTTTGTTCCCGTGTCGTGTCAACGTTTATGTGATAAGAATAGTTTCTTATCAGGAGCGAGTGTCATTGGTGGGAAACAATATTTGCTTAGGAATAAATATAACCTGTAAATAAGTGTACTGTAAAATAAAACACCAAGTAGTAGTCGTGTCGTAAATAAATTTTAGCGTATAAATAAATATTAAACTATTTTCTAGTGTAGCTAATATTCGTAAAATACAAAAATAATATATTTATTTTATACAAGTTAAAACACATCCGTCAAAATTGAGCCCAAACGATATGGTGAGTAGATTATTATTTTTTGATAATTTAAAACAATATTTTATTCATGTTAAATGCGTTGTTCCAAAAAAATAACAATAATGTGACCACCGTAAACTACAATATACGAATTGTAAAGCACACCGACTAAGATATTATTTATTTAGTAACTTTTGCATTTTATTTACTTTCTTTCAAAACTTTACGCCGTTTTACTTCTAGCAGGGAAGACAAACTTTACTCAAAAGCACTACTGAAGACCGCGGAATTTGAACAAGTTGTGTGTTAATCAAAATAGGATTTGCGACCGAAACAAACATGTATTTACAGAATTATAATCATTAAAATCATCAATAAGTTTGTCATTTCATTATAACATGACGGCATCAAAGAAATAAAAAAATCGAGTTTAATGTTACATTTTAATTATTGTCTTGAATTTTGCGGGCTGCTCTACCGCCCTTTATCTTTATAATTTTCCAAAATTGGTTTTATAAAAATCCAAAGCCTGTGACATACCCGCTTTCTTTTACCAATCACATTCAGATAGGCCTTTGATATATTTGTCAGCTCCAATGAAAAAACGACAAAGGGACAAAATCTTTTGAAAATCGAGATATCACAGATATTGTGATGGTCTCTTGTCAACCAACCGTGCACCGTTCATTCAATAGTTTAGTGGTTCGAGTCTTGTCTCAATATTCAATACGACTTTGAAAGGGAGTGTGCTATTATCATAATAGTTGCTGGAACGAAAACTATAATAGTCGGTTTAAGACACGGGGTGTCTATATTCAATGGATTTTGTGAAATACCACTTTATGTTTGATTAAGAAATTGGTTCTTCTAACATACATTCACCCTTATATATAACTCTAAACGGGAATCAAACCAGCAAAATTAAACGTAGGCAGTCTAGTACATTTTACCAATATGGTTGTTCATGTATTGTATAACCTTGCTTGTAAAGACAAAATCAGTGTTTAATACACGGGTATGTTGTTTTACTCAGTTTGCCTTGTTCAAAACATGTTCATTCCCGTAGTTATACATATTTCACACCAAAAATAACAAGTTTAACCTCCCCATAACGTTTTTATCAAATAGATATGGGAGCGCGCGTTTATTTGAACCATTAAACGAAAGTAGAAAGGCTGATCCTTTCTACTAACTTAACCGTCTTCTGAACTACGTCTTGTTTAAAGAGGCCTAAACTACCTCCAATATAATAAAAACTAGGTTTTTATCTAGACAGACTCCCAGGTGTATCTCCTGATGCTTATTTCCATCGCACGTTCTACTTGAAGTGCTCAGATTTACCCTACAAAGGCCATTTTTTCACCAGACAACAAGATACTTCAAAAGTATATTTATCTAGTTCGTCTGAAAACTTTCTAAAACTAGTATTGAAATGATGTATTGTACAAAGAAGACCTTTTTTAATGAGGTCTTTATAGAACTTCGACAATACTGCGTTATTTTTCAATGAGTAGCCAGTAACTTTCTTTTTGATATTTCCATTTTATTACTCGGCGTAATTATGTTTCTGAAAATATTTCGGCTTTGTATGGGATGAGTTAGGTATAATGTACCCACAAGTCCTGGGCTTGTATATAATGGATCATGCTGTCCGTTCTTTTCTTCTTACGTCTCTACACCCCAAACGCGAATAATAGTTATTTTCTTACGCCAAATATTTTTAAAACTATGTTATCGCATAAAAGTTGCAGTCCGACTGGGTTTTTTGATAAATACCGCGCATTTAGCAGCTGAGGTCGTGTTAAATCTTTCACATATTAATCGAAGCAGCCGATAACCTAGATATTACTAAAGAATAAAGGTACCTTCTTACTAAGTTTAGCATAAAGAGCCTAACGACAAAATACGCTAGACATAAAATCTTCGAAATAGCCAATATACGACGCCTGCCTTATTTTAATAACGAGATCCATTACAGAACTGGCGTAAACGATAAACGCATAGAATATTGAAACAACATTGTTATAGACTATCGTAACATCAATATTATCGTCGCTATTACTTCCTCGGCTATAAAAAGATGAAAATACTTATTTACTGCCAACTTTATTACGTCTACTTTGATCACATTAATTACGCTCCGTTCTCTATGGCGATCGTTTAATATTTCAATATTTCAATCGAGGGAACTTTGTTTTACCGCTGTGTCCTTATAAGACACAGGCTTAATGGCCCCAAAATATTATTAACTTGTAAAGTGATTTAATTCCCGGAACACTGTGTTTTGCCAACGATATGGTGTTCACTTTCCAGGGAAGTTCATTGAATTTTATACATGAATTTATTATGATGAAACTTTGGGACTCTTCCAAATGAATGATTGTCAAAAAATACTAAATCAATACGGACTCTAAGCACACTGCCAAAGTTTTATAACTTTTATGGCCCAAGCGGGAGCCATTTATCAAAATTTGTTCAAAGAAACACAATGAACAGTTGACTATCTAACATCCAGACTCGAAACTCCAAACCTTATTCGAGAGGCATTAAAGTGTCATATAGTTTAATCTATGATCAATCAAAACTTTGTCGCATAAAAATTGGTTTTCGTAAAACGCAAAGAAAAATCTCATTCATCCAAATAAAGAGCTGTCAGTTTGCTGTCTGAGTCACCTTTTAAAAAGATGAGACTCTTTTCATCAACGAAGGTACTCATGTCAAGATTGTCTACCTTATATTTTGTAGAAAAAGGTTGATCAATAATGCATTATGTTGGGAAGTGTCGCGAGTCCGCAAAGAATACCTAAGTGGTTGTCACACGTTTCGACAGGGATCGTCAATAACTTGGTCTTAAAATGTTAACTCTGGATTCTTGGCAAGTTTCCGAGACACATCACTATGCCCTTTGGCTCGGGGCCAGCGGGAGAAATTCTACTTTCACTTTTTAATAAATGGGTTTGTAATTTCGCCAAGCTGCGCTGGTTTAAGATAGTAAAAAGTTTTCAAGTACAACTTAATGGCGTTAGGGCAACAAGCTGGAAAGTTACGACAGTGAAAATGTGCAATTTCTGCTAAGGTTCTTACATAAACTTAAGTTCAAGTGTTATCATGTTACAACCGCAACACGAATCACTACGTTAAGAGGAATTTAAGATGAGAAGACTCGTGTTCATGATATGAATTATAAAACATGGTATGTTGATTTTGATCTGGTAAATAATTAATAGAACGCAACCCTCTCTCTTTTCGTTTCACCAGGAAAGGGTAGCTCTTATAATATGCCACAAGAAGGTTCTGCCTGACTTTTCTCTGTAAGGTCTATGTTCCTCCCGTCGGGGCTGCGGGTTGTTCACAAGAGATACCGCGGCCTCGACATGAAGGGCTAAGAAGAAACATGGGTGGTTTTTAGTCAGTAGAAGTCTGACACTCCCTTTCGCTCTGCCCAAGAGCGGGAGGGGTTATTTGATCATTTTTCACCCGCCAAAAAAAAAGTCTATGTTCCTATGAAAAACAAAAGAAAACTAGCACGCACGACGACTAATCAACCTGTGAAAACCAACTTATGTTCGCAAAACTCACCTAGGTAATCTCCGGAACTAATGATCCAATTCTAAAATTTTGGGTGCTATAAATTACATTTATATCATGCATATTATTAGCCGAGCTGTCACAATTTTTGCGGACGAAGTCGCGTGCGAAGGGTTATACGTTTATCAAAATGAATTTGACTTAGCTATGCACAATTTACCGTTGTTTTGTCAGCAACTTTACATGTCTGATAACAATCACTTTGCAGTTAAAATACGAAAAATCACACACCCACAGATACAGAGAGTTTTGGTAGTAAAACCCTTTTAGAGGGTAATTCCACTCCTGGGCCTCCATTTTTTTGTTTTGGGTTGTGGGAAATCATCAAATAACTCCAACCGCTCTGAGCAGAGCGGAAGGGAGTGTCAGACTTCTACTGACTAAAAACCATCCCTGTTCCTTCTTAGCCCTTTTGTGTCGAGGCCGCGGTATCTCTTTCGAACAACCCGCAGCCCTGACGGAAGATTTGTAGCCCTCCTAACGTCGGTTTTGAACTAGGTTCATCCAATCGTTTGGCAGCTTTGATTCCGCTTATTATGTATTTAAATTATTTTTCTTTCATAGCCATTTAAATTAGTCCATAGGATTTTTATCTAAAACTAGCTGTTCCCGGCATGCGTTGCAATGCCCTTTTTCCTACCTACTACCTGCCTGTGTACCAACTACCTACCTACCTACTACCTCCTACCCTACCTACCTACTACCCTACCTACTACCCTACCTACCTACCTACTACCCTACCTACCTATTACCCTACCTAACTACCTACTACCCTACCTACCTACTACCCTACCTACCTACTACCCTACCTACCTACTACCCTACCTACCTACTACCCTACCTACCTACTACCCTACCTACCTACTACCCTACCTACCTACTACCCTACCTACCTACTACCCGACCTACCTACTACCCTACCTACTTACTACCCTACCTACTACTCTACCGACTACCCTACCTACTCTACTATCCTACTTACTACCCTACCTACTACTCTACCTACTACCCTGCCTACCTACCTACCACTTTCTCACCTTTTAAACCTTCCCTGGACTGCCACAAATGTTTCAAAACCAAAATTAGACAAATCGGTCTAGCCGTTCTCTAGTTTTAGCGCGACTAACTAACAGCAATTAATTTTTATATTATACGCAAACACCATTTGAAAAATCATTTTTCTATTGGGAAAGAAACAGTAATTATTTGTGATTATTGTGATAATGTCGTATGGTCTGTTTGAAGTTGTCATTCGTTGACTGAACAACTGAACGTCACTGAATTGTTTTGCCTTCCCGGAACCTCTCCACTAACACTTGAACTTTATAGTACGGTATTAAAGCTCAAATTGATTTGACGTTTTAGTTAGAAAACGATTGTATGGGAAAAAGAAAAGGGCTGTTTTTAGGGCTTTTCCGGCCATTATTCGAATTTTTCTCGCCGTAAAAACCATCCTTGAACTTCAACGAACATTTAAAAAAAAAAAAACAGCCAAATCGGTCAAGCCGTTTTCATGCCAAGTCGTGACAACGAAAAACGGGTTTCATTTTTATATATATAGATTATTATGAGGGAAAGGTCCATCCTAAGAGCAAATTGAACACCCATCTGTTTTCTTAAGGGTCCTTTATTATGATTTATAAGCGCACCTTGTGTCGGTTTGCTAAAATTTAATCACTTTCCTACGAAAATTTGGGTCAAATGAAAATATATGAGTACTATAAAGTGATAATACCTTGTATTTTTATGAACGAAAGTAGATGAAGCGTTATAAGTATTTTAACAGATTATTATTTGATTTTTTTTATCGAAATGCCTAACATCATCTGTCTAGCCTTTTTCCAAGTTTTGGTGTCGGCTTCCAGCCTAACCGGATGCAGGTGAATAGCAGTATTTTACATGGAGCGACAATATTTGACCTCCACATCCCAGTTAGAACTGGGTAATAATACCTCTTGGTGAGACGGGTTGTCAGACTTTCGGCCCACTGACTATACTTATTACGAGTATTACGCCTGTCAAAGCTCTACAAATGTCAGCCGTGCAGACAGATTGTTCCGTGTAAAATCCTGACATTCAATTCCATACGGTAGAACTGGAAACTGAACCTGGTTGGGAAACGGCTAGGCAAATGACGAACTATACTACTAACTATACTAACTAACTATACTATACTATGATGATCTTTGAAGATCAGAAAAAAAGTAAAAACGAAAACACGGTTCAACCTAAATACCCTTAAAACGTTTTGAGATATCGCTTGTTAAGTTATTCTACGGAATTCTAACTTGAAACTTGTGGCAAGTTCGTAAGTTGAGTCATCGGCATCGGTTTCATTTTCATTCGATGACTTTGATCGTCAACATAGTTACCTGTTTGGAGAGTGATAAACTTGAAAGCATTAAGTATGCGAATAGTAGTTTATGTTTGTGATGTCATAGGAAGCTGTTGAGCTCAAAATTAGAATGAAGCTTCCAAAATTAAAATTCATAAAGTAGGCTGACATCAGCACTTTTTAAAAGTTCCAAGTTTACAAGAAACAGTCCTCCAAAACTCCCAACCTTTGACACTTCCTAGTGTTTTAGGTGAGAAGAATAAGCGGCGGAATCCATGTCATCATCATCAACCAATTGATGTTCCCACTGCTGGGACACAGGACCCTCTCTTTGAGAGGGAATCCATGGACCTGTCCATAATTATTATTTGTATTACAAACTAGAGGAAATTTAGAGGTAAATGTATAAGGCACATATGTTAGAGTAGTGACTTGCGGATCATTTACGCGATACTAGCGTTTTGCCAGTGAAGCGTAAATCATAGCATTGGATTTTAAGTTTTTGAACGTCAGAAGTCATAGCCTACCATGACGTCTTAAAGGTTTAATGTCTTAATCTTATTTCAGAATGGGAAAACACTGGCGTCTTCTATAACTTCGTGTTTTTCTTACACTGGAGTGACATTAATACTAAACCCCCAGAGCGACCGCACATCACCACTTGTGAATGTTTAGCTAGGGAGAAAAAGATAGTAACATAGCGAAAAGAAGCTATTTTTACCCGACTACGGCAAAGCCAAAGAAGGGTTATGATTTTGACAGGCTATTTGTATTTTCTCATTCTAAAAGCCAATAATCGTCTCGTTGTGTCGTAATGTATAATAAAAGGCTACCAATGCGTGTTTTCCAGTTTTTTATCCACTTTCGCAAGTTAACTGATATTATAGTAAATTATTTGTGTATTAATCTACTTGGAACATTCCAGAACCGTCTCCGTTGTACGATAACAACCACTACCACGAAGAATGTCTCCGCTGCAACTCCTGCGGGCTGAACCTCACCGGTCCCAACCAGGTCAGTACCATATTATACACAGGAACTATCGTGTTTTTCCCATGGATTTAGGCAGAAACTATAGAATGCCATCTGATAACGATCCTTAATTATTATGACCACATATAGCAAAAATGGATTTCATGTGGTCACTAGACCTTTTTCAGGAACATCATTACCGTATTGAAAAAAAAAATGCAGTCTGATAGAAAATATTGAAAACTTTGTGCAACTCAAAAGTTTTATTGTTTATTTATGATCTTGTGTCGCTCTAAGTGTAAGAACGAACGGGCGCTTTTTGAACGCGGCGTTTTTACCGAAGTCTCAATATTCAAATCTGCACGTTGACTCAAGTGGTGAGATTCCCAGAGGCCGCAACTTGCTTACTTTCTATACTTTGGATTTTGAATTGGATTCTCAGCTTTGGCTAAGCAGAACTAGGTTTTGTCATTTTAAATTACTCAATAGCTGCCTACCAGGAAAGCAGCATGCCTGAGAGATGTTTCTCGACGGTTTGTAAAGCCAAGTCAGGGGCCCATGGGCGTGGCGGAACGTGAGAGGGAGAGAAACTCTCGTCCCAGCCGCCGCGGGAGGCGCTCCGGGCGTCGGGGGCCACGTCATGGCTTCCGGCCACTGTAGACGCGGGCCTGTGGACGGTGAGTGATGGGCTAGCTCGCCGTCCGTCCGTCTTATGACGATGACAGACCGTGTCGACGGCGCGTTCGTGTTCCAAAAAAAAAAAACTCTGACACCAGGTTAGACACTAAACACACGATAAGTAGAAGAAGTAGCAGTCCGTGGTTTAGATAGTGGTGGTGTAACACCCCTTTTTTTTTTGCGGGGTGGGAAATAATAATAATAATAATAATAATCTTTATTACACAAGAAATGGTTACAGAATTGTGTGGAGTCCCTGACTCCTGTGCTAGGGATAGACCTGTGTGACCAGGAGCCAGTGCCCTCTCCCAAGCGGAGATATTACAGAATCTTATGCAATAAGATTAACGTAAAATAAAAACTACTATAATAATAACAAAAGAAAATAATTTAAGAGCGTTTTAAGAAGCCTGTATTGGATATGAGTGTTTTTGAATGTGTGTTCGTGTCTGTGTGTTCGTTTCTGTGTGTAAGCGTGTAATTGTGTTTGTGTGTGTGTTTTGTATGTGTGTGTGTTTGTATGTGTGTGTGTTTGTATGTGTGTGTGTTTTGTATGTGTGTGTTTGTATGTGTGTGTGTTTGTATGTGTGTGTGTGTTTGTATGTGTGTGTATGTGTGAGTGTGAATGGAATGATCAGGAAGGGTTTTCAGCTATTGCAGAGGTGTGAAATTGAGAGCCTGTCACACCTGGCACTATTCTTACGAGATAGATAAAATAATTTTCTCCGTTTCGTCATAGTTCAGGGAAAGTAACCATAGCTTAAGACTATGCTTGACTTTATGCAGGGTCAGTTTATAAATTGAAAGCTTTTTGTGAATTCTGTTGTACATTTGAGAGCTTTGGGCGCGAAAGTGTCGTCGCGCAAGTGCAGTACGACACTGGACAGAATCACAGACAGGAAAGCCAATCCGCCGATTGCATAGATTACTATCTAGTGGCAATGTGGAATGTCGGCGCAAGACAGAGCGGAGGACGTAGAGCTTCCTCACCGTAAGGACTTGGGCTTCTGAGTACAACTGGACTGTGGGGTAGTCCCTTTCACGGAAATACATAACTTTAAGAACTGCCCGTTGAGCTCGTTCCACCCTAAGCATCACGGTTTTGAAGGTCCCGCCCCAGACCGGAATGCAGTAAGTGATGATCGACTCACACAGTGATCGATATACTATTGAAGCTGTTTCGATGTCAGCCGCATATCTAAGATCTTTAAATAAATAAATTAGTTTGCGAAGCCGGGAGCATAGCTTATCCGTATGTGTGCGCCAATCTAGTCTCTCATCGATAAAAACACCTAAATATTTAATATTTGACACCATATCGAGGCAATTACAATTGCATGGTGGGGCATCGTGACAAGTATGGGCTATTATTTTACTCGAGTCCATTGAAGGTTTAGGGGAATTCGGTGGTTTGAACTGAATTACTTTGGTCTTTGATATATTAAACGTCAGTAGGTTAGTGGAAAGCCAGTTCATAATAGTTTTCAAGGTCTGTTCCGCGCTTTGTTTAGCTTTGTCCCAGGTGACATCGGATATCAATAGTGCTGTGTCGTCGGCGTAGGTGAAAATGTCGCAATGGGTGAGGGAGAGTTGGCAGAGGTCATTTATATATATTTGGAAAAGTGTCGGGCCCAAGATACTTCCTTGAGGTATACCGTAGCTGATAAACTCTTCGTCACTAAGAACGGAGTCAATTTTAACACATTGGCTACGCCCTCTGAGGTAATCTTTGTAGATATCAAGGGCCACACCACGCACTCCCATGTGCTCCAACTTGGCCACAAGCCTGGGAATAGACACTGTATCGAAGGCTTTTGTTAAGTCTAAGAAAACACCATAGCATTTAAGACGACTATCCAATTTATCAATTAGGGTATTGGTGAAATCAGAGACAGCGTCTTCCGTGGAAATTCCTGACCGAAATCCGTACTGATTTTGAGCGATTAACTTATTTTTAGATAGAAATTTTGACAAATTGGTATTGAGGATACGTTCAAGAATTTTGGATAGGGAGCTTAGGACTGAAATTGGTCGATAATTGGAAACTTCATTCTTCGCTTTGCCCTTGTACACTGGATGAACAATAGCACGCTTTAAGGCTTTTGGGAAAACTCCCGAATTGATGGCACAGTTACAAATATGGGCAATTGGAGGAGCTAAAATGCTGCTAGACTGTTTTATAATAATTGCTGGGATGTTGTCCCACCCAACTGCACAATCACTGCGTAATCTGTGAATGGTGCTTATTACAAGTGCATCGTCAACCAATGGAATGACTAAAGAATTAACTGGAGAAGGGGAAGAAGTTGAATAGACAGACGGTGTGGCTGTAGCAAATTTTGATGCAAGGTCTGCTCCAATGTTAACAAAAAAATTATTGACACTATTGGCAGATACGATAGGCTCGACGGAAGATCGTAGTAGGATATTAGGTGAGTGTCTCTGTTGATTACTGTGTGTGATTGATTTAATTATTTTCCACGTAGCTCTCGGGTTGTTATTCGCTTTTTTAAGTTCAGTTTTCTCATAAGCTCGTTTTAGTTTTTTAAGTAGGGAGTTACAAAAGTTGCGGTAGCGCGTGTATGAAGTTTTTAATATAACATTTTCGGGAGACTTACTAACCTGTCGGTGCATTTTGTCACGATTACGGAGGCATCGCACTAGACCAGGAGTCATCCAGGGTTTTTTAACTGTTTTTCTATTAGGTGTTTGAATAGTCTTGGTATATTTAGTTATGATTGCCTGAATATCGGAAATTAAAATATCCGTTGCTTGGTTTGGGTCTTTTGTGCTGAGAATAGGGGTAAAATCGTGGTTGTTAATTTCTTTTTTTATTTCGTCATAGTCATACCGGAGAGAGATTTTTCTGGTGGCGGGTAAATTTGATTTATTTGTCCCCAGGAATACAGCAACAGGAAGGTGATCAGTGACGTGAGTGTCAAGCACGAGAACCTTTGCAGGCGACTTAGTCTTCAACATGACATGATCCAAACAGTTGTTTATCCTTGTCGGAAGAGTGTGGGCAGGCAATAACCCATGCGTTGCTGCTAACGTTAAATAGTCGTCTGCATGACGGTCATTGTTTCCGGGCTTGACATCAATATTAATATCTCCTACAAGCATGATGTTGCGATAAGATTTAACGGATGTTATAGTATCGTTTAAACTTGACAAGAAATTCGTTGGGTTTACATAAGATGGCGAACGATAGACTGCGATTATAGCTGTGTTATTATAGCAAGCTACTAGGCAATTGGCATCCAAAAACACGGGTTCATGTATGGTACAGTTAAGTGTGTCTCTGACTTAGATTACGACACCGTCATTTTTTATTGGGTTGATGTTTGTGGAATGTGAAGTATATCCCTGTAAGACAGGAATGTAACCCGCAACCTGCAACCAGCATTCGGTTAATATGATAAAATCAAATTTGACTTTCGTTAATGTTAACATGGTGACAAATTGATCTAAATTCTTTTTAATACTCCTGATGTTTATATGTATAAAACGAAATCCTCGAAATCCCTTACCTACAAAATCTTGGCATAGTTCTGGAGTACATGAGTAAGACTCAGCAATAGAAACGTTGTCTATTTCCTGAGATATTTCATCAATATTCATAATTTTTAACATAAAATAATAATTTGGTCACGTCTAATAGACTCATGGGATCAAACTCGAGGATCGAGACGGTATTTAAAATAAATACTACAGAACACATTAACCACTTATTATGGGGTAACTTATTGGGGGTAAAATTAGGATTAGTTGTTGGGAAGTACGTGTGCCTGACCAGATTTGTGTATTGTTCAATTCCTGATAAGTATGTGTGTGTGATTAAATTTGTGTGTGGTTGAATTTCTGATATATATGTGTGTGTGGGTGAGTTTGTGTGTAGGATAGGCTTATAAAATAGAAGAGTATACATTTTAAAAGAAATGAGTTTAAACAACAAGCAAGATATTTTATGTATTTTAGGCAGACAACCAAACCAAGACATTAGTCATGTACGAGTACTTAGCCGAAGGCTGTCGAGATCTGATTCGTTTTTTATAACGATATGACGCTCACCATCCACTTTTCGCAGCAGAACTTTACCAAAGGAGGTCCAACAGTATTTATATACATTATCTTCAGCAAAGCGTCGGGCCAGATAATAAATTCGTTGAGTTTTAGGTGTTAATTTCTCGGATATGTATATAGGTTTGCTGGGTCCGTCAAGTTTTAGGTGGGTTGTACATAGCTTGTTCTGTTTGTTGGTACTATTAAATTTGCGGACCTTTTTAACAATACTGTCTTTCGTTATTGCACTTATAAAATCTACTGTAATAGTAGAAGTGCCATTTTTATTCTTGGTACGAAAAACATCTTTGATTTCGCTACCATTTAATGGTGTGCCAAGCACGTTAGAAGCCTCTGTTACAATAGCGCGGAGGCTCTCCTTATCCTCCTCCTGTTTCTCGGGCACATTCCTTATTTCAATCTTGGTGGAGTACATTTGTCGTTCTATTAAGTCGACTTTTTCTTCAAGCTCAAAGATACGGCGGTGGTCAGTTTCACGTTCGGACTCTAAGTGTGTAAGTTTTGTTTTCAAGTCATCGTAGTCATTTGAAATAAATTCCATAGACTTCTGTATTTCTGCGTTCTGAGCACTAATTTTAGAGATGGAGGCCTGTAAAGCCGCAAGTTTTTCTTCAGACTTAGCGGAAGACTCCGATAATAAAACCCGGATTTCATCCAGCCGGTCCATACAGTCACAGTCGCCACGCTTACGCTTACGGCTTGTTATGTTACTATCATGGCCTAAGGTCGAGAGATCTGGAGAAGATTCGGACTGCTGGAACAGTCGGGAGCCAGAGGTAGGGGATAAAGTTGAACCTGCAGTAGCTTTTTCCAGCAGCTTCTTCGTTGGTGACCGTTCAGCGGACATGGTCTAATAATTACAAATTATTACCTTAACTATCGAGTAGTCCGATATTCCACTTGCGCCACACTCCGTAAATGTTGACAATCCTCTTACAAAAATTGTGGCACGGCGCGACGCGCGAGAGAGCTGCGATGACGTAGGGACTCGTGTTTCGTGGACAGTTAGGGCTGTGACGCGCTGTGTGCGCTGTGACTGTGACGCGCAGTGGCGCAGGCGCAGCGTAGCTCAAGTGTCGCTCGCCGTCTCAGGTGTTGTTGTCCTTTTTCTTCACGGACTCCGCGTTCAACACTATCACCGCGGAAGTATGCGCTCCTGGTACTTTTAGTTTTTATTTTAAATGTATTTTTGCGAGAATTCGGAATATTAATTAAAAAGTTTAAAAAGCGCACACGTCTATTCGCTTTCGCGGTCCGGGAGGAAGGGCATCATCAAATAACCCCTCCCGCTCTGGGCAAAGCGAAAGGGAGTGTCAGACTTTTACTGACTAAAAACCACCCATGTTCCTTCTTAGCTCTACATGTCGAGGCCGCGGTATCTCTTTCAAACAACCCGCAGCCCCGACGGGTAACACCCCTGTACCTCGAAAAGCACTTCCTAGTGGCGTCGGATTGTCGTCCCATGGGACTGGAGTAAAGGAATAGAGAGTGCACCGTGTTTGCGCACCACACACTTGTGCACTTTAATACCTCTTGCGTACCTTGGGTCTCCTTTGAGATTAGTAGTTTAGTCGAAGGTAAATTAAAGGAGGTTACTGGAGAACTGAGGTCTAAAATGGTAGCTTTGCCGAAACATAATAATATGAATCCTGTTAAAATTCTTAAAATGGCTTAATGATGCAGTTATTATGAACTGTCCATTTGTGACCATTTCACGAATTATAACTTAATTCATATTTAATTAATATCCTGTTATGATTCTGCTAAAGCGGCCATTTTAGACACCCAGATAGTATTTTATTTTCTGCTGCTTAACTTGCAGGAACAGGAAAAGATACCTACTAATTATGAAACATACTACCGCACTCAGGGACGTTTAATGATAACTTAAGCCGTCGCTACTAGATTTTATATTTCAAATCTTTACTAAGTGACGGCTTAATAATCATTAAACGTCTCTGAGTGCGGCAGTAAGTTTTCTAAAAAAACACTGGTAACAAAAAAAAATTGCTTACCTAAGAAAAATATCGATGTCAATATAAGAGTACCAATCGAGGGACTCAATAGCTTTACATACAAAAAATAACATTATTAACAAACAAATCAAATGTCCTACTGTGCCTGACTGTGAAAGAAAATCTTTTACCTGTATTAGGTATTCCAATAAAATCCCTGCCTACATCATTAAAACATACGAACCTATATATCATTATTTTGTATGCCATATGAAACTGTATCTATGTAGGTATACGTCGAAACATTAAATTACTTCAAACAGCCAAAGAAATAGATTTAAAAATATCATCTTCAGTCTAGCCTTTTCCCAACTATGTTGGGATCGGCTTCCAGTGTAACCAGGTGCAGGTGAATACCAGTATTTTACATGAAACTGACCTGACGGAAGGATTTCAACTTCAAACTAAATTCTCTTCAATAAACTTTTTAGCGATTTTCACGATTAAACTTTTTACATTTTCTCGTATGTAACATTTTGTAAACAGAATTTCCTCCGAACTGTTTCCTCCATTTCGTTCAATCCTTTTAGATCTAGTAAAATACTCGAAAGTAAATTCAATTAAATATCTCTCATTCCTTGATTGAAATTTAAAATGTTTGTAATTCGTGTTGTTTCTTTTCGTTCGTATAAAATTTACTGGGTTATCTTTTGATTTCGTTATTGATTAAATTCGATTAGAATCTTCGATTTTCATGGGTATGCTATAATTTTACTGTCATCTGAAATGATGGATAATTAAATGATGTATCAACATCACCATTATTTCATCATCATTATTCTTTGGGCAAGGGCAGGGGTGAGATTTGGGGTCAGCGCAGCGTGTCTTCTATTTCCATACTTCTCTACTACACATCAACACCTCCTTTCTTGCCATAATTATCATGTTTTACACAGTCCATCCATTGTTTTTTAGTCTTCCTTTACTCTTATACCACTCCATATTCATACCCAATTTTCATAAATATGCTATGAATGATTGCAATCTGAAATGCTCAATCATCATCATCATCATCAGCCTATAATGTTCCACTGCAGGGACTCAAACCTCCTCTCTAGGAGAGGGATGAGCTTCAATCCACCACCCGGGCCCAGTGAGGGTTGGTAGATGTCACATGTCTTAGATTTTTTTTGGTTATAACTTTTAAGACATGCTGGTTTTTTCATGATATTTTCCTTCGCCGTTTTGAGAGCAGCAGTGATGAAATAAATAATACAAAGTAATGCGCCTGCTTGGGTTCAAACCCACGACTTACTGTTCGTAAATAGACCGCCGCCATCACCGGGGCCACCGCTACTCCCTTAAGTCTTCGAGCGTCCTTATGATCACCCGGTGGATCATAAGACATTCAAGCAATGTTAGCGGACGTTCAAGAGGTTAACAATCAAAACAAACACTACAACATAACGGCCAGTAAATCGAAAAAATCGAATTGAAAAGACTCGACTTTCAAAAATATGCAGATCAGGTTTGTCGGTTCCCCTCTCTGCAATATTGTGGCTAAGTATTTGAATGTAAACCAAAGGATTTTCTACGCTTTTGTAAACCGAAGCAAAGGCTTTTCAAAGGTTTGAGGACGAGGAAGTTTGAAGTATTTCAGCAAAATAAGGAATTAAGTGAGAAGTTTGTAAACAATATAGATCGCGCTGTCGGCTGTGAAAACCTCTTTAATCGAAATGATATAATCTCGTCAGAACTTCTGTGGTTATTATATAACACTCAAATATTAAACAGTTAAACTTATTTGAACTGTTACGACACTACCGAGTATTGAGCTGAAATAAACAATGATTTGTTTATTAGGTATATTGTTTGATTAAGCGAGCAATAAATAGTAACGTCATCAATCGGTATATTTACCCTGTTTTGAGTTTCATAATCACGACCCATGATCACGAATATACTGCAGTTATTACGTGTAGTTGGTGTTTATGAACAGACAAATCAATAACTACTTAGTAGCACCGTATTAAGCAACTGATTCGTAGCGGATTTTTTCTCCAAAACCTGTGAATGTTAATAGCGATTACCAAAAAAAAAAAAGAAACATACATACAGACGAATTGATAACCTCCTCCTTTTCGGAAGTCGGTTAAAAAGTTGCGGACATTCTCCTAGGAATGATGTCCTGTCCCGATCTCAAATATAAAATTAGCCTGTACAATAGCAACTTGATGTTTAGTTTAATTCTAACTTCTATCATTTTAATAACGATCGTTTTGGTAAATTAAATTCTCAGTTATATTTAGAACAAGTGTTCCATTCAATTTACCCTTTTAGAATGGGTTCGTGCAAACAAATACATTTGGAGAGAGCCTAATGGCGACCGGACCCACCTTTATTGGACGATAACCAATATGAGGATGTAGGCGACACCGGTACCGGCTCAACCAATGTGCTAATAGCCTATTTTCATTGTAATGCGTTGGCCAAAGATATACAAATTAACTAGGTTTTTGTACCTTTATTACTTTGGACTCTTGGCTTAAGCCATAGAAAATGTTTTAACCTGCCTATATCTGTTTAATGTGTGCCTCGGAAAACACGTTATTAGAAGATCTTTGACAATCATAACCTTTTGCAGGTCTGCTGGCAGAAATTTCTTAATAAATAAGCAATACCTTTGTACTCAAATATCTTATTATTATGTTATTTTCCTGTGTTGTCTACTGTGTGTACATAAATAGTAAAATAAATAAATAACAAGTAGTCAGTGACCCGCAAGTCTGACAACCAGTCTTAACAAGGTATATCATATTACCCAGTACTAACAGGGCTGTGGAGGTCAGATAGGCAGTCGCTCGATGTAAAATACTGCTGCATCCGGTTAGACTGGAAGCCGACCCCAACATTTTTGGGAAAGGGCTATCTATGGGCGCTAGACGGTGATGTTTTTTACGTTTCAATGTTATTTTGGCTCATTCATGTCCTAGGTTTATATACAGGATACTTTTTAATAAGTTGCCGCAAGATATATTTTGGACCATCCACGCGGGCAAAGCTGTGAACTTCAGCAAGTTTATGTAAATGCAAAAGTTATTACTCTTTAACTACTTAAACAGCAATTTGGAAACACCGATGTCCCGAATTAAAATGATAATTTCAGCGGCTTAAAACTTACTTTTGTTGCGTGGAACTATGTAAACAAATTACTGAAGCTACAATTATATTATTACAAATAATAGCGCTAACAACTGTTTGTAATCAGTTTGTGACTTTTAAATGGTTCTTCTTCGTTAGTTTGACAGTTTTATATGATTCAAATTACACATAAAACCACTTAATACAGTATGTTACGTTAAAAGAGGGACATATTGAAAGGGGTATTCAATATTCGATTCTCGTCCCAAATATGTAAAAACACTATAACCTCAATTTGTGACGTAGGTAATTGCGGCAGGATCTCCAGATCTCACTTTATTAGACGTTTCTTTTCCGCCATTATCCTACGCCAGTTTTAAAATATGAAGGAAAAATGGATTATACCTAAAAGTCATTGACCCGCGCACATTTTTTGTGATAAGCACAAGGGATGCGAGACTTTTCCGAAATATTTGGTATAGTTGGTTCTGTCTGTTATTTATTTATCAGTGTTTTTTTTGTTCATCAATATGTTGTTTCAATAAGAACAGTATAGATATAAGAATTTGAGGCCCCAGCACGAGTGCCCGCGTTGTGAATGGTGTCTCGCAGTTCAACCTAGGAGGTTGTACTGCTTAACCGGACTATCCTGTGGGTACCTTGTGTGTAAGGCCTCCAGCCAGGATGATAATACCTTACAAACTAAGCGTCTACACTTACAGTGTATTTTTAAAGGTATAAAAAAACGTTAATAAATTTTACTCACCATTTTAACAAATGTTACTCGTTATCCGCGCGCCAAAACATCCATGTTGCTTGTATGTAGTAAATTTAATGTTATGTATTATAGCTAGTCGGGGCTGCGGGTTGTTCGAAGGAGATACTGCGGACACAAATGGCTAAGAAGAAACATGGGTGGTTTTTAGTCAGTGGAAGTCTGACACTCCCTTCCGCTCCGCGCAGAGCGGGGATTTGATGCATTTGACATGATTTCCCAGCACCCCAAAAAAAAGGTTTTACAGCTAAAGCGCGTAAGCGCGCGTTGCGGTTTTTAGCTCTTTTATATCAATTATGTATGTTTAGCCTGTAAGGTAAAAAAAATAAAAGAGAGACACACGATATCGCTAATTTTGTGCGGAAAGGCACCGAATTTTTTTTTTATAATAATTTATAAACCATTATTTTCGAGTAAAAGGTAGTAATTATTGAAGATGAAGGAGTAATTTATATGTGTTAATTATTGGTTTCATTTGGCCGCATAATGTACCGAAAAACTGCTTGTTTTCGTCAGATTTGTAAATACGTCCTTAAAGTTGAAAGTTGTACGACCGTCAGTTAACGCGGTAGTACTTAGAATCTTGATGTTACCACATTATTACGTAAAGACTTAGGTTGGTACCTCCTCCAACTTTCAAAAGCAAACTAACCTTTATAGATCGTCTTGAACTAAGCAAAGTTTGGAAGCATTTTGGTTAACACCTTACCGAAACACGACCGATATATAGGTTTCAAGTACGCTCACGTGGATATGCGAAGCGATTCCAGTTATTTGTTACCTTGAATGTTTCGTGTCTCTATAGACTTTGGCGGGTCTTTGTTTGTGAACCATTTTCTTTTTATAGGCTTCTTTTTATTATCTATAATTCATTTTATACAATAGATAACATACAAATTTAAATCTTTGAAATATTTTACGAGAATGTTGCCGTTTTTAGAATACGAAAATAATTAAATTAAAAACTCACTCAAAGTACAAAATCAATTCGGATACCTACAACCCTTCTTCTTCAAGTAAACATTATCTTATACACTGAAAATGGGATTTCGAGTTCCCGATATTTCGGCGCTATTACTTGTATAAGCACCATGATCACGGATAAATTGAAGTAAAATCCCGTCAAAATATCGTCGTTCTTCCCGTAATCGTAGTTAATATCCCGTTTTCAGTGTTAATGATAATGACCATAGCAGTTCAAAAATTTATATTTATATATCCTCAAGTAAACGTTCATCGGCAATAAACATAAAAAATCATGTCGTAAGCACAGAAAACGCCGCCTATTTTCATACTATTTGTCGATGTCTAGCGTCCGGAAACCCATTCATATTATATTCCACTTATGCCGCTCTTTATATATTATATTCCCCTCCATTCTGAGGGAAACCAAGTCCATTTTACCTGCTCCTACAAATAGTCATCAATCATTTCACGAATCCCGTCCACAATGTTGGCCGCCGGTCGTTGGTGCCTGCACCACAGAATACATAATAAACCAGAAAACACTTGTAATTAGGGTTCTATTTCAAAATAAAAAAAATAAATTCAAACAAGCTCAAACGTATCAGAACTGGTCTCATTTTACAAATGTACGAGTTCATAAGGTCGGACATTGGAAAAAGAAATAAAGGACGAAGTATAAGGGTTTACAGTAATTATCTAATTTTTAAAACGCTTTGTTTGAGAAAGTAGAAGTTTAGTCAAACAGTCCGAAATTAGAGCAAACACCTGCTTCTACCGAGTATAACATGTAGCCTTATTAGGCTTGGGTACATTTTACTTTTTCTGGGAAAAAATGTATTTTTTTTCTTGAACTAAATAAAAAAAAGAAAAGTCTGAAACTACTTTATGAAAAATAATTTTATTGATCTTGCAACTGTCCCAGTTCAAAACGCCTTTGTGTCATCTGGTGTGTTCTCTATTCTGAGGCTGCTAAAAAAATTCTTACCCTTCAGTCCCAGTCGGAATGTGGCGAATGTACATTATCGAGCTGTCAATCACGAAACTGCTGCTCTTTTGTACTGAAACATTGAGTAGGGTAACCCACAGCCCTGATGAAATAATTATTAGACTGACTGGATTTTGCCTTCCTGTGTCATGAGGTTTTTTGGTACTTGCCATTTAATGTTGAGATTGTGCTCATACAAAATGTATGTTTGTTGACACTTCACGAATTTGTTGGATTATTTTGGTTTCGTGATGATAGAGGTTTGAGAGCTTTCTAAATGGCGAAGTTAACTTATTTTAGTCGAATGGAAACCATATTCGTAAATGGTTGGAAACTTCGGGTAAACTGCCAGTAACATTTTGTTTTCAATTAGGTAACAAAAAGTGAAGTATTTATTGAATAAAAAACTTTAAAAACATACAAACATATACATACATAGACTGCCAAAATCATTACCCTTCCTTTTGGCTTCGCCATAGTTGAGTCAAAAGGCTATACAACGTGTAGGTGATATGATTGATCTTGATCAACTCATCTAACGACAACTTATACGATGGCACCAATCCAAATTACGTTAAAAACCTATAAAAACTAATTACTTTTTCGTTTTGAATTATGTTAAATAGAAGTACAATGACCCTTGGGAGATTTTCAGCTAATACAATTACAACTTGTAAAAAGTAATGAGAGAAAATTGTTCATAGTGTACAAAATCAACCAATAAATATCAACACGTCATCCTTTCTGGACTGTGGCATATTTATTAAAAGTTTATTTCGGCTAAAAATGAACTTGTAAGCTCTATCAGCATCCTAAAACCATTATTATATTATATACGAAAAACATTGAAGGCTATCTACACATATTATAGTTCCAAATCAACTCATCAAAACTGTAACCCTCACATTACAGCCTTATTATATCTCAATGAATGCGGCGACCTTGATGTACCATATAAAATAAAGCCAAGCACTTATACGTCAAGGACGTAGATACTTTGATCTAAATTAATCAAAGACGAATTACGTGGGAAGCCCTCCCGAGAGTTATTACCGAGTGAGGGCGAATCAATCACTCTGAGAATGACGAAACAAATACTGAAATCTCTTTTTGGATGGACAATGGTGAATTGGGACTGAGGGCCATGATTTTTATGGAAATTGGCTAGGTTTGTGATTTATGGGGGAATGATGAGGTTATTGTGGGGTGTTTGGAGAAGTCATAAATGCTTTTTGATGGAAATTATGGTCAAAACATAGAATCTAGCCAAATCTCATATTTCTACTGTAGGCTTAAGACTAAGAAATTCCACTTTACAAAAAGCCGTGATGTCAATAGGAGAAATGAGTTTTCAAAGTTTTTCGTATCGTAAATACGTAGATATGAATAAGAATCGAAAATAAAATTATCGTACAGCATTTAAGTTCAATTATTTGCATCAATCACATTCAGTATCATTCATGATTATAAAAAAAAATTGAATGTGGCCTCAGATCAAAACAAATTATCAGTTTTCTAATACCAAATCGAACACTACAATTTACACAAATCTCAATCAATATTGGTACCTATACAATCTCATTTCACTGATGATAATGCTGATTCAATATCTATATACAGGGTGGTGCCGACAATACGACAATAAATGAAACCACTGGTAGTTCTAGTCCATAGGAACATCATTAAACTATCAAAAAAGTTTTAAAACCAAAATATTTTTTTTTTTTAAAAACAATAAAACTAAGTAGCCTAAAACTGTTAACGAAATACATTACAATTTACAAACAAATATTGGTTTACTAACCTTAGGAATAATTTGCACCGATTAACGAGTGGAAATAAAATGTAACAAAAGAATTTGGCAAAGACATATAGGTAGGTTGTTGTCGTATCGTCGGCACCACGAAGGTGTTAGGATTTATTTGATAGTTTAAAAATGTTCCTATGAACTAGAACTACCAGTGGTTTCATTTATTGTCGTATCGTCGGAACCTCCCTGTATATAGAGTATCCTATAGTTTACATCATTAACAATATTGCAGGTGCAGATGTAAATTTCGTCTCTGGCTGCAGCTTCACTTGATTAATATCGGACACTATCATGGCCATCCGACTCAATCTTGATTTAATCGATCTGCAATTTCCACCGTAGTTGATCTATTGAACCTCATTGATGTGTTCATCTAACATCAATCGCTTAAACTGTTCTGAGATTTAACCAAAGTGTGATGGTTTGCACAACCCAGTAGGTATTAAAGCTTTATTATACATGCAAGGTATAAACGAACCTTTCACGACACCGTCAACTAAGCATTCTGTAAATGAAACGTAAGCCTACGCGCAATTGATTGCTGGGTAACGACAATGTTTTTGGGTGAAAAATCACGTTTTGCTTTAGGACTCAGTGTAACGCACTAAACATTGGACTGATGGGTGCATTTAATAGTAAACGGGTCATCAAGATATTTTAAGAAAGGCTACATTAATAATACTTGTATAAAAAAATACTTGTGAAAAAGTTGATACTTTTGTACCCAATTTCACCGTAATTAGAAGTTTTCCAGGTATTGCGTAGAACAAAAAAAAACGCAACAATGTGGACAGCGAAGACTGCTGCAGTGCAGTTTGCAGTAAAATTACACTTTTAATTACAAATGTGACCAGCCCAGTTCCAACCTAACATCAGCTATTACGTACTTAAGTAAAAAACAAAAATATTGAGTTACCACTGTAGCAGCTAGAGGCGTTCTTAGTCACTCAATATTCAATGTTAATAAAACTCGAATATTTGTCAGTTCAAGTTAATTTACAAACATTTTCATCATAACAGCTAAATTGTCTTAATATCCAGAAAATAATGAGAGTAATAAATCAAGGAGGGATCGAGGAGGTCTGGGGTCATCCCTAATTGAGTTAATAGTAGTCCTTGGCTCAAAGTTCCTCTCAAGATTAATGAGGTTTTATTTGATTTATTTTGGCCACAATTTTGATATAGATTGATTACGTATTCCTGTCAAGTTTGATTAAAATAAAGGGTATAGTTTATTTAAGGGCCTCGGGCAAAATATATTAACGAGACCCCTTTCGGTCCCCGGAAATCATTTTGGGCAGTTGGTCCCGACTATTCTAGCCAAGTTTTTGACAGTCAAAAAAATCTGAACATAACTAAGCTATACAGCTAAATAGGCAGTCGTAAAATGCTTTCAGTCAGCTGCATCCAGTTTGACCAGAAGCAGTTCCCAGCTAAATGAAACACAAATGTCCTGCTATGTAAAAAATCACCCCAGGCTTTAGTAGCCATCTTTTAACAAGAAAGCTTTTTTTCTTAATGACCTTTTCACAAAGTGAAGCTTTGCCCCATCATTTTAAGACCTCTTAATGACAAGGAATATTAAGTATTATTAAAAGAAAGGAACATTAAAAAGGATGTTTTTCCTTATTTTCGTGATGTTGCAATTAATGTAAGAGTCACTCTGACGTCACTCAGGTATAGACAGGCCAGCTAGCTAAGGTTGATTATAGAAAAAGTTATTGTCCGCTACTTTCGTCCGAGTGAAATATTATAAAAATATTACTTTCCTATTTGAATTGGAATTTGTTATAATTTAAAGAGTTTTAATATTTTTCACGAAACCCTTTTTCCAAAAAAATATAGTTTTTAATTATAGCTTCAGTTATTTGCCAGTAAGTCTCGTCAAAATCGGTCCAGCCATTTCAGAGATTAGGCGGTACAAACTGACGAACGGATAAAAGTAAAAGAAAAGTTGTTTTTTGTTATGAGTACCGTATAAATGACTCTCATATTCATTCGGTACAAAACTGTTATTATGAAATGTCAAACAAACAAGTCAATTTTATTTGTTTGTATAAATGTTGCAAGATTTAAATGCTTGAAATTAAAAAGCTGGTCAGCAACCAAGCCAAAAAACTTTTAAATTAAAGTTCAAAGTTAATACTGTCTTCTTCAAAAATAAGGGTCTTAAAAATCTAAAGTTATTTAATATGATCAATTGAACCTCTTAACGTAACTTTTTAAAGATATTTTCATCTCTCATAATAATATTGTCTTCAAGGGATATTATAATAAAAATGCGGTCCGGTCTGAAATAAAAATGTTCTATGTTCTATTATAATATTACTTCTGGAATAACTTAAAATTTTCATTTTATTCCAGCAACTACATTGTTCTTATTTTCTCTCCGTCTATTCCGACAATCATTTTGGAATATGTTTTCCCAAAAAATTAACAACAATAACAATGCTATCCTAAAGTAAGCTTTTCACCCAATATCATAGTTTCCTATCACTAAAGAGGTTGACATAAACGGCTTTTCCTTCCGTTAGTTCGCTTTTTTAGTTTTTTTTTTTTTTTTTTGGCGTGTGGAAAATCATCAAATAACCCCTGATGCTCTTGGGCAGAGCGAAAGGGAGTGTCAGACTTCTACTGACTAAAAACCACCCATGTTCCTTCTTAGCGCATCATGTCGAGGCCGCGGTATCTCTTGCGAACAACCCGCAGCCCGACGGGTTAGTTAGACACCTTTGATGGTATAATAGCCATTATACTATTAACACAACATAACATAACATCACGCCTGTAATCCCCGAAGGGTTAGGCAGAGGTGTACCTAATAGTACACCCACATTTTGCCAGTTATGTTTAAGTCCCATGTAATAGGAGGCGAGCCTATTGCCATCAACCGGGCACAAATCCAGACTCCGTGGCTGTTACTGATAAATTCCTGATGGAAAAAGCCAATAACACTTTGCCCGACCCGGGAATCGAACCCAAGACCTCATGCACAGCAGTCGACTATTAACACGTGGTATAGATAATAATATGAGGTACATAATTAAGCTTCAAAGAAAGTTTAGACTCCTTATTTGTGGCAATAATAAGAATTAATTCTGAAATTAATTTACACGACCTTGTAAGATGTCGCTCGTCTCATATTAATTTTATGGTGTATTCCCGCCACATGTATAAATAAGGAAATATTTATGTTGCTGGGGAGTTTGTTCCGCCACTTCTTCTTTCCAGCAAAAAACACTAGGAAGTGTCGAAGGGTGGGCGTTTTGGGGGACTCTCACTTGTAAATGAGTAAAGTAAAGTAAATTTTGACGTTCGAAAAGTGCTTATTATCAACCTAGTTTGAATAAATGACTTTTGATTTGATTTTTGATTTGATTTGATTTAGATATTTTAATTCCGTGAATTCTCGCTTAAGGGTCCTTTCACATAGACCGGCTCGGAGAGGAGAGCAGATCTTTATCACGTTTAAAACAGAGTTTTGAATCATTCTAATTAAATTTATTTTTACAAGTGTGAAGACTGGCAGCATTGCCTCGTTGAATGACAATGCTAATTCCTTGGCCAATGAAGGAACCAGCCCTCTAGTCAGTGATTCCTTAAATTTAATTTCCTTTCTTTTAATTTTCGTTAAATTTATTTATTTATAATTAGCTGTAGTAAAACAGAAATTATTAGTAAATACTCAACACCTTCAGTAAAATAACTCCCAGTATTTTTCAACTTGAAATTTGAAATGAGTAATGTTGAAATATTACTCAATTCTTTTTCAAATTATTAACTAAAAAGAGGACACATACAAAATGATAACTTAATAACATCTCTCCGGAAAGAAAAAAAAAATTCATTCTGATTGAATTATTTAATATCCGGTGGTTTTGAAACAGATCGCAACATTCATTCCTAAGGAAATAGGGAAATAAAATGAAACAGATATAAATATTATTGAATTCTTTCTTGTAATGGTCTCTGCATCACCTCAAGGCAGACTAGTAGAAAATGTCATTGAATCCGCCTTTGTACAGTTTTTACTTTCGCATGAAGTTTTAGTTGATTGGTAAAAAAATAATAAAAGCCATTGCAACCGTTTTCTGGCATGGGTAATCTCAGCGGAGACTTTACCATCGACTCGAAAAATATTATAGTGATTATGATTACGCCCACATGGTTTTATGAAACCAATGTTATGCATTATCCTTTTATTATTCCCTCGTTGCCAGACCAAGCGTCGCAAGCGCTCCGAGCCTGAGGGCATAAAGTTTTTGAGAAGCAGCCTTTTTTTTTGGGGGGGGGGGTGGGAAATGATCAAATAACCCCTCCCGCTCTTGGGCAGAGCGAAAGGGAGTGTCAGACTTCTACTGACTAAAAACCACCCATGTTCCTTCTTAGCCCTTCATGTCGAGGCTGCGGTATCTCTTGCGAACAACCCGGAGCCTTGAGAAGCAGCCTGGATTCCGGAATCGTGCCCATTTTGTGGCAATGGCCTCGACTCCTATTACATGGGACCTTACCATAACTAGCAAAATCTGGGTATACGAGTATTATAGATAGTTCTATAATACTCGTTATACTAGTTTTATTGGAAAAAAGGACACATCCTTTCTTCGGGGATTACAGAAGTGATCTAGTTACACATAATCACTTTATTTTACAATGCACGCCTTTTTTTTCCTAAGTATATAAATATACGCACTCCTGGGCTCAACAAACTCGGCCTGGCTACAAAGCATACCGCACGGAATTCCTAAACCCAAAGGCCCGCTAGTCAACTTAATAAATCCGTAGTCGACGTTTATTTTGTTTGCATATGAGAGCCATACAAAAGCAACGGATACCGACATTTCAAATACACTTTTATTCGCTTTACGTCATATTTTTAACCGACTTCCAAAAAGGAGGAGGTTCTTTAAGCCGATACGTTCCAAATTGCAGAATACTCTAGCGATTTTTTCTTTGAAATGCTATTCCTTTGTCGTTCACACGCCTATTCAGGATAGATGAATGAGTTTGGCTAATTAAGAAGACCATTGTCGGTCTATTGTTCATTCGATTCGGTGTTTCCATTCTTCAGAAGCGCAAAAGTAAATGTAGAACATTTTGAAATACGCGAATGAGTAGATAATAGTACATTTGTGTATTAGTAGGCAAACTTTGTTATTGCATTTGAGGCGGAATTCACACCTGAGCCGCAGGCGAGGTTTTATGGAGCTGAGAACTGCAGTTACAAATACCCACTTATTGACGAGTATGAGACGATGTTTTATAATATATTTCCCAAATCTATCAATACTTTAATGTTTTGAAAAAGGCATTTTTATTTAATTACAACCTTATATTATACGAGTGTGGTTTATCTGTATAAAATTATACCGTTAATTAAACAAACCACGTGAACATTTTCCGCTACACAAATAAACTCAACAGTGAGTATATGTAAATTATTATTCACTTAGCAATAATTTGCTACCCGCAAACCAATATGTTGTGCGTGCAGTATAATATTATTTTTGCCCGCGTTTCATATTCCGTTTGTCTCTTACATACAGTTCATGGTATCGATATTTATTTACCTCTACGAAAGCCAATCGGAGTTTTATTCCATGCCTCGGTCCATTTTGTCCTTGTATAAACAGGCAGGTTTCCACACCAGTGCCCAAACATATTTGCACAATAAATTATAGGAAATTTTGGGTTTGCCAGCCAAGCGGCGCGGGGACCAATGTTGGCTCTTTTTAAATAAACATTCTATTTATTGGGATTGGTTTACAAAATCGTTAAATGGTTTTTGATTAAATTTGCTTAAATGGGGATATTCATTATTTTGAGATTATCATAGTATTTTATTCTTATAATACAATTTGAATCCAGCTTCTTGTGTAATAAAGATTATTGATTTATAATAATAAAATATATCCGTTCTTCAGATTGAAAAAGACACTAAGAGCTTCTTTGTTCTTTACGACGAATCGGTTTATAGGTAAGTACTTAGTTGATTTAATCAAAATATCAGCTATTACGAAAAAACGAAAACCTCTCAACTGAACCGTACTCGTCACAAAAAAAACGATCTTGATAAAAATATCGCCGATAATATTGTCTGGAACGCTTGACTTATCACCTTAATGATCTAAATGAAAATTTGTCTCCCTGAAATTGCGAACGTTCAGTATTATCGGCCCAAGTTAGCGGTATTGGACATCTTTGATCGACGCCTGCTTACAAAACCCTGGCAGGTATCAAATAAATCCATCAAACTTTAAACTTCGTCCTGGGCAGGCTCCGCTTTTAATTAAATTTTTGTTTTGTTTGGGATTCTCAATTATAACAGTTATATTTGTTGTTCCTTTATTGGTAATAGGCTGATAGAATAATAATTGAAAATGTTTGAATCAAGAAATGATGAACTAGAATCAGTAAGCTAAAAATCCGAAACACAAATTACGAAATTATTCTTTTTTTTTGTTGAGAGATGGGAAATCATCAAATAACCCCTCCCGCTCTTGGGCAGAGCGGAAGGGAGTGTCAGACTTCTACTGACTAAAAACCACCCATGTTCCTTCTTAGCCCTTGTGTCGAGGCCGCGGTATCTCTTTCAAACAACCTGCAATCCCCAAATAAGTCTTTGAACAAAATGCCAGAGCATAATAAGATGTACGAGAAAATAAACCTAGCTCCGAAACTACGATACGCTAGGAGAAAAATAAATTTAAGTCGCGGAGAGGGGGTTCAAAAGAGTGCATAAAATTCCCAGCGCTAGTAAACAAAGGACCAGTCAAGTCTGTCTTATTTTGTTCGTACTCAACGGCTTTTGTACTGAATTAGGTTTAAGATAAAGTTACCCTTTGTCAGCAAGTTCGCTGACGTGTGATGATATTTATGTAGATTACCCACTTAATGTTCCGTTTTATGCTAACTCTTGTTTTGCGGAATAGCTTTATACAGGAATTTGTGAAATCTAAAAGATGAAGTTAAGAGTTTTTTTTTAATTTTCGACGCTGTATGAAACCACCTGTGATTCTCTTTATATTGGACGAACTAAGCATAAATGCTTTCAGTACTTACTGCGGTACTCAGAGATATTTAATGATTACTTAAGCCGTAACTTAGTAAAGATTTGACATACTTATTGTATGATAAACTGTCAAAACCTTTACTAAGTGATAGCATATGTAATCATTAGAGCTCTCTGAGTGCGGCAGTTAGGATAATATTTCCGCTAACACGTTTGTTACTAACCAAAAACCTGAAAATAAAAGAGACTTGAGTAACCCCATTCTGTCTCACTAGATTGAACTCGATCACTTAGAGACAAACACAAAGAATATTGAAATAAAACCTAATTTTACGGTTTGTAGTCGTGGCCAAACCAAGCCCTTCAGAGGGCACGAAACATCTTTATTCTGTTTGAAATTCGGAAAATAAAAACAAGTCATTGTAGGCTTGTGAGTGTGCCTACTATAGGGTACACCTCTGTCTATCCCTACGGGAATTCCAGGCGTAATGTTATGGTGTGTATGTAAGTCAGTTTGACATATTGTTTTTTTAAAACAGTCAGGGAAATGCATTGTGTATTGAATACATATATTGTATTGAATATTATAAAAGTTTACAAACTACGTCAGTTTGCCATGTTGGAGACTAAAAAATCTAAAAAGCAGTGATAACCCAGTGGTATGACGTCGTCGGACTGCCAAGTCATAGGTCTTTTTTTTTTGGGGGGGTGGGAAATCATCAAATGACTTCTCCCGCTCTGGGCAGAGCGGTAGGGATAGTGTCAGATTTCTACTGACTAAAAACCACCCATGTTCCTTCTTAGCCCTTGTGCCGAGGCCGCGGTATCTCTTTCGAAAAACCCGCAGCCCCGACGGGATCTAGTCATAGGTCTCAAGGACTTTTTCAGAAGTAGACATTTTGCGATCGGTTGTCATTTTGCGAAGTTGACATTATAAGCTGGAACGTCAAGCTCGAACCCAAAACTTACACAACTGTTATTTCCGATTCAATTGCGTATAATTATCACTTGCGCTTGATATTTCTCGAATGTAAAGCCAAATCAGAGGCCTATGGGTGGCATAATAACACCAGACGACCACAACCACAAAATAAAAATAAAACCATAGAACTGTCAAAGAATGACAATAGCAAATTGTGATTCAAATGTTTACCTACATGTTTTAGTTAATAATGAATTTGCTACAAAAAATATTTCCCTCGACTTTACTTTTACAACGTCATGTCATAAATAACAATGACCGTTAACTGGGGATGTGTTTGGCATAAATAAAGTTTTTTAATCATCATTAACAGGTTGTTAAACTCGTAGCTTCAACAGTGTGTTTTGAGTGGTTCTCGACGTAACGACCAAGTTTGATTCTCGAGTTAGAGAGACCTCGTTTACTCGATTGGAAATAATCGAGTTAAATCGTTGGAGAGTTATCGAAAATACTGCTATGAATGTGTGGATAAAAGAAATGTTTTTGGTGTTCCATAAGAATAAAAAATATTAATATTATATATTTTATCATTGTCATTTCTCAGAGCAGTAGTAGACTTAGGGCGGTGTTAGATAAGCGTATTTTAAGAGCGTATACGTTCGTTAATGGGAGCCAGTGTACGCGCGTATAAGCTCATATATTATGCAAACCTTATGTCTCTCGTACGCACTTAAACACGTGAGCTGCAAAAGACGTCACCCTGCGTGGCCCGCTTACCTCAAGCGTATTAAGCGCGTGACCGCGCGTTCAGCTCTTTGAATTGAATAACGCGTGTAAGCACTAAGTAATTACGACCTTAGACGCGCTACAAAATACGCTAGTCTGAAACCGCTCTTTGGTACAAGTTAGTTACGTCGTAGACTCGAACTCAGAATCCCAGGTAATCATTTCATTCTGTGTGAATTATTTCATCATCACTGCTTTCAAAATGGTGATAAAATACATGGCGAGGAAAACGACATGTCTTAGAACCAAAAGATAAACGAAACCATATAATTTCTCAACCATTTCCAATAACGCTTGAATATAATTTGAACCTTACAAAATTATAGCGGTCTATAAATAAGCTAACCATATTTGCAGAAACATGCACATTCCACCATTTCAGGCATCGTAATTTACTGTTTAAAAATGCAGGACTAAGCAAATCGTGTGGAATAGAAAATGCTTTCCAAGCACGCTTTCTTCCACACTCTCATCAATAAAATCTGATTCTTATTGGCCTCTGTAAGCCATGAACAATTTAGTCAAATGAACTCCACTTCGGGTCCAATATTTGCCAGCATTTGGCCAAGGCAATAAGGTACGGTATGGCCAATAAATTTTCTTGGAACCAATATGTTAGCTCCGATTGGACCCAATATTGGTGGAGTCACGTGGACTTATGACGTACATAAGAATTAGCTTTTAGGTTATGATAGAGTTAATGCTATCGAGTTTCTCGTGATATCACTTTGCTTTTATTGATTCAAAAAATATTATCGTTACTTTTTTTTTATTGTGCTTAGATATCGCCACCGATCACATCTGCTGAGTATTGCTAGCTTAATAAGCTGGGACTGTGTGCAGAATTATATGGTTAGAAAGGACTATGACTGCTGAGATTACGAGCAATAGAGAAGTATGACACGATACATGCTGCGCCAACCCCCAAATAAATTTGTATAAGGTCAGGTGAATGATGATGATGATAAGTCCGTTTATATCGAGAGGAACAAAAACATACGCCTTTATGCTACAACTTGCAACGACGCCTGTTAGTATTGCATGAGCACTGGCACGCGAACCTATCAACAGGGACGCAGCTGTAAGCTCGTCTTACTACCTCCATTACAATTGTGACTTTATTCTGACTTCTCCCATTTTATGCTGCGTTCGTTTTAATGGACGAAGATTATGTTCACTCTGAGCTACTAATATTAATACTTATTATTGGTACATATCAATGATATTGTAAAATGGTACAGGTGTTTCGCTACACAGGCACTAGTGATTCACTAATTAATATAAGTAATATAAAAATATATATCGAGGGGTGACAGGCAAAAAGGTTTAAGCGACATCTTGACCGATATTGAGTTATCCCTCGATTATGTTAAGTATATTTATGGGGTATTTGTATTGTAGCGACCATTCATACTTCGATAATTAGATAGGTTCAATTTTTATCCTTGTCTGCTGTAATAAATCAACTGTTCAAGTTAAAAACAATTCAAACATTTATGATTTTCTTGTTCGTCAAATCACAAAATACATTAAGTGGTTACCATCTGCCTCTGCCTTAAAAAACAACAGTTTCAAGAGTTTAAATCATTTTCTGAATCCTTTGTATTGTTGATACGTCTCTTCATATAAAGTAGTGGCCACGTTAATCGCAAAATTTGAATGTCCTCTAAAGTTCAAGGTGTAGGGACACTTTGGATACTCCAGCAAGCGGGCCATGGTCTACTTGCCTACGTAATCGATTGAGTACTTTCTCATAATAATCCATGTCATTTTGGAGACTTACAGAATATGTCCTCTCCAAATACAGTAACAATGAAAAACTTTCTAATAAAAATACACAAAAAACCTTTTAACATAAAAATGTGCTAAGAATTCGCCTAACAAGCTAACGTAGCCTACCTGAAAGGTCTAGCAAAGTCGATAGAGTTATTTTAGGTCGTAGTCATTAATGTGCCAGGCAGGTAATAGGTAGGAATTACTACGGCACCTAGCTATTACCACCTTGAGGAAATTGTTTTTGGGTACAATCACTGATCGTGGATAGCTCGGAGAATTACTGATCATCGTTAGACCCGTTATTAGGGTAAACCTTTGTTACTATAGTGAGTGTGTTGTTCTTAAGTTATTTATTTAGCAATTTGTTAATTAACAAATGGAAGACAATTGGAAGCTGAATATATTGTCGGCTCCAGAGTTAGGATATTCATATTTTGTGATAGATATGGAAGATAGGATGCAAAGTCAGTGAGTGGTCTAATTTAATGGCCGACGTTTTCTTCCTTAAACATAGATTCTTCTGTATCGTAAGGTTAGTGCCTAGCTGGGCCCATGCCTCTAACTTGCTTTTATTTGTCGTCGAAAAATATCTCTTAGGCACACTGGTTTGCTCACGATGTTGAAAACATCGATCACCGTTGCTATCGATAAATAAAAAAAGTATTTAAACACAGATAAACCTGTTTTAAAATAATTTGAAACTCAAACGGTATTTAGTATTCAATTTTAAAACCAGAAACATGATAATTATGAATAAAAAACAAAAAAAAGGAAAAAGCTATTCAGCTAAATTAGTTCAAAATATACCTGTGTTTACATCCTGATAATAAAATTCAAAAAGAAGTCGCTCACGAATAACGAATTTAATAAATGTAATAAACAATTTAATATAAAAAACGTCTTTGTTCTTACACCGAATCAAACAAGGACTTTCTAGACCTAATATCGTGAAAGCTGCAAAGTAAAATTAATAAGAGGCCTTTGTTGAAATAGCACTGAGCGAAGTTATTGTTTAATCAGCTTTCAGAATGAATAGATAGACAATGGAATACCAATCAGGAATATTCCTGGATGACGTTTATGAAAGTTTTTGCCGGACTGTCATTTAAACTGTCAGTTTGTAACATCACGCCTGTAATCCCTGAAGGATTAGACAGAGGTGTACCTTATAGTACACCCACATTCGTCTGTTATGTTATGATTATCCTAAACCATGAAATGGGAAATAAATGCGTCGATATTCCATGCCATACCATTGCCAGCGTTAAAAAGTCCAAATATATGCAAATAAAGGTTTACGGAACAAAAACCGAAACGCAAAAATAAATTGGCAATATTCAAAAACAGATAAAGGTCTCGGTCTCGATACAAAATGAAATACTGCGAACATATTAATTTGTAATATCGTCCAGCTGTTATTGTTTAAAGGTATCCCAAAAGGATTACTTTCACTTCAATTAATAAACGTGTGGTTTATTTCAAGGTGTAATATTTATTCACCGTTGAATTTATTATGTAGCTACGTAATGGATTTTTCATCACAGTTTTCATCACGTTCGGTAAAAGAGATGGATTGTGTATATATGTATATTGTTACAATAAAATTTTCATCATCTTTATCACCCGGAACCACTTACTGCCAAAAAAAAAAAAAAAAAAAAAAGGAGGTTAAAAATAGGAGGTCTATACCTAACTATAGACCTCCTATTTTTTGCCACACTTCCCGGTCCTGATGTATAGCGCTTTTGAGGATATGGTCCATCCAACAAGCTTTAGGACGGCCCTGTTTCTTTAGCCTAACCTTGGCCACCCATCTGTCAAATATTTGCTCAAAAAAAAATTTATTCTTAAATTCTTTAGTTAGATCGATATCATTTACAGCGAAGGAGTAAGAACTTCCTGTATTTCGTTTTTACAAAATACCCTTGTGGTTTGAATTGACGGAAAGTTAAGAAGCTTTGCTGTAGGTATCTGTTTTACGTTGACCTCCGTATTACTAATATTATTAAAATGACAATTCAAAATTGGAGTAGGAATATTTTGTCCGAAATCGTCTCTGAAGTAAATCATTAAACTGGGCAAGTGATACATTTTAAAAATACAATGGGCTGCCATTGCCTACTAGCAGAAATATTTATTGTTTCCTTTAACTACGTCTTCTTTATCGTATGGTTAGTGCATAACCTGGTGTTAGATCAAACTCAAAACATTTATTTCAATTAGACCTAGAATTAGATTTTTATGCCCCCCATAGGGCTCTGACTTGACTTCACAATGTCGTCGATAAATATCTCTCAGGCACTAAATTATTCCCAGCCGCCGCGGGAGACGCTCCGGGCGTCGGGGGCCACGAGATGGCTTCCGGCCACCGTAGACGCGGGCCTGTGGACGGTGAGTAATGGGCTAGCTCGCCGTCCATACGTCTTATGACGACGACAGGCCGTGTCGAGGGCGCGTTCGTGTTCCACGCGCGCCTCAAAGAGATGTCAGCAACATGGAAAGAGCCCGCAAGGCCCGACGCGGACGCCCGTCGGGGCTGCGGGTTGTAAATTATAACCCAAGAGAGTTGAAATAGACCACAATTAATCGTTCAACCACTTTCATTGAAAAAAGTTCAAACCTCAATATGTTCCACAGAAACGCGCCCGCCGCTTCAAGAACCAAATCCTGTGCGACCTGCACTTTGCGGACGTGGCGCTCATGGAGTGCAGTGACTTCATGCAGCAGCTACGCAGCTTCAAACCGCAGTCCCTGGGCTGTGCGGTCGCCAGGCGGAAGTCATCCACCACGCTCATATTCCCGCTGCCGCCGCAGGCTTGCTCAGGTATGTGATCCGCAAGGGCCGATGCTCAAGGGATGAGGCCTTTGCCCAGCATTGGGACAGTACAGGCTTACTAAAAAAAAGAAAAAAACCCTTACACTCCCTTCCGCTCCGCCCAAAGCGAGAGCTCATTTGAAGCAAGAGGCCATTTGATGATCTCCCAACTGCAAAAACAAAGTCTTGCTCAGCTACGTGACTTTTGACTTGACTCCATGCAGTAGATCGGTACCTTCGAACTGTAAGTCCATAAGCTGCATCTACCATGGGTATGCTATGGTTGTAGATAGGTAGTTTTATGTTACCCATACTATCACAAATGTTTTTAACTATGGGTCTTTGTTACCTGAAAATAAATGTATTCTATTATATTCTAAGATATAATTCTGCAGCAGCTTTTTACTGTAATCTTTAAGCTGTAATTTCTGACTGATATATCGTTAAATGATACCTAGTTCACATTTTTAGTTTCATTTGTTAGCAAAAAAATCTACCAGCACAATCTTCCTTATGTTATATTTATGAAAGTCAAAAATAAGTTATTTCGGAGCTTTTGAAACTTCAGAATATTCTGCGTGGGAGAGCTATTCTCAAAAAACGGGTAATTGGTTCTCATATTTAAATGCCAACAGAAAATAAAAACGTTTAAACGTAATCCTTCTGTAGTAAGTATACCTACACTTAAAATAAATTGAATGAAGTGTCACTCAACACAGCTCAGGGCTCTTGACATATCCAGGGCGCAGCTTTTTCTTAACTAGACAAGTGTTTCCCACGGACATGGAAAAGTCTTTTTTATGTTAACCACTAAGTTTAATAATCGTGTATACTGTTTTGATAGAATCACTTCTGAGAAGGATAGGTATACCACATTTTTAAACTTTCTGGTCAAAGAAGGTGCAATTTTGCATCCTTTTCAAAATTCAGGAGATTGTAATAAAATAAATTACATACCTATTTTTTCATTGATTTGGGTCGAGAATCATCATGTTTATTTACCCCCTTGAATTTGACGAGTATGCAAAACGACATCCTGTATCATCAGCCCATTTAAATCCATATCGAAATAGGGTATAAAATCGCACATCAATTTTAACCATAGCTCAATCTTCGGCTACTCTTGTCGAAATGCTTAATAATCAAATTTACTTATGGAATTAACTTATAAAAAGTTTTAAGTCAAGAGTAAGCTCATTTAATACAAAGAAAAAAAAATATACGTCTTATCATCAGCTCAGCAAAGAGATATTTAGAAGACAAATAAAATACAGTAACAGTTTTTAATCCGAAAGTTCCTTGTCCTCCGCTTCTTTCAAAACTTTGTCTCAAAAGAAACAGGCGTTCTGCTGTTTTTTCTAACTCAATTTTGTCCTTTACGACTTCTACGCAGGTCATTATATTTATAAACTCGACAATTTTCTCGAAGCGAGCCCACAATTATTATTAAAATTTATAACGGGAATATTATAATAATATACCATCATGTTTAACTACTATCGGAAACACGGTCGGTTGTTTGTAATCGAAAACTCAAAACAAATAGTAAACATGGTAAAATATATCCCGTAATAAATGTTAATAATAATATTAGCGAGCATATCTGTTCAAAACTAATTCTAACAAGTTAACTATAAGCCTACAATTACGTCGAACTGGTGAAATGTCGATGTACTATTAGGTACACCTCTGCCTGACCCCTCTAGGATTGCAAGCGAGATGTTATGTTATGGTACTTGGAAAGATTAGTATCATGAAATGCTAGAAGCAAGTTTCTTTTGTAGGAGATCAAATCCCCTTAAAGTTCCGATAAAGTGAATAGATAACTGTAGGGTCGAATGATAACCTTGCATGATGATCACCAGATATTAAATGTCGTCCTTGAGAACACTGGTGGACGAATCTGCCTACATTTTATTACAAAGCTAAGTACTTTTTTCGTTTCGTCATAAATTATTATCATTGTGTAAATGATTATCTATCTCTACAGAAAGTACCTACCTACTACAAAAACATCTATTACACCCAAATCAAAAATCGGAATTGCGCTATTGAAGTTATACGCGATGTCAGACTATATAGAAAAACGCGACAACAACTGTCAGGCAGTAGCCCACCAAACACAACACGGTCGGAGGTTCCTCCTTTTTCTATGGAATACTAGCTGTTGCCAGTAGCTTCGCTCGCTATAACTCTGAAAATATCCCACGGGAAGATAAAATCGGGATAAAAACTATTATATGTGTTAATCCAGGCTATAAACTATCTGTGTACCAAATTTTATCCAAATCCGTTCAGTAGTTTTTGCGTGAAAGAGTAACAAACATACACACTCACAAACTTTGGCCTTTATAATATTAGTGTGATGTGTGATTGAGGTACTTGACACCCTGTTCTTTAGGTATACTCCTATATCATATTGAACTGAGCGTCTGACAACGTTTGCGTGCTACGTGCCCGTATTGTACTATTTAATTCATACCATGAGACAGGCCCATCTATTTCCCAAGGGAAAAATAATACCCCCTAAGTTCATTGAAATTGCTATTTGAATTGGGACCTAGTATGGTACCTGTTATTTCACTATTTAAGGTTCTGATTCCGATCTATGAATGAAAAAATGAAAGTCAGAATTGTCATAGTGCCACTTTCTCGTTCGTCTGCAGAGGTTTCTCTCGTGATCTATGCAAGTTAGGGATACGAATTTTGGCATGAGTTTGGTTATCGGTTAAGAATGCACAGTTCACCAATCAGTCTTTACAGTCTATCGAAGTCCATGTCTGGACATAGGCCTCTCCCAAACTGTACGACAAGACCCTGTTTCTCGCATCCAGTCCAAACCATCCACCTTTTTAAGCTCATTGGTAGAGGACTCCATCTACTCAATAAGGTTTACGATATACTAAAATTACAAGACTGCCTCGTTGGTCGAGTAGTCGTAAGCGCAAATTCTTAGCATGAATTCCTAGGTTTGATTTCGGGGATGGGCAAAGTGTTATTCGGTTCTTCCATTTGAATTATTTCAGAAGCAGCCACGGTTTCTGGATTTTTGGCCGGTTTATGGCAATACACACGCTTCCTATTACATGGGACTTAAACATCTGCATGGGGCTTAAGCAGAATGTTGGTGTAGGTACCAATAGTTACAACTTTGCAAAACGGATATTACAGGCGTGATGTTATGTAAAATTATAAAACAGTTTACATAATAATATCAATTTGATAACTAAACAGTCCGCGAAATTATGTTCATGAACGAAACATCCCTTATTTACAAACACATACCACAAGCATCCCTTGTGTACGTGATCCTAAAATAAAAAGAAACTACGCGAGTCTTGTTTATCGTCGCCAAGCAACTCGTAAGCCCCAACTATTGCTGCAGAGGATTGGCTTATACATAACGTAATGAACGTTTAGAAGTCAACGACCGCTGTCTTTCGCTGTGAGATTCAGGGAATTTAAATAAACCATGTAGAACTTGAGGCGAACGACACAGGTACACTCACGAGCACCAATGTGTATTCACGTTCCTAAAAAAATTTCGAGAAGTAACGGTTATTACTTAGATATAGGACCTTCTTCATAAAAATATGACTTCCAAAATACTTCGTAACAACATGATTTTTTTGTGAGAACAGTAAGAGAAAAACCCTTTTATAAAAGGTGTAAAGTGTTCACATATTTGTGTTGATGTCTGTACATCACGTTTGGAAATAATTAAGCCCATTATGATTCCTTATGATCATCATCATCAGCCTAGCCTTTTCCCATCTATGTTGGTTCGGCTTCCAGTCTAACCAAGCGACTGCCTTTCTCATATCCCCTACAATGTGAAAAAAAGAAAAACTTCCACAGTAGGTAGATTGCCTGAAAGGTGGTGGTGGGAGGTTTATTAAATTTTAATTAATTTGTTTCTTGTTTATTTATTATATTACACAGCAGGGACAGGTATCGGTGATTAAACATCGTCAGGGTAGCTTCGCTAGGTAATTTATGTTTTATTGATCCTGCAAAACCTTCAACCACATCACACCCATCAATAAAACTGCAATTAGGCAATGTTGCGGTTTGAATGTCAGCGCGCTACACTGGGATGCTAATGCTCCTGAAATGTATCTACTGTTGCTGATGACCATAGACGAAAATACGTCGCAATTAAGTTACCAGACTAGAAAAAGCGCCTCTTTTCGTCACTCTCTTGTTGTTATGCCAAGAAGGAGTGACACATAAAATGCTTAATAACCTAGGAATCGAACTCATGATCTCGATCGTCTCAATAATATGTACTTAGTGCATAGATATAGTACATAGATAGACTAGATTGTCTTGATACCATTCACACGCGCAAACCAAACTTATCGCCAATACGTGTTCACTTCAAGCCACTTTACAACGTTTTCAAACAGCAGATTCGATTGGAAATAAAAAGAACAAAATAAACTGAAAACGTTCTCATTCTCTTAACGGTTTCGGTTCAAAATTCCCATCAACAGATACTATTTAATCTAGCTGATTTCAATCGTAATGCTATCAAAATATCTTCTCAAGTATCCAATAAGTGTTCTTGCTAAGTTAGCTGAACCCTAAAATGTGATCACGTAAAATATTTCGTAAATCGGTCAGTAACCGCAATTAGTCTGGCAACACAGTCTGCTAATGCTGATAAACCTCTGTAAGACCGCACCATGGTCTCCGGTCGTGCCAATTTTCCGGATAATTGACAAGATTAAACGCACCAACCATTCTGTTCTCACTTTTAAACGTTCCTAAATTCTCAGAACTGAATAATTACGTTTAGTTTTACTTTTATTCAAGTTCGTGCGAAATTGGTGGTGAAAAGTAAAGAGTTTATTTCGTCTTAATGCTACTTAAATTGTCGAGGTCGGGTTTGAGAATTTGTTGTAATGTTCAAAGGGTACGTGTTAAACTTTTAGTTGTACTGTTGTAAATGATACAGGGATGTCTGTCAAGAGTTTATGTACTTTGCTCTTTGACCCACGCGGGTAAATCCCGGGAGATTAGACACAGGTATGCTTTCGTACAGCCACAGTTTGCCGGTGATAAATATTTGAGTAATGTTTTAGTGCTTTCACCTTTTAAATGAGGCTTGTTGTTGTTTTGAGATGTTAAATAAAAACTACAGGATTAAACGGCGGTTTAAACATTATTCCTTCAGGGACGTGGTGTTATATTTTGTGTTTATGTTTTTAAGTGAACTGGAAAGTTTTTCGTAGGTTGTCAAAGCAAATATTCGACATTGTGAAACATAGCATCACGCACGTAATCTCCGAAGGTTCAGGCAGAGGTGTACGTTATATAACATCCACATTACGCCAGTTATGTTTAATTACGTAGGAATGTAAAAAGGGGCCAGCCTATTGCCATCAACTGGATACTAACTTAAACTCTATGACTGTTACTGAGAAATTCCTGATTGAAAAAACGCAATAACAGTGTGCCCAACGAACCCAGTACCTCGTACACATCATCCGCGCTTGCAACCACTAAACCAGCTTGCTGTCAGATTTGTGATAGTCTAAAATAATCACCTGAGACAATAATATTCTAAAGGCATTTGTAACCCCTTATGGAAACCCTATACTTATTCGAATACACAAGCCAATACACTTCTTATAAGTAGCATAGCAGCTAAAGCTTTAGTCGTGACATATGTCATATTTTCATTGCTGGATGGAACTCTTCAAAGTTGTATTCGAAATCCAATTTCCTTCTGTCGACTGTATCAGACACACGACAAACATATGATTTAGGATTCAGCGTAATAAAATCTTAGTTTGTTACGTAACTTAGGTCCTTTTAATCTGCTGTTTAAGAACGTAACATGTTATTTATTTATTTATTGACACACCAACGACTTACTCACTAAATGCTTACATTAATATAATTCTATATAACAGAATACTTATAGAAGATATAAATATGATTTCAGAATGACTATTATATCTACTATTGGTAGAGTTTTAAATTAATTTAGTTGAGACACAAACTGGACTAAATATGTTTTTAAATTCAGCGTGTAGAATTTTCTGCCTTCAAAGCAACAGTGAGCACTGCGAACAGACATCTTCAAGAGATGTCAGCAACATTGCAGAGGAGTCATTTCATGATTTCCCATCCTCCAAAAAAAAAAAAGCCATGCCAAATAACTCTTTATAATAATTATTAAGTACAGATTTGATATTTAATATTATTTGAGAAAATAAAAGTCAAAAGCATTTTGCCATAGTGTCCTTCGAAACACAAATATTCTTCGAATTGTCAAAATTTATTTCATCTCGAATTTCGAACTAGTAAATCTTAATAACCCAAACTAGAAACAAAATCCCAATCAATTTGTCATAACTTGGACATCCCAATATTCCAAGCGGTGAAATATAAAAGTCTTATTCCTTCAAAGCAATATAAAAATAGTAGCCTATTCCCAAAAGAATTTACGAGAAGTTATTATTACCTACCACCTACCCAATATGATGTGTACACGACAAAGCAAACTACGACCTTAAGAATCTACTACTGCAAAGCAATAATGAAAATCTTAGTAGGTAGGTAAATAGTAAATACTGCATAAATAGTAAATATTATGTAAATAATAGTGGTAAAAAATATTTCTGCTTTTATAGTGGCGAACTTTCACATAATTGACACGCTTATTATTGCGTCTGCGGAAAAACAATTATGACAAATAACCGGCCAAGTGCGAGTCGGATTCGCACACACCGCTACCACAATAACTCATCAAACAGAAAAAAAAATCTGATAGAAAATTTCTACATTATTTATTAAGAGCTGTCGATAGAGTTTTCTTTAAGTTTCAGTTACATGAATGTATGGCCACCCACATTTTTTAAAATCGTAATTTCACGTAACATTTGTGCAGCGGTTTATAATGATAGAGTAAAATTCTGTGACAGCCAGACGAACAAGACGAATCTATAAGGGTTGCCATTTGGCAACGGAACCAAATATTTTAGAGTAATTTTTGAAATATTATGCTATTAGGCCCAGTGGTGGCGGCCCCGACTTACGAACGGTGACTCGTGGGTTCGAACCCTGTCAGGCGCATTACTTTGTGTAATTTATTTCATCACCACTGCTCGCAAAACGGTAAAGGAAAACATCGTGAGGAAACCGGCATGTCTTAGAACCAAAATATTCGAAGACATGTGACATCTACCAACACGCACTGGGCCCGCGTGGTGGATTATAGCCCATCCCTCTCCTAGAATCTTCTCTCTTTCTTTTTTTGGCCTGAGTCCCTGCAGTGGGAACATAATAGACTGATGATGATGATTATACTTATCATAATATTTTTAAATGCAAATACCGTATCTGCCCCCAATCGGAAACACATACAAACACAGTCATGCACAATGCTGTCATCAAATATCTTCTCAAAGCGCGTCTATTTGCGTGCAAAACGTCCAATACCGGTCTACGACGACCAACACCACTAAAAGGACTTTCCAGTCCACATTTTCACAATACGCCCCCCCCCCCCCCCACGCTTTCAGCGATCACGAAACGAAATGCAAGGAAACTCAATTTCCGTCTCATCGTACCTGTTTAAGCAGATCAAAATCCTGTAACCGCGAAAAGGTAAAACTTTTCTAATAATAAACCCGGTGGCCGGTCTGAATCGCCCACGTATTACAGAAAGGCTTCAGTAAACAAGTAGGTAGGTATGTACTCGTACAATATTTAGGCCTCGTTATTTTTGCACGTAGGCCTTCGTTGGGACTGTGTGTATACGTTAATGCATTGTCAACACTTTTTGGTAAGTGGAACTCGCTAAGGAGTTGTTTTGAAGTCCGGGATCTCGGGACACGGGGCTGTGTACGATGTGTCTTGCATTTATATTGTATGTGTACTGAACGTAGGGACACTGTTTGGAAGTAAATTGAAACGGGGTTGGGACTTGATCCTGTTAGTATGTATCGTCATCTTACTAAATTGTCTTTCTGGATAAACATTATAACGTTATCTCCGGTTTGGAATGGAACTTCTTTCAAATTTTAACTATGACTGACCCGCAGAAATCCGTATATTGTCTACGACATAAAGATAATGATTCGTAGTGCTTTAACAGTAGCGAAAGATCAGAAGCCAATTGAAATAGCAATATTTTTTAAGCTGAAAAAGTTGCGTCATTCTAACAGAACAAGACATCACACTTGTAATACCCGAAAGGTTGGGCAGAGGTGTACTTAACAGGAACACTCACATTTCGTCAGTTTTATTATAAGTCCCATGTAACAGGAGGCGAGCCTTGTCATAAACCGGGCACAAATTCAGACTTCATTCCAGCTACTGGGAAATACTGAAGGAAAATACTTTGCCCGGCCTCATGTCAACCGAACTAAGACAGACTATATTTTTTTTTCAAATTCTCTTATACAGTACGTTAATTTAAACGAGGGACATATTGAAACCCGCAATAGGGCATGCTTACATGATACTAACAAAAATATGAACAAAAAAAACCACTGATAATTAACAGACAGAACCTTACCAAATATTTCGGAAAAGTCTTGCAACCCTTGCTACAAATTGACGGCATGGTTGGCGCAGTGGCTGAGCAATTGGACTGCTGCGCTGCGTGTCGCGGGTTCGATCCCCGCACGGAACAAATATTTGTATGGCCTACAGATAGTTGTTTCGGGTCTGGGTGTATTTGTGTATGTGAGTTTAAGTGTTTGTAAACGCACCCACGATACAGGAGAAATTCCTAGTGTGGGGCAACGTTTTCGTAAAAAAAAAAAAATTTTTAGGTATAATCCGTTTTCCCTTCATATTTTAAAACTGGCGTAACACAATGGCGAAAAAGAAACAAGTCTAATAAAGTGAGATCTGGAGTGCTGGGGCCATGACACAATTACGTCACAAATGAAGGTTGTAGTTTTTTTGACATGTTTGGGATGAGAATCAAATACTGAATACCCTCCTTCAATAAGTCCTTCGTATAACCTAAAACACTGTATAAACATGGCAACCCTATGAATGTGTGTATGTTTCCATTATGAAAACTTCCACCACTGAAATTTAATCTCTTAATACAAAATTGCAGTTTTCATTTGATGCTGGTTGTATGATCCGTGCTAATGAAACGTTTGTCCGTCGGTCCATTCCAGCCAGTGCAGACAGACAGACATATTCAGGTCATGTTGTACCCTATATTTAGATTCCATTTGTGGAATTCAATAGCTATCATCGGATATCTTGTGAGATCATTTTAGTATGCGAATATGCATGTGCTATATAGGCATGCAAGTTGCGTAATGGAAATATTGGCCAATAATTCCTACGTTCCTTTCTTTTTATATTTATATTCCCCTATTCTCACATAACATCACGCCTGTAATCCCCGAAGGGTTAGGCAGAGGTGTATCTTATAGTATACCCACGTTTCGACAGTTATGTAAAAGGGGGCGAGTCTAATGCCATCAACCGGGCCCAAATCTAGAGATACCATGGCTGCTACTGAGAAATTCCTGATGGAAAAATCCAATAAGGTTTTGCCCGACCCGGGAATCGAACCCAGGTCCTCACAGAGTCCATGACTGCTACTGAAAAATTCCTAATCTTAGCCCCTGTTTCGAGGGCGCAGTATCTTTTTCGGACAACCCGCAGACCCGACGGAATTTTAAACCCCGTGTTATCAACAAACCAAATACTACCAGTCATGGCAAACACCTAACAATAAAAGCTCTGTTTTCTTAATCCCCTATTTTCTCAGGAACTCGTTTCGATCAGTAGTTAACGAGATGTTAAGACGGACAAAAGCGTGTCGATTGCACCCCTAAAGGAAAGGGATCTGCGACCACGACAGCCCCAAATTGTGTTTGTGCCGGCCCATTTTGTGGACCTAATATATTTGCGAAGTTCCGCCCCACCCCGGCGCTTCTACCAACTTTCCCTGTATCCGAAACGGCTTAACCTGGATTCGGTAATGTGAAAAATAGTGAACAGGAGTAATTTTTCTTTCGTGTTACACAAGTTATGTTGGGCCCGTATAAGGGATGTAGATGGGAGGGGTAGCATTTAAGCATGGGATAAAAAGATTTACGTATTTTTGTGAATGTTTATTTTTTTTTCTGTAAAAAAAGTAGGTTTTAGTTAAATTTTTACCTTTTAATTCATTGCTGGGCAAAAATTCAAACTGGACTAGACTCCTTACTGGCTGTGAACATTGGGCTCTGACTGATATTACAGTACATATCTGACAATGTCTGGTCTAGTTGGTTTGATCGCAAGTTCACTTATCTAAGCTTTTAGAATACGTGAACCCATTTCCAGACATCCTTTTTACAAATTCTGGTTTCTCTACAATAATTTCCTTCATCGAATATCACCAATTAAGATCATAACGAGGAGTGTGAAAAATTTTTTTAAAGCATTTAATTTTAAAAATAAATATAGGCTAGTTCATGAATAAATTTTGAACCATTGATCGCGCTTCCAAATCCCTTTTTTCCTCTGTTTTAGGCGGAGGAAAAAAGGGGCTAGTAAAAAAAATAACCCAGAGAAAAATAGAATGTCATCCACTTTCATTTCCCCGGCGGCGTCACAGGGTCTGTAACATAGTTTGAAAGAGTCCGTCATACGTCACCAAGCTTCTAAGTCATAATTTATGTCTCCTCTCGTAACTTTTTTAAAGGAGGTATCAAATATGCAACGCGTACACATCTCTTATGTATGGGCCTTAATACAGACGATGGAAGGAATTGAAGGAAGGAAATTGCTTTTTCTTGTACGCATTTGTTTGTTTTTGAAGAGGTTGCATTTACAGTTATTTTCGAGCGATTGATTTATATGGAGGAAGGGTTTCAACAAAAATAAAGATAAAAAATTTTCAGAGTTAAAATTGAGATCATTATGATTGTATAAGTTTATAAACTGACATGGTCACTGATACTACTATTGTGCTATGCATTAGTTCCGGGATTCGATTTCCGGCTCGATCAAAGCGTTATTGGGTATTACCATTTAGTATTTCTCACTATCAGTCATGTAGTCTAGATTTGTGCCTAGTTAATGACAATAGGGTCGCCCCTTATTGCATTAGACTATAAACATAACTGTCGAAATGCGGGTGTACTAATAAGTACACCTTTTCCTAACTCTACGGTCGTTTTTTTAAAAAAAAAACCCGTTTTTCAAAAACATTTTCATGTTTTCTACTAACTTTTCAAACCTGTGTATCCTGCTTATTAGTGTAAAGTTTTATTAAAAGCGGTTCATCTTTTCGAAAAATAAGGACTTGAATCATTTTATGAAGTGCCGTAAAGCAAATAAATTTGCGTAATAAATTGGCTTAGGATGCAAGGAGAATAAGGCCTGGCCTGACATTGTGTGTTTTCGCCTAATGCTCATATTGTTAGCAGCGCTACTGCTAACAACATCATAGTTTAGTATTTACCAACTGGATGCATAGTGGACACATTACGTAATAATCTTCTTGCTGCTGCTGAAGATTGTCACCGTTAGTCTTTGTCCTGGCTTTTGCGCCAGATTTGTCAGTCCTATTCTTGAGGTTTCCTAAAAAAAAAACACCAAAAGATAGAATAGAAAAAAAGACTATAGAATAAAAGTGCAGGATTAAAACATACTTTTAAGTAGCTTATACTAACAAAAATGTTATTATTATTATTTATTTATTTAATGCACAATGTACACAGCATGGTTACACGCTAGGCTTAAAACTAGTGAGTACATGACCCTGTTAGGGCGCAGCAAGATAACTTAAAACTAACAATATTGTAGTATAAATATTAGTATGTAAATTAATTAGAAATGTGGAAGAAGAAGTCATGCTACGCTGCCCCGTACCTAACAGAGACTGGGAAGAGAATGATGATTATGATTCAGGTTGAGCTATTTTCTATAGGTCTTTGTTGCTTGAAAATAAATGGTTTATTAGAACCACCTGCAAATTTAAATCATTCGCGAAGTAGCAAAATGTCAAGAAAGAAGCTGTCCTGTAAATTAGTGTCACCACCAGCAAACCAGCTTAGGATGGAGCGCAAGCTCTTAGGAAGTTACCTGCACATTGTTTATTAAAACCTGAGGCGATAGTAACATATCTTTGCTTCCTTGAAGATCTTATTGAAATTAATTGTGTTGGAATAGACTATTAGGATGTAAATATTAAATACTTGAATTAATGCATAACATGTTTTATTTTGTGTTTCCTTGAAACGAGGGGATTGCAAGCTTTTTAAATAAAACCTGTAATATTGTAGTGTAATAAGTTTTTTTTTTTTTTTTCAATGATAGTACAATCGATCTTAAAAGGCCCAAATTTAGTGTCAATTTTATCATAACCTATAACACAATTCAAGGAAAGCCAGATTAACTATACAGACTACACATTTTTATGACAAAAAACTGTGTCAGAATTCTGAAATCAATCACTACCTGTCGATCAAACGGACTCTCCTAAATCGAATGATCTGATTACGTTATATTCGGTTCAGTATTTCAACAACCGAGCCGTGTTCGATACCTAATAATTAATGGGCGGTCGAAACGATAGCATAGAGAAACTCTAAACTCTTTGCTTAAAATGCTTTAGTAGCCATTTTAAGTTTGTGGTGAAGTGTAATAATGATTTCATGCCACGATTCAAGAACCAGCTTCTTAACTCTGTTTAGAGTTATATGCACTTTAACTTGTTATTACTAAGAGTATTTGATTAATGTAAAAATTAAAATGTTCTTGAACAATTTTATGAATATGATGACTTTATTGGTGAGGTTCTTCAAAAAGGACAGGTGCGTAGTACTCGCAAGCGGTGTGATTGTATGAACAGATGTATGAACGTGGACGAGGCAAACGGAGTATCTATGGATTGTAGCAGGTGGCATTCTGTGGTTTCTGCCTAACCTCAAGGGAAAGAGACGTGATTTTATGTTTGTATGTATGAAAGATTAAAATAGCAACATTTCGTAATAATTTTTGGAAGTAAGAGGCAGAGGTAGAGATTCTCGATAAAAACAATAAATTAATACAATTATTGTATTTTAATTACTTTAATTGTTTGTTACTTAATTTATTTATTTGTAAGGGAAGGGGAAGCTTCGATCACAGACATAATCTTGTATCATAAACCAATACCCAATTAATACTGTACACGGTCTTACCTACACTTCATGATACCGAACGGATTATAAGGATTAATTCCAAGGCGCTAATTAAAACCCCCATTAGGTATATTGTTCTGTAATAGGACTTGATTAGAGCTATCAAGTGTCAGGCAATTGATCTTCGATTTAGAATTCTATACAAACAATAGAATTCTAAATGGAAGAACTAACTACTTTCAGAAGTAGCTACGTACTGAATTTATGCACGATTGATGGTAATAGGCTCGCCCTCCTATTACATGGGACTTAACCATATCTGGCGAAATGTGTGTGTGTATCTGTTATGTTTATTATACAAGCAACATACAAAGAGGCTTGATAAGCTTGGAAAATGTTTCACAGTAATCAACAGTAACACCACCGATCTTTAGGTTAAGCCACGCTTGCCTAGATTAGTCTGTGGGTAATAAAGGACGCACACAATACATCATGAACTTTGAAAACATAACCATTATTTTTCTAGTCTTACAAAAGAACCTAATCACATAATCCTAAGATGCAAATTAAGCAAAAACTCAGGGTGTTAAATTAAACGACGAGCCGAGTCGGGTGTCACGCAAAGTTACCATGTTTGCCGAAACAAACACCCTTTATTACAACCAGCCTCCATAAAGTACGGCTGACAGATAACATTACATGGGAACGAGATTAAAAAATAATGAACGACGCGTATAAAATGTGATATTTACGTCTGTTTTATTACAAAGAGGGAAATTCTAACGATTGATATGGCTTCAGAGTATTTTATAACTGAAAACTTTTGTATTGTTTCTCCTTCTCCCATATATCCATCCAAAGGTTGTCTTTAAAAGATCGCTTTAAGCGATAAGACCGCCCATTGTGTCACCCCTTCTAAAATGTTTCACTATTGTTTTTTTGTAATTTTTATGGTGTACATAATAAAGAGTATTCTATCTATCTATCTATCTAACTTTTAGATACGTGAGGTTGAATTGTAAGTTTATCCGATACTTGGGACCTTCGTCGGTTTTGTCAAGGTTTTCTGAAAGAAAATGGCGACGGCAATGTCCACCTGCATTTTTAAACTTTGTTGCAGCTTTATAATTTCTTGTTTAGTTCGATTTTTCTTAACAACTTTTCCTTTCCAGTGACAGATCAGAAAATTAATATCGTAACATAAAACCACGCCTGTAATCGGCGATGGTTAGGCAGAGGTATACTTAATAGCACACCAACATTTTGCCAGTTATGTTTAAGTCCCATGTAATAGGGCGAGCTTATTGCCTCCAACCGGGCACAGATCTGGACTCCTACAGATTGGCTGCTACAGAGAAATTCCTGATAGATAAACCCAATAACATTTTCCCGACCTGGGAAACCTCTTTTTTCTTTCTTAAAATTCTTCGTAAACCTTTTTTTTTTTTTTGGGGGCGTTGGGAAATCATCAAATAACCCCTCCCGCTCTTGGGCAGAGCGAAAGGGAGTGTCAGACTTCTACTGATTAAAAACCACCCATGTTCCTTCTTAGCCCTTCATGTCGAGGCCCCGGTATCTCTTGCGAACAACCCGCAGCCCCGACGGGTTCTTCGTAAACCTTAAAACACACTACTAAAAAGTTTTATCTTTGTAACCACATAAAATAACTCTCTACAAAAACTTACTTTAAAAGATATTACGGAAAGAAGAAAAAAAATTTGACACCATTGTCGTACCAGCCTAGTCTAGTCCAAAAAGGAACCCTTTACGGAAACGGAAATTAATATTCCTTTGTGCTTTTGATCAAGAGATACGAATATGTGGGTCGCAGAGATTTTTGTAATGAAAACATATTGTTCTTGCTAATTCGTTGTTCTGTAATAATTTATCTGCGTGTTAAATATCCGGGCGCGGGCGGTCTGAATGTAACCTTTGTATGTTAATTAAGATAATACTTATAATACCTAATTATCTTTGAATTTCACCATTATACCGTCGTCTAAATAACGTGGAGTTCATTTGTTTCATTTAATGTAGAGCCAATGAACAGTCTTGCGGATAAATTAGTGTTTAGTCTAAACAATAATTTATATAAGGAACTCTATTCCATTTCCAATACAGTATAAAGTTTAGACTGTGTGAGTGTGAGTTCCTTAACGCAAGTTATCGTTCGTATTCGTTTGCGGGTTGAGGGGCTAGATCGAAAAATGTGTAACAATGAAAACCGACACCACAAACCGAGAATCTTCTTGCAGTGATTTTTGAGGCACCTCCCGATCACCTAGGAGACTAAAACTTTTTTCTATCTATTCAGCTTGTCTTCAATTTCGAGAATATATAAAAATACTAGTGGACCTAGCAGACGTGGTCCTATCCGGACAGCAGCGCCACCTACCGGGTCCAATTGTAAATCTAAACCATTTTCGAATCCACTTGAACACATACAAAAATTTTCATCAAAATCGGTCCAGTCGTATGGGAGGAGTTCAGTGACATACACACGTACAGAAGAATTATATATATAAAGATCGTATAATTAAATCGTTTAAATACCCTTTTCTATTAATAGAAATAAATGTAAATAATCATTTTAAGGAACTCTGTTTCAACCGAGTGTCCATAAGACAAATCTCTATTTATTTTAGTATTTTTAGTCGTAGAAAGATTGTGCTGCTACAATTATAAATTATAGAACGACATCACAATTATATTTTGGTAGTTTTGTCACAGGATTAAAACTAACAATCAATTCGACAATGCCTCGCCAAGATAATAATATGTAAGAAAACAGTATGTTTAAGTTTAGAATAATATCGCTCATAAACATAAACAAAATAATATATGTTCAAGAAATCTATCTGAAGGTATTCAAGGAAATTATTAGATATTTACTTTATCCATGTATACTAAGTAAGTACCTACTGGTAGATGTAAGTAAAATGTAAATGTATCAGCTGGCTTCCTTCCCACGTGTATAGTTAACGGCTGAACGGCCGCCATTTTACATTTACTACGCAAGTTGTGACGATAAATCTTGGAAGTGTAACATATTATACGCGCGAATAAGAATTTGTTATGTTATGGCAGGATAACCCGTGACTGATGGCTTGTTACAAAGGTTTGTTAATTTTACTGGCTAAACGAAGGATATCTTTTATACTTGCTTATTAAAGTTTATGTATACAGGGTGTAAGGGATAGCCCGCCGTAAATTGACAGGGTGCATTTAGCTTCTTATTCTGAATCATATTCCACCGGAAAATTCATTACTGTTATTTAATGTAATAGAACATTATCAGATCTGTGCGCACCACTTTTTTTTTTTTTTTTGGCTGGTGGAAAATCATCGAATAACCCCTCTCGCTCTTGGGCAGAGCGAAAGGGAGTGTCAGACTTCTACTGACTAAAAACCACCCATGTTCCTTCTTAGCCCTTGTAACGTTACATTTAACAGGGGGAGCCTGATAAATGTAAGGCCACAATAAACACTTTCCTACCTAGGAGGAGAGCACAGAAGTGCTTATTGTGGCCTTACATTTATCAGGCTCCCCCTGTTAAATGTAACGTTATACCCTTTATGTCGAGGCCGCGGTATCTCTCTATAGCCCCGACGGGACGCGCACCACTCCATTTATGTTACAAAAAACGGCTAAAATCATAAAATCACCAAACGACGCGTGAAATCAGTTGTTCACTTCATACCTAGCTACACAGTTCATCGAACTCGTCGTCGCGCTTGCCGTTCGCTACGTGCGTTTTGTCACGGTAACGCTACGGATACATTGCGTATGTGGAAATTAATCAAATCATTGGATTCCCATAAGTTTCCTAAAATAATTTCTTGTAAGTACCGGTAATCTTATTATGATATACTGAATTGACCTCACAGACTGATGGCGCTGTACCCTGTATATTAAAGGTAATCTTTAATATACCTCGTCTATCAAATCAATAAAATAATCGGAAATTACTCTTGTTTGAATTACGTTCATCAGCCTATTTAATCATAGTGTTTCAAATTCAAATATATTTATTCAACGTTTAGTAAATGAAGCCAATAACCGGAGCTTTTTACTACTTTTCCCATCGAAATAAAGTACAAAGCTAAGCTTCTTTGCAAGTAAGAACCTTAAAGCTACGTTCAACAAATCTCTAGATCCAAGGAACTTTATTTTACGAGTGCAATATTACGGTTTGTTCGAAGGCATGAAATAATAATAAATAGAAATATTCATGAGCCCGAATCGTCCGTAAAAGACCAGAGTTCAAGAAAAATCTTACCGAGTTAATAGAAATGTAAGGTTTCTCGGCTTAAATTCCGCACGAAATTAACTGAAGTAATGAACTTTCTGAATATAATTTTAACCCTAGGTTTGAGAACATCCCTTTAAAACTATAGAGGGTTAGTTTTATGTGTAACTTTAATATTAATGTATCGTACTTTACATTTAAACATTCCGCAATCAATTTTCTAAAAACCGCATCAAAATCACACAGACAAACCCAACCGAGTTATATTTTTGTAAACTAGCTTGCCTTCGAAATTATTACTCCCTGCAATTTCAAGGGTTTTAATATTTTAGATAATTGTTTTTCTAAAACTAAAGGTTCCTTATAAGATCATCAACTATCTGCCAGTAAAAGTCCCGTCAAAATAGTTTCAGCCGTTTTGAAAAATAGCCCCAACAAACAGATAGACAGACCGTCATACAGACAAACAAAAAAAAAATGTTATTAGTACCATAATTATATGCTTTTATATGCATTCAGGAAAAAGCTGTTATTTTAAAATTACAAATAAACACTTCAATTTTATTTATTTGTATTGAAATACTTATGTATGTTTTGTAAAATCTAGAAATTTGAAGACCTAAAACTTCGGGTGCAGCCATCGAAGAAATTCAGTAGTTCGGTCCACTCTAAGTATGAACGCCAAGCATATTGATTAGAGTTTGGTGTTCTACCTTACAGTGAACTGAGTACTGAACAATCTACGCAGCCTCAAAGGACAGAAGACAGAAGAACATGAAGAAAATCAAATATATTGCTGTTTTGATGAAATTCCTTAAAATTTATAAATGAAAATGGAGTATTGCTCTATGATGCACTAATATTTATTGATTATAAGTTGAAATAAGTACAAAATTTACATTGAAAATTTAGATTTCAATGCAAAAAAAAAACTAGAAAATCTTCCAAATTCATGCTTTTTTTTTCAATTTTTAGTCAAAATATTAGTGCAACATAGAGCAATATTTCATCATTTATTCAGTAATGTTGAAGTAAAAGTTAAAACAGTAAAATATTTTACAGCTTTTTGCAACATAACCTTGAGAATGCACCCTTTTAAATATTTATCAAGAAGGGTCGTGTTTGTTACATCAGGGACATACCTACTTATGTATTAATCTTGTACGTAAACGCTTATAAAAGTATATCTAAACATATCTTTACGAGGGAAGACCTTTTGACCAAAAATAAACTGACCTCACGCCGAAGCATCATTTATTTTAGGCGTGAACTTTGTACGTTTACCGCATCTTTAAAAATCTCTTACTGTTTTCATAAAATATTCATTGAGGAAACCCGAACATAGTGGAATATGTAGGTACTAATACATAGTGGTGGCTGGAAAGACGGCCAGACTAATACCGTGCACAAACCGACCACTACGGACACTTCCATACGTCGCTTTTCTATGTAAATGTTTTATTCACATCTCTCAACCGGGCCGGTAATGGCATCAGCGCCAGATTTCCCTCGGATAAGAGCCCAAGGATAAGAGCAAAAATATTAATAAAAATGTTACGGCTCCCATGTTTGTTCAATATTCATCGCACATGAATTTCTAAGCTTTCACTTTCACGTTTGCCTGTGATTGAAATTTACGTAAAACATACAGCTAATAAAGTGTTCGTTCCTGTGTCCGTAAATTCCGCTTGATTTTGACAACTGGATTGAGTTTCAAAGCAAAATTTAAAGCGACTGAAAGGATTATATTGCTTCACGGAATTAAGCACTAAACGCTTCCGTTTGATATTTTGTTTCACTTTGCAGTCTTCTCGTGCATTAAATTGCGGGATTTGATTTTGATTCATAATTATTTTCATTTCATCTTTAAAACATTAATATTTTCTGTATCTGTTGAAGGTAAAATCAGTACACAAGAGCAACTTCTGTAATGATCAAAACTCAGTCTGAGTTACGCTTAAATGGGCACTTAACGAAGCTAAATAAATTAATAGTCAATAAAAGGGCTCGGATCGGAGCCTTCTTACAACGATAACGAAATTAATTTCACAGAAAAACTCAAAGAGATCGTTTGAGGTTGTTTTAATAAGTAGAAATATTTAGAAAATATTTACCATTTACTTAGGAAAATGTTGTTTTAGTTACTTACGATGCCAAAAGTTGTGGGTATTTTTCTATATTTAAGATGTTATTTACTTGTAATTTTAAATAATCTAGAGTTTTCAGATTAATCTTTTGAAAAAAAAAAACTAGAAAAATGCAAAACATGTTTTAAGATTTCTTAAAGTTATGCAAAAAAACGACACTGCAAATCAGAATCCACAGACAATTTAAACTAACATTTGTTTTTTCTTCCCCAGATGAATTCTGTGAGGAGTACCCACACAGCCTGATCCCAACTCCTGGCTACTGGATCGAGTGCTCGCGCCAGAAGATCGCTACAGACACCATCTGGGACGAATCGGAGTCAGAGCATGACAGTGGACCAGACAGGGATAACCCGGATGGTAAGTCAATATATCATATCCTAGCATCAAGTCAGCAATCCAGGACGGTGTAAGCCGAGCTCGTAGACCCAAATTTCGCCCAACAACTATAGATTTCGCAAAAACTATAAATTCGCTGCGGTGACAATATTCTTATTTTATGAGTAAGAGGTGAAGGCAGTCAGGCAAGGCCCGGAAAGAGAAGGCTGGAATCAGGGTCTTGATCAAGATGAAGGGTGAAAGGTAAGCTTGTTTTTTGAAACAAGCTAACCTTTCACCCTTCACCCTTCATCTTCATCTGATCATCGAGAACTGGAACACGGTCTTCAACATCATCATTCTAGCCTTTTCCCAACTATGTTGGCGTCGGCTTCCAGTCTAACCGAATGCAGCTGAATATCAGTATTTTACATGGAGCGACTGCCTATCTGACCTCCACAACCCAGTTAATACTGGGTAGTACGATACCCTTTGGTAAGACTGGTTGTCAGACTTTCAGGTCACTAACTACCTGTAACGACTTCTAAGCTTAAACTGTTAGTTCCTGCTCCCATAAATAGATTTTATGGCAGCCGGAACTAACAGCTTAAGCTAAACGTGCTTTCGGAGGTACGGAGGAAACTCGGTATGTAATGAGTGGTCACCCAGCCACAGACCAACCTAGGCAAGCGCGGCTTAACCTAAAGATTGACCCGAGTGGCAGTTATTAATAAGCCACGGTCTTCAACATAATACTCGTATATGCCATTTTTTTTAAGGTCGCTTAGTACCTATAGACATAGTATTCTTTAATAAAGCGTCTGACATTCTTTTTACGTTTTAAGTATTCATCGATTGCAAGAACTTTTCGGTTGAAGAAAACGATTATTAATTTATTATTCAAAATATATTTACCAAAAATCAAAGTGATCGTACTCTTAACAAAGTTTCGTCAGTAAATTAAATAAGCCTATTAAAAGTGTTTCTGAAAACAACGCGGACTTTAGCGACTGTTGGTCATAATGGAATATTAATTCTATACTTTTTGTTTCAAAATATTTAATACAACCTCACTTTTACCTGCGAGTGGACGTTGCGTCGGTAACCTTATTCTAATTTTCCTCTAATGTACTCATTTTTTTTATCCATTCGCGTAACACCACACATCCCACATTAATACGGAAGATTTTACAAAAACCTACTAGAAAAAAATTAATAGATAGAAAAACAACGGTAACTCAAACACGTCTCAAAATATGTAAGCGCCTGTACGGAAGTTTTCGTAGCACATTCAATGGGCCACTGAGTAATATTGGCCTTGCACAAAGAAGTCTGCAGTCTATCGGTAAAGTGGACTTGCAATTACTTTACTTTACTCCGACATTTGAAAGCAATATTTTTATTTCTTACTCTGTGAGAAATTTTGTTTAAAAGTTTCCAAGATAGCATTCCTTTGTAGAATAATTAAAATAGAAAGAGAGAGTTATCTTAAATCTCATTTACTATCAGGGTTCTACATGACCTCTATCGTATTTTTTCATAGGGAAATTTTACTCATATTTTTCTTTGTTTTTCTGTTTATGACTATAGTCTTACCACATTTCCTTTTTTTTTTGGAGGGTGATAAATCATCAAATTACTCCTCCCGCTCTGGGCAGAGCGGGATCTACTAACTAAAAACCACCCATGTTCCTACTTAGCCCTTTGTGTCGGGGACGCGGTATCTCTTTCGAACAACTCGCAGCCCCGACGGGATGGTCTTACCACTTAGGTGTACATTCAAGTTTTTGTAATAGAATCTTTACCAATAAGATAATATGTGAAGTCATTTATTTATTCAGATAATTTACACCCACTGCCATTTATCCCAATGTAAACGCAAATGGAACATTGAAATTAGGATAAAATAATAACGAAAAGAATTGACTCAAATACAAAGAAATCCAATTAAAATTCAACTAAAATTAAATTAAAATTCGTATGCTATCCAAATAAAATACAATAATAAACTAATCACACTTTTTAAATTTAATTGCATTTAACTCTTTTTATCTATGGAACCTTTCACTACAAATTGTGCGATAACTTTTACTAACAATGGCGATAACATAAATTAATACATAAAAATACAAATTCTCATCTCAACCCGTCCACCGAGTAAAACTGGAGGAAGGAACATAATATACCCAAATATATGAATATAAGGTTCAACGTTTATTAAATATACGGGACCACACCAGAGCGGTGATTCCTCCCCTGTCATATTAACTCTGTGAAGAAAATGAAATTTTATACTTTCCTCAGTAGGTTCATATTCCATTTCGTTACGGTGGTTGAACTCAACCTCAGAGGGAAATTATTAACATTAGTCGGTATGTAACACCACGATACATTTCTATTTTTCGTTTTTATGGCAGCCGAAGAAGATGTGGTGCAGAAAGGTTATGACAAGAAGGTTGAACCGTGAAGGGTCGAGGAAAGTTTAACATGATTTTTATTTGTATGTATTTTGTAGGAGCTGGATCATAAATTTTATGAAAGAAAATCTTCAACACCAGATCACAAATCAATCTTAACCGTAAATGCGTTCCCATTGAATAAGTGCTAAAGAAATTAACAACATCATCATCATCATTTCAGCTGAAAAGCGTCCACTGCAGGACATAGGCCTCCCCTCTTTTTTCGGTGGGTGGGAAATCATCAAATAACTGCTCCCGCTCTAGGCAGAGCGGAAGGGAGTGTCAGACTTCTACTGACTAAAAACCACCCATGTTCCTTCTTAGCCCTTGTGCCGAGGCCGCGGTATCTCTTTCGAACAACCCGCAGCCCCGACGGGACATAGGCCTCCCTTTTTTTATGTTGGGTGGAAAATCATCAAATAACCCCTCCCGCTCTTGGGCAGGGCGAAAGGGAGTGTCAGACTTCTACTGACTAAAAACCACCCATGTTCCTTCTTAACCCTTCATGTCGAGGCCGCGGTATCTCTTGCAAACAACCCGCAGCCCCGACGGGCGTCGGCCCTTGCGGGCCCCTTCCATGTTGCTGACATCTCTTTGAGGCGCGCGTGGAACACGAACGCGCCGTCGTCGACACGGCCTGACGTTGTCATAAGACGGACGGACGGCAAGCTTACCCATCACTCACCGTCCACAGGACGACATAGGCCTCCCTCAAGTAGCGACACATAGACAGGTCCTATACCAAAAAAATCTAATGTCTAGCAACTTTTTAAACAATCATTGATATAAACCTACACAACAAAACACATCACGCGTAAATAAATAAAAAAACAAGCAAAAGGTACTGCCACACTGAAACAATGCTAACCTTCCCCTGACTAAGTACCTACTGAGCGTAAGAGTTGCGAGATAATTCTTCTGCTGTCACATTAGCGAAAATTTAATTTACCTCCTTTTTCGGGCGCATCAAAGGAAAACCTCATACAATATGTAGCGACCTTTATAAATCCTGACGTGAACATTCGCAGTTCAATTTTGAATAGAAGCGTGATGTGGAATGTGATTCAAAACTTGAGACGGTTCTTGAAATGTTCCTGGTATGTCCCAAAGTTTGTTTTGAACTTCACTTTAGGTACAACTTTGCCATATTTTGGATTAATGTTTTCTTGAGATTTTAACTCTGAAAAATTTTCAATATAGTTGACTTAGACTTAGGGGAACGCACTTTCTCTGTTTATTAATTTGAAGGAGGTTCAAACTCGCCTTGGGTAATCAGGATTTTAAGAGATTATAATTACCACTTCCACAAAATCAGGTCCGCAAATACACACACGCACTCACACATATTTTTGTATTGTTCAATTGTTTGTATTGTTATTTTTGTATTGTTCAATATTTGCTTTTATTAAAAATATTATAATAGCAGTGATAGCGGTCTGACCGTCCGCTTCGGACTGCCAAGTCATCCATCTTGAATTCGATCTCAAGACACGCACCTGTGATTTTTCGTATTCATGTTCCTATTGTATAATATCACTTGCTTCGGTGATGGAAATCATTGTGAGGAAACCATCATGCCTGAGAGATATATCTCGACGGCATGTAAAGCCAAGTTAGAGGCCCATGCGCGGCATAAAAACTTCGACTACAGGGCAGGCTAGGCACCAACAACACGATAAAGCAAACAAAAAGATTAATATGATTGCATCTTTTTACATTTTGTTCGAATTATTTATATCTTTGTAAGTTTTGAGGAGTCTGATGCTATATGCCGATATAAACAGGACTCGTCCTAGTTCGGCTGCAGATACTTCCATGTAAAGTAGTGTGTTTTAATAAATAAATATAATTGCCTCGTTGGTCTAGTGGTCGCAAGCGCGACTGCTGAGCATGAGGTCCTGGGTTCGATTCCCGGGTCGGGTAAATTGATATTGGCTTTTTCCATCAGGAATTTATCAGTAACAGTCACGGAGTCTGGATTTGTGCCCGGTTGATGGCAATAGGCTCGCCCCCTATTACATGGGACTTAAACATAACTGGCGAAATGTGGGTGTATTATTAGGTACACCTCTGCCTAACCCTTCTAGGATCACAGGCGTGATGTTATGTGATGTTATTATCATTTATTATTACTCGAGGGTAGACGGGCGCTGCCTGACTAACACTTATATTTGAGAAGTTCCGTAATTTTTATTTTTAATAATGGTAAAACGCCAACATATATTAAAAATCTTACGATATTCAGTGTCTAAAGTAACGGTACACGTGTGGAAGTGTTATCAAACATAAATATTCACCGCAGTGTTTAAAAAAACTATCACGAACTAAAATAACAATAAAAACCTATAAACCCTAACTAAGTGATCTAAACATCAAAACAATGTAATGTGTGCTATAAAAATTCTTCGAAGTGTACGTTTCGTGTCGGTAAAAGTGACTATTGTACGTTAAAACAGTGCACCATAACATGGAAAAAATTCCAACGAAATGAGTCACAGTAACGGACTCACTAAATTTGTAACCAAATCTCTCTAGAAACTATACCATAATTTCATCAACAAACTTAACGCAGCCGTGGCTGAGAGGCAATACGTGCTGACTTACGAAGTGCTGGTACAAAGTGTCGCGAGTTCGATCCCCAACTTCTACTGATTGTCTTTTTGTAAGATATCTTATATTTCTTACAATAATTCTTAAACAATTTAACAAAGACTATCGCACTCGCAACACATGGGTAGAAAAAAAAAGGTCACAAGAACCACAATCCGAGCAGTGATACCAGCAAAACTCAATAGAGGGCGCTACGGTGACGATACATCTATAAAAAATGGATCAAGAAAGTAACAACATCACCTTTCGTAAAATCTGTCGAACCAGTTCGTTAAACGATCTTACCAACATGACAAGTAGCAGCAACAAAAACATATTCGACACTACAATGATGAGTATACCAGATAGCTTGCATGACAATAGTGGAGAAATAAATGATTTGAATGAACAAGTTAAACAACTTAAGGAGCAACTACAAAGCGCTCATCTCGAAATAGAGAACCTAAATAGTGAAAATTTTCGTCTCAAATCGGATCTTCAAAAATCTGTAAAAACGATTAATACTTATAAGCAAATGTGCTTATCACCTGAGAGGAAAAGCAGGACACCGAAATCTGTTCGAAAAACTAAAACATTAGTTCATAACAAAACTGTGATGAATTCTGCAAACGACAATCTAAACTATGAAACAGCGGGGGATTACAATCCCCAAACCACAACGATTATGCTTGACAAAGAAACTCAAACTTCTTGCCACGCCCATACGCAGCCAGCAAACAATTTCAAAGAGGTACACTCGTCTATTTCCATCAATAGTAACAAACCGCAACATAGTAAAAAAGAGCTGGCTACTATCTTTGCAAGAAACAAACAAAAGAATAAATTATGCATTCTAAGCAGTGGTACCAAACCTGCAGGGCACTTATCTCTCATTGAAGACGTCTTCTACGACTACTTCGATTATTGCCATTATTCTATACCAAATGGAACTTTAAAGGAACTATTATACAACATAGAAAATAAATTGAAAGACTTTACCGATAATGATTACTGTATCATTTTTGTGGGAGAAAATGAATCTGCTTCATTTTGACCTACAAAATAATGACTACGCCTACCTATTTGACAGTAATAGTGAGCTATCACTAGACATGTTCTCCAACACAACAGGAAAAATTAAAATACCTGGAATGAAATGTATATATGACGCCATTATGAATAGAATTGTAATTGATTTGTGTACATTTGGTCAGTTCGACATAATATCTAATAATAGTAGAATACATACTGAACCGGACATTATAATAAACTCTCCAGAAATCAATGTAAAAGAAACCAACAACCAGTTTTTTCTCTGAGAAATATATTAATATCCTACATCAGAATATTGCAGGTTTAATTAACAAATCTGATGCATTATGTGTAAATTTAAATGAACTTGCAGACAGTAACAAAATTGTGGACGTTATTTGTATTTCTGAGCACTTTATGATGGCAGGATTTGAGTCAAATTTATACCTGCAAAATTACAGTTTGGCTTCATTTTACAGTAGAACAAATAGTAAAAGAGGTGGAACATGTATCTTACTTAAAAAAGAGTATAAATTCAGGGAAATTCCCGAAATCCGCAATTTTTGTATTGACTGTATACTAGAAGGTTGTGCAGTGGAACTTCTTGACTATAAAATAATAATTGTTTGTTTATATAGAGTACCCAAACCAAATAATTTGTATACATTCTTTCATAAACTGGACAAACTTCTGACTTATATTGCCAAATTGAACTGTGAAAATATTATAATTACTGGTGATTTTAATATAGATGTTTTAAAACGTAATAATGTAACATTAGATTTTGAATGTTTACTGTTAAATTATAATTTAAAACTGGCTTTACATGAACCGACCAGATTCGCCAGTCGAACTTGTTTAGATAATTTTGCACATAACTTTAAAAAGGGCTGTAAATGTGAAATTTTGGAATTAGGACTGTCGGACCATACCGCCCAATTAATTAAGGTTCCTGTTAAAAAAGATCTGACATTGCATTATTGGCGTACAATGAAACGTGACTATAGCTTAGAAAATATTGATAAATTTAGATTGTATATTAAGAGCTTGTCTTTCTCAGAAATTTATCTCACTGATGACCCTAACACGGCTTATCAACACTTTATAGATGATTTTAAACTTTTGTATGACCTTTGTTTTCCACAAACTCAATATTTAATCAAAGTTAATCCTAAACCAAAGTGGGTATCACGTGGTGTAAAAATTTGCAGTCGGAAAAAAAGAGATTTGCTATGGAAGTTCAGGTTAAACTCAACAAAAGATAACAAATTAAAGTACTTAAATTACTGTCAGTTATTTAAGAAAATTATAAAACTGACAAAACGTGCGCAAAATAACTATAAAATAATAACGTCTCATAATAAAACGAAAACAGCGTGGCGGATTATAAACAAAACGAGACTTAACACCCCAAAAGATTCAATTGACAATATAAAAATTGACGAAAACAACATCCTTAATAACCCAACAGATATAGCGAACGCATTTAATAATTATTTTGTAGAAAAAGTGAAACCCCTTCCAGATGCCGGTAAAAATGTAACGTCTTTAATTAATCACCCATTAAATTCAATGTTTCTTGCACCAAGTTCACCTTACCAGATTAATAAAATTATAAACAGTCTTAAAAATACCAACAGTGTAGGGTATGATGGTATCTCTACTAAAATAATCAAAACAGTAAATGAGGATATATGCCATCACCTGAGTCACATTCTGAACTTGTCGATATCAACTGGAATATTTCCACAAACTCTTAAACTATCAGTTATAAAACCTTTATTTAAAAAAGAATGCAAACAGTTAATGATGAATTATAGGCCCATTGCATTATTGTCAATATTTTCTAAAATCTTTGAAAAATATCTTTATGGCGAACTCAATTCATATCTAGAAAAAAATAAATTACTGTGCAATGCACAAAAGGGCTTTCGCCAAAATAAAACCACAAATATGGCTATTTATGAATTTATCCAAAATGTTATCAGCCACGTTGACAAAACAGTGCCAGTTTGTGCTATTTATTGCGATATGTCTCAGGCTTTTGATTATGTGGATCATAATATACTTATCAGTAAGCTTGACGCATATGGCATAAGAGGCAATATTTTGGACTTAATTAGATCCTATTTAACGAATCGACAACAGATAACAGAAATAACTAAAGTGAATCCTAAAACAAAAAAAGAAGAAACATTCCGCTCCGTGAGGAAAAACGTTACATACGGTGTCCCTCAAGGTAGTGTGCTAGGGCCGCCTTTGTTTATTATCTACATCAACGACTTGCCAAAGGCAACGACTCAACCCATGACATTATTTGCTGATGACAGTACCGTTTCAATTGCATGTAAGGACATTAATAATTATAAATTTGACATAAATAATTCACTGACATCTATAATTTCTTGGCTTGAAAATAATAATTTAAAAATAAATTTATCTAAAACAAATATAATGCATTTTGGACAAAGACTGCATAATCCACTAAATGTAAACTTAATTCATGAGAATAACACTATAAATGAAGTATCAAATGCCCGTTTTCTTGGCTTAATTATTGACAGTAAGCTAAATTGGAATGAACATATTGACGTACTATGTAAAAAAATCAGCAGTCAAGCATATGCCTTGTACCAACTTGCTCCAACTATCAACACGGATGTATTGCTATCGGCTTATTATGGACTGGTTGAATCTGTCCTCAGATATGGCATTATCTTTTGGGGCAACTCAACAAATAAAGAAATGGCATTCAAAATGCAAAAGCGATGCATACGTGCCATGTTCGGTATCCAAAGTACGGAGAGCTGTAAACCATTTTTTACTAAGCATAAAATCCTCACTCTGCCGTCACTTTATATTTTAGAGATCGCCTTATTTGTTAGAAAAAACCCCCATTTGTTTCCTCGAATGTCAGACACTGTAATACGGAATCGCCGGGATAACAGTAAACTTCGTGTTCAGCCATCTAAGACAGCGCTACTTTATAAAAGTGTTGTATGCAGAGCGCCGATAATTTATAATAATATCCCTAAATGCTTAAAACTTCTAAACACAGACCAGTTTAAGAAAACATTAAAAAAAATACTGACGGAAAAAACATATTATAATATTAATGAATTTTTAAATGACAAATCGCTCTAAGAACGCAAATTAAGTTTATTCCATTAATTTTGAATCGCTTGACTATTTACCAATTTTATTTATTTTTTATTTTGATTTTAATTGTTGATTTATTTGTATTTTATTCTTTGTATTTTAATTGTAATGAAATGTTGTGGTCCTTCGACCTAATTTGTACACCAGTCATGGTCAAACATGTTGAGCCAAAGACATTATCTTAACACCTATAATGAGCATATTAATAACATGTAAATTATCTACACGTGTTTTTGCAAATAAATGAATTTGAATTTGAATTTGAATTTGAATTTATGTTAAATATAATTATTAAATAAATCCATGTCGGTCCAGTCCAATAACGAGCACATGTGCGATGGTGATTGTGAAACTATTATGTCTGTTTCTGATACTACAATGTATAAATATAGATATACGAAAGAGAATCAAATACGTAGAAGTAGTTCCATATAAAATAGCATCTTCACCTAAGCTTGAGACACATACCATCTACCATTATGATATTTTGCTCCCACACAGATGAAACATTGAGAAAATGTAGAAACAACACGTATGAAATAAAAGCACATTTCTGTTGCTCATCCATAGGATTACACTTACATCTTTTTCCACCAAACATCAGGATTATTTTGGTCCAAAATGTACTCAGGTATTATTCATATAGAGTATTATTTTAGCTGAAAATTGATACTGTCAAATAGGATGATGGATGTGTCGCCGAAAGAAACCATCATTTAAGGCGAATGAGAAAAAAAATTGAAATAAGACTTATCTTATTAGCAGGTGTAGCTACTCACCAAATGTACCTAATCCGATTTTTTATGATTATTAAATAAACCATTTTCAGAACGATGCAGGTAATGAAAGTTTTAGCGTGACTCTAACTCATTCATGTAACAAATTCTAATGAATGAATGGAATAATGATGTTAGTCATGACTATCCACACAAAACGTTTGTAAAGAAAACCAAAAACTTCGTAAAAACAATACCCTAAAAAGAATGACAAACCTATTACCAATATCAACGGAAATGTAAAGACATCAAATCAACTAGATAACATGCCTTCAAGACAAAATAGTTCGTATTACAACCAGGATCAAACAGAGGCATCCAATCAGACCGAGACGCCTCACAAAATAGGTCATAAAGCCGATTGTCGTTTGTATGGAGCGCCATAAAATTCCCAGCATTTTCAAAAGTTTCGAGCGTTCACGTGGAAAATATACCACAGTTGACGTATGTTTATTACCTTTGTTGGTTTTACGAAGTTAATGCCGCAACCTCCACAATAAAAATAACTTTAAAAGAGAATTTAAATTTATTACCCGTAAATAATGCAAAATGTGTGCACGAAAAACGGGTGTTTGAGGGCTAATGAAAATGAGTACTTTGTAAATACTGTAGCTATTCAAAATGTTTCATTAACATGCAGTGAAAACACTAAATATTTGCGACCAAGTCCAATTTTGCGTTATTTACTCTGTGTTGACGTCGTCGTTGCATTTTGAAAATGCTATGCAGCTTTTAGTATGTATTCTGTCCATAGTCATTATGTACAGAATACATAGCATGACGTTGAGCGCAAATGGTGTTCTGCAAGACGCCGAACTTGACTGCGCATTGGTTATGCTAAGCGGATTATTTAGAGTACACGTCGTCGTTGCAGCCACCGAGAGAGATGATGTTTTACTGGCTGACTTGCACAATCTACAGTATTGAGCACTATGTATATTCTTGCCAAAATTCATAAACAATTTACTCGTGGAATAACGATTTAATTATCCATGACAAAACCTCTTGTGGTTTCCAAAATTTTATGTTCATAAACTAAATAGAATAGGTATAATAGGAGACCAATACTGTAAGTAGTATCACTTTTATATAATGATAAGTAGACTTTAAATTACTATTATGGTGAAAGGGTTAGCCAATCAGCGTGGAAAGTGACTCAATGCTATGGGTGCGCCGGACATATAGTGGCTCAGGTAATACGTCACTCGTGAAACCCTCTTTCATGCGCCCTGATAGCTAAAAAGCCGCAAAAACTTCATAAAGACGGCCAAACGTTCTCAAGATAGACCAAAGCTAGCTGTGGCCAAATAGTGCTTCCTTGCCTATTCCATTCGTTCCATTTGCTGAAAATATCCCATCTGAATCCTGGACAAGAGTTGCCTTGGTGAATCTGGAAGTCTGTTAGCAAACTCCGGACATGTGTTATCAAAGCCTGAAAAACTGCTCCGCTAGAGATTTATAGACGACTCTAGCCAGTAGTACGAATGTGATGCTTTTCCAAAACCAATAGAGCATAATGAATGAATGATATGATTCCCTGATGCCTGCACACTACAGGAATTGATAGAAGCTAATGATACTGCCACACTCGTAGCTAAGTTCTAGGCCAATTAATCATTGCCATCTACTCGTTCACAATAAAAATGTATAAACAATGGTTACCTTTAAACTCAGCTTGGCTTTGATATACTGAATACTTGGTTGTCGGATTCGTGAGGGGTCCGTTTGCACGTGGTATTATTGCGTTTGAGTGTACGTTATTCGCCAACTTGACTCTCGTGTATCTCCGGGCACATAAAGTTACTAGAAGTTATTATTATGAGTGAACACGAAATGTTACGCTTATTCGAAAAGTTAGACGTAAGATTTCAAACAAAACGTGAACTTAGGATACATGAAATTATATTATCTTCGTTTTATTTATTACTGAGCTATTGATCCAGTTCTGCGTATGACCAGATGTATGAATGTGGACGAGGCAAAAAGTGTATGTAAGGATTGTAGCAGGTCCCGTCGGGGCTGTGGGTTGTTCGCAAGAGATACCGCGGCCTCGACATGAAGGGCTAAGAAGGAACATGAATGGTTTTTAGTCAGTAGAAGTCTGACACTCCCTTTCGCTCTGCCCAAGAGCGGGAGGGGTTATTTGATGATTTTCCACCCACCATTAAAAAAAAAAAAGGATTGTTCAGTAGCAGGTGGCGTTCAGTGGTTCTGCCTACCTTCATGGGAAAAGGGCGTGAGTTTATGTATGTATGATTCAGTTCCTGAAATCCTAAGTGGAAAACGTTTTAAAACTGTTTCTGATTTGGCGTTTAACACGTATACTATTACTCGTAGTGATGGCAACAACGTTTCAATTATTTTGAACTTGAAATATTTACTTTACCGTTTTTAATAACTTTTTATTGCTGCGTCCTCAAACAGACAGGAGTTTTCCAAAACAAATAGCCTTTTCGGATATGAATACAGTTTTATGAATTTCACAAACTTATACGCAATTTTTCAATCTTTTTTTGTCGTGTGTGAGACCAACAAATACTTTTTTTTTCCTTCTTTTTTTTCTTTTATTGTTAAATGTCAGATAGGACACAAGTTGTTTGTATGTCTTTCTTGCTAAAATGTTTGGACAGTCGGACTGTGTAAACGGACGCCCTTGTCCATCGGCGATGTCTCATTCGACACACGTTTTCAATTTATCGGCGTTCCTCTCATTGTCTGGGATAGCGAGAGATCTTTGGCGCCCGCCGTCGCGTCTCCTCCCTTATCGGCGGCCCTATTCAAAAGTCACGTCATGTGTAGATGTACCGCGATACTGTAATGGCACAGTGACCCGGTCATTTTGCTCGACAGTGTGTTCTTCATCACAATCTGTACGTGACTGGGCTCGTTTGTTTACATTTATTAACGTAAACCACACATTTCTCATTATTATATCACAAAGCATTATGAAAGAAAATATTTCCTTCCTCATATGTTCGCGTGCTTCGCTCACATTCGACGTACACATGAAATTGATTATAAAGACATGAAGTTAAGTGGGGCTGAAGTGTGGGTCGCCCCGATATCTTCAATCATAGTAACTGGCTTCTAATAACATCTTGAAAGGCTTACGCTTACCGTAACGCATATATGAAACTATAATTTATCTTGTAATGATAGTCCTTTTAATTTATGGCATCCATAATGGTTTCAATAAATTCAATTTGTAGCTCGAACCCTATGATTTTGTCGTTATTATTTTGTCTTGGTTTTGAAAATAGGGAACAAGATACTCGACTCGTTAGTAACTGAAACGATTTTGAATCATTAGGAACAGATTTTTTATAAAATACGTGGTATCTCAGTTCTGTGGTTCTATTTAGATAGCCCTTTTGGAGGTTGGGCAATCATCAAATGACTCTTCCCGCTCTGGACGGAGCGGAAGGGAGTGTCAGGCTTCTACTAACTAAAAACGACCCATGTTCCTTTTTAGCCCTTTGTGTCCGGGGCCGCGGTATCTCTTCCGAACAACCCACAGCTCCGACAGGCGTCGGCCCTTGCGGGCCCCTGTAACTTATAAAACTGCGAGACTAAAATGGGACTGGGCAGGCCATGTTTGCCGGATGCCGGCGCAGCTGTAGCTAGACTCTGGGCTAATGATTTAAAAATGTTCCGCTTCTCTTACTGGTAGAGTTTGAAATGACGACTTAGAACATGATGGACAGTAACGTCGTCTTCCATGACGATGCAAATGTGAAGAATGAAACAAGTTTGTATAGGTATTCAGTAACATAAATAGATACTTCATGGATGAGCACAGTTAATGGAAAACAATTAGTTTCTATTAGGCTCGAGGTGTAGCCGTTTGAATCCCTATTGTAAAAAACAAAAGCTAGTGCTATAGCGCCATGGTCTAGTCTAGACTGTTGTCATGAATTGTAATTCGATTTTTTTTAGAAGAGATTTGATCTATGCATCGGATTAAAAACTAAAATCTTAGGTAATCTTCTTCTTTTTATCGTGTGGGCAGTAAGGCCTAACGACCCCACACACCCTAGTGCCAGAGTTTCTAAACCGCCTAAAGGCCCTCTGACATAGTCTGACGACCGCCTCGCGGCGGCCGACCGACCGACGACGCACGGGTGAACTGAACCAAGTCAATAGAAGTAAAATAAAGTTTCAAATTGTTATTTAACTTCTCACTGAATCACGAAAATATTTCAGAATATTACTAACCCAATTCCATATTTATTATTAAAACGCTATTTTCATTACAAACGTGCCCTTCATAGCACTCGCGGTCACAGAATCTATTTTTAGGCAAGAAAGACTAACAATATTCTAGTTTGTAAATTCTGTGTTACTCTTATTTCACAAATTAGGTTTTACACCCACTTCGGATTCCGAAGCAACAAAAAATAATGAAGCGTAAAATGTGAGTGGGAAAGCAGTCAAAACTAACCTTAATGCCAGTTATTAAGATCATATCGAAATGGTTTTATGCTACATTTTACAAGAAAAATGTCAATAGGGATGTTTCCCGACTAAAAAAAATATGATTCTGAATAGTCTGTCTGTTAGATTATCGAAATACATAAATATATTGAATACGTGGTTTTTTGTTTTATCAAATTAATATGAATTGACGAAAATAAAACGTATCAAAGATCATGAGTGAGTTGTGACGTCACTTTCTGGTAAAAATATACCAAACTGTGACGTCACACTTTTTGAAGACGATAGTCTTCATTTTTTGTTCATCCAATATTTTTTGGAAATCTATCTAACGGACTAATTAGTTTTTTTTTATCAACTACACTATTACATCTTCACCTTGAACCACTTACCCTACGTTTATTTTTTTTAATTATACATGCTATTTCTTGATTTGATAACAAACGTTATTCAGAATAACGTAACATCACACATGTATTCCTCGAAAGGTTAGGTAGAGGTGTATCTAATAGTACCGAGGTGAGCCTTCAACCGGGCGCAGAAGGAACCAAACTTCTCAGCTGCTACTAAGAAATTCCGGATGGAAAAATCCAATAACGCTGTTGAACGACCCAGGAATGGAACCCAGGATCTCATGTCTAGCAACCCCGAGACCAACAACAAAATTTGTTTAGACAATTTGCAGTTAAAAAAATTTTAATAAGCTTTTCATAAACCGATTACCTACAACTATTCCAATGTATCTATGATACGTGGTTAAACTACGAAATAATATCAAAATATGCTACACAACTACAAACCGTACGTGACAACAATATTGACAAGTAATATTACTTCTGTGTAAGTTCAGCGAGATACAACGCTGAAGAGGATTTGAATGAATTCGGTCGATTTACTGGTTCAAACACCTTTATGGAGAAGCTTGCAAAATACGAAAATACATAGGTATATAGATACCTGTGGCCATGTCGACCCATGCCATTGGAGGAAAATCCTGAATGAGGCTGCCACAGACCCGTGACTCATCATCTTCCTGCCATTCTATTTGGGTCGGCGCAACACGTTTTCTTCTTTCATTCTTCCCTGGAGAAGTAAACGCCACCGTGACGTCCAGTCACGGTGGCGTTTACTTCTCTTACTTCTCCTCCACAGGCCCGTGGATACTGCCACTAGAAAATAGTTATTATTAATTATTTATTTCAGATAAACAATACATAAATTGTAAGTAATGAATTAGAATTATGTTAGTAAAACTTATCTTAAAATTAAAACTGTTGGGATGGCTAAAACTCGTGTGCAAATTATTCCAGTAACACACAAGAGGGCAATCTACCCTTTCTATAATGGTGTTTTATACTCAGCAGTGGGTGAATTATGGGCTGTGGATGATGATGTAGATAGTTACATAATTAGTTTTGATACTATAGCCAATAATGTGTATAGGTCAACTGTACACGGAGCAGATAATTTATAATTAAGTAACCAGTGATCTCTCTTAGGGAATGAATACCTCATTGGTTTAGTGCTCGCATCACGGTTCTTAGGCATGAGGTCCCAGGTTTGATTTCCAGGTCTGGTAAATTGTTATTGGGTTTTCCTATCACGAATTTCCAACAGCGGGCACGGAGTCTGGATTTGTGCTCGACTGATAGCAATAAGCTCGCCCCCAATTTTTAGGGTTCCGTAGTTTAATTTGGGTCTTAAATAAAACTGGAGAAATGTGGGTGTACTATTTGGTACACCTCTGCCTTTCCTTACTCGATTGGCAATTCTAAAAAGCTATACTCTAATCTTATTTATTTACGCGGATTGGACCAAACAGTAACCCAAACTAGAAGTTAAAATCAATAGTGGCTACAAAGCTTCCTTTCAATAGCGAATCCATTTCCAAATGAGATAGGTATCGAATCCGCTTCACTAGCTGTTTATTTGTTTTACTTTGTGCCCCCGAGAGGTTATCAATCACTGAATACTTACTTGCTACATACTTTTCCTTAAGTAAAATGAATTAGATTTGCAAGGATGAAAACTCTGGTGGGAAACTTGCTCCCACACTATTTCTTCTGTATCGTTGTAGAGTTTACATACATTTAACGCACACACAAACAGAGTTACATGTTAGGCCATACAAATATTTGTTCCGTGCGATTTATCCTAGGTTTATTACGAAATTAGTAGTAAGCAGTGATGCTGCGGGTTGTTTGATAGAGATACCGCGGCCTCGGACACAAAATGTTTGTCATTTATGTTCTTTCTCCAAAATTAGTTTGCTGAAAGGTATTCTATTATTTTTTTTTTACATTGTTTATTATTATACCTATACTTTTCTATATAATTGATTTGTGTCTGTAGTAAATCTACACCTTACTATTGTATCGAGTCTGGTTCTTCTAACTAACCTAACAGACAGATGTGTTGCTGGGGAGTTTGTTCCGCCTCTTCTTCTTTCCAGCTAAAACACTAGGAAGTGTCGAAGGGTGGGCATTTTGGGGGGCTGTCTCTTGTAAATAAGTAAAGTAAATTTTGACGTTCGAAAAGTGCTGATAATCAGCCTAGTTTGAATAAATGACTTTTGATTTTGATTGAAAGGGCTACGAAGGAACATGCGTGGTTTTTAGTCAGTAGAAGTCTGACACTCCCTACCGCTCCGACCAGAGCGGGAAGAGTCATTTGATGATTTCACACCTTACGAAAAAAAAAACAGTAATATTCTACTGGAGTGACCGTCGGATCGACAAATCATAGGTCTCGAGTTTGAAACCAAGATCACCTCTAATTTTTCGGATTCATATACGTATTGTTTGATACGTATTGATTCATATACGTGTTACCAGCCTGTGTGATATTTCTCGACATATGTATATAGCCAGGTCAGAGACCCATGGGTAACATATAAACTGACAGGTTAGACTCTAACCACACGAAAATAAAAGAAAGCTAGTCATAGTAAGAACACACACATACAGACAGAATAAAAGAGAAAGTCTCGTCTTACCGTTAATCAAATTTATACTACGTAATATAATTTGTCATACGATGAATTGAATAAGAACGTGTTCTGATCTACTTAGATGATATTATTATAAAATTGTCACATCATCCCTGGAACCGGATCTCCGTAAGGTCGAATAACAAGCATGAAATGACGCAAAAATATCGCCAATAAAAATGTATTGGCGCCCCAAGAAGCTGAGTTTTATAGCCCCAATGTAGTAAGTGAACATTCCTGTTTGATGTTTTTCTCTTCATTTGAACCTTAATAACATAACGTGGCGCCTGTAATCCCCGAAGGGTTAGGCAGAGGTGTACCTAATAGTTTTCCCACATTTCACCAGTTATGTTTAAGTCATATCTAATAGGGGGCGAGCCTATTGCCATCAACCAGACACGAATCCAGACTCCGTGACTAAGAAAATTCAAATGGAAAAACTCAAAAACACAATGCCGTTATCGAACATAGGACCTCATTCTCAGCACTCGCGTTTGCTACCAATAGACCAACGAGGCTGTTATTTATATTATTTGTAAAAAGTTTGTTTCAGAAAGCATTACAATAGACAGATCTAAAAAAAAACTTGGTAGCCAAGAAAACATTAACTTACAGTACAGCTAGAATAACAAATGCATTTTATGTAAAACTAGTTGATACCCCCGACTTCACCCGCGTGGATGTCGGTCAAATAATAAAATAAAACCTCCATCAAGAAACACTCTATCCATTGTTGAAAACAGCATGAAAATCGGTGTAGTAGTTTTTGAGTTTATCGCGAACTGTTAGACGTGGCGGAGGACTTTGTTTTATAATATGCAGTGAAGTTAAATGAATTCCATGTTAATAACTAAATTGATGATTCATGCATAAACTTCTCCAGCAGTAACAAAATGTCATAAAGAAAAGTGCTCCACAAACATTTTTCTTTATAATTTATACCGACATCCTGTCATTCCTTCGTAGCAAGTCCACACTTAGGAAACTCGAAAACGTTAGTGACATTTTGTATTTTGGCACAGCCAAATTCCGCCCGAATGGAAAAAATAACTTTGCATTCAATATTTTTTCATCAATCTTCGAAGAATGTTCGAGCCGTTGTTCTTTTCGATTCCGATTTCCAATTCCGTTTTAACCCTTCGGAACCCTTCTTCTTTTATTGGAGATTTTTCCAATTATTTCTGTATTGTATTGGTAACAACATCGTAACGTTTCTAATTAGTTTCTTGAATCTTATTCCAACTTCATTAACTATCCAATTACTAAATATTATGAGTAGGTAACTGTTACTGTGATTGCCTCATTGGTCTAGTGGTTGCAAGCGCGACTTTTGTGCTTTAGGGCCGGGGTTCGATTCCTGGTCGGGCAGAGTGCTGTTGGGTTTTTCCATCAGCAATTTCTCAGTAACACCTACGCAGTCTGGTGTCGTGCCCAGTTGATGGCGATAGGCTCGCCCTTTATTACATGGGACTTAATATTAAAAGAAAAAATTACCTGAGGGATAACAGCGTATTTTTTATAGTTCAAATAAGAAAAAGAGTTTGTGACCTCGAAATATAACTGGCGAAATATGGGTGTACTAACGGGTACTCATCTGCCGAACTCATCGAAGATAACAGTCGTGATATTATTTTGTTTCATTAGATATTTGTAAAAGATTGTACGAGTATTACGAAGAGTCTATAAAGAAAACTATATAACATAACCAGAAATGAAATGAAAATCCTTTCATAATTCAAAAACAACGTTCTCAAAGGAGGCTTATCCTCTATGCCTCTAATGTTATCTTCAAAGAGTAGTGTGTTTCAAGTTCAGTCAGGTGCCAACGGCAGCTCAAATGAGATTATTTTGGTGTATCTGTTCAACTGGTGCAAAGACAGAAGCTTCTGTCGGAGGATTAGGCTAAGAGCGTGCGAATTGCTGATTGTGAGTTTAAAAATGAGACTGGAATAAAGATTTATATTTAAATTCTAAGCCACTTTTAACTGGTTTTAGTATTGCCGGCTGGCACAAAGTTAGTCTTTACTTTGAGTTCGTAAGAAAGAATTAGTGTTCACTCTTATTTTTTAGAAAAGAGCAATGATCATAACTTGGTCTTTAGATGAAACACTACTGGTAGACTGGTAGGAATTGCCCATGGCATAAAGTCTGTCTTTGTACGGTTTTACTTGTGCGTAAAGTTTTAATAAACAAATAAATAAAACATTTCAGAGGACAAATATAAAATCGAGACGCGAAAACAGCGTCTTTAATACAAAGAATTGAAATGGATGCTACTAGGTCTAATCTCCGTGATATATTAATTCCTTTCTACGAAATAAGGATAGTAACTATTGACCATTGGAAGTTATTCCTGATATAGGTGAGGTATTAAGATTTAGTGACACAGTACTTAATAATTCAATGCACTCGTCGTGACACAGGTCTGTCAAAATAATCGAACAAAAGGATGTAATTCGGTTTTGTTGACTGCGGTAAATAATTACAAATTAAACTGCTAAAAGCGACCATTTATTTGCCGTACTATCTATAGAGCTGTACCAGACTACCTGTACCTGACCACGTATATGACGAAGATCAAAAAAATACGTACCTACAGTAGACTAGTCAACACATACAATGTTTGCTAGGGATTGTGTTTCATAGCAATTTACCCGTTTGACAGCGCAGCTATGCTTAAACAAACATACGGTCTTTTGATATGATAAAAATAGGAACGGCAAAAGGGATGTAGTACAGTACAATATTGTACATATAAAAGCTTATGCTAACACATTTATATTTTGCAAACATATTCGAGGTTAGGTTTGCGTAAATAATAATGACGGAGGCATTTTTGCTGTTGAAGTGAGTATAACGTAAGGCTAACAAAACCCTTACTAGAAACATGAAAATTAATGTACTGAGAACTACATAAAGAGGCGGAATATTTATAAGTCTAGGAAAAATAGAACAAAACATGTAATTTAAGTAAAAGAATAGAAGTTAGGAAATAAAATTATATCAAAAACCTGGCTTGAATTATAGTTATGTAAAGCCATATGCTTACTCATATAACTGATTTAGGGTGATTGGTAATTGAGTGCATTCGTTGAAATGAGTGATACTAGACCATAATTTGCAACAATTTTGGTCCGGTTAACTCGGGGCCCAAACTGGATTGATTTAGAGAAATCGAACTTTAAAAGTTTTTTTTTTGGAAATTTTCCGCCGCTCCATCATAAGCTGTTCTGAGAAATCTACACCGTTGGGATGTTAAACTGATATTTTTCTGATAGCTCATAAACGAATGAATTCTTTAAGAAAATATCCCCAAAACCGTCAGCATTTGAAACAGAGCTTAATTCCAGACATAACTAAAAAAGTATTTAATAAACGCGAACCGTCTATTATAAAACCAAACCCAATTAGAGCGTCTTATCACGTAAATGATACATACGCCATACTCAGCACTTCATCAGTGTAGACGCAATCAAGCCCTATTCAATAGTAAATTGTAGTGACACCGAAATATCTAGAGTGAAATTTAATTTAAGCTGTTCAAATATGTGAAGTCAGGCAGCATTGACATGGTAAGCTGGGCTTTGGACCGACACGTTGCGAGTTGGCCCGATAACTGGAGGTAGATCGACAGACATATTCTATTACAAATACCTACATAGGTAAAATTTAATTGTATGTTTGTAATTCTAAAATAACAGCTTTTGTAATTCAATAATACAAAAAACGCTTTTTTTATTTTTTTGGTTTCTGTCTGTGTGTATGTTTTGTCCGTCTGTTGCGGTTAATCTCCGAAACGGCTTGACGGTTTTTGACGGGACTTTAACTGACCGATAGCTGGAGTTGCATTTTTAATTTTAGAAAAAGAATTAGGATTCTGTACCAAATTAAATACAACCCTTGAAATGATTTACGAAATCCAATTGGAAGGAAGGAATTCCAACGAAGAAATATTTTTATTATAATTTTACGCCGATGAAGGTTGCGGGTAACAGCTAGTTTCTTAATAAGTTCTTAATAGCTACCTATCTACGGTGTGAATACTAAGCCAGAATTCATTGAATTAGTATTCATATTAATTTAATAGTTATTAGTGAATATTCAATGGAAACTGACACTATTTCATTAGAAACCAGTCTTGGAACTTATGTTAGGACGACTCGGCTTTTGATTTGTATAATACTAGTTACTAACTATCGTTCTACTAAATGTTTGTAGTTTTATTATTTCAAATGAAAAGATAGGTATTTTTTCAGAACTGATGTAGCACACATATTTTTCAAGCCAGGAACGCCATAGAATTTCACAAACATTTCATAACATAACGTCTGTAGTCTCCGAAGGATTAGGCAGAGGTGTACCTAAGAATAATACACCCACATTTTGCCAGTTATATTCAAGCTTCATATCATAGGGGACCAACCTATTGCCAACAGCTGGGTACAAATTCAAAGTCCATGCCTGCTACTGGAAAATTCCTGGTGAAAAAACCCAAAATACTTTGCCCGGAAATCGAACACAGGACCTCGCAAAACACAAAATACTACCGAATTCACCTTTTCAAGTGATGTTCGGGGATCTTAATAAGCAGGATTATAAAATGAATTTATATCATCCCACTTTACGCACACAATAACTTCAAAAGCAATTATAAAACCGTAAGCGTCTGTCGTTCGTAATTTTATGGCGGAACCAGGTGTCTCTTCTTAATAATCCGATTATAACATCTCGACGGTTAATGAATTAAAAATGAGATTAGAACCTCGGTACAATAATGAATGATTAATTAATGCCTAAAACAGAAATGTTTGCATGTTCTGTGCACTTGATGACCGGCGTGCTATATTAAGTCGGCTATACTGCGGTTTGTTGGTACAGATTGTCTTTTACACAAAATAACATTTACAGGGATTTACCTATTTAGGCAAACTTTAGTCATCATAAAGAACGAGCCGTAAATAAACTGTGAAAGGACTGTAGGCTATAGCTATATACCAGGGATGTTACGGAGCTTCGACTCCGGTTCCGTTAAGTCGGAACTTCCGATTATTATTACACCTTCGGTTCCGACTTCGGCTCCGACACTTTTAAATCGAAGGTTTTAATCGGAGGTCGAAGCATAACATAGCGGCGGCGGCGGCCTGTGTCGACTGTTATGAACAGGTTCATTCATATATGTCGCGCGGGGAATCCCACCGACTCCCACTACGTGCACTCTATCGTCAATTATTTTTTCACTTGTTGCTAATTTGTTACGCACCACCACCACTTCTGACCCTGCTTCCGACTCCGATTACGACTCCGGTAAAGCAAATTTAAAAACTCCGACTCCGCCTTCGGTTCCGATAAAACTACCTCCGTTACATCCCTGCTATATACAGCCTGTAAAAATACCCGTAACAAAGCCGCAAGGTACTTTTCTTCTCGCCATTGCAATTTTCTTTGTTCGGGACCATACCTGGGAAACCTTCCAGTTACGGATGAGTAACTACTCTACTCTCAAGTCACTATGCTTTGTGACTGTGCTTCACTTTCTTTGTTTTTCTGACATTCAAAAGTGACTGTAATGGTCTAATTGAAATAAATGCTTTGAGTTTGAGCTGAATTTTGGGCCAAACTTATTTGATGCTTCTATACAAATGAAAGAAGAGCTATTTTTCAACGGCCTGCACAACTATGAACTTACTCATCTTTTTACGTATGCACACACCCAATTTCATTGTTTATTTATTTTAAGATCTAATGGCAGAATCCTGTTATCATTGCCTACATTTTATACGGCTGTCTGGAACGCGTGCTAGCGTACTTAATGATGTTATGACTTCTGTAAACAATGGCCCATTATTTACACACTTCAACAGTAATTACTGAAATACTAAATTATTTAATAGGTGTGGTCTTCATTACAAGAAATCGTTGATAAGAGTAATTTCTTAAGTTTCACATAACCAAACCCTTTTTTAACCGACTTCCCAAAAGGGAGAGGGTTCTCAATTCGATTATTTTTCTTTTCTCCTCACGCTTTTTTCCATGGGGACGGGGAGAAACTCTTGAAGCAATGTAGGTAGCTATAAGAGCATATTATGAAGACCAAAGAAACGCTGAATTGATTGTGTGAAAGATGATGTGGCTAGAAAGGAGGTGACAGCTGAGATGACGAGCAATAGAAAAGCATGGAAGAAGAAGACATGCTTCGCCGACCTCAAATTAATTGGGATAAAAGCAGAAGCAGTTGTCATACACGAACACCTTTTCTTATATCTTGCGCAATTGGGTCGTTTAGGTAATCTGAATGACTCCTTCTAGCAAAATCTTTGGTTGTTTTGTTAACCGGTATAAAGGCGAAAAAGTATTGCTACTCTTCTTACCCGACTGCAAAGGAGGGTTATGTGTTCCCCAAGTCCCCAAGGAAACAGCAAGAGTCATCCACTCGCATTCTATCGGCGTATCCTTCCAGCACTCCAAAAACTTGAGGAAGTACCTAAGTACATATATTTTGAAGGGTGAGTCACATTATATCCGCGTTGCGTGACTGAAATGCTTCCAAAGAAATCGCTCGTGACATATCGAAGCGTGACAACAGAGCTTTATCGGCGTCATTAATCTGCGACATGCTAGGGTCGGCGACGTCATCGGCCTATATCTGTGGTGCCCCAGTCCTATAATACATATAGCATCTATTTGTCATTCATACATAGGACTTTCTTTGAAACCGAATCCAGAAGATGCTTGCAGACGTATTAAATAAATCCTACTAATATTATAAATGCGAAAACAATATGATAACACGAAGAACAAAATGCTAATAAAATCTTTCTTCATTCCCAACAGACCGCCACAGAAGATCAGGGTCCCTCGACGAAGCAGCCGAAGATAGTAGTGAGGGTGGGGGCAGCACACCAAAGAAGAAAACAGTCATTGAGGAACAATGGGAGAGATCCGGAGGCTTCGAGCTCACCTCCGTTGAACAGGAGACGTATGAGAAGTACTTCTATGGCACCGAGCACTGGAACTACTTCACGAATGATGAGGACCTCGGGCCAGTTATACTGTCCATCAAGCAAGAGACCCTCAATGGCAGGGATCAGTTCAGGTATGACCTTTTTGTTAAACATAGTTCATCCGGTAAAAAGTTTCCTGTTAAAATCTTCTTTCTTTCTTGGTCGTATGGTTAGTGCTTAACCAGTTGTCAGAGTTTTTATGCCAATGGGACTTTTTGTTCCCACTAGTTCTACGATTTTGTACCACCTTGAATCGTAGAACTAGTGGAAAAAAAATCCCACTAGTTCTATCGCCGGACTGTGCAGTAGAACTAGTGGGAATGATCCAATTATACTCGTATGTGTTCGTATCTTGGGTTCGAACTCGAGACGTATGTCTTGGCAGTCCAACGGTCACATCACTAGGCTATCACTGCTTTCAAAATCTCCTGCAACTTTACCACAACTTTACCACAATTCGAACGATTTCATAAACCCGTGGGGGGTTTATGAAATTGTTCGAATTGTGGTAAAGGGGTTTTCATATTTAAGGGGTCTATATACTATTACCTATTGTTACTTTCGCGGGAATATCCTGCATGGGGCTGCTACAAGAACGTGGAGCTTAGTACAAGCAAAAAGAGGCTTTAAATAACCAGCAGCGGGTGAAGTCGAGCTGTGGATGATGATATGCTATTTGTCGACAGAAGGTAGGTGTGGTGGATTGAGGGATACTTTTATAGTTGAATTTGCATGGAAACAGATAAAATTTAATGATATTTGAATTTACATCTAAAATTTACATGAGGTATTTGTGAGGTACAATGTCGTTTTTCTATTTCGATATATCTATCTCGCCGCAGCACCCCAGACGATCGTTATAGAGAACTGGGGAAAATATCTCTAATACTCAAAACATACACTCCGGCCTCCGGAGAACCGACGAATATTCCAGCGACGCTAACAATGATCTAATATTATAAGGTTCACAGCGAATCGATGAAGTACTCGAGCATATTTGTACCTATCGAAATGTACTGAATTCTCGGAATGTAGGTACCTACCGAATCCCATCATTTCACACGGATACAGCCAGATATGGAATTTAATTGAATATAATTATGTTAAACCGATATTTTACTTTACTGCGAGCGACGAGTGATTAGCAAAATATGAAATTCCTATGGTGGGAAAGTCGGCCATCTTTCCCGACGCCATTTTGAAGTTAATTAATGTTTTATTATTGTAATGGCTGCTTTGATTCTAGATTTCAGTTGGCGATAGGAGTTTTTATAACGCCAATTAAAGATTTTTTTTTAAAGTGTTTGTTTGAACTTGTCTTGTTTACTTTGAACTTCAATTAAAACAACTTGTTTTGTCTCAATTAAAAATCTCTTGTAAATAAATTCTATTTAGACGCATAGGTAGAGTCACAAAAAAAAGTTTATTTTTATTCTATTTTGTAAAAAAAACATTCGCGTATTTCACTCAATATAAATAAATAGGAGTGCTATCTACCGCCGTGGGGTGCATTTTAATTAAAAATGGCAAGGTATTGTAAAGCGAAATGGGTTTTGTATAGTGTTTGTAGGAGCTATAATTAACTGGCATGTAACGGCGATGACCTCACTCGGGTTTACCTCCACGACCCTCTCGTAAACCAAGAATTCAATTAGCATAATGTAGAAGCAAGGTGTTAAACTCCCTAAAGCCACTCAATAATGTTTAGTAGGGCTGGTGTGAATACAGAGCCCATCAACGAAAATGTTCAGAGTTATCCGTGTCAGCTATCCCTTTCACACTCCCATTTCCTTAATTAAGGTAATTTTCATTACAGTTTTATTCTTCGTATCGCAAAGACAATCCTACCTACAGCCAAGTCGTTCGTAAGTCTCAAAAAGCAATAACTGTCACAAACGGCCTTTAATGGCAGCGCAGTTGTAAAGGGGACTGGGCGATTCGAATGTGGCCTCTCCTTTACACGCGTAAAAGGTGTTATTACCGAATTTTAATTGTACCTTAAGGTATTTCATTAAACCGAAATTCGTATCACAAAGTTCGTTACATTGGCAGCACTTAAGAAATGCCGGTGAAATTTTCATAACCAACCAGATATTCCGGTACAATGTTTTAAACAAGGTATCTTTATGTAATCACATTCCTGTCTCAAATATGAGAGAGCAATGTCATTATTTTTAGAAATAAAATATCTCTGGTATTTTCGGCGATCATTCATTGATGGCTGTATTAAACATTCATTAAATATTATGAGGTATGAATAGGTCTCTTTCTCTGTTCTGTTGTTTCAATATAACATCACGACTAGGCAGAGATGTACCTAATACTACACCCACATTTCGTCAGTTATGTTTTTTAAATCCCATATCATAGTGGAGGAAATAGGCTAGCCTATTGCCCTCAACCGGGCACAAGAATTTCCATAGAAACAATGATATTTTGTCCGACCCGGCAATCGAACCAAGGACCTGATGCTCAGCAGTCGCGCATGCGACCACTAGACCAACGAGACAGTCACAGATTTTTATACCATATTCAGGTTACCTAGAAAAATGACCTGTTAAATAGGATGTCTCAAATATCTTAAATCTTTTTTCAATTATTTACGGTTCTAGAAGTAGATGTCAATTAAGTTTATTTAACAACATTTTGGAAGTCCCATCCGACGCTACCTTTGAACTCATATTTCCTCCGAGAAATGGAATTCAATTTGATCGTGAAATTCGTGATACATCGCCCTACTGAAGGCATCGGTTGCGTAAAGTTTGGCGTTTTTATTACAGGGCTTTGGAAATGATTACACCTACCAACAAATTGTGAAAAAGTGAACGAAGAACGAAGCAACAGTTCCGAATATTATCGCGGAAATTCTACTTTACGGGATCAAGTTATACTAAGCATAATTATACTTTGTATTTTGACATCGGCGGGTCTAAAATGGATATTGCGTTAAAATTCGTAAAATGGACCTTTCATAATAGTAACTGCGTCTGTGACCATTTTACGCATTTTAACGCAATTCATATTATGATCTGCTAAAGTGGTCATTTTAGACCCCCAGATCCCACAAAAACTGCCTCATTGTTCTAGTGGTCGCAAGCGCGACTCCTGTGCATGAGGTCCTGGGTTCGCTGGCCAGACAAAATGTTATTGGGTTTCATGAGGAATTTCTCAGTAGCAGCCACGGGTTCTAGATTTTTGCCCGGTTGATGGCAATAGGCTTGGCTCCCTATATGTGGGTGTAATAATGAGCTCACCTCTGCCTAACCCTTTGGGGATCACAGGCGTGCTGCGTGATGTTATGTTATGTCACACAGAAAGAATTGAAAGTTCGTGCTTCCTTTTATTCTTCGAATAAGTCATGGCATCTTGTGATTATTTTAATTTTATTTACACGCAATGAAATTGTCTATTTCGACCAAATATGGCTGTGAAAATTATTTTCCTTATTTTTATTGGGTAGGATAAAGGAATGAAACCGTAACCTTTAAAATGCTAAATATAGGCCTACTTACCCTCCATGAGGCCATCCAGATTGGCAATAATCTTCAACGAGACTATCGCGTGTGCAGGCATCGTTAACCCGCGCGTGGTCACTGCTTCCAAAGGCCAATCGCTGTTCAACATCATACCATAGTGTAACTGGTTTCAGTGTTTCAACGCGCGTGGACTTTGACAGGTCCTCAGAAGCGTCAAATTTTGATGTTCCTCAAGGAACATCAAAATTTGACTAATTCTGAGCACAAAGAGGGGTCAACCCCTCTTTGTGCTCAGAATTAGTCGAACAAAGTTGTGTTTATGCTAGTGACATGTGAGCACATGTAGGAATGCATAGTAAACACCAAACCGTCTATGAAAGTCAAAATATTCATTAACTATGGTCGAAATTGGCTCGATAACATCATCATCATCACTACATTATAACTCCTTTATACCCAGAATCACAGTATGGTTTATTACTCTGCAAAAACTCTCATATTACACCACTTTAAGTTTAAACTGTGACCATATGATCGACTTTGATGTGGAAAACATAAAGCATATGTTATTTAGCATTAGCTAATATTGACCCTGACGCCTGATTTACATGCAATTGGATAGGCAAGGGCTTGTTTAAAGGGTAGGCGTATTGGACTATTCAAATTAGCTATAAGTATTTCACACATCCTCTATATGCAGTGTTTGTAGAATGTTAATATTAGAGCTTTTAACAACTAGACCCGAAATCGTAATTATTTTCTTTCTGCGAATATTTAGTAAGCACTGTTATTTCTCAGTATAATAATTTAGAGGTTTCAGGCCTAAAATAATACCGTTATCAATCCTACTCGTTAGTAAGTATTTATACAATGGAATTTGTTAAAATTATATCTTGTTGACTTCGGGAAATCGTTTTTAGTTACTGAAGAGCTCCGTAAATAAACCAGGACTATTAAATTGGTATTCACAAAGGCTTAATTTTCAGCGGTAAAAAGCACTTAGTTGAAATATTTTCATAAATCGTTTTACACATACATAAACTCACGCCTTTCGGGTAGGCAGAAACCATGAAACGTAACCTGCTACAATCCTTTCATACTCCTTTTGCCTCGTTCACATTCGTACATCAAGTCATACACGCACGCCGGTTGCGAGTGCGACACACCTGACCTTTCTGAAGAACCTCACCAATTAGGTCAGTGTTTGTCTTTCTAGGGGTCCCGGCGTTGTCACTCACATTTGCCTGGTAAATAAAAAAACCTTTTGTTAGTCGCCTTTCACTCATCCTCTCCACATGGCCAAATCATCTAAGCAAACTCTTTTAAATTGTTGACACTACATTTTCTTTTTAACCGCAACGTTCTCGTATGATCTCATTCAGAGTTACACCACACACGTTCGCAAGGAATGCATTTCGACGAAATATCTTCCCCTTTCTTCGTGTTTAAGTCATCATGAGTAAGTTTTCAGTCTGCATCTCAAAAACTCATCATCCACAGCCCAACTTCACTTACTACCTCTCTTTTTTCCTTGCTTTGGATCTTATAAATAATTCAGAACATCCAAAAAAAAAATGGCGCATTTCACAGGTTTCTTTTCACAAATTGATACAAATTACATTAAAAACATCCAGATTTTGTTCTCCATCAACAATATTTTTGCTCATTGTGTTATCGCATTACTTTCTTTACCTGTGCGACCGAACTCCTTTCAGGTGAAAATATAGAGAACGAATTTTCGCAGATATGTATTAAACCTGGCTAGATCGATTTTAAAACCCCGTTAACTCCTTTTTTTCCTTGTGGGAAATCATCAAATGAGAAGTCTCACGCTGGCGGATTGGAAAGGTGTATGAGACTTGTTCTGACTAAAACTCCACCCATGTTCCTTCATAGCCCTTTTGTCACTTTGGGTTCCAGGGCCGCGGTATCTCTTTCCAACAGCCCAGCAGCTTTGGCAGGCATCGGATCCCTTGTGAACAATCCAATTTGCTGACATTTCTTAACCCCGTAAAATTGCAACTTTCACCGAAACGGTTTGAGCCATTTTCTAGAAGTTGATTACAAATTTTAGTCATTTAATAGTACAGAATAACAACAGCTGTCAAGATATCTTAAAATATACAGTAACAGCTAATAATAGCTGCAACGAGTCTATTATAATTAGTACGTTCTTGTTGCGAAGCTAGGTGATCTCATCGGCAATTTATTAAGCTTTAAACTAAAGCCATAAAATAAAAACATTTGTCTCTCGATCGAAAAAATGAATTGAAATTAGTGTTTTGTTTACCAGAAGTGGCACATAGTACTTGAGTTTGGAATAATATGCTTTTATTTTCCACTGTTTATTTTTATTCTAGTCTAGAATCGTAAAAACGCAGCTGGGAATGGAACTGTCTCAAGCAATATTACTTTGTTAGTTTATAACGCCCACTTTTCTATATTCTGACAATAAAGAACTATTATAATCTTATACAAGGCGAACCAATGTAACTAAGAGTAACAATAAATGGCAAGACTTGTTTCTTTACCAGTTAAAATGTAAATATCGTAATACCGATATTTACATGTTCCCCAGAGTTTCCACTTACTAATCAACTAAAACTTGTATTTTATTGTCAACCAAATTGATTTTATTTTGGGCTGCCACAAAACGAATGTATCGGAAAAGAGTTATATTTTCCCAGATTTTTCGTGCATTCCCAAATGCGAATACATTTTCTACTGCATCGTTAGGTTGATCAAATTCTTTCCTTTTTATTAAAAAAATGTTTTTGCAAGTTTGCCTTGGCATATTTTGGCGGTGACTGTTTCACTTTTGTACAGATAGAATATAGTATGTACAAGTTGGCAGGTAAATTCGTTTCAAAATAAATTGAGCTGAGCCCTGAGCCTACAAAGAGCAAAACACTACATCATATAAAATCAAGACACGCCGCAAAAATGTCTCCTTTTTACATAGGAATTGCTCGCAGGGAGATTCCTCGGCTGCTCACCGTAAATTCCAGCATTTTCATTATTCTCTGGCATAGGATAACTGAAACGGCGAGACAACGGAGCATTTAATTAAAAATGTTGGCTGCTCACATTTTGAAACTGGTTTTTTGCAGAATTTAAAAATAATGTGTGTTTATTGCTAAAATTAACTCAGCTTACGTAATTAGAAAAATTATTTGTTGGGTTTAATTTCTTTAAATTGTGATGTTTTGCTTTGGTATCAATTTTAAACCCCCTTTTGATTTATTAGCTACACAACGCCTACTTATTTCGTTTCAGTAGTACCAACATTATTCTTGATAACACTATCATTAGCACTTAAAACGAGTCATTTACCGTCTTGAGTTTCCGTTATTTCGCGATCATGGCGTTTGCAACAGTGGCGAAATAACTAAAACTCAAAAAAAAAAAATATATATATATGATAAATATCCTGTTTTCATTGATAGTGTTCATGTCGGTTTAAAAACTTATGTTACCAATATCACTGAAGTAACTTTATGTTAATAACGATAACCGAATAATTGACGGTAATGGAATAATGAAAATTCACTGAGGAATTTGGTGGGATCATTGATTCTCTTGGAATCCCAATTTCGTGTAACGAAAATATTTTGTACATAGCACTGGCATAACATAACATCACGTCGGTAATTCCAGGAGGATTAGGCAGAGGTGTGTTTCTAATAATACATACACATTTCGCCTGTTATATCTAAGTCCCATGTCCCAAGCGAGTATATTGCCATCTAACGGGCACAAATCCAGACTCGATAGCTGCTAATCAGAAATTCCTGATGGAAAAATCCAATAACACTTTTCCCAACTCGGGAATCGAACCGAGGACCAACTCAGCAGTTAACATCACTAGACCAACGAGACAGTAAAAAAATTACTCATATAAAATTTATTCAAAATTGTCTAACAAAGTGGGTTTGTCTCAAATACCCATAATTTAAAAAGTTAATTTGGTGGAAATTCTGTATAGGAAAAAATGAAAAACCCTGTCATTATTTCTCGACGCATGTGACCCAAAACGATAGTAACAGCGACGAATTAATTTTATAATTATTAGGTGCTTTTCTATTGTTATTATGTCGTGCCGTGGGTCCCCAGATGGGAATAGGTCACGCCCCATCTTCCCTAGAGTCTCGTTATGAGCCACGACACGCGTATCAGCATCCACTTAAACAATGATAAAATTATTTGGCTGTCCTAATGTGCCTTCGGAGCGTAGTGCCTAGCGATCAATCATCGAGATTTATATTTTGGGTAGACCCATGTTTCATAGGAAAATTTACGGTCAGACCGTAGTAATATACACATAATTATGACCCTAAATAACCTGCCCACTTAATAACTATATGTTGATGGAAATTCGTTGCTATTTTCCGGCCAATTCTGTAGGGTTACAAGCGTGTTCGGTTACTCACTGGTAATTAGCGAGTGTTGCTAATTGTCTGCTTTTTACCTTCGGGGTTATGGAGCCATTAACCCCGATAAATGTTTTCATGCCATTATTCATTCATTCATAGTCGTTCATTCGCTCATTGAATACTAAGCCATCAGCAATGCAATTAAGTCGAGAACAACAAGCGTTGCTTACGTTTGAGTAAGCCAATTTATAGTATTACTGCTGAAATACAGCCATACACCGGCTAATTTGATCATAATGGTATTGTGATCGGTATGTATCGACTGACGCGGAACTTGATCGATTTGCACTACTAATTTCATTAACCATAATGCTTTCCAGTAATTTGAAGGCTAGTCGTTAGCCTAGCAAAGACCATAAAGAAAATTACTTTAGGTAGTCGCTGTCTGGAAAATTAACGGTTATTATTAAATATGTATCGGGTGAAACGGGGTGAATAGATAAGCAGGGATATGATATAAATTAATACGATATGTTACAAACTTGATTAAACTGAATAACTAAGAGACCTTCTTGATAACATGCCATATTATCATCATCTGCCTAGCCTTAGTAGCCTTATCCCAACTATGTATATTGGGGTCGGCTTCCACCTGTATTTTACATGGAGTGCCTGCCTATCTGACCTTCACAAACCAGGCAATACTGGGTAATACGATATCCCTTGATAAGACTGGGTGTCAGAATTTCGGGCGATTGACTACATGTAACGACTGTCAAAGGCCTACAAATGATTAGCCGAGATCAACAGCTTAACCTCCTTTTAGGGGCACGAAGGAAACTCACCCATCCACGGACCAACCTAGGCTAGCGCAACTTAACCAAAGCTGAATCCTAGCAGCTGTTATTGTTTAGCCACGAGCTACCATAATAATTCAATTTTAAAATATCTTCCAACTTTCTTTCTCGATTTACTACTTAAAGTTATGTAGTCGTTCAAAATCTTAACAAGAACATCGAAAGTCAGCGCATAATACACTCTCAAATGTAACCCTGAAAACGAGCCACCCGGAAACACACGCCTTATAAAGGAAATTACGAAAAATGCCCAAACAAAGTAAATGAGTGGAGCGCGGCTGTTAACCTAATTACAACCAAACAAAGCCAGAACAAATGACAGTCCCTAGCTATTACTAGTTTAATTTCGCCGTGACCATTATCTGGCGTCAACAAGTGGGCTACTGAACTGATGATAATAATAATTCTGTTTGCTTTTGCTATGTTTAGGGTTCTTGTTTCGGTGTACTGTAGCGGTTGAGGGTTTAAACTAGAGTTTGATTTTGTAGCGGGATCCAAGACAGTTAAATTGTTTCTCTGGGACTTCGTCGAGCTTCATTGTCTCGATGCTTTTCTGGAGGTCGCTACTGTTGATTCTGGCTTTCAGGAGTACAGTCGTTTGGGAATAATGTGGCGGGCTTGTACCAAGAGTGTGAATAAATGTATAGTAGTTTTACGTATATACCAGACTCTGTTGCCTTAGTAAACATAAAGTTCGATTCCCTAGTCGAGTAAAATGCAGTTCGGCTTTCCATTGGAAATTGCTCAGCTGTAGCCTCGATTTATGTGTTGATCCTAGCAGTCTCGCCCCGTATCACAAGAGACTTAAAAATTTAATTGGGTAAACGTGGATGTACCTACATACATTATTACAAAGGTACCTACATGCTTGCCTTAGTCTCCTTTGCTGACAGGCGCGGTGTTATGATATGTTCTTAAACATATAGTTTGGGATAGCTATCGTTTATGTTTCTTCATTTCAACATAATTAAATTTCAGTCTTGGACATACGTTGTTGCAAAATTAAAAATAAATCATATTTAGCAGATAAAATGTGTGACTTGAATATAGTTTGATCCTGCAAAATAGGGGATCGCACAAAAAAAAAATTTTTAGTCCGTCGGATAGATTTCCAAAAAATATTGAACACATATTTTTTCTTTTTTTCACATAAACAAAAGTTGAAGACGATACAGTGCTTCGATAACTCGTGAACTCCTCGAAAACGTCACATGTCAGTAAATTATGATGAATGATATATGATAAAATAAATGATCTTTTACGCGTTTTATCTTCGTCAATTTTTATTAATTTTATAAAACAAAAAACACGTATCCAATATTTTTCGATAATCTAACTGACGGACTAATTAGAATCATTTTTTTTTACTCAGTCCGATCCCCTATTACTTACGTTCAAAGAGATTTAAGACTGAATTTCTTAGCTTACATAACACGATTCTATAGATACAAAACAGTCCTCAATTCTAAAGATAACACCTGCGATTTGTGCAGCTTTCAAATCTATCGTTGCCTTTCTCCATAGATAGTACCTTTCTAAACCTCTTTGGCCAAACCCTTCAATTTGTCGACGTTTCGAACAAACCCTTTCAGGCAAAACGTTAAGCTTTGAGTCGTTTTAATGTGAATGTAAACCAGATTCTGGCTAAGGTTCGAATGTGATTATCCTAGCTTAATACTTGTTGGCTTTTATGAAACGTTTCCAAATTGTTTTATAGTTTCGGGTGTGTACGTATTGATGTAACCCGTCTGCTAGACCGTAAACATATGTTAATTATGGTAATAGCCTGGAATATGCTACCGTAATATTGTTATTATAGAATACTTACTAGTCAGGGAAATTTTCCCGCATATCTTATATACTATTTGGATAGTATACGATTGCTTCGTTAGACGAGTGGCACAACTGCTTAAAGTCTGGGGTCGGGCAAAGTGTTATTGAGGTTTTTCATCAGAGATTTCTCAAACAGGGTCTAATTTGTGCCCGGTTGATGGCAATAGGCTCGCCGAATATTATATAGGGCTTTAAACATAACGACAAATGGGCGAAAGTGGATTTACTATTAGATACACCTTTGCCTAACCCTTCTTTCATTATGATGATGCTGATGATCACCTACCCTGTAGAACAAGAATTGAAGATGGTGTCTTCTGCAAGAGGTGGGAGTCGCAGCCTAAAAAAACATCATCATTTTCTTGCCCTTATCCCAATTCATTTAGGGTCGGCGCAGCATGTCTACTTCTTCCATACTTCTCTGTTTCTCGTCATCTCATGAGACACCTCCATTCTTTCCATATCATTCTTAACACAGTCAATCCATCGTTTCTTTGGTCTTCCTCTACTCTTATACCCCATTAATATTCAATGTGGATGGGTCTTATAAGTAGATGACGAAACCAAAAAAATCCTGTGGAAAATATTTCCTCGTTATCAACAATCATTTCTAATTTCTATATTCTGATTAGAAGGGGTGACATTCATTTAAGAACCACCAGACTTCTAACTATAGGCTAGGATCATTCATTTAAAAGGAAAAATGCTTTAAAACGTATTTTCTTTCAGTTCATAGACCAACCCAGCCTTACCCAGCCTACAAACAATGCCAATATCATAAAAACATACTCATATATACCAGAAATACAACGTTGGGCAAATATTAACCAACCCTCAAGAACGGTGACCCGTTTCCCTGAATCGACACTTAGCCCTTGTCGGTATTGAACTAGTTCCAGAATGTACAGCGTGTACTACGTCTGTGTGTTTTTCTTTCAAGTTATATGAAAGGTGTTGTGAACGTGGCTCACTTATAACGTCATTCGAATTTTCATATCACTCCCATATTGAACTACAGACTTACCTACTAATTTCATTTTAAACTAGCTGTTGCCCACAACCTTCCACTGGGTGAAATTACTGTAAATATATTACTTTCCCATTTGAATCGGCTTTTGAACAATTTCAAGGGTTTTTAATTTTTTTGCACGGATTTCTAATTCTTTTTCGTGTATTGTTTTGTTACTACTTATAACATCAGCAACCAGCCAGTGTAAATCAATCCAGAATCGGCCCAGCCATTTTAGAAATTAGCCGAAACAAACAGACAGACAGATAGAGCCAAGAAAAACATTTAAAAAAAAATTGTTATTTGGAAAGTACGAACGGCCCTTCAATCTCACTTATTTGTATAGATTCCGTTAGTAAAATGATAAAATTGGATAATTGATTTAATTTGTAAGTATGTATTTTCTTTAGGTGTTCAATGAGACATCTACCTACACATTTTCAACAGAACAGCTAATATTAAAGACAAAAACTTGGCATGATCACTACATAGTATAAAAAACAAAGTCGCTGTCGCTGTCTGTCCGTCCCTATGTATAAAAATCTTTAAAACTACGCAACGGATTTTGAAGCGGTTTTTTTTAATAGATAGAGTGATTCAAGAGGAAGCTTTTAGTATATTTTGATCGACATCCACGCAGGTGAAGCCGCGGGCATCAGCTAGTTATAATATAATATTGGGCAATATCTTAAAACTGTCCGTATTTTAGTTACGATACCTATTGGTATGGTGATTGTAAAATTCTTGGCACTGAATACCAAGTTAAAATCTGTATTTAATTATCAAAAAGACAAATGTGCTCACTACCATTAATTTATCATGAAATTAACATTTCTTCTGGCATCGGCTCGAGTTCTACAATAATAGCTCGAATTGTAACGATATAATTGACCGCTGTCAGAAGTTTCAACAGTAGATTATATTTACAACAAAAACAATATTCATTTTATTTTCAGGTAACTGGAATTTTTGATTTATTGGTCAGAATATCAGATCAGATTAGGAACGTCTTAGAAACCCAAATACCAAATAAAGCGGTTTCCATACAATTTTCAAGAAGCATTAACTCGAAAACTCGATTATTTTCGGATACCCCGTATACATCTCTATTTCGATCATGCTGTATATAAAGCATTGTTTATACCAGCGCGGCCACATTTTAAATGTCTGTAAAGTAACTATGAACGTCAACGTTATCATCTGCCAAGCCTTTTGCCAACTATGTTGGGGTCGGCTTCCAGTATAACCGGATGCAGCTGAATACCAGTATTTTACATTGGGCGACTGCCTAACTTTATGAACGTACCTAACATATCTTGTGTACAATATCATTGTACATGTACGATGGGTTTTATGCTTACTGCGACAAGCTTTTCACTCACAACAATTTTATTTACGACTACAAACTGCCGATAAATAATGGTTTTTCGTTCATACCTGTAATACCTGCTTCAACGTGGATACCTATAAAGATTTATTGAGTTTCAAAAGAATGCCGGAAGTATTAAGGTTTTAATACAGCAAGAGTTCCCTTCCCGTCTCTTATACAGTATATACCTACATACATATAGGTACTTACTTCGGTAGGTAAGCCGCATGTCAATGCTAACAGACCTGTATAAACTGGCCTCTTAGTCTGTTGAAACTCCGTACTGGGCTAGTCCAGCTCAAGATCAAAGTTACCACTAACTTGTGGTTTGCTGTACAAACAAGCACTTACATTTAATAGGACTTAATTTAATTGAAGAACCGATAGTAACGACAGAACCGAAAGTTAGTAGTAGTTAATCGATAGAGAATTCTCCAATACAAAGTGTAAACAAGCCATATAAGTACACAAGTAATTAACTTTACGTGAAAATGATTGCACGAAAACAATTTTTATTTTATAGGGAGATAAGCTACGATTTGCGGTTGGACTCAATGTTAATTAGGAAGAATGCACCTATCTTTGATTTATGATGACAGTGGTCTGTGATAAATTTTTATATACCTCGGCTGGAGGAACTGGAGGATATAAGATTTCAGGGAAGATCTAGGGAATATAAAAGGCTTCTTAAGTAATCCACACCCGAACCACTGAAAGTACCGTAAATCTGGATTCCAACTCTCGCAGTACACCTCTAATTCTTCACTTTTTAGGACAAAATAACCCTACTAATCACATGTTTTTCTCCACCCAGAATCCTAGTCCGAGCAATAAGCTACACGGTGCACGGACTCATCCCGGCATCATGCGTGTTTGCGGACCGGTACAACCGTGAGGAGGTGGTGCGTTCCCTGGGTAAGGAGGTCAATATCAATCCTCCGCTGATGCTGGGACAGCTGGCCGATACCCCGGAGGAACTGCTTAAGCTTGATCAGGTGAGTTGGAAGAAGGTGTTAATGTACTAACCCGCCTTGGGCCCGCGTGGTGGATTGTAGCCCATCCCTCTCCTAGCGAGGAGGCCGAAGTCCCTGCAGTGGGAACAATATTATAGGCTGGTGATGATCATGATGATGATTAATGTAGTGCTTTTGCAGGTCCTGGGCTCAATTACAAGGTCAGACAAAGTAGTTTTTGGGTTTTTTTTGGAGCTCTTTTTCTAGAAATGAATTTGTACTCAGTTCGTGGCAACAGGCTCGCCCATAAATACGTTAAACATGACTGGCGTATAGCTACTGCCTAACCCTTCAGGGATTACAGGCGTGGCTTGATGTTTTGTTATGTAAATAAATTGTAATTTTAATTGTGTCGAGCAACACACATTAAATAGAAGATGGAAAAACTTTCTTCCTCTTTTTTATACCATAAAGATGCGCATACTGATCAGGATCAGAGATCTTTATAATTTAAACCCAAAAGTATATTACTTCAATACATGCCAGAGTCACATATAGCTGATTTTTGTCGGAAGCTCTCTTGGATTAAAGAAATGGCTTCCCGTAGCAATGTAATCCTTGAATTAAGTAGGTACACATAGCAATTCGCATCCGACGATGGTCATTTACATAAAAAAGACGACGGAACGGAGCAAAATTCTATCCACAAAATTACAGTGATTCAATTTGAAAATGCTTTTGTGAGCCCCAAAATCGGTTTGTCATGCGAAAGCTTCGTTTAATAAAAGTTGAAAGTTCAATCATCATAACCACAACATGGGGCTATGTCCATTCTCGTTATTTGACACATAAAACTGCTGCCTTTTGCTTCAGTCATTTTTGAATTTCAGGCAAAAATAAATTTTGAACGTATATTTTAATGATCTACTAAGTCACGTAGAACAATCGCTTTAACCACGCGTTAATAGTACTTTACGTCAAGTCAAACATTACCCGCAATAATTACCAACCTAATTTACTTAAGAAGATTATGTAACCAGCATTACACGTGTTGAGTTCGTATCTATTTTCGAACTTAAATATAAGGGTGAGCATACACAACCGCCAAAACAAACACAAGAAAATCACGACCAAAACTCGCTTTATCTCATTAATTGGCATTCGGCCCGAAGCGAACTCAGGTTCGCAAGTAAATTACCAGTAAAACCTTTCCCTCGGTGCGATTGTTTTTTCAGTTCCCAATTACGAATAAACGATGCCGCCGCTTACTGCCGTGAAACATTGATGAGGCCCCTTAGTCGCGAGGAACGAGGAGAGCGTCCCCCTACGTAGCTACGTCTATCGGCTTTCTCCTCTCTTGCCCAAGGGGGAACGTGCCTCTCCATAGCTCGAGCTAATCAGAGTAATGGAGTAATGACAAGTTAGTCGCAACTACTTCTCCGCTGCCACAAACTTCATGCATGAGACCTGTACGATGGGAGATGGGGGACACATTAAAATATTACGCGACAATGTTGGAACTTTGGATTGGAAACGCGAGTTAGTGTGTGGAACGTAGCTAATTACTCAGAATTTGAACGAGACAATCATTCAAATAAACTTCAGACGTTTCCCTTACTTTGGAAAGTAAACACGAAAGTACTTGTGTGAGTGGTTAAGTTTTAATCGTTCTTAATTGTATGTGGTTTGAGGATATTAAGGTGGAAATAAAACCATTGAAAATGCATTAGGGATGGGTAGACCCTCTGGCAATAGGCCAAAAGATTGAGATAAATAAAGAAGGCATTTTATGCGATAATCCTCAATAATCCCTTTTTCTATAAAATTTGGCATGGATTTTAGCGGCAATACAATGCTTTTCTATTATGAAGAAAATCTAGGTGCAATTTCATACTAGAAATCGAGAAATAATAAATACCTACCACGTAAGCCAAACTACAACATCCTGTAAATCAACAGTAGTTACCTATAAATAATAGAATGATGGAAAGCGAAAACAAATCCAAAAACAATCACTACCGTTATAAAGCGATACAATAAACGTCCACCTTCAAACAAACGTATTTTTCAAACGTCAGTATATTTTTTTACCGTGAACCTTTACCGCAGAGAGAAGGAAAACGCACGTAAAAATCTGTAGCAAAAGATTCAATTTTCTGTGTAGATGTTTAAAGGAAAGTTTGTTCGATCCAATGAACTGCCAATTTTCATTAGGTGCGTTACGTTCGTTTATACTCGTAAGTCGGAAGTTTGTTGAGATCGGCCTTGCCCTGTTCGTCCTTTGCATTTTGGATTCACTGTACATGTCATCTTTCAGAATGTGGTACTGAGTGGGGCTTTCATGTAGGGACTTAACCCCTGCCAATAAAAAGGAAATTCGGAAAATGTTTATTTTATTTATTTAATGTATTTTGTAACCTGACGATATTTGAGACGTAAACATAACTAGTAGGTACTATATTAAAAATGTTTGATTGCCAGTAGCCATCATGTGTTTACTGTCCAATAAATCTAATTCCCAAGCAATCTAATTGGCAAGCAGTTAACTACATAAATAGACTAATTAACTAGTAATGTCGGAGATATGTAAATTTAAATAAATTTTCACGGAAATTGCTAAAATGTAGTTTTAGCATCACTATTATTTCTCGACAAAAAAATACACAAACATTATACGTTCATCAATTCGTAATTACCGAAAATACGTTGACTTGATGTATGTGTATGAAAGCGTCTGATTTCAGCATAATGCATAATTTTCTAAGATCTTTTGTTTTTCACTGCCATAAACACAATACAATACGCCAAACCTATTGTTTTCTCACACCACAGCAATGCTCTAATTTGTTTACCGCACCTTCGGCTGTTAAGGATTTAATGGAATACCTAATTTAATGTGAAAGACTCACAACCATTTCCATTTTAAAAGGGTGAACAAACAAAAAGTTACGTATTCTAACTCAAAAGGACGACATTCTAAATGATAAAAATATTTATTCCTCTGTAAGGTACACATATTGAGGCACTCAAGATAAAATGATTGTCGTTTACGTTTACCTTACTTTGGATATTAAATTTTTCGGCATTAGTTCAATAATTCACATGATAAAATACGCAATAAAACTAAGAATTTAATAGGTAGGTGCTGTATCCTGAGTTCATTAAACTAATAGTAAAGTCCACGAATATGTTATAACAGTTTTTCCTGACTGTGGCTGAGTTAAAATGGCTTAAGTTTTTTTAATAATATTTCAAGGTTAGAAAATCCGAATACAAAATGCCCTAGCCAATATGCCTTTATATCCGAAAGAAAACGGTTCTATTCCTAACTAATATCACAAAATATGAAAGTAAGTTTGTTTGTTACCACTATGCGCCTAAACCACTGAACCAATCATCGTGAAACTTTACATAATCGTTGTCAGTTATACAGAAACTTAAGATATCTTTCATCCCGAAAAAAAGTAGTTCTCGAGGAAAACAACAACAACGTTCTTATGATGATAATAATAGATGGCGCCACGTGTAGTGATGATTGAATGGGGATGTTCCCAGACTAAAAAAATATGATTCTGTTTAGTCCGTCAGTTAGATTATCGAAAAAAATTTGGATACGTGTTTTTGTTTTATCAAATTAATTAAAATTGACGAGGATAAAACCCGTCAAAGATCATGAGTGGGGGCTTGTGACGTCACTACGCGGTATAAAGTGTACTGCGATGTGACGACCCACGAGTTTTCGGAGCACTATATCGTCCTCATTTTTGTTTGCGTGAAAAAGAAAAAATATGTGTATTTTTTTGTCAACTGCCCTATTATTTTTTATACAAACTTTAGTAGTAGGTAACATTATAGTTGGTAGTAATTTCACTCAGAGGACTGGTCGCGGACCTTACCTAGTTAATAATAACAGCGTTTCAATATATTCTTCTATACACTCTTCTTGATTGAAACCTGTAAATAAGAAAAACGTCTGTAACTTTTTCCTTGACTATAATGTAATCTGACCAAAAACGTGGACTAAAGTAACGCGAACTGACATGGATGGCTTGACAAGAAGTCCGGTCAAACGTTACAAGTCTACTCGCTATTTTTCTGGAAGAGATTGTTTTAGATCGATGTTGGCGGCCACTTCCACCTGAATGATTTATGATCTTTGGCGCTAGTTGTTTTTTTCTTAAATATTTTCTGGAATATAGAGAATCTGGAAGTGAGAATCCTTAAATGGGTTTAAGTTATTGATAGTTACGACGAAAATTATTTCGTATAAAATATAGACGTTTGTTTGATTTTATGCTTCCAGTCTTAGAACTTATTCATCTTTTCATCGAATTATTTTCACACTCAAATCATCTAGATTAAGTATATTTTGAAAAATAAGAAGTTCTTATAAATATGTTTGCTAGGGATAAGCTCGACTCCCGTCAGCTAATCCTCGTTGGTCCAGTGATCGCCAGTGCGACTGCTGTGCATGAAATCCTGGGTTCGATTCCTAGGTCAGACAAAGTGTTATAGGGTTTTTTTATCGGGAATTTCTCAGTAGTCTCTAATTTCTCATATTTTCTATCCGGTTGATTGATGGCAATAGTGTCGCCCCCTGTTACATGGAAACATAACTAGCGAAATGTGGGTGTAGGTACTAATGGGTACAACCCTTCGGGAATAACAGGCGTGATGTTATGTTATTAAAAAACCAGTCAACGAAATTACAGTAAACAGCATTACACTATTTACGATCAATTTTCAAAAGCTCCGCGCGGAAACATTAAGCTACCCTTAGTTCTCCCTTACGTACCTTATCTCTGCTTTTTCTCCGTTAAAACGTTAACGACGCCATAAAAAGTGTTTCTTTTACAATTGTCCGTACAATCGTAGGGCACATCAACCCCCCCCTTACCTTCACAGTCACCTGTATAAGAAATTGTACAAACACTAGCACATCATATACTACAATCTGTCAAATTTATTTAATAGATTTTCAACTTTATCGCTAAAGCATTAGGTTCAATATTGATTTTGATTGAAATTTGACAATTTCGGGCAGCTTAATAATGTGGGCGACTGTACCACAACTCACTGACTGCGTTTAAGACTAAACAAGTAAACTTAGCACCAAAAAAAAACAGACATCGAACGATGCGATGTTTTAAATACGTTTAACGTTACGTTTACGTTTAACGTTACGTTTGAGTTTAACGTAATGCAATCATTGAGTCATTTGTTGTGAAAGCGGGTCTTAAAACCAAAAAACCTAAGTATATGTTCCAAAAACTTTTAACGAATATTCAAATCTCTTTTGTTGACAGCATCTCTAACTTTCGACTTAAAATTCATATCCACATTTTCGTCGTTGTCACCTCGACTTTTCCGTTTAGGTAGATTCAAAATATTCGATAAAGCTTTCATCGGTTTTTGTCAACTTTTTTCTTTTAGAGATGTGTCAATTTTGTCTTCATAATCTCTTTTGGCACTTTGCCAAGTTCTTTATAATTATCGCCTTTGAGCGTTCCTCATACCATGTAACATACTCCATCTGTATCATAACATGCATAAGCAGTGACATCATCTTTACGACGTCAGGCCGTATCCATCCACTTTTCATCTCCATTTTATATGCAATTTTGCTCAACTATTTTAACATAAACATTTCAGTGATACAAAAAGTGCTAGTAAAGTATACATAGAGTATTACCCGCACCGAATATAGGTACGAGAGTAGCGTCAGCTAAGGTACAGTACTTTATGTCTCCTTTATTAGGTAGTAGAACGGCAGTAAAATGTGTTCTCATCAAACGAAATGTTCGTCTAGTCTGTGTTTTGTTACTGCGAGGTGATATATCGGACTTCGCGCCTGATGTATGCGGGCACACGGTGATGCTGTGTTGCCACGGATCCTACGTCGATTGTTTTTTATGGAATAGATTTTATGAGGTGTTAGTAAATAGATTTACAATTCCACAAAACTTTACTTCAGGAAATATAGTCCAATAATGCAATTTATTATCGTTAGTACGTCAACACCACAACATGCAATAAATTCGGTGGTTATTTTTAAAGAAGACACCTCAATGCTTCTCGAATGATTCCAATGTCCACCAAAACATTTCTGAAATAGTCAAGGATCTCCATACAAATAATTATTTATTCTCCCTTGAGATAACTATGTTTTGACTAAAATTGAGTGGAGTTCCATGTCGCTCTCCACTTGCTTTTGACCTGCTGTCAATCAATTGTATCTATACATATTGAACCCACTCAATTATTAATTAGGCTTCCCGAGCCACTACAAGTAGGTAGCTACCTACTTAACATTTCAATAGACAGAAACTACAGTCCCACTTTAAAGCGTTATTGAAATATTAAAGAGCGCAAATAGGTGGATGGCTCAAGTAACATTTTAAGGCTTTATTCCTCTCAATTAAAGTAAACTAAATAAGATACTAAAACTTACTTTTTTAGCTTATTTTTAACAAAATAAGTTTCAGTATGTAGGTACATCAAACTACCCGATTCTGTCAAATGTTCTCAATCAACCTTAGCTTTAAAGTTGAAAAACTATGAAATTTGACAGATCACAGTAGTTTGATGTGCTGGCGTCTGTACGTAGGGCGAAAAACATCAAACGTCGAAGCTATTCTCATACAAAAGTATAAAACTAAATGCCAAAACATACCTATGCTAAGTATATTCTTCTCACGTCGTCGTCGGTAAACTTTGGAATCATATTAGTAGCAAAGAAGAGTACCAAAAAGCTTTTAGTTGTAACGTTCCCTTCGTTTCGGTTTGCGCATAAATATTACCTATTCGAATACAGTCTAAGAGCGTATTTCTGATTTTTTTTTATTATATTTATGATCTTGACTACCGGTGAGGAAAATATTGTTGCTACGTTGATACTATGTGTCTATTTACCGAGCAGAAATTCACGGCCATTGTCGATTTATAGGAAATCTCGGAAACGGAAATATACAGCTCTGTTTTTCAACAAAATACATTACAAAAACTAATACCGGTAATATACTCAAATTATCTATCCCCTCGATCGTATCGAAATAGATTACAAGTGTCCCTAGAGAAACTAGATTCGATGTCGAAAAAGTATTCATATTAATCCGGATTACGGTTCTTCTTAATGTCTTTCCACGAAATTGCTGCTCTCCTATCACTTCGAAACTGAGAAGGTAAACATAATAAGGGATAGTAGCTATTATTTTACGAGCGAGAAAAGTTCTTTCTTCACTTCACGATAAATATTTTATTTGTAATGCCTTCTTATGTCTGATTGTTGACGCCTTCTCCTCCATTGTTGGCGGGATTTCTTGCAATAAGATGTTAAAAAGCTGTAACTATAAAACAATTTCTTGCTATATTGGCTTGGTTTCCAAGCTTTTCTATAAATAAGTGTTTTACCGCAGCAGGACTTCAGGGATCATTGTATGAAGCTGAGATAGGAAAGATAATGAGAGGGGGTCCCTGAGGCCCCCGTCGATCGAACAGTAGCGGTATTTTGATCAAAGACCCATACCGGAATAAAGTGCTATCTTTTATCCTTACAATAACAACACTGCTTGTGAGAAAATTGCTACAATTTGAGGATACTCATGAACACAACATAATTACTTACAAATATATTTGGCGTCATTATGTTTTGTTGTTTTATTTCGAAACTTGGAGTCGGAAAGGTTTGGCGAATCGTTTTTTCTCCCTTTTCCTATGATATGAATATATGTTATAGGTGTTTTGTTGAATAGTATCTCCGTTGAATACGTTATACTCGACAATATTCGGGAAAACTTGAATAAAAGACCTGTCAGTAGTAGTCTTATGTGGGAAACCTTCTTAATCGTGTGGTTAGTGCCTAACCTGGTGTCAGAGTGAAAGAAGTCTGACTCCCTACCGCTCCGCACAGAGTGGGAGGAGTCATTTGATGATTTCCCAGACTACAAAAAAAAAAGTATAGTTAATGAAGTTGAAATATAAGATTCAAGAAACTAATTACAAACGTTGCCATGTTGTTACCAATACAATACAGTGCGTGTTTTGGGTTTGAATTATTCGGGACCAACGACTCGGCAGTCCAACTGTCACACTTCTGGGGCGGGCTATCACTGGCTTTGGGAAACGAAATGGTGACACATTTACTAACAGAGGGCAATTTTCGGTTTTTCAGGTATTTATAAAATCGGAGCTAAAAGTCGGGGTAATCTACGTGAAAGAGAACCAGTACACTGAAGAAGAGATTCTGGACAATAACGAAAACTCTCCGATGTTTGACGAGTTCTTGCAAGTTATGGGAGAAAAGGTCAGACTCAGAGGTAAGTTTTCTCAATTCTCAATTCTCAATTCTTTATTGCGTACCATAATGTATACAGTTGGTAGGGAAACAGTTACATAAGTCTCAATTATGGACCCTGTCGGGCACAGCATAGATCAAAAGTAGGAGAGAGGAGGAAGAACGCTGGATCTTTAATAACATAATTTTATTATAGGTAGGGAGTTAAATTACGAGTATATACCTACTTGTATTTAGTAACATTGTAAAAACCATTAATTATTGTTTTATTTCCTTATTATTATTTATTATGTGATTTAATTATTATTATTCCTAGGGGTAAGTTATTTATGTCATATTTATAATTTATCATTTAAGTATTCGCTTATACTATAGTAGCATTTGTTTTCTAAGAAGATTTTCAATTTGTTAATAAATATATTATATTTGTCTAAATTCTTAATGATGCGGGTAACTTATTATAAATTTTTATGGACATGACAAAGGTACTATCGGAGTGCATTTTTAATCGTGATTTTGGCAAGTATAATCTATTTTTGTGTCTTAAAATAATTTTTATTTGTATGTCCTCTCTTTTTGTAAAGAAATCTGGGTATTTACGCACGAACTTACAAACTTCAAATATATAGAGACATGGTAGGGATAAAATCTTTAGTTCCTGGAAGTGGGGTTTACAGCTGTCGGTGGCTTCAATATTGACTAAAATCCTAATTAGTTTTTTCTGTAGGGTAAATAGCGTGGGCGCGTCAGTACTATTTCCCCATAAGGTGACACCATATTTAAACCATGCGTAGGCGTATGCGTAGTACGTTACAAGTGCAGTTTTAAGGTCCGTGGTTTTTTTGATCTCGCGGAGGGCGTACGAAAATTTTGATATTTTTGCTCTTACTTTCTGAATGTGAGACTTCCAATTTATATGTGTGTCAATGTCTAAGCCCAGTAGGGTGAATTTGTCAACTACGTCTAATTTATTATTTTTAAAGCTAAAGTTTATATTTATTGGGATTTTTTGGCGAGGGTAGAATGGAATTATTTTAGTTTTATTGAAATTTATTTCTAGGTTGTGTACAGTCATCCAATTTATTGTAGAGTCTAATATGGAGTTTAATTTATCATTTAAATTGGTGTTATTTTCGCATGAGGTAAGTATAGATATGTCATCCGCAAACAGGACACATGGCTCATTTATATTATTAGGAAGGTCGTTTACGTAAACTAGAAATAAGAAACACCCCATTACGCTTCCTTGCGGGATTGAGGCGGCGATTTGTTTGCTGTTGGATTTGATTAATTCTATTTCATTTGTGCTGTTGTTGCAATATTCGATTTCAACTATTTGTTCCCTATTTTCCAAATAGGATACAAACCAGTCATAACATTTGCCGCGGAGTCCTATACTATAAAGTTTATTTAATAATATCTTGAATTGTACCTTATCATAAGCCTTTGTCATATCAAGCAGAAGTCCTATTGCATACTTTTTGTCATTTATTATATCTAGGGCTTTTTGAATATATTTGTAAATGGCCAAGGTTGTGGAGCGATTTTTTCGGAAACCGTATTGGCAGTCGTTAAATATTTGATATTTTTCACAAAAAGCATATACTCGATTACACATGACTTTTTCGAATATTTTGGAAGCTGTCGGTAAGAGGGCAATGGGGCGGTAATTATTAGGGTCGGTTTTATCATTCTTTTTGTAAATTGGTTTTATAAGAGCTTTTTTTAACAGATTGGGGAAAGCTCCTTCTTCAAACGATTGATTTAATAATTTATAAAATGGTAAAGTTAATTCTTCTGCACATTGTCTTAATAAGGTAGGTGGAAGTTCATCGACGCCGTGACTTTTTTTATTTTTCAAGTTTTTTATTAATGAGTTTACCTCGTAGGGATCAATGGGACTGAGGAAGATTGAATTTTCTGTAGGGCTTTCAACTGGAACTTTTTATTGTACCTAGTTTCGTAACATAATTGGTAGTAGGACTAGCCAAGGTTTTATTGCAAAGCCATTATTTAAAGAACACCCTATACATTTACCCAAATCCTCTTAACGAGAAGTCGTTAGGAAAACAACAACAATTTGGACCCTTAATAAAACAGCCATAAAATTGCAACAAACTCCCAACTATGGTTTGTCTTACCGGAGACCCGGTAATAAAACCTCCTTCATGGTGCTTAGAATTATAATAATGAAATAAGATGCCTCCTTGGTCTAGTGGTCGCAAGCGCGACTGATGAGCATGAGGGCTTGGGTTCGATACCAGATCGGGCAAGATGTTATTGGGTTTTTTCATCAAGAATTTATCAGTAGCGGCCACGGAGTCTGGATTTGTGCCCGATTAACGGCATTAGGGTCACCCCCTTTCCGTAAATGGGACTTGAACATAACTGGCGAAATGTGGGTGTACTATTAGGTACTCATTGCCTAACCATTCTGGTATTACAGTCGTGATGATATATCAATCCGTGTCTTTGCAGGTTTCGACAAATACAAGGGTGGTTTAGACACGGTGCACGATCTGACTGGACTATACTCGGTGTACACAAACTGGAGAGGAATAGAAATCATGTTCCACGTGTCAACGCTGCTCCCATACGAGAGGCATGACCCTCAGAAGCTGCAGAGGAAACGTCATATAGGCAACGATATTGTTTGCGTCGTGTTTTTAGAAGCCGACAACACGGCGTTCTCACCGGCTTGCATCAAGAGCCATTTCTTGCATACATTCATTTTAGGTAAGTTGGTCTTCGAACTTCGTGAGTTTTATATTGTACAAGGTCGATTGAAAGTAGGTAACGAAACTCCACAGAAATGACTCATATCGATATATAAATAATGAAAAATCGGGTTGATGACCGCAGGCGGCAGAGTAGTTTACGTACCATAAGTACCAAATCTTGCACACACCTTTGGTTCTGGTTACAATATATTTTAATGACAAACATTACTTAAGCCTGCAATCAGGATCTTCTCACGAGCGAACTCCTCGACGGTTAGACCTTACAGCACACACGACAAGAAAAAGACCGCGGACAAGAAATTTTGTAAACGCGTTCAACTTTGATAGATAGATATGATTTATAACCCCTCCCGCTCTTGGGCAGAGCGAAAGGGAGTGTCAGACTTCTATTGACTAAAGACCACCCATGTTCCTTCTTAGCCCTTGCGTCGAGGACGCGGTATCTCTTTCGAACGACCCGCAGCCCCGACGGGTTTATATCATGACCTGCAACCGATGAGCCAACGTGGTAAATTCCCATTCTCGAGGCCTGTGTCGCAGCAGTGGATTATGCTTATGTTTGAATGTAATGGTTTTTAAAATCTTGTTAATACGCACCCTTGAGCAGAAATATTCCCTAATCGAGTAATTAAATCAACCACAGTTCGGGTATCGGCTAAGATCAAGCGTCGCCCGACGAGATACGAGGTGTCGGTAGTCACTCGAGATGAAGTAGGCGCTTACAAGCCTTACTTGTGGGAGCAAAGCGTCTTTGACAAGGGACCCATGTTCAGGTAAGATATATGTATAATTATAGATATGATTTTAGATAGGTAATTGACTATTTGACTACTGTTCAAAAATCACGAAAATTTAATGTTATTTCAAAGAACTAACAAAAACAACACGATGTGTGAAAAAAGTAATAACATCGATCAAAAAATGGCTTAGTTTTAACTGATTTTAAATGACGTGCTAGACAAAGACAGCGCCACAGAAATGTGACGTCACATTTTATACCGCCGTAGTTACGTAGTACAAAATGGCCGTTTTGCGCGACAACGATAGAAAGTGGGCCCACCAAAAACTTCTAAAGCATGTAGCTACTCCATTTTCTTTATCGATTTAATTGCTTTTTTCATACATCGTGTTATTTTTGTTAGTTCTTTGAAATAACATAACATTTGCGTGATTTTAAACAGTACCTAGTCATATAGCCAATTAGGAAGATGCAAGGAAATTACGCGTTTACACGTTTAAAGTTCGCTAAAGACGATATTTGGACTGATACATAAATCATTGACTGCCTCGTGGGTCTAGTGGTCGCAAGCACGACAGCTGAGCAACAGGAACTGGATTCGATTCCCGGGTCGAGCAAAGTGTTATTGGGGTTTTTCCATCGGTATTAGTGCCCGGTTGATGGCAATAGGCTTGCCCCCTATTACTTAGAACTTAAACATAACTGGCGAATTGTGGGTGTACTACTAGGTAAACCCCTGCCTAAGATTACAGGCGTGATGTTATGTTATATTAGAACTAAAATCTTAATTCATCACAACTGGAGGAGAACTATTGCAATTAGTTTGAAGGAGAACTTGCTTCGGTTAAATAAAGTTATAATTGACCGCAGCGAACAGATATGCTAGTTGTAGACGAAAGTTTCTGATGAGAAGATATGAGGATCGGTATAACTATTATTTGTGTTGTAAAGTCCACATTACGAAAGGTGAACTAGTTGATTCAGCCTCCCAATTTAGGGCTTAACCAAGTTGAAGTTACACTCTATTTTAGCACTCTATGGCTACCTACTCTGATCCAAACTACCACAACTTTAATTTTAAAAACTTAATTTGGGTAAATAAAAAAACTTTTCAAAAAAATAGATCCAGGCATGGATGCAGAAATCAGCACCACCCTCCCGCCCGCAAAAATATGTACCTGCAGTAAGTGCAATAATTATAATGCAACATGCAACCACCCCTTGTGTTCGACACGTATTTGGCCCCTCTTTCTCTTCTCAATTTTACCAGCTAATGCCCGCGGCTTCGCCCACTTTGTCCCTCGGGATCGTACTACCAGTTTGAAATTCCTATGTGTCAATCTAGGTTATAAGCTATGTGTGCCATATTTCATCCAAATCCGTTCAGTAGTTTATGCTCGCAAGAGTAACAAACATCCATCCATCCATCCTCACAAACTTTCGCATTTATAGTAACTTATGTAAATATAAATGAGTAGTAAGATATTAGCAAAATAACGCGCTATTATACAACGTACAAAACTTTTCGCATTTATCAGGTCCGATTCACCATTTTTTTTCAGGGAATGGTTGCTGACCAAGATAGTGAACGGAGAAAGAGCTTCATACTCCGCCCCCAAATTCGCGAGAATGCAAGAAAGGACTCGAAGCCAAATGCTAGAAGACATCGTTGCTAACTTGCAGAACCATGCCGAGACCGGACAAATACCGAAACCTTACCGAAGAGGTATGAATACCCTACACTGCCCTACAGTGTTGACAACTCATATTTTTTTCAGTTTGCTTTCCAAGACCTATCAGAAGGTAACAAATTCGTTTGTTGTATAAGATTGTTACTGAAAATTAGGGTTGCTAGACCGGGTTTCCTCGGATTTTTTTAGTTTGAAGGGACCAAAAGGGGAAAATTGACCCGTTCTAAATCGAACCCCTTTTGATGGACTTCTAATATGCCTTTCCAGGTTCTTGGCGCCCTATCGGTCACATGCGACCGTCCTCACCTCTCCTGGACTCAGTGCGGGACCAGTTCGAGGACTACGATCAGCTCGCCAAAGACTTCACGCGAGTCTTCCTCAACAGTGAATTGAACATGGCGCAGAACGCCCAGATGTTCGACGTCGTGTTCCTCGTGGGGCAGTCCAAACAGAAGACCAAGTTTATTGGTGTGAGGGCCATTCTTGGTGTTAGGAGCAGGTGATTATTCTTTATTTCCTAAATGCATTGCTACAAGCATGTTTTGGCGCTCGAGTGAAAATCTGTTAGATCTGAGTATTTGAATTTAATGCAGTACTTGAAATTTGACTTTAACAAGTATCTTACATTATAAACAAGTAAAATGACAGGATTGTTGTAGGTACGATTTTATGAATTTGTATTTAAAAAACAAATTGGCGCCAAGGGATTCTGAATTTTAAAGAGTCTGTTCGTTTTAGTCATGCTCCCAGTATTGTTTTTTATTGAGACCAAAAAAAACTTTTCTCCGTTCTACTACACCATTTTTGTCTGTGGCCTATGTTCTCATTTTATTTTTGCCCTACGTTAAATTTGACAGATATGTCCTGCCCTACACTTAATTTGAATGGGCAGTTTTTTCTCGCGATTAGGTTGACAAATGAGCTTCTCAATATTATTGCTAACTTTTCCGTAAACATTCTTTACTTTTATTTTACCTCGTTTTTCTTCACAAAACTTTTTATTCATATTTCCAGGGTATTCCAAGAAATGCTATACGGCATTCAGACGGGTTTCGGATCGCCACAAGTCCCGGTGGCTGAACTGCTCTCCCGTCCAGCGCCCACTCTACTGTCCCCGCAACCGTCCAGGCAGAAGAGTAGCAATTTCTTGCAAGTGCCCGATATTGAGTCACCAAGGTTAGATGAACCTCACTTTTTGTATTCTGGAGGCTCTTGGTACATACAAGGTGTGAACGTACCCTTCACGAAACCGTCAACCATGCATTCTTAAATAACTTTTTTTTTAAGTGGAAAATCAAGTTTTACGGTAAAACTCAAAACATTGTGCTAATGGATGCTTTGAATAGTAAACGAGTCATAAAGGTAATTAAAGTAAAATGATTAGCTTAATAAAAACTGATATTAAAAAAAAAACTTTTGAAAAGTTCGGTTTTTTGACATCCAAGCACACTTAGCATTGATGAACAAACAAATCTACCTGAGTCGAGTTCAAAATTCATATCAGCAAATATCTACGTACCTACCGCAATTTGAGATTTAAAATTTTGTTTCCATGATTTCAGGCCAAAAAGCGTTCCCAGTTCGCCGATGGTAAAGCGTGCTTTCTCTCGCCTGGGTACTATAACCGCCGGATGGGGCCGGTCCATCCGCAAACAGCATTCGCAGTTACATGCAGAAGATAAGAAGAAATGGGCTAGTTCCCAGGATTGTTCCAGTAAATATTGATCTTTCTTTTTCTCTGTTCTCCTGAAGATGAAGGGTTTCAGCAATCTCTCTTTATTTTTTCGTCTCCATTTATTTTAATTCTTAGCTTCAATCCAGCCTATAACACTAGGTACGTCGTTTTTCCGGTCTTCTTTATCAAAGTCATTCAATAAATTTATTCCTTTTGGCTCCTAATTTAAAAATCCAATTCTGCATAAAACCATAATTTCTATACTCCATCTGGAAAACTTTACATAGTCAGGTAGTATTAATATGTCGCCATATCCTGTATTAGTTCTATATTGGTCTTATACAGTACATTGTATTTTGATGAAATGTATAAAATACAATGTGGTAGCATTTCAGAGTACAACAACAATGACAAAGCGCCTTAAATAAATCTTTAGGCAACGTTTAACGCCACTGTTTTTACAGAAAATGTTATATTTCTGGAATCTAGGACATAATTTGCGCGAATGGACATATTATGCGCGAATATACATTTTTGTGACTGATACTTATGGGACTGACACTTGTGCGACTTAAATGGCCTAACTTACAGAGTAAACATAATATCAGGCCTGTTACTACTTCAGGGGTATGCTGAGTTGTCATTGTTATTAGTAAGACCGAGACATGCTGGAAAAAAATTGTTAAGTCGGTTTTGCACTGATTCCATATTTCTGATATCACTATACCAAAAATATAAGTAAACACTGTTTAATCTAACACAAAATTATTTACTCCTTTAGATAAAGAAGCAAAAGACAAAGAAAAAGAAAAGAATGCAGCCCTTGCAGTACCCAGGCTTTCTGTGTGCGCCGATGCACAAAAAGTTGACCGTGCTAAACTAGCACAAACTGAGGTAAATATCAAGAAAAATTGTTCAGTTCTATTTTTCAATTTCCTCTTTCAAAAATAGAAATGACCAAAGAGCTATTTGTATTAACATGACAATACTGTTTTGTTTTTCAGTTTTCAATAATCGAATTCGATCCCGAAACGTTCCGCATTCTTCTGGACTACTTGCACACCGGCTGCTGTCCATTGACCTGCGCCTCCATACCAGGCCTCATTTGCGCCGCAGAGCATTACGACTTGCCTGAATTACTACAAGCGTGTTTCCATCATGCTAAACAGTTTCTTAGAACAGACGTGGCATGCACTATGCTCATATCATTAGAAAATTACTACTGGCGATACACGTCAGCCTCGGAATTAGTAAACATGATCCTGATCTTCATCGAGCAGCGAGCGTACGCCCTGTTCCAGACTCCAGAGTTTGTGAACTTGTCGGAGTCCATGGTGCAGATGATCATGTGCCGCAACCTCGAGGTGACCGAGATGAAAAAGTTCGAAGCGATGCTCACCTGGGCCAAGCACAAAGTCAAATCCAAGTCCGCTAATAAGACTGATGCCAAAATTGAATTTAAAGTCACTATGGAAAGACTAGCTAGAGACCTGAAACTGGATAGGATCTCACCGCAGGAATTGATAAAAGTGGTGCTTCCGACGAAGGCCATCAAAAACGAGGTGATCCTCGAGACGCTCATGAGGCAGGCCAACTCGGGCACGTACAGGATCCACAACAGCTACATTGAGGCCTGCACGCAGCGGCTGCAGAAACAGGACTCGAGGTTTTTGGAAATGGAAAGTTTCGACTATGGTATATAAAACATGGAGCTGTGAGAAATATCAGTGTATTAGATAGATTATGAAGAGTGACTGGGCTGGGTCCTTCTATAATGGTATGATGACGCCTTCTAAAAGTATTATTGTTATAGATGTACTCGAGTACTGTAGAGGTACGAGAAATATTTGTACACTTCTCGGATACCTACTCCTTGTTATTGTTCATTGATACCTATATTTTTTACATCTAGCTAGATGTGTTCAACATAATCGTCTCTATTTTTTGTACCTAAAATTGCGAGTAAACGTTCATCATCTGGCAAAGAAAAGTATACATTGAAATATTGTTTATATCCATGTTATATAGCACGTATTAAAGTTTTCCCTTCTGTGATCTATCATGAGAGTGTGTCAATATATGACCCAAAATACCCAAGTAGTAAAAAGAAACAAAATTATACATGATCAGAGTTTAAAATATTGTAGAGAGATTCATATATCTATGTATTTTAATCACATTATTTGAAATTCTAGTGAACGACTGAAATCTTTACGTGAACCTTGTATTCAAAGTTATAGATACAATATATAAAACTTGATAAAAATATATAGTATATCAGTGCCGAGGCGTGCCTATAAGCCCATTCCCACCGGCTTCCCTTTTGATTAAGCAAAAAGAAAGAAAAAAAAACGAATTATTATGTATTTTAGATCAATATATTATCCGATCTGTGGATGAAAATATTTAATGCATCATAAGATTAAAAGGATTACAAAAATGCCAACATTTTTCATGTCAACAAAGAAAGCAACAGCCAGCGCCAAATAACCCGGTGCTTGGGTGTCAGAATTCAGAACTAAATTCGTATGAACTGCGTCATTTATGAACCGATTTTCAAAATTATTTTTTTATTCGAAAGAATGTACTCCCGAGGTGGTTCCATTGTCACCATGTCAAGATCTGATGATGAAATCTCAGGGAAATCAAGGGCAACCCTCAAATTTTATAGGCACGTATTACGTGTTTCGTGTTTTTTATGAAGTTATTCAAGTATTCGCATCTGGCAGTCATCATCTCATGTTGATGAGCTGATGATGGAAGGTATTACTCCTTAACGGTAAGGAGTTGCAGAATAATTCTTAATTAAATTATTATGGGGACGTATATACAGTGGTATTCTTTCAGGTTATCTAGGTGAGGTGATTATGGAAGGAAGGTACAACTCATCAACGGTCCTAACCGTTGATGAGTTGTACCTTCCTTCCCCTTCCCTTATTATTGCTTTCAACTCCCAAGTTGAAAGCAATAATAAGGGAATCTTGATTGAAGGTTTAGGTTTAGGTTCGTTGGTTGAATGTTAAATGAATAGTAAATATATATATATTTATATTTTATATAAAAAAAAATTAAACAGAAAAAAATCTAAAATAAATAGAAAAAAAAACTCTTTTTTTTTGTTTCATCGGTTTTCCCTTTCTTATACTTCACGCCTCGCCACTGTCGTATATTATATGAATGGAATGTTCACAAAATACGAGTACCTACATTAACTAATTTGTGCAAGGTGTTACATGTACAATCCCAATTATATATAAAAAAATATTATTGCCAGTAGAATAAAATTCAGTATATGAACCACTGTGTAATACCTAAGTCTCGTTCTTGGGACGTTTCTAAATATTATCTTAGATAATGCTATTTATTGCCTTCTGAAGTGTATAAAATGTAATACCTACCTATATGTATACTGTTGTTGTTCTTACGATAAATCCAAGTACATAGTTCATTAAAAATTGTCATCCATTTATAATTATTAGATCAGCTTAAGTTTATGGAACATGTCCAATAGGGTAGTTGACAAAAAAAAATAAAAATTATAAAAAGATTTCCAAAAAATATTGGACACGTATTTTTTTCTTTGTTCACGTAAACAATAAATGAAGACGATACAGTGCTTCGAAAAGTCGCGCGACGTCATAGTTTGATACATTTTTTAACAGAAAGTGACGTCACCAGCCCCCACTCACGATCTTTGACACGTTTTATTTTCGCATTTTTTTATTAATTTGATAAATAAAAAAACACGTATCCAATATTTTTCGATAATCTAACAGACGGACTAAACAGAATCATATTTTTTTCTAGTCAATCAACTACCCTATTGAGTTATATCTATTAAATAAAATGTACCTCCATACAGTAATTAACGATTGTGTGCATTCCTTGAAATGGGTGATACTAGACCGAATTTGCAACAATTTTGACCCGATAACTTATGTTTCGGCCTGGGTCGTTTAGAATTAGGACAAATCTAACTTACAAAGTTTTTTGGAAATTTTCCACCGCTCTATCATTAAATGCTGATTGTGAAAAATCTACGCCGTTCAGTATGTTAAAGGGGTTTGAACTTTTTTGTACGCTGGCATATGCCAGCGTCCATACACAAAAAAGTCCGTGCAAAAAATCAAAATGGCGGTGGGTCGATATCGACCCACCGCCATTTTGTTTTTTTTTCGAAATCGTGGCCCACGATGAAAGTGATATGTATGGATAGAGGACATATAGACAAACAAAAAATGACATGAAACTTGGTACCCCAAAGTATCACGTTATCGAGACATTTGAAGGTAAAGATCGACAAATGAGTACAACAACAATCATTAAAAATATTAAACGTACGTAAACGTAACGTGACACTTTGGGGTACCGTGTTACTGGACATTTTTGTTCGTCTATATATCCTCTCTATACCACTTTCATCGCGGGCCGCCATTTCGAAAAAAAATCAACATGGCGGGCAGGTTGATATACCACATTATACCCTTTCTCTTAAAAACTAACTCTCTAAATAACTCTGAAATTTTCATTAAATTTCCCTTGTATTTCGAGGCAGTTTTCTCAAAATAAAAGTATGACACTTGTCGTGCAAATTACAGAAACCACTTCCTTATCTCGGTGGCTAATTAAAATAGTGCCCCAGTATCACAGTACTCACTTTTATTAATTTAATGACCAGAAAAGAACGGTTGTCTGAACTGTTTATTGTCGTGAACCCTTATTGTTCATATAATAAAATACCGTTAATTAAATATATTACAAACTCTATTATTTGTATATCCAAGTGTATATTTAATGTAATAGTGTCTGCATCCCAAACCATGTCTCCATTACATTTGGTCGTTTAAATCGTAATTCGCCCCTATCTGTGTTCGATGGAATAAAGTAAGTTTAGAGTGTATATGTACCTAAGTGGTCTAAAATATTCGATTTACTAGGTGTAATGGTCAGTATGGTCACGAGATGTATCGGTTACGTAACGCCTTGTAATCGGTAAATGTATGTAGTAGATAATATAGCAGGGTGTATATCCTAGGTTTAGCTTACATTTGATAGCCGAATTTGGCCAACGACCAAGTGTAAATGACGCATCACATAACTATTGTTTGTCTCGAATATGTACTTCTATGTGAACGATGTCAGTTCGTGTAATAATCGTGATGCTCTGTGGAAACTGAATTGTGCAGTCTGTGCTTAGGGTAAGTTTAACTTATGATAACACATACAGACTGCATAGATATAGTTTATTTAATAAGAACTTCTACTCAATCTCACCTAGGTAAATGTATCTACTTTGTGTTAATTGTTAAAGTGAAGACTTCTGAACCAAATGGTGTATAGTATTTTTTATCCTTCTATAACTGTACGGAATCTTTGAGACCCATTTCACTTTTGTCTATTGGGATAATTTATTTAGCGCGTTTAAAAGAGTTATATCTATCTCGGGAACACGTTCCTGAAACATATATTTATGCTACTGAGTCGGAACGAATGGCTTATAAATAAATATAGTTATCTTATTATAACCCAACGGTGTTATACATTTGATCATTTAGCTCTATTTTGCGTTTCGCATTCACATGTTTGCGATACATCTCTACTATCGTATTCTATTTCTGTATGGTTGTTTATAAGTACGAATGAAAAAGTAAGAATGAAAAACTCATTCCTCTTATTTCCTTGATTCTGTTAAAATGTCTTTACATGCTTACAAATGGTATCTACGCATATTCCCAGCCTTAGTGCCAAGTTCCATTCATGAGCGCACTCGTCGTCTATATTCTAAATAATAATATTACATGTATAAATATATATGAAATGGGTCTTCTGAATCTTAATGAATCGTTTAATAAAATAGGTGTTAATATATAAATAAATATTTAGCCTAAATTCAAACGTTTCTAACGTTCTGGCGGTGAATCACGTTGAATTGTCGGTAAAATTTTTATACTTATGAAAATTATACATGACGGTAAAGTCTTCTATTGTCAATAATTTTATAATGTTTAGTTGTAACTTTGCTCAAAGCTTCTATGGATGGTTCGCCGATATATAATATTCAGTGGATGTCTTATAAATATATGTAATGCATGATTACCCGATTTCTTATGAGTTATGCATTATCTATAAAATACTCATATATGTATCTATAGGTTTAATTTGTAGAAACACCAAATATTGACGTGAAAAGCTCTTCGATGGTTAAATAAGTTTTCTATTCCAAAATTTTAACCTTCCTGTGATCGTGAATGTTGTTATAAGTATGTTAATATGTGGGATCTTCAAAGAATATAATATTATAATTATAACTGTTATTTTGCAAGAGCAAAGCAAGATTATTATCCAATGAAATTTTATGTGGTGAATAAATTTTTTTGTGTATTTTATTTGTGGTTTTAATTGTAGAATATCCTTTCATCTCTCTGTGTTCACTTATTACCCGACTGCGGCGAAGCCCACAAGGAGGGTTATAAATCTCATTTTGATCCCAGTCCCAATTCTGTTCTTTTCAGTTCTGTTATGAACGAACATATATAATGAGCTTAGGTAATATCTTGTAATCCACATTGTATTCTTAACAGGCCTCTTCTCAATTCAATAATTAAAAACAGTCTTTATGTCATCTCTACTACCATTTTCAGTTAACGGTAGCTAGAACTTCCGTTTAACTACTTTACTAAGCGCCGCGGTAGTCCGGCAAGACCAGAATACTAGTATTTTATATCTGAGTGATTACCTATCTGAACTGCACTACCTAGTCAGTTTTGTCTACGAGCTTTTACTTTTTACCCGTCTGTGTCAGGTTGGACAAAATAAGATTTTTGATAATCAAATTATTCGGTTCCAATATTTTAAATTTTAGCATGTAAGAATTTACCTTGTGGATTGCAAATAAATGAATATGAATAAGATTCGCAGCGGCTGGGATTAATGATGGATCACCATTCAAATAGGTACCCGAAATAAGGCCCCTAGCACACGGCGTATTTTCTACGTCGCCGACGACGCGCTGATGACCCACGTATAAGCGCTTCAAACGAGATTTGAACGCAACCTTGCAAACTTAGCACACGGGGTGATCGTGCAACGAGCGTCCCCTGCGCGTACACACGCAGAGGACGCGCGTTTCAGCGATCCCAAGCCGACCCTTTTTTTTTTCGGGTGGAAAATCATCAAATAACCCCTCCCGCTCTTGGGCAGAGCGAAAGGAAATGTCAGACTTCTACTGACTAAAAACCACCCATGTTCCTTCTTAGCCCTTCATGTCGAGGCCGCGTTATCTCTTGCGAACAACCCGCAGCCCCGACGTCGGCCCTTGCGGGCTCCTTCCATGTTGCTGACATCTCTCTGAGGCGCGCGTGGAACACGAACGCGCCGTCGACACGGATCCCAAGCCGTCCCTTTCTACGCACTTCACACGACGCAAAACGCGCTACGGCGCTAGGCGTGCTAGGGGCCTTAGTGACACCAAAATACAAGAAGGAAATTTGGTCCTGAAATAACAGAAATTTTAAAGTACTATAAGTTAGATTTAGTCAATACTGGGATTTTCTGCATCTTTATCATCGTCATTCCAGCCGAAAGACGTCTACGGCTGGACATAGGACTCCCCCAGGTGTCGCCACATTGACCAGTCCCGTGCGTCTCGCATCCAGCGGGTCCTTCTTCAGGTTGACCAGATCATCGGTCCATCTAGAGGAAGGCCTTCCAGCGCAACGTCTTCCAGTTCGCAGTCGCCACTCCAGAACGTTTTGGCCCTAACGGGCATCCGTTCTGCGAGCAATGTGCATATTTCGACCATTTTAAGCAATGCATCTTATCGGGTTGCATTTTCCGGTTCCTAGTATTAAAATAGATTAAAGTATATTATCAGAGTAAAGTACGTTATCAAAATAGATTAAAGTATACTATCAGAAATGATTAAAGTAAGTACCTATATCAATCTTGAATCAGCACACAGTAAGTGCGAACCAACACTTGAGAACAGCCGTGTAAATATATAGAAAAGTCAGACAGAAAGGCAGCTATGATAACAACCTATCATAGTCTCTCTGCAGGGCCAACGGATCTTCTGATACAGGTAAGGCATCAGCATTCATTACCGCACACCACGCTCTTCCAAGACGGATATGAAAGTCGAAATATGATATAACAGATTTAAAAAAAAAGAAATCTTTATTGACAAGTGATTCTGATCACTCACAAACATGAGTGTGAGCCTCGCTCTTGTACTAGACACCCCTGTATCACAAGAGCCAGATCTTAAAATATTACATGAACATAATGAAACATATTCATACGTAGGGTCATGTAAGTAATAAAAGGTTCTCAGCCTGTCGATACTAACTGGTAGACTTATTGTTATGTAGGTGGTGGCTGGTGGACCTACCTTAGTTATGGATGAAGAACTTCAATGATGATGGTAGCAAACCTGTCAATCTTACTATCCAGCCCATCTCGATGAATAAACTGACAGTTTTCACAAAATCGCGCCAAAAAATTTTTGACCAAGCAATTTAGCACATAATAACAAGCTTACCCACGCACTATAACGCCTGTACACTATTTACAGAAGCGCTAAATACGTAAACCTCCGATACAAATGAGAAGTCGGATAAAAATAAAGTAGGTTATGCTAAGTTTACTACTACGAACCGCGAATATGTTTGCGATATAATATTCGAGAGCGTTCCGTTTCTCTCTGCGGATAACTTTGACAGTCGTGTAAGTGTAACGAAACGTAATTGGAAAGTTCGTCACGCCGCCGCTAGGAGCGCTCGTGCGCCAGTCTTCTTGCAGCGGGCGCGCGGCCGGCTGCTTGTTGCAGTGCGCGGTACGAACCAACACACGCGAGTTCGCGGTCATAGGCTCGAACGAACATCGAAATCGACGGTCAGTGCGGTGACCATGATGATGGACAACGGAGTGATGTCAAATCACTATGACGGGCAGTACGGGGCGGATGGGTATATGGAACAAGAGGAGGAATGGGAGCGCGAGGGTCTGCTAGACCCGGCTTGGGAGAAACAACAAAAAAAGGTCAGTTTTACACACCTCACACAATGTTGACACACGTAACGTGAGGTAGGTAAACGTAAACTGTATTCAGCGCGGCATACCCAGTTTGCAATAAAAATAATACCATCAGGAAAACCTTATCTCGTTAGAACGTGACTCATGTTTGTGTATTTACAAAAATACTTATTTTATCTTTAAATCGATAAAACAGATGGTCCTTCTGTTGGACCAGCTCAGTACTACACTACTACATCTGATTGCACCTGGTCTATTAATTACCAGCGCTGATATAATTTATCAGATTATGAATCTATTTTTAGAGATCAAACTTTTAGACATTCGCTGAAAAAAGTTTGTTTATACTTATAAATTTGTAAAAAAAAACAGCAAAAAATTATACGAAGTGCATTATGGAAATTAATTTCAAAATCCCCGCGCATTTTCAAAAAATTAAACACAGTCTTGCACATTTCCCGCCGCTAGTTGAAAGTAGATCTCGGCCGTGGACACTATTAAAAGATTTCTTGAAGCTTTTCGCGCGAGCGAGACGAACGCACGCCGCTTCCCACGGGAGGGAGCGGGCCAGAGAGAGAGGAGTCGAATTTCCGTTAGTCATGTCCTAAAATGGGTCCAGCGCAGGCGCCGCTGAAAGCGCGGGCGTCCGACTTTACGTCACCATGAAACCCATATTTCAGGAAATTGGTGAGGTGCTGTGTCTGCGCTAACTGCATTTTGAACGTTCGCTATTTACGCGGTGAGCTGGTGGTCCGTGACGAATGCTCTGACGCACCCCGGCAGCGCAACCTGTGGAATGTCATTAACGACTTACGACACTTCACTCCGCTCACACTTCTGATTCAATTCTATTTTATTTGGTCCTTCCATTCAGCTCAGATGTACAAAATAAACTGCATCGACTGCATCGGCAATTATTTAATCGAGATTTTCTGATTATTATTATGATTATGTCCCATGTCCTAGTAACATTGAAAATGTAGATAAAATAAATCTAAATACAAATAGCAAAGATTTTTGCTAAACAAAAATATGTGATATGAAAACAATATCAGCTGGCGAAACTTCAAGGCTTTTCTTGAAGTAACCTTAACTAATCATTCGCACCTCAGATCGTTTTCCGCAACACAATGTCATTAGCCAACCCACGCAAAAATGTATGAAGATAGCTGTTATGCTAGCTAGCTCAATGCCTAAATCACTTAAACAAGGATGAGGACAATGAACGACCGAGGCTCGAGGCCTTACAGGATATAAACAAAGAGCCTGCGACACTCGGTGCATTGGCCGATCATGTATGGCGGGTCAATGTCGCGGCCGACCAACTTGAGATGCGTCTGCGCGGAAAAGTCGCCCGACGAGTCGCACTCGCGCTCCCAACGACTGGAATACGTCTTCCGCAAGGAGGTCAGTAGCGCACTCATGCCAAACATGCTTTCCTCGTCACATGTACAAGGAAACACGATGCAGCGACCCCAAATGTGTGCGCAAAACTGATAGTTCCTTTTTTAAATTATACTAATTAGCAATCTTCGACAAAAACAAGTGTTACATCACTGCGATAAATCCACAATTTAGTGAAAAGCTTCACGTGTGGACGATGTTTTTTGAAGTAAATATCAAAAGTAACATCGACCAGCATCTGGTTGTGCTAGAAATCGGGTGTGAAAGTAGTAAGGATGAGCTCTAAACTGGTTCTAAAATCAGTAATTTACATAAAACTGCTCATTTATTCTATGCTCATATTGTCAGAGTTCATAGTTGGATTAAATCATGAAATATTTGCCCATGTAGGTTTTCTATAACAACCTATTAATTCGGAATAATAATGCCAAACCGAGCATACGCCAGGCTTATTAAATCAATCTAAGGACATGTTTTATTCAACGATCGGCAAAATTTCATCTAGTGACGTTATCTGTTTAGATTTGGAATTTATCTGGTTTTATATTTTACAGATACTTTTCACTGCATCATAAAAACTCTGTGTATCAGAACATTCACGTCATCAGTAGCCAAAGTGTTATCACCTTGGCATACCTTTTGCTTACGGGGTCATTGACACTTGATAAAATCGAAACACAAACACTCTATGGATAAATGAGGGTTTGACATTTTACCTGTTACACCTTTTATTACCTTTACTACTCTAATATTTAACAGCAGGTCTAGTTGACTGACGGACACGTATTTTCAAGCACACAATAACACTTTCTATTACAATGTTTGCCTCCAGAGTCAACTGAAATCGAAATTAACAAATCGCAGTTATTTTTGTTGGAAAACTAGTCTAAGAAGAGAACAGGTCTTGTAGTTGATCACAAATATGTTGACGTAGACGTATAATATCAGTTACATAACATTTGACATGGCTATTTTTTCCTTGTCGTTGTTAGCTCGTTTTTGGCACGCGCTCAAAAATCGAGGTACCGAAGTGTCGGCTTGCAACTCTCCACACCGTTGGATAAATCATAAAAAAGCTGAAAATGAATTGTCCGTTATAATAATGCACGAGGTGTACATCGATATTGGCTCTTGGGTCAGTATCGTATCATTCTCGACAACCACTTCCGTGGTATCAAATGTTTACTAAGGTGACTACGTCCGCCTACACACCAATAGCTGAGAATTCAACTTCCTTTGCACAAGGTGCGCCGTCTGTTCTTATTTCTCGGTACACCACCATTCATAATTCTTGCGAGGCAATTAAAATTCAACGTTAATAAGGACGAGGTGAATAATTATCAAATACATAAAAAGGCGACAAATTGACTAACGTCGCTTTAATGTCCTCGAAGAATGCAGAACACCTTCAGTAGTTTCCTGCCCCAGAAACAAGTCATGTGCTTGATAAACGGCAACTAATTACAGTTAAAACTGTTTGGAATTCAGAATAAAAAAACAAAAATGTCAACGTTACTAAAGTAGCACCAACGTTTTTAGAAGATGTTCATACAGTTGATGCAGCCTTCATTTCTTGTAACACATTGGAAATATTTTGTAAAAAAAATATCTTCATAATTTATTAGATGAGATGTCAGTTTTGTATTTAATAACCTGCGGCTAATATAATAATTCGTATGTAAATAACAACGAAACAAAATACGGACGACCTTGAAAATTGAACTACGACACGATAAGTTGGTTCGAAATTAACATAAACTTAACGGTGAAACGAAACTTTCTAAGCGTTATCACAATGCGCCTGCATCGACCGAGCCACTCCGAACCAGCTTTCCACCCAAAATGATACAACTCCATACAGTCTAAACATAAACCACAAATGACTCTAGAAAAGAAAACAAATCAATAACGTAGAAATATCGCAGATCGATTAGTAAATAATTAATTTGAATTAAAGAGAATGTTTAGCGTTAATCAAACTTGTATCCGAGATCTCCAATTAAAATGTTAATAAGATTAAGATAAGAAGATTAAAATAATATTATTGATGGCTTTAGAAATTTTTGGAACACATTACCGGAATCTGCCAAATAAAGCTTCAAAACTTAAAATTTTCCTCAGAAGTGATGGATAACTCCATCATTTCTTCAATCAGTTGATTAGTAACATTTAATAAAGTAATTACCAGTAACGAATAATTGTTCATTACATGCAACAAATGTACTTGGAATTCAAACAGAGTGACCTATTTGAATAAAATTACTAGAACCTTTAGTAACTTGTTTATATAGACGATGTAATAATTGATTTATATTTTCCGAATGCTTTGAGTCAATATTAGTAATTATTAACGGGAAAATCCTTTAAAAACCTGAATCATTAAGTGAAAGTAAATTTACAAACAAAAATAACAGAATTACTCATTGGGTTTCTAGTAAAAACCGCATCGTACAGACCTCGGGGCAAGAGGGAGCACGATGTTTGGTCTCATGCCCACGTCAATAATATCATTTTAAGTGGACCGGTTCTCGCACGGACAATCCCACTAAGCACGTAGACGTATTAAATTATAGACCCTACACATTACTTAATTAAACTGACAGTAATGAGGATATTGTATTGGTATTTTGAACATCTATTATGTTTATAAGTTACATTTTTGCTTCCGAGTCGTGCAATGTTTTGGAATGGTCTCATACTGCATTGCATCAGTGTGCCTATAACAGACCTTCAAAATGTTACTGCTACCTCCTAAAAAAATGTTGTTGTTCAAAATGTTACTGTTACTGTCCTATGTCATTTCTTACTTTCTTATTAATTTTCTGCACTATCTTGACTCAATGTACAAAGCTTTCACAGCTAAGAAGCTTCTTCTTCAACGCTTCTTCCGATAATCTTGTGTTTATGCACAGCGTTGTTTCCAATTTAGAAACAAGATGGTCTTTTCACTACTGTATCTTTTGCAATTCTATGTTCAATAACAGTTCCAGTTCAATGGGCATCTGTAACATTAGTATCTTCATTTTCACTTCCAACTAATCAGCGTTTTGTTGTACTTGAGTTACTTCTTTACTGCTCGGTATTTGGAATATAGTCTCGAGGGGTATATTTAGTTGTTAACAGTAGATAGACCAAGGGTATTTTCCAGTATTCATCGGCCAACCTTACCCGCCTAGCTAACTAAAATAAAATGAGCACAACTATAGTTAGTACCGTGCATAAAGTTAAGTCTTCGGATGGTACTCTTGGCTGCATCGCGGTCGTGTCGGTTCGTTATCGAGTCGTGTCTCATTATTCCTCGGTGCCGTCGTGTGTTTCAAAACGCGGAGAGCAGATAAGTAGGCGTCGCAGTGTCCGCCCACTTACTGCACCCAGGTGCGTTCCGAACTGCGCCCGCGCAACCACTGTCAACCTTGTCTTATCGTTACACAATTGTGTTGCTGCATTCTACTACAATATTATGATTCTTAAACACCACACTTAATTATACCATTTTTCATGATTGTAATGGTCAAGTTCCATTTCCAGTATTTCGTTATACGTATCGTATCTAAATACATTATGTTGAAGTGAAAGATTTGAATAGAACCACAAATAAGTACCACCCATCAGTCAAACTGTTGGATTTCAGAAAAGAATTGTTGTGCGAGTGACGCTGACACGCCCCGTTTTAAAAATCATGTGTTTTTTGATATTTTCGCGAAACGCAGACGTTTTCATCGAGACTGACAGACAGGATCGTACGACTTTACGAACAGAGTGCAAACCAGCCGATGCCAACATCGTCTATTTTTGACTCTGTCCAATCGCCCACGCGAAATGCTTACACTCACTTGCTACTATTATTATAATTAGAAAATCGTAGGTACTAAAATTATTTCCGACTCGCGAAAGGCGTTAGCTTCCGAAGATACATTAACCATTCGTGTAAACACTGTTTTATGTTTGTCCAAAGGTATGTTCTGCAAGGGGATTCTCATGTAACATACATTCACGTTTGATTCAATTTTCAAATGTTTACCGTTGTAACATTTGCTGATCTTACAAATTCTTTACCGTATGGAAGCATGATATTCCAGAGAGCGTACTAATAAACTGAGTTACTGTTCCTGTCTTTATCGCACGACGACGTGAACGTAACCAACTAACCACGTGTCGCTATACCGAGCTATCTGCACCGATTATCTGTTTAGATAAATCCAGCAGCCATCATAGCGAGTTAGCGAGGGGGACTGTGTCTTTGGTTGTTATTCATTCGGACCCCTCCCGTACTTACACAATAGAACCGAGAGGGTAGACAGCCAAGTAAAAAAGGCCCGAATGGACAGCTGGATGGAGAATCAATGCAACAGCTGTTCCAAAAATTTGGACCGTTCGATTGTATCTTCACAGTTTTCCAACGCAGTCATAACATTTAGTTCCGCATGATCATAATCAGTCGACGTAATCAAGCGAAACACAAAATGACTAACACAAAATGCGTTTGTATCGGGATTTCAAACGTTCATCAGTACTATCAATGTCGACGCATTCACGCGTCCAGTGTCAGATTCCAAACAGTGTTAATAAACAGATACCTATGCGTAGGACGTTTCCGCTACCACATCGCATCAACACGACTGTACGCCAAATATACATTGCACACAAAGTCACAAAATATTACCTCGTAGTTGCGTCAGAAACAGAGATGTAATTAGTCATATTATTAATTATGGTAAGCGACGTAACATTTACCATAAATAATCTTATGACAAATCATACCATGTGACGATGGATCAGATGTTTGAAGAAAGAGTGGAGGAGCCAAAGCATTCGATAATGACTGCAGAACCCCATATACGAGCGAACAAGTTTACAAGCCCATCAATTACTTGGACCTAATGATTCCAATTTTTAAATAGTTCAGTGGATGCAAAAGCAGTTACTCGGATCATCACATCGGCTATAAAGATTCCGATTTCTGCTTCAGATTCCTACACACATGTATCGTAATCAGACTTTTTATGAACTTCATCAATCGTGCAAACTGTTCTGAGAAACATGTACTCGTAGGTACGTCGTTCTAAAACAGGGCACTCTCAGATTTCCACACCAAAACTAGATCTAATAGATCACTTCTTACACTCGACACATTGTGTTTCATATATGGATCGTGTTGTTGCAAATTTGTTTTTATTAGTCCTACACGCTTCGCTCACAGGATGTCTGGATCACCAAGTCACAAGTCCCTTCCTCTATAAAGTTATTCATTCGCTTCCAATTAGTAATGGTGCAGTTTCTTTATTTAACTACGTTGATAGATCGAGTGCAGGCTTTGATAAGTCGTGATTATCTCTGCCATATCTTTTATCTATAGATACAACAATAACAATGGATTGCGTGGATGGACATGTTAATATGATAACACATATTATATTTAATTTGACTATCATTGTAATTCATGACTACCTACCCAATACCTATACCTACGTAATTTTAAGAACCGCCTTAAAATTGCAATCAATTTATGTATGAATTTTGAAAATACATTATGAATCTTGAGTTTTAAGCTATAGTTCTACATGTTGTCAGTACATAAAAAGTTAATATTGTTATTTAGCCATCTACGTATTAGCGTATCGTTGCTAATAAATCTTCATGTTAATTTTGTGAGTTTTCAAACCAATTTGACGAATTTTGATTTGAAGATCCTTTTGTCAAACTCTGTTATTTTAAAAACCAAATGCGCAGTGGTGCAAAATGAAAACAAAACTGTAAGTAATGACAATAGATACAGTGACAATGGAAACGCGAGGATACCAGGCCATCATTAATTAGTTCACGATTGTAATCTACAAACCAATTGTGTATTTGCACCAAGACATGAAATGTGCAAAGAACACAAACAACAAAACAGAGCCTGAGGCTGCGAAGGCAAGCAAGTAATACTACAATGTCCGTAACTAGTATAAAAAGCTTCATACATCTTGACACAATGACATAATCTGCACTTTGTTTACTTTGTGACAACAGAACATAACAATAGATCACTAATGAATGTAGTGGCTAGTGCCAAAAACTCCAATTTAGAACTAGTGGGTGGAGTCGTTTGGCTAATTTTATTCAATGAGGTCTCAGCAATTAACACCGAAAGGAATGGAAACAATGTCGAAGATAACACTAAAGGTGAGAGAGAACGAAAGGACGTCATGCCTATAAAACAGAACAGTTTTGGCAAATGCAACAACAATTCTGGTTAATGAGGGATTGTTTACTTTCTTTAAAGAAATGCTTTTTAAGAGCAGGTCAATTGGGAGACGTCATTCACATAACATTAAACAATGTTATGTGCAATGTACAAAAAATATGTTAGCAATAAATATGTAAAGCTGCCGAAACTAAATTCATTCACAGAATAGCTACGGTTGGCACAACTGTTTTCAGCCAATTGATTTTTCTTTCTCTTCAGCCGATTTCAATGTCAAACGCTATGAGATAATAAAATGCGACTCGAATAAGCTCTTATATTACAGTGTATGACTAGGCGTGCGACATAAAAGTCTACCTCATTGTTGTCGCGGCGTGAATAACTGACCGCTCTCTTTTGTTTCGTTTATTCAAAATAACACATTGTCTACAAAAGGTAACAGAGAGAGACCCAACCCAACTAAATACAGCCTGCTATTTTATTTTGTACAAGTATAAAACAATGACTAATAAACCTTAGCTTATCAAAACTACATAAAGATCCAAAAGAAAATCTACAAGCCCTGGGAAAACGTTTGGAGCTAGACAGCCGTTGCCTTAGAAACTGTCGAAATAAGATCGATATAGTTAGTCTGAGTGCGGCCAGACCCAGTACCTACGTAGCTATGACAACCGAATAAGTGAACGAACGCTGGAGAAAATGTAACAATAGACTTAAAACGCGCTCATTTAACGTAGCCCCAGGGTCGACGGCATCAAAACAATGGACAAATATCTGGTGCCTATTCAAATTGAATCATACGGAACGTAAGTTGCAATTGAGGTAGCTAAATGTGACCTTTAAATGTTACTGTTACTACCAGTGCTAGCGCGAGCCACTGTTGCTAACAGCATACCGAGTGCCTACCTGCATGAAGTAATTGTTCAAGGTGACAGAGTAAGAAACTAAAGATCACACAATCAATATGTACACATCGCACCGGGTAACTGTCTCTAATCTTAGCTGTACATCAGTGATTCGTGCTAATGAGTTCGCTTTTTTACTTACACTGTAAGTATCAAGCTCGTACACAAGAGACCGCTGAGAAATAGATCCGGAACATGCATTGATATCAGCTAGTCATTGTTGTCCTTCGTGCGGAACGCACCATTGTCCTGTCTCTCCGTTCACTCGCTCGATGATACGAAAAAAAAATTTTGATAGCAAATCTATGTATCATCCAAAAAACTAACCATAATCGTACGCACCAGTTACTATAGATAGGAATAGTAGAATTACGGCTAATTGACACGATTTAAAGGTTAACAGTCATTACTCAACGTGACTTGGAGCATCTGCTGCCTGTTTACTAAGGAATTTACTTTTCTTTTGTAATGACCTCTCCATCGCACAGCTCCTGTTTATATAAATGACTGTTATTTATTGTGAAATAGAACGAAAACAGATCAGTATTTTAAACAAAAACAGGCATTTGAAGGTTGTCTATCTACGTAAGTTTGTGTAAAAGCACACTGCGGCAGATTTGCAGGTATCAACAATTTAGAGAGGCGAAAGTGAAACGTGTGGTTTTAAATGAAATATGAGTGGGACTGGCTTTCCACGTCTTCTTCACACGACGCAACTCGACATAAAAGCGAGAACACAATAGTATTTTTTACATCCAGTTTTAATTGCGACAACACTCCTGCAATTTTGTTGCTTAACGTGTTAAACTGTTGCTAAAGTAATTAAAACATCAAAAAATATTAAATTCAAAAAATTTGTTCTATAAAAACTTAAAATTGTGGCGTTTAAAATGATTGATCAGTACTAATAACTAAAGGTAGACCACATAGTTATAGCTATTCCTGACTCATCAAAGACTTTAATTTTGGACTGCTGAAAAAAATCGCGGAAGTAACAGTGGCTGTCACTCTGGCGATCTATATTTAACTGAAAGTTCACAGCTTGGTGGAGCAACTGGGTCGACCAGTGGATATTTCAGCGTTCGAATGTTGATATATTGCTTGCATGGTCCAGTTAGTCGTAAACTGGTAACGTTCCCAGTAGCCCCATAAACTGCACGTGTGTTGGATATTATTTTATAGACGGAAGAGAACGTCTTAACGAAACACTAGACGTGATGAATTTTCACAAGATTACGTTACACTTACGTTGAAACAATGTGGAACATAATCGCATTTCATTTGTCTGTACTCGTGACTACTGGCGTTTAACTACAAAGATAATTTTAGATTATGGTTTCACGATTAGTTCGTGTCTGACAAGACTACAATTTTTAAGACTTATTTGGTTACACAGTTGAGCTACAACATTATGAGTACTCCAAGTTTGACTTCAATTCAATAGGCAACAACACGGACAAAACTATGACTTGTCATAATTTAAGAAAAACCGGTATCGATCGAGATAGAAGGAAGTTTTTATGGGAAAAGCTAATTTTACGTGTCCATGCGTCAGTCACCAGATTGAGAATTACCGAAGAATCGATAATTTATGTTTCGACGATACTCTTACATCATTATTTACTCAAGGAAGTACACGCGCGTAAGGTTGCGAAACATCTGTAACTAAATCTTTATTTAGAGCAAAACCATGGTGCATGAGTAAGTGGGTTTATAGCAGGATATTTTTAAAAAGCATTGTAGGTTACAATACAGTTTGTTCAGCTCAGGTTACGTTATAATCACTGCGCCCAAACGATTGTCCACGAATTTGCTTGTGCAATTTATTTGGTTAACATCAAGCCATCGAGAACCAATAGGTGATTCATAAGATTCTTTGTACATTTTTGAGTAATCTGTGGTTGAGCAATTTGACGAATCTTTGTTTGATTTTATAAATGACGTCCTCTTTTAATAACTTCTAGAATATGAACTCAGATGTCACTAATGTGAATTTCCTGAATTCACAGATATACAAAAAATAAAGTGACAATAAAAGTCATAATTTAAAAGACTAAAAGTAAGATATCAATGGCATCTGTTATAAAGAAGCCCTCTTAAATTTTATTATACGGGCTATAAAGCTTGAACAGAAACATTTTCAATGTTAAATCCATTGTTTCCACATTGCCAGCAGACTGAAGATGTTCTCTTTAACAAATAGCCTCCGGTGTATGAAAATACCCGGCTCCGGATTCAGCCGCCTACGCGTATACTTGCCTATCTAATATACTATCTACCGCCTGTTCCCATGGCAGATATAATATTAAACTTTTTCAACTAAGTCGTCAGTTTTATTTTCCGAACGACGACGTATTATTTTCGTCATCACTAGCATTTACCGAATTCCAATCGCGTTGCCATGTTTCTTTTAGTTGCGCTTGATTTATAAGATGCAGAAAAACATGTACATTTCTACGTGCTTCTATTGATTGTTATTTATTACTGTTCGGACGTAAATTTATAAATTCGTGTTACAAATCACCAAGATTAAATCTCTATAAAATAGAGAACCTGTGCAGACAACTTTTAAACGACGAAAACACTTTCAGTTTTACATTTTAATATGCAAACAATAATCCGATGAGGAATTTTATGTGTCTAAATCAGTGTGTGTTCTAAAAATACAAGTTTCCTCATCACTCATTATCTTTTTCCTTTTTGCAGGTACTAAACTGGACCTGACAGTTATCAGGATACACTCAACATGACACGTCATGCCAAACGTGAGTGTAAGCATTTGAGCCTTCGCACCAACGCGCGAACTGTTAGCACGCTTTACGACATTACCAAAGTATTTTTGCTCTCTGATATCGTGGGTCATTGATCTTAGCGCTCTGCTATCACAAGATACCAACAATTTAAAATTTCGTAAACAATTTAATACTCTCTAGGTGTATCAACGTGTGGAACACGGCGTGTCTGTGTTTACAGAACATAAAATTAAATGTATGCCGTCTAACGGTCACGTTATTGTTTATCGAAATTATAGTGGGCGGGTTGGCACCGGGCCCGGCTGAACCACCTTCACAGGTGTGTCTATCTATTAGTATTCCGACAGTCGGTACCACACCAACAAGCCGTAGAATGCCTACCTAATTAAAGCGGCGCCATAACGTACCTCAATTTGAACAAATATTAACCGACTGTCATATGTTTACTTTTAGAAGGCTTATTTAGGTGTGGCATTGAAATAACTTTGAAAAGATTCAAAATTGGCCTCCACATGACCATCTGTGGCTTTAGGTTTAGCTCTATTCAGTTCCACAGTTTTAATTAAACCATAGAGTTTTAATACATCTATTCCCATATGAAAAGTCCATTTCTAATAAACTGAAATATTATCGATCCTTATGATCCTACAATTTCCTCCCTCTCCAATTCTTGTGAATAAGCTGTAAGTGGGTGTACCAATTATTAGAAGCACGAGTTCGAATATATTCCTAGCGAAGCTCGCTTTTTATCTGGGTAATATCAATATTAGAAGTCATAATTTGTCTGGCTTGTCAATGTGATTATTGAGGCTACCAGGCCAATGGCATTGCACCCACACCGATTAATAATGAGAAAGTCATTCGACACTTTTCTTCTTGCCAAACCATGATGATATGATAATTAAGGAATTCATTTGGAAAAGTAAACATTCATTATAATAATAAAGTAGCGACATTAATAGAGAAGGTAAAAGCATAATATGATGCTTTGGAAAATGATGAAAGAATTAATTAAATGAAAATAGTGATACTATAATAAAAAATAATAAAACCTCAAATATATTTATCATTTAAAAACACCGAAACAAACTTTTTGCCATCGACACGCTACTAAGAATTGTGGCCTAGTCATAATTATATGCAGAACACAGCTATAGGGTGTCAATTGCCGCTACTGTACATCTTACAAACTTGAATCATCAGCATATCAGCATAAAGGGGGTAATTGAATGAGTAATTTGTGGTAATCGTATCAACACCGTTAGGATCGATCATCAGCGCCCACAGGTAGTCACCATCAATCAAAATAATTACCAATTGTCTTGTCACCTTCTTTTGTGTAAAACTAAATAACAGTATTTGTTTGGAACTGCGTGTTTAGTGAATGATGTTGTGAAACAAATTGTTAGTCAATCAAAAGTAGTAATCTTAACTCGTTAATAATTAAGTTTTTTTTTATCTAAACATGTCAATTAACAGACGTGAAATTGTGTAATTCTCATGAACATAATAGGTATTAATAGAACCAAAATAAGAAAAAATGGCCAAGTGCAAGTCGGACTTGCACATGAAAGGTTCCGTACCATCGTAGTAGGGAAGCCCCCTGTAATTTGTATTATTTCTTGTTATTGCGGCAACAGAAATACATATTTTGTGATAAGTTTGTTTTTCACAGTGTCTGTATGAATGACAAAGTTATATTTGCGGTTCTTTAAATGTGCTATATCTCAAAAACTATTTACTATATATTGTTCAAACCAATTTTGGTTGAAACCAGGGGCGGATCTACTTAAAGGCTTTTTGGGCTGCAGCCCAGGGCCCCGCGAATACAGAGGGCCCCCAACCGAACTGAAACCAATAGACGATATTGTCAATAATAAAAATTATCTAGAATTATAAAAAATCCGATCATAAGGTTGGCAACACTGCGATCAATCAACCCGTGTGCGCATCTATCAAACGGAACGGGGAATTCCTTGTCGCTTGTGACTCCCTCCGCTTTTCGTCCAACGCAATTTTGTTATTTTTTCGCACTTCTGCTATCGTCGACTATATTAACGAATTGACTTAACAAAGTCAGAAAGTGTTGTTAGAAATGTGTTTAGTGCGTGTGTTCAGTTTACTAAGTGATAGATAACTTAAAAGTTATAAGGACCGGACCTTTCTTTTAATTTACTAAAATTGAAAGTATTCAGCATAACTAGACTTCCTGCTTTTAATAGGCTGTAGGTAAGTAAAAAGAATTATAAAACATGACTTTTTTTTCAAAACTAAATGAATCGAACTCGTTCGATATTTAATGATAATTTGTGAATTGCTACACTCATTACAAAGTAGGTATTATAATTAAAAGTTCTATCCAGTTCTTTGTTTATTTTCAGAAAAGTATCTTATTTTACAATATGTCTGCTAGAAAATATAAAAGTGGAGCTGAAAAAAGAAAATTACAGTTTGGTCGAGAAAAAGAAAGAAATAAATGCGCAAAAATTTAAACTTTTTTTAAATCAGAACATATAAACGCGAATGAAATAGCTATAAATCCATTAAAAAACGTAAAGGAAGGTATTTTATGCGAAGAGAATCTAACCGAAGGAAGCAAAAAATCGCAAAACCAGGATGAAAATAATATATTATATTACATTTAATAATAATATATTACATTATAATATAGGGTGTAAAAGTACCCTTAACGCAAACGAAGGGCACTTGTTTTCCCCACCACTGCGATCATTTTTTTGTTCTAGACCATACCTGGGAACCTCCTAGTTACGGAGATATGGGGGGTCAAAGTTCCAAATTTTTTACAGCTGTTTTTGTAAGTTTTTCAAGTTATAACTTTACTTATATTACCTCCATGACCCGTTTACTATTCAAAGCATCCACTAGCACAATGTTTTAACAGTGCTACATTGAGTTTTACCGTAAAATGTGATTTTGGACCCAAAAAAAAAAGTCGTTTCCCAGCAAAAATTTTTGCGTTGGGGTACTTAGTTTGATGTACAGAATGCTTGGTTGACGGGTGTGTGATGGGTTGATTTACACCCTGTAAACCTACCTACATCACTACAGAAAACAGTTTCTTGTCAAAATGGCAATTAGTTGACAGGGCCCCTAAGCAGTATTAGCCCAGGGCCCCACAAATTCAAGATCCGCCCCTGGTTGAAACTACAGATTTAGTCTACAGATATATATTTTTTTTAGATTTTTCACTCTTTCAAGTTTAAAAGTTGTTGTGTAAAAATGTAATCCAAAGTGGTAAAATGTATGTCCAAGTCAAACGATTGGTAGCTTTCAAACGATTGAGTTTGAGAAAAATTGTTTTAGGAATCTCAATGCCATTTTTAAAGACCTATTTGTAGATACCCTACACGAATAGGTTTGATGAAAAAAGTTTATTTTAGTTTCAGTTCCATGTATGGGGTGACACCCCTTAATATTTTATTTTTTTAATTTTGGTATAAAAATCGTAAAGCGGTTCACAGAATAGATCTACCTACCAAGTTTCAACTGTGTAGTGTTAATAGTTTCCGAATAAAATGGCTGTGACATACGGACAGACAGACAGACATGACGAACCTATAAGGGTTCCGTTTTTTGCCATTCGGCTACGGAACCCTAAAAATCGTCACGAATAATTAATTATGTCAACATTTATTTTTCTCTGCCACTTTCTTATTTTAAGTATTTTTATTTCCATATTGGACGATTTTAAAGTCTATTTTATGGGCATTTCTATGGAAGCCAGTAGCCTTTATGAGCATAACTTCCTCATAATGTCAGTTTTTTTTTTTTTAAAGAATTTCTAACACGCACAAACTGTATCATGGTAATCCTCAGTCCAGTAGATACGTCAACATTTAGATTATTTTCTCTTCAGATTCTCTTTGTTCAGAATGCTCAATTTTTAGGCCGTAGTCAATATGGAACCCTTATAGTTTCGCCATGTCCGTCTGTCTGTCTGTCCGTCCGTCCGCTCTATATCTAAAAGATATACTAGAACACTGTAATTCGGCATGAATATACAAATGAGTCACAGCAAAAAAGAGCTAAAGTAAAATATTGAAAATTATTTTGTTAGGGTATCTCCAGTACACATTAAAGTGGGGATGATTTTTTTTCTCGCGAAGTCCACTGTGTGGGATGTCGTTGGATAGGTCTTTTAAAAATATTGCGAGTTTGCTCAAACAGTTTTTCGATTAAGGGATAAAGTGCAAATTTTGTTAGACTAAAGTGTGCCAACCTAAACCACCTATACGGGTTGTGTTTAGGTGTGTGAAAAAAATCATGGTAGTAGTGGTTAATCAGTTTAGTAAGTTCACATATTATTTTGATGGGCATCTACGGAACCCTACATTGTGCGTGGTCCGACATGCACTTGGCCGGTTTTATTTAAAATGACTTTCGATCAATAACTTCTTTATAAGTGATCGAAGTATATGACCTTGTGCGGTTAAATTAAAACTGATGATAACTATCTAGAGATGAAGTAATCGTCTTCATCTTTCCTAAGGTATTCATTCAGATATTGTTTAGTTTGCATACTGAGTAATTTTCCATATTCTTTTTGAGAACCTGTACCGTAAAACATAAACTGCCTGTCTGCTGGTAACATTGTTTATAAGATATTGATATAACGATACATTCCAAAACAACATAAGTTAACTTTATAATAAATGCGATCCCTAAATATTAAATGAAAACTCCGAAACCCATGAAGCCAGAGCCGCTGAAGCGCTTGTTCCTTATGAAATTCGTTCAATTGTACAATTGGTACTTCATCATCATCTTGTCACCCTAATACCATGTTACTTGGAGACACATCTCGTTTCATCTTCCATCCTTTTAGCACTTTTTCGTTCGTATCCTTCCTTACACAATCCATCCGTCTTACCTGTGGTCTTCTTTTCTCTCTCTTCTTCCATCACCGCAAATTTCATATAAATCAATATTAAAACATTCATAATAGGAAAGATTGGATGGTATTAAGGTATCGAACCTTAATACCATTTGACACGAGCATAACCTCTCATCGGTCGCCATCTTAGCTAATAGTGCAGTCGCAGTGCACGATGGAGTTGCACCTTGAACTGCATTTATGATTTGCACAGTGAAAGTCTGTGCAGCACATAGGTACAGTCGAACAAGCTAATAAGTATACAGGTAGAGTTTTTTATAATTCTAGTACACCGAAAATATTTATTGGAATTTTGTTTTATAAAGTGTTTTGCATTAAGCGACTGATTTCAAACGCTGTCCCGTTTGACATCAAACTCTAAATGTTTCTGTATAATCTTAAAAGTTAATGCAAGTTAACTGGCTGTATACTTATTAGCTTGTTCGACTGTACCTACTTCAATGGTTCAATTCTTGGTAATAACATGGATGCGAAAGTCTGTTTGTGTATTTGTGACTGTTTGTTGAAGAACATGTTATGGATAGAACTTTTGCTCCTTTCTTTTGCGTGGAGATTCACATCAATGCCTGTAACCTTTTTTTTTTTTTTATGGTTAGGAATCATCAAATAACTCCTCTCGCTCTAGGCGGAGAGGAAGGGAGTGTCAGACTTCTTCTAACTCATTAATTAGAAGAAGTCTGACACTTCCTTCCTCTCCAAACTCCTTATTTAAGGTTAAAGGCATTCCGGGGCATTCCCCGGAATGCCTTTAACCTTAAATAAGGACTTTTTTTCAAACATTGTTAGCCTCAATTTCGACCAGTACGTACATCTCCAGATACCAGAAGTTTCGCTGTTCTTCTAACTACCCGTAGGTACCCAAAAAGAAGAATGAGTTTTACACTCGTCTTACTCTAGGTTATTTATGCACCTGAAGATTTCAGCACCGACAATGATTTAAGCACCGACTTAATATGAAAGCGGAAAATACCTATCATACGAAATTTAACTTAATTACTTAATTAGCATTTATAAAGCTTTCCGACTGTTGAAGTTGGAGCTTATCCACTATAAACATTTAATGAAGCGAGGTGTTGGTAATAAGCACATTAAAGTATATAAAAACAATTTATGTCGGGTCGATGAAAGTAAAAATGTGTTATAAAACACCATATAAGTGTGAGAAAACAATTATTTTCACTTTAAAATCATTACTAATGTGTTCGTTAAAGCTATAAAAGTAGGATTACCGAACGGAAATAGTATTACCTAATAAAGCTTTTACTTAAATTCATAACGTCATAATAAGACTAATTTATTGGGCAATAAAAATATAAATACATTTTAATTTGTTGTTTTTAGTTACATGACGTCCAACAATAGATAAATAATGAGAATCAATAAAAATAATTAATAATTTTAACATTCTAAAGTTCCAAAGTGTTCGTAATAAACATAATTTATTCGTGTCGTTTCACTGTTAAATAATTCAACGAACATGTCGAGCTTTCCTTGATCTGTTCATTTTTATTAATTGAATATTCATAGAAGATAAGTGATTGCCCGAAACTAGAAACATCGGCGCCTTTCCAAACAACACAGGTATCGTTTATTCACTTTCATATTTATGTTTTATGATTACCTAACTATGTATCATATAACGTCGTTTCGGAATCTGTCTGACGGAAACTTGAATGCTTTGACCTTTGACCACTGAGGAACCTACATGTCTTATAATTTTGGCATCGATCACTCTAATTCAAACATGACCCTTAAAGTTTCTGACGTCAATGTCTCTAAACCGATCTCGAAAATGTATAACTGCGGAGCTAAGCAGTAAATCTTCATAGGCACTGAAGTGTAAAATGAGACAGTCGCCTCATGTAATGATGAATGAACATTCCTTCCTAAGATTTAAGCACTAGATCATGCCAGCGCTCGTTTACCTGGCACCTAATTGCTCGTATAAATGCAGTTTGGCACTCCGTGTGAATTATGCATAAATCATAACCAGTTGACAGATTTGTTATTTACTAAAGACAAATAGAGGGCATGTAATATAACTACAGGCATAAGCCAAAGCCAAAGCACGCGTTCAACAAAAAGTTATTGGCTTGCGGGCTCTAGAAATAGCTGTAATAACTGGATACAGCTGCGTTCATCCTACCTCATCAACGTAACATTTGCACAGGTTTAAAGTTTCTTGGCAAAACTATTGTAGAACATGTTTGCGTAAATCATGTCCCGCGATATGCTCCAATTGACCGCATTTATATTTCTTAATTAACGAAATTAGACTATCATTTAAATGACCTTAAAGATCAGTGTCAACAAAGCTATTGTACGAAGCGTTTTCAATGAGCTCAATAACTTCCTTGCGTTGCTCGCATATCAGTATAGTAATTTGTTCCTTTTCAATGTCATTAGTAATTTCGGATTGTTACAATTTTTCGAACAGTCATCGGTCATTTGATACAGTTATTTCTTGCTCTCGATTGTAAGGATCAAAGAAAGTGAAACATCGAGCTCCCAAGGCGAGTCTTTTGTCTATTTGAATGGTGGCACACAACAGCTGCCGTTATTACCTTGCCATGTTTACCTTGAAACAACCTTTCAAAGATTATCCTAATTTTCCGAAGTGTATACTGGTTTCTGGAGAATTTATCTAAAGAATTCGACCATGGATGAATAAGTAGTTGAGTTTCTAAACATTTATATAAGCGAGTTTGACCGCGTTAGTTTTAAAAGCAACTTTAAATTTTGAGCGACAGTATCTGCTGACATTCGTGCAAGTGACAATACAGCTTTCATACCTCGCCCATTAGCACGTTGACAACAATATTTAAACGCTTCAATGACAACGCATCTTCAGTCTAGTTCACATTCTACACATCTCGAATAGTCCGCTGTCTACACCTGCGTGCCTTATTTTAGATCGACGCTGGCCGTGATGGCAGTTGCAAGGTGACGCGGGATTATTTTCATATTCTGGGTCACGATGTGTGTTTTGTCTCAGGGACGCTGGTATTCCCGTGTACACGAGGTCGCGTGTCGTATTTATGTGACAACGTTGTTACTAAATCATATTTTAAATTCCACCTAGTCCAAGGTGCCTGAGATACAGAATACCTAACTTCTTTATGCCAAACCTGTGCTAATAAAAGCAACGTCACCTGGTAACTCCATAAACTTGTTGTTACAACAATGGACATTTAAGTAAACGAAAGTACTTACACGGAAGATAACCATCTCCTTAATGCACCATAATGGCTGTTCCCATTACCCAACCTTTCGAGCATATATCAGATGCTGTCGAACGTTTTCCCCGATACATCATTTCCACTATCAATGATACAAACTTTCTTTTTACGAAATATCACATAAACCATAATAAACGAAACGTCTTTACGACGTGCGCTCCCATTCGCCGTTAACTGCGCTGTTAATTTACGACATATGGTAGCTAGGCGACTTATACCTTCACCTGCATATTGTAGGTCATGTGGTAATGGAAGGTAGATTATTATTATTTTCTGTCCTGTGCCAAGAGGCGAGTTCCAAAGATGATTCATACATTACGATCTCAGAATGCAGTTCGGCCACTTTTAATGTTCCGCAGTGATGGCATCTTCGCTAACCTCACATTGTATCTATGGATATAGGTGCTCGATAATTCTATGTCACACGTTTTCTATTGCAAAATACTTTTTAAAGCATCGACAAAAGAATCAAATTTCTGTAACGCGAACCTTTGAATTCAAATGTGCTTGCAGGTAGAATTTTTTGCTCATGTCTCACATGCCTTTGTTTATGTCTACCTACCTTGTCTGTGAACTGGTTAACAATAGCATAGTTATCTACTTCATCGACTTTAATCAGTCAGGTATCTATGCAATCGTCTATAATATCATGATTTTCTATTTCTTCGTAATTAGATCTAACTAGGATGAGACCAACAGCTAACCTACTTGCTCTGAAATCGACAGAATGATGACGTAAGGCAGTTCAATGGAAGCGTATTATTATTTGAATTAATTGTCAACTTCAGTTAGTCCAGCACGGTCACGCAGTCTGTTGATGTATTGAATTCTATTTATCAGTTCCAACCTTGACGCCACCTCCGGAACCAATCGAGTTTGTGAGTTAGCATAGGAGCGCCGCCACTCGTGAACTATACTGCCTTTCAGATCTTATTCAACGTCCATTACAATAGAATTAGCTCTTTATTCGGCCCGCTCGGCTTTCAATACGTATTTAATGATATAATCAAGCTAACGGTGACGACTGCGTGGCCCATTATGTGGGTTATTGCTATCTAATGGTATTTGAATAGCTAAAAATATACATTCATATCTACATCCGTTTAAACACACACCGGATTAGATGGTTTTAAAAACAAAGGAATTTTAAAACTCTTTTGTGTTTCACATTATTCCTCGAACGAACAAAGCGATGGACATGGAATACTAAATAACTTAAATCTAAGCTTCTAAAATGTTCTAATTTATTCTAAAATACTCATAGAACTCTCACAAACAATATTTATAGTTAACAGACATTCCCGTTTCTACAGTTTTGAGTCGAAATTGCAAACCCACTGTGGCGGGTGCTAATAACCGGCGGCGAATTTGGCAGTGCGAGAGGGTCGGACCCCTCGGGCGCCCGCTCCCCTACCTGATGCAACTGCAGTATTGATTAACGGCACTTGTATTCGTCCAATGTCGTATTTCCGATTAATCTGCTGGAGCAAATTAAAATCGTACTCGTATTTTCAAAACACTCACAATTTGTTACGCACCCACACTTCACCAAAATGTTGAACACGCTATTTGAATGCATAGCTTACAAATTGCGAGTTATTCTATGAACAAACATTGGCTAGGTATTACGAAACACACGAAACACGTGTTTGTCACCTTTCCTGCTATGTAAACAAAACGCTCATACAATTCTCACTTTCGCTTACAGACCTTCACAGCATGGTGCAACAGCCACCTTAGGAAGGCCGGTACTGGTATCGAGAACATCGATGAGGATTTCCGCAATGGGTTGAAGCTCATGTTACTGCTGGAGGTCATCTCCGGCGAGACCCTGCCCAAGCCCGACCGCGGCAAAATGCGTTTCCACAAGATCGCTAACGTCAACAAGGCTTTGGACTTCATTGCCTCTAAAGGTAAATATATATATATATATCTCAAATATGGTGCTTCAAACAAATTATACAGTAGATTAGTTTATACATTTACAATATCACATCGAGGATATGTAATGCAAAAATCAGCAAAACCTAAATCGGATTTAAAAGAAAGCAGTAATGTAGGTAATCTAAATTAGGTAACGAAAACAGTTTACCTAAACTGTTTTCGTTACTATACTCCCTTGATAGAAGTAATGATGAATCGAATTAATATCGCTTTTAATTAGATAACCATCAATATCTTTGTGTGGCCATATACTGGAAGTCTCGTCTGAATGCTTAATCTTTGTCGAGGGTAGTCCCTAATTGCTTCTGATTTAGATAACGAAACTATTACTAATAAGGTATTGCGTATGTTGCCATTTACTCTAAAAGTGCATAAAGTCGCATTTGTAGGTTAGTACAGTTCGTAATGGGCAATTCAAGTAAAGTTATTACTCAATACTAGTGTTTCGTAGGCGATTTGCTCAGAACCTGTCCGTAATACTCCTACACTCATTGCAGTTTTCAATACAATGATTGTATTTTATACACCCGGTACTAACTTTTAGAAAATAAAGGTAAAGAAGTACTAAGAACTTAAAATATAAAACTGGATTCGTCAAGTTTCAAGAATATCAAATGACAGGTAAAAAGATCATATTCGGATATATGTCTTTGTTCCAAATCAATGAAACAAAAGCAGGAGATAGAGCGTCCTCCAGAAACCAAAACGATAAAAGAATCCAAATAACACAAATTATTGCAAAAACTTATTTCTTGATAGACATAAAACTGAACAAGTAAGTACATTTTATTTCAACACGATTTAACTCTAGGTACTGTTAAAATAGTAATTATAAAACTGTACCTGGTGGGTAACGAGCTCTTTTAAAACATCCACTCAATACTAAGAACTAAGTCCCTAGTTGTAATGAAATTCGTCATAATGACAAATCACAAGAATCGGCAGTTTCAAGTTTTTGACTAAGAGAGCTCCTTGGCTATACGTGTTTCCCTACATGTGCACTATGAGTAGTAACCACATAAAGGACTAATTCACTCACGATTCTATAAAAACAAACACAATTATTATTATTGTAACATCCAAATACGGTTCAGTGCAATGCATGGTATGACGTCAAACAAGTAATAGGTACTGAGAACATACCATATCGTGTTTAAGGAAGACTGGACTGTTTACAAATACAATATTACTAATGTTATAATACAACTGAAAGCAAAAGCCTAGTTTTACAAATTCCATTATCACAGATTCGTTTACTTTCAGCTAAAATTTTTGCAACTAACTTCTATTTTCAGGCGTGAAACTGGTGTCCATCGGTGCCGAAGAAATCGTCGATGGCAACCTTAAGATGACCCTGGGTATGATCTGGACCATTATCTTGCGATTCGCCATCCAGGACATCTCAGTGGAAGAAATGACCGCCAAGGTAAACCCACAATCCAACGACCATAATGATAGTTCACACGATTCAATAATCCTATACCTAACCACATACTTGTGAAGATATTAGTCATCGACTATAATAATGCGAATCTAAATGCAATTCGCAATGCATTTTTTCACATAATACCTAACATTCAATTTATAAACTTGGTTTCTATCGTTAAATAAGGCTGCAATTTTATAGCATTTAGATACAATTTTTTTATTATTTAGAATACGCTTACATCTCTCCAATCACAGTCACCAGACGACAATTTTGTTGATAAAGCTACCAACTTCCTTTGTATCATTGTTTGTTAATTGAATTTTAATTCTCGCTCAACAGGAAGGTCTGCTGCTCTGGTGCCAACGCAAGACAGCCCCATACAAGAATGTGAACGTCCAGAACTTCCACCTGTCCTTCAAGGACGGTCTGGCCTTCTGTGCCCTGATCCACAGGCACAGGCCCGACCTCATCGACTACAGCAAATTGTCTAAGGACAATCCTCTAGAGAACTTAAACACGGCTTTCGATGTGGCCGAGAAGTATCTCGACATCCCCCGCATGTTGGACCCCGACGGTAAGACACGCTTGCTATGCTTCTCGCTCAAGATTTATACTACGTAGAACGAACTGACACGAGCAAGTCAAGCTCTGGGCATATTCCTGTCCTCATTTATCAATATAGGATATGAGACTCTACGTGACATTGTACTGCCAGTTTGCCGCATTTCAGTATTTTCTAACTGATCATCAAAAAATGGACAACACATATAACTTGTAACTGGATATTGCAGACTTAATAAACACACCAAAGCCGGACGAGCGCGCCATTATGACCTATGTGTCGTGTTACTACCACGCCTTCCAAGGCGCGCAACAGGTACTAAGCAAATGTAAAATGGCCGCCACTCGTTACCGCCATTTGATACCCGAACCCTAACGCCAGGCCTTTGTGTGTAACTTATAGCATGATGAGTGCCTCGCTTTATGTCAAAGAAACTCCAACTGTCAGTGTTGATAAACTAATAATACTAAAGACCTCGGAAGAATTTCCAAGACTAGTTGTAACATCGCATCTGAAGGGACATGGACAAATTTGGCATTAAGTTCACATTTTCGATTAAATCCCATCAGACCTTGGTCATCATATCATACCCATCTACTGATGGAGACTACCCATTGATGTACCGAGTAAGTGCAGAAAGGTCTTCCGAGGTCAAATATTATCCTTGCCAAAAATGTGATCCAGAAATACCAATTCTCCAAAATATATTTTATGATGTGTAAAAACCAAATAACCATATTATTGTTATACCGATCCCAAGCAACAAACCTCGTACCTAAATAATTATGAAATGTGCTACATTGTTTTTTTATAAAAATAAGCTTTATGTTGTTAACTCATACAGTACTTTATTGATATCAAACGAAAGAATGCTTGTGTTCTAAATTAATCGCTCTCGCAATTCGCAGTTATTTCAAATAACTCATTTACTTGATTGTCTAGATGTTCAGTGGAACACTGTCAATTAGCTCTACATTAATTAATTCCTGTTTCAAGTACATACTATAATTAAATGTGATAAGACAATGCGGGATGTAAAAACACGAAGTTTTACAATGTATTCTTTGCCTTTTGTATTTTGGAGGTGAGTGTTCAGACCAAAAAGAAATTCAAATGCTATGTTCCATTAAGATCAGTAATACCCCAAGTAAACGAGGACGTTAATGTTAACGACGTTGTTTTCCAAAAGATAAAACACAAGCATTCTAGTAGGGAATAATTCATGATACATCGCATGAGAACTAACACTGTGTCGCTTGCGTGCCGCTTGTCAGATCTGCAGAACACAGCGATGCCGGACGAGCGTGCGGTCATGACATACGTCTCTTCATACTACCATTGCTTCTCTGGCGCACAAAAGGTTTGTATCATCTGAACCTACTAATAAATGCTGCAGTTTTCTGAACCGATTCAATAAAATTGATAAAATTTTGAAATTGTGGTAAACATTGTTCTTTGGAACAGCTTCTGCTCCGTGTTTTGAAAAGCTTCATTGTGTTTACAAAGAGATCAATAAAATGAATAACGATATGATCTTGTCGCTGAACTAGTGATACCTGAATATCTAGTTTAATCGGCAAACATATTACATAAATCTAAAAGATATCTAATGTACAATCCACAGGCTGAGACTGCCGCGAACCGCATTTGCAAAGTTCTCAAAGTCAACCAGGAGAACGAACGCCTCATGGAAGAGTATGAGCGTCTTGCCAGTGACGTAAGTATCCCATTATTTACTTAATTAGCATCGCGATATTTTGATCATACAACGAATCAGACAACTACGCAGAGAGAATGAAAAGTTAAGATAATTATAGTGATCGAATCCTCCTTGACGACTGCTCCATAAAATATCTAAAGCGAAACCTCTTTCGAGTCGCGTCCTCATTACTCAAATGCACTCGCGTGCTGTTTTATACTTAAAATATTTTATGTAGCAGTAAACATTAAACGGTTTTAAATTTTATAGCTGCTGGACTGGATCAGGCGTACCATGCCTTGGCTGAACAGCCGCCAAACCGACAACTCTCTTGCCGGTTGCCAGAAAAAACTGGAAGACTACCGTACTTACAGGTAAATATCGTTTGGGATTTTGGAGAACTCATAACAGTTTAATAGCTCGAAAATGTGATAAAATTATAACACATTAAGCCAATGATAATAACGTAATGTTTGAATCCCAGTTATCTAACTACAAAAAAGGATTTTCCTGTTGGATAAAATTCGCGAAACGGCGATAATGAACCCAAATCCGGAAATATATTTAGCAAATACTCCGGTTATCCTATATCGAACCACAAATGTTAACTATTTTTCTCTGCATTCAGGCGTAAGCACAAGCCGCCACGTGTAGAGCAGAAGGCCAAGTTGGAGACCAACTTCAACACTCTGCAGACCAAGCTCCGCCTGAGCAACCGCCCCGCGTACATGCCCACCGAAGGCAAGATGGTCTCTGTAAGTATCCCCATCATCCAAATAACTATTACGATAAAAAATTCGTTCATTGATTCTCATCAACTTTCACCCTAGTCTTATAACCCCATTCAATTTCGTATAGAAAGACCAAGACTCCTTTAGGAGACAAAAGAATGACTAATCTAATTGATACTGGTTATATTTCAAGGACATCGCCGGAGCTTGGAAGGGCCTGGAGATCTCGGAGAAGGCCTTCGAAGAATGGCTGCTGAGCGAGATGATGCGCCTTGAGCGTCTTGAGTACCTGGCCCAGAAGTTCAAGCACAAAGCCGACATCCACGAGGACTGGACCAGAGGTTGGTACCTACAGAAATCTACCGATTTCGAGCATTCGCAATATAATGTTACAAACCATCGTTTAATGCAAACGTCAAACGTGAAACATCGCTAACGACAAAGACAAAAATTAATAAACAATCTTTTGTTACCCATGAAGTAAATTCACCTTAATAATAAAGCTACCTCATCTAGGACATCAAAATATTATGTTAGCAAGTACAAGTACGATACATTATCTAAGGCCTTTACTCAAGTCGAGGCTGCGGGTTGTTCGCAAGGGATACCGCGGCCTCGACATGAAGGGCGAAGAAGGAACATGGGTGGTTTTTAGTCAGTAGAAGTCTGACACTCCCTTTCGCTCTGCCCAAGAGCGGGAGGGGTTATTTGATGATTTCCCACCCCCCAAAAAAAAAAAAAAAATGCCTTTACTCAAAATGCCAAGAGATCGAACAAAAACTCTACTCATATTACAAAACACAATGTGAAAATCGAATCTTCCACCATTCCAGGCAAGGAGGAGATGCTGCAATCTCAGGACTTCCGTCAATGCAAGCTGTACGACATCAAGGCTCTTAAGAAGAAGCACGAGGCCTTCGAGTCAGACCTCGCCGCCCACCAAGACCGCGTCGAGCAGATCGCCGCTATTGCTCAGGAACTCAAGTAAGAAACCAAATGATAATATACCTACATGAACTGAACTGTATTTCTGCACGAAATACATGACGTACAGTCATATAAAAGTAAAATTTTATTACATATGAAACCGAATAGGTACATTACCTCGGAAAAAAATTGTCACACGGTCTATTATTGATGTTCAATTCAAACACGATGTGACTGAATTGTTTTCTGAATGAATGACGTTAAAATAAATTTTGTACCTAGCAGCTGATGACGATATTCGGCAAAAGTGCTAAAACGACCAGATCACACTCTAATAGGTTGGCAGTGGCACTGCTGCATAGTTATTCACAAACAGTCGAATCGAAACTAAATCGAATATGTCGTACGTCTTTTGGCATTACGAAAGTGAGCGAGATAGACGACTTTTCGAAATCGACATCGAATCGAATTATTGTGAATGCCCAGTCTCTGACGCAGTGGTTTCCATTGGCTGGCACTTGATACCCTTTAACCATGAACCGTTCTCCTGTGCAGTACCCTGGAGTACCACGACGTGGCGAGTGTGAACGCTCGCTGCCAGCGCATCTGCTCGCAGTGGGACCGGCTGGGCGCGCTCACACAGCGGCGCCGCCACGCGCTGGACGACGCCGAGCGCGTGCTGGAGCAGATCGACCTGCTGCACCTCGAGTTCGCCAAGCGTGCTGCGCCTTTCAACAACTGGTATGTACCCACATATTCCTAATTCATTTATTACTTTTGTGAACACAAGGTGCAAATGATGTTCTGTAAAAAATTTTGGTCCATCCTATGTTCCGGCGAAAGGCATACACAGTAGAAACAGGTTAGCTCAGCACTGGTACTTATTTGAAATTATCATATGCCTGGCCTTTTCCCAAGTATGTTGAAATGGGGTTCTAGGCTACAGTTTAATAACAACGCTTTAATCAAATTAAAGAATCAAGTACTTAGACGTAATATTTTGTATCCTCACATCTTTAATTTTTTTTCTACTAGCCAGGCAAGTTTTTATATTTGTATTTGATATGTATATATATATATATGTATCAGCTATTAAATTCTTTCCATTTCCTATTCAGGTTGGATGGCACCCGGGAGGATCTCGTGGACATGTTCATCGTCCACACGATCGAAGAGATCTCCGGACTCATGGACGCGCACGCTCGCTTCAAGGCCACTCTCGGAGAGGCTGACAAAGAATACCAGGTAAAATTGAATATTTTTATCCTTTATTTGCGCTAAATACACAACAGCTAACTGATGAACTCGAAGTTAATTGAAATACAAGAAAAGAATAAAGCATTTAAAGAAAAGACGTTTAGGGATATTTTCTAATGACATAATCTCTCATTTCAGGCGATAGTCAATCTGGTACACCAGGTTGAGTCTATTGTGAAACAGCACCAGATCCCTGGTGGTTTGGAGAACCCCTACACTACTCTTACTGCTCACGTAAGTTTTGCCTCTATTAACTAAGTATGACAAACTAACTTACTCGATAAGTGAAGGCCCTGCTATGAAACAAGTATAATTTACGATCTGATCGATATCTTAATTGGCCAATAGAAGATAAGTCACACACCACTTAAAAAAAATACAATCAAAATCAATCAACAACGATAAAAAGAATGTCTCAATGGTGATGAGGGATGTGCTCAAAGAAAGGAACGACCGTTTCTTTCCAGCAATTTTAAGCATTCAAAGAGCAAATCGTGTCAAAGTTAACCATTTTATTTTTGAAACTTAGGAGCTGAACCGCAAGTGGTCAGACGTAAGGCAGCTGGTTCCCCAGCGCGACAACACGCTTGCCGGCGAGCTGCGCAAGCAACAGAACAACGAGACCCTCAGGCGCCAGTTCGCCGAGAAGGCCAACGCTGTTGGACCCTGGATCGAAAGGCAAATGGATGCCGTCACCGCTATCGGAATGGGTCTCCAGGTATAGAATAACATTCATCTAAGCAATCAATATCAGCAGCTCCGTAATCTAATCGCAAATTTTGCGTAACTAAAGGTTATTCGCTTTAGTGTTTAATAACAAGAGATTATGATTTTCTATGAATGAATAATCTTATCTAAAGAAATCCTACTTATTTTTATCAGCTCCCTCACTTTAATCACATAATTGTTTTGTATCAGGGCTCTCTGGAAGACCAACTGCGTCGCCTCAAGGAGTACGAGGCCGGTGTGTACGCCTACAAGCCACACATCGAGGAACTGGAGCGCATCCACCAGGCCGTGCAGGAGGGCATGATCTTCGAGAACAGGTAAGTCAACAACATAATCAACCTATATAGTGTTCCCACTGCTGGGATACTGGCATCTCTATAAGAGTGAGTTAAATAAACATAAAACAAGTAATACGCCGAAGTCACCATAGAGACCTATCTAGAATTTGAAAAATGAACATCTTTGAAAACAAACTCTTATTGTAAACTACAATACCAAATGCTACACGCTACAGCTACGCGCTATGATTTCTGACCAACATATCTTAATCTTACAATCCAAACCTAGAACTACGTTCTCGTACAAATTCTAGGTCAACCAAGCATCACACACAGTTATCATAAAAATCGTCATCTTTTACAGGTACTCGCAATACACAATGGAAACTCTGCGCGTCGGCTGGGAACAACTTCTGACTTCCATCAACCGCACCATCAACGAAGTCGAGAACCAGATCCTGACCCGCGACTCCAAGGGCATCACCCAGGAACAGCTCACCGAGTTCCGTGCCTCCTTCAACCACTTCGACAAAAACCGCACCGGTAATTGAAAAATCATTACTTTTTGACCAACATTTTTGGTACGGTAAATTACTGTGACGTGTAGATCAAGGAATCTTATATCTCTATTTCTCGCCGACTTTTTAATGATCGAGGGTTAACGGTTATATTCGAACTGACAATAAAGACATACAACTTTGTTTACAGGCCGTCTAGCACCCGAAGAATACAAATCGTGCTTGGTGTCTCTCGGATACAGCATTGGCAAGGACAGGCAAGGAGAACTCGACTTCCAGCGCATTCTCGCTGTTGTCGACCCCAACAACACAGGTAAACTTCTTTTTGAACTAACAACCTGACCAAATTTTTACAAAGCTTTCGTAGAGACATAATATAACTTATCTTCTCTAATCTTATCTGTTCGCAGGTTACGTGTCGTTCGATGCGTTCCTGGACTTCATGACAAGGGAATCTACAGACACAGACACCGCTGAACAAGTCATCGACAGCTTTAGGATCTTAGCCGGTGACAAGGTAAAAAAAAGAATTACTTTACTTGCTCTTTGAAGACTTTTGAGGTCTTTTGAATTGGAGATGATATAATATTTTGTGTTGTATTGTGTAGCCCTACATAACCGCTGACGAGCTAAGGCGCGAGCTGCCGCCCGACCAGGCGGAGTACTGCGTGGCGCGTATGCCGCCATTCCGCGGCCCTGGCGCTCCTGCTGGTGCGCTGGACTATATGGCATTCTCCACCGCACTCTATGGCGAAACCGACCTTTAGGTACAGCACGACGACAATGTACATTTTTTTATTTATTTCTAGACTAAATTATATTAAATAAACTATTTAAAACACACCCAGGCTTTCGAATCCCCCGAGCACATGATGGTATTTGGCAAACCTCCAGTTCGACATTGGGCCGTTGCCTAACGCCCACCATGCTTAAATGTTTTGTTGAATAGACATATTTATAGAAACTGAAATGATTTTTACTCAGACGCAGGTCGCAGAAGTCGTATCATAGGACACTGTCATCCACGTCATCAGTCAAGGAGGGTAGCTAAGATGGCGCGCGCACACTGCGCTCAGTACTAACACGACGGCCCGAGGCTCCAGTGGCGACGTAATGGCGCACAAAGATTATTTTCCTTACATTGACCTACCTCTCAGAAATCGCCCTAAACAGAGGTCAATGCAAAGCAAACAATTTTTGTGGAATAATTTAGTCTATAAAACAGTTCTATATTAAAATATTATTATGTGCAATGTTCAAACCAAAAATGCCATTAACTTTCATACCATAAAACTCCTTCCTAATGTTTAGTAACCTTTTGGCTCAAATCAGAGAAATCATTTTATATGTTTACAACACTCTATTTATACATTAGCATTAGGTATTTTTAACTTTTATAAGAAATTCTCAGGGAAGTCACAAAAAAATTATTTGTAAGATAAAAATGGTGCTAATGTTAGGCTTGACTAATGTGTGACACCAAAATAAGACTCATTTACATTGTGAGAATGTTTTTGTTATATTTTTTTATTTATAAGCAAACATTATTTATACAAGATCAATTTTTATTTACTGCCATTAGTAATTATAGTACTTTGATGGTAGGCACAGTATTGTTTTAGGTTTTCTAAATTTATAAATGTTGCAGGGAAGTGTCACACAAATTATTTATATCATAGATTGCCATAGCTTGCCTGCATCTATTTATTTATCATTTTTATATGATTATTGTTTGTGAGAGTATTGGAACAAGTACTCAAAATAAATGATCTGCCATATTTTTTGTCTTTTAATAATGACTGCGTTGTTAAACCAATCAATTATGTTTCAATGAGACAGCAGCGTATGTAGATTAAGAATGACTTATGTGCCCAAAAGTATACTAACTCGAATGTACAGCTACTTTAATAAAGAGCTCTTAAACAGTTTTATTTTTTATTTTACCCAAGTATGATAGTATTTAATATATGAAATAAATAAATAATTATTTTTATTTTATGATAAGAAAAAAACATATATCGAGTCAACAGTGCTCATATATTTCAAAAAATCAACTAGAATACAGATCAGCTTGCTAGTATAAGATACAGTTGCAATACACTATGCTATATAATTAATTTTATATAATACATATATAACAGTGAAAATTGGAAGTGTCAATATACCACTACATAGCCACATGACGAAGGTATTAATAAATTATAATATCCTACGCATATATATTAAATGTTTAAAAACCATTCTGTATTATTTCTCGCCCTCCTTTTTGGCTTCTTCTGCTGTTAAGAGTGCACTCTTTATGCCAACCTTCTTCAGTTCCTCAATGAGCTCACCTGATTGGTGCATTTGCAGCATTATGTCACAGCCTCCAACAAATTCACCATTGATGAAAACTTGTGGGATTGTTGGCCAATTGGAGTAATCTTTGATACCTGAAAAGACAATATATTATTAACAAAATGTATTAGGGTATGCATGAAAAAATATCTGGAAGAATATGAAGAGGCCTTTGCTCAGTGTTAGGACATCCTAACAAAAATTAATTATTATGTGGACTTTTCTGCTGTTTGAACCCAAGAACATTGATATGCAAAGATTGCATCACTCTTTATTGTTATAATGGTAAGGTGTTGATTTCTTAATTGACTTTTATTTATATTTATGCTAGTAGCAAATTTCAATACTCATGGTGATGGTTGGATATCAATTTAAATAATAAATTTATCAATCATTATTCAAGCTTTGCTGGATTGAGAGCATGAAAAACTGAAATATTAAATAAAAGTAATATCTGTTATACCATTTGGTATATGTAGAGTAGGTACTAGGTAGACTAGCTGGAAAATAATAAGTGTAGGCTGGTCTCATGATTGAATTGAATTGTTCCAATATTGGAACAATTCAAATAACATTGTTGATGATTTTCAAATTGGTTGATTGCTTGACCTTTAATGATAAAGCAGTTAACACAAAATCCTTATCATAATTTTGTGTAGCCCCTTCAAAGATAACAGTATTATTGTAAATTCAATAATTAAATATACTAATATAAGAATTCAGGTTAAAACTAACCTTGTCTAAGATCTTCATTCGACAAGACATCGTGACTGTCGTATGGTACTGCGTGCATCCTCATTATCTGAACAACCGCATTACTGAATCCACACCTTGGGGCATCTGGTACACCTTTCATAAATACTACCACTTTATTATTTTTAACTATTTTGTCGATATTTTCTTTCATCGGTGCATCGGCGAATGAACGACATGATAACTTCAAAGTATTGCAATAAATTGGAAATATACTCCTACGTAGCACTGTATTCATTTTTATTGAGTGATTCTACGTGCTATAAATTTATTTACTCAGTAGAAACTAAAGAATTATTTCTTTTGTTTTATAATATTCTACTTTATTAGATGTCACTCTCAGACTCAGATGTTACGCTAACGTCACTCTTCAAATGTCATTCATGTCATACCTCACCATAAAGTCCATTTCACGAAAGAAGTCCCACGGACAATTGTGGAACTAAATTTAACAGATCGGCCATGTTGTCGTTTGTCGATGTTATCAAGGTGCGTTTGTTGTGGTAGATATTTTGTGAGTTTATTATTGGATTAGTGCGTTATAAGGTTTATTTACGATGCCAAAAGTTGTGAAACAACATTATGTCGCGCGACATACAGAGCTGCGTCTGCGGGACTTCTTCCGTGAAATGGACTTTACCTGCGGGAGGCGTAGTTTAATAGAAATTAATATAACATGGAAAAAAATAAAAAACCAATTACTGCACCGTTTCTTACAAAAATGGTAAATCTGTTAGACAGTAAATAATACAAAAATTATTGTGTTATTTACATTGACTCATATATTACTGCGTAAGGACTGGGCGGACGGCATGTTAAAATGACGCCACAAACGTGGTCCCAATAAGGTCTTTCCTAAGCCGAAGTGAACTAGTCCACGATCAGCTCTCTTCGGGTGCGGTCGTAAATTTTATTAAAAGCTTTATTTATGTTCTATAAACCTCGAAAATGCCACGCCGCTTATACAAGGTTACGTTAACGAGCAGACTACACCAATTCTCTGTATGGCGAACGCGTCGAGCAAATGTTCGGACGACCGTATCTTTAGTTTTTATATCAATGGTTATTTACTGTTTAACCGATTTACCATTTTGTCAAACATTTTTAATTGGCCACGGTCAGATATAAAATATGCTTTAAGTTTATAGCCTGTGGAGTGTGTAGAACGCTGTTAAAAAAAAACTATTTCTCTTGTTTATGGTTATGGTAATATGGTTGAGTGGTTTGTTGTGTGTGATTATTAAATTTTCATAAACTTATTCTTAAAATGGAGAACGCTGAAGAAATATTCCACTTCCTTGAAGATTTCTCCAAACGCAAACCTAAAACAATCCCACAAGAGCTCAATGACTACTTGGCATATGTAGCACGAACCGGTGATCCAGTCTACCAATGGTCACTGGTTAAAAGTTTATTCAAAGAAAAATTGTTAAATGTGATTACTGATTTCTACGAAACAAGTCCAGGTATTGACATTCCACCTTATCCAAACGTGGATCCATTCAATTATGACATTATGAAAAATAGCCTATTAGAACGCTTAGATTCATTCACCTCTGCCCCCTTCACAGTTCAAAGAATTTGTGAACTACTCACATTTCCGCGTAAACAGTACAATCGCGTTGATAAGTTTATGAGGGCTATCGAAAAGAACATTTTAGTTGTAAGCACCAGGGAACCGGGTACACAGCGTCACGCCGAACCGGAAAATGGCGAGCCAGCTGAACCTATTGTTAATGGTTCAGATAATAATTCCGAGTATAACGTAGATGTTGAAATGGAAGATATGTCTTGGAAGGAAAATGCTGAACAACCCCAGATCTCGGAGCCTCAGCCGGGCTCATCGGATGCACACATTTCGGTTGATGACATAGAGGCTCGATTAAAAGCCAAAGAGACCCCAATGGATACTCAAGATAAAGTAACTACCGAATATGAATCGGTTACACCTCCTGAACTAAACATAAGTGCAGATGAACCGCCAGAAGAAATCAAGCCGAGTGCTGAGCCCAGTCCCCCTGTAACTGTATCCACTGAGGAGCCTAAGGTTGAAGCAACCACTTCGTCTACTCCAAAAGAAGAACCTAAAGTAGATGCTGAAATGAAGCCTGAAGTTCCTCATCCTGCATTAATCATTCCAGAAATAAAAGTTGAGGATGCTGAAATGACAGAGCAAAGGTTAAGTGCGCAATCATCAATAGATAAAGTTGAGGAAACAAGTGAGCCTGTGGCTGAAAAGGAAGCTCCAAGCACAGAGCCTACTAAACCTGTGGTAGAACCACAACCTGTAGCGATGGATGAAAACAGCTCGGATTCCACTACAAAAGAAGACAATGAACCTAAACTAATATCTGAAGTGTCCACATCAAGTGAGGAAAGTTCGTCATCAAGTGATAATACTGATGGAAATAGCAATTCTCCTAAAACAGATGAGAGGCACATAGATGTGCAAGAAGAGTCCAATCAATCAGATACCCCTTCAGACACAGCTTCAGAAGAAAGCAGTGTTAAGGAATCTGAACCAACACCTGAAGTGACACCTGAAACTACTCCTGAACGGCCTACTGAGGAAGTTTCTCCTAAAGTTGAAATGCAATCAGATAATTACTCAATATCTGATGTTAATTCTGAGCTACCGCAACCGCCTGCAGAAGGCCCTAAGGTTGAAGAAGTGCCTGAAGAGAAAAAGGAACCAGAAAAGGTTAACGAAGAAATTAAGTCTGATAATACTGAGATAGAGACACAGAACAAAGAGAAAGAGTCTTAATTAGTTGGCTCAACCATTTCAAATACTTTTTTATTCTGTGACTGTTAGTTTATAAGTAGAAAAGTAAACGAATTTTTCTAGGCACTATGAACAATCTCATCTGTGTTTATTTTCCCAATTAATAGTCTTGTAGTAGTTCATATTCCTTGTGACCCTTAGCCTCTTTGAACTTGAAGTATCTATAGCTATCTACTATAAGTGATTATTGAAGTAAAATTTTTGATTGAAATGAAAATGAATGATTGTAACTTAGTATTATTTTATACTTATATAATGTAATATGAAAAGAATAAATAATCAATTTCGTAAATCATGTTTTTTTCTTCAACTAATTTAGTTTACCACAGTTTCGGCAATGGTTGGTTTTTAAATATCAATACTGAATATCTCTAATACTAGGGTCTAAGGCCAAAATAATACAACACCCTCTGAAATTTTGGTTGTCAGATTGATGAATGACTTTCATTGATCATGAGACCTAACATTGTCAAAAAGCATTGCATTTTCAGCGCATGTTGAGTACTGTCCAACAGTTGTTGAGATTTTGTATTCAGGTTTTCGTTATTTTGTTGTGTTGGACAACAACAAGAAATCATGAGCTGATGGACACTACTGAAAGTGCCAAACTCGTCGTCCAATTTTGGGCTGACTCAATTTTTAAGTGTGTGATAGGAAATCCGAATCCATAAAAGATACCGAGAAAGCTAGTCCTTTTTTAATGAAAATAATTTGGACATAGGTATGTACCTACTTCTTTTGTCCATGTAAATGTGGGAAAAGAGAAAAAAAATCTATGTGGAAAAGGTGACAAAAAATTTCATGCCCTACAACTCTGTGTAAAGATAATTTTATTGTATGGGAAGAATAAATAGGGACAGCGAAATTTGATGAAATTTTCAAAAAAAAATGGCTTACAATTTGCTTTTACGAAAAATGTAAGTAGGTAAGTACAAGTATTTTTGTATGCTATTCGATTCTGCTGCTATCCAGATTAAAATATGTAAAGGAATAAGAAAATTCTCAAACAATGCATGAGACGATACGGTTGGCACAGTGGCTGAGCGATTGACTGCTGCGCTGCGTGTCGCGGGTTCGATTCCGTTAGAGAAAACGACTACCGTTAAAATAAAATTTTGTAAACTTCCTTCCATAAAACTTGCATGACTAGTTTCTCAATTATTCATTTTCGAGTAAAATTAAGCATCTTCCTGACCTAGCCCCATTTTACTTGTGATCGGCGCAACATGTTTGCTTCTTCAAATCTCAACCATACCGCTTCGTTTCGTTCCCTCCCTTAGTAAATGATGCCTTGGCGTCTAACAGCGGAGAATGGAAGAAGAAAACGAATTGCGCCGACCCCAAATGGAATGGGATAAGGGCAAAAAGATGATCATGATGATAGATATCTGTTTGACGCATCGGTCAAGTTGTAGATGCAGACGCCGGCAGCACATCAAGCTGGGTAGCTTGTAAACTGTCAAATTTTCACATCAACCTTGAACCTAATGCTTTAGCAATAAAGTTAAAAATCAACTAAAGATTGTAGTGGGCTTAATGGTTCAAAAGCGTGGTCATTTCACACGTTCGTAAATGGGTAAAAAATAACGAAGCGGTGAGAGCGTAATCTAAGTGAAACAAAACGACACCAAACTTATAAAAATAAAGATTTATTGTTGAACAAAATATCTATTTACATAGGTACATACAGTAGGTGTTGGAATAAATCTTAATTATACTAAATTACATATTAACAATTCAGTCCTATAAATCTACATAAAAATAAACCTCACTTAGAGCTATAATTTAAAAATACTAGGTACATAATACTCTTCTATTCAGGTAACTAACGTTTCTTATTACCAAGAACTTTAAGTTCATTTCTCATAATTTTACCGGCCGCGTTCCTTGGGATTGAGTCTAAAAATACTACGCCGCCGTCAAGGTGCTTATATCTCGTGAGTTTCTGAGCGACTAAGTCGGTGACATCTTTCTCTGTGAGTTTCTGTTTGGGTTTGAGGACTACGAACGCTCTAGGGACCTCGCCCGCTAGAGGGTCTGGTACTCCGACGACAGCGACATCTGCAACTTCTGGACGCTCCATGATTATGTTTTCTAGTTCTGTCGGCGATACCTGCGGATCAAAAAAAAAAGATTAAAAATGGTTATGTTTATTTTTGTGCCCGTTTACTGGCAATAGGATAGACCCCTTTTTTATCGAATTTGAACCTAACTGGTGAAAACTGTTTGTACCAACATCTTTGCCTACCCCTTCAGAGACTACAGGTGTGATACTTAAATAGTTTAGCAGAGTGACATATAGATTTTATCAATAAAGTTACCTAGCAACCACAGTTACTATAAGAAGAATGTATTCAGCATACAACTTCTTGTTGTTTTTCTCTATAATGGGAAGGTTTCAATTGGACGGTGTGGTTACGCTCTTTTATGATACACTTGTCACTAATATACCCATGCATGTTATTTTGGGGTTAAATAAATTCGATATTGATATATCTACGTCCTCAAATTAAAATCAAACCTGTCACATGACAATGCGCAAACGCGCTTACTGTCAAACCACAATGCTGACCCAATTAATAGACACAGATTTGCAAAGTGCAAAGTCCCAGTAATTTTGCAAGGAGATATAATTAGTTTAGTAGCACAGATGTCGTCTACGAACCTGGTTGCCCTTAACCTTAATGAGTTCTTTGGTGCGGTCAACTATGTAGAAATAGAAATCTTCATCGTAGTATGCCACGTCGCCAGTATGCAGCCAACCATCGCTGTCTACGGTCTCTTTTGTAGCTTTCTCGTTCTTCCAGTAGCCTTTCATGACCTGGGGATTTTTTTATAATTAGTCACCGATAGATGACGTAAAATAACGTCATTGCCATAATTATTATCATAATTTTATCGACAATCTGTGAAACAACTTTTTATTCAGGTTTTAATCTTTGCTCCAAAGATAAAAGGAGCATGTCTGTCCTTTTATTTTACACTTGTCTATTTAAACCATAATATTCACCCAGAATTCCGAGTCCCGTTTGGAACTTAATTCCCAATCAACGCGAATAGAAACAGTGATCAACTTATTTGCTGTAACATATTTTAGAATTAGAACAAAGAAAGCAATACTCACTTGTGGCCCCTTCAACCACAACTCTCCAGACTTGTGTGGTCCCAGCATCTCTCCAGTAGTGATGGAGACCACGCGAGCCTGTGTGCTAGGAACCAGCTGTCCTACTGAGCCCACTTTACTGTACGGGTACGAGTAGGGCGTCATCAGGGTGACGGGAGAACTCTCTGTCATACCGTAACCTGAGGATAAAAGTCAGAAAGATATAGTAGGCGCTGTGTTGTGGGACTTCGAACTAGAAATCAAAGTGCCAATAGCGAAGCTTACGGCTCAAGGCCACTCCAATCGTCTGCCTGTACTTAAGGGTTAAAACTACCCCGTCGGGGCTGCGGGTTGTTCGAAAGAGATACCGGGGCGTTGGCACAAGGGCTAAGAAGAAACTTGGGTGGTTTTTAGTCAGTAGAAGTATGGCACTCCCTATTACCGCTCTGCCCAGAGAGCGGGAGAAGTCATTTGATGATTTCCTATGCTCTAAAAAAATAAATAGGCCACTCGAATCGTCTGCCCGTACTTTAGGGTTAAAACTACCAGTGGAAGACCATGTGGGTCTACCAGAGAGTCAGAATAAGGACAAACCTTGCAACAACTTAATCTGGTCCTTAGTCTTCTCGCATTTGAGCAGGAACTTCTCCAGCATGCTGTCAGTAGTAGGTGCAGCGCCCACCATGATGGTCTCAACCCATTGCAGATGTTCCTTCTTTACCGATGGATGGGTCGCCAAGAAAGCCAGGAGTGAGGGCACGACGAACAATGTCGTTGGCTGGTACTCCACCAGACATTTGATGTAATCATCAGGCGTGAATCTGAAAGGAGGAAAATTAATAGTTAGGTGGATAGATAGGTATATGCTAGGGTATATGTTCGTAATTGAGTGTCCAAACATGAAAAAAAACTTAAATAACGCATTGTTTAAGACGAAATTCAGTTAGGGATGTAATAAAAAAAGTTTTTCAAGGTTTTGGTCTTAACATAACATCCAGAAGTTCAAATTCAAACTCAAGGGTTGCCAACCCTCCCCGTCGGGGCTGCGGGTTGTTCGAAAGAGATACCGCGGCCTCGGCACAAAAGGCTAAGAAGGAACATGGGTGGTTTTTAATTAGTAGAAGTCTGACACTCCCTTACGCTCTGCCCAGAGCGGGAGGAGTCATTTGATGATTTCCCACCCTCCAAAATAAAAGGGCTAGCCAACCCACAATGGAATGGAATATAACGGATCGTGTTCGAAACACAATAATGCGCAGAATAATTTATTTAGTTGACATGGTTCAAAAGGCTGCCCAACTTAAATTGGACTAGGTGGTACATGTCCGCCGCATGCCGAATAAACTCTTAGGCAAAACAGCAGGAAGCTATCACCCTGACACAGTAAGGCGGGACGAAATGGACAGGTTCCGTCAGAGCAGGATGAAGGGTTCCCGAAAATATGTAAAGTGGAGGTGCCTTTACCCAGGAGTGGGACAGCGCAGACTAGGAAAAAAAATAAAAAAGTACCAATAATTCCGAAATCAACCTAACTTACATTGTGCATTTGAATAAGGAATAAATACATTCCTACTTCTGATTAACCACAATCAAAGACTAGAAGGATATCAAACCTTTTTGTAAACTACCTTCAATGACATGAAATTTTAAAGTTAATGCTTTCTAAAGATGAACTGTAATTTTTACCCGACTGCAGTAGATCTCAAAGAGAGGGTAATGTTTTTAGATGCAATGTGTTTACTCACCTTGGCATTGTAACAATATGATATCCGAGTTTGAGATTGTAGTTCAGGATTCCGTTGAAGCCGTAAATGTGAAAGAATGGCGGTACTGTGAGGAGCACATCGCCTTTCCCTAGAAAAAGTTTTTAGAATTGTTAGATTCTAAGTTATTTATGATGGCTAAGTAATGAGTATTTTTTATATCAAAGGGTCATTCATTTTAATGGACCTATGTATGTTTTATTTCCAAAGTTACAAACAAGAGTAATCTTGTTGTAAGTTGAGTAATTTACACATTGACACAAAGCTATTAATTTGTTTGTCCATCATTACGCAGGTAAATCGGTAGATATTCCCCGTAGTAACATATCCACTTTTAGCCGATTTGTGATAACGTTTTGATGTTATCTTTTGCATAAATCGATCATTTATTTTTTCGTTTTCCTACTATTAAACTCTAGCTCGATATTAACCACCTAGAAGTGCCTCCCCAATCTGCAATTTTCCGTTCCGTCAAACTTTATTAAATTGCCGATGATTTAACTGATTCTGTCCTAATTAATTATCTTCCAATTATTACAAATCCATACCCGAGGCTCGAAAACAATCGAAACAACTACTAAACTTTAAATATATATTTCTATCTCCATATTTACCTTTCTCTCCATCATACTTCATCATCTTGGGGCACTGCGTTTGTTTCAAGTTGCTGACGAGGTTCTTGTGCGTCAGCATCACGCCTTTGGGCATGCCAGTAGTTCCACTGGAGTAAGGGATCAGGCAGACCTCATCCGGGTCTACCGTCGGCAGATCAGCTTGGTGATCAGCCATCAACAATGAGCGAAGGCCGTAGACGCCTGGAAACCGAAAAGGAGAAAGTGTCATACATAATAATTATAATCAGTCAATAATGCTTTCACTAATGGGTCTATCTTCAAGGTTAAGCAGCGCATATTCACGCCGGTACATGGATGGGTGATTATCTACTCAGTACATACCGAGACCCACCCACCGTGCCCAGGAAACCCCCGCTGGCATTTGTAGAGCTTAGACAGTCATTACGGGTAGTCAGAAGCGCGAAAGTCTGTCAGTCGCGAAGGTTCATGACTTCGTGTCAGATACCCGCCGTCGCAGTGTTTTATATAAAACTAGCGGACCTGGCAGACGTCGTCCTGCCCGGACAGCAGCGCCACCTACTGGGTCCAATTGTGTATTCAAACCATCCAAGAACCCATTGAAATATCCCCAGAAAGTTTCATCCAAATCGGTCGGTCGTTTGGGAGGAGTTCAGTGACATACACACGTACACAAGAATTACACATATAAAGATATTGGCCTTCAGTAAAGAAAAGGATAAAAAAAAATGTTGGGTAAGGCTAGGCAGATGGTAAATGTCCCCCACTGCTAGAACACAGGCCTCCTGTCTATGAGAGTGGACCGTAAGTCCGTAACCCTCACAACCTGGGCCCAGTGCGGGTTGATCCGATGGAAAAATTACATAATGATGAAGGAAAGTCAAGGTCGCCCTACATAATTATAGGTACGTTTGGCTTAATGTGCTGAAAGAATTTTTATATTGGCAATCTGTTATGATGATTTTGGCACTTGAAAGGCTCGGCACAAGATTCGGTATTTGAGGCGCCGCGGTGAGTGTTAGGGTTAGAAAAAAACATATTTTATATACCTATGTGATATAATGATGTGAAGCGGTCAAACAGATCGTCTTGTACAGCGAACTTGAGAACTGTTCCGGAAAATGTATGACAGGGCTATCGATTTTCCGTAGGTACATCTTCACTAACGTTGGTAACTTACACGGGGTCACTTCACCGTGTCAGTCAGTCATGCAAGAACAGGCACACATTAAAACAAACAAGACTGCCTTATAGGTCTACTTCTTGCAATGGCAAGTCCTACTGTTGAGCAAGAGGTCTTGGATTCTATTACCAGATCGGGCAGTGATATTGTAGTTTTTTTCTATTACATGAGATTAAAACGTGTGTGTTGGTCACCTTCTTGTTCTGTGGTGTAGGTACTACTGATTGTCTGTCTAAATGATTTTTAATGTAAAACAACAAACATAATTATGGTACATAGGTCGCAATGGATACCCACTAGGTAGCTAGACTAATCATTATTATTTTGTCATTTTAACCAAAAATATCATGGAACCAGGAAAGAAGTTTTAAATAGGGAATAATAAACCACTGATCTAATTTGCTTTAATTAACCAGTATTAATAAGTTCCTATTAAATCTGGTTAATAGCAAGTATTTAGTAGATACCTCAGTACTGCTAATTATTCAAGTTATGCCTAAACACCTAACCTAGCTACCTATACAAACTTAAGCCTGATGAATTAATTAGCTCGACCCGATTGCCCTTAGGCGTTTCCTTTCGCTGTAATCGAGTATCTCGTAGGTACCCCACATGTCAAACTAGTATCTTAAATAGGGAATGTTGTCTCGGAACTAGCATTTCATAATACCAACGTTTAGAGTGGGTTACATACGCAGAACAGAATTTCTTTTATCAGTTCTGTGGTTACATAAATAGGTATACAAGGTGGAAACGGACCCTTCACGATACCGTCAACTTATTCATATTCATTTATTTGCATTCCACAAGGTAAAGCATGGTGTTAACTAAAAAGGCTTAAAGCTAAGAGCCATTGTAGACCCTGTCAGGGCACAGCAAAATTAATTCTTACATGCTAACCTAGCATACATCAAACTAAGTAAATCTAAGTACGGGAAAATTTGTGCTAGGAAACGACTTGGTTTTTTTGGGTGAAAAATCACGTTTCACGGTAGGTCTCAATGTAACACACCTTTTTGAGCACCAAAACATTGTGCTTAAGTATGCATTGAATATCTAGTACGGGATTCAAAGACGTCACCGTGGAAGTGGCGGAATTTGTATTTTTTGCCCAACAAAGTTTGAAATTAGTAGGTATCAATTGTCTTCCAAGCTACACAAAAATGGACACCTGAAATCTGCGGATCCAAACACAAATTCAAACAGTAGACAAACAAATTATTTATGATGATTCTCATAATTCGATATTCTTAACATTTTGTTTTTGTTTTGTCTACATTATTATTAAGTAATAGATTTATTACTCAATAATAACGAATAGTATTGGGTGAGACTTGAGCTGACCTTTCTAATCTCACTCCAAGATACATTTAAACTTGCGCAACCCCTACCTTCCTCGTTGTTATATGTAGTTTATTACTTTAATTTTAGTTATTGACTATACCATATTAATCAGCTGTGAGTTTGGCCTCTAAACTAAAGGCAGTACTTAGGTTACACGAAATGAACTTAAAGGGAGTATTTATAATACTCCTGAAAATGAAAACCCTTTTTTTGGGGGGGGTGGGAAATCATCAAATAACCCCTCCCGCTCTTGGGCAGAGCGGAAGGGAGTGTCAGACTTCTACTGACTAAAACCCACCCATGTTCTTTCTTAGCCCTTGTGCCGAGGCCGCGGTATCTCTTTCGAACAACCCGCAGCCCTGACGGGAAAATGAAAACCCTTAGCTAAGGAACCAATTCATTGAAAACGTGGAAAAAAAAATGTGTAAACGAATAAGATGTGTTTTTCTACACCTTTCGTTTACACATTGTTCCATGACTGCGTGAAATTGTTAACATTTATTTTACATTTGTGCTTATGGAGAACAGACCTAGAAAAGCAGAGTTGATCAATATTGACTGTCCAAGGTATACCAGTCAGATCAAAAACTGCGTCCAAAAAAAAAGTTCCAACAGAAAATGAGGCTTACCATGACCCTTGTCATCTTCTCCTCCAACCCATATAGTTCCCTTGTAGTCCTTGAGATGCTTGGCCACCTCCTGTGCAACCGGCATGAAGAGTTCGATGGTAGCTATCGCCTTCACGTTGCAGTCGCCGAACTGACGCTTTACCTCATCTGCAAAGAGAAATAAAGTTATACGTGTTGTGGGAATTAGTGGAACAAGATGAAGAGGGAGCTGGGGTCGATTTTCGGGTTAATAAGCTTGCCTTTGTTTACATGCCTGGGTTGGTCCGTGGATTAGTGACCCACCCATTACATAGGTACCAAGTTTCCTCCAACCCGTTAAGCCGTTGCTCTAGGCTGTCAACTGTAGATTTCTGACAGGCAGGTTGCAGTCAGTGGCCCGAAAGTCTGACAACCAGTCTTATACCAAGGTTCAGATAGGCAGTCGCTCCATGTTAAATACTGGTGTTCAGCTCCATCCGGTTAGACTGGAAGCCGACCTCAACAAGGCTCGGCAGATGATGAACAGGGAGTGGACTAGTCACAGTAGCCACATCGTTCAAATGCACCTCCTGTATAGAGCCTGCATAGTCGTGGACCAGAAACTGCACATTTGTCTTTGAATAATGAAACGGACAGGTTTTCGAGTAGACAAAAAAGGCCGTAAATATCTATACAAATTAGACCACCAAAAAACCTATTTAGCTTCGTGTGGCTTTTTGCAACATCGGCTTACCAGAGTAGATAATTGCGTATGTAAGCCAACTATTGCAAACCACTTCTGATTACAAATACGACCGACCAATTTTATCTTGTGAGACTAGCGAGTGCATTAAACTGAAAACTAGGTAGGTGAACCTTGTAGGCTGGAAAATACCGTTAGGCAATGAGGGACTTTCATTCCATTTATGATACATTTGCGTTACAGTGAGCCACTAATTGCAAGACTTGAAAATATCTCAAAATATTGATTAGGCCTGACTCGGCCTGAGGTCAACTTTAAGCAAAACTAGCACAAGGTGCATTGACATTATAAATTACTGCGTAAGGACTGGACGGACGGCATGTTAAAATGACGCCTCAAACGTGGTCCCAAAACGGTCTTTCCTAAGCCGAAGTGAACTAGTCCATGATCGGCTCTCTTCGGGTGCGGTCGTAAATTTTATTAAAAGCTTTATTTATGTTCTTTATACCTCGAAAATACCACGCCGCTTATACAAGGTTACGGTAACGAGCAGACTACACCGATTCTCTGTATGGCTAACGCGTCGAGCAAATGTTCGGACGACCGTATCTTTAGTTTTTATATCAATGACAAGGTGTCAACTTTAAGTAAAAGTGCTATGGTAGTTCAAGTTTTGGCAAAATAATTAGTGCATCTTAGTGCTTAGGTAGGTACCTACCCTCCTATTTCTACTTATCTCTCTGTAAACTCTCTACATAATCAATTTCACTTTATCATAATCTATACTTCCGTGAACTTTGCTCCAACGCAGCTCATAACATAAGCAAACAAAAGATAGCACGTACCCATAATCTATGCATTTAGAAGATAATTATTGCAATGAACCACGGTCCACAAATAGAGAGAGATAACATAGTCCACGCCGCAATTAGGTAAGCAACCGTCTGATTTCCTCAACCTTGACTGCAGTTGAGTAATTAGCGATCATTTATTGCTTGTTAGATGTACTGTAGGTGGCTAATGATAATATTGTTTACTAGGCAGTTTTCTATTCCTTTATATCGCGTGTTAGAAAATGATTGGTGCATATTGGAGGAGCGCCCGGTTGTGTAAGCTGATTAGAATTTTGTGCTGAATTGAAATGTTTATTGTGCTGAACTAGCTGATTTCGGTAGACATACGCGGACCTCAATATAGGTAAACAAAAGGGGTGAATCGACTTAATCTAATCTCAAAGTTTGTTTCTTGATTAATATTGATCCGGAAATAGACTTTATACTTCGACCAATTCGACTTTACATCATAATAAAGTGTGACTGTATCGGTTGTAAGAATTCAAACGTTAAAAACTGATAGATTAATATGAATGATTGACCGTTTCTCCTTCGGCTATTTGAACTTTGGTATCGCGACTGTGCCAAAAAAAGTACCTATAAAAAAATTCATTTTTTTTTAGTTTTGGTAAGAAATCAAAGCGCAAAGATTCAATCTGATGATGACATTGAAATATTAATCCATTCACTGTAGGCGTATCACTTCATAGTCATTATCTTGAAATGGCAGACAGACCTATTCTCTTCCTCAATTTTATCTATTACTCACACGAACACATGTTGACTAGAAGGCACGAGGTTCAAATAAATGTTATCTTACTTATCATTCAAACGTAATAGATTTAGTAAACAATATTAACTATTTATTCTTCCTATCTACACATAAAAATGAGTCTATGAAGAAATCGTGTCATGATCACAAAAACTGTAACAAATATTTGCTTCTTATTTACTTCTCTCGTATCTTCAGAAACTATTGCAACATGCTAAGGAGGACATATTAGCTAAGGTGGTAAAGTGGATCAGTGCTCAGGGTGCCATGGGTACTCCTTACAATTCAAGTATCGTTTTATAGTGTTGGTACTTGAATGTAGCTTCCGTACGTCTGGCGCCCTGAGCACTTTGTTAAGAGGCTGCTGTTGAACTTGACTTATTCAGCCATTATAGGTAGATTCTAGATACTAGGTAGCTACTACCGTTTAATAATTATAGTAGTCTATCTATTTAGGTTAAAAAGAATATTTTGGTCTAAATAAATTAATAATAGAAAAACAAGAAAGGTATTTCCCAACACGTGTTATACTTTGGCCTCTATTAAATTGGATACAATAATCTACCTCCCGATATCAGCACTAAAATAGGCTGTTTGATAACTTTTATATGACTTTGCGGTCAGCCTAAGCCTTTTAGGGGTTTGGCCACGTCAGATGATATTAATTTAGGTACTGACCAAAGTCCACAAAAACAAGCTCAAAAGCGACGTAATCGATTTGTGAAATTTTTGGACTTTGTCACTGTGACCTCTTCCGAACTCAGATCACGTAAGTAGGTATCATGCAATAGGCCGGGTCTACTTATCTAATCAATTTTACATTTTGTTGCTATGGATATCTACTCTTGTTCCAACCACATTAACCCATTGGAACTTTTAACCATTGCCTAAGAATGTGATGAGGTCAATATTTCAAATAAGCAGGCAGGTACTCTCTATCAAGATGCACATACTCTGATGTCTTAGGCCCCTACCATACCAAACCTGACCGACGTGGTCGTGAGTGCTCTAATCTAACTGTCTACGCCTGATATACAAAACCGGTAAGAACTATGATATTGTGGATCGGCTGCGGTCATCAGACAGTGAGTGCCTAATTTACAGAAATAAGTCCTCGAAAAATCTTACCTGCCGTGTACAACGGATTGGCGAACGTAACAACCAGGCCAGCCTTCATAGCTCCATGGATAAGGACAACAAACTCGGGGAGGTTTGGCAGAATGAGGCCGATCCTCTCGCCAGGGGCCAGCTTCAAGTGGCCAGCGAGAGCTCCTGCGCATCTGTCGATCATCATCCGCATCATACCATAGTCGTAGCCACGGCCTGATGCACCGCATGTCTGGGGACAGTTGAGAAACAGTGACTTGGTAGTTTTTTGGAAATGTTATTGCTTGGACTTTTCAATATTGATAGCTTAGGTCGCATTTTTTTGTGCATACTTAGGTTGACATTACGATACTATAAGGGGTCTTTCTCCGTGAGCATTAATGTGTGCAAGAAAATCTTACATTACATACTAAACCTATTTTGCTTAGGATTCGAATTTCTTGTCATGTTAAACGCACCAAGTAGACCGTCACCTACCTACATCCTACATCGATTTCATGGTATTTTACAGGGCCCTGGATTTGTCCTTCGATAAATTCACGACTGTCTTCATTCAAACTTACGACTGTGGGACGTCGGAAGCCCATGACCTAGGTCTTGTATCGTCCTTATTTATAGAGATAGAGGAACCCGGTAGTGCAAAGTACAGTAGGTAAAGCAACGTCATGTTACATTATCTGACCGTAAATTATGGATGTAAATAAACTAGATTCAAGTACAGCACGTGGTCCGAAATGTAGGTCATTGGACTTTGCCCCGTATTTATAGACAAACGTAATAAAACGTATAATTATGTAACCTTTATATGCACAGAAATGTGCTCCAAAGTCCAGTGTTTGATATTGAAATAACGTATAGAAACTGGTACAAGAATATTTGGCACGAGATCCGAATCGTGGGAGGCCCTTCATCTTTTTATTCAATGGTAAAAAATGTGATGAAGTTTGGAATAATAACAACACTTTAGTTATTCGGAATTTTAGATGTCGTGTCGTTACAAATCATTCTGTTGACGTAAATATATGGGTAGGCAGGTAGGTAGCATACACCTTACATGATATTATTTATAGATTTGAAAACCATTAAGTATAGTACAACTACTAAAACACGTTTCTAAATCACGTGGCCACATCGTAATTTGCAATTGACTTTTCTGCTCTTTATTCACAATGATCTACTGTCACTTAAACCTGAAAATTACCGTAATTTTATACAAATTCATCTTACACGAAGGGCATTAGATCAACAACATAATGGCTGTACCTTTAACGCGTTACTAACGTAAGAAGATACATAAGTAAGTAGGTACGTAATAATACGTGTTCTACAATGAATAAAACATACATAACTCATAGCCATCAATAATGCTATGACAACAATTTCCTTATTTTGAATCATTTGTGGGGAAATATTTTCTATTTTATCACCCTTACGTATCTAGCCTATGAGCTGTGCTATGGGTAGGGACCTATCAAAGCATTTGTTGTTGCAATGGAGGATATTAAAATAGTACACAAGTCATAGTCTTTCCATTTTATCACACTTATAGGTGCCTATCAAGCCTATAGATACCTAAGTATTTGTTGTTGTTGTAAATGTAGTTGGGTAGCCTATAAATCCATTTTATGTCATGACTTGCCCACAACCAGTTATGTGTTATTGAAATAGCATACAATTTGAAGTGGTGAGTTTTTATGGCTGACGTGGGATAAAGAAAAAAAACTTTGAATACCTAGCAATTAATTAAACTCCTTATTCAATTTTAAGATAAGTAATTAATATATTTCTACCGAACTGTGATAAGCATGTGGGTAATATTATTTTATTCATTTTACCACTAGATAATTGTGTCACGTGCTGAACTGCTCACCTAGTCTTATAATAATAGTCATTAACATATCAGCAGTTTCTATTGTTCTTTGCCTTATACTTAGGTAGGTAGTTAAATCTAAGTATCTACCAACTAGGTACATAGTTACACCTAGTACTAAATCACTTATTTGTATCTAGTCAAATCAAATATCAAATTAGATCATAATTACGGCTAGAACCAGTTGTTGCAATTGTGACAGAATAATTTAGCGGAATAAGCGATTGCGGGTTCGATTCCGACTAGACGTCGGATAGAAAAAGCAGACGGTCGCTAAAAAGCCGGTTGCTATGCACTATGCACCACAACGAATCTATTAGAACGGTTGACGTTAGCAACTGTAATCATAGATGCACATGTAAGTACAATAACCCTCCTTTTGGGCTTCGCCGCAGTCGGGTAGAAAAAACATTGCCAACGTCAAAAAGTATTTTCAATAACTCAAAAATCACTAAGAAAACCCGCAACAATACTCTTGTTAATTATGATATCTTTTCCAATTTTGTGAGATGCATGTTTGGCACCGCGTAGACATTTAGCCCTAACCTTCAAAAGCGAACTAATAATAAGTCCCTATCACTCTCGTATAACATCCGTACCTATATATCAGCGAACTTTGTACTAGGAACAATATTCTATTGCAGTCCGCAATGCACTCGGATTTAATAGTTTTTAATTGAACATAAATAACTAGACTCGTTGTCAAAGAGCTAAGAACTACTTGGCATAGTGATTGGACTACAAGTTGCGTTCCAAAGGTCGGAATGTTTTTTTTTAATTCTTTACATTATGGTATTCTTTTGGAAGGGTCTGTTCCCTAAATCCTGGACTTTTTAAATATATTGCAGAAAAAAAGATTCGAATATTATAGCAGTATTTTCGAACTACTTCCAGTAGATATTGTTACATAAATAAAAAAATAGAGGGTACTTACCACAGATGGTGCATCCGCCCATTCTTCAACGTCCGAAAACACAAAATCAGTCAGGGTATCCTTCCCGACTTGAATTTCACCCCATGGTGAGTTTAAACATTTACTGTCCGCTACTGTAGCAGTTTGAGTAGCTAAACTTCTACTCAAGAGACGGCTGTACGACAACAGTTGTCTGTTAACTTTTTTCCCATGTTTGGCACAAACGAACGAGTTAAGAATTTGCCGCGCTAAACTCCCGCGCAAAACTTTCAAATTGGACATGTTTCCGCTGCAATGTTTTCCCGCGAAGCGTTAGCGCGTCAATGTTAGCCGCCGCTTCCACCGGCGGGTTTTGGCGCGTTCTCCGCTCGCGCCGAGGGCAAGGTCCATTTACTTATTTAACCTGTTTGTTGTGGCTGCGATGAAAAACTCATAGTAAACAGTAGGTTACGCGTTACGACAGCAGTTTGTTATCTTTGTAGTAATGAATGAGCCACGATACCATTCGCTACGTGCGTTTGGATCACTGCGGTAGTGCCCAGTCTACTGATAATACCGCGATTACGAACCAGACTTGTATCGGTAAGGCAGTAAATAAAATGCAATATTAAAATAACAACAACCATTTTATTTGTGTCAGACAAAAATGTTCCATTACCCGTTTGTCACTCTATGATTTAAAAACCTTACCAGATAAAATTTTCATAAATTATGTAACAATTCGACATTTCTACATTTTGAACACATGAAGCCCATATTATTGAATTTTGTTTTATGCTACATCATAAATAAAGTATACTATCACCTACTTATATATTTATCACAACTTATTCAGGCTAAATAACGGTGGCGAAGGGTTTATTTATTGCACGATCACTTTCGTTCCTTGCTAAAAACATTACCTACATCTGAAGGGTGCCAACGGGACCCTATTACTAAAATTCCGCTGTCTTTCTGTCCGTCCGTCTGACACAGGGTTTCTGAACTGTAATACGTAGACACTTTAAATTGTCACGAAGTGTGTTATTAAAATAATTGAATTAAAAGAAATAAAGTTCAAAACTAAATGGGGATCCCCATACAAAAAGCGTGTATTTTCGGCGTTTTGAGGAACTCTTCGTTTGTGAGTCCGATTCGCACTTGGCCGGTTTTGACATAACGTCACGTCTGAAATCCTCGAAGGGTTAGGCAGAGGTGTACCTAATAGTACCGGTTTTTTATTATTACTGTTAAACCAACTTTAGTTTCTGCACACATTTTTCGACCAGCTGTCCTTATAAAACTTGCACCCTTCGCGACTGTAAATAGCACATACGTTTATTTACAAAACATTTTACTATTTATGCTATAAAAATTAATAAATTATAACAGAAAATAGGTATAGAACCTACCTAATACAAAATAGGTATAGTTTAACATACTTTCAATAAAAGATAACTCAGCATACATAACAGTACATTGATCACTAAGTTTAAATAAAACAAAAACAAGTATTTAAAAATAAATTAAACTACTTCTTTCAGTATCAACAAAACTCGTAACATTCGTGGCAGTGAAGCTTACTTTTGTCCGTCCTGTCTACTTTTTTTGGAGAATGCTTGGTGGTTGATAAGGTCTTTGAAGAATCCTCCTGGTTTTGCGATAAGTTCGGGATATGGTCCTTTTTCGACTATGACTCCATTTTCCATGACCGCAACTTCGTCTGCTGACTGTATAGTACTTAGTCTATGGGCTATGGTGAGAACGGTTCTATCTTTGCTGATGTCCTTCAATGCTTTGTCTACTAAATATTCGGAGTAAGCGTCGAGTGCTGAGGTAGCTTCGTCTAAGATAAGTATTCTCGGGTCCTGTAACAAGGAAAATATAACTCATTTTAGTCACATCCGCGTTTACACACTATCTTGTGATAACTACGTTTTAAATAAACGATATCTTTGATTGATTACGCATCTTATCTTATCTGAAAGAATTATAATTTAAAATGGGAATTATTATAGCTGCGTAGGGCTTTAATTACTTCCTACAACTAGTTTTAGCCAGTTCGATTATAATCACCACTAGCCGTGTGACCACCGATGAACAAAAGGCAGGTCGAGTTTGAAAACGATTATAGCGATCCAAAAACAACTCACATTAGTGAAACCCCAAACTCTCTGAATATACCTAGTTTATTTTGTTTTTCTGTGCAGGGCAAAGGCCTTCCGTCCGTTTTAACATTCTTCTCTCTATTGAGCCCAAGCCTTTATAGCTCTTTGAAACTAATACCTATTTAAGAATAATGCTAACTTTTGTGCGAATCTCAGTGGCTCAAACTATCCCGACTTAGTACTACAATCTTTTAGTTTTTAACACTTTTAGCTTATAAAATAAAATCATAGAAGTTAAATTTGACCCACTTCCCGGTTTTCAATTGAACTGAAATTTGGCATATATGTTTATTTTGGATGACGATGCATGGCTAGCTAAGTGTCGTCCTTCGTAATTCAATATGGCAGACTCCTAAAGATGGCGGACAAATTATTTTTTATGCATTGCCATGATATGGGTATCAAATGAAAGGCTTTGCTGAAAAGAATACAAGAAATACAATGACGTCACTCTAAAGAGTATTTTTTAAGTTTTGTTAAACTCATTATCTGCCTAGCCTTTTCACAACTATGTTGGTATCGGTTTCCAGTCTTACCAGATGCAGCTGAATACCAGTTTTTAGTATTCTTATACTATAATATTTTAATTACATCTAACTATCGCATTGCAGTGAACTTTATTGTCATTTCAATAATTTGCTGCTGTCAACGGTGAAATAAGTGGGATGAAGTCTTCTCTTGAACCTTTGAGAAAACCATGACCGTGTTTAAAGTTTAATTTGAGTAGGTTAACCTGTCCTAATTTAAGTAATTCTTAAATTACCCATGAAAAGGGACATGTTAATTACATTAAACGTGTTTTGATAATGATTTTCATTCATTTAAAAGGGACAAAATACGTTTTAAATTAGCTGTTTTGTTCACATTACTTAATTAAATATTCATTAATATTAACCAGATTCAAGTTATTTTGTTTGTTTCGGTTCCAATTAGTTTTTGTGATTTTTTCAACAATAGGATGTTTTTCCCACATATATAAAAATATCAGCGATGTTTTTGGGTAGAGGTTACGTAAATTATGTTGTTACCTAAACGGATACAGAGGGATCCACACTTCTAGAGGTCAGCGCAAACCGGGCCGGCACGGCAGGGCATTTTATATTTGCCCAACCTAAATTCATACGTAACTAGTCGTAACAAGATACAGATTTCAAAGTTCAATGCCACAAAGGAAAATTCTATTAGATACCTTGGATTGAATCTATAAAAATTGGAACTTCAATCTCGTTAGCACTAGCTACGTATGAAATTATGAATTGATAAAATGCCATGCCGTGCCATCCCCAGTGTGTGCTGGTCGTAAAACGTAGGATTTTTGGACTTTCTGGTTTCTTAAATGTTATGTTATGTTGTTTTCCGCAAAGTTACGCCTGATTCCATAACTTATCAGTTTCTTTATTAGAACTCTAGACGGTGTACTATGTCCCAAAACAAACTAAAATTCGGAGACATATTGTGGGAACATTATAGACTCTATAATGTTCCACACTGTTGACAACACATGTCTTTTTAACATAGACTAATAAAAGATTTTTATATGCCAATCAGACCAGACTACACCAAACATCTTTCTCGATCTCATTATTAGAGTCTTCCACACCATCGAACGGTAGTTACAAAAGTCGACATCAGTTGACTACCACACTTGATTAATGCTCTTAGCATGACCTGATCGTGGCTATTATTCAGTCTTCGTACTTCATCTGTTGCCTCCTCACCTAACCAGGTATTCTGCTTTAAAGTGTCGCTTTGAGGAAACGGACATAAGATTAGCATCTGCCTAGCCCTTTACCTACTATGGAGTCGGCTTCCAGTATAACCGTATGCAGCTGAATGCATGAATGCAGTATTTTACATGGGGCGACTACTTATCAGACCTCCACAACCCAATTAGATATTGAGTAATATGCTACCTCTTGGTAACACTGGTTGCCAGAGTTTCGGGCCACTGACTACCTGTAGACTGTTAAAGATCTTCAACTGACAGCCGGGACCAAAACCTTATCGTACTTTCCGAGGCACGGAGGAAACTCGGTATATAAGGGGTGGTTACTCATCCACGGCCCAACCTGACGATCGACCCGAGGGGCTGGTATTACTTAGCCCAAGTATACGTACCTTAACGATGGCCCTAGCTATGGCGACCCTCTGTTTCTGCCCACCGCTGAGCTGCCCTCCCCGGGCGCCGACCTGTCGCTCCCACCCCTCACTAGTGGCCACCACTAGCTCGTGCAAGTGCGCCGTTTTAGCTGCCGCTATCCAAGGGCTGTCCTGTGAACAAAGATAGCAATTGAGTGAGTTTTTTTTATGTTTTCAGGTATCTAACAAGTGAGTTGTCAAAGAGTAACGTTAAAATGTTTCTTTAATCCAGTTGCTTGCTTTGGTGCAATAGCATCATAATATGTCAAATCACCTTGATTTAAAAAAGGCGACCACCTTCGGCCCCAAACCACACAAGGAGCTCCATGGTTGTTGAATGAAATTATCACTACAGATAAAAATATAATGCTACTTAGCCGAAAAAAACATTAAAATAGAATCAAGTGATATGTATGCTCATGTTTTTTACAGTAAATCTAAAATCTGTATACTCAGTAAATCAATAAATATATCTAAGGATGACTTTACACTATATTTTTTTTGTTATCTCTCAAAACATCAAATATCTGCCTGAGAACCAAACATTGGAAAACATTCATCAACCCGCACTGGGCCAGCATGGTGGTTTGTAGCCTCATACAGAGGAGGCCTGTGTCCCAGCAGTAGGAACATTACAGGCTGATTATGCTTTTCCATTATTAGACTCCTAACGGTTTCCAGTCTAACTGAATGCAGTTGAATACTAATATTTTACATGGAGCGACTGCCTTTTTGACCTCCACAACCCAGTTAGTACTGGGTAATACGATAACCCTTGGTAAGACTGGTCAGACTCACTGTACAACACTGTAACTGTAACAACTGTCAGAGATCTATATATTTATTATTGTATTTTAATTTGTATTTATATATTTTGGTATTTATCTATCGGCCTTGATGCCTGAAAATAAATTGATTATTATATATTATTTATATATGATAGCCGAGACCAAAAGCTTTGACGTGCTTGCCGAGTCACGGAGGAAGTTGAGCATGTAATGAGTGGTGGTGGGTGGGGGGTAATGGGTCATTTACGGACCAACCTTGGCAAGCGGTGGCCAACCTAAAAATGGGCCCGAGCACCTAAAAGAGTATGCTGAGTGTGCGTATTAATCAATGTCACGCTATCTTTGTTCCTAACCGTGACTGTCACATTTTTATAGGCTCTTATACTCACGATGAGTTTAAAACTATTCTGTTATCTAACTATGTACTAATTATCACTATTACGTGTCTATATTTACAATCTGAAGTGATTACGTTGCGATAGTACTATTGCGCAATTTTGTTTATTTATAAACCACTGCAGTATTAAATTATGTATATAGTTCGAACGTAAATATGTTAATAATATCATCGACACACGTGATCTACTTAAGAACAATCTCAAACTAAGTTTACTCATATATTGAATAAGTTTGAGAACTTAACTTTAGAAAATTCATCCCCTTAAGTTAAATAGGCGATGATGGTTTGCATGGAAGTTTGTCACATGTAAAAACCCATTGAGAGCCGATTTAAAATATAAATTCTTAGAATGTACGTAGACTGGACGTAGTCCAATTACTTCGAAGTATCCAGGAGTGTTTCCAATCTTACATTCGGTATGCAATCTTAGATCTATGGTGTTCACATCAGATTGTAGGTTTCCATTGCGCACTGGATCTGATCCAAATTCAGAAACGGACGGTCGAAAGTGTCCGATGTATAAAGTGTTACATAATAAATCCGAATTTATTTTGTGACGTTTTGTTTGGCTCCTTTTTGCTATGATTCGATTCAGATGCCTTTCTCTACATTAAGGCTGCTCAACTAATCTTTCAGGTTTGAACTGGTGGGTCATCTAGTAAATAAAACTTGCATATTTAACAAATCTTACAGTTACGCAAACCTAGTTTAATAATAAACCCCAACCACGCGCGCGATCTTTGTAGAGGTTTTTTGTGAAAACAATTTATCAATATTTGCCTTGACTAAGTCGATAAGACTTATGCATTAAAGTTCCAGAACAACTAAGATACATTGGATGCAATAGCAGGCGCAGCGAGCTCGAAAATTTTTATCACTGCGCCTCGAAAATGTTTTATGTTCTTTCTGACCAATTAAGCTACAAGATGACAGGCTTAAAGAGTGCCTGTAATAAGTACTGCTTCGATCGCGTTTAAAATTCTCAAAAGACTAGTCAGATGACCGCTATTGGCGGGCCACATAGTGCCCGTGGGCGAAGGGTTGAGCCCTTGCGCCCAGAAATTGAAACCTTGAATATCGTTTATACATGTATTGGTACGTATATTATTTATTACGATTAATTTTAAAATGATAGCAACCCTCGACGTAAATACTTACTTTATTTTTCTTTTCTAATAATTCTTCATCAACAAGATCATCGTCTAAAGCCCCATAGAGTATATTCTCCTTTATGGTCCCACTAAATAATACTGGTTCCTGAAATAAATAAAAATATACAACAATTATTGTTTTGTAAGAGAATACACTTGTGACCAAACAGTGGATAACCTTTATGTCAAGAGATAAACAAACGTGTTGGGTTTTAAGTAAATTATTCACGTGACTATCAGACGATTAACTTATCAATTAGGTTAAAATGTAGTAAGACTGCCCCAGTATATTATGAAATCACGTTCGATGGATTCTTGAAGTCCACAAAGCCTTGTCCCCGACAGCTCTCTGCTACCATTGGTGAGGACTAGCCACAAAAAAAAAACATCTATCCAAAAGCCAACATCATCATTAGCTTATAGAAGCTCACGATTGGCCATACATTTCTCCGACTACACGTCTTCAGCTTGGCCAAACCCACCGTCATCACGTCATCAATATCTGCCGGAAAACGTGAACTACAGGACATAGGAGGAGGCTTAATTCTTGCACAGTTTATCTTTAGTGTTGCAATGGTCCGGAATTAGAGATGTACGATACGTACTTGCGTACCCTAACTGTACTCATCATCGTCATCTGCCTAGCCTTTTCGCAACTACGTTGGGGTCGGCTTCCAGTCGGGATGTAGCTGAATACAAGTATACGGAGCGTCTGTCTATCTGACTTGACAACCCATTTAGTACTGGGTAATGTGATAACTGTTGATGTTATGGGTGGTAATCGGCGAAGGTAAACGATAATAATATGGTGACTTAAAAAACTTGTATTTTCGGAAAGATATGGATAAATATGAACAAACGATAAACCACGTACAAGCGCACCCGCTTGCAATGCTTGCATGGACCCAACTGCCGGTGTCTTAGGTGGGGGTCCAGCGGCCCTTACATCTATACTTACAAATGTATGCTAACAATAACCCTTTGGTAAGACTGAATGTCTAGACTTTCAGGTCACTGACTACCAGTAACGACTGTTAGTACTACAAATAACAGCGGCTTAACGTGCTTTCCGAGGCACGGAGAAAACTCTGTATGTAATGGGCGTGGTTTAATCTGATCATTGATCCGAGCGCCGCTCTAAAATTACTTATCATCTTCCTGCCCTTATCCCACTCTATTTGGGTTCGGCGCAACACGTTTTCTTCTTCCATTCTTCCCTGTTACACGTCAAGGTGGCATTTACTCCTTTCTCATTCATATCATTCCTCACACAATCCATCCATCTTTTATTTGGCCTTCCTCTCCCTCTCCATCTATCAATATTTATATCCATCACTTTTTTAGTCACATGCGTTTCATCCCTCCTCATTACATGACCATACCAAGATAAACTTACCACTCTAAAATTACTAAATATTCAAATTAAGCGAACATTTCAAACATACCTGACTAACAAAACCAATGTGACTCCTCAGCCATTTGGGATCCAAATCTCTTATATCGATGCCGTCCAGTAGAATCCTGCCCTTATCAGGGTCATATAACCTCATTATCAATGCTGCTACGGTACTCTTCCCACAACCAGACCTGCCTACCAGGGCAACCGACTTCCCAGGATGCAGGTGCAAGTTCAGACCCTTTATTAAAGGTGCATCTATATAGTTATAGAATACGTTTTCTAATATAAGTTCGCCTTTTGGCTTCGTTGCTGGTTTCAGGCCTCCTGAAATTGATAGAAAATGTTTTTTTTTAATGAAAAGTTGTGAGTATTTTTTTTTCTTGAAGATAAAGAGAAATCTTATCAAGTTGAACTAGAAAATACATAGTTTTAGGAGAAGTAAAAATTCAATATTAGTTGAGGTATCAAATTGAACGTGATCAAATAAAAAAGCATTGAAATAAAATAGTTTCAAATAATCACAATCATCGACAATATTTCAAGAGTTAATCTTAAGTTTTTGCATCCCAACGTGAGAATCATGTTGTCATTTCATATCACACAACACTTCTATTTTATTAGTAAGTAGGGTAAAGCGAATGTACCTCAACGCTAGCTTATTGCCATCAACCGGGTACAAATCTAGTCTCCGTGACGGCTACTGTGAAATTATCCAGATGGAAAAGCCCAAAAACACTTTGCCCACCCGGGAATCGAACCCAGGACCTCATGCTAAGCAATCCACCACTTGGCGACCACTAGGCCAACGAGGCAGTCAGGCTGTTAGGCCTACTGTATCAATAAATCATAGGTTTATTACCTGAAACAGGGATAGCAGGAACCCTATCAATAATATCCCACAACCTGGTAGCAGCGCCGACTCCCTTGTTCAGCTCTGTATAAAAGGTGCTCAAGCCTCCAATACTAATCCCCACATACGCCGCATACAGCAGGAAAGAGGTCAGATTGCCCACCGACAGCTGTTCCATAGCGACCATACCCCCTCCGTAGTACAACACCAGGATTATGATCGTGTTCCCTGCGAGGCCCGTCTGTGATTATAAGTTGATAATGTATCAATAAGGAGAGAGCAGGTTACTAGATAATGTCCCGGTTTTATATCCAATAAAAATGTCTTAGATTAACAATGGGCAGCATAAACCAAGGGGTCTAAAAGCGTAAAATTTTGCACAAGTTCCTTACATAGAAAAGTTTAGCACTATGGAAGTATTTTTTTAAATCTCCTTAACCTCCTGTTGAACGTCCGCTAACATTGCTTGAATGTCTTATGATCCACCGGGTGCTCATAAGGACACTCGAGGGATTAAAGGGGTTTAATAGGGGTGAAAGTTCTTTTTATGGAAAATCGTACAAATCGTACTGGACACACGGCTTTGGCTGTTTTTGAAATGCTTTAAGTCTTTATTTTCATAGTTTTATTCCGACTAGACTGAAAATTGAAACATTCGTTTAACGATTCAGTTCCAAACTCCCAATTAAACCGGATGGAAGAAATCGAGAAAAAGAAAATCGCAAAGAAATGCGTTTAAGAAAAAGAAAGGTTAATAACCCTACTTTTGGGCCGCAGTCGGGTAAAAAGATAACTTTAAAAATTCAAAAGGAAAACTAGAGACAAAATTATCATCAAAGCAGTTCATAACTATTGGAAGTTACGAACTTGAACCAGTAATTAAACTGCTAACATTTAACCTGTAGTTATAAGCAAAGTGGGTAAGCATTCCTACATAAATTATGTTATTAAGTAATTGTTTTTAGAAACATTATTCATAATTCATAATTTATTTATTTATTGTTTGTTTGTTACAGGTAAACATAAGATCTTACAAATAGTGTTGTTTGTATCACTGTAACATACCCATGGGGTGTACAATATTTATATTATTATACAGTATAACAACACAAACTTTTAAACATTAACATTTAGAACCATAGAAAGAACTTACGAATCCATAGAAGCTGCCGACCGCTAGCGACTCCTTGTAAGCGAGTGTCAATAAGTTCTCTATTCGTTGTCCGTAAGTCTCACATTCTGCCTCCTCTTTACTAAATGCTTTCACAGTCTTTATATTTGATATCTTTTCTTCGGCCAACTGTAAACGTTATATTGTAAAATTAAATACCGACGTAAATTTTCAAACATTACGGACACAAGGGTAAGTATGAGTGGTCAACAATACTGCAAGCCCATAAGCTTAAAAGGGCAAGCCAAGCTTTTGGGGTTCTAAGGCAAGCCCGCCACACTATTCTCAAAACATTCCAACTCCTGTAACAACAGTGGCGACCACCAGAAAAAGCGCCGAGACAATCGCTCGACGAAGCCCCAGAGAAATAATTTAACTGTCTTGAATCCCGCAACGAAATTAATCAGAAAAGAATAGGAAAAACATAGTTTCACTTCCCACCATATCCACCAAAAGATGAACAGAACAAGGCCAATAGGCACAAAGGGGAGCTTTTAGTCTTGTATTCAAGTATCGCCTCTAGTAGTTATGTATGTGAATAGTAGATTTCGTCAATTGTAGTCGACCATATTCTCAACGCCCTGCATTGCTTCTGAAATATTACACATGGAAAACCTAGAACCTTTTTCCTAACACGTTTTGTTTGACCTAGGAATCGAACCAAGGACGCTCAGAAGACGCCTATCCGACCACTAGACAAACGGGACAATAGGAACAAAATTATGTAAATAAACAACTATCAATACGTCATATATACATAATAATAATATGTTAATGAAAATAATACAAATAATAGCGTGTTTTTTTTATTCATAAAACACACGCACTTGTATTGTGTCAGTATAATACTCGTGAATGTTTTAGCGCGAAACATATTATTATGTATTAATTTTCATGTGCTATCTACATAATGTTGCTTTTTTACTGTATGATGTTCAAGATAAGGATAAAAGCTAATATGCAATAATGAATAAAATGTTATCATCATATGAAAACGATATTGACGGAAAAATTTGGAACCCTTTTTTATGAAAATTGCTACTTGGTTTACGCCGTTTTGGGTATACCAACCCGCACTGGATCGCGGACCATTCCCTTTCAAAAACTGGGACATTATACGCTGATTGTGTTATTTATGATTTTAGTATGTATATGTCTTCCTGTTCGATGTATAATTCAAATCAGAAGCATGCTAGTTCATAGTTACTAGGCGGCGATCCGACGCAGCAAGGACCCCCACTGACCAATATAATTTGTACAAAATGACCTAAGAAGAGGGGACAAAAAAATTTACACCCAGTTCAATGAAATAATCATACCTCACTAGATTCGGCCAGTGCATCCTGTAGTTGCCTCGTGATGCCGCGTACAAATCTTCCGTATATGACAGCCAACATTGACACAGGCGGCACCACGCATAGCCCAATCAGTGCCAGCGATGGAGACATGTAGAACTAAACAAAATATTGACATCATTGGCATCTCTTTGAATATTTTCTCGGCTCGATAGTAAGAATTTAAGTTAGTCATATAGAGGTGCGACTTGATTGCGGTTGATCGACGTCGTCTTGTCGGCTTTGATCGCTTCTAAACACAATCGGTAACCTCAGCGATTGAACTGACAAAGATCGTTCATCGACTTCTACACCACCGATCTACATCAAAAACAAACATTCGATGCGTGCAACACTGTAGATATGTATGTTTAGTAACAATAAATCGTAACTCTGATTGATCGACTTCGATATAGTTGCACCTTCCTACAAATAAAATCTCATTTCATTGTATACATAATACTTAGGATAAGCTGGCCTGCACTAATGGCTTTACTTATCGTGATTGATATCGAAAGTAGAATTATGTAAGCGGAGATTAGAAGTTTGCTTATTATTATAAGTATTTTAATTAGCCTATTATTTCCCTAAAGAAACAAGTTAGTCATACTATTAAACAAATTAGTGCAATAAATGGGACTTCAACATAACTGGCGAAATGTGGGTGTACTATTAGGTACACCTCTGCTTAACCTTTCTGGGATTACAGGCGTGATGTTATGTTAAGATATTTTAACTGATTTTCAGATACAAATTCAAAAAACGTAAGGTCTACTAGTTTCCAGAATCACTATGCAGCAAAAATAATTGGAGTGAATTGATCAATCCAAAATTATCATTGTGACTTGTAAGAGAAATCTGACTTATCACCAGACAATTCTAAAACATTAGACAAACATCATATGTAAGTACACACTACAATACATAAGCATTATCTACTGCCGTACATTTGGGTCACTGTGAAAGTGAGAGAGATGATGCAATCTGACCTCAATTTTACTACTGATATAAAATGATAGTGGGACCAATGATTTATAATATTAGAATCTTCAATTCATTGACCACTTCAAATGGTTAAGACAACAGTAAATAGAAACTACACATACAGCTGAACTTGGAGGTCTGCCATAAAATAAGTTCATAAGCCAGCAAGGGGGTCATTGTGTTATACACTTTAATACTTTTTGATGTTGCTAGTTAAATTAATGTTTCATTGCATTATTCAAGCGTAACTTGCTGGACCCAGGCTCGGGTCAGGTCCAGATTATAGCAGGTGTAATTTTGTGTATTTATATGGACAACTGACAACAAATGATCAGCTTGCAAGAGAAAACCAACCTGCACCCTTTCCACACAGTGCAACATAAACAAGAAGCAGCCTGTTTGTGTTATGCCTATGTTGCAGAGCAGATGAAATTTTCAAACTTAAAGGGTATCAGATTATTAAAAATGTTCTGAACAGTGATTGAAAGTGTGTTCCACAGTCAGGATTGTATCTTGCTAAGGAGAAAACTGTATATGTATAAAAATATCTTACCATCATTCCAGTTCCAGCTCCTACCATAAACAGTGAACGTAACCCATCACTGACATTCTGACTGAGGTTACGTCCAACAAGCTGTGTGTCTGCCGATAACCTGTTGACTAGCTCTCCTGTGGATGTTTTACCGAACCAAGCAGGTTCTTGTCGCATTATTGCAGCATATACTTGTTTGCGAAGTGACTGTGTCATTCTTTGGCCTGAAATAAACATGGTAAATGGTGTTTTTTATACTTTCATATCAAGTTCAGTTTTAATAATATTTAGTAAGGTTGTTATTTTGTTGGATTTGTTTATTTTAGGTTGATTTGTTACTTTGTTGATACTAAATATTATTTTTTGTACTGTTTCTACATTCTTATCAACACCATTGGGTTAAGTTCAGTAGGTTACAGTCAAAAGCTTATCATAAAATAAATAATTAGAAAATAATGTAATTTCTTTACCAAACAAATATGGACAGCTGCAAAGATTATATGTTTGGAAAGGGAATGATATTCTGTGCAGACTTCAAATAAATAGGTATAAAGGCAAAAGAATAATATGGCTATGATTTTCAAACAGACAAAAATGATTACACCTTCAGAATAAAATCTTACTAAAAGTTTTCACATTGAGATTTAAGAAATCATATTTTTCTTTAGTAAGTTTAGGATTGTAGTTACCTGATATAGACATTAAATACACCCTGCCAAAGTTACAGAGTCCTCCAACAAGGAATACTCCACATAACATCAGACATACAGTATCCAGCTTCTCTCGGGCAGAGCTCAGGTCACTTGTACTGCTATAAATTATATCTAGAACCTGACCCAATGAAAATGGTATGGCCATAGATACACTAGAAGATACAATTAGGAAGCCAATAGCACCTGCAAAGAAAAAACTCATTATTTCCCAAAATTTGAACACATACCTCAATAGATGATGTATACCACTTACCAGCAAGAGTCCATTTCTCTGGTTCAGCTAATGTAAATAATCGTTTCAGTTCTGATGTCTTTAATTTGACATTGATCTTTTTCGTAGTTTCTATTGGATTTTTTTCTTTTACAGTTTCGAAATGTTCGGTCTTTTTCTGAGCATCCACTTGCGTTGTGTAGCACCGAAATTTATAATTGAATAAACCATATTTGTTCGGAAAGGTCCTTTCATAAACATTTCGTATAACTGGCACCTTAAAGCGAGAGTACAACCTGGATCCACACTGCTGACATAAAGAAACTTTGGTCGGGATACTAAACAATAACTGTGAATTTTTTCGAGATATTTTAAGTTCAAAACTACTGTAAATTAGTCGTTGGAACATCTTAATATTTTTATTGGACTTTCTAACAAAAAATCAGACAAAAAAAACACCTCATCCTCCCGTAAACATGATAACTGTCAAATTGACATTTTGAGTCGTGGAAAAAAATTTTGGATGTTTTTCTCTATGGCACACTCTATGGTAAAAAGTAATTATAGATCCGATATCTTTACGTGTAGCAGCACTTTATTTCATGTGAGATCGTGGTAAATATCCTAAAATCTATAAGCTTAACTGTAACTTATTCAAGTATAGCCTTTTTTTTTCTGGTGGTTGGGAAATCATCAAATAACCCCTCCCGCTCTTGGGCAGAGCGGAAGGGAGTGTCAGACTTCTACGGAATAAAAACCACCCATGTTCCTTCTTAGCCTTTGTGCCGAGGCGACGGTATCTCTTTCGAACAACCCGCAGCCCCGACGGGGTTATCTGTGGCCTTACTACAAAATATGCTATGCACAGCGCTAGTATTCAGAAGTTCCATTTGTTCCATTACATGTCAGCTACTCCTTCCTTGTCCCTGTCCATGTGTGTCCTTCGATTGTATCCTTGCCCTTGGATATGTAACTTTCATACAGTCATAGATAACGTTATTCAGAATCGACTTTTTAAGTGCGTGGATGGCTCTCGGCATGCCGCAAGCTGTCTCGGTAGCTGCTGACACGCCACGGCCCTTGTTGCAAAATCTCTTGCACTGCCGTCTCGGGTGTACGCTGGCCTTAACTCGTCATCTCTTAGGACACCTTTCTATCCATGGTGTCGTCGACGATTTTAACTTCATTTCTCCGCATCACGTGCCCATGCCAAGGACAATAGTAGTAAAAATCTAAATAGTCCGTCAGATAGATTTCCAAAAAATATTGGACACGTATTTTTTCTTTTTTCACGTAAACAAACAATGAAGACGATACAGTGGTTTGAAAACTCGTGTGACGTCATATTCTAAAACATTAGTATTCAGACATTTTATACGATCTCCCACTCAAATCTTTGACGCGTTTTATCTTCGTCATTTTTTATTGATTTGATAAAACAAAAAATACGTATCCAATATTTTTCGATAGGTAATCTAACAGACGGACTAATTAGAATCATATATTTTTTAGTCAGTAAACATCCCTATTTTTTTTTAGATGTACCTACCCACCGTGCTAAGCCAATGATAGTATGAAAATAAAACGAGGTTCTTTATTTATTCGTGTATTAAATATTTTATATCCAGTATTGTACATAGAATTTATTTCTTCATGAATCAAATAACATTACAAGAAATACCTACACAAAAACAAATAATCAAAAAACATTGATAAATTATGTCATACCTTTTATGATATCTCTAGGATAGTTTAAAACAAAACTATAAATTCATTTATATCTTAATTTTTCACATAAATAGATAATTATTACTTGATGCATGTAAGTCAAGTAGGTACGTACATGAAAACAACGAAAATAATTCTATACAATTCAGAACCCCTTCTATCGGTGTTATAATGGCTCATGTTGAACAGACTTGAATATCCCTCGTTAGAGTCGTATACAAAACACCTATTATTACCAAATCATGTCCAACGAAATATAATACATTACAAACACGTAAAAAACAAACATGATATTCTCCGATACATGGGTTGATAAAAGAGCAGTGAAACCCAGATCATTGGAAGCCATGTTACAAGATACAATTGCGCAATATTGTTTCTTGCAACATTTGTCGCTGACAACATTGTGGCGCAACTTTTGTTTCATTGTTTTGTTCAATCTTAGGGTTTCCGATTCTGATTTTTGGGTATTAAAACTTTGCGCTAAACATTATTTTAACTTTTTGCCATGGCTATGGTCATGAAAGAAATAACATTGCAACATTTAACTTTGTTTCTTGCGAAGTTGTGCAACAATGTTGCTCCACAATATTGCACAACTTAGTACTTGTGCAAGTAAAGAGCTGTTTTATTCTTTTTAGTCTAATTTGGACACACAGTTCACGTGCAGACTTCATGTGAAGATGGAAACTGTTCGGTAGTATCAGTATCCAGCGAACTTGGGCTACAAAAATTTAAATCTATATTAGTATATTTCGTGATTTATAATGTAACAGCAACTAACTACATATTCTGTACCTATTTTATGTTTGTTAAATTAGGAATATTGCAAAAAAACGGTTTTATCAGTAAGCAGTTTTAGCTTGCAATTAGTAGATAAAGATCGTATGTAAAGTTCAAAGATATGGATTCGCGCGGTAATTCTGTGCTACACAGATCTAAATCTAAATAAACTATAATAAATAAACAACATTACACAATTCGTTTAAATAATTAAGGGACATAACACAAATATGGAATATGAGTAAAAAAATATGTTTCTACACAATAAAACGCTCGGAAATAATGGTTTTGCCATGATGGTGAAAAAATACACTTTAATGTACTATTACTAGTACATTAAAGTGTATTTTTTCACCAGTTTTTTTTCTTTGCTGTTGCACTCTAGTTTCAGACATATATGACCAGCGTCCAAAATTCAGTATTGTCGTCCAGTTTCTGTGGTTAAGTTTACGACCAGTTGCAATCGACCTTAGGGTCAACATTTCAACACACTTGCACACATCAGTAGAAACAATAAATTACAAAGTCTCTTATTTCAATAAAATTAACTGGGATCACGAGTAATAGACATCAAACATTTTTATCAGTTAAGTACGGTTCTATTAACCTAAACCATAATCATTCATCCTTCTAATGGCACAGAAAATAAATATAAGATCTAGCTGTAAATCGGAAAAAAATACTTGGTCTGGAACAAAGACATGCTTTTAACTAAATATCGGTTTCACCCACTATACCTACTAATATGCCTTCATTTTTAGTACATAAAATAAATAAATACTCCTTCATACCACAGACATTCAAACGAAATGCAAAAAACATAACCCTCCGTGTGGCGTAGTCAAGTATAAAGTGCACCATGCACAACATAAACTACAGCGACAAATTGAATACTACTTACAAGATATTCGTGATATAACTTATACATACTATAGACGAGATAACGACACGATTGTAATAAGGATACACCTGAAAAAAAAAAAAACTAAATAGTGCCTTTAAACTAATGGAACTAAAAGCAATATCACTTTTTTCTAAACAAAGCTTAGTAATATATCGATAAATTAGCTAAACAAGCTCAAATTATTATTGCACTGAAATATGCGAACAGATATTGCGAGATATATCGCTTCGTATTCATGGCAAGTCTCAAAAAAATAAATAATGACATGAACGTCAAACCATCCAATGATCTGAGAGGCTCACTAAGATCTCCATTCATTTCACACTTACCACTAAACGTAGTAACCCAACCTTATTCCAATAACAATAAAGATCATTGTTTTTATGTCCGATTTTTACACGGCAGCAACACAACAACAACCTTATCGAAACAAGAATAAAGTTCACTAATAACTTTGAAAGGACTACATTAGTGTACAATGTGTACATCAATTCCCAAATAAAACTCGCAATATCTACTCGCAGTTGTGTAAACTATATCCCTTACATAAATCATGTTTTCAGGAACTAATATACTGACAGTACAATATCGGGTGTTAAAGTATCAAATAATTTATTATATTACTTTCAATATAATTTCTTTGTCATGGCTCTACTATAAAGTTAAATGATGTTTACTGTGTGTAATACACTTTATAGTAAAGTGTTTTGGATCGCCATATACTGTAGGTATTGTCGAATTTTAGTAAGTATACTCCTTCACCGGGGTATGTGTGAGATCCGGCGTAAACCTGAAAATATAATTTTAAATTACTAAATGAACTTTTTTAAAACGTGTTGCGCCGACCCCAAATAGAATGGGATAAGGACAGGAAGATGATGATGATGAAATTAACTTTTGTTATGTTTTGTTTGGTCTAGCTAGTGCCTGTGCCCAGATGATGGCAATAGACTCACCCCCAATTAGATGCGACTTGAACTTAACTAGTAAACTGTGAGTGTCAGGTACGGCCACAATCCCTTCGGGAATTACAGGATATGACGTTATGTTATTTTTCGAATAATGTAATTCTATGTCCGTATACAAACCTCGTTATGACAGTCTCGACGGTAAAGGGGCACCACCAGGCTCAACAAGGGTCGTGTGGAAGCGACGACTTTCTGTTTGCGTCTCTCTGAACCTTGTTCTAGGTCGTTGGGAGTATCGTGAATCGTATATTCGGGGAACTGACCTGCAATTGGACCACATGATTGATGATAAGTCACTGACTATATCCTTTCGTAGGTTAATGGTTGGGGGATGAAGTTGCTCGAGTACGTAGGATTTATTACTTTCGAATAGGTTCAACCTACATATATCCCCCGGGTCGTGCAATATCCACACCACAGTGCCAACGATGGCAACAATATGATTATAGATATTTTAATAAAAATATAATAATAGTCTGCAGGACCGTCGACTGATGCAAGATTCAATGTTCTTGTACATACTAATGAGTAAACAAAGAATTAGACTGCAGTAAACAAGTTGAGTGTATCATACTAAAACTACCTTGAAATATGCCTAGATATCCTTTGACCAACATGTTCAATATGCAATGATCAAACATAAATATTACAGTAACCTCACTAGTACTCACTCTAGTACTAATAATTTTTATATTTCATGTTGTTGCTTTTTTATTGTTTTAATCCTAATTGGTCAATAAAATTGAAACGATACCAATTTTCTTTCAGAAATGTAAGCTAAAAAAAAACTCATAAATTGAAGGAGTTTACTGTTGTATTTCTAAAGCCACTCGTAATAATTTTTGATTTTATCTTATGTTATCAGTGATAACCAGTAATGGCGCCTGTGTAAGTCCAACACTGTAAACCTATTTATACTTGGATAATTATGTTGTACACAACTGTTGGTGAACCTATATTAATAAGTAAATAGAGATACTCCTTACTCATCATGGTATTGGAAAACTTCTAGATTCTGAAGCACATCAAACCATTTATGTACTTAAAAAACTACAATGAATACTTCAAGTTTTATCCTGATAGAACTGCATACGTAAACACAAAAGTAGTAATAATAAAGAAGCATAAATCAAACACGCTGTTTTTGAAGATTACCAAACTGACCAAATACAGGCTACTACGGTGATGGTTCAAGACAAACAGAGTTCACTAACCCCATCTGCTATAATGGCACCTGTTCTCCCTATCGAAGTGATCATTTTTTGTTCTGGGATATAAACCTGGGAACCTTCTAGTTACAGAGGTATTGGAGGATAATCCTTTTCGGTCCCTCAGAACCTTTATTAGCTAGAGCGAGCTGCTGAGCCCGTCGTTATGCTGCCGCGTGAGCACTCCCGCTTTAAGATAGATAGGAGCATGACAATGCGACATATTGTTATGTAAGTATATGCTTACCATCTGTAACAGTGTATTCGTCTTCATCCTCATCGCCTTCGTCTTCCTCCTCGCTTTCTGCCACGTGGACCGTGACCTCGGTGGTCGGAGACTTGCTCCATTCGAAGTATAAGCCAAAACCTGAAACATGATGTATATAGTATGAATATAAGTGCACGTCGTCTCTGCAAGTACAGTACCGCATATCAGTGGAACTCACACTTTGATGAGTTACTTATGTGCGAAAATGTTTTTCATGCCGCGTCGAGGGTCAAGAATATACTCGTACATTTACGCGCACCTTCGCTTAGTACCTATGCACCTCTGCTACTCACCTATATCATAGTTATCAGTAGCGAACTCCCAACAGATGCACCTAGCCTTGGGGTGGGTAGGTACTCTCACGGTGATGGTCTCTCCGTGGTTCACTGTTAGTTTGCCACCGCCCTGCTGCGCTGAAGTCTTGAACTTGGCTATATCACCGCGGGTCCACATGCGACTCGCTTCCACGTGTAAGAAATCATCTGGTAACACACAATTAACAAGTGATTGGCAAAAAAATCTATATAAATAAATAAAATTGTAGGATCTGTTTCTAATTTCACCAGTTTTTTACTGAACGCCAAAAAAGAAACGGCTAGACCGATTTTAACGGGACTTTTACTAGCCGATAGAAGTTATAACGAGTAACTAAGGCTACTTTCATTTTAGAAAAAAGCATTATGGTGTTCGATCCAAAAAAATACAACAGGGGAGTAATATTTTCAGAATAATATCACGCATTAGGCACTGTATGTTGAAATGTTTTAGACCATTTATAGTAAAGCCATTAAAACATGCATGACATTGAGTCTGCCGAGTATAAAAAGGTAGATTCGGATTTCATTAAAATAATACTAAATGATTTAATTTACATTAATTTCGAGCGATTTGGTATGATTGTATTGTTATTTATATAATACCTCTCGTAGGTTTCGTCTCAATAGAACGCAATTAATTACGCGGTCAGTAGTTTTGCTAGTTAATTAATCATCATCATCATTCTCCTGCCCTTATCCCAATTTATTTGGGGTCGGCGCAACATGTCTTCTTCTTCCATACTTCTCTATTTCTCGTCATGTCAGCAGTCACCTCCTTTCTAGCCATATCATCCTTCACACAGTCCATCCATCGTTTCTTAGGTCTTCCTCTACTCTTATAGCCATCTACATTCATACTCAACATTTTTCTCACAACATTTTCTTCATTCCTTCGCATCACATGTCCATACCACGACAATCGATTACCACACAACTTTTCATTTACCGGCGCCACTTTCAGATTTCCTCTTATGTACTCATTCCTTATTTTATCCATTCGCGTCACACCACACATCCCCCTTAGCATTCTCATCTCAGCCACATGCAATTGCCTTTCATTTATCCCTTTTGTGGCCCAACATTCTGATCCATATACGACAGCAGGTCTAACCATGGTTTTATAAATCTTCCCCTTGAGTTTAAGGGGAATGCGGGAGTCGCAAATTGTTCCCGTGACCTGCCGCCATTTCATCCATCCAGTGCTAATTCTATGCTTTACACTACGATCTATTTCGCCATCGCTTTGCACGAGAGAACCGAGATACCGAAAGTCGGAGCAAACTGGAAGAAGCACGCCATCTAGCGCTATGGCTCCAGAACTGGAGAGACCGCCGAAATCGCAAAACATGTATTCGGTTTTACTTCTGCTGATTTTCAGGCCAACATTCTCCAGCTTCTGTTGCCATTTCTCCAATCTGCTCTGGATCTCAGGTCCATCTTCACCGACAAGAACAATGTCGTCGGCAAACAGCATGCACCAGGGTGCCTCTTCTTGTATGTCCGACGTCAGAGCATCCATAATCAACAAGAAGAGGTAAGGGCTTAAAGCCGACCCTTGGTGCAAGCCTACAGCCACACTGAACTCATCGGTGTTGCCAGCAGCTGACCGAACGTAGGTACGAGATTTACTGTACATAGCTCGAATTAACTCTACATACTTCCCTGGTATACCTTTCTCTTTCAAGGCCCACCACAACACATCCCGAGGTACCCTATCATACGCTTTCTCTAGATCAATGAACACCATGTGCAAGTTCTTGTGTGCACGTCTGTACTTCTCGCACAATTGGCGGAGTGCAAAAGTGGCGTCCGTTGTTCCTCGACCTGGCATAAACCCAAATTGATTTTGGGTGATCTCACTCTCCTCTCTTATTCTTTTCTCTATCACTTTCTCCCATACTTTCATACTATGTGACATGAGCTTTATTCCCCGATAGTTGTTGCAGTCTTGCACATCACCTTTATTCTTAAAAATGGGCACTAGCGAACTATTGCACCATTCTTCTGGGATTGCTCCTTCATGCAACAACTTATTGAAGAATAAAGTCAGCCACATACATCCGTCTTCTTTTAAACACTTCCATACTTCAACTGGTATTTCATCAGGGCCCATGGCCTTTCCACTTTTCATACTTTGAACTGCCTTCCTTACTTCATCCATACTAATTTCTCTCACTAATCCCATATTCACCTGTACCTCTTTGAGCACACCGTTCCATTTATTCTCTTCATTCATTAACTTTTCAAAATAAAACTTCCATCTGTCTTTTATTTCATCATCTTTTGAAAGAACCTTACCAGCGCCATCTTTTATACATTTAATATGAACTATATCTCTCGTTCTCCTTTCTCTCGCTTTTGTAATCCGGTAGAGCTCCTTCTGGCCTCTAGGACTGTCCAGTGAGTCGTACAACTTATCTTGAGCCTTAGCCCTGGAAACTGCTACCGCCTTCTTTGCCTTCCTCTTCCATTCTTTATAATTCTCTTTCTTTTCATCTTTTAAACGGTCACTCTCGTTTGCTACACCCTGCCATTCTTTAAATGCAACCTTCTTTTCTTTTAAACTCTTTTGTACATCTTCATTCCACCACCATGTATCCTTATCTATCACACCTTTTCCTTTCGATTCTCCAAATGCATCTTTTGCTACTCTCCGTATGCAATTCGCCATCTCTTCCCATGATTCATTTACAGATTTTCCTTCCATATCCTTCATTTCAATCATCTTATCCACCACTTGACTTCTAAACATACATAAACATTCTTCTTTTTCTATCATACGCCATCTGGTTTTGGGTGGGGGCCGTTCTTTGTTTCTACTGGACGAGACACAGACTTTCACATCCATTATGACCAGTCTATGTTGGGAGACTAGATCTTCACCTGGCAGGACTTTACAGTTTTTGATGTACTTAAGGCTATTTCGTTTGACCAGGAAAAAGTCTATTTGCGTCGCGTGGTGGCCACTTTTGTAAGTAATGAGATGTTCGTCTCTTTTTTTATACCACGTATTGGTTATTGCCAGGTCAAAGGCAGAAGCAGCTTGCAGCAGTGTCTCGCCGTCAGTGTTACGGTCTCCATACCCCCAACCGCCATGCACTCTCTCATACCCATCCGTCATCCTTCCTACATGCCCGTTGAAATCACCCCCAATATACACTTCTTCACTATCCTGCACATCCAACATCACTCGATCAAAGTCTTCCCAGAACTTTTCTTTCACGCTATCCTCACTTCCTGACTGGGGTGCATACACACTAACTATATTCATCGCCAAACTATCAAAAATCACTTTTACAGCTATCACTCTATCGCTCACTCTTTTAACATCCACAACACATTCTTTCAACTCACTATCCAGAACTATTCCCACACCATTTCGCTTGCCATCGCTGCCACAATAATAGAACTTGTATCCTTCTCCTATCTCTCTTGCCTTCTCACCTTTCCACTTAGTCTCTTGCAGACACGCTATTTTTATTCGTCGCCTTTTTAGGACATCTGCTAACTCTCTTCCTCTTCCAGTCATCGTACCTACATTCCAGCTCGCACACCTCATTCTTACTTCTCTTACTCTCTGGGCTTGCGTCTTACGTCGCACCCGCCCGTTCTGGTACGACAACCCTTGTCCATTTCCCGCAGTGGCCGGGTGCTGCCCCTGCGCGTCGCCTGTGGGGTACGCCCTAGCCCTAACATTACTTTCATTTATTTGAGTCATGTTGCTTATGGGTTTTGGCAGAATTTTTATGACCGGCCGCCTGCCTGACGTCAACCCTCCTTGGGAATGCTATTGTGCATATCTTTTATGTGTAAGTATGCTGCTAAATATTCCTTTTGTCGCCTCTTACGACACCCGCTGGATGAGACGGGGTGGTGGTATTCTTTAAGCCCCGTTTAAGTTAATTAATATTATAATCAAATGAATTCGACTAAACAATACAACCGATATTCGCTTAAAATACCTTGTAAGGAACAACGCCTGCAGAGAATATCCCGGAAGTTTGATAAACACTAAAAAATGCAAAAATGGTCATAATGTAAAAAAAACCTTCATCATCCGTTTCCACCCTGGAGTCATCTATGTATTCGGTACAGTCAGCCTTCACTGTAGTCTGCATAGCTCTGAAACAATTTATGTTCAATTCATAATTATAGTATTAAGATTTTTATCAAAAGGATAGTAAAGTGAGATGCATACTTTCACATCATGAAATGTATCATTCATCCCCAAAGGCAAGGTAAGCTTATTATAGACTATTAGCCGATGCTTGAGTTTGTTAATTGTCCCACAGGCTTGTACGGTCAGCAGCAGAAGTAGCTTCACATTTCGGAATTTTAATTATCGTCACTGTAGAATGATAACCTCGTATGTCCAGAATCCAAACTTCACAGGAAACAAAAAAAATGTTTTATTTCCTCAATGTTTTTGTAGTATATTATATATTTTTTGGCACTATAAATGACTACTAATGCCAAAAAAATTATAATAAGTATATCATATTTTTTTTTTACAAAAACATTGAGGAAATGAAACATTTATTTTGTTTCCTGTAAAGTTTGGATTCTGGACATACGAGGTTATCATTCTAAAGTGACGTTATGTCATGTACAGGACTCCAGTTATTATTTTTAATGTTTCAGAAGATTATTCTTTAAAATATTCCTTACTCTTTAATAACTTTTTAGTAACAAGTAATATCTAAAAAGATTTTATTAACACAGCTGCTTTGAAACTTTGTGTAGTGTTAATCTACTTCTGATGCTGACTGTACCACTGGGATAAAAGTGTTGTGTTAATCTAACCTAGATTCGAATTAAATAAACTAGCTGTGTACCAATTCGTCTAAATTCATTAGTTTTTGCTAGATAGTAACAAATTTAAGTCCCTCATAACTAACTTTTGCACTTATAATAGTACCTACACCCACATTTCCCCAGTTATGTTTAAGTTTCTTGGTAAAGGGGATGATCCAATCAAGCCCACAAAAATCCTGCACTAAAATATGGTATATGTTATCAGTACTTATAACGATAGGGGCTGCAGGTTGTACGTAAGAGATACCGCAGCCCCGGACACAAAGGGCTAAGAAGGAACATGGGTGGTTTTTAGTCAGTAGAAGTCTGACACTCCCTTCCGCTCCACCTAGAGCGGAAGGAGTCATTTGATGATTACCACACGCCAAAATAAAAGGTATAATAATCTCAGATCAAATAATAGGCAGATAGAGCGCGTAGAACATGAGAGTAAAACCACCAAAGCTAATACAAATTCAAAAGCGAATATGATCTCACGTCAGTACTAAGCTACGCGTCGTACTGCTTAGACGTCACAAGTGACTTACTATTTTATGTCAAATCTTGTCAGATCATGCTATCTTGTGTCTTTAAACATTGTAAAAGTTGTTCACAAAAACAAACAAAAGGAGATGGAATATCTTTCCACAAGTAACTATTGTTTATTTTATTGTTTTGTTGTTTAATTTCCATAAAATATTTTCCGACTCAAAAATTGGCAGTTATTGGTCTGTGTTGCCAGTTTACTTCGAAATAGGTCTCCTTGAATTGGGGGAATTAGCATGGTGTGTAGAAAGATGAATTTATACATGTTTATGCAGAAATAATTTAGTATAATCTATACTAATAATATTATAAAGCCCAAGAATTTGTTTGTTTGGTTGAACGTGCTAGTCTCAGAACTTATAGTAAATAATAATAATAATATATCAAGTTTAATATCACTTAATGATCGTCTAATAGAAAAAGACATTTCTTTTTTTTTTACTCACCTACAAACTTAGCCAGGATCATATTGAAATATTTTTCGGATGCCTCAAGATGCATAATGATAATCCAAACGTAAAACAATTTAAGGCCAAATATCGACCCGTCGGGGTTGCGGGTTGTTCGCAAGAGATACCACGGCCTCGACATAAAGGGCTAAGAAGGAACATGCGTGGTTTTTAGTCAGTAGAAGTCTAACACTCCCTTTCGCTCTGCTCTAGAGCAGGAGGGTTATTTGATGATTTCCCACCCCCCAAAAAAAAGACCAAATATTGAAAATTATTAACGATTTAGAAATGAGAAGTATAGAAACTGGAAACTGTATTCCTCTGGAGAATATTGCAATATTAACGTGTACTTCCGCTATAAATAATCAACTTAACTACTTCATCGTACCGACAAGAAGACACCGACGATTCTGAAAGTGTTTCATTAGGTTTTTTAAAAGATTTGCCCACGGATGTCAACAATTTAGCATAATATTTAGATGTGCCAATTTTCAATGAAAATGATGAAAAATGAATGATGTGCCAATTTTATTCTGTTCAAATACTAGGTACTTGAGCATCTATAAAGCAAAAGTGCATTTCCAATTTTAAAAATTAGTACAATAATTGAAAAAAATGTGGGAGTTTTTACCAATACCTAGCAACTTTGCACACGCACAGATGCACATGTCCCTACAATGCCGCTCCTAGCTGTCATGCACACATAAATATTGAGTGACTTCACATTGTTTGTTGCGCATGTTCTATCTGCCTGTTATTTGATCTGAGATAATAATATACTATGTTTCAGTTCAAAGTCAACACCAATTACTTTGTAAATACTCACTTGTTATCCATAGCAGGAGCATCTCCAGTTTCATTCAAATTACAATCAGTAACAGGTTCCTCCTTTGGTGCCTTTTCCGTGACATTCTCTGTTGTGTTGTTATTCTCTTTGTCACCCATAGTGTTGTTTATATTCGAGTTAGCAAGCCTCTGGTCCATGGCAAGTTGCTGTATGTACTGCTGATAATGTTTGTCTTGCAGCTGACGGATAAGCACCGCTTGCTGGTCAAAGTTTCCTGGGTACTGCTGTTGAGAATACTGTAGGAACTGCTCATAGGTTTGTGCGTTGAGGGCATCCTTTATTCTTTGCCTGGAATGTTTTATAGTGCAATATATAAAACTACAGTCAAGTTTTAACAAATAAACATTCAATTTTGGACTACACTAAAAATAAATTTTAATTACAGATTTTTTAATTAATAATAATTGAATCCTCTGATAGCAGTAGATAAGGAAAAGTGGAAAGAGGAAGGATGCCTTCAATGGAAACGAACACGATTTTGTTTAATAATAATTAAATTGATAAAGAATAACAATAATATGTTTGCCAGTAGACAGAAAAGAAAATTCTTATAAGCTTTAAAAACAGTGACACCCAACAGGTGAGAATGGAACAGGAATAAGGACAGATGATAAACTTTAAATCACCCAACAACAACTTATTTGATTAAAATATAAAAAATTCAATGAATAAATAAATAAATAATTATTTTGTAGCAATAAACTCACACTTGCTGTTCCTCTGTTAGCTGTTTACTCAGTTGTTTTTGTTTTTCTAGCTGTATCCTCTTCTGCAGTTCCAAGTTTGCCCTTTCATCTTCTTCTTTCTTTAATCTGTATTTTATAACAATATAACAATTTTCAAAATCTGGCATAAAAGAAAAACCATAAAAAGAACTTAAAAAAAATATAGAACTCACACTTGTTCTTTTTTGTCTTCCGTGTCCTTTTGTATTGCTTCCAAATATGGCTTGAAGAGTGGGCACAGTCTGTAATAAAATAACGAGTTAGTGAACTTTCAAAGACATTAAAATAACTGTTAGCATATTCTTCTATTACTATTTGTTACCACTCATAACTTAGCATTGGGTGGCCAAAGGTTGCTTTGGCAACTCTTTAAAATCTGTCCACATTTGGCGATTTTATCTGTCGGCTATCTAGTTTTTTCTGATCACCACTTTAATAAGACCATCTGCCCACCTAGTAGGTTGTCTTGGCACCCTTGCATGATGGTTTAACTGTGGCACAAATATTTACATTAACTGATATGGAAAACCACATTAATACTTGCATACAGACATGAAAAAAGGTATTACCTGTCTAATGCATGAACAAAGCCAGCCATAGCTTGGATTTGAGACATCTGACCCAAAGCCTGCCACGCAGCCCTTCTATCCCGTCCAATCACGTCCAAAACACCTAAAGGCGGCGCAGAATTCACGTCTAAAGGCCCATGAGATGTTTGCTGAGTGTATGCCACCAGCTTAATTCTATCCTCATAGCTCAGGTGAACAGCCTTACCGTCTTTATCTGTAAGTGTAGTTTTGTGTTAAATAACAATCACTGCAGTACTAGGAAGTGTGATTAATGCAGCCCCATATCAATAAATATAATGGGCACTTATGTCGGCGTAGTACCTACGGTCGTACCATCTGATAAGTCGTTGATATTTCAGGGTGAAGATAATGGAGGCCCTGTTAAAATTTTGAGTCGTATTTAGTATCTTAACAAGAAAATAAAGTTTTGAATCACGAGCTATGTCGTGGTTTAAATGACTGGAAAAATATTCGAGAAAATTACCTTTGTAAAAAGTGAGTCCATGTTTGTACACATCTTTCAAAGGCATTCCCCATTTTCGTTCTTCACTCTGTACAATTCCTTGATCCGTTTCGAGGCGCACCTTTTCGGGGTTGACTTTGTAGTTATTTTCCCCTTTGTTGGCCATTTTTGCTAGTTTATAGATTTTCGCGAAGCAAATTACGAATTGTTTCGTATTCTACTTTTGACAAATGATTTGTCTCGGTTTATTTTTAATCGTTCAGACTGAATCTAGCCTTTTTACACGACTACCCAAAAAGTGTTATTTTTTTCGTCACAATAATTAAATATTGTAGCAGAAAATTATAAAACATGACTTTTACAACAAAAAAAATAACTATTTGATTTTGGAAATCATTATGAAATGACTATGTGATAATTAATATTAAAACAGAGCCACTATGGCCACTATTGAGTAAATCATTGTGCTGCCATCTTGTAACAAGTAGCAATACTAAAGTAACTGCTAAAGTGGTCCATGAATTTTAATATTACAAAATAATAATTAATAAAACACAACCGAAACAAAGAGAGGTGATAATATTAAATATACATGTAAATAAGAGAAAGCAAAAGTAGACAATAATATACATGAATCTGTGTCTAAACGCATGGCTCCCATATTATTATTATACTCTTTGACGCATGGTCTGAACGCATTACGTGAACAGGAACATATTTTGACAAATGACAACTAATGACAATGACAAGTTGACAGCGTTACCGTTAGTACGTCACAGTCACAGAGTGCATGTTTTGCCTCAATTCGTAGAAGATAAAAGAATAAAAATAGTCACTAATTTATAAACAGTTGTGTAATATTTCGGGAACAAAAGTGTACTGTGTGTATACATATAGGTGAAAAATGTGTGGAAAATTAAATTTCTACAAATATCATTTGACTACGTTGTTGCCAAATCCGTTTCCAATCACCTTGTTTACTCCACACTGTTCGTAATTTTATAGTTACTTTATTTTTGTGAACATGGAAGTGAATCCTTTGAACATATTTTTCGTGAAGTCAGACAGTAAAGGCGACAGATTACTGTTCAGATATCCATACACAACAGATAACAAGGATGAAAGTAAACAGAAGAAATATGGTCGCCACAACACTTACGCCATTAATTCTACGGAAGACATAATGCAGAATCCTCAGTCGCAGACGTCAAATATTTGTAAAGGTTAGTTCTTAAATAGGTCATGACGTTTACTTAGGCGTCATAACTGCATTCTGAATTCCATTGCACCTTGCTAAATACCAGAAAACAAACTTTTTATCTTAGAGTATGTCAATATTATTAATAGATAAGGTACATACCTAGTCCTGAGTTTGATCAATGGATGTAAATCAATGTTTATTTATGTACTTACCTTTAAACTTGCACTTGTAAACTTTGCATATGTATTGATAATGCAAGTTCTAGAAGATGTGGCTCTTAGTACTTTTCATATATTAGGAAGTTTGATGATTCAATGTGGTAATCACATTGCTAACTTTGGAAAGATGCTCTAATACTCTCATAATGACACAGTCTACAAGAGAATGTATATTAGACCTGTAAATAACAAAGGAATACCAATATCCTTCATAACTATCTTTGAATTATTTGGCCAGTCTCATTTCTGCTATTTTATTTTCTAAATAGCAGAAATTCATTACACCTTTTTTAATCAATTACTGGTATCAAGACAATCATATTATACTTAAGCCCAAATCTTCTAAAGCATCACAATTTCGAAATATATTGTTAGTAATGAGTGTTACTTCCTTGTAGTTTAATTAGTCCTGAAGCCTCTTTAGAAACTCATCTGGGATAAGCTCACTTATTGGTGTCAATACATAAACCAATGGGGCCCAAAAGTTGTGGAGTGGTGACCATGAACCGTAAGATGTTGCAGTGGAAGGCATTATTAAGCCTCCCAGATAAGCCGCCTTTTCTTCTGTGACACATAGAGGTCTCTCTTTCAATGTTTCTTACTCCTGTTGTCTTAAGACTTTTTTCTTGATCAATTACCAATAACAGAACAACAAGAAGATTAATTAAATAAAAATCTACAAATATTCGAAAATAAAGTGAAGTATTACACAAATAAGCCAAGATTTATAAGAACAATTCAATTTCTAACTCTGTATCTTATATCCAGTGTGCCCATATATTTGTTTGCTAGCCCATACATTTAGTGTCCCACTGCTGGGCAAAGGCCTCCCCATTCTCTTTCCTTTGCTTTGTGCAGTTAATGGCTATGTTTGCCATTACCTAAAAATAATTATTTGAAAATTCCAGGTCAGCTAAGTGGCTTCACAGATGAAATGCTCTCAACCCTGTTTGCGGTTAAAGCAGAGCTTTGCAACAGGAAGTTTGAGCTTAAAGTTAATGATGTAAGGTTTGTGGGACATCCAACGTTGTTGCCATACAGAACAAACAAGGATGATACAGCAACCATGATCCTTATCAATATCGTGTTCGCACTGCAGGCTTCTGCAAGTCATTCTGTTGGTAAGTTTAGTAGACGATTTACGCTAAACCAGTTGCTTTACAAAATAGTAACAGTAATATAATTATAAATCCTCAAAAGAGCTTCTACCATTTTCTGTCGAAATTGTAATGATTTTTAATAGTTACGCTGATTTATTTACAATTCGTTCTAAACATACAAGCTAAGTTTTGGCTGTTTATGGGGTTGATTTTACTTAACTTGTTAAACTACACTGAAATTGTGGGTTGGCTCACTTTGTGCATGTCTGCATGTCCGTTCCATATGTTTCAAACCTTTCTATTTATGTTAAAACTTGCATGACACTGTATAACCATTATAATTGATATATTTTCTTTTTCAGTGAAGTGCTATTATGATTTGAGTAAAAGACTAGGAAAAGCACTGAGACATGAAGAAAAGAGATGTTCATATTTGACTGAAGAAATGAAAATAATGGTAAACATTTTTACACCTTGTATAGATTTCTAAGATAGGTAAGCAATTTGGTAGAAGCCAGCCAAAACTTTTGTCAAACCATTTCTTATGGCTTCATTCTTATTTATGACCTGCCAAACACAAAAATAATGTAATAAAAGTCTACAAAAATAAGATTTACAAATACTCATTTTCTGTATGGACAGTCTTGGCTTTACTCGGCTAATGCCTTTCCCAAGCCCTTCCAGGTTCCAGCCCTTCAGAATCAACCCTTCAGGTCGTGTCGCCACCTCTATATAGGGCGGCCTTGGCGCAACCATTAATTTTCAGACATCCTCATGATTTTACGTAATTCACAAAGCGTTGGGCAGAGAGAGAGATGTAATTGCTACTTGACTACTGTTAAAAATTCATGAAAATGTTATGTTATTTCAAAGAACTAACAGAAATAACAAGATGTGTGACAAAATAAATAAAATCGATAAAAAAATTGAGTAACTTGTAACGAGTCTTTTAAGCCTGTTACATACTATTGAATTCTTTGCTTTGATTTGTAGGCTCTGGTTGGTGTTGCCTTATGAAAATTCATTTTTGGTTGACTTGGATTCGTGAAGTGGTCACACTGATTTTTATTTTCGATGCTGTCAAATTGACTTTGACATTTCTTGCTTTTCGACCTACAGCCTGGAATCAATGGAGTGATTTTTGAGCGCTCCAATAAAATCTCAAAATATAACTTGAGATGGGCGGCATCTAGTCCCTAATTATGTGGTAGCCGATTGCCCTGGTCATGATCCTAATTGGATAGCCTTTATTTTTTAAGGTAAGCGAATTCTTTGTGATTTCGGTCCGTTCCGCGTTGTCATGGCTATTTTGATAGCAGACGCTAATAGTTTCCGATATTTAATTGTTTCAGGATCTTTTAACTTCATTTTATAATTATTTGCTTGGATTCATTCATCTACTGATGACCACATTTTGATTTTTGGAAGAAACGGTGAGTTTAATTGTTTTGGCTCGTAACCACGACTCCTGCGTCGAATCGCCATTTTTTATCCGCTAACGATTATTCATGTTTGTTTTCAGCCACAAGGCGTTTTTTTTCCATATTACTTAAATTTTTGAACGCACGCCCCTACCAAAATGCAAAATCTTGGACCGCCGTTGGCAATCTCGGCAAATATCACCAAGATGCTCTTGGATAATCCATCAGGTTCCTAATTTAGTCGACGGAGTTTGGTATGGTTTATAAACATAACTTCAATTTATTTTAAAAAGTGCAATAATGACAGGTCTTAGAATAACAGCGATGTCATCTTAATTTTACACATTAGAGCTGTTAGCTTTAGAATTAGAAAGGAATTTTCAAACCAGCAGCCTTCGGGTAATAAAGTCGTTCTTACTTTTCATGATCGATTTTTATTGATACCTTCCCGCTTGAAGATTAAAAGTCTCAAGCTCCCGCAGGTAAGTCTATCCTTGGCATAGTTTTGTGTGTACTCCAGGCGCCCGAATTTTCACTTTTACTTATTTTTATTTGGAGCACACCACACAGTTTAATCTCACTCTCTCACACACTTTTTTTTTATTATTACAATTGTCGCTCAGCGAACAGGGACTTGAAGTAGGTTTGTCTGGTACCTATATACTGTCATTATTGCACAATTATTAATTAACTTATGAGTCTATTGTTTGCATTAGTTTGTTCTACATTGTTACTTTAATAACTTTGTATTTATTTTAATTTTTGACTCATAAGTAGTACTTAACCTAATTTGGTGAATCTTTGTAAACAATGTTTGGTGTTTACTTATTGATAATTTTGTTTATTGACCTGTTTGTTTTAATAACATGTTTTTTTCTTAGCAAAACCAACAGAAATGTATAGCATTGACCGTGTTTTGTTGTTCTCAACAGTAAAGTTATTTTAAAAACTAAGTTTAACTTTTAAAGAAAATAATTTAATCTAATTGTAAGTACAATATTGTACATTTAATTTATCTAGATTTAAGCTGCTTGTAAGTGATTATTGCACTTTTAAAACGATAAAATTAACTTAGTAATTTTTCATGGGAATACCACATTGACTTCAATACTTAACCTCAAACTTGAGAATTTATTTTCAAACTTTTAACTTTTTGAAATTTAGTTTTTGCTTTTCGTTTGCTATTCGCCTTGCTGTTTGTTAGTCATGGACAAGGGAGTTCAGTCTCCGCCGCTTCAGGATTCGGGTGATGTCGATACCTGTACTGCTGTTGATGCTTATGCTCTCAGTTAATATCATAGGAATTCTACCTAAAACTTATTCTGGTCATAGATACATACTTTCGGTTGTAGACGTTTTTACTAAATATTGCTGGTTCTTTCCAATGATCAATGCTACCACTAGAGTAATTTGTAAACATTTTGAAAAAGAAATATTTCTCAAATTTGGTTGTCCAAAAATAGTAGTTTGTGACAATGGAACTCAATTTACTTCAAAACATTTTGTAGATTTTTTGAAAGGTTTTAATATAACCAAAATATTTTATAATACTTTGTATACACCTCAAAATAACCCTGTTGAGAGATATAATAAAACGGTCGAAACCTGCATATCGTGTTTTGTTAAAGATGATCATAGAACTTGGTCAAGTTTTTTGCCCAATGTTCAATTAGCTTTAAATAATAGTGTAAACCTTGCTACTGAGTTTACTCCTAACTTTCTGATGTTTGGTAGGGAGCTTATTCTTGATGCGTCATTACATCACTTTAGTAGTTCTGTTGATAACTTATCTCAACTAGAAATTTCAAATAGGAATGCTTATGCAGTTTCTCTTAATTCACTTAGTGATATTTTTGTTAAAGTTCAAGCTTACTTGTTAAAAGGGTATAAGCGAAATGCCGCTTATTATAATAAAGGTCGGAAAGTCATTTCTTTTGGTGTGGGTGATATGGTGTGGAGAAGAAGTTTTGTTCAATCTCATGCTCCTGCGTATTTTTCAGCTAAGCTTGCACCTAAGTTTGTAAAGTGTAAAATAACTGAAAAGGTTTCGGATAACGTTTATGTTTTGAAAGATTTAAATAAAGGTTCAGTGGGACGTTATCATGTTAAAGATATTATTAAATTTTAATTTGGTTTCCAAGTGTTAGTCTTGATTTTTGATAAATTCTGTTTGAAAGCCGCTTTTGACAGTGTGATGTACGAGGGGATGGATGATAGGTTTTCAGCGGTTTGAAAGATGTATGTTAGGTAACTTCTTATAAATTTATTGAATTTGAATTCTTAACATTCTAAAAATAAAACTTAGGCCATTTTTGTTAATTAAATACAATTTTTTTTCCACACTAAATGTTTTTCACACCGAAGGATCTTATTTTATGTTTTGTTCGTTTTTGTTGGATTGTATAAGATCTTATTTTTTTAAGGGTAACCTTTTATAGGGTCATTCTGTAACCTTTGTTACAAAATGCCTTATTATTTTTTGAATCTTGGTGTAACTTTTGACCTTGATTTCGACTCTTTTTTCCATTGTGCTCGGAAAGTCGGTGGTGTTGTGCCGATCACGATGTGGGATTTCGGCTCCGGCCATATTTTTTCCTTTTTCCATTGTGTTGGACATTGTTGTTCCAATCACAATGCGGGATTTTTTTTTTGACTTTCGTCATTCTTTTTCTTTGCGTTCGGAAGTTCGGTGGTGATGTGCCGATCGCATTGTGAAACTTTGGCTTTCGCCTTTTCGTTATTGAGATTTCTCATTGGAGATCTCAATGATTTTTTGTGTTTGTCTGTGTTTGGGAGATTGGTAGTGTTGAGCCAGTCACAGCAACATTCTTTTACAGCTATTGTGCTCGGGAATTCGGTGGTGATGAGCCGATCACAGTACGCTTTCCTTTGTTTCGTTGCAGGTTGTGCCTGTAACAATATTTTAAATAAGGTCTTTCAGCTTTATTTAAAAACTTTTGTTTGGAGTTTCAAATTTTTTTTGGATTGTTGGATACGGAGTTAGTCAGTGGCAATAGAGCCTAACTGCACTCATAGAGATGGTAGAGTTGGAAGCAGTTGACATAGTAGTCAGTGGCGATAGTGCCTAACTGCACTCAAAGTTGTACTGTTCCAAGTGGTTTGAAATTTTTAGTCAGTGGCTATAGTGCCTAACTGCACTAAAAATTGTAGTTTGTATTGGTAAATTGTTCGAATTCGTTTGAAATTTGTAGTCAGTGGCGATGGTGCCTAACTGCACTGTTTTGGAGTTTAGAAGCGCTAAGAGATTTCTCTCTTCGTTTCATTTAACTAGTTTTTATAACTTATATTTTTTTCTGTTTTTCACAGATTTCATTTTTGACTTTTTGTCATTTGCATGTTTTTACTTTTATTAAATTCTTGAGACCTTGTCGTTTGACATGTTCAGAATTCATTTACACTTCGAATCTTTTATGATTCTTTTCTTTTTTTGGATTTAGAAAGTTGTTAAGACTGGTCTATTGTGTTGAAGATTTCTTTCTAATAAAAGAAAGTTCCTTTCTTTTATTTTCGGGGAGGGATGTAATGTAACGAGTCTTTTAAGCCTGTTACATACTATTGAATTCTTTGCTTTGATTTGTAGGCTCTGGTTGGTGTTGCCTTATGAAAATTCATTTTTGGTTGACTTGGATTCGTGAAGTGGTCACACTGATTTTTATTTTCGATGCTGTCAAATTGACTTTGACATTTCTTGCTTTTCGACCTACAGCCTGGAATCAATGGAGTGATTTTTGAGCGCTCCAATAAAATCTCAAAATATAACTTGAGATGGGCGGCATCTAGTCCCTAATTATGTGGTAGCCGATTGCCCTGGTCATGATCCTAATTGGATAGCCTTTATTTTTTAAGGTAAGCGAATTCTTTGTGATTTCGGTCCGTTCCGCGTTGTCATGGCTATTTTGATAGCAGACGCTAATAGTTTCCGATATTTAATTGTTTCAGGATCTTTTAACTTCATTTTATAATTATTTGCTTGGATTCATTCATCTACTGATGACCACATTTTGATTTTTGGAAGAAACGGTGAGTTTAATTGTTTTGGCTCGTAACCACGACTCCTGCGTCGAATCGCCATTTTTTATCCGCTAACGATTATTCATGTTTGTTTTCAGCCACAAGGCGTTTTTTTTCCATATTACTTAAATTTTTGAACGCACGCCCCTACCAAAATGCAAAATCTTGGACCGCCGTTGGCAATCTCGGCAAATATCACCAAGATGCTCTTGGATAATCCATCAGGTTCCTAATTTAGTCGACGGAGTTTGGTATGGTTTATAAACATAACTTCAATTTATTTTAAAAAGTGCAATAATGACAGGTCTTAGAATAACAGCGATGTCATCTTAATTTTACACATTAGAGCTGTTAGCTTTAGAATTAGAAAGGAATTTTCAAACCAGCAGCCTTCGGGTAATAAAGTCGTTCTTACTTTTCATGATCGATTTTTATTGATACCTTCCCGCTTGAAGATTAAAAGTCTCAAGCTCCCGCAGGTAAGTCTATCCTTGGCATAGTTTTGTGTGTACTCCAGGCGCCCGAATTTTCACTTTTACTTATTTTTATTTGGAGCACACCACACAGTTTAATTTCATTCATCTCACACACTCTTTTTTTTATTATTACAAACTACATGATTTAGAAGTTTTTAGTGTGGGTAATTTCTAACCTTGTCGCGCGAAACGCCCATTTGTATTACGTAACTATGGCGCGGGCGGTATGAAATATGACGTCACATTTCTGTCGCGCTGTCTTTGTCTAGCACGTCATATAAAATCAGTTATAACTAAGCCATTTTTTGTTCGTTTTTGTTACCTTTCACACATTGTGTAAGTGTAATTTCCATAACATTTTTGTAAATTTTAACAGTAGTCAAATAGCCAATTATATTCACCAGTTTGAAGTCCCATGGAATAGGGTAAACCCATTTCAATTAATTACAGTTGGCAGCTCACGACGAAGTATCAGCTTTAGACAGTGAAATGAACGGAGACAATGAAGATGATGAAGACAATCTGCGTCACTCAGTCAGTTCTGCGACACACAGCAGTGAGAACGGAGCAGATGCCACACCTAAGTCTGCCTTCCACCTCATACTGCAACGGAGCTCGCTTGCGAGATCCATGAAGGCGGTGTTTGAAGAACTGAGTAGTACTGGTAAATAACATAACATCACGAATAATAATAGAACACCCAGATTTCGCCAGTTATGTTTAAGTCCCATGTAATAGGGAGCGAGCTTATTACCATCTGGGCACATACCTAGATTCCGTGGCTGCTACTGAAAAATTTATGTTGGAAAACCCAATAATACTACCTGCCCCAGGAATCGAAACGCCAGACTACTCTTTGGCGATTTAACCAATGTTTAAGGTTCTGCCAGTACTATGTAGTATCAGACAGTCGCTAGAACTTTGGACTTTGTGGTAGTATTTTTTTTTCAACTAAGTAAATGCCAAATTAATAAATGAGATAAGCAGCATGAATAATATCAGTAGGTATACATCGTTGCATACAATGCTAGTGCATTTTCATGCTGAGTCATATAATTGTTACGTTACATCGACATTCTTTTTGCGTCATTTTATCCTAATTACTTTTGATTACCGCATCGCAGGGCCACTTTTTGTTATAATATATGTTTGTTTTACAATGTTACCTTTAACCTTGTCAAGTACACGAACTTCTTGTCGGGGTTCATCGAAATCGATTGATTTACAAATAAAACTTGATGAATCAAGAATAAAATAAGAACGGAGTGAATGTATACAACCGTTAGAAACAAACAAGAACTAAATATTATTGCGTTAGGCCTGTCGCCCACACGATTTAGTGCCAAAGCTGCTGCGATCAATATTACTGATTTATCTTTTCTTAATTACAGGTATAGTTCAAGTTCGCATAAACAAGTGGGTGCTATTGTCTTTTTGCTTGCCACACAAAGCTCACCAAATACACAACAGAGGATTGATCATAGAACCAGAAACCATAGACAAATGCTTACAAAAACTACGACCTTACCATGGAATATTGCTTATGGTAAGTGCAATATTGCTTACGACAATATTTGGCATACAAGTTTTGATTACTGCGACTACTGAGATGTTGCCACGAAAAAGCGTTTATGTCATAGATTGTGGGTTTCCTTGACCTATTGTTGTCATTATCGTCGGCCCAGCCTTTTCCCCACTATGTTGGACTCGGAAGCCAGACAAACCAGTATTACATGGAGCTACTGGCTTGTTCGGTCACGGTGGCCAATCTCAGTGGTGATTAGCCAATTTCACGGGAGATAATATTATAGAGCGCACTTGCGCACAGATGTACTGTCCCCGCTGAATATCGTGATAACACGATACCCCTGGGAAAACTGTCAATCAGACTTTATTCTTGTAAATGGCTTTTATTTTTAATTGTGTTTTCAGGTAAACCCGAACGACTTGCTAGCATCAATACCCCTGGACAGCAGCTCAGCACTCCTAAGACTGATCAAACTATATAGCCCGCTGAAGAGTCTGCAGACACTCGCCATTGAAGCTGATCTGACGTTAAAACAGGTATGGAATCTGCAGCAGAGGTGATGCAAGCTTGTTTCTATTCATAGTATTAATTCTCTTTCTCACTCCCAGCTGTAGTTTTTAAAGTTTGCGTATGTCGAGAGATCCTCATTTGTTCATGGACTACGTAAAGAAACTAAGAGGTGTTCTTTAGAAGAAATCCTAGATCCGCCCTTGATTGATGAATTTTGTAGATGTGATGGGTATCACATCTACGAATGTCATCACGCCTGTAATCCCCGAAGGGTTAGGCATAGGTGTACCTAATAGTATTCCTACATTTCGCCAGTTATGTTTAAGTCCCATCCAATAGAGGGTGAGCCCATTACCATCTACATAGAAATTCAACACACTCTGCCTCTATCTGTGTGTGTCTCTAGGAATTTCCCAATGTAATTAAATTTCACCTTGTGTAAATAAAGTCCATTTGATGATCGCAGAAATGGAATAATGCTGCTTCTTGGTCTTCAAATTATTTTTAAAACTCAGACATATCTTTTTCCAGGTATCCCAGCTAACAGGTCACCTCGTCTATTGGGCGAAAGCGACGGTCATCTATCCGTTATGTGAAAGTAATGTGTATGTGGTAGCGCCGGGAGCGAACGTTCATATACACTCGCCTTTAGTTGAGGAGTTCGCTAAGGAGTTCCCTTCATTGTGTTTATTGCAGGTATGTAGTTAGTGTGCTATCGTTCAAAGCCTCGTATCCACTAGCAGCTTGAATGCCCATGGGTACTAATTGTCCCGTAATTTTTGTGCTTTAAATTGCTCCTGGGAATTACTTGTCCCGTAATTTTAAAATTCCATCCTAAAATCCTATTCCATTTATCCCAGGTGCGCAAAGAAACACAGGTGTAGATACTACTAGTCAGTGTCTTAAATATTCAACTTTTACACATTTGTTTAAACCCTAATAAGGTCACTCAACCGGCTAGGCAACAATTGACGCTCGACATGTTCGGCAGCGTTGCACAATAGCGCGCAACGTTGCCAGCTGGCGCGCAACATGACGCACGACTTGTTGCTTGTTTCCGTGCAACATGCAGTTGAGCATCAAAATAATGTTGTCGAGTGGAGACGTGACGCGCAGAAATGTCCGATTTTTTTTTCTTTATTTTGTAGTAATTTCTAACCCACCAACGCGGATTTTTTCTTTTCTATGGATTTTTCGATAAAATTATAACTACCGTCGCGGAAATCTCCACTGGTTTCTCTGGCAACATGTTGTCGACGACTGATGTCCGCGCTGACCTTCATCACGTTGCGCAACATGTTGTGCAACATGTGTGCGCCAAATGTTGCCTAGTGGATAGGCTTTAAGAGTCAGTAGGAATTCCCAGGCACATCTTGACCTTATCAGCTTTGGAATAAGGCTGAAATTAGTTCAACGAATAAAGTTTCTCTCGGAGGTTTCGTGTCGCAAAAACAAAGATATTCTTTCAATTCTTATTCGTGGTGTTAGACATTACGGTAATATGTGCCCCATTGTTTGAGGAACAGCACTACATTTACACTCTATGAGGCTAGTTTGATGGAACCTGCTAGGCGAGGCTAGGTTGGTTTTAATCGTGCAATGAGAGCACTGAATAGTTTGTCTCGGTGTTTGGACGTATTTTCTTGTTCTTAGGCGGAATTCCAGAGGGTGACACTTAGTATATTGTCCACTGTGTAACTTGTGTTTCTACCCAAACCCGTTACTTGGGACTGGACTATTAATTAGTAATTTATGACTACTTTTGTTAGCTTGGACCTTACCAGTTAAAACAAATGTATGTGTTAATGAATAAAATAAATAAACTGAACTGTCCCTAGATGCTGAGCGAGTTCTCGCTGCCAGCCCCGCTGTGGTACGTGTCCCGCAACGGTTGCGGCGGCGGCGGCGGCGCGCGACTGGCGCGTTGCGTGGCGTGGTTGCTGCGACGGCGCCTGCTGCTACAGCTGCACACCTACGTGCAGTTCAACTCGCCACACTGGGGCCGGGACCCGGGTATGAGCATCTGTCTATGGACGCTTTCAAAAGGTTTTCTGCGATTTTCCAGTACTGCATGCCAGAAATATTTCTTGACGACGAGGCAGAGGCAAGGCGGCATAAAAACTCTGATACCAGGTTAGGCACCGTCGAGGCTGCGAGTTGTTCGAAAGAGATACCGCGGCCTCGGCACAATGGACTAAGAAGGAACATGAGTGGTTATTAGTCAGTAGAAGTCTGACACAGGCAGTGTCAGACTTCTACTGACTAAAAACCGCTCTGCCCAGTGGGAGGAGTCAATTGATGATTTCTAACACCCCAAAAAAAAACACTAACCACATGATAAAGAACAGAGAACTGAAACCCCAGTTAGTTGGATAAAGTTTTTTTTATTATACGATACGATACGATTGGTAACTAAAAAAGTTTTTGTGGAAATTCGTTATTTTCTCGCTGACTGGTGGTAACCTTTTTTCAAAATATGTGAATGAAGAAATATTTCAAAAAGTTATGGTTAGTCCTGCCCGAGTACCCGTAAGTTCTGCTTATACGCGCGGAGCTTTACTAAAATAATAATGGATCTTACCAAAGCCCTAATAATATTATTAGGGCTTTGGTAAGATCCATTATTATTTTATACCATAGATCTATTTAAAGAAGCTTACCAAAGTTTGAATAAAAAAAGATTCTTGGTTTATAAAACACAACTTTTATTGATCTCCTCTTTGAAAAGGGTACCAATTTATGAATTTTATAGCCATAAATTTTCAAGGAGTAAGTTACAAACTTAACTCAACTAATGACTGACTACTAGTGTCAAGATTTACCATTGCCAGTGAAAATTCATCCTAAATGCACTCCTAATTACTAACGTAAGTATCTTATTTTAATTCACAGATGGCAAAGAATACTACTGCGAAAAACACGACGTATTCAACCAATCGTGTAGCGTGTCATTCTCCTCCCTCAACCAAATGCAGCTCAACGTACCCGAACCCGTGGAACCGAGAGAAACTACCAACACCTTTCCAGATTCCGATGAAGACTATCCTACAGAAAACAATCTCAACCAAACAGACTTCTCACACACACAACCCATCATCATAGAATCAGAACATACGAAATACGACAAGTTTCGAGAAACTGACTCCGCGAACCATTCATTCGATGACGGCATCGATGTGGTAGACGGAGTCAAACAAAACACGAATGAATTTGATGCTAAAGAAAAACTACAGAAGAAAACACAAGGGAACTCAGTTGATAGTGGCATATCTAGCAATATGAATGGCACAGTCAATGGTGTCAACGGTAATGGAGAAATCTTAGTAAATGGACATACAGATCCGAAAACAGAATTGATATCAAACTTGTCTATCGAAAAGATTGATTCGGATAAAAAGAGTCTGCCTTCAAGATTGTCGGATCTTTCTTTAAAAGATAGTGAAGCGACTTTAAATAAAGATACGAGTAGTGATGAGGATAAGTTTGAGAGCGATCAGGATATATCTCCACGACTGAAAATTAATGGATTGGTCAATGGGAATGAAAAGAAGAATGGTGTTTCTTTGAACTTGAAGTTGCAGAGTGAGATGAGGTACAATTTTTGTCATTTACGTTTATTTTCAGCTTTCGATCGATTAATCCGTTTTCTACCATTCATAAAGTGATAAGTATCGGCGTCATACAGGGAGTACCCACACTTATCGACTTGATAACAGTGATCAAAGCGAATAGACCAACGCTGTTTCGAGTTCCGTCGTCCACACAATAAACTCTGGCGACTAACTTCATTTTTCCGCCTTTTCTGCGTAAACATAAAGCTCTTTCGTTTCGATAAATTTAGTCACACCTCTAGGTGCCTTCCTTCCTAGATTAGGCTAATGTTTTGACTGTTTATCACTTTCCGAGCCGATTTACAGTACCCGGCGATAAATATTGCACATCGACCTTTGGAAAGACACAATCGGCTAATTTCGGCTTCGTAGAGCGTTATCTCTGTCGCACGAAATACAAACAGTCCGGTATCTATTAGGAGCTGTTAAAACAATTATGATTTGCTTCTTTTGATAATTATTTTTATTCTTTGTATAAAATACACCAATTTCCAAAGGTCGATGTGCTATGTTTATCGCCGGGTACTGTAGAACATTAGGGCTCTTTTGGCGCGTTCGTGTTCTACGCGCGCCTCAAAGAGATGTCAGCAACATTGAAGGGCCGTCGCCCGTCGGGGCTGCGGGTTGTTCGTAAGAGATACCGCGGCCTCGGCACAAAGGCCTAAGAATAAATATGGGTGGTTTTTAGTCAGTAGAAGACTGACACTCCCTACCGCTCTGCCCAGAGCGGGAGGAGTCATTTGTTGATTTCCCACCCTAAAAAAAAGGCTCTTTTGACTTCTATATTGAAACTTTCTCATGTAACGATGTAAACGTTGTCCTCAGTTTCCAGCCACCCACAGTGTGGAACGTGCCGGCCAGCTGCGACGCGACAGAGCCGTGTCGCGGTGCGGGCGAGGCAGGCGACGCACAACTCGACACGTTCACGGCAGAGGAACGCGCCGCACTCAACGCCGTGCCCGCGTCTAAGAACACTGACGACCTGCTCTTATTGGCGCAGTTGCATAAGAAAGGTAACAAAACTTTCAGGCCCTGGGTAGAGGCCTTTTTTCTTTGGAGGGTGGGAAATCATTAAATGGCTCCTCCCGCTCTGGGCAGAGCGGTAGGGAGTGTCAGACTTCTACTGACTAAAAACCACCGATGTTCCTTCTTAGCCCTTGTGCCGAGGCCGCGGTATCTCTTTCGAACAACCCGCAGCCCCGACGGGCTGTGTGTGCCTTACACTGAAGGCATCCACAGGATTATCCAGTTAAGCAGAAACCAGCCTCATAGGTTGAGCAGTGAGATGCCATGCAGAAAAAAAAAGACTGCAATGCAGATTTTTTTTAAATTAGCTCTGTGTGTTTGTATAAAGTATTCATCTGTCATGAAGTTCTAGTTGAATTTGTTTGCGACATGTCGCTATGTGGTCGCTTTCCATTCAAGATGATTTGAACAAGTTACACCTAACAAACAATCAGAGTCTATCGCGGCAAGGGTATTTGTGTATGTGAGTTTAATTGTTTGTTAACGCACCCACAATACAGGAGAAATTTCTAGAGTGTGGCAAAGTTTAAAAAAAAAATAAAGGTTTTAGTAAGAAGGGTTTCGAAAGAAGGGAAGTAATTCCTTGTGTTTTTCTCCGGAGTCCCTTGAACGCGTGCGACTTCAAAGAGTAAAAATATTATTGACTCAGTCTCACAGCCATCATTCTCTTTCAGGCTACTTCCGCGGTGAACAGCATTTAGAAGAGATCATGTTTATGGAGAACGTGAGCCGATCACAACTGATGCAGCTCCTCGACAAGTTCAAAGATGTCCTCATTACCTTCGAGACGGAAGACCCTGCGGTCGCCATGTTATATCCTTACCAATAAATCTCAACTTATCAGCGCTACTTAACCTTAAAATCTGCTAGACGGACTGTATTAAAGGCTCGGTACGTAATGACCTTTGTTCGAGCTTCTGTGTCGTAAATTAATAGGTTATTTAGACCGGGTTTCCACCTAACCGGAGCGGATAAAAAAACGTGCGGAAAACGGCCAATCAGGTTAGTTGAAATCTTCATGGCGTGTCTCATTTCTCATATGATTGGTCGAAACTCTCCGCTCCACTCGTTTCCGCTTTGGTGGAAACCAGGCCTTAGACAGACGTATTGGTGGTTGTGGCAACCAATAGTAGTATGTTTGGGTAGCTCTACATCTGATGCTACAGCCAACCGCACATTAGTGGTAACGCTGCGATAACCGCCCTTTTCTAGGGTACAAAGGCGCAGTCATAAAAAAAAAAAACTTTTTAGAATAAAAATTTTTTAGAACATTTAAAAATACTTATGTCGTAGGAGTAAGGTTGGTTATCGTAGCGTTACCACTACTACTACAATGATAAAATATTAACACTGCGATTTGGTTGACGACAAAACTGTACGTGACTACAGGCTGCCTTTGTCTGAATAACACGTACCTAAGAAGTAAGGTATGTCTCGCGACAGCATGAGAGTGGCTCCAAGGTTTCAACGTCTGTAGAGCGTAGACACTCGCTGTGATCAATGAATGAACGAGCCATAAAGGGTCCGTTCTGCTACTTGTCTTACCCTAGAAGTTCCCGTGTACCAAACCCTACTATAGATATTGAATCGAATATAGTGCCTTCTAGCTTCATTTTGTAAAATATTGTAAATTATTTGCATTTTGTAACCCACTACCATCACATTCGTTTTAATTTTTTTTTCAATAATGTTTGATTGAATTAATTAAAATTGATGACTGCCAATCAGGACAACTCGGAGCATATTCAATAACAATATTCTATTATAGTTTTCAACCACAACAGAGCTTCTGAGTTGCCATTGTTGAAAATATACTGCTAACTGCATTTTTATAACTGTATTTAATTTCGCGCGCGTATCAATCAGCCGATTTATATTTTATTGTAAATATGCTCTCTAAGTATGGCACAATAATAACGAAATAAAACTATTACAAATATTTAGATAAAATCATTTCTAGTAAAATTGTAATTGTAATTACAATTGGCATCTGCAAAGCTCAATTGGTTGTCTGTTCCTAAAAATCTAAATATAATAATACCTAGGTTTTTATTTATTAATTATTTGATTAAAAACTAGTTTTTTACCATACACACAATATGTGGTTTATTTTAGCTTTTAATTAGGTGCTAGAATGTTTAATGGCCAATACTAACTAGCCCCATCAAACAACTTTGCCTCAGTCTTGGTTCTTAATGTGATACAATATCTAGTTATTTCCAATTTTCTACCTGTAATTATATTCACCATTTAAGTTTACCGAAATTAGTGATATCAAAAAATGTTAAATACAATTAAACAATTTTGTATTTGGATAAAATAAATTATTTAGACTGGAAACTGTTGTTTGTGTTCATAAATTATTGTGTAAATTAGTTCTCTTGATGATAATTTTAATCATGTATTTATAGTCTATGCAACATTGAAATAAATGCCTAGATGCTTGTGGACTACTGAATAAACAAAACATATATATGGTCTTATACATGAGATAGAGTTGTACCTTTCAATTTACAAGGTCAAATACCTACCATTAGATTTCATGAAAGAAATAATTCAGACTTACAGTTTTTCCATAATATTTACTTGAATTGCTATTCTTAAGGACGTATTTGCAAAAATGATAGGCATAGAATTGAACTACTACATAGACACGAGTCACACACAAGCGTTGGCTTGTTAGCTGCGGGAATAAATAGTCAAGTGAACTAATTTTGATATGTTGAAAATTTTTGTTTTTTTTTATGTAATACCGAGTAATACGTACTTATTAGCTAAGACGAAACCTCACCTGCGAACTTGATGGAGTGACCTGAAGGTCTACATCGGTGACTGCTACTGGAACTCCTCGATGGATCGAACAAGATGTGCCGAGTTTGGGCTCGTTTTGTTAGTTATGATGAGATCTTACCTCCGGACTTGATGGAGTGACCTGAAGGTCTACTTCAATGACTGCCATTGGAACTCCTCGACAGATCAAACTAGATGTGCCGAGTTTGGGCTCATTTTGTTAGTTATGATGAGATCTTACCTCCGGACTTGATGGAGTGACCTGAAGGTCTACTTCGGTGACCGCTACTGGAACTCCTCGACGGATCGAACTTGATATGTCGAGTTTGGGCTCGTTTTGTTAGTAATGATGAGATCTTACCTCCGGACTTGATGGAGTGACCTGAAGGTCTACTTCAATGACTGCCATTGGAACTCCTCGACAGATCGAACTTGATATGTTGAGTTTGGGCTCGTTTTGTTAGTTATGATGAGATCTTACCTCCGGACTTGAAGAAGTGACCTGAAGGTCTACTTCGGTGACTGCTACTGGAACTCCTCGACGGATCGAACTAGATGTACCGAGTTTGGGCTCGTTTTGTTAGTTATGATGTGACCTTACCTCCAGATTTGATGGAGTGACCTGAAGGTCTACTTCGGTGACTGTTACTGGAACTCGTTGACGATCGTTCTTGATGGGTCGAGTTTGGGCTCGTTTTGTTAGTTATGATGAGATCTTACCTCCGGACTTGAAGAACTGACCTGAAGGTCTACTTCGGTGACTGCTACTGGAAGTCCTCAAGGGATCGAACTAGATGTGCCGAGTTTGGGCTCGTTTTGTTAGTTATGATGTGACCTTAACTCCGAACTTGATGATTTGACCTGAAGGTCTACTTCGGTGACTGCTACTGTAACTCCTCGATGGATCAAACTACATGTGCCGAGTTTGGGCTCATTTTGTTAGTTATGATGAGATCTTACCTCCGGACTTGATGGAGTGACCTGAAGGTCTACTTCGGTGACTGCTATTGGAACTCCTCGACGGATCGAACTTGATGTGTCGAGTTTGGGCTCGTTTTGTAAGTTATGATGAGATCTTACCTCCGGACTTGAAGAAGTGACCTGAAGGTCTACTTCGGTGACTGCTATTGGAACTCCTCGACAGATCGAACCTGATGTGTAGAGTTTGGGTTCGTTTTATTAGTTATGATGAGATCTTACCTCCGGACTTGATGGAGTGACCTGAAGGTCTACTTCGGTGACTGCTATTGGAACTCCTCGACGGATCGAACTTGATATGTCGAGTTTGGGCTCGTTTTGTTAGTTATGATGAGATCTTACCTCCGGACTTGAAGAAGTGACCTGAAGGTCTACTTCGGTGACTGCTACTGGAACTCCTCGACGGATCGAACTTGATATGTCGAGTTTGGGCTCGTTTTGTTAGTTATGATAAGATCTTACCTCCGGACTTGATGGAGTGACCTGAAGGTCTACTTCGGTGACTGCTACTGGAACTCCTCTACGGATCGAACTTGATATGTCGAGTTTGGGCTCGTTTTGTTAGTTATGATGAGATCTTACCTCCGGACTTGATGGAGTGACCTGAAGGTCTACTTCAGTGACTGCTACTACAACTCCTCGATGCATCGAAGTAGATGTACCGAGTTTGGGCTCGTTTTGTTAGTTATGATAAGATCTTACCTCCGGACTTGATGGAGTGACCTGTAGGTCTACTTCGGTGACTGCTGTCATTTAGAAATTAAAATCTTATACTATTGTCAAGTATCAAATTTGGTTTATCGAATATTTCGTATTTATACAGCGATCTTTTCAACACAAGCCGAGACTAACAGGCGACACAGCGTCCACTCACAACGGCAGCCGAGTGCGGACTGAGATTTCATTCGAAATGTTTGTGCAATAAATCAAAACAGGGACAACAAATAAAATAACCCTTATTGCAATCAGTTAAGATTCACCCATAATAGCAAAATATGTGGAAAAGTTAGTTTCGGCATTTATTTTTTCTGCGAGTATTTATGACACTGTGACATCATTTTTTTTCTCAGATTTACAACAGACTATATTTGCCTACTTACAGTATTTTTAGAAATCTTAAAATATGTTATTAGTAGAACAAAAAATGTACCTAAACACAACACCGTTTTGAAAACATTGTGGTTAATGGCTACGACAGATCGTTTTTACAGTATCAAAAACTATAATTTTCAAGAAAAACGTTTCTTGCGTTTGAAGATAAAGAACCAATCTATTTATGTTAGTTATAAGTTTTATTTGATTTGATTCAGTTTAGTCAGAAAATGTACTGAAAAACAGCATAATTTTGTCCGAATTGCAAACGCGCCCTTAAGTAAAATCAAAATATAACATTCCCAGTGGTAAATTTCACAGGCTTCCTGTCTGGTAGAGAAATAACTTGAATTCTATTCTATATGGCATAAGTAAAATTTTTTCATGTTTACAAATTTTGCTTGACATATTACTGATTTAGCATCGGGCAACATATTATCTCCGGATGAAAACGTTCTAAACAGGGAAGGTGTTTGCGTTGAGACTGTCTTTTGAGAAGTTGGTGAAATAAGGTCATCAGTTGTATCTTCCATTTTCAGTTCATAGCCAGGGTCTTCAGGTATATGTTCGGAACAGAACACATACACCCTGTGATCCACTTTTTCACGTATATCTCGTGTAGCACCAACAGATACTGGTTGAGAGGTAGATGGTTCTTCTTTATAAGAACATTTTTTAAACTGCTTCTTCCTAGCAGCCGCAGTAGGAGCAGACGCTTTTGTCCAAGAAAAAACTGATGGGACTGCTGACTTTTTTAAATAACGATGTGCTTGAGGTAAGCCTAAAAGAAAAAAACTGATGATGAGTAAATTTCTCATAAAACGCGACTACCCACCTTTCTCATTTAAACGCAAAGTATCACTAACCTGTAGCATCACATATCCCCTGAAAGTTCGTTTCTTTGAAATGTTGAGGACATATTCTTGAATTTTTAGAAGCTGTGAAATTGCATATTTTAGGTGCTTTTGCCCATAATTTTCTTAACTGTAAGTCTTTAGGAAATGAGTGATTTCTAATATTATTACCACCGCCTATAAAACAGCGCGGCATTTTTTATTTGTTTTTGCAATATTTTAGAGTACTCTGTTATTTTGACATGACTTTTACGTCACTGTCATTGATATAAAAACTAGTAATAATTTAATATTATAACGCAGTAGGTAACTCCGCAGTAATATCTAAGGGTGGGTTGCACCATATTACTATAACGATAACCAAACCGTAACAAGCCATAAAACCATATAAAAGCATAATTTGATGGCTTGTTACGGTTGTTGGTGTCAATGGTCACTGTTATATATTTTTTATTCCTCCAGTCAAGCGATAACGGTGACAAAAGGATAAGTTGTAAGTTTTGTTCCCTACTGGTCAACTTTATTTCGTAACCTTTGAATTTCGCGGGCTACCCCTTGCCCAAATTCATATTCAAGAGGTTCGAGCCTCATCATCTGCCTAGCCTTTTCCCAACTATGTTGGGGTCGGCTTCCAGTCTAACCGGATGCAGCTGAGTACCAGTATTTTACATGGAGCGACTGCCTATCTGACCTCCACAACCCAGCTTTAATACTAGGTAATACGAAACTCTTTGGTAAGACTGGATGTCAGAATTTCAGGTTTCACTACCTGTAACGACTGCCAAAGATCTACATATGGCAGCCGGGACCAACAGCTTAAGGTGCTTTCCGAGGCACGGAAGAAACTCGGTATGTCGAGCGGTCACCCATTCACAGACCAACCTAGGCAAGCACAGCTTTACCTAAAGATCGACCCGAGTGGCAGCTCGAACCCAAAGAGTATTTTACTTTATTATACTCTTTGGGTTCGAGCAAAAAGTAAAATATACTCTGGCAGAAAAGAATTCCTATGGCATTTCAAAGCATTCAAATTCGAAACGCCATTTGGATTACTTTCCCCGGTACTAAAGCTATATAGGGTGTAAAAGTACCCTTAACGCAAACGAAAGGCATTTGTTCTCCCCGCCAATGCGATCATTTTTTTGTTCTAGACCATACCTGGGAACCTCCTAGTTACGGAGATATTGGGGGTCAAAGTTCCAAACTTTTCACAGCTGTTTTTGTAAATACTAGTATTTCAGGTTTTAACTTTACTCCAAATCATCAATACAAGCCTCCAAGTTCATAAAGGTGCAGGAACTTGAAAAAGTCATTTTTGCACCTTTATGAACTTGGAGGCTTGTATTGATGATTTGGATGATTATAATTCTGTAAGTACATACGTCTTACAGCCGCAATTAATATTCTAATCAACATACAAACTAACACTGACCTGCAAATTGCAAAAAACGTAAGAAAATTTGAATTTCGCGGGGTGGTTGGAGCATTCACCTTAAGAACCGCTGAAATGACAGGTATGTAACTGTTTGTTTTCTTGTTTTTATATGAATGAAGTGTTAATTGATGAACACCATTCTGTTTTGAATTACTTGCAAACGAAATAAGTAGAATTTTGAACAATAATCATCGAGCACATAGGTTATGTTTACATTTTGTCTGACATTACTTTGGTATAGCGCGCCAGATTAAAATTGATATTTGAGTGGTGTAAGTTGCAATATGTTAATTTAAAATTCGATTTCTACATAACCTGGGCATGGGCATACAGTGGTAAGAATCCGATTGAGCTGATTTGGGGAATAGCGAAACATAAAATTGCAGCCCAAAATGTGGGCTCGATCGGCATAAAGCTAAAGGTACAGTTCGACTTATTAAAGTATGATATTGAGAGGTTATATTGATGTTTTACTTGTTTCTTATTGATGGAGGTTTGATCAAATGTTTCGTCTCTATAGGAAGCAGCTGAGCGCGCATTCCAATCAATTACGGAGGAGGATTAGAAGAATTCATGCCAGCATGTAATTAAAATTGAAAAAGATTATTACGGTCGGAAATGACTATGTACGAAGACATAGAGCGAATAGTAATAAACCTTGAAGACGAGAGTAGTTCCTCTGATTTGGAGAACGATTCAGATGAACATGCGGCTAACTCTAGCCAAGACTCCGATGACATGGAGGGGGTGGAATATTTGGAGGAAACTATATTAGAATAAATTACAATAACATTATTTCTACGTCTTTTTGAAGTGAAACTTCTTTATCGGCGTTGGAAAAAAATTTACAATAAAAGTACCCTTAACGCAAACGAAGACCACTTGTTCTCCCCACCACTGCGATAATTTTTTTGTTCTAGACCATACCTGGGAACCTCCTAGTTACGGAGATATTGGGGGTCAAAGTTCCAAAATTTCCACAGCAGTTTTTGTAAATATTAGTATTTCAGGTTATAACTTTACGAAAATTACCTCCATGACCCGTTTACTATTCAAAGCATCCACTAGCATAATGTTTTAACAGTGCTACATTGAGTTTTACCGTAAAATGTGATTTTTGACCCAAAAAAAATTAGTTTTCCAGCAATTTTTTTTTGCGTAGGGGTACTTAGTTTGATGTACGTATGTAATCATCAATACAAGCCTCCAAGTTCATAAAGGTGCAAAAATGACTTTTTCAAGTTCCTGCACCTTTATGAACTTGGAGGCTTGTATTGATGATTTTGATGATTATAATTCTGTAAGTACATACGTCTTACAGCCGCAATTAATATTCTAATCAACATACAAACTAACACTGACCTGCAAATTGCAAAAAACGTAAAAAAAAATGAATTTCGCGGGCTAGTTGGAGCATTCACCTTAACCGACAGTGCGGTGGCCAGTACTCACAGTTCGCTTGATCAATTCAATTATTAGAACTTATAGAGTTGGCAACACTGTTCAACGTAACGTCATTGTCAGATGTCACTGATGTCAGTCGTTGATGTGCAATCGTGAAATTGTTATTGTTTTTCTATTGTGTTGTTTGCGAAATAAAAATGAAAAATTTCCCTGTTTTTGTGTTTCCAGTTTCTTTAGAATTCTATATAAATTCTCGTCACACTCATAAACAATTACTCACTGTATATAATCCTTACGATTTCTCTGTTAATTTCAAAGGTACCTATTGTATGAATCTAAAACGTGTCGTAATTTTCTCGTAAAGTTTTTTGTGTCTATATTAATGGTTTTTTGCAGTACTATGTACATCTCCGAAGAAGTTCACAGTGGTCGACCCTGAGGGCGTAATAGCTCCACAGAGCTGCATCGACATCGTAGTTCGTTACACACAGCCATCTGTTTCACACTGCGACACCGTCGAAAAGTTTAGGATAACAATGTGTGACAAAAACACCCAGCAGGTTTGTTCATTAATTAATTAGCGTTTCGAAATTATTTAGACTACTTTTCCTTGAAATCTATCTGATGTTGACACAGTTTTTGAGCTTAAGTAATTCAATACAGGTTTTATTTAATTTAATGGGTCTGTCTGACTCGTCTTAATTATCCATTCAATGAAACACACCATGCGTTTTTTTTACAGGCACTGGGTAAGAGAGATATTCTGACAAAGTTAATAGAAGGAGAGCCCTCTAATACAAATCAAGAGAGCTTAGGGGACAATTTCCATCCACTTGTGGGAAAGGCAGCTCCTTTGAGAGCCACTCCTGAGGAAAATTCACGAGTAACTCCCTGCCAGCACCCATCTCACAGGTCAGTTACAGAAATAAAAAAATAATCATTATTTTGTTCTGTTTTGTATCATAATCTAATTTGCTTAAGTAACTTGTATATTTTTTTCCAATGGAACAAGGACCACCGTTTTGTACTTAAAGTTTTCATATTTTTTTCTACTGTGCAATAAAATAATGTTTGTCTATCTATCTATCAAGCTCTAGCATGCTACTATGGTATCTGGCTGCTGTAGTAACTTGTATGTATAATGGCTTTTACGCATATATCAGTCCCATAGTATTCTAAATAATTATACTTTCACAAGATATTGGCTATGTATTTGGACAAACCCTTTATATCATTGCCATAATAATAAAATATGTTTAATCTCGATAAAATAAATAAATGCCAGCTTCTTAAATATCATTGTTACATGCTGTCAGAGGGTTACTTACTTACTCATTTAATACAATTCATTATATGCAAATTGTATTTAAATATTAAATAAATATTCACCTAGATAGATAAACTTTGAATAGGATCACTTAAAGAAGTAATAAAAAACTATTTAGGTCATACATGATGTCACAATATGTCAGAATTCTTGTGCAAGTTCCATTCGACTTTAACATAAATTATTATTGTAAAAAACCAAATAAATACTATGTTCGTAATTGAAACACAAGCAAAGATTGATAAGAATTTTAAAAACAAAATAATCATTTTTGATTTATAGTTCATTTGCATTACTATAGATAACAGCTGTTGTTGTTGTGTTGATGACAAATTAATCATGTTAGAATAGATATAATAAAGATTGAATAAATAACATAGATAATAATCTAATCAACTTAAATGCAATCAAATAATATTTGTGTACTGACTTTCAAGTTGATAACAAAAGACATACCGATTTTTAATTTATAAACAACAAAAGTGGGATTAATGCATCCATAAAGTGAGCACATCACGCTACCCCAGAACTGTCTTTTCCCACTCAACCTTGAACCTAGTGATTTATTAAAAAAGTTGAAAATCTATTAAAGTTTTACTTTATTGTAGTAGCTTGATTTATTTCATCAGCATTTCATAATTATGTTGTAAAATTATGAAAGTTAATATTCTGAACTCTGTAATCAACATGTTTCTTCTCAGAGTAGTCAGGTACGAACATTGACTTATATATTACTGCGTAAGGACTGGGCGGACGGCATGTTAAAATGACGCCACAAACGTGGTCCTAATAAGGTCTTTCCTAAGCCGAAGTGAACTAGTCCATGATCGGCTCTCTTCGGGTGCGGTCGTAAATTTTATTAAAAGCTTTATTTATGTTCTATAAACCTCGAAAATGCCACGCCGCTTATACAAGGTTACGTTAACGAGCAGACTACACCAATTCTCTGTATGGCGAACGCGTCGAGCAAATGTTCGGACGACCGTATCTTTAGTTTTTATATCAATGGGTACGAAACAGCCCCATCTAGTTTTAAAAAAAGTGACTTGTGAAAGTGTTTGTAAAAACCTATTTGCAAAATAAAGTTCATTATTTTAACAATTCAATAACTTGGCATTGAAAGCAACTAGACAACTCCATTCTGTTTTTTATATATACTGAGACCATATAATTTTGTATTTCAGAGAACCACAACCAATAAACGTAGTGGCAGTAGCAGTGAGCATATGTTGCATTGCTGCCCTCCTCCTACCAACGCAGCCCGAACAAGTCCTGAAATCCCAATGGCCAGATTGGCTCCACATTGGCTCCAACCTCAAACTAGTATTCTCCTTTGTACTCGGCCTTGTCTGTATGCTTGTTTTAAGACCATAGAAATTGGGCCCAAAAGGCTTGTAGTATGAAATTTTATTGCTATGCCAAAACGGACAGTATTTCAATTGGGGATATAACTCCTGTAGCATGCAGAAAATTGGATTTAATCAATACTGGTGCAGACTTGACGAAAGTGCAGGTGAAGTAAACCATTGTGGACTTATATAAGGCAAATGGGTGGGGAAAGAGGGAGTGCCTAAATCCGAATTGTATAAGGGTATTTTTCAGCTGATTCAAAAGCTGTTAGGGAAAAAAATATTGTAATAGAGGTAAAATCTTAATTGTCCTACTTATGTCTTTATCAATTACTGTATGCCCCAAAAAGGCTTTAAACTTATTGGTAACTGTAGTAAGACTATTTATATTCAACATAACCAACATAGCCAATATTGTATATGTTGTATGTTGTATTGTATTGTTGTTTAATGCTAAAACAATTATGAAACATAGTTCTGTTGTGCCAGTTGTTTGAAGAGGACAGACACAAAGCGATGTTTTACATAGTTATGTTGGCGATTTGTGGAGCAAGTGGGCCACAGTCAATAGTATCAATAGCAATAAAATTTCATACTACCCATACTCCTTTAGAATATTAATTAGATTATTAAAAAATCATGACCACAAACATAACATACCTATATTATAGAAATCTGATTTGAATTATATCATTTATATATATTCATAGTATCATAGACTGCCTCTTTGGTCCAGTGATCGTGTAAGCGCGACTGCTGTCCATGAGGTCTTGGGTTCGTTTCTCAGGTCGAGCAAAGTGTTATTGGGTTTTCCATCAGGAATTTCTCAGTAGCAGCCGTGGAGTCTGGATTTGTGTCCAGCTGATGACAATTAAATAGGCTCGCCCCCTATTACATGGGACTTAAGCATAACTGGCGACATAAGGGTGTACTTATGAGTTCACCTTTGCCTAACCCTTCAGGGATTATAGGCGTGATGTTCCGGAAGTTCACGTGCAGCTTCACTTAGCATTATCAATTATTAGTTTGAAGATTTACTGAATTGACATGTTCTGATTATATTATGAGGATGGATAATTCTTCATGTTCTATACCGACTCGTTTTAAATAATATGTTCTTTATAATAAAGTTGGTAACTATTGAAGTAGCAACAATATTTCAGTTTCCTTGATCAAATTAGCCATGTTTGTTCAAGTGTAATCATGATCGCGAATACTACGTCATTCAAGGTAGGTGCACAGTTCGTTCGCAAGCGTAGTTAGTACATAGTTACTTACTGTATCTTTTTTCAAATGTTTGAGTGCTATTTAGTTATGGTTTAATTCTAGGTTAATTTGAGTCTTTTAATTTGTGATAGGTGTATGGTGCAAAAATTATAATTAAAGTGTGATTTAAATTTTAATAGGTGCTAATATTTTTAATTTATATTATGGTTTGGTGTTTTATTTACAATTATAACCACACGGTCGTACCTTGCTTTTAAAGCTATGATAAGTCATATAATTTTAATTGAATTCTTGTAAAGGCTTTCTCAATGTATTCTTACGGTATTTTAGATTGTTCAAATTGTGTGTGTTTCTTGTAAAATGGTGTCGTTCATAGATATGCTAGCATTGTTATCGTGTAAATAGTTCATGTAGTTTCTGATGTAATATACCAATGTACAGATTCCCTAACACTATACACAATATTTACTTATTATGGATAAAGTAAGCATTTTTGTAATTAATGTTGTAAATATAGCAAAATTTTACCAATGCTTGTGCAGATTAATGTATTTTTGTTAGATTCCCCTGTGATTTGGGACCACCTGCTGTGAAAATGTTCATGCCAAATATATCTACAATCAAATCGAAATATTGCTTTTCTTTTGGAAACCTTAGAACCACACATTCATTGCAAAATTTGCAAACAATTAAATACAATTGATTATTGAAGGGGAAATAGCAGCGCTCCGTCCAAAACGATAGAGCGATATCTAGAGCATGTAAGTAAAATAATTATGTGTAAATTAAAACAAAAACAATGTTTTTGTAACTGTTTATTCGCTACCAAAGAGTTCATAGTGATTACAAATAAATTAATTGCGTGAAATTGAGCAAATGCGCTAGCTGGCTATTTATTCTGCTATTTCTAAAGTGAAGGTGAAAAAATAGACTAGAACTATTTTAAAACACGTTACCATAAATTATTAGTTCGGTTAAAATTAGTACCAAATTCCAATTGGTTATCTATACAGGCTGATTTCATTTCACTGGCAGTTTTTCAGGTGGTAGGTAAAAGTAGTCTTGAATATAATTAATTATACAAGTTTACTATGGAACCAACGGTAACCAACCATGAAAGAATGCCAATGAATTCAAAGTCAGCTGTATAAATGACCATCGACTGGTGTCGGACGGACAGTATTTTTTCACATAAAAGACAATGCTCTGAAAATAATTTCTAAAAGAAACATACCTAAGAATAGATGACAGAAAACACTAATTCTTTTTGAGGTGATTTTAAAATTTTAAATCAGTTTTAAAAAGACGGTTCCGTGTGTGGCTTGGTTGGTACCACAGAACAGATAAAAGAGGTTAGAAGGGCCTTGTGGGCGGGGCAGGCGCGCCGCTCATATGTCGCAAACGCTCAAATGTCGACAAAATTTGATTTACCGGCCAACAATCGCGCTCATATTGTGACAGCGTACGAAGCTCCGCGAAAAAAAAGAATTATGCCATCTTGCGCTATTATAATGTGTCGGAAAAGAAGCCAGGGTGTGTAGTGTGCCTCGAGAAGGGATTTCTTATCACCGGTAAGTCCAAATACCTTAAAATACAAGTAATATTTGTAATTATTACAATAGTATTATGTTGTTGGTAGAAAAAATGATACTGTCGCAAGCAGTTAAAAAATTACGTACATTGCTTGCAATACGTGGGTACCATCTTGTACTGCGTGGGCGATTGCGCGATGTATTTCGTTCACTGCGAACGTCGCGTACGACGAGCCAAAGCTTGAGTTCTGCAAAATCTATGCGTTTCGATTGTGTTGTACCAAGTTGTAAACAATGTCGATATTTAGTATGTGTGAATGTATTCAAATGATATTATTATGAATATGATTAAATAACTTCGTTTATTACTGTCAATTATTGTTTATTGTGGGTTATTAATTTTGGTTTTCGTCTAAAATTTGTTTTGAGGTTAGTCATTTATAATGGAAACATAACACAACAAAGTTTTGTTTTTAGGTTTCCAACAGATCCAGATACAAGATCACTATGGCTAGAGGCAACCGGTAGAATTGAATAGATACCTACTAACTAAATGTAGTAATTAATTGAATGTATGTGTTATTTTTAAGTGTTTCTCGTATGTTTACTTTTGATTTTACTTTTTTAATCTTTAATTTTGTATCTGTGTGAGACAAATAAATACCTTTTCATTCTTTCTATCCCGTTCCGAAATTAAAGCAAAATATTGCAAAACTTAAAGTTACAAAACTAAAGTAATTTTATCGACATAAATTATCGACCTTTTGGTCGCCGTAACATGTATGAGAAATTAAAGCGTGTGTGAGTGTACGTCATACGCAGTGTTTGCGCTAGTGTGACAACCAGTAGCAAGCTCGCGATCTAAGTGAGTGCGGTTTATTTGTGTGCGTTATGCGCGTACGTATTAGCCTCTTGCTTGTAGTGGATATAGAGAGTGGGAGACAAGCGGCGACAGGCGTTCTAATACAAATCAGGAACTATTTCCTTTCTAATCTCTTTTATCTGTTCTGTGGTTGGTACGGTCAGCAACAGAAGTGGCTTAACATTTCGGAATTTTAATTATTTGATGTCTGTACCTACATCCAGCTATTATTTTTAATGTTTTAGAAGATTATTCTTTAAAATATTCCTTACTCTTCAATAACTTGTTAGTAACGATTAACATCTAACATTTTTTATTAAAAAACCTACTTTGAGTAGTGTTAAGCTACTGTTGGTGACCGTACTACGCATTGTATTGTCTATGGGACGCCCGGAGCATAGAGAGAGATAAGTGGCATTCAGATAGTGCCATCTTCCGTCATACGACTCGGTTTTACTGCCGAGTCGCGCATAATTATTATTATATATGTTTCACACCAAAACCGTTGTAACAATTATTCTTTTATAAAACGTAACCAAGTATACCTAAATCAAAACATAAAGGTTATATTATGTTTTAAAAACACATAAATCTATAGACATCTAACCAACTTTCTTTTCAATCCTCGCTACTTATATACCAACCGATCTACCCTACTCTACCGATAACAATTTCATTCAAATTCCTTTGTTTTCCAGTGATATGACGTTTCTTTTACTACCTTACTTTTTCTTTTTTTTTGGTACAATGTTATTATTCAAACTATTTTTTACCGTATCAGTTATACGTTATATCCTTCGGTTATTATATTATAATAATTGATCTCCACCACTGTACCAATACTTTTATCATAATAACAATGCGTCATGGCTGCGGTCTTATGAAGTCTACAGAGACAGATTGATATTGCATTTTAAACCTTATTTCCCTTGGCATAAAGTGTACAGACGCCAACACAAAAGCTACTACAATCTGTCAAATTTCTTTAATAGATTTTCACCTTTTCCTTTCACCTTTTTCGCCAAATTATTAGGTTCAATGTTGATTGGGTAAAATTGAAGGTTTCGGGTAGTCTGATGTGCTGTGCTGTGTGTACATTGATGTTACCGGCCAAACCCGAATTCAGGCAAAACTAGTTTGTCCTATGTCAAACCGTTTTATCTTGTCAGGATACCTACACGAGCCCAAACACCAATTACAGAGGCAATAATTAAATCTAGGTAATTTATCGTAAGACGCAATAGGGGTTGATAAAAAAAAATCTAATTAGTCTGTCATACAGATTTTCAAAAAATATTGGACACGTATTTTTTCTTTTTTCACGTAAACAATAAATGAAGACTATCGTCTTCATTTATTGTTTACGTGAAACAGACACAGTGATACAGTGCTTCGAAAAGTCGCGCCACGTCATAGTTTGGTAAGTACATTTTTTACCAGAAAGTGACGTCACCAGCCCCCACTTACGATCTTTGAAACGTTTTATTTTCGTAAATTTATATTAATTCGATAAAACAAAAAACACGTATCCAATATTCGATAATCTGGCAGACGGACTAAACAGAATCATATTTTTTTAGTCAGTCAATTACCCTATTAAAAATTCACAGTAGACAGTATATTAGATGGTCTGTTTTTTAACAAATTACTAACTTTAGAACCTATTAGAACGTAAGCCAATTTTCTTGGACGACTTTCACCATATAATATTTTACAACAGTAGGTTCAACACATTTTCCATAAACAATAACTAACAGGAAGTACAAGTCAACAATTTTAAAAGTTTTAAACAATCAATTCCGATAATAGTAACATACTAAGACTTATGTAGATGTAATTGCACTAGAATAATTAACTATAGGAATTCTATGGACAGAAATCGTTCAATCCCTCAACAAGTATATCACAATGTTTTATTACATTATTATTGCTTTAATTCGATTGAAATGACAATAGGAACATTGGCAGTATAGCTGAGTAAAATTTTTGGTCTTCTTAGGGCTAGTGTTGCTATCAATGCAGATCAGAAGGGGGAGAATTAAATGAGCGACCGTCTCGAGTTACTAAAAATTAGGGGAGGGAGGGAGTTGCTCACTGCTTTTGAAAAAGCTGTGGTGCTTCTTAGTAATTTAAAAAAATTGTGTGAGACGGTTGGAGCATTATAGGCTGATGATGATGATGAGACGGTTGCTCTAGGTGCGACGATCACTAATTTGGACAGTCCTTACAGGTATTTCGCCAGCTCAGTTAGGGCACAGGCTCACCCCTATTACATGGACATAAATACAGGCTTGATATTTATTATTGAATTTGTTTTGGAAGACTTCACTTATAAAAGGTTTTACCATATTTCCTGATCTGCGTCGTTTTGCAAGTACTTTAACTGCCATTATTTGAATCTATATCTTCAGAAGTTCGATTGATCTAATAATTAATCTATGGCTTCCGAAACTATTTAAGTCAAGCTATAGTCGATATCGAGTCGAAACTATACTAATATTCTAGCTTACTAACATACTACTTATTTTAAAGTGGTCTTAAAATTTCAGGTAATTAAAGCGAAATTGAACAAGTGATATGAGTAACTCTATTCGCCCATCCGATTTGATATTTAACAAAATGTAAAGTAGAAGAATAACTAGATACTTATGTAATTTTTGGAGGAATGTCTTTACATGTATCATTGATCAAACAGGGTCAGCTAGATAGTCGCTTTCAACGTGTTACATATTTCGAGCTTTTTCTCTTTTTTGTCACAACATTTTTTTTAAATGACTTGCAATAGGACTGCCATAAGCTTTTCAATAGCTCCAGCACATTGATTGACTTTTCCATTATCGAAATCACTCATAGATACTCACTATATCTAGGCCTGCTTTCTGGAGTATGGCCCTCTGTGTCCTACAGAGAGGAGGCCTGGAGCCTAGATGTGGAAACACTACAATTCTTTTTTGTCTTCATTTGGTTAAATATCATAACAAGTGGGTTTAATTGTAATATTAAATGATATGCTACAAGTCAACCATGATATGGGTAAAAAGTGGATGAAGCACAGTGGCAACCTCTGTGTATTGTAAAGAGTTTAATCCATCTGTTGCCATCCTTTCCTTGGTGAAGCCTAACACCTTGTTTCCTTGTCCCCTGAAAATATGTATAGTAACAATGAAGTTAGAAACATTACTTATTTACATAGTCAATTTTCTTCTAATCTTTAAAAGTTACTCAGAGAAACCATTATAAAACTTACGTCTTGGTCTCAGCCTTGGTTGAGACCATATGATACCGACTGGTATCTGGTTGGAATCTGCATACTTTGAGGTCATTTGCTTCTAACCGTGAGTATAAATCATCATCTTCTCCACCTACTCCATAGAATTCATTGCTCATTCCATTTACAGCCTTAAATTGCTTAGATACAATAGCTATGGCACCACCAAAGAGATTTAAATATGGCAGCACAAATCTGAAAATTGTGTAAGTTGAATTAGAAAAGTAAAATAAAATGAGAGTGGGAAGGCATAGTTTATTGAGCAATTTGTGTAAAAAGCAACAAAAGATAATTATTAGTATTAAAAATACCTTTTTACATTACTACCAAAACAAATTATAAAATTCATAACAGTCAAATGCATACTCAGGAGTGCATAAATATTTAAATTTTCAGCCAAAATCGGTGCTGCCATGTGCTAAACTAAAAATAAAGAAAACAAAAACGAATTAATTTGATACAAAAAAAAAATAGTGCTTTTAATTCTTTGTACTAAGTAATTATGTGTAAAAGATGTCTTACCTAAACTTATTGATGCTAGATGACATATGTCTGGGTCTTTCAGTGCAAGCATAGAGGTTTGCAGGTCTCAAAGGTAAGAGCTCTACATCATGAAGTATTAAACAAGGGTATCCTGCTTTCATTGCAGCAACTGCCCCTATGTTCATGAGCTTGGCTCGGTTGAACGGGCGAGAATCCACTTGTTCAACAACATAGATCCGGTAGTGGATATGTTGGCGATGGAAGTATGTGTGCATGTATACTAAGAACCCTCGTAATTGCTCAGCTCTGTCTCTGTAAATTAAGAAAGTTCTTTGTAATATTTCGTCTTTATGGTGAAAATCACAAGTGATAAGAATATTTACCTGTAAGGAACAATAATAGCTGCACTGTATTTAGGCTTACAATCATAAGGAGCGTATTCTCCACCTTCCTTTATCCTATGGCCTTCTATCAAGTCTCCGTCGACTAAACTAATGGACAGAGTAGTTTCATCGTGTATAATGTCGTAATAATCACAGTCAAGTATTGCGGTACTAGTAAAATTGTCAGCAGTCTGTTCATGAAGGCTATGAATGATATTATCCTTTTCTATGTACTCGTAAGAACGCCGGGCGTTCATATCGGGATGCAGCAAAATAATCAACGTAATGACGATCACAACGCAGTAAATAATCTTCTTTTTATAAGCATGACGCATTTTTAATAAATTAATTATTTTTCCCGCAACTGTATTCGGATTTTAAAATAAATAACGGCCTAGAAGCATTGAAATAACAAATAAATTAATTTACTAAAATAATAATGCCTTGTTTACGTTTGATCGATCGTTTTGTGTCATGTCAATGTCAATTTTATTCTGAGTTTGACACAATTCTACGAACAGCTGATTTTCATCGTTCGGAAACATGGTATGAAGACTTGACAGACTTTTCAGCGTTGTAGAATCATTGCTTGATTTTATTTGACTAAAAGGGTTCTAATGAAAACACATTTATACCGATGATATCATATAAGCATGATTGGGATAACACGATTTTATAATATATAGTTTTTAAAATAAAGTTTTCAAATATACCCTTACACCTTGTGAGGGTAGATTGAAAACTTTATTTTCTGACGATTCCTATAATTTTAAGTTGGTGGTAAGGTCATATATAAACTAAACAAGTAAAAGATTTACCTCTTACGCAATATAAAGTTTTTACAGATTTTTTGACAAATAACAAGATGCCGTTTGAAGAAAGCGAAAAAATAACCATTGTTGTCACTGATACATCTGAAGGGAGAGAATTTTGTGATAACTCGATAGAATTAATAAGGAAATGCCCTCAACAGGATACAATAAACACGTCATGGGATCGTAGTTGCGTTTCATCTCATGAAAACAAAGACAAGGATTACAATAAGACTCCTCCATTTGTGAGCATAATGGCAAGTGACGACCACAGTTCTACGCTGGGGAATTCAACCAACAGTTCCACTCAAACGGAACCATTTGTGACGATGCCACTTAGCTGCAGCATTGTTGACATGAACCTTTCCTTTAGCAAGGACTTTGATGTACAAAACACTATATCGAATGATAGTTCTGAACAGTGTATAAGATCTAAACGTAGTAGACGGAACTCCAGTGATGGAGATCATAAGGAATTGCGACCTTGGAAAAAGCAGTGTTCAGATTCGTGCTCATCCAGCACATCTGATTTGACGGATACTCAACTAGAAAATGGGCGTCCTTCCTGTCTTTCCAGTAATTCAGACGTGTCGTTTAAATCAATTAACAGCAACCATTCATTCAAAGTAAGAAAAAGACGGATGAAATCTGAGTCAAACTTGTTTAGAGACGCCCTTCAAAGGTCGCGAAAGAGTTTTAGTTTCAGCAAACATAACGAAAATACAACGCCAGGTAATTTGTTTTTCTTATCATGTCGTATTACAAATTAACTCAGTAGGTAGCTGCTATGCAAGTATTTCGTCGCAAATCAATTATGAATATATAATATATTAACTTCACTTTGATCCATACGGCATCAAAAGTAGGGAAAAATGTCACACTTTTTAGTTTATAACTCTCTATTTTCGTTTTCATTTGTGCCTTCAGTCAGATTTGGGTCATACAACTGACCTAAGGTGACCCCATCTTAGGTAAATTTGATTTAATTTACCCACAGAAAGTTGTGTTGTCGGTTTTTTGTGGTATCTAAATGACGCAAAAATTTAATTGAAAAAAATTGCATAACGAGATTTATTTTCGCGGGTGACGTAACCCAGTCGACACGCCTCCAATATTAAATCTATGGATTGATATAATAATTATATTCATTAGGCACATACACACTTAGAGTATTTCATAAATGCTCTAAAGTGGTATTCAATAAGTTATGATAAATTTTGATGTGTTTGTAGTAATACTATTTATAGTAACACAACTGGTGTGGGTTACGTTAACTTCGTGAAGTTCGTAACATGTTAACAGTGGAACCTAATCACCGCGATTAGGTATTCATCACATAATATAACAGTAGGTACAGACAAACAAATCCTGGTTTTACTATGACGTCTATCTCGTCATCTGGTGCATACAACTTACCCAGGGGTCAGTTTTGTTAACTTGAACTTGCTATCGGAATTGATAACTATTTTTATTACAAACATCTTAGCTCAGTCAGCTGCTAATATAGCTGTGATATCATCGTCGCGCGCGCATCTCAATTCAAGTTTTGCTTAACGGTTGAGACGAGTTACAGGACAATCCAACCGCATTTTAAAAACAACGTTGGACCTGTCCGTGTGTTTATAGACAAGTGCGAACTTCAGTAGGACCTCCTTTGTTTGAGATCTAGTTTAGTGATGGGTGCTCTTACACAAAACAGCATAAAGGTCGAATTAGAGATAGAGTGTGCTCTAGATACGGGACAGTTGAGTGATATGGAGTGGTTCATGTTGTCAGGTGGGACACCTCGGAAGGAGAGAAACAATCGTCGGAACAGCAAACCTAAAGCTTGGAGGATTGTGGATCTGTGCACGTGGATTGGCAGAAAGGTAGTTAGTATCACTAAAATATTTTCCATAATTATTTTTTCGGAGTCTATGTCAGAAAAAAGATCGTTCAAAACTATCTATTTACATAATAAATTGATAGTTGAACAACACAGACCAAAGGCTATTCTACAATGGAGTTAATAAGATTCTAAGCGGTATCATTTTCCGAGTGCATCTTAATGCATTAGGTACCTACTGATTACAGTTTGAACAATTCGTCAAGACCTACCTATCGTGGCTACCTAATGTTAGGTAATCGATATCTATCAATAAGTGTTATACATATAAATATATAAAGGGTGTAAAAGTACCCTTTGCGAAGCCCAAAGACACTTGTTCTCCCTATCGCAGTGATATTTTTTATAGGTAGTCTTATGAACAATACCTGGGAACCCCCTAGTTACGAAGATATTGGGGGTCAAAGTTCCAATAATATCACAGCTGTTTTAACTTTACTTGAATTACCTCCATGACCCGTTTACTATTCTAAGCATCCACTAACACAATGTTTTAACTTTGAGTTTTACCGTAAAACTCGATTTTTCACCCCAAAAAAAGTCGTTTCCCAGCAATAATTTTTGCGTAGGGGAACTTGGTTTGACATACATAATGCTTGGTTGACGGCTTCGTTAAGGGCAGGGTTCGTTTTCCCCCCCCTTTATGTATAGTACAAAATTCAGTCACATCTCATGAAATGCACTACTTAAAGGCTGAGTTCATTAAACTTAATTTCATTGTTATAATTTTTAATTATAGCCGTGAGAAAGACCAGCCAGGAAATCCTCACATATAGCCTGCATGAACCGTTAGTAACGAGTTAGAATGTCTGACATATACCAATCCCCTTATGCCTTTTGCTATTTAGTTTTTCTTGTTTTATTTGGGTGGATACAGTGCAATTCTCGCAAAATGAGTACAATTTGCTACAATTTTTTTGACTATAAGTAGTAATTAATGGCAATCGTTTTGCCACTTGTCGTACAATAATTTCAAAATATAGGTGCCGAGGGTAACGGTTTGCATGCACACCATGCATGTTGTAGGCACTATGCCTGTAGTATTTTAGTAAGTCAAGAAACTATGCTCCATGCACCGCGTCAGCGTAAACCTGAACACACTGGCGCGCTTCGTAGCCCAGTTGAGGTTTTTTTACTATCTTTTCATTGTATCACAATTTTTCTATATTTTTCAGGGTTATCAATCTATCACTGGCCTGTACTCCGACACATACCGCGAGCCAATAGTTCACAAAGAAAAAAATGACAGTGCTGAAGAGTTGCGAGAGCTGAGGAGATTTTTAGAAGAAGTAGATAAGAAGCATGACCGGTTGGCACAGGAGAACGTGAGTTTAAAAGAAGAAATGAAAAAGATGATGGACAAAATTGAACAACTCGAGGGTAAGCTCAGGTAAAACTTCCCCATGGTGCTACAGATATTATTGAATGAAAGTTATGCGACCATAAATTGTCATCAGGTCTATGTTGTAAACACTAAGACAAAATAGCAGCACTTTCGTATGTCCCTTACAATACGCCACCACCCCAATCCGATGTGCTAGATTTTTTGAGTTCGCTTCGCTCGCTGGTTTTATTAATTTCCAGAAAGGCAACCCTAATTACCACTTTTAGCTATGTCGGCAATCGAAAAATTCATATTGCCATCAACCGGGCACAAACTCTGTGGCTTGCCCGTCCCGGGAATCGAACCCAGGATCCTGAGTAACGTACCTATTCTATAATAATTAAAAAAGAAATGCTTAGTAATTTGATTTATCAGTCGGCCCCGGGCGACCATAACCCACGCTACTACTTTGAAGTGTTATGTATTAACAGATTTTAACAACTTTGTTTTGTTTTTCAGAAAGTGTGACAGTCCGTCTAAGTCCAGACCTCAAGCACCTCCCCCACCCCCACCGCCACCGCCGCCGCCGCCGCCCCCCCTCCCGCCTCCAATACTTCCTCCTGTCACGAAGCTACCCATCCGATCTCACACTTTACCTAGGTGTGGATCTGCCCCTCCGGCTGGACCCCACCTGACAATCACACCACAAGATATTGCAAATGTTAAATTGAGGAAGACAAGGGTAAATACTTCACCAATTATTTTAAATAATCATCGTTAGAATAGTTTGTGTTATTTTAATTTCAGGACATTCATATCATCTTTACACAATAAAAATCAAAGTCGCTCCCACTATTTGTACGCTTAGATCTTTTCAACTACGAAACAGATTTTAATTGTGATTGATGTGATTGTGATGTAGTTTTCAGTTATAGATAGACGAGGGAGAGAGAGAGAGAGAGAGATATATTCACGAGGAAGGTTTGCACATTGCACCCGTGCGAAGCCAATTCGGGACACTAGTATATTATGTATTAGACTGTTTATAATTTTGCTATGGCATTAAGTTACAGTATTAACTTAGTAATCACGTTTCAGGACAATCCAGTTCGCTCAAAACCAGCTTTTAAAGATGGCCAGCAGCCTTTAGTGACGCAGCAAATGCTACAGAACACTCGTGCCAAATTAGGGCGCGCCCGACCTGTCGCTGCATCAACTCCGAAGCAACAACTTACAGAGTTAGAAAAGTGAGTCTAAAATGCAAATAACTATTACAATCCCAAAAGTTGTAGGTATTTCTACTATTTTCATAACGTAACTGGGTCCCTCACCACAACTGGGTCTAACCTATCTCCCTCAAAACTTATTCTTACCAATTACACTTATTAGGTAGGTTGCTAGAGCTACCTATAGCTCTAGCTACCTACCTAATATAAATAATTAACACTCTGATCTTGTTTCCTCCTTCTTCTCAGTCATTATCTTTATTGCTGAGGATCCCAGATTTGCAGTCCATAATTTGAAGTCATATTTTTGGGTGGACGTCTTAAGGTAGATACTGTTATTTTTGCGAATATTTCAATAATTAACATGAGCAGCATTAAATAAGGTTCGAATTAAGCATACATGTGTATGTAGGTACATGTTTGCACAGTCTCTTGTAGTGAAAAACTATTCGATGTCTTCAAACATGTATTTTTATTTATTCAGATGTCTGTTGCAAGAATCGACGGTGACGTCACTGTATAGGCGACGAGTAGCCCGCAATACATTCCGCAGCGCAGAAGAGTTGAGACCGCGACCGTACCCAACGGCACGGTGTTCCCGTTCGCCCCATTCTCCCCGATCACCACGCGCCAATTCTTTACCACGAGGAGTTCAACCTATGTCACCGCTTAAATTCGCTAATGGTACTGCGGCCCATAGTACTAAATTAAATCATTGCTAAGTAAACAACAATTTGAAGACCAGAATTAATTAAGATTAATGAGTTGATGCAAAACGCCTTGACTCAGAATCTTGGTACCAGATTTTGATCGGTTAGACAATTGATTTTGTTGTCAAAACTTTACTTTTAGGAGTCAATTAGGAATCGCAGGCGCATTCCACTTCAGTAATTGACGATAACATGCATAAAGAAGACTCGTTAGATTTAATTTAGTTAATTTTAATTATGACTCGATAATTCGTTACTTGATGTGATAACGTACTATACTTATCCATTTATATTTTGTTGTGGATATCATTATTTGACGGAAAAAAAATATTAAATTATGAAATGAACATGAAATTGTTCATACTTTTGAGTATTTATTTATTTTATTTTAGACTTACAACACTTCGCTTGTAGAATACTGTCGCGGTTAGATCGACGACCGCGTATCTTTTTAAACTTGACAAACGGTAGTCGGTACAATTTGTATAATTGTCATTTGTAACTAAATTATTGCTTATTAATTGTGATTAGATTATGTTATTGTACAATTTTGTATCAATCGAAAGTTAAAATATTTTTGAATAAAAATAAATTTCAACATTACTGTTGTTTTAATAGGTAATTACTTGCTCTGCCCGGCGTGCAATGCAATCCATTTTAGGGTTCTATTGCCAACAAGGAACCCTTAATTAAGCCATTTGCCATGTCCGTCTGTATTTCCGCAGCATATTAAAATCTTATTAGTTACCTACTGTTCCTTTATGAATGAACGAACCTTGCTATTTATTAAAGTATGACCCTTATAAAAGCAGAAGATATGCACAGTTTTAGAAGAAAACAATTAACAATTTTAGTTACAATCACAGTTTACCTACGATGTATACAGGGTGTAAATCAACCCATCACACAACCGTCAACCAAGCATTCTGTACATCAAACTAAGTACCCCTACGCAAAAATTTTTGCTGGGAAACGTTTTTTTTTTTGAGTTAGAAATCACATTTTACGGTAAAAGTCAATGTAACACTGTTAAAACATTGTGCTAGTGAATGCTTTGAATAGTAAACGGGTCATGGAGGTAATTTATGTAAAGTTATAATCTGAAAAACTAGTATTTACAAAAACATCTGTGAAAAATTTGGAACTTTGACCCTAATATCTCCGTAACTAGGGGGTTCCCAGGTATGGTCTAGAACAAAAAAAACCCTATATAGGGTGTAAAAGTACCCTAAAAGCAAACTAATGCACTTGTTCTCCCCACCACTGCGATAATTTTTTTGTTCAGCTGTTTTTATAAATACTAGTTTTTTAGGTTAGACCTTTACTTAAATTACCTCCATGACCCATTTACTATTCAAAGCATCCAATAGCACAATGTTTTAAGAGTGCTACATTGAGTTTTACCGTAAAATGTGATTTTTGACCCCAAAAAAAAAATCGTTTCCCAGTAAAAATTTTTGTAGGGATTACTTAGTTTGATGTACAGAATGCTTGATTGACGGCTGTGTGATGGGTTGATTTACACCCTGTATATAATATAAAAGTAGATAGAGGTCGAAGTATGGATCAGTCAGACTGCATATTGGAGAAAATATATAGGTTAATAACTTTGAAATGGGACTTGCAACTGAATTCTGAAATTGTTAATAGCATTTTACTATCTTTTATAATTTTTTAGTAAAGAAATAAGACCTATTGCAAAGGCTTTATATTCTGAAGATATACATTATCCCACTTAAAACAAAACTTGTAAAAACAGCCAAGTTGCGCAACTCTTTTCTTCTATGGTAAAAAGTAGGTAGTGAGATCCATGTCATACCAAGTCAGTCATTTTATCCAGTCCCTACTTATGGGACCTTTAAGTCCTGAGCGCAGGGAGGGAGGTAAGAGTTTAACTCACGAGCGAAGCGAGGGAGTTAATACAAGAATCTTGAATGCAGCGAGGGATTCAAGCTAGCCCAAGGCAAAGACACCTTTAGCCCAGAGGAGGATACTCTACTTTTTACACCTACTGTGAGAAAATAATAGCCGTAGTACGAATTTGGAATCTCACATGCTCAGCTAAATTGGCAGTATAGTACTAACAAACACCCTTTGGTGCCAGAAAGAGGAAAGCTATTCTCGATACCCTTAGTACGCGTGGATGATATTCTCGATTTCTTACAAAATCTGTCTCAAATGTTACCATTAACTTCATTAATATGTAAGTGCATATAACTAACTAGTTCTAAATATGTTATTCTTACTGTTTGTTTATTTAATAAATACTTTGTTTTTCGTACTATGGCTATTATTTTCTCACAGTAGGTGTAAAAAGTAGAGTATCCTCCTCTGGGCTAAAGGTGTCTTTGCCTTGGGCTAGCTTGAATCCCTCGCTGCATTCAGGATTCTTGTATTAACTCCCTCGCTTCGCTCGTGAGTTAAACTCTTAACTCCCTCCCTGCGCTCGGGAGTTAAATCCCGAATCCTTCATTGAGCTCGAGATTCAATATGACGCCCGTGACATAAGACACAACTTTAGCCCCTCGGTGCATAATCTACTATTGTTGTTTTAATAAAATAGAATGACTTGGCCACCCCATCACATTGGCCAATGCGATGGCGGTTAGCCATTAGAATGGGGTGTTTAACATTGGCGAATGGTCAATTGGTCACTATAAGATGTGGTTAGGTTAGCTATAACTACGTGATAACTCAAGATAGAAGGTCCCTTAAGTAGGGACTGTGCCTTATGTGTTAAACTATGTAACGTCTATTAACAATGTGTTAAACGGATAAGAAAGAAAAAAAAATATTTATTTGTCGCAGAAACATAACGAGCATACAAAGAGACATACTTCGGGTAATGTGAGCTGGTTAGGATGGTTGTCCAGGCTTGTTTTGTATTTGCCTGCGAATTTCTTTAACTCATCCTTCACTGTTGGCATGTACAGGTTTTCGTGTACGTCACTGTTTCTAATGAACCGTGGGGTGCATTGCTAATTTGCTTCAATGATATATCGAAATCACAGCAGGCTCCCCATAACTGAATTCCGTAGGTCGAGACTGGTTTTATTAGATATGAATGTAATTAACAGTGCATTATATGACTCGTTACCCGTGGTCCTAGTGGGTCGACCCATTACCGGGCCCTTGGGTAATTGGAATTACTCGTGATGCCGTGGCATTATGGATTGATACCGGACTTCTGACTTTATCGATAGAAAATGAAAACCATCAGTTACATACAATATTGTTCACTCATCCATAAGCAATATGCATGGGATGGTGCAGATATTAAAATAATATGAATCCGCCGGCAGAATTTTTTTTTTGATTATTCGACATGACATTGAGAACGAAATGGACGAAGAGAGTTAAAAGATATGTTTTTATTTATCATCTATACATATAATAAATCTGTAGAAAAATCTTTTTTGTACATCGAAAAAATTTAAAAAAAAAATTGTCAGGGTATTAAAGTATAACCAACAGAACACATTTCCAGCATTTTTGGAATTTTTGTCTGTTTGTCTGTTTATCTGTTTGTCTGTTTCGATGACTAAGCATCACGTCAAATTTACGAAACGAATGTACGTAACTTTTATACATAAATATTGTGCGTAACTTGGGCTATTACTTAGTCTTTGTTTCATCGTAATCGGTGCTCTCTATCAAAAGATATATGCATTTATAGTTTTCAAGAAGAACTTATCATTATGGTCAAGAATGAGACAAGCAACGACATCTATTGAACGAATATGGTACTTATTAATAAATGCCTTCACAAGGTAACTTTAAATAAGTTATGATAGCAAAAGGTACGTAGATATTAGTCTAAATGACGCTGCTTTCAAAATCTACATAGCCTAAACCCTATAGTGTGTTTGATCGCTCTTTTTTAGCAGTTTATCTTCGTCTTCGACAGATGGCGTTTTTCATTTGATGTCATTTTCTTAACCGCGGTGTTATTAAATAAACATATGTTTTGTGAATAGTCAACCAATAAAGATTTACCAATTACACAGTATAAAAATACTATTTTTTTAAAACTAAATTAAAATTAGATAAAACCCACTACATATTTTTTTGTACCGTGTGGGAATCGAACCTGCGACACGCAGTGCTACTGTTAATCGTCCAGCCACTGCACCAAACATGTCCTTATATAGATGTGGTGTGTTGTTAGCCCTATGTGTCGAGGCCGCGGTATTTCTTTCGAACAACCCGCAGCCCCGACGGGCGTCGGTCCTTGGGGGCCCCTTCAATGTTGATGACATCCCTTTGAGACGCGCGTGGAACACGAACGCGCCTCCATCGTCATAGGACGGACGAACGATTAACTAGACCGTTACTCACCGTTCACAGGCCCGCACCTACGGTGGCCGGAAGCCATCACGTGGCCCCCGATGCCCGGAGCGTCTCCCGCGGCGGCTGGGAAGAGGGGTTGTGTCCCTCTTACGTTCACCTCTTTCGCTAGCATTACTGCTTCGCAGAAGGAGGTGACGGCGTTCCATTTCAGATTCGATGTCCCAGATTCGGTACAGGTACCTCTCGAAACAGCCTCTAATCCCCCCTTTTTTGTGGTTCGTAAATTATCAAATGACTCATCCCGCTCTGGGCGGAGCGGAAAAAAGTGTCAGACTTCTACTGACTAAAAACCACCCACGTTTCTTCTTAGCTCTTTGTGTTTCGGGGCCGTGGTATCTCTTGCGGACAACCGTCAGCCCCGGCAGACGACGGCAGCAACAATTAAGGGGCCCCAAAGGACCCCTTAATTGTTGCTGACATATCTTTGAGGCGCGCGTGGAACACGAACGCGCCAACGACAGTACCTGTCGACTATAATTTACCTGTTTTAAATTTCTTCAAGATCCGTTCGGCCGTTCTGACGTGATTGATTAACAAACACCATCCATCTAAACTTTAGTATTAAACATAGTCAGTACTTTGCATTACCCTCTTCTTATTTTCTACAGCGGCAGTAAGTTAACGCAGGGCAATGATTTAATGTACTTTTATCTAAGCGACGCATTTTAGTTTCCGACAAACACGCGAACGAAGTCGCGGGCACAGCTAGTATTATAATAAAATAGTATAATAATGTGTGACAAACTGTGGGCCAAAATATCAGGAAACTGGTGCCCTGACACAGTGAGACGGGGTCGCGGCAGGCCTCGAAGGAGATGGCGGGATGAACTGGATCGATTCCGTCAAAACTGGAAGGAGGACGCGCGGGTTCGCAAAAAGTGGAAAGAGTGGAGGGAGGCCTTTGCCCTGGAGTGGGACAGAGTAGGCTAGCAAAAAAAAATAAATAATAATAATGTGTTATTATTATTTCCCAAGACCTGAAGACCCACAATACCAACGTCACATTGATAGATGGTCGTAAAACATTAAAGCCAGCTCTAATATCAACCTTCTAAAAACATAACTAAGATTTATTTACGCAGAACAGTAATTGAAGACGGCATTTATAAATTTTTCTAATGCAAATATCTCGGCTTCAAAATCACTTAGGACAAAACTAATTGAACATATACAATATACTTAACACAGCACAACAAAGTAAAATGAAAATTATTGGTGGGCGCTCTAAAAAAAAACGACGCCACTAGTCCATACAAAGTTACTCAATGCTCTTTGTATCCCCTTTTAGAAAGAGATGGCATGTAGTTTGGATGTACTCTCGCTCGAAATAAATCATAGACATATATTTAAGTGGACTAGAAATACCTACAAAAAAAAGGTGCATACCTACAACCTTGAACGGTACTCAAAATGGCTGCCAATGCTAGGGTTGTGTCAATCATGGAGCATAGTATTACTGTAACGAGTATCGAAACTGGTACTACATAATAGTATTACGAGTATTAGTAGATATCATGGTTGAATTATAATTAACAGTTCGTTGTAACAGAAAACCATGAGTAAATTTACTTTACTTCTGATACCTGAGAATAAAATTAATTTCAAGTGGTTTTCTGAACCAAATTAAAGAATGCAACGTTTGCGCTTTCGGTTATACCTGCAGGGCTATTGCGTATCTTTTTAAATGTTAGTAGCTATCATTGTGTCCATCGATTAACTGTCAAATGGTTAGTTTAGTATACCAAACCATAACCATTCGACAGCTAATCGATGGACTGTAGGTCTGTAGATTCTGGTAGGTATGCAGATCTTAGTGAAAAACAAATTCTTCTAATAGGAAGACGATTATGTTTCTATTATGATTAACATACTGACTGGTGGAGTAAAATAAAATAAGAATGATTTTTATTAAATCTGTTTATTGGTGTGATAGTTATGATAAATGATGTTTATTTTGCAAGAGGAGCTCGTGGCTTACCAAGAACTGCCACTCGGATCGATCTTTAGGTTAAGCTGCGCTTGCCTAGGTTGGTCTGTGGATGGGTGACCGCCCAGTATATGCCGAGTTTCCTCCGTGCCTCGGAAAGCACGTTAAGTTGTTGATCCCGGCTGTCATATAAAGATCTTTGACAGTCGTTACAGGTAGTCAGTAACCTGAAAGTCCTGACATCCAATCTCACCAAAGGGTATCGTATTACCTAGTGTTAACTGGGTTGTGGAGTTTAGATAGGCATTCGCTCCATGTAAAATACTGGTATTCAGCTGAATCCGGATAGACTGGAAGCCGACCCCAACATAGTTGTGAAAAGGCTAGGCAGATGATGATGATGTTTATTTTGCAAATAGGTTTTTACATACACTTTTACAAGTCACTTTTTATTAAAACTAGATGGGGTCGGTGTTTCGTTTCTGACTACTTTGAGAAGAAACTTCCGAAACAAACTCAGAGGTCATGGTCTCTTTTAAAGTCCAGACATAATCTTGGTATACACACATGAAAACTATGCAGATTAGTGTCTGAGATGGTCATTTGAAGAAAGCACCACACAGATTTTAGTGGACCCGTCCAGTCGGTGCAAGCATGCTGATGTCTTATTGTCAGATCACGTATAACAATCATATAAGTCTGTGGGACGGTATCTCGGTTCTGTGAACCACGGGCCAGAGCACGGTCACTCGAACAGATATCGTTCCAGCGCAGCGAAGGAACTAGTATCGGAAACTATTACGCAACGGTACAACACTATTCATGTTTGTAAACAAACGAATAAAATTAAGAAATAACAAAAAGGTCTCTGGGAAGGAAATAAACCCAAACATTAACACTATATCAATAAATTAATGATCGCTTAGCATTTTTTTCATCGAAAGTGTATTACTCCTAGATACTATTGCATGAAAACCGGCTTCTAACCTATGCACCGACAATTGAGGTTGATTTTTCTGGTTTCTTGCACCACACTTCACAATACAGCACGCAGGCATATTGAATTGCTGTTTTTTTTAATAAGTATATGCAGTTTTATAGGTAAACTCTTCGTAATTTTGTCACAAATCTCAATTTATCAAAAAGTAAACTACTATTTGACAGCAGAACTACCACGAAACTCGCCGCATAACATGGCGGAAACGGCACCTACCTACTATTGTGTGACTCGTAACACCAAATGTTGCCATTATGAGCAACAACTAAAATATTGTTGTCTCTTTCATCAAATACGATTACTGTATTAGAAAAAACGAAACAAAACGATATTTCACATCACACCTACCACCACATACCACATTTCCTATTTCACTCATATTTGTATAAGCAAATGTGTCTATAGAATATTGCGGCGGCTCCACTATTTTTCCTTACTCATTGAAATAAATCGAGTTGCACGTCATCATTCCAGTTAGTTTATAAGTTCCTTGCTCTCATGACAGTATGTCAAATGTCAATGTCAGTTTGATCGATCGATGTTCATTCATTGTGCAATTGAAATCTGTGTCCATTGTTGTTTGTTGTATGAATACGATTTTAGAGAGTACCTTCTTTTATATATCGAATTATGATTTATTTATTTATCCTACCGAATATTACATTTGTTAGTTTACTTTACCCAGGCAGATTCTATGCTATCAAAGTGGAATTCTAAGTTTCTAAAACCAAATAAGTACACACTTGACTGTAACATATTTTCGAAAGTTTGTGCTACCAGTTGTATTTCTATATTTTAGGTCATGGATTTTAGTTCGCAAAATCCTGCTACATCTAATGCACTAAATCTTGCTGCTAGAATCAATGATGTTGCTAACGTGGAACGTTTGCTTCAAAAGATAAATCCTAACTGCGTTGATAACAGGGGGTGGACATGTCTGCACGAAGCTGCATACTTCGATAGCTATGAATGCGTGTTGTTGATATTGAAAAACTCTCAATGTAGACCATTAGCCGAGACTCATGAAGGTCACACTGCTTTGTACTTAGCATGTAAAAACAATTCTTCATTAAGGACTGTGACTGCCTTGCTGAACTCTGCAGACGATATCGCGAACTACGGCAGTACAGAGGGAGTGACGCCTCTGCACATTGCCAGTAGTCAAGGAAACACACCTATAATAGAACTTTTGATAGACTATGGTGCTATAGTTGATGTGCTGGACTTTGATGGAGATACACCATTGCACGAAGCAGTTATGGGCCAACGGCATAAAGCTACAGTGACTCTATTGTATTCTGGAGCCGATCCTGAGATTATGAATGATGGTGGTTTTACACCATTCCATTTAGCATGTTGTAGAGGATACTACACTAACGTTGAAGCTCTTTTTCCTTTTATAAATGACATCAACCAAGTAACAATAACAGGAAACTCTCCACTGATACTAGCACTTCATGGACAAAATGACAAAATTATATGGTTTGTGATAGAGAATGGAGCTGATCCTCATATAAGGAATATCTCTGGGGAAATGGCTATAGACATAGCTTTGAGTCTTAACAGCAGTACAGATGTATTTGAGACATTATTATCTTTAACAGATACAGCAAAGCTAAACAGAAAAATAATTTGTAATGCTTGTAAACCACACTGTTTTAAGTTCGAATTTTTAGAAGTTTTACTTAACAGTGATCTAGGACCAGAATTCTTTAGTTATTCTGAACCACTTAATAATGAAGCACTTCTAGATTTTCGGCCCAATTATGACCTAAATGCACCATTAAATCCTTTTTTAAATTTATGTGATTATATCTACGAGAAGTCAGAAGAAAAGTTTAAAGAGTTCTTTTATTTGTTTCTGATGAGAGGTGTGGAGGTGAATCCTTCAAATACTAATGTAATTCCACCACTAGTGTATGCACATCTTCGTGTAAAAACATCATTTCCTGAAGTAAGTTCATGACAAAGTGGAAAAATTGGGACATCAGACTGTGTTTTGAATAAAAATTCCATTTTCTTTAAACTTTATGCTGGGTTTTGTACAGTTTGATGTTTTACATTTTTCGACTTTCTTTCTTTTAGTTAAATTATTATTTGTTAATGTTTCTTCTGACTTTTAGGTATTCAAAATACTGATAGAACATGGCTGCAATGTAGATTACTGTAGTACCTCTGAGATGGCCAATGCGGATAATATTCCCGATGCATTTCATGCTTCGATGAACAGGTTACCAGCCTCAATGCCAATTATGGTGCCATATAGCATTTACTATGAGCCTGCAGACTTTCTACAAAATGCCTGTGAGAGTGGTAAACTTGGAATAATACCACAAAAAGTAAGTTATTGCTCTAAGAATACTCTCTTACATCAGTTAATCAGCATTTGAAAAGTCATTTAAATGTTGTGGTAAATTTTTTAAAGAGAATACTTAGTTGGTTTAGTGTTGAGAGAAGGTATAAGTAAAAACGAGTAACACAACAAAATGTTTTACAAGTCGGATGTTAGTGGCAACTCTGGGAGGGACAGTTTAGCTAGAATGATATATATACTGAGTTTATTAGTTATTTTCTCGGGAAATTGCGCCACATCAGCCGCCATTTGCTAGAGAGAGAAACGCTTCTGAGAGGAAAAAAAGCATAGAAAAATGTGATTCTGTGTCAAATCAAATTGTACATACCATCACAGTTTGATAAAATTATTGCTTGATAATTTTCAGGTACAGCATAAACTCTTGTTCATGCTAGACAACTATGACGAGAGTGTCACAGCAGAATCACTTCCATATCGAGTATCATCTCTGAAGCATATTTGCAGATACACTATTAGAAGCTTTATAAGAGAAACTGGAGTCAAATCCACGCAAGAGTTTTTATCTATTGTAGATAACTTTCCTATACCCAGAATAATGAAAAATTATTTAAGATATATGTAAAATTCTCCATTTTGTTGATATTAAACAAAGATATTACATAGACATAACATCACGCCTGTAATCCCCGAAGGGTTAGGCAGAGGTGCCCCCAGTGAAGCATAGAATGCCGATCCGATTCCGGGAAGTGGGTCGCCCCGTATTACATGGGACTTAATAAATCAGCTTGTAAGCTTTACTCAGTTTTGTGATCAATAAAACATTTTATTCATATAAAACGGTCTTTCTTCTTACATAAATATATTACATAGTTATTATTTTTACATCATTTACAATATGGTAATACAAAACGCTGGTAATGATTATCATCATTAGACATCAGTAATTTTGGTAACGATATCTCATTCGAGATTAGCTCCCTTTGCCATGTGTTCTTCAATTTCGGCAACACTGTAGACAAAAAAAAATTCAGTTATAATTTATATTCTTTTATTATGATTTTGGTTTTGTTTCCAATTTGGCAAGTTAGTCTAACGACATTTTAGGGTTTTGAAAGTTTATGGAATAGGGATATTTCCTGACTAAAAAAATATGATTCTGTTTAGTCAGTCTTTAAGATTATCGAAAAATATTGGATACGTGTTTTTTGTTTTATCACATTAATAAAAAATGTCGAAAATAAAACGTGTCAAAGATCATGAGTGGGGGCTTGTGTGTTCTGGTAAAAAAATGTACCAAACTGTGACGTCCACTGTGTCCAATATTTTTTAGAAATCTACCTGATGGACTAATTAGTTTTTTTTTGTCAACTACCCTATTATTGAACTAATACTAAGCAATAAAATTAGCAGGAGTTAAGAGAGGTTGACTGTATGAGAAAGCCACAAGGCTATAGAATAAGGTTTTAACCACAATTTAACTGTACTTACACTTACATACATTCAGTCAAAAAAATATCGGGAATGGATGATTTGTTTTTCAAATTTTTGTTTTTTTGTTGTTGTTAGATTGGCCCAACTGTTTTCCATTTTGGCGCGGAATTTGAGTTGCATCTGCTATTTATATTAAATACAGTGCTGTTTTTAGTTATATCATAATATCTAGTGTGTATAGCGAATTTCAGTATGGACAAAAACATCGAACAAAGAGTTTGTCTTAAATTATGCATCGCCAATGGAATTTCGTGTTCGGAGTCATTGAAAATGTTACAGAAGGCTTACGGTGAATCGACCATAATAAAAACACGTGCTTATGAGTGGTACAAAGCGTTCAAAAGCGGTCGAGATTGATGGAAGATTTGCCTCGCTCTGGTAGGCCATCAACGTCTGCAACTGAAGTTGACATCGCAAAACTGTGTAACTATCGCGGTGTTGAGCACTCGAAATTCTTGCCGGAAGGTCAAACGGTAAATAATAATATTATTTAAGCGTTATGCGGCATTTAAGAGAGCAAATTCGACGAAAAGGCCCTGATTTGTGGAAAGGAAATTCTTGGATTTTGCAACACGATAATGCGCTTTCGCACAAGGCCATCATTGTGAACGAATTTATGACCAAACACTTAACAAATAGGTAGGTGAGTATTTTTCAAAAAATTTGTACATTTCAGAATAAAAATGATGTCGTTAATTTGGAAACTAAAAAAGTCAAATAAATACATCTTGTAATTTTTAATCTCCGCGTTGTATTTGACAGATATATATTCAGTTCATTCGTAAATAGTCTCATGACTTATTATTCTATATATTTTTTTCAAAAACATTTAATATAATACCACTCAAAATTTTGTTTCATACAAAAAGCGGAGTGTCACTATCAGCTTTCAAATATTTGGATTCGTTAAAATGGCTTTAAAATTTGATTTATTACGCGTGAATTGTATTTAATGTGTTATACGTATCCCCTAGTATTTAAATCTTTGTTTATTTGGGGTTTTCATGATATATAATTAATTATAAATAGTTTTATTTCCTTGTCTCAATATTTTACAAGTTAGTAACAATCAGTTTCGTTGGCAATTTTTACACTGGTTTCTTGGCATTTCTGAACGCAATCGTAAATTTTATTATTGGCAAAACTAGCCTGACCCTGATTGGCTATTACGAAACTGTCAAACGCATCGATCAACCATTTTATTGTGAAAGTCGTAAGCGGAGCTCCGAAGAAACATTTTCGTTATTATTCATTTACAACACGATATTTCGGTAAGTAATTTAGATACATGACGGTGAATTTGATATGTTAATTAGTAGAATATTATCTTTTTACTTAGTTCTTCTTCTGAACGTTTAACATTGTGTTTTGCAGTCAATTTACTTTTGAGGTTATTTTGGGCTTACATTTTAGTAACATTTCGTAACGTTACGAAAAGGTTTTCTTACATTTTAGTAGCATTTTGTTACTAAAATGTTACGTGTTACGAAAATGATGAATGTAAAGCTGTATGTACCATGAATATTTTAACCGACTTTGTCTCAAAAAGAGGTGAATCGTGATCTGATCAATAAATAAATATAAAATACGTTTGTTATTGATCGTAAATAGAGATTAGTAAATAATCAAATATTTTGCTTTAAAGTTACTGAATTGCTTCAAATTCGTGACAAACCCAAAGTTTATGTTTAGATGAATGATGAAGATTTGTGTATTTTTAAGGATTAACCTTTATTTTGTTTTGTTATGTTACCTACCTAATTCTAATTAAAAAAAATCGCTTTCTTTTTACACGACTGCCCCAAAAAAAAGAGTGTTTATTATTAATACTTTATTTAAATTGATTAAGTAGGTAATCCACTACTGCACACATCACGTCCTGTGTAATGAAAATATAATACATAAATAATTAAGAAGAAACAAAAATATTGAACACCGTGGATAAAGCTTAATAATTACTTTTTCGTAACAAGGTTACAATTTCGATACAACAACTTAGTTATAACATTTTCGTTACGGACAAAAAAAATGAAAAGTACTCAGGTACCATCGAGAAACCACCATTTTCACCAGATATGGCTCCAGCCGACTTCTTTCTTTTTCCTAAACTCAAATTACCACTTCGTGGCACCCGTTTTCAATCGGTAGAAGACATAAAGAAGAATTCGCGGCGAGAACTGAACTCAATTCCGGAAACAGCGTTTAAAAATGTTTTGGTGATTGGATTATTCGTTGGCGTAACTGTATCGTTTCTGAACGAGCATACTTTGAAGGTGATAAAAGAAATTTGGATGAATAACAAACATTTTGTGTATTATTTATCTTTTCCCGTTACTTTCTTGACAGATCAGTACATGTAGTTTAAAAAAAAATAAACGTCATCGGTCCAAAAAATAATGGACGCGTTTTATGTGAATCATTTTATATTTTTCATAGTAATGTATAAATAAGTCATTTAGCATGGTTAAATAAAACCAAACTTGAAATGATTTCTTCAAAAATAATAAAAGCAGAATGAGAAAGTTTTATGGAAAACGCGAAGCCAAGCCATAAGCAATTTCTTATTAACTTTGATCACTACCTACTATAACAAAAATATACAACTATAACTCACGTCCTGGGCACAAAGGTGAGGTTCTCGACTCCCTCTTCTGTGATGAGCACGTCATCTTCAATGCGAACGCCGCCGAAACCACGGAACTGGTCCACTCTGTCCCAGTTGAAGAACTTGGCTTGAGCTGGGTTGTTCTTAGCATTGTTCAATAGCTGGCAACAAAAATAAAATAAATTTTATTTATCATTTCATTATGTTTTTCTGCGAGTCGTATTGTATGGGACATACTACGGATATAATACGTAGATAACTTAGGTGCACCTACTTCGCGTGCCAGTTCGGCAGCCCGGCTTAAGTATTAATCAGTGTTTCGTTCTAGACATTTCCAAGAACAAAAATGTAGTCTATATTTGTGTAATATGTTTTTTGTAAAGTTACTAAATAGGTAGTGCTTATGACGTCAAAAATGGCACGTTTAGTTTTTTATTTATTTATGTATTAAGGAAAAACAAACAGTAACATATTACAGGTTAAAACAAGGCTTAAATACTAAAATATAATAAATACCACTACATTTTCCACAGATTACTTTAAATGATTAATAGCTAGAGAGACATTTATGTATATGATATAAACTAAAATAACAGTTACAATAAGTGATGCATAATATACGAAAAGTTACACAATAGGCCATACCCACACATTTCTATACCTACATATTACATCACAATGGTCGACTGCTGATCCTTAAGAGCTGCGTGGATTTGCTTCCTGAATACGTTTTTACTGAGGAATAGTATGTCGATTAAGCTAAACTCATTGTTATAAGTCTCAACCAAGCGGTGAAGAGGTGAGCGCGAGCCGGCGTTGGATTTACAACAGCCGGTAGCAAACAAGCGCCGTGTGCGCACCTCACGTACATGTACTGTTCGAGGAACAAGGTAACATAGATTCTTTACTAAGTCAGGACAATCGAATTTATTGCGGCATATATTAAACAATGTCATAACATCAAGGAGCATTCGTCTTGATTGCAAGGTTAGGAGATCGTATTTTCTAAGAAGTAAGCGGTATGAGAGTTTTTTCCGGAAACATCTGTAGTTTACAGCACGAAGGTACTTTCGTTGTACCAATTCCAAAGCTTCATTATGTTTTTATACGGATCGTGATAATTGCGTAATCAAGATATATCAACAGCTGTGGGATATACCAAGTGGTAGTATTCACACTTTGGAGTATTCATAATTAGATTTGCTTCCTTTTATTTTCATTCTTCGACTAAACGTCTGGCCTGCTTGCACCCACACCACTTACCCTCGGTATAAAGTAGCAGCCAGGCTCAATAGTGAGCGTCATATTAGCGAGCAGCGGTCTTGCAGTGCGCAGACGTGCGAGCGGGCCGGCCGGGCGCGGCGGGCAGTGCGGCAAGTAGCCGCCCACGTCGTGTACGTCCAGACCCAGCAGGTGGCCCAGACCGTGCGGCTGGAGGATGCCGTGGATGCCGTTCTGGAGACAACAAGGGGATATATAATTAAAAATAGTATTATCAGCATAGTCATAGTGAGGTGTTAACCTTTTGAACGCCAGAAGCGTAAACGCATCGCGCCCCACCCACGCCAAGGCACACAAATCTACAAAATTGTTATTTTATCTTATTTAACACTATTTTGTATAATAAAAAAGCAGATACAGAGTTTTAAAAAATTATGTTTTTTGTCGGCTGTAGCCGACGGTGGCGTGTTGAGCACGTATTCGTTTGTCGGCTATACCCGACCGTGGCGTTCAAAAGGTTAAGAAACCGCTAAGTATTGATAAACATCAAGCAAACAGGCAAAGTACTTCTCCTATTTTCGACGTTCTTACGTTAAAAGTTGGAACTTTGACCTCGAATAATACACCATCTGTTTACTTGTACAATAATTTTACCGCCTCTGCTAAAATTATTGGACAAGTAAACACAGAATTCATCAATTCACTTACAGCAATCATGTCTTCAACGCTGCCGTTCAGGAGACCTCCATTCTTTAGATGGTTAAGCATGGCTCTGTTAGCCGCGAGGTGCATATCCGTCCACAGCACTCCGGGTTTAGCTTCCCTTGAAAAAAAATATTATAAAATAAAAAGTTGACGACGCAAGGCAACCTACAATGTAAGATCATACAAAGTTTCATTGAAATGCAATGAAAATTGTAATGATGACGGCGTAATTGTAATGAAGTTTCGATTACGGCCACGTGCTAAAAGATCCTTGTGTAACAGTATACATACAATGAAAACCGAGTCTGGAAAGGGCTTGGAAGATTTTTGTATGAAGTGTCGCGGGCCTAACTTCCACCATTATATTTTATTTAAAAAAAGCGGCCACGTATAAAATCTGAATTACAATAGCCGGTCTCAATAAAAACTAGTTTTCTATGACGCAAAATCTTCCAAAGCGTCATGTTTCCGAGGTAGAGGTATATATATAATAATAAAAAATATTTATTTATTCATATAATTAAACTTCATACACAAACGTGGTACATAGGCGGACTTAATACCACAAGGCATTCTCTACCAAAATAAAAAATAAATATACTTAAAATTAATGCTAGTAAAATTGTCTGTAATAGTACCTATAATAAGTATATATAATATTTTATGGCTTAGTATACATATTATTTTATGTTTCCGTTTCCTAACAGGGCTTCATGTTGCAACTTAATAATATAATGTAACGGGTACGTATTTGAATATCGAAGATTAAAATACCTACAGTTAAAATATCGATGTTCAAAACATCGAAAATGGAAATGTACATTAATGCAATAAAGAATTTGAGTTTGAGCTATCAATGTTAGTCTTAATTGCTTATATCTCGTAAACAATACTTGTTTTCATGAATGCCAGCTGTTGATTCATAAAGGTTTTATGAATGGCTCATAACAACAATATTTTACCTACTGATAGTGAAGATTGTATCTTTGATGGCTAAATATCTCGTAAACGTGACGTTTGCGAAGATTTGGTCTCATAAAAACTGGTTTGTATTGATGTCAGCTATTGATTAAAACGATAAATGCGATCTATGCCTTTGCATAATACCTTTTCTTACCTAATAACAGCATCCCTTCCAGCGAGTACAGCTTCATAGACGAGTTTCTGGTTTTCCGTGAACTTGCCGTTGGCGGGGAACGAGCAGGTAATGTCGGCCGCATAGCCCGCGTAGTTACCGCCCATATCGAATAAACTGCAAGCAATTTTACATCGTGTTATTTGGTACTAGGTATGACTATGATGAGTAGTCTTGGGGTAGATTTTCGTGGCTGTCAGTGTGTCTTTAAGTTTTGCAATTGATTTCCTTAGTAGCAGAGAGTGTCTGAACTTGTATCCGTTGGGTGGCAATAGAGTAAAAAACTTAGCTGACGAAATGTGGGTGTACTAATGGGTACACCTCTGCCTAACCCTTCGGGGATTACAGTCGTTATGTTGTAAGACTACTACACTAGCTCCTCAATACTCACCACATATCCCCATCATTGATCATCTTAGTATTAGGCGCCGAGGCATGTCCGTAGTGCAGCGTGGCTCCCGTGTCGCCCGAGCCACAGATACATGTGTACGACACGTGGCGACACCCGCCCACCCGGTAGCAGTGGTCTAGGAACACTGACTCGCATTGGTACTCCTTTCTACCGGGCTTGGCGTAGAGCATCACCTGTTGGAAGAATATGAGGTATTAAAATATGTAAAGGACCGTCTGAAGGTAAGGTATAACATAACATGACGACTGTGAACCCGAAAGGTTAGGTAGAGGTGTATCGAAGAGTACACCCACATTTCGCCTCGCCAGTTATGTTTAAGTCCTATGTAATAGGGGCCGAGCCTATTGCCATCAATCAAGCACGAATCCAGGCTCCATGGCCGCCACTGAGAAATTCCTGATGGAAAAATCCAATAACACTTTTGCCAGGCCTGGAAATTGAACCCAGGACCAAGGTAAGGTATTACAGACATTAGAAATCTTTTTCGAGTTAATAAGTTCGTTCAAACCAGCAACTTTAAATGTTGATAAACTGGGCATTACAGATAAGACGCATTGGAAATGAAAAATGACAACCTTTTTTTGTCTTCTTCGATATGTATGGCAGAGCTTATCAAACTACTACAATCGGTAAAAATTCTTTGATAGATTTTCAACTTCATCACTAAAGCATCTAGTAGGTTCAAGGTTAGGTGGGAACCTGCGGGCTGTTCGAAAGAGATACCGCGGCCCCGGACACAAAGGGCTAAGAAGGAACGTGGGTGATTTTTAGTCAGTAGAAGTCTGACATTCCCTACCACTCCGCCCAGAGCGGGAGGAGTCATTTGATGATCTCCCACACTACAAAAAAAAAGGTTAATTGGGAAAATTTTACTGTTTCTGGTAACTTGATGTGCTCGCGTCTGTACTAAGTACGGAGTCATTGCCAGCTGCTGGCCAAGTAGAAAATTGCTGTAAAACTCAATAAAAAAATGTAATTAAAAACATAATGACCTGTTTATGAGCATCGGACGACACCTTGCACACGTATCGCAGAACTTCAATCTCCTCAGGGGTCTTGATAACGCGTCTGCGCAAAGTACACACAGTTTCATTACCTACTTCACACACATTGGCGTGGTTATCAGAACAACACGCTCATAGTTATCATAACACTGTGTATATAATACTATCGTACGGTCGAACAAGGAATTAAGTGTACAGTCGGCTAAATTGCATTTACTTTTAGGATTACAAGATACATTTAGAAACTAACTTCAAAGGATACAGAGTTTGGCATCAGTCGCTTAATGACAAACGCTTCAAAAAACAAAATTATAGAGAATTATAAAGATTTCTGCATGTATACTTAATAGGTTGGTCGACTGTACCTAGGTAGTTAGGTAACTTGTGTTTTGATAGCTGAGTGTGTTATGATGTTGGTAGAGGATAAATGTCTATTAATTATCGAGTTCACAGCTATCATTACGAACAGTTATTGGTATATTCTGGCGTATTTTCTTACATATTATACATTTTAGTATTCTATTTTGAAAAATATAATATTCTCTATTTTAAAAGACCTATGTCTTTTTAGCCAGATTTCATCAAAATCCATGCTTTCCGGTGTCCACCACCGGCTTTTCCATCAATGGTAGACAGTGACATGTAATTTTTTTAATTTCCGCACTGGTCACCACTGGTGGACAGGGACTGAATTTCAAACATGATTATTCTCGTTGACCACCAAAACCAGGCAGTGACTCAATTTAATAATATTATTCCAAGTAACCATCACGTTTAACTATTTGTATAAGGAGTTTAGGACAAACCGGTGGAGGACACTGGGAAGCATAAACTAAAATCTGGTTAACAAAAAACATTTAACAAACGTTGATGACTATTTTTAGTAAAAATCAATGACCAGAATCTAATGAACTAACTCTGGTCAATGAACTCCATGTATGAGTTAATTTTATTTTTATGGACTTGTTAGATGCGCATATTTTACGTGTCATGCGTGGGTATCACTTTTGGCATCGTTTCAAAAGTTTTAGAGAAACGGAAGAACATATTTAGACTAAGGAGATACCTATTGTTATTGTTTTCTACTTTAGGAATAGGTTATATTTACTTATGTGTATTTAATTTGATTTCAAAGTGTATTTTTTAGTCCATACTTTCCTACTTCTAGACAAATGCATCTCACAGTCATACAGGGTGGTGCCGACAATACGACAATAAATGAAACCACTGGTAGTTCTAGTTCATAGAAACATTATTAAACTATCAAATAAATCTTAACACCAAAATAAAAAAAAATGAAAAAAAACAATAAAACTAAGTAGCATAAAACTGTAAACGAAATACATTACAATTTACAAACAAATATTGGTTTACTAACCTTAGACAAAATGTGGACCAATTAACGTGTGGACATAAAATGTAACAAACGAATTTGGCAAAGATATTTATGTAGGTTATTGTCTTATCGTTGGCACCACGACGGTGTTAGAATTTATTTGATAGTTTAAAAATGTTCCTATGAACTAGAACTATTAGTGGTTTCAATTATTGTCGTATTGTCGGCACCACCCTGTATAACTGTTGCATAGCTTATTAATTGTGATGTTAGCTACTTGTTTCGACATAAATAAACTAAATACAATAGGCAATTAAATTAACAATTGTTCAATACATTACGCTGATATGAAACACATGTAACATTAAAAAAACAATCAAGTGATAAGATTGATAACTGCATTTACATAAGCATGAGATAAAATTCTTTAAGTATATAGATATTAGGCCATACTTTATCAAATAAGGCTTATTAATATAGATTAATGATCAGATACTCACAGTTCTGCAATGATAGGGAATAATGTTTCGTTGTCAACTTTGAATCTGTAAAAGGAGATAACAGATTATTTTTATTAGTTTATGCCTGCATGTAGGGCCGTAATTGTACCTTGGAATCATACTCATCGTCTTGCTGCCCTTATCCCATTACATTTGGGGTCGGCGCAACGGTTTCTTTTTCCATTCTTCCATGTTAGACGTCACGGTGGCATTAACCCCTTTTTCTTTCATATCGTTCCTCACACAATCCATCCATCTTTTCTTTGGCCTTCCTCTCCCTCTCCATTCATCAACATTTATATCCATCACCTTTTTAGTCAAATCCTATTCGTCCCTCCTTATAACATGTCCATACCACAAGATTCGATTCCCTTTCAACTTTTCTATAACTGGCGTAACTTTTAAACTTCCTCTAATATAGGTACTCGTTCCTTACCTTATCCATTCTTGTCACACCACACATACACCTCAACATTGTCATCTCAGTTACATGCAATCTGTTTTCATCCATCTTCTTCACAGCCCAGCATTCCGATCCATATAGTACGACAGGTCTAATCACGGACTTGTATATTTTCCCTTTTACCATAGGACCATACTACCAGAACTAATTTAGAGTTTCAGTAATTGGTGGTGTACATTGAGTTTTGAATTTACGTGAGGCGATCATTCTTCAGAAACATCCAAATGTCAATGGCATTCTACTGTACATATCCAATTACAAGACTTTGGGTTGGTGTACTTTTTTTCTCTATAAGTACCTATGTATTGAGGTTACAAATATTATGTTTTGCTAATTACATATCACATGTGATGTTGATTTATTTTGTTTAATATTTTTTTTGATATATTTTTTTCTCTAAGTATGTAAGAAAAAACATCCTGCGCTGACCCCAAATAGATCGGGATAAGGGCAAGAGAATGATGATTCTAATTCTACATATTTTGTAATGTCTGACTGAAAGTTTAATAAAAAAAAATTGAATTTATAACAGACAGTATATTAGGGTAACTTTTGAAGATTTGTGAATGTTAGTGGCAAAGAGAATATTAGATTTTGACCTAAGTGAGAAGCTTTCAGGACTATTCTAATAAAAGGTTTTACTTACTCATCAATTCCCTCAAATACTGCCTCCTTGGCAGTTAAACCACTATCTGTGTTGGGACCACTCTGTAACATAAGATATTATATGAGTTTAAGTAGGTATTATGTATGTAAAGTAATTATCATTATTATTTTTAGACTTACCAAGGTCAACAATTTCTCTGGATTCAAGCTCTTAAGAACATTCTGGAGCTGAAATAATTAAATAAAGTATTTATTATTTTCAGTGATCAACTATTTACAGAACTAAAATTATAATTAAATATATACAAGTATCAAAAAGGAAAGAATAAAGGGCATCAAAAATATTGTCCACATCACTTCTGTCAGTGATTAGAACTTCTTCATGATCTTTTTCCAATGCATTTCTTTTGTTTCTGGGAACATGTCTTGTTTCTAGTTTTGAAAAGTTATTAATGTTTGCAATTATTTAATTCTGTTACCTCATCAACATAGTGAACTTCATCAACAGAATACAAAGTCTTAAAGTCATGACAGCTCAGGAGTTTGCCCATCCAGATTTCATAGTCTTCTGGTAGACGGCGCACAAATAAATGTGACTTCCTGGTAGCCACATCAAGTGCGAAGTAGCAGCCTGGCTCCCGGACACCAGAGACCCAGGTGAAATAAGCTTCCTGATTTAACAAAAAATAGGGGTTACAAGAATCAAATAGGGGGGGAGAAATTGCTAAAATTATATCTGGAAACTTTTTCTGTGTGTGGTAGGAACTTCTTATTCAGGTATTCTTTCATTTTTTTAATTCTGTATTGGTTCTATAATTGTTTATAATACTATGTAGGTCAATTCAATTCAGCATTTAATTGTACCTATTAAAACAAGGACTTATTCATGACATGAGTAGGTATGCATTGAAGGAAACTCTTTTAATAAATTAACTTGCCTGTCTAAATACATATTCGATGTCAGTGTCGTAGTGGCTGATGTCTTCGCCCCCTTGCAGAACAACTACTTGTCCACTCTTTAGTTTGTCTGCAAGTCGATTTCTGTTTTTAGCGAACAAGGACAGAGGAACGTCCAAAGTGCCCGGACCCATTGACCACGTCGCTGCCATCTTCACTGACAAACCAATACTGGTCCTAGGCTTTGTTGCCAGCCGGTATAATACTGACGATAAGCGCAAACTTTGTAACTGATACAGATTACGACGCACTACAACAAAATTACACTTGTTATGATGCAACTTTAGTGGTAAACATTTTCGGCTGAATAAATTGAATAAACATCTGTTTCTTAACATTTATGTTGGTAAAAAGAAACTTCTTATAAATATTTTGTATTACAAATATTTACATTTCTGAATTTAGACATTATCTTTTAAGGTACCGTAAATTGGTAGTTAAAGCCATTGATGATTGATGATGATTTGTTGAGATTATTCAGACGTCTTTACAGGATTTTACTGGTTAGAAAATATCCGAAGTATTTATCGTAACGAAATAAAAAAAACAACCGTCGCCTTGCCAACTAAAAGGAATGTTAATGAATTTTTAATACATAAGGAACTCAATTTATTTTATGAAATTTAAGACCTGTGACACTACTGCATTGTGACGTTGACAGTTATTATTGTCAAATAAAAAAAAAAGCAAACAGAAATATTAGGCTTTTGGAATTGGGAATTTAAACTGGCCGTTTTTGCTACTCGTTACTAGATGGCGCAACGGGTATTATAGTCAGCTGATACCATAGACGATAGTAGGAAAATAAACAATGAGTTATCATCAGATATTTCTGTTATTGTAAACAACATCAAGTCAATCAAGGCGATTAATATTACGAAGATAGCACATTTTTTCCGTATAAAATATCCTAACTGTACATGACTTAATAAACTCCATTTCAGCATGTTTGTAACAAAAACAGTGAAATATAACGATCTAGGTAGGTATCTAAAAGAGTGACCACCAAAGCTTACGAAGCGTAACATAGCCAGGTAGAGCTACCAAATTTATCACGTGTTGGGCCCGTGGGAGGTTGTGGCTGCTGAATAATTTATAAATGTAGAAAGGTGGTTCAAAATAAAAGATATTTACTATAATCATCAAATATTTAATAGACGAAAAATAGATCTAACACTGAAAGTTTCCGTAGATAGCTATTTTTAATTAAATATTTTGTACAGCTAATTCAAGAACTTAATTCAAAAAAATATTTTTTGAAATTAATTTCCTTTATTACTTAATTCTTATCTAAATCACAAGATCGACGATAAATTAAACTACCTAAAAATCACAAAATGCACTAAAACATGCACACATGTAATATTACGACGATTTTTATACCATATTTTGGTACAATTGTACATAGTTACTACATTGATGAAATAAAGTATTATCTAGATAGGAATTTTTATAAAATTAAACCCTTTAAATTGTCTAAGTTGCACTGTGATCATCAGAGCAAATCACACAGTGCGACAAAAATATTTTTCCTAAACTAGGTACCACATGCGAGGAAGTAACTGTACGGTACTTAATACAATGTAAAAGTGTACTGTTATCTCTACAATCACTTTTTGAAAGTTTTTATAACACCAAAAAATGACCTAATTGAGTGTTTACATTAGATGTTTCGCTGGTGTACAATTATATGAAACGAAATATCTGATGTAATGTTGTTGAGATAAGTAGGTATGTCACTCATTACAAAAAGGTATTATTAAAACTAGTAAAGCAGTTCACTTAAGTGTAGAAAAATGAAGTATGTTGGTATGAAAGACAACAGACATTGGCTATCGAATATTTTAAATAATAACATAAACAATAGTTAAAGCTCTTGAATTAAACTTCATATTAGCTAATTTAATTAGATGGAAATGTCTTATCGCGACATTCAGTCACAAAGTTTTAATTATTATAGAAATAAGTACTTTAGAACGCATTACAATACTTTATGCTAGTTACGTCATTCAGTACTTTGATCATGATCAGTTAAGGTCACTATAAAACGAAGAATAAATATTATGATTGTAGAGTACGCGCGGCCATTTTGGTTCGTTCTCGTGACTCGTGTCGTGCGGGACACGTCATTGGTGGCTATCTCTTTCTTGCACGCTCTCCGCATATAGCACCATTGTAACCCGACACGTTTCTTACACACAAGCGATTTCACAACACGTTCGACACTTTCACAGCTAAAATGTTTTGTTTATAAATTATGAATCTACAGAAATTTCATGACACACTTGTTTCTTTTCTTGCAATCTCCGTACAGCCTCGGCAACAAGGGCATTCTGCTCCAGCAACCTTTCCACAAGATCGACAGGTTCTTGTTTTCTAATGTAGTAAGGTGCAGCACGGGCTCGAGCCTGCAGGTGAAGCTTTTGTTTCAGGCCAAGGGTGAGTTCCTCGATAGCAGGTAATCTAGTGGAGGTTAGCGGACGATTTTGTTCTTCAGAGGAATGGCGATTGTCGTATCTGGACTTCTCTTTCAACATAGTGAAGGAACGGTAAGAATTTGAAGATTGATTTAAGGGACTAGAGATCTCACCGGTGCGGTGGGCGGCGAGCAACAACGTTTGCGAATGCCGAATGAATGAGCGAGTGAGCCAGCTCGACCCAGCGTAGGAAAGACAGGCCTCCGCGGGGGTACAGGCGAGGGGGAAGGGATGACGTAGTCTGATGCGCAGTCGTACCGGGCTGTATACAAACAATACGATGGACGTAAATAAACACAAGACAGACTTGATATGCCTGTACAGTGAACGGTGTTATCTCTGTGTTAGTGGTTTAGCTAGTCGGTCGACTGGCTTGCTGAGTCATGAAATTATTTCAATAAAGAAAATACAGGTAGGCCTACCGCTCGATAATTGTCGAAGAGTTTGGCCTGGTTTGGCCATGATTTGGCGATGAAGATGAGCTATGAAACAAGGTAGCCCGAACAATCAGCCTTTAAAAAGTGTGTCGACACAGATAAGTTTTAGGACCCCGACCTGATTTACAAATATGAATGGATGATATTTTATAGATTGTAGTTTAGTGTATTACGCTAAGAAGCTTTCCAAATAAAAGATTAGGTATCTATAAGTACCGTCGGGGCTGCGGGTTGTTCGCAAGATCGCAAGAGATACCGTGGCCTCGACATGAAGGGCTAAGAAGGAACAGGGGTGGTTTTTAGTCAGTAGAAGTCTGACACTCCCTTTCGCTCTGCCCAAGAGCGGGAGGGGTTATTTGATGATTTTCCACCCACCCAAAAAAAAGGTATCTATAAGTATGGTTATCATTATATGGATAGTATGGTTATACTTATCATCATATCTAACTTCTGAGAGATAATACAGTTTTAGTTATTACAATAATAATAACGGTCCACGGTCGTGCGTACGATGCAGTAACAAATTGTGTTTATCGCTAATTGTATTATTGTAAAAATATCAGCGGCCAGTGTCGTCCAGGCAATGTTTATTTGTATGACTATCTGCGAGTTGCGTGTGTTTGGGCGAAACAAAACTAAAAACGGGCAATGCCCTCGGTTTTTTCCAGACTACGATCACGTAGATTCTTTATTGTGATAGTTAGGTATGTATTGTTATGACCGTTGTTAACTCTAGGTAGGTACCTACTACTATAACAAATTTTATATTTATGGGATGATAAATGAATGTTTTGCTTATTTGTACCTAGATACATTGTTTACTTTTGGGTTATTAAATTAAAACCAACGTACTTACTTAACTCAGAGTAAGGACGTTGTAATATTTGTGAGCCATGGAAGTAATTACAAGCAACATTAAAACGACTGCCACATGAAGTCATTGACTCCTAAATAGTGCGACCGTTGCTTTCTGTAACCACGTTTTTATATCAGTGTGGTGTCATTTTACAAATACAATTTAAGTAGGTAGGTACTTTTATATGTTTTGATATGTGTTTGTTATTACAATTAAAATACTACAAAATAGCTTATTTCAGATTTTCCTCAAGGATATTAACTAAATATAGTACAATAATATTTACGTTCACTTCCTCTGAATTGTTATGAGGTATTTGTTGACCACGTGGTTTTTTTTACCGCAATGGGGAGTTAAAAGTGGAGTTTTCAAATAGTAATTGATAGCCTTTCCAACATCTGAAAATTCTAGAATAATGTACAAATTAGTTAATATAGGAATTAAGCGTAGATTGTAAGTTTTGCATGTAAAGTGTTGTGTGCTATGACATGACATGTTCGCTATGTGAACAAACGCTCTTCTGCTTCTCTTTTTTTTATATCAACGTAGACATATTCAAACAATGAAATGCAAATACATATTTACCTATATTCTTAACAGTAGGTAAACAATGTACTCATCATGTAATTTTATTTCGTGGTGATCTTCAAATAATTATTATTGACATAGGTAGTAATTCCCTTACGACGTATTAACACCGCGATTTTAGATTAAAGAAAATGAATATTTTTTAAAGATTGCAACATTTGCATCGTCCTTTCCCGTTTTGACATAATTATGAAACGTCACTTTTCTTTTTCGCGCGTTAACGACACCGCAAGAAAAAGTTCTTTCTCGTCAAATTATTCGCTTAAAAATAAGTTTACGTTATAATCTACCGAAATAACAAAATAGTGAGTGACAAAAAGTGTAATATGTGCAGCATTAGTGAAAATCGTAAATATGAGACGCAGAAATCTGAGCAAATACCTACAGACAACGCTCGCGCAGCCGACCACAGCGGTGAACTTGGATGTAACCATTAGGCGTAAGAATGCCTGGCTATAACTGACCTATACGTGACCGGATACGTGATATCTACAGTGCTTATTCAAGCGATACGATGGTCATTAACACTGTAAACCACATGTGTGCTGTAAGCTTCTTAAAGCTTTTTCCAGTGGGTGCGCGACACCCCAGTAACATATATTTCCTATGTACTAGCTGGAATTTGAACTATCAGTGCGTGACACGAGATGTCCTTAGCAAAGTCATTGGACTATGCTTACACTGAAAATAACTATACTGGGTATAGCAGGTGAGCTACATTTCCATGTAAGCATATACCCTATGTTATTAACTGCATAGCAAACTATCAGTGTGTGTCACGAGATGTCCTTAGCAAAGTCATTGGACAATGCTAACACTGAAAATACCTATACTCTGCATATCAGGTGAGTTACATTTCCGTATAAATTTTAAGCATATACCCTGAGTTATTAGCAGCTTACCGCTGCTTACCAAACTATCAGAGCGTGGCACGAGATGTCCTTAGCAAAGTCATTGGACAATCCTAACACTGAAAATACCTACAATCGGCATAGCCGGTTTTCGGAGTTCCATCTCCATGTGATGTTTGTGTGTTTTGAGTCATCATCATTCTCTTGCCCTTATCCCAATTCATTTGAGGTTGGCGCAGCATGTCATCTTTTATATTTCTCTATTACTTGAATGATTCCAACGGAAAAACTACCATCCAGAAATATGCTTTGCATGAAAACATATATCCAACGTTACTAACCACATAGCAAACTATCAGTGCGTGACACAAGATGTCCTTAGCAAAGTCATTGGACAATGCTAACACTTAATACCTAGAATAGACATCACAGGGGAACCCTATTCTACTATGAACTTCGGTCAGCTAAATTTATAAATATGCTTTTTAACCTATGAGCATGATGGTTGCGAGACAACCTTGCTTATCCAATGTGCAATATAGTCTTGCTAATGCATATACTCTTGCAGTGAATGGGGACCATACTTTGCCACCTGGTTTCCTATCAGCAAGTAAAAGTTAGGTCAGTGGGTCGTCTTAGGGGCGGTTACTTGGCTGCCTTATTTGTATTCTACTGGCTGACACACATTTGTCATGATTGCACACATGCTTTAGTATGAGATATTCTCTGCATGTTATGGCCACATTAAGTGAAATCTTTTCATAGCTTCTTCATCGAGTATGATATTATGGAAGCATCATTGGTTATAAATCAAAGTTACATAATTATGCATGTAACCAACCAAATGCAAAACTGGCGAAATGTGGGTGTCTGACACCTCTGCCTAACCGTTCGAGGATTACAGGCGTAATGTTATGTTATTCAAACAATGTTTGTATAACTGTTTATTTTCTGAATAAATTAAATAAAACATGGTGGTAAATGCACTGTAATGTCCCAATACATAAAAACTATTAGTATTGAGAGGGAAAAGGTTTATAGACTGACAAAATTTCGAGGTCTTAACAGCCTGTCAATGTACAGATGACCTTATCAACCAAACCCTTTTTAGTTCCAAATCAAATTATTTCCACTCCGAGACCCGACCCCCTCTTAGGAAAAGATAATAGTACCATTATATTGTAAGGCCCAATGTAAAATAACAACCCTAATAGTAACTCGTTGCTATACCTAGCAATCTATGGCTTCAATATTAAATTAATCATGTTGTAATTTATTTCTGCCTAAGAGTATTTTCAGAGAAAATCACTTAAACCATACTTAATAATAACAGATAACTTGTTATGTCTGATGAATTTATCATAGATACGCTAGATATTCATAGATAACACTCAAGTATTGTATGCAGTAAGCATGTAACCTGCATTAAATAATATTTAATTCCTGAGGAGATGGGCAGACCTAAATTACAGCATAGTAAAGAAGAATGTTAATTTGTTATCTGGGCACAAAATGTACACACTTGATAGTACAAGTAAGTACTAAAGTGATATAATTGAAAACAAGGGGGGGAGGGTGCATGGGAGTGCTAACATGAAGGGATTGTGGTTAGAACATCAAGACATCAGGTGCCATATGTTTTACGTAACAAAATTGCTGGAGCTTTTATTGATAAGGATATTATGTCAGAGAACTCTAATAGACAATGTGTGGGGGAAACTTAGTAAGTTTTCCTATATTCTTTATAATATTATGCTGATTAAGATTATAAATAAAACCGCACTGCTGGTAGCTTACCACGGTTTGGTTGTCTTTACTCTGCAGTATAGACTTATATTTTGGGGTAATACTTTTATAAGTATTATTAAGATAAGTAAATCATGAGCCTGATTGGAGCTCATTCAAAATAAAATTCACAAAATCATTCAAGCAGAATTTTTAAAATACCGACAGTAGACACTGTATATTTATGAATCATGTATTTTTGCTAAAAACAATATGCATTTATATAAATCTGTCGAAAGCCTATGTTGCTCAGATAAACTTCACACATTGCTGCATGCATCACAAAAGTGTATATTTTTGCAATGATGACAATCTGGGTGCAGATTGTACACTAAAATATATACGCAAATTAAAGACAGTAAAAGCCTCAATGAATTTAAAAAACAGATTCTTACCATTATTGATAGACAAAGTGAAAACTGTTACAGTATTGACATTTAATTTGCCAAGTTGTTGGTCATCTGCCTCGTTGAGCTATGGTTTGCAAGCACCGCTGAGAATGAGGTTCTGGGTTCTATTCGTGGATCATGCAAAGTGTTATTCTATCAGGAATTTCTCAGTAGCAGCCACAGAGTATGGATTTGTGCTCAGTTAATGACAATAGGCTCGCCCCTGTTACATGGGACTTAAACATGATGATGATGAATGTGATGTTATGTATACTTATGTGTCTATTTACATTAACATTTTTACTTACATCGTCAAAACTTTGACATTTGATGCACGTAATTTTAATTTTTAGTGAACCAGATTCTATTGTAATGTTTTTATTTTACTTTTTTGAAGCAATTTAATTTTATGTACCTAATTGGAGAAACTTTATGTGTGCCCAATAACATAGATATTATTTACTTATGATCACAAAATTAATGAATTTGAATTCCGATGGAATATATTTTATATATTATACCACCTACTATTTACTTATGATCACAAAATTAATGAATTTGAATTCCGATAGATTCAGGGTGATAATATAGAGCAAATTTTAAAACAAAGATATTTGTTATTCTGCAAGCTCTAATTTTTACCCATTGGAGTAACAAAACAGTTGTTAGGAATATCAACCACAAATATTTTAAAGTTTCTTATATTTCAAGTGAAACTGGTTTTTTGAACTCCATATCTAACTTCATACAGTACAACACAAACAGCAGATCAAATCAGAGCTGACATCAGACATATAACAATCTATAATTATTATTTTATTATAGTTATCAATTCAACATGCACTATATCCTTAAGGTTATAATACTAAAGCTCTATTGTACCTAAACTAAGGAAGTCATAAGTACCTAGGCGTTTTATCACCAAAGAGTGATATAGTAGGCCTATAATGGTAACCATTGTTACTGCTTGTACTATAAAGGTTTTTAACAGAGCATTTTGGTTCTTTAAGATTAAATAGAATTTAATTTTTATAGTTTACCTCTTAGAACGCTTACAGGACCATACGAATCGTTAAAGTGTTGCATAGTAAAAAAAAAAAAAAAAAAAAAAAAAAAGCCCATTTGGTGCTAGCTTAGCACTAAAGACGACCTAACAAACACTTTTATTTATCTATTATGCACTAATAATGCGTAAAAATAAGTTTTACAGTTCAAGTACTGTAACAGTATCGAAAATACTATTCAAGGATCAATCTGCACTGTACCTTACACAACCACTACGTAACCTTTTAACTTCTTAAAAGTTCTCTCAACGTCGCTATGGGGCTAGTTCTGTAAAAGTCATAACCACTCTTCTAGAGTACTAAATAGGACCCCTGGTGCAGCTGCTACATAACTTAATAGCTCTATACGTGAGTTTGTGTTACTGCTACGAGACAAGAGATGATCTAATTCGTTTTTGGTGAAAATATGGCTGCTATTTTCTGCCATGATAGCACATTAATTTATATTATGTATTAATTTAAATTTAATTAAAACATAAAAAAATATGAAGGCGCATTGTCAAATTTGAAATCAGCGTAATGATTTAATTGATACAATTTTTTTTTTTTTTCGCAAGTGCAAGTTACGGCAGAGTAACGGTCCATGAATGTTTTGCGTTTTATCCTTTTACCCGACTGCAAGGGAAGGGTTTTTCAATACAAATGTTACGTTTAGCAGCAATGGAAAATGACTAAAGCATATGTTACCGATATTATTTGTTTTCTTGGGGAACACTCACGACAAGTGTGATAAAACACATCACTGGAATTGTTTACAGTGCAAAATACAAACATGTTTTGGTTGCTTTTATAGTGCAAATTTGTCACCATGAGACCCTTTATGTAATGTTTATTTAGGGTTTTGTAAACGTTTTTTTCATAGTAGTAGTTAGTACACTCTAATACATTATCAGGACTTTTATAGTACCAAATTTCGTTACTTCGGTAATGTTCACAAATTGACATCCAGAATTATTTGTGTTTTAATTACTTATTGAATTATTGCAGCAAACTCTAAACATCTACCTATGTCAATAATAATTATTTGAAGATCACCACGAAATAAAATTGGGAATCAAACGAGCTTACCTGTTAAGCGAAGTCTTGATTCTAATTTTATGAGTGGTGATCTGAAAAATAATTATTACCCACCCACCACTAGCTAACAACCCCAAAGCTGCAATAATTAATCTACCTAATTCAATGTTAACCTTTCAGGAAATCAAAATGAATGTAGGCATTTGGAACTACTCTGTATAGGAAACAGAGTTTGTTCCTAATGTTATGATCTCTAAAATAAGTGACGTTTCATAATTATGTCAAAACGGGAAAGGACGATGCAAATGTTGCAATCTTTAAAAAATATTCATTTTCTTTAATCTAAAATCGCGGTGTTAATACGTCGTAAGGGAATTACTACCTATGTCAATAATAATTATTTTTCAGATCACCACTCATAAAATTAGAATCAAGACTTCGCTTAACAGGTAAGCTCGTTTGATTCCCAATTTTAAAGTATCGGCCGCCGACTGCCTCTAATTTGACCTTCGAATAAAGATAACACGCTACTACGTTTAATATAATTTAACAGTCGTCACCTGTTACGTTAGGGGACACAATATTGTGGGTAATTTCCATTCAATCCAAAATATAAAGTCTGATGTTCACAGACTGTACCTATTTTAAATTGAATTAATTAAAGTAGGTAAGTTAGTTCTCAATTAACTTATGTAGTTTCCATTTCTTATCTATAGGGACTTATCGTACTTTCCACAATATTTTATGAATCATTTTATAAAATGATTCATAAAATATTGTAACAAGAATTAAGACTCAACAAAAATTACGAAAAAAATATTACGACAATTTTCATACCTACTAGGTACAATATTTGTTTAAGTGTCTTTAACTAATCTATTTATTACTAAATCTAATCACATGTAGCTATAATCAGATTAGCCAATGCGAGTGCAATATTGAGACATTTTATTACTACTACTGTTACATGAACCTGATCATAACCTCATTAAACAATCATAGTCAAGAAATAGGCCCACTAAATAGGTACGAACACTGAACAGTGGCTGAAAATGTTTCCTCATTTATTACCGACCTATAAGCATTACATACCTACTTACATCATTCTCTCAATTCTTAGCATTTCGAAATATCTCCGTTCAATTAGGTAAGTATGTCCTCGTTTTATTTCTGATTACATAAGTAAATAATGTAAACACGGATACACAGTAGCCTACATGTTTTACGTTTTGAGGAAATAAACAACATAAATTAGATCCTTACCTACCTACCTGCCTATGGTTTACGCATGGTAAAGTTTGTATGCTAAATTTAATTAATAATAATATTTTATGAAACCTGTTCAGGTATTCAGTCCGCCTTTATTCATGCGTAAGAACGACTTGCAAAAAAACTAGTTTTTGTTCAAGAATATTATTCAAAATTGTCTGCTTATTTACATTTCTTGATACAAATACGATTAACAACTATTTTATGTTTATCATAGGTATTATTTTTAATTTAAAGTTGTTTGACCCATAGACAATTATTTTAACTAGAGTGTTTGAAAGCGCCATCTAGTGTCAAGTAGCTAAACTATACGTAATACAGGTCCCACATTAATTACTTCAGATGGCGCTAACATCATAGAACACTAATAGTGTAGTTGTAACATTTATTTTAATTGTACCGCCGACTCCCGCCGATACCCGACTCCCGCGTAACATAAGGGGCGCGCCCCCTTATGTTACGCGGGAGTCGGGACCTAAGTTTATTAGGTGAAATGTGGCGGATGTGGGCGCTTGCATTTATTTAATTCAATTGAATAACTCAAGAAATAGTCATTCAATGTGATTGAATGAACTTGGAGGGCGGTATTGAAGATGTTTATGATTATAACTCTGTAAAGCTATACTTGTAACGCTTGCGAATTATATTTCGTACAACATACAGCCTGACACTGACGTGAAAAAAACGTAAAAAAATTTGAATGTCGCGGGTTACCCTAACCGAACTTCGGCTTTGGTGCATGTTTCAGCCTAACCCGACATTTGGCAGAATTCGCATTTGGCCCGTCTTTAGTTTGCACGTTGTACATCGTAGTACCACTCACTAGTACCTACCTAATCTATGACTATGATAAAACCTACGATGTGGGAATATTTTATCCTATTCAAATGTAGGTAAAGCTAATTCTCACTAGAAAGAACAATGTAACGAATGAAAACGATAATTTGTTGCAGATCATAATAATAACAACTTTTTCAAATATGAGTAGCCGTATGTTTCCGAGCTCAAGTTTTGGAATAGGTACGTTGCTTGTACTGTTTCTATTACTGCTTTGCATCCAAAAAAAGCCCCTTTGACTTCTAGTTCTTTCGATCAGGACTAATGTGGGCTACTAGTACACGCATTGATATGAAAACTAAAGATACGGTCGTCCGAACATTTGCTCGACGCGTTCGCCATACAGAGAATCGGTGTAGTCTGCTCGTTAACGTAACCTTGTTTATGCGGCGTGGTATTTTCGAGGTTTAAAGAACATAAATAAAGCTTTTAATAAAGTTTTCGACCGCACCCGACGAGACCCAATCGTGGACTAGTTCACTTCGGCTTAGGAAAGACCTTATTGGGACCACGTTTGTGGCGTCATTTTAACATGCCGTCCGCAGAGTCCTTACGCAGTAATATATAAGTCAATGAGTACACGTCAATTATTATGACTTTATTTGAAGTACCTAAATACCTATCCAATAAATGACAACAAGGTTTTATTCGTTACTGGACGTTATGAACAACAAACAAGCAAGCAGGATAATTAATCATGAAAGATTGAAGTCACTTGTCTAGTCAACTATGCTCGGCCATTACTTAGGTACCACTAGTTACAAGTTTACTAACCATTAGTAACCATGCATCCATAATATTATTATTTTTGAAAAGAAAGAGAAAAAAATTACGACGCCTGATGATTAAAGCAGAGTTCCACAAACTCTAAAATCAAAATCGTGGATCGCATAATTTTTGTTTCACTTACCATCAGGCGCGATGATGGTGACTGTGATGCTCCAACCATAGTATGCCCCGATGTCAGGTTGCATTCTCCGAAGGCGTAAGGAGTGGCTAGAAATGTGATAAGGTGCACCCATTTCACTCTAACCCGCGTTCACAGGAGAGGCAGCAAAACCGTACTCATATTTCGTGCAAGGCCCAGGGGCGTAGCTACCGCCGTATCTGCCGTATCAAATCAATTATATTTTTTTATTTCAGAAATGACAAAAGTAAAAAAAGCAATAATTTTTTTTCCCGCGCAAAGCGTGCGTTCTAAAGTCATCATCAGCTATTTAATGATTTATATGCCCCCCCTCCCTTATGAGGGGTAAAAATTTCTAACAACAAAACTTTCAAACAAATTCTTATACGGGGCCTCGACAAGGCCCGCTACGTCACTGGCCAGGCCTAGTCTTTTTCCAACTATGTTTGCGTCGCTTCCAGTACTGGGTGATAGGATACCCCTTTGTGAGACTGGTTGTCAGATTTTCGACCTGTAACGACTGTCAAAGATCTACAAATGACACCAGAGACCAATTATTGACCAATGACTTGACGTCCGCTAACGTAAGGTTTCCAAAACACAGAAGAAACTCGGTATGTAATGGGGTCACTCATCTACAGATGAACCTAGACAACCGCGGCTTAACCTGCAGATTGATCCGAGCGGCTTTTTATTTATCTAGGCGCTTGTTCGTAAAAATATTATATTCATAAATTGAGAGAAATTTATCACTGGCCCGGAGTCTGAATTTATACCCAGTCAATGGGTCGCCCTCTACTAAACGGGGTAACGTATTTTATTTTAAACCCAGGCCAATATAGCTGCCCCACAATTTTATAAACAAAAAGAAAAATCTTTGTTACCGCAAGTGATTTAGCGCAGAATTTACAAAAAGAAAACAGTAATAAGTACGTGTAAACGAGTTAATTTTTCTAGACTATTTATGAATGAAGATAGAGCCTTAGCGACGTGTAAAATAAAAGTGTGAATATGTACCATTCAAGAGCTAGCAAATTGAGCTCGAAAACTTTTTAGTATCCCGTCTCGAAGTTTTTAGATTTTCTTTTCAACAATGCCACGGAGCTGCATGCAAGAGTATAGTGTATCAAGTAAATAAGAAGAATCGAAGATTGGTGTAAGTACTATTGGGTACACCTCCAGCTTACCCTTCGGGGATTACAGGCGTGACGTTATTTGATGTTACCTATTTCCCAAGTAGTTGAAGTCGATAGTACAGTCGAACAAGTTAATAAGTAAACAGGCAGGAATTTTAATTCTAGAACACTGAAAATATTGATTGCAATTTTGTTTTATAAAGCGTTTTGGATGTAAAACGGTGTATCGTTTACACATCAGTCTCTAAATGTATCTGAATAATCTTAAAATTAAATGCAAGTTAGCTGGCTGTAAATTTTTTAGCTTGGTCGACTGCTAAACATGCCATTACCAGTCTGATAAGCAGTCTTTCTATATTTTTTTTTTTTACAAACGTTGCGCCACACTAGGAATTTCTCGTGTATCGTGGGTGCGTTCACAAACACTTAAACTCACATACACAAATACCCAGACCCGAAACAACTATCTGTAGGCCATACAAATATTTGTTCCGTGCGGGGATCGAACCCGCGACACGTAGCGTAGCAGTCAACTGGTTGAGTTGTCCCATAAAAAAAAGTTGGTAGTTAGTTTGTTGCATGTCCCTCACTCCAAGTCCGCGTACAGGCAGAATTCCTTTCTCATCCGTGCGAGCAGAGGCTGGTGAGCATGATTTGGACATTTTAGACACCATGGCAGTGTTTTTAGTCCTGTATGATTTTTACTTTGTTAGTTTTATCGATCGTACTGGGTTTCCTAATTTATGTTGTAGCTATTTAGTAATTACTTTCTTTTTGTTGTCTTTTTTGTTTTTTGTTTCATGTATTTATTTGTGGAAACTTGTAAATGGCCTTCAAATTCCTATTTTTTAAGAGCACTGTTTGTATTAGCTGTAAGTTTCCCGAAAAGAATTAAATTAATAAAAATAAATAAATATTACCCAGTAATCACCTAATTGGGTTGTGGAACTTATGGAGGTCAGAAAGGCAGTCGCTCCATGTACCTAAGAAGAAACTTACAAACATACATTCCTGAACCCTGAAAACATAACACTCCTTTTTTTGGACAGTCGTGTAAATACTGGTATTCAGCTGCATCCGGATAGACTGGGAGCGGACTATGATGTTTATAAAAACTACTTTTACACATCAAAATACTAGATAGGGTCGATCCCGACCCGAAGTTCCCAATCCGACTACTAAGAGAAAAACCAAACTCAGAGGTCACATGTCTCTTTTCATCTCCAAACATAATGAGTCATTATGATGAGGACTATGCAGATTAGAGATTGCCCACGAAAAGCACTGTTCTGGTTTAAGTCGAAGGAGGTCGACGCGCATGGGACACAGACGGCTATAAATAATACTAAATAATGCAGATAATGTCTCAAGGAGCTCGTGATGGCTTAATAATAAATGCCACTTGGGTCAATCTTTAGGTTAAGCCGCGCTTGCCTAGCATACCGAGTTTCTTCCATGTCTCAGAAAGCACGGTCCCGGCTGCCATTTATAGATCTTTGGCAGTCGTGACAGGTCGTCAGTGACCTGAAAGTCAGACAACCAGTCTTACCAAAGGGCATCGTATTACCCAGTATAAACTGGGTTGTGGAGGTCAAATAGGCAGTCGCTCCACGTAAAATATTGGTGTTCAGCTGCATCCGGTTAGACTGAAAGCCGACCCCAACATAGTTGGGAAAAGGCTAGGCAGATGATGATGATGCAGATTAATATCTCGGATGATCTTTTAAAGAAAGAATCACACATGTAGTGTGGCACTGACCTATGATACAAAAATAAAAGAGAAAGTTTATTGCTCTTGAGTCTTGCCTCAATGTGCATTTCCGAGTTCTATTACGGAATGTTATTTCTATGTTGACTATTCCTCTGTACGGAACTACGTGGGATAGGTAGGTTATTTTATTATTTACGTACACTTTATTAAATAATCACAATAACATCTTTTATTGCAATTGTTTCAATAATCGTTTTGATGTCATTATGGCTGATGTATTGTTTATAATGCCAATAATGTCAGCAATCTTTGCTATAAGCAGAGCATGAAGTTGGCCTGGTGAATATTACCCAGCGATTTTTAATGTTACTACGAGTAAGTATTACCTCATGGTTAGGTAGTGATGTGCGGTGTCGATAATTTCGCCATCGATAAAATGAAAGTGGTGGTGTATAGGTAATTGGTATGAAGTTTCATGTTTTTGATTGGATTATAAAAGCAATCAATCATTATTAATGTGATAAATCATGATTCACTGCCAAAACATTAGCGATAAAATATTCATCCCCTTATCTCTGTTACTCTCAAAAATAAAATATTTATTGTCGTCATAATAAGTAGGTATTTACCAAATATCGACGTGGTCCCACCTAAAAACAAAGGTGTTACGTACAAAACGGTATAATCTTATCGTAACTTTGGCTATTTTATCAGTATACCATCATTGTTAGGTAAATGTAGTCATAACGTACACCGTGATCGGGTTTATTTACTACGTCAAAACATACAACCAACTAAATATTTTTAAAGAAAATTTGTGACTTGAACATCACTAGTAAAGGCGTTGCGCAGGCAAGCCACTAAAATGTCGAAAGAAAGTGAACGCAATAAGCGGCGACAGCGGGCTGGCTGTTTGTTTCTGGCAGTATGCTCAGATGCCTTTGCCTTGGCGCCCGCACCAACCGTTCGAAGCGGATGACGCGCGAAATTCAATTTTTTAAACGAGTGAAACATAATAACAACAAATTATCGAACATGTTATGAATAAAAGTGGGGCTGATAAATAACAAACTTTAAGTGACAATTTCTAACTAGATAAAGTGATTTAGTTAAAATGGATTTGTCAGGCGAAGCCAGTAGTGGGACGCGCATTCTCACTGCTCGTCACATAAGCGCAGATAAATCGCTTCCCGAAACGGATATTGCAATAAATACAACGCTTCTGTGCCATAGTTATACCCAGAATCCCGATTTTGCTTCCTATTTTCCAGGTAAAGCTATAATTAAGTTTTTAAAAATATTTAATTGTTTTTGTTAAATTTGACGGATTTAGGTCTGCCATTACTATCACTATTTTGTAGTTATTTTAACTGAATTTTATTTTTAAAATCCTGAAGTTTGACTTTTCCAAATTTTTCAAATGTGGGCTAAGAGCATCATAATCATCAATGCTTTAGAAACCTTTTTTAAGAATATTGTTTATAACAAGGATTTGAATGAATAAACGCTAGTCAGCCTATATTTTACCAGCAACCTGTGGTTTCTGCAGTCTACTCTGATTTTTGGTTCCATTACTTTTTCATTTACCCTATTACTAAAAACAAAGGAAAATGTTTGTTCAAAATACTTCCTAAAACATTGCTTTATCAAACGCGTCAATATTGTTATTAGTAGATAAAGTAGCTTATCTCCTCGTAAGTTATAAATAGGTAGATAAGTTCCAATTATCGAAATCCTACGAACTCAAATTATTGAGGTAGATAGGTGCTTAAAATGTAATATCTTGAAATGCAGTTTTTTAAGGCTTCTTCAGCCCCGCAAACTGTGTGTTTATTTATGTTGAGACTGCGTTGTCGTGCTGACTTCGGTTTTACATATTTTCACATTTCGACACTGATCTGATGAATTTTTAATTATATTGCGAGTTAAAAGTGTCTTAACCAAAAAAAGACTTCTGAAATCGTCCTCATGGTACTCATCACCATAAGTATAGTGATAGATATAGGCCTTCGCCAAACGTTACCACATCGAGCAGTGGTATATTAGGGTTGAGCATTTGGAACCATAGGCCATCTACTCTGCCCACTTGAACAAAAATTATTCGACTCTGGGCGCTTGCCCAGAGCATCTAATAATTCTTCGGGATATGCCTGGAAATTTCTCTACATTTCCTTTTGTATGACTTTCTGGCTTCTAATGAGAGCTTTGTGCTATGCCATTTCAGTGTCATAAAGTCATCACTGGTAACACGCACTGCCCAAAGACTTTGAGACACTGCCCTATGTGAGTCGAAAGATATTACTGTGCAGCCTCCCAAATATTACCTTGCCAAGTTTGATTCGACGATTGCACCAAATTTCGATCTAATGAATTAGACAATCTTTCTTAAGAAACTTAATCGTAAACTAAAGTCCTCAAACTTCATGAGAGTTATCATTGTTTTGTCCTAATTCCAAAAGGTGTTTTCCCGAGCCTCTAAACCCGTAGATTCTATAGTATGTAGTGTTGCTACTTCAAAAGTAATTATGTATAGCAGCAAAAATAATAAAAAGGTAGTGCTTCCTGACTTGTAAAGGGTTACTTCAGTTTACAAAGTTCAAGGGAATTCATGGCTGACATTTATGAGATAAATAGTCCCGGGTTTTTAATATAAAGTCGACTACTTTAACTTGTCTTTTTACTGATCTCAAATAAACCGAGCCAAACAAAACTACAAATAATGTAATACCTACTGCAATTGAAACACGTTGGTAATGTTTAAAAAAAGGAGCCAAGTCCTTGAAACATGCAATTTGTGTTTCACATTAAGTTGCTTTTAGAGTGGCACAAAGTTGTGCAGGTAAAGTCCATTAAGTCCAAGCATGATTAAGCTTTATCGGTGACAGGCATTACAATGACACTCTACATAGCTGCATAAGCTTTGTATTTTATTAACATTCGAATTCCTTAGTTGCTAGGCAGTTTGAAAAAATGAAATCATTATTCTACAAGTTTAAGAATATTTCCAGACTCTAGAAAAAAAAATCAGGAAGTCTGAAAATAGTTTAAAAAGGGGAGCTATGCCAAACAACGTTTCTATACTACACGAAGCCTGAAAATACATTGTTATTCTTCACACAAGTTCCTGAACGGAACTATTTTTCCATTCAATTATTTGCTACAAGAAAATACCGGGCACATTATTAAAATTGAAATTTAAAATGCACATCCGATTTAAGAAATAAATTATTTTCGAACTTTTTGCAACTTGCGAACCATTTTATCGGAAGCATTACACAGGTCATCCTTGCAAATGAAGATAAACATCTGTGTTAACTTTTATTGTTTAACATCATAAATAAATCCATTTGAATTTTAACGACAATATTATAAGCGTAGCTGACTGCAAAAGGCAGACAACAAAGGACGAAGTGTTCAAGTTTTTGTTCTGATTTAAGAATTTGGAAAATGTACTTCATTGTATATTTCATAATTCGTCGAAAATATTTCTAGGTCTTTAAAATATTAAAAAAAAAATACACACGAATAGAGAACCTCCTCCTTTTTGGAAGTCGGTTAAAAATAGAAAACATCGAATGTGTTATTAATTTGTTATACCTTGCTATTCAGATATGGCACATGATTTCAAAAAGATTTTCTTTTCTTTCTTTTTTTTTATCAGCATCTGCAATATTTTCTCAAATTTAGGTGATGAGATGTCTCTTTACAACTTTAAAGTCGTCAATCAATAAATAGGAACAATGATTGTTCATCCAACAATTTCCTATGCCCATATATGTAATTTCTTCATCTCTTCGTAATAGGTATACGCTCCATCAAGTAACTTCACGTAACAGCTTTCCATTCCCACTGATGATTACGGAAATTCATCTCTTACTTATTGTTTCCTGCTACAGGTGCGTAGATACTTTACCTTGTACAATTCAAGTTAATATATAACCCAAATAAGATTAGGTCACCTTAGGTATATATATTACACAGGTTTAGAAAAAACTTTGGGCCTTGGGCACGTGGCTGTATGGTCGTTTGGCACAGTTGTAACGGATGTAAAAACAATTAGGCGTATTAAAACGCTTAAAGTAGCAGTAAGTACAGTAGGACAGATTCAAATCATGGTTATTATTGTACTAAGATGGCAGTAATTTGTGGTTCGTTTCTATACAAGTTGTGAGAGGTGTTTCTTGGAGTCGGTTGCTCAAGTGCAACAGTGGTAACTTGCATAAGATGCATTCTACTGTCCTTAATAACAGGTGTTGGCAACACATCTAGTAGGTGTAAGAAACCTCATGTTATTTGCATAAATAAAGACAAGCCTTCTCCCATAGCATGGCAGCAGTCAGAATTTACGAGAGCTTTCCAAGACCCTTTTATAAGCATATTCCAAAGACTTTCAAAGGAGACATATTGCCAAAATTAAAAATATACAAGTAGGATACTCATCCCCAAGATTCCTAGACAACGATTACTTTTGCTAAAAAATAAACAAAAACTAACTGCAGCAATCACTCTATGCGAATCTCTATAGATGCAAAGTTCCATTCGGTTCAATTTTCGAACTTAATGGTGCAATCATGGGGTAACTTATGTATTTACGAGAAGAACGATGACTCAAGGATTCAAAGATCTGACTTCTCATCTTAGGTTGCAAATACTTTGAATTTCCAAAAACATTCTCATCTTCTCTTCTTCAACCCGTATCCACCCAACGCTAAGTGCAGGTCTCCTGAATTGCCACCATCTTACCGTTTGTCTGTGACTCTGACCAGATCATCGGTCCCCCTTAAAAGTTCCATGCTCATCTTAGTTATATTTAGTTCACAAAGACTTCCGAGAGTCTTGCAACAATAGCACAAGCACAGGCAGTCTGTTCTTATTAATGAGGATTCCTTTAGTTAATTAAGTTTCACTGTCATATCAATTTCCTTAACAGGAGCATGTAGGAACTTAGCTGAAAGCCAATTAGTCCAATTGTGGTGTTAATTGACACAAGATCAATGTTGTTAAGACCGAATTAAAAACAGCATGCTTTAAATCATCTCCTGTTTTGAATCTTATTTCATAGAATCGCTAATTCAATCATGAGTTTCTCAGAAATCAGCTTGGAGTATAGGTTGTGCCCGGTTGATGACAAAAGCCTTGCTTCCTTTAGGATGATTGTTATAAAAGTGCCTCGTTCATTCAACTGAGGTAGGTACTTAATTGAATTCTTTGTTTATTATTGTTTGTGTACCTTTATGAATGACATTCATTATGACAATTGGCTTCATTGAAGTTTTTGTCGTAAGTATTCTTAAGTTAAGCAGTATACGTGGCTACCGAAGGACCTAACTAGTTGAATAGTTTAGAATATGTTTTTGAAGTTACTTTTCAATTTGCTGGTACAGGTATCATTCGGATTGTAAAGTGTTAAAAAGTTTTGTTATGTTAGATTCAATCCCTTTTATAAAGGTATTTTGTGCTGATATAGTTGTTTACCTCTGATTACTTTTTCGACACCATAAATTGCTGGTAAGGGCAGCTTGTTTTAAACACCGGTCTGTTCGGCTGTTTTGACACTTCAGACAAGATTGATTGCAATTCTTTGAGCAGAACTATTAAATTTAGAATCTTAATGGACTCATATCAAAATGTTATCAAGTTATTGCTATAGATCAAAATTGATTGGAGTTTATTAATACAAATGAACATCGCGGAAGTACAATAAACAAAGCGAAAAAAAATAACTACAGATTGCTTGGCTCCAATTATACATTTTATAGCCTATGTTGGCAGCAAATGTGTCCCTGAACCTTTGTTGCATGTCAGACTGACATTATTACACTATGAGTGTACAATACATTCTTTCATGTTAACATTAATGATAATTAAATTGCCACAAAATGTTTAGAAAATTGTTTTTATCCCTAAAAACTAATAAACCATTTGGCATGAAAACATGCCGTAACTTATGGACTCATGACTCAATCCCACCGTATTCGTGTGTAACGCAACGAAAGTATTATTCGTAATTTCGTACGCGTTATGAACTTTACGCCCACCGCAGTTACTTTACGTGTTCATGCGGAAAGAACGTTTCCATGTTTTCAATGTTTCCTGTTACATCGCCATTAATAACCCTTTCTCGACGTTTTTGGGCATGGCTCTGATGACACTGGATACATCACTTTTGACATCATTAATTGCGGTGCCATGAAATTTTTCGTGGACTGTAAAGGCGTTAAGTGATAAAAGATCTTTTTTTATTTATTTACAGAAATATCGTGTGAATTCACGGGGTTATTCAACTACAAATACATGGGAAGGGTTATCTATATTGACCTCCTAAAAATTCAATGTATATTTAAATAAAAGTTTTATAAGAATTTAACTATCAACATTTGGGCGTTTTATCTAATGGTTACACAAATATATGAAAGTTAAACCGAGCGAATAATTTATGATCCATTTGTTTTACATTTTAATTAAGTACTTAAAATTAATGGAACGGAATTCACTAAATCGTACCAAATTATCAGGAAACACTACTCTTATTGTTTGTGTTTTTTAGGGTTCCTTACCTCAAAAGTAAAAACGGAACCCCTATGGGATAACTTCATTGTCCGTACGTCTGTCTGTCCGGACTTTTTTTCTTAAAAACGCGTATCACGTTGAACATCACATAACATCAAGCTTTTAATCCCCGAAGGGTTAGGCAGAAGTATAGGTACTAATAGTGCTCACTCACATTTCGCCAGTTATGTTTAAGTCCCGGGTAATAGGGGGCGAGCCTATTGTGAATTTAGGTATATAAAACACTTAGAAACTTATGAAATTAGAATCAATTTAAATCAGCTGGTGGATTCATTAAGAGCATTAAAGATAAATAATACAAGAGGTACTTACTTAGAGGAGATATCAACTTTTGAATTTATTTTATAGTTAGTTATTTCTGGTAATAAACAAAGATTAGTGGGAATTAATTACTTTGTTTACAATTAATTGTATAAATTTTTGTGTATTGTTCATTTCCATTTAAGTTCCTAGTACTATCACCTAGCTATTTTCGTAGTGGACGATAACGAAGTAATGGTCAAAAGAACTTAAATGATTACGGATTCGTTCGGAAAAAGTAGGTATGTATATGTACACACACGGCGACACATCAAATTATACATGTTCAGTATAACATGGCTTCGCTTTGGAAAGGTTTCCCGTCCAATGAAAGATCCGCATAAACTGGTTTTGTATAGCTTGATTGCTCATGCGTACGTACCTAACGACGCGACGCCATTAACAGACATTTTCAGGAAGTAGCTAAAGCTCAACGGAAAATGTGTTAGTCACGTAGCAAATATTTTTTTCTTAATATTTTCAATGTCATTGTAAAAAAAATATAACAAGAACAAATACACACATCAAAAGTGTCTAGGGATCAACATATATTTTTGCAATAACTTTTCTCCTGATTGATATTAATTAAAATTTTCTTTAAGGATTCATCAAATAAAGTGTTTTCGTTTGTCACAGTAACGATAAACCAAGTCACCTTTGCATTAATAAAGAAATTTGCCATTTTCCTAATAAAGGGATTTTTGACATTTGAACCACTAACATTAAAGTTCGAAAAAAAGACTGAAATAACAGTTTTCTTTAAAATTTTATTGGGTAACTTAAACAATTAATAATCCGTGTTTCTACCGCGAACACTAACAACACAAGAACATCGGTTTGGCATACTCAAAATGAGTTCATCAAAATCACGCTGTGGAATGGCCGCCCATGTTCGTTGCAACAACAAAAAAAGGTCTTCTTGCGACTGGATACCCTCCATATTCGGCAGAGCTCTTCTCTGTAGCATATCCCATGCATGCTCAATCGGGTTCAAGTCTGGCGACTGAGCAGGCCAGGGCAGGACATTGATGTTAGCTGCGGCGAGAGTCTGTCTTACAACTCTTGCGGTGTGCGGTCGTGCATTATCATGCATTAACTGAAATAAGGGACCGATTTGCACTTGTAGAGGAACGATGACGTCTGATACAATCGTCTCAGCATAAATTTGAGCGTTGAGGTTGCCTCTGATCCAAATCAACTCAGTTCTTCCGCCGATCCAAATACCCGCCCATACCATGATGGTTCCACCACTATAAGGATGGACTTCCTGGCAGGATTTTAATCGCTGTTGGCGTCCAGGGGTTCTCCAGTGTCGTATACGTCTTGTATCCGGTCTCATACCAAAACGAGACTCATCAGAAAAGCACACGAAACGCCATTGTTCTTCTGCCCAATTTCTGTGTTCAAGAGCCCATTGATATCGAATCCTACGATTGTGCATTGCTATAGGTGGTACCCGTAGCGGTCTTCGGGAATGAAGGTTCACTTCATGCAAGCGGTTTCTGACTGTTTGGTCGCTAATTAAGTTCCCTGTAGAGTGATGAAGCCTCACGGCTAACATCATGGCGGTTATTGTTGGAGCTCTTCGAGTTAAGATTTGAATGTATCGGTCTTGTCTCCGTGTGGTGCAGCGATACCGTCCTCCATGGCGCTCAGCCACGGTACCAGTGCTTCGGTAACGTGTCCAAAGTCGACTGATAACACTCTGACTTGTATTCAGAGCTAAAGTCACAGTACGTTGCCGGGAACCAGCTTCTATCATTCCCACGGCTCTGAGCATTTCTTCCCTGCTTAAATGACGTCGCCGCTCCATAATAACGTTGGTTTTAATCAGTAGTAGGGAAACAGTAGCACTAATAATGTCTTCAATGCGTTGTATGTTTTTATAGGGAAAATATTGACAGCTGATTTTCATCTTTTACTCGAATTTGATTCACAGTTCCTGATTCAAATTATGAAATGCACCAAAAAGGATCCATATAAATTTATAAAATCATAAATTTATTACAAAGCCACATCTCAATCTCAAGAAATCCGCATCAAAATGCTTGATCCCTAGACACTTTTGATGTGTGTAGATCTAGCTGCATCAATATACGTTGCTTTACTTAATATAAAAATAATAATAAAAAACCTCACGCACGGCTACAGGCTGAGTTTACGCAGTATTTTCCAGTTCCAGTCCAGTTTTTGTGTCCAGTTCAGTCCAGTTAGAGTTTTTTATTTTTTTTAACTTATTTGCTAGGTTGAAAACTTGCAATTGGAACTAGTCTGGCTATAAATAACTTTTATATCTGGGGGAGTGTGTGGGGGAGTCACGATTTGTGCCTATATTGATTAAGTTACTTGACGATGAAAATTCTTTTTACAAATTCAATGATGCTAGTTTTAGTGTCATCATTGTTGAAGACAATTTTGATGAAAGTAGCAAAAAGTTTGAAGCGTAGCTGTTGGGTACCAAACTACCAATGTACCATGAGGTTTCCCATGCTGTCATTTTTCACGGAAGTCATAGTATTGTATCTAATTGACTACAAATAAAAAATCTGAATATAGTTAATTCGAATCTACTTCTTGCCAAGATCTACATGTCAGTCTCTTACTTCATCAAATAACAGGAAAAAAAACATTTTAATTATTTCATCAACATTATCGAGGTGAGAGTGAAAGGTTCAAGGTTTGTATGGTCAACCATAGTTATGAAAACATTACACACTACGCATTAAGGGCTCGAATTTTATTGATCGTAGTGTTTTTCTGAGAGTCGGTACCTAAGTACTGGCTAAGTAATAAATAAGAGCCGATTTTCGTTACAAGTGAACACTTATGAAAATGCTATTAATGTATATAAATAAAATATAAGATATTATAAATAAAGATGTGGCTTTAGCTTCAGAAATTCCTTTCAAGGTACTAAATTGTTAGCGAAGACAGTCAGATAACATAACTTAAGAGCAATTATTTCTCTGCTTCAAGTTCCTTGATGAATCTTAGGCCATATTTGCCGCGCTTGAAGTCACCGTTCCATCTATTAACCTTCTGTTTCTTCCACAGCCCTCCACTTATACGCTTGGGTGCTCTGGGTCTGCGGTGGAGCAGTGCTGCTAATAATATGCGCACTATACGTCATCACCCTTCGGTCGGCGATGAAGCACTGGCGAGACAATATCAGCCATGTAGCCGTCGTCTTAAGTATTTATCCTGTGAGTATTCATCCTTCTTGGTCTTAATTCTTAGAATAGTCTATGGATGCCTCAGAAGCAGCATTCATTTGCAACGACCATCTCTCAACTCAGAGAGCATGATTAAGGTCGGTTTCTATAATTATCACTTGCTTCGGTGATGGAAAACATCGTGAGGAAACCAGTAGGTACCTATGACAGAGTTATTTCTCGGCGGCATGTAAAGCCAAGTCAGAGGCCCAATGGCGGCATAAAAAACACCGACCCCAAGTAAAGCACTAACTAATCGATAAAGATTAAAAGCTCGGTTTCTACCAAGGCATAGCATACCATAGCATAGTTTAGCATAGCATAGCATAGCATAGTAATAGCATTAGTAAAAATGCACATCACGTCTTTCATCTCTACTGTTATTGGTCGTATCTAGCACGTTTGCACACCGTAACGCTCGTCTCTGCTTTAGTGGAAACTGCGCCTTATTATTGGGCCCGGATCTTGAACGAGAATAAAAAAAATATCTCGGGTAAAAAGTAATTGGAAGGATTTGTCATAAAATTGGTTTTCATTGTCACGAATAAAGTGGTATCTCTTATACAAGATTGTGTAACTGATTCGGACGATGACTGGCAAAACTCCCGGGCTGGCCAAAATTATAGCGAAAAAAAACGGGGAAAACCATAAACGGAAAACAAGGAAGTAGGTTGTGTTAATTTTACGAGCTGGGGGAAGTGTTTCTCTCGTTGGCAAATATTATGTTATTCACCCTCGTGTTGTGCTTGTGACCGAGGCCGCGAGGTTACGTGTGGGTTTTGTGGGGTAGGGACAATCTAGGGTAGCAAAAGTGGGACGGTTTACACCCTAACCGTGCTCGACCCCTGTTATTTTCAGACCGTTATAAACCTCTGGCCAAGGTTGAGTAGGTTCTATGCGTCACAGTTATGAAATATTACGAATATCCGCTTACTGTAAATCGATGCCATATAATACTTGACACGAAAAAGCTGCCTCATTGGTCTAGTGGTCGCAATCGAGACTGCTGAGTTTGGTTCCCAGGGAGGTTCGGGGTTTGATTCCCAGGAGGTTTTTCCATCAGGAATTTCTCAGAAAAAGCTACAGAGTCTGGATTTGTGCCAGGCTGAAGACAATTGTTTTCATTTTGGTTATTAAAATACGATTTTATTTTAATATTTTATGTAAACTGTGCTAAAATTATGATGTAGATATTGTATCTGATTTATCTATACATTCATTATGGGTATTATTTTATCAGGTTGTTTTCATATACAGCTCGAATTCAATCAGGCTACAGTATGACGTGTTTGTGAACTTGTGATTGATAAATTCGACCAAGTCATTGCTACCAATTTTTAAACTAATTTAAAACGGAAGGTTTACAAAATAATTTGTTCCGTGCTTGCGTGATGTGTCTTGTCTTGTCAACTATGACAAAGTGGTTAATTTGTGCTTCTACATTACTGTGGTCAGAACACTCAGAACGTATCGCAGGTATAGTCGACCGCACGTTTGTGGTGCATGGTCTACCTTGAGCTGGTCTAGCCTCTACTTCGCTACGGGGTTTCAGCAAACATTTTTTTTTTAATTAGCCTATTGTGTCCCACTGCTGGGCAAAGGCCTCCCCCATTTCTTTCCAGCTCTCCTGGTGTTGTGCCTTCTCTGGCCAATCAGTCACGAACGAGTCCAAGTCGTCACGCCAAAATTTCTTGGGTCTGCCTCGGTGACGACGACCGTCTTCAGGTACCCAGTGTGTGACGATTTTGGCCCATCTGTTCTGACCTCTCCTAGAAATGTGACCCTCCTAGTCCCACTTTAACCTCGCAGACTTATCGCCAACATCGGCGATGCCTGTCTTGGAGCGTATTATGGTATTACGAATTCGATCGGTGATTTTGATACTTAAAATGCTACGCTCCATCGCTCTTTGGCAAACCTTGAGTTTGGACTTCTGAGCTTCCGTCAAGGACCAAGTCTGTGCGCCATAGGTTAGGATAGGCAGGATACACATGTCGACGAGCTTGCGTTTCAGTAAACTTATTACATATATAAACTCACGCCTTTTTCCCATGACGATAGGCAGAAACCAAAGAACGCTACCTGCTACGATTCTTACATATTCCTTTTGCCCCATCTGGTCCTAAGTTGCGAGTCCTTGTCGTCTTGTTGTCTTGTTTTTAAATTAGTTTCAATAAAATATAGATAATTCGTGATTCATAACAGGTGACGTACCTACCCAACTACCTGCCTTCTGTACTCAATTTTCAACTAGACAAAGGATTCTTGAAACAAATCTCTTCTTTGTGACAAAATGAACTTCCTAACCCTTCCGCCACTATGTTAGGAATGGTTTCCAGTCTAAGCGGATGCAGCAAGATGAGTACCATTTTATCTGGGGGCCGTTTTAGCAAAATCATAAAAGTAATAATTATGGTCGCAGTCGCCGTTAATATTTTGTATTTTCACTTTGTACTATCCTATTATGATTCTGTAAAGGCATCCATAGTCCAGTTGTACTGAAACAGAATATACCGCGGCAAGGCTGGCTGTACTTTCGAACTACTGACTATAATACTTACCGAACTATTACCAACACTGCTCTTCCTAAGGTACCTTTTGACATTTCGACGAGTAAAGTGCTAGTATTGGATTACATTCGCCACTTTCCGTAATGAGTTGTCACTTTGTCAGTTATCTTCAAACCTGTTACTTTCCCCGACCGAGCCCTCACTTAACTGTCATTCCATCGAGTTTACTCAGCAAACATCAATTAGACGCTTTCAGTGGAAAAGGCTGTAGCTAAAACTAGGTGTTGAAAGGTCCCGTCGGGGCTGCGGGTTGTTCGCAAGAGATACCGCGGCCTCGACATAAAGGGCTAAGAAGGAACATGGGTGGTAGTCAGTAGAAGTCTGACACTCCCTTTCGCCCTGCCCAAGAGCGGGAGGGGTTATTTGATGATTTCCAAAAAAAAAAAAGTTGTTGAAAGGTGTGCTCCAACCAACTAAAGTGCTCATTTATTTTGTTTTAAGTTTCAAGTATCTGGATTTGAATGTAATGCATAGGTTTCAAGTTCGAACCCAAGATTAACCTCTGATTATTTGAATTCATGTGCGTATTGTATAATAATCATTATCACTTGTTTCGGCGAAGAAAAACATCATGAGAAACCAGCATGCCTTTTTTTTTGGCGGGTTGAAAATCATCGAATAAACCCTCCTGCTCTTGGGCAGAGCGAAAGGGAGTGTCAGACTTCTACTGACTAAAACCCACCCATGTTCCTTCTTAGCCCTTTATGTCGAGGCCGCGGTATCTCTTGCGAACAACCCGCAGCCCCGACGGGACCCGCAGCCCCGACGGTTGGATATTTCTCGACGGCAGTAAAGCCAAGGCAACATCTACATATCTATGTAACATAATATATAAAAAAAAATTGTACATCTATTGCTATTTATTATGTCTATGATTTGTACCCTATAGACTCCATGAATAACGCCAAGGATACTAAACTTACAATTGGCTACTTGACTACTGTTAAAAATTTGTAAAAATGTTATGTTATTTAAAAGAACTAACAGAAATAACATAAATGTGTGAAAAAAGAAATAAAATCGATAAAAAAATGGAGTAACTACATGATTTAGAAGTTTTTAGTGGGGGTACTTTCTATCCTTATCGCGCGAAACGCCATTTGTACTACGTAACAATGGTGGTATGACATATAACGTCACATTTCTGTCGCGCTATCTTTGTCTAGCAAGTCATTTAAAATCAGTTATAAGTTTATAACTAAGCCATTTTTTGTTCGATTTTATTACTTTTTTCACACATCGGGTTATTTCTGTTAGTTCTTTGAAATAACATAACAATTTCGTGATTTTTTAACAGTAGTCATATAACCAAGTACTCAAGAGCTAATTGTAATTATGAAATGAACATAAAATCGATCAGGATTTATATCAGAGGCAAGAATATCCTTTGATTTACGTAATCCTTAACCTTGCCATAACAATAAATATTGTGCACTTGACCGCTAAAAAGTTAAACTTGAAACTATTCCGATTGTAAGGTCTGATTCGAATAGATACGAGGTAAATTAATGAAGTTCTGAAACGATGGATAAGCTGTGTGAAGGATGATTTGGCTAGAAAGAAGGTGACTGCTGAGATGACGAGTAATAGAGAAGTATGGAAGAAGAACTCTTGCTGTTCCGACTAGGGATTGCAAATTGCAATCCGGCGTCATTTCCGACCGGATTGATCAAATCAGGATAATTTAATCTTTTCGTTCCAATATGGATCACCAGATTTGGTAAACGCTGAGTGTCGCCGGATTACCGGGATCTGTTTTTCCGGATTGCACGGTTCGGTTAGTTAGGAGAAGGATGATGATGAAATGAATTTAGTTCCAAATTATAATAACCTCCCTTTACTTTGTCATATTTAAAATTGTTACACGACTGTTGTAAGTTAGTATTATGCAAGATAAACTGGAAATGGGATACATTGGTATTAATAAGTTTTAAGTGTTAATAAGTTTAAAGGCTAGTATGGCAGTCACAACAATGAAGCAATACGTTTCCTGTTAAGTTCACATAAACTCTAATTAGTCAATGATGTCAATGATGTAGGTGCAGTTAACTATAGGACTATATTAAGGTACTTGCGTTCATAAATTCTGATTGTTTTATGTTAATTTTCATAATTACAAGTAGCACCTGAGTAATTGTAAGTTTTTTATCCTTGACGTTATTCAAAGAAACGAAGTTTTAATTTCCTTATTAAGAAATAACAAAGCAATAACAACATTAATTCGACTTTCATTCCGCACGTTCGCACGATGACCGATCACCGCTTTAGCAGATCATAATATTAATTGCGTTAAAAAGCGTAAAATGGACCTTTCATGGCCATTTTAGACGCCCAGGCTATACAAAGCCAGTTTATGGAAGGAAATATAGCTTGATGTGTCGCTGTGTGTACCGATAAACTTCGAGATTCTTGAGATGCGATCTGCACACTACAAGCGCGATATGTAATACCGGCTTACTTATTACTCTTGAAGTCTTGACGCAGCCGTGAGGCACACAATATTATTTCTTTTGTTCTGTATTTTTTTGGTGTGTGCACTTGTGGCATGTACAAAATAAATATGTTTTCTTCTCCTTAAATCTATTTTCTTCCATCTTGGCTTGCATTACCAAATTACTCCCTGTCCATCGTTCTTAAAATCCCCATTATCTAAATGCATAAAACCATAAAGATTAGCTTAGCCTTAGATTAAAATAATTAAAGTATGTTAATAGATCCTTGTGGCAAGTAGGGTACGATTGGTTCGCGAGGCCCGTGGCTTCGCGGGTCATTATTGCGTAGTCGGCGTTGTTTCGTAATGAGCTGGCGACGGATACAGCTCTCTGATGAAGTGATGACCGCGACAATGTTTAAAAAGTCAACTTTCTTGAAACTGTTTAACGTTATCTCACAGCACTTGATGGAACTAGAATGATGTTATGGATTTGGCTATAACTGCAACGGTCCCCATAGTTATGGGGTAAGGTTGTGACTATCAAATGGCAGAAGAAAACTTTATTCGTGTTCTTCATTGCACACAAAAAAAAACATATAAATTAGAATACTATAGCTTATGTTCCTACAATGTCGAGCTTCGTCTACAGGTACTATAGTTACTGTATGTATAAATTGCAGTGTTCTATTCGAAATATTCTAAGATAGATGGTTTTGATTCTCTTCGAAAATACATACCTTGCGCAAGCTACGGGTCCAACGGATGTTTACACACAGCTAGCAGGTATCCTCATCTCTTATTTCTTCGAAAAACGTTAAACAAAGTTAAAGTGACCTTTAGCCTTGGACGTATTGAAACTTCTTTGGCAAAAGATCAGACCTAGGAAAACCAAGACATTCCGTTGTGCTACATTTAGTATCAGATTTGGCAATCTTGAGGGCCGATCTCATATATGTAGGTTAGTAACTTGCATGATGGAATGATGACGAAAAAGGCATTGTGTTGCATTGCAGATTGATCAATATTATTAACTAGTATTAGCGGTGGTGGTAACCGCAAGTGTTTAGAGAGAAAAGCATCCAATCAACATGTTCCAAATCTTTAGCAAAAAGGAAATAATTAAGATTTCTGGGAGCAAAAACCAGACATCAAGGTAATTTAAATCCAGGTTGATACAATTTTGTCGAAATTTTATCAACATTTTGCGAATATTAATAATTTAATTAAAGATAGTGAACTGGAAAAATCCGCCAAGTAATACTCGTAAAACAATGACGTCGAGATTTGGGTCAAAACCAAAACTACCGAGTTGTGACTTGCGGCCTTCGTTTAAAACTTAGTAGGTACTCATTAATTAACTTGTTTCAGTAAGCATAACAATTAAATGATTTTGAATATGCTATTTAGTCGGTAAATGTTTTTATTTGTGGCAACCCAAACTCCCAAAGAGCGGATATCTCACCGGTAAGAGAAATAGGGTCGCATGGAACTAAAACTTAAAATGTGGTTGTGGAGGGGGGTCTGACCAGTCTAGCAATTTTATGCGAATCTCTCATTGTATTGGAAATCTATAGAAAGCGAGGCCATTTTATACTGGTGATATATAGCCTAATGTGTCCTTCAGGAATCCTTCGGGATAACAGGCGTGAAATTATCTTTTATTTTTTTAAATACTTTATTCGATAAGTAACATAGTAGTTGAAAGCAAGCAATAAATGTTTACTATCAGGTTTTTAAACCTCGGCAAAGACAAAAGAGTACTACCTTATCATATTAATTCTGCATTATTTATGACCAAATGAATTGTTTTATTGCAACTAATAGATTTGTTGACGTTTTAGATGTTTATGATGAACCAAAGCATTAACAGACAGTACACTCATCAGAATTAAAATAGATTCAGCTATCGTGGACATACCCTAGTCATTTTGTTTTTTTTTTGTTCGGGTGTGAAACCATTAAAAGACTGCTCCCGCTCTGGTAGGAGCGGAAAGGAGTGTCAGATGTCTACTGACTAAAACCCTCATATGTTCTGTCTTAGCCCTTTGTCCAGGGCCGTGGTGGTACCTATCTCTTTCGAACAGTCCCGAAGCTACTGTGGGCGTCGGGCCCCCCTTACATCTTGACATATCTTTGAGGTGCGCGTGGTCCGCCGTGGGCCCGTGGTACACGAACGCGCCGTCGATACGCGTTCGTGTACCGTCGACATGACCTGTCGTCATAAGACGGGCGGACGGCGATTTTGCCTTGCCGCTGAAGTCAGTCTAAGGCCCTTGAAGTAATTAAGCGCACAGCCTTAGATAATAGAAGGAAATAACGTAAATTCGGACAAAGATAATGAGGTCAGGATAGCATGATATGATTTGCAATCCTTTGTGTTGTTTTTATGTGCTACTTTCATTATCTCGATTATCCTAATCGATTTGGGAATTGAGATAAGCACTTACGCACTTACTGCGGTTCTCAGAGATATTTAATGATTACCTAAGCCGTCGCTTAGTAAAGATTTGACATACTTTTGTATGACAAAACTGTTCCAGTCTAACCGGCAGCTGAATACCCGTATTTCACAAGTAGCGGCTGCCTATCTGACCTCCACAACCCTAAATCTGGGATCAGACTTTTGGGCCACTGTCTACCTATTACGACTATCTACAAACAACAGCCGGGACAGTGCTTTCCGAGTATGTAGTAAAGCTTCCCATGTATATCGGTACGTAGTTATAAGATAGGCAATAATGCATTATGTTAAATTCCAGTTTTTTCCGACTGTTGACAATAGTTCGCACATCATACGTTTGCCAATTTACATAATTAATCAAATAATGGTCACGCTTGACCCCGGACGAATATGTCGGATATTATATTCGTATACGTAGACTACGGCCACGTGTCGCGCATGAATGAACATGACGTTTGAATTCCTTAGTTAATACAAACAATTTAATCAAATGCCTTTCTAGATGGTCTTTCCTCTACCCTGTGCCGTGAACTTCGAAGGTCGAAGGTCGTCCCAGTGGGCCCGTGTCGTGAATTAGGGCTGTCTACCTCTCATACATTAGATCGGGGTTGTACCCTAGGCATTGAGAGCATTACGGATACGCTATTTATTTCTTTTCCGAGCAAGTCGTCCTTCCATTTCTGTAAAAGTTTCCTGTTTCGGTTTCCCATGTAGGTACATTATCACCTTTCTTCCAGTGTTTAACCCTTTTTTATCCGTCGTTCATCGGTCTCATTTTTTTTCTTCTAATCTTTATCAACACCGTGATTGACGTCACTTACAAAAGATGCCACAGACAGGATAGCAGTTATCAGAATTACCTATAATAATATCGAATTCTATTGTTGTCAATATTGTTTATGTTTTTAAAAATAAAGACCTCAATTGATTCACAATGGCTTTAAATAGGAATTTAAAGATTTGCGATGCTTTGTTAGGTATTTGTACTTGACCGATTTTAAATACTTAGCAATTGGCCGAGAGCTGTGGGAAAGACTTGCATCGACTACTTAATTACTAATTACAGGTTTCTACGTAATCACGTACAATGATCACTATTATGAAATAATGAAGTAAAAAACAAAAACTTCATTATGACGAGAATATTCCAACAGAGTAAATACTCCTGGGCAAAAATCAGCTACCCATAGAAATATTTTGGTTCATGTGAATGGTAAATTATGCAATTAAAATGAATATCTACCTACTAATTTTAATTACTACCTACTTCGATAGTTTTTATGAAATATAAGTAATTTATAATTTTGAATAGGTACTTACTTATTTATTATTCTACTATTGTCTCATTACTATTTTCGTTCGTCCTGAAGTTTTGTCCCACATTCCAAAAAAATCTTAGTTTATCACTTAATCATTTTACTATTGAAATTTTGCTTCGTGTCAAATTAAAACTACTTAAAGGTCTCACATTTTTGACGTAGTTCAAATTGTAACAACGATTGCAGGTGAAGACATCAGAAATATCTTGTTTCATTGTGTTTTTTTTTAGTTTTGACCATTTATAAAAATAGTTATTTGTGCAACAAGAGAGCAAAGTGGGTTTTTGCTGCGAGTGTTGATTTTGAATCCCGAGTAAGCGAAGGATTCTATAGTTGAATCACGAGCGGAGCGAGTGATTCTAAAGTTGAATCCTGAGTGTGGCGAGGGATTCAAAGGCACGAGATGCAAAAAAACTTTGCTCTCGTGTAACACACATTACTTTTCACTTCAGCAGCGAGAACACTTTAGGAGGTAAAATAATAAACAGGAATAGATTGAAATAACTATTTATTGTGAATCAAAATAATTAACATTGTAGGTAGAGGTACCAATTCAATAAAATTAGCCTTATGGGCATAAGGCTAATTTTATTGAATTAAACTGACATTCTTTTTAGAAAAGATACGAGTTTTGCGTAAGTTTCAATATGCACGTTATGTTTTGTTTTTAAAGTAGCTTTCCACATTGAGTAAATACTCCACATTGTAGATGATCGCCTCGTCTGTGATAAATCTAAAAAATATGATAGCAACACCGTCTCCGAAAAACTGCTTGCGCCTTTTGTAAGTCTCCATTCTTTGAAGACATGGTATGCTTTCAGATATTTTTCGCGAGATTTTTCAGGCAGTAAACTTAATTCTGCATTTTTTACATTATTCTTCAATTCTTCGGGTGTTAAATAGCAGACTTCGTCACTGGACTCACTCATATTTATTTATTATTACTACTTTATTATCCAAATTTTATTGTACTTTGTAGCTAGCGTAACAGAGAATAAAACAATAAAAATTTGAATCCCGCTTTTTTTTTTTAAATTCGTTCTGAAACTACACTCGCGGTATTCTGTCTCAATATTAAAAATTGTTAAAAGTATAAATAAATAAGTAGATACCTACATGATAAACTTCGTATTGTTTTCTTCAACATTCTTGATTTAAATATAAAAAATATAATTCGATTATTCGAAATATAACAATTTTTCATTTCATCACGTGATTTACGAGTACAATATTACGGTTATCGATTTACAATATCGGTATCCGAACGTTTTATTGTTTGTTTCTTTTTTAGGCCTATAATAAATTATGGCATTTGAAAATCTAATTTCGAATTGACTTGTTTCTATCTCTCGCTTGTTTCGTATCAAAGTGAAAGTGACAGAACAAAACGAAGTTGAAATCTTTTGAATTTTGTGAGTAGACCTGCACAGTTCTCGGTATTAAAAAAAAAAAATAAAAAGTTACTTTGTCTCACGCTCGCAGCAAAATCGAATTTTGCTCACTGTCTGTAAACAGCAAAACCTGCTTGTTTGAGGTGCTGAGGTGAAAAGGTGTTTTAACACCATCATCATCATCAGCCTATAATGTTCCCACTGCAAGGACTCACGCCTCCTCTCTAGGAGAGTAAAGGGCTATAACTATAAACCACCACGCGTGCCCAGTGCGGATTGGCAGATGTCACCTTCGAATTTTTTGGTTCTAAGATATGCCGGTTTCCTCACAATGTTTTCCTTCACCGTTTTGAGAGCAGTGGTGATGAAATAAATTACACAAAGTAATGTGCCTGCCTGGGTTCGAACCCACGACTCACTGTTCGTAAGTCGGGGCCGCAACCACTGGGCCACCACTGCTCCCTCGTAAGTCGGGGCCACAACCACGGGGCCACCACTGCTCCCTGCTCCAGCAAAAAGGTGTTTACGACGTATCTACTTACGTCTGTTTATGTACCTACACTAGTTATTAAGTAATAGCACAGGTAATATTTCCGTAGTGTTATAGAAGTAGCTCATAATAATGTTTGTTTTACTTATTATTCTTATTAATCTAGTCGCCAATCGTGTAAATGAAACTCTGACTGCCGCACTCAGAGAGCTTTAATGATTACTTAGGCCATCACTTATTAACGGTTTTGACAGTTTTGTCATACAAAAGTATGTAACATTTGTACTAAGTGACGGCTTAAGTAATCATTAAATATCTCTGAGTACCGCAGTGAGTCATTTGAAAAATACCTTATGATCTTTTTCCCTCTATAGTTAGCGAGTTAAGATTTTTTGGAAACCTTGGACTTACTTGGACAATTTTGACTACTTGATGGTTAGTGTTTTTTCCGGATCGGGTGTTACCAATTAAAATGATTATGATTATGATCTCATCTTATTAATATAAATAATGCACAATTATACATTTAAGATTCTCTGCATCTAAAAACCTGCTTACTAAAGTTATTTATCGGATCTAGCCTATAAACCGTTGGGTTACTTTACATGGCATTCTTTATGCTTAGTTTGTTCCTTCTTTATATATTCAGCACAATATCCCTAAACTACTACAACTCCTGAAAGCCAGAATCAACAGTGGCGACCACCAGAAAAGCGCCGAGACAATAAATCTCGACGAAGTCCCAGAGACCTGGATCCGAACGAAACTTATAATGTTCCTATTATTTTTTCAGATCGTGGCGTTAACAGCATTCATAACGCTAATAGTACCCAGATCCAGGGTACCCTGCGAAGCCATAGCCCAGGAGGCTGTCATGATAGCGCTGTACAACTTCTTCTGCTTGGTCGTGGCAGAATGCGGAGGCACCGAACAGTTTGTCAGGTCCGTATTCAATCAGTATATAGCGCCTTTATGTTTTTTTTGTACCAAATAAGGAAGCAATTAAGTCTTTAACAATAATAACTCTGGCATTTTGAAATAGGTTTTGCTATTTTGAGTGCTTTGTTAATTATTTTATTTAAAAAAATAGTTTATATAAAAAAACATATATTTCCACTTCGATTTAAAAATGCTGTTTATATTTAAGAAAAATATCAACATTTAATGTGATTGTGAAGGTCTTGGGAACGCAGGATCGGTCGTTGATGTCTTTCATTTGTACAGACGAGACGCCACGCCAGCACGTCAAGCTACTACAATATGCCAAATTTCTTTAATAGATTTTCAACTTTATCGCTAAACCATTAGGTTCAAGGTTGATTGGGAAAATATGACAGTTTCAGGTAAGTACCTTGATGTGAGTCTGTACGTTATTGTAAAACTAAATATTACAGCCGAGGTCTGTTTTAGCTTTGAGAGTTAAACAAATGTTTAATGTAGCGAGAATTCGCGGATCGTTAACAAAATTACACAACTCGCAATGCAAAGAAATGTTTGGGTTTTGATCTGTAGTTTTAGTTCTAAGTTACCTACTTGATGTTATAAATAAAATAAAAATAATATAGGTGATATATTAGTCATCGAAAATTGATCTATCACCATCAGCATTATTGATTGTTTATTACGGAAGTATAATTATGACTAAATGATTGAATCTGTAATTGACTTAACGGCCTGTTATTGTCATGCACATATTATCGTTTATTCGAGACCAGGAAGACAGGTAAAAAAAAAACGAAAAAATGTTGTTTGTAGATGAATACAAATTTATAGCCCATAAAACCAAACTTGGTTAAAATTACCACTGGCAAAGTAAAGGGGCAAAGGGCTTGGTCATATCGAAATAAATAATTAAAATTGTCCTGTATTTCATTATTTTTTTAGTTATGTCATCATTAGAGTCGTCAAGAAGCGAAATCTAGAGATCATTTAACTTTGCTGTCTCGAAATCAAAAAGCAGAATTGAGGAAAAATAAGTACTCCCAAAGTCCCAACGAGGGTAATGACGATTGCAGAATATATTTATGGGACTTAGAAATGAAAGATTATACAATATAAATATAACCTAATAAAGCGGGACTCTAGATCCCGTCGGGGCTGCGGGTTGTTCGAAAGAGATACCGCGGCCTCGGCGCAAGGGTTAAGAAGGAACATGGGTGGTTTTTAGTCAGTAGAAGTCTGACACTCTCTTCCGGCTTATTTGATCATTTTCCACCCGCCAAAAAAAAAAAGAAAAAAGGGGGACTATAGATGGCTATGAGTAGGTACTTAGTATAGTTCGGTTCAAACTTATGGCGGCTCGGAAGTTAGCTGCAAGTGATGGTCTGCTCAGGTATGACGGTTCAAACTTTAATCCAGCTCGAAAATTCTAAAGTAAAGTAAAGCTGCGCATAACACAATTTTAGATATTTGAGGGGCACAGAGGACGCATCATATCGACTGTTTAATGCCCAGACATTGACTATCAGCTAACTTCCGAGCCGCCATAAAGTTTGAATCGAACTATACTGACTAATACAATCTGCTAGTTATCTACTGCTTGTGCAGTTCATAGGTAGAAATTGATGCAAGTATAACTACTAGGATTAACCGTGTCAGTTACGCGGTAATAGTACTGGCATGCGATTTCTCTTGCCTATTACAATTTGCGCAAACATATACTATTACTATCAATTAACATTTATCTCGTTCTCACACCACCAGGTTTATTATTGCTATCTCTATTGATAAAGAAGCTGTGTTAATTACTTTAATAACAAACATAAAGCTTAGATAATAATTAATTCCTGTGAACTACGCAAACATAGTAGCGAATACATAGCTGTTCTATTGCAAAGCCGTTAGGTAATATGTAATCTTGCGTGTAAGATGTGTCGGCCACTTCATCCATGAGTTCGTCGTGTTGTAACGAAATTACCCAGCTCAGCTCCCTTGGACTGAACCGTGACGTCTTGTCGCAGATGTTGATATAAGTAATGTATTAATTTCGCAACATCCGGCGTGACAATGATCAAGCGTTGGCCAAAACATTGTTTCGGAAAATCACAGGTTTTCAACTGTCATTTTTGTAACGCATGCTTTGTACATGCATCCTGAGTCTTAGGTAGCTGAGGGCCTCATGGAGCCCCCTCTAATAAACCGATTTTAGGGTTCCGTTGGCAAAGGGAAAAAACGGAACCCTTACAGGTTCGTCTCGATCTGTCTGTCCGTTTGTATGTCACAGCTAATTTCGAATTATGAAAAAAATAGGGATGGCTCTCCATAAATGCAACAGAAGTAGAGATGTAGGAGGAGAACTGTGTGACAGAAGTTTGAAAAATCAAAATATTTATAACTAGCTGATGCCCGCGGCTTCACCCGCGTGGATGTCGGTCAATTTATATACTAAAACCTTCCTCTAGAATCACTTTATCTATTAAAAAAACCGCATCAAAATCCGTTGCGCAGTTTTAAAGATTTAAGCATACATAGGGATATAGGGACAGAAAAAGCGACTTTGTTTTATACTATGTAGTGATGGAAAAATGCAACTATGTGGGAAATCTATCGACTGCTCTCAAAAATGATGTTGAGGTTCCTAGAGTTGGTACTGTGTTTCTTAAGTGTCCTGTGAAGTTGTAAAAAAATTGTCTAATTTTTAAAGTAAGAGGAGGTAAATTCTGAAATAATGTGGGCTTGTAGAAAGTTAAAAGAACTTTCGACGAACATTTGTTGAAATAAGATTTGACATAACATTTTTGAGATATGGTTCTTTTCCGTCAAACTGGAGCAGTAACTTTCTTTTTCATTTATACCATGATAAATACTATGGAATCTAATGCTGTGGAATCCCTTGTGTACAAGACCGACTCGCACTTGATCGGTTTTTCGGTAGTGCTTGCCAAGTCCAGAGTATGGCATTTGTTACAGTTCGCGCTAACGTAATATTATCACATGCAATCTGTTTAATGATAACAGTAAGAATACGCATTGTTTGCATAAAACCAACAGGATTTTAGTTAGTTAAATGAAATTATATTATCAAGTTGTTTTAAATTACCGCGAACAAATAGGTAGACGTGATAAATGTGTCACGATTTTATGATAAACTACACTATAAAGTCAATAATTAAATACCTAGGTATTGTAGTTTTATTAAATTACTTATGAAGGTCAATCTTGTTCCTGTAGTGACTGATAGAAGTTAGAACCACAAAGGGATTCAACAAGTTCCAAACAATTTGACCAAGGCATCGATGGATAAATTGTTAAAAATTAGAAAGCATAGTAAAATATGACCATTATAGCTAGAAAGGCGTTACTAGATGACTGCAGAAAATATACTGAGTCGACACCATAGAAATGGGGATACGGGTAGTAGGATTATGACAGAAACTGGCATTAACTAACTTGTAAAATATGAGTCTGAATATTATTATTATTATATTGTTTATTCCATACAAATCTTCCATTCAAATGATCAAATAACACAAGCTTTTTTATACGTGTGGATTTATCGAGGTATATTTTGCAGTAACCACCAGTCACTACCCGCATATTGCTAACCTTAATTGAGACTGCAGATTCCTCCTGCCGTGGTTGTGGGTCCTGTCGGGGCTGCAGGTTGTTCGGAAGAATACCGCGGCCCCGGACACAAAGGGCTAAGAAGGAACATGGGTGATTTTTAGTCAGTAGAAGCCTGGCACTCCCTTCCACTCCGCCCAGAGCGGGAGGAGTCGTTTGATGATTTCCACTATCCAAAAAAAAAAATATATAAAACTGCTGATTTCTTACATATCTTTATCAATTTCATTTTGATCTTGCAAATTGTGTGCCTTACACGCGTTGGATTTTATATAGTTCTGAGTCAAAGCAACAAAACCAATATTTCCTGATTAAGTCATAGAATTTAATGTCGTCTAACAGGATTGTTAAAGACTAATATGTAATGTTTACAGAAGCGCCAATGGAGCTGACCTAGAGACGAGGGTGATGCCATGCTGCTGCTGGCCGTGTTGCGTGATACCAAGGCCGAAGTTGCACAAGTAAGACGCATGACTCGGCATTCATTTAAATGTGATTATGACTAGAACACTTGGAATGGCAATATACAGAAGTTAGGTGTAGGTATGAGGCTGTCGTAGCAAAATAAAAATTACCGCACGGGCCGATATTCGAGATAAAATAACGCTTGCCAAGATTGGACCCTGGTAAAATCACCCCCTGTCATACCGAGTTCCTGCCATTCGAAGATCTTTGAAAGGAGTCTGAGAACTGAATACCAGTATTTTACACGGAGCAGCTAGGTGCCTATCTGATCCCCACAACCCAGATAGTAGTAGTCTACTGGTAGTAAGACTTTCGGGCCACTGAGTACTTGTAATGACTGTCAAAGATCTAAATATGATAGTCGGGGCCAACGGCTTAACGTGCTTTCCGAGGCGCGGCTTAACCTGAAAATCGACCCGAGAGGCCGTTAATATTAAGCCACGAGCTACTTAAGAATGACCATAAAAACTAGTGAAGACCTGTATTATTTTATTATTGGAATAATATCCTTATAAATGACGTTTACTGCATACCTTTATATGTTTATTGTTTCCATTTAGTCGAGCAGTTAGGTCGTAAACAATTGTATTAAGTAGGTAAGCAATTATTATAGTTACTGCGTGTTAGAATATTGATCAATGAAATTAATTGTCGTTTTTATATTGAAAACAAGATACAATGGCTCGTTTATTAACTATTCAGTGTGTTTACTGCGACGAGATAAAATGTGAAGAATTGTTGTAAAAAGATAGTTGTCGGTCTGTCTGTTTGTTTCAGCTAATCTACGAAACGGCTGTACTGATTTTGACGGGACTTTTACTCGCATTTAGTATAGCTGATGCTATAAGGAGAACCTTAGGATATTTTATGTTTGATAATTCATTATGGCTGTGTGGCTCCGGCCTAGAATAGACCACCCCTCTCTTCCCGTGGGTGTCGTAAGAGCCGACTAAGGGATGGTGTAGGTGGTTGATAACAACATCCTACATCCACCTATACCAGTGTGAGCGTCCGAACTACTAACCTCACACCACACTAAACCATCTTTGGGCTCGGAAAAGGATTTCCTAAAGGTCTGGATGGAATAGACGGCATCAGTGCAGGATGACGACTCAGGGCGGTGGCGGATGTACATCACGTACGTCAATGGCAGCGCCCAAAGACCCAGTTAGGCGGTCTACTGCGCACCCATCAACCCGCATTAGACAAGCGTGGTGGGTTAATTTTGTCTAAACCCCTTCCCAAAATGAAAGACACAATTAAAGCCAATCCCCCAGTTCTCGGCAGCTCCAGTCAGTGCACGGCTATTGGCAGTACGCAGGTGCACCCTGGGGCTGGGGATCATAATCTCCGGGCGACGGTCCACTGCCAAACAACCACAGCAAGCCAAAAGGATACTGATTATCTAAATATTTTAACATTCAATGTTCGTACTTTACGAACTGAAGAGCGTCTAGTAGACTTAGAAAATGCATTGGAGTACATCAAATGGGATGTTGTCGGTTTAGCAGAGGTGCGACGAGAGGGAGAAAACACATTTGAAAGGCAGTCTAACATATTCTACCATTACGGAGAAACAAACACAAGATATGGCGTTGGCTTCCTTGTTTCAAAACGATGGAAGGACAACATAGTCGAATTTGTGGCTTATTCGGACAGAATTGCTTTATTAAAATTTTCCATCAACAAAAACAAAACACTAACAGTAATCCAAGTGTATGCTCCAACATCTTCACATAGCAATGATGACATTGAGGAATTCTACGACCTGCTGAATAAAGCCTGTGATGAACACCGAGGCACTTGGACATTGGTTATAGGCGACTACAACGCAAAAATTGGTCTGCGAACTTCTTCTGACAACACCAGTGTTCTGGGACCTCACGGCTTAGGAGATAGAAATGAACGCGGTCATCGCCTTCTACAATTCGCATTCGGGCAAGACCTTAGTATCAGTAACAGCTTCTTTGTTAAGCAACCTCAACGTCGATGGACATGGCTTTCTCCTGACGGTCACACAAAAAATGAAATCGACTTTTGCCTATCCTCAAGCAAAACCATTATAAAAAATATAAATATACTCAACAAATTAAAATTCAGCTCCGATCACCGGCCATTACGAATAACAGCAAATTTTGATCTGAAATTACATCGCAACAAACTTATTCAAAGTACAATCAAACGTTTAGATAAATGTACACTAATTGCAAATAGAGAACAATTTAATATAAATATTAAAAATACCTTTAGTTTACTAGATACAGATTCAGAGGACGTTCATATACAGTATAAAAACATTAAGGAAGCTATTAAAATCGCCAGTCAAAAAATTGTGGGTCTCAAGAAAAAGAAAAGAAAACTTACTGACAGCACAACACGTCTTATAGAAGAGCGGCAGAATATAACATATCAATCTGCAGGGTATAGGGATCTAGATAGAAAAGTGAAGAGAAGCATCAGAAAAGACGTAAGGCAGCATAACACACAACTCGTTCATGCTGCATTAACCAACAACCGATGCCTAAAATCAGCTATGCGTGGTATGGAGGTAGGTAGGTCTTCAATCACTCACTTGAAAGATAAAAATGGAGTTAAGCAAGGAGATAGAGCAAAAATTATTGACATAAGTACCGAATTTTATAAATCCCTATATTCCGACAGTCAAACATCCCAGCAAACATTTGAAGTCTACTCATGTCCTGAAGAGATCCCAGTTATTACTGGCTATGAAGTACACCAGGCTCTCAGAGGCATGAAGTACAATAAAAGTCCCGGTGAAGATGGTATTACAACCGAATCACTTCGAACCGCAGAGCCTATCTTGCTGCCATACATCTGCAACTTGTTTAACTCAATTTTACAAACAGGTGTTTTCCCAAGTGACTTTTGCCACTCTAATGTTATTCTCCTCCATAAAAAAGGTGATAGAACTGACATCGGTAATTACCGCCCCATCAGCCTCATCTCTCACATTTACAAAATATTTATAAAGATAATTGAGAATCGCATTTCTGGCCAATTAGATCAGCATCAACCTCCCGAACAAGCCGGATTCCGCCGTGGCCTCTCCACAACCGACCATCTACAGTCTCTTAATCAGGTTATAGAAAAACATATTGAATTCAACCTGCCCTTATACCTCGCATTTGTCGATTATTCTAAGGCATTTGACAGTCTATCGCACAACGCCATATTTGAATCTCTGCAAAACCAGAACATTGAACCTCTATACATTACATTATTACAAAAAATTTACCAAAGTAGCACGGCAGCCATAAAAATAAATACTGCAGGACCATCATTCCCTATCCAAAAAGGGGTAAAACAGGGCGACCCACTTTCTCCAAAACTCTTCACAGCCACCCTTGAAGAAGTCTTTAGAAAACTTAATAGCAAGTGGAGCGACAAGGGCATCAACGTGGGCGATAGAAGATTAACTAATCTCCGCTTCGCCGACGATATTGTCCTTTTCTCCTCCACGGCAGCCGAGTTAGGCCTAATGCTCGACCAACTGAGCAGTGCCAGCCTCGAGGTCGGACTCGCGATGAATATGACAAAAACCAAGGTGATGACCAACAGCACCAAGCGCAATATAGGAATTGGGGGTGCGAGGATTGAATATGTCCATGAGTACATTTACCTCGGCCAAATAGTCTCCTTCCAGGCAAGACAAGACAACGAAGTTGCTCGACGCACCGAGAACGCCTGGAAGAGCTATTGGTCGATGAAACAAATAATGAAAGGAGCTCTCCCTCTCTCCCTTAAGAGAAAACTCATGGACATGTGCATTCTTCCTACCCTCACCTATGGAGCGCAGACGTGGTCATTAACCAAGCGTCAAAAGTCCGCACTCGGGGTCTGTCAGCGAGCAATGGAGCGTAGTATCCTTGGAGTCAAGCTTACTGACCGAATAAAAAACTCGATACTACGTTCCAAAACTCAAATTGCCGACGTAGGTCACACGGCTGCCAAGCTTAAATGGAACTGGGCTGGCCACATTTGCCGCATGCCGGAGAAGCTATGGGCTAAAGTAACCACACAATGGGTCCCAAACAGCAGTAAACGACAGCGCGGCAGGCCCAGAAGAAGATGGCGGGACGAACTCGACTCTTTTCGCAGGGATTGGCATTTAAGAGCATTGGATAGGGATAAGTGGAAAGAGGGAAGGGAGGCCTTTGCCCTGCAGTGGGACATAAATGGCTAGTATTATTATTATTATTATTAATTCATTATGATTCCAAAATTCGATTCAAATAGGGTAATAATATTTTCATAACAATTTCAGGCGGACGAAGCTCGCAAAGTTTATAGCTACATTTAATACCTTTAAATGCCGTGTATGTATTCTATGTATATGGTATTATGGCAGTATAGGTGATTGCCCCTCTTTTACTGCTATTGCCCCAACATCCCCTAGGACGTTGGGGAAATGAGCAATTTAGGGGAAGTTATTATTTGGTTGCTAATAATAATATATGCATTTTGCGGACTCCTTAGAAATTATTCGTAGAGGATTAAACCTACGCTTATTTGTAAGGGCGCTCCCTCACTGCCCGTTCTGGGAATTGGACCCCGAAACAGAAAATAGACCAACAAACTAATATACTTAATTATTAATTTATAGAAGTGCCAGCAAGGACAGTTCTCATATTTCTTAGTACCTGATACACTTGTGTTTGAGTAAATAATTTTACTATCAAGGGTATTATGATAGAAAGCTTTTGATTGCTCTAAGTAATAAAGCAGGTGGGTGCAGGCAGTCATTACAAAATAATATGGTTTTTTCACGCGATTCTAATTGTTCTACCTATGTATTATTTATTAATCAATTTAACAAATTGTTCACCACCATTATTATACCTTATACGGTAATTGTATGTTATGGTATTGTTTTAGTGGCAGTTGATCTACAAGCACTAGAAGCCTCCTCCTACCTAATGTTGACCTAATATTTTTTCTTTGCAGGCAAACTCTGACGCGGTTGCGGTGGTTGGTCCTCCAGATACCAATCGTTCAAGGAATTATTTACTTCATCATCGTCGTTATCTGGTCGGAAGATTACGTGAGTTCTCATCAATTTACCTACTAGTACCAGTTAGTTAATCATCATCATCATTCTTTTGCCCATAACTCAATTTATTTGAGGTTGGCGCAGCATTTCTTTTCCATACTTCTCTATTACTCGTCATCTCATTAGACACTCTCTCTATTTTCTCGCCATATCATCTTTCACACGGTCCATCCATTGTTTCTTTGGTCTTTCTCTACTCTTATACCCATCTACATTCATACTCACAACTTTACTCACACCATTTTCCTGATTCCTCCATATGATATGGCCATACCAAGACAACCGATTACCACACAATAAAAGATTGGAAATAATATAAAGTAGAAAATGAACTCTAATTGAGTTAAACTGTTTCTCTTGACCATCATGATCTTATTGACGATCATGATGGTCAATTTTTTGATAAGAGGTCTTCACAAATTAAGTTCATATTCAGGCTTTTTTTTTTTGGGGAGTTGGAAACCATCAAATGACTCCTCCCACTCTGGGCAGAGCGGTAGGGAGTGTCAGACTGACTAAAAACAACCCATGTTCCTTCTTAGCACTTTGTGCCGAGGCCGTGGTATCTCTTGCGAACAACCCGTAAGCCCCGACGGGATCATATTCAGGCCTCAAGTCCCAATTCTAGCATACAAAATTACTCAAAATCCTACTTTATTTCATTCCAGATGTTATATCATCGTAACTTCGTATTCTTCCAACCGTTCATCGCTGCCTCCATCCTGTCTGGCATGTGGGGTGTGGTGATGTTAGTCAAGGCGGCCATGTCAATTGGTCGCACTCCGAGGGCCAGGTTCCTGGCAATACAGCTGGTACTGATCATCGTGAAGCTGCAGTGTGGACTGGCCAAGTCTCTGCCAGATTTCGCCAACATGTCGTGCGTCCTGAAGTTACATCCCGCCGTTTTTGTTTATAGTAAGTTTACAATTGATTTGGTTGTTCTTTGACAGATGAAGAATGTTCATTTAATGTGCTTTGAACTTTAACTCATTATATCCTGTATGAACTGGGTCCTCTGAAGAAGATCCAGTTAAACTTTTGATAGAATCTAAGATTAAAACTAAGAAAATCCTATTTGTTGGAGGTGCTAGTAAAAAAAACCACTCTTGATAATCATAATCCTATTATAACGACTTGTATATCTATTTAATTGTTGATTGTCATCTAAAAAAAGAAACAGATGAATACACTAGTGGCCTTTGACCATTATTCTAAGTACAACTATTGTGTCTATTCCCTGCCCCTGTGTAGCGTTAACGCCGATGGTATATCTAACACATATGTTTCTCCTCTTTCAGTTATACACAACAGCATCATGATGTTGGAGATGCTATTGCTATCAATCATGGCGTGGCGTATATACAGCTCACCTCCCGGGAAGGACCTCGAGAAAGTGCAGAGAGACATAGTAGTCGTCGCAGTATTAGAAGACAGTGTTCTTTCTATAGACGTGAGGAGTGCTAGAGATGGTGGCATAGACAACAAGTCCTTTAATAATAATAACAATGACGAAGTTGATGATTGAATGTTCTTTTTAATTCTATTTTGATGTCAATTTAGTGAGCTTCAATGTGTAGTTGATACTAGAAGTATGTAGAGATGAAGATAAGTATAGTTAATGATGTAGTTCCTTAAGAATTTAATAGTACATGTTGCACCTTTTGTTCAGTTAATTTAGGTGTTGTGTCTATACTATGTGTTTTTGACAAACACGTTTTACAATATTGTGATATATGTAGGTATTCTGCATGTTGTTGGAGCATATGTACCTGAACAGGCCAGTTAAAACTGCCGATTTGTAAGGTATTTTATGATCATTAGGATCCAGTGTTAGTTTAATTTGGATTGTCATTAAGTTAGACATTTTTTACTTTTTTATTGGACATGTAGGTATTTGTCACCACTTTTTGAAAGTTTTCTGCAATGTATTATGATTTAGAAGTTTCAAACATCCTATTTGAAAATTGTACCAAAAAAAGAGTTAATCTACTACAGCTAGCGCCATTGGTGTTTAAAATTATTGTGATAAAATAATACACCCGAATTAGTCAAAAATATACATTTAATCGTGATTTTTGTTTTATTCTTTATAATAATTTAACAGTTTTACAGGTTGTATTAATTTAGCCAAATTAAGTACGTAAATAAATAATAATATGTATTTTTACAAATTCAAAATGTAATCATTCCTCTGGAGATTCACTACCATTGCTCTTGTCCTCATTTTCTTCTGATGGTGTCCCGGCCCGAGAACTCTCTGATCCGTAAATGTTATGCAATTCTTCCAATTTGTAATGAATCTTCACGCCTTTCGAGTTGGTTTTGTTTACTTTATTTACGAGTGACTTCGTTTGTTCTTCCAATCTTTTCAATCGTATATCACGCGCGGCAAATCGGGCTTCATGATCCATTTCACTAGATGTTGATGGCACGGAATCTTCTTTATCGGAACTTGAATTATCGTCTTTTGGTTCCTCTTCTGCAGCTTCTACCGCGTCTACACTACTGCTACTAGGTTGTTGATGTTCATTATGTAGACTATCAAGCTTCGCAATAATTTTGTCACCTGTATTTACAGTGTTGGCTATATTTTTCACTACTTCAGAACAACTATTCTCTAAGTTTTGCAGTCTTTCGTCTTTCTTTGCAAGCCTTTCATTTTGCTTTCTAATGTTTTCCAGTATCGGTTTAAAATCTGGAAGTTCATTTGCAGCTTCCGATTCCTTTACTGGAAGCGTTATTGTGAGATCAACTGTCGTTGATTCTTCATTTTGATCACTGGTTATTTCATCGATATCATCAGCATGGTGCTGTAGGTTTGCTGTTTCCGATATTTGGCTAGATTCAGTTGCATCTTCGTCTGTTAAACCTGAAGAAGCATTATTATCGGTTATGTCAGGTGATAAATCAGGGTTTGAGAACTCTTTACCGTCTATAACATCGGTTTCAATGTGTGTAGTGTTATTTTCAGTTTCATTGTTTCCGGTATTTTTCGTTGAATAATCACTTGAAGTGGGACGATTGATAAGATTGTCTAGAGTATTGCTTATTTGTTCACTTATCTTTGCCGTAGTTTGAGTCTTTTGTAACAATGCTGCGCTGCCTATTTCCAGATTATTCAGCTTTCTGTCCTTATTAGCCAGCCTCTCGTTTTGAACTTGAACGTTCCTCAAAATTTCAGCAGGATCGATAAGTGAGAGTCCCGTTGGAGATTTATCTGAAGTGGATGGTGCTATTTGACGTTCACTCTCCGTAGGCTCAGTGGTCATACCGATAACTGTAGAATCGGTCGACTGACTAACAACGGTATCTTCTGCGTTTGTTTCCTCAGTACAAGAGTCATCATGTGTAATATCTCCAACTTCATCTTCTGTTTCTTCACATATTATTTCGTTTTTAAGTTTAAGAAAACGTTCACTTTTACTAGGTTCTGAGGTTGAATCATGATTATCTTCACCCTCTTGAGTATCCAATGGTAAGTCAGCCACATCCAGCAGGTCACTAGCGGGATCTTCTCTTTCAGCTAAATTAACATCTGTGCTGGAATCCGGAATTGTTTCAAATGATTTCTTCTGCTTCCTCTTACATCTCGTCAGTTTTCCAGCTACATATTCACTATCATCATTTGATTCTGACGACTCGTCTGAAGGTCTCTCGTCACTGTATCCGCTTTCTCCTGAATTATTAAACGACGGTGACCCGGCTTTTGTTTTCCTGCTAGAGAATTCAGCCCTTAGTGTTTTCCAGTCTCTTTCTGACTGGGTGTTCTTTTCACGGGCTTGTTCCCATTTTTCACGACAGTACTCAAGTTCTTCTTTCAGTTCATTTAGTAACTTTCTCTTTTGCTGTAATTCATATTTGAGGATTTTCTCATGAGTATGTAATTGATGATGGTGCCGCCTCAATCGACCCACAACATGCCATGTTTTGCTTAACTCAGTAGTAACCATACATAATCTACGTTCTTGTTCTTCTAAACGTGTTTCTAAGTGGCCGTTGAGTTGTTTCATTTGGTTGACCTCTTTTATCAGGCCCAATTTTTCTAATATCAGATCCTAAAATAGAATAACAGTTGGCGTTAGTTTCATAACAAAGAAAACGAAGTAAGAAATGGCAGCTTCTGAGAAAATAGTATTATTACTGTTTTTGTTTTCGGGGATTACACAAAAAATTGGCTCAGTACCAATATTGAAGCTGCGCATTTTTGAGTACTGCAAAATAGAGATCATGAAGATGTTTATTTTTACATTGTGACTTTCGACCATGACTCAATTTTTCTAGAAAATAATAACTTTTGGAGCAATGAGACAATCACTTACCTTTAATCTGATGTACGTCTGACTAACACTTGGCACTAATACGGGCCCTGACTTTGTCTCGACAGATTTGTAACATGTTGTAACTTTTTCTGGAGAGTTCCCGTCTGGTGTATTTTGATGACTGAGAAGTTCTATAAGCACTTTCCAAACTTTCGGCAGATTTTCCACAATTTCTTCGGCAGTTGTGCTCTGGGATTTTTGAGGCTCTGCAATAAATACAATGAGAAATCGTTACTTGAAAAATACTTAGACATTATTTTACGTAAAGTTTTTTGCCTTGCCCGTCGAGGCTGCGGGTTGTTCGCAAGAGATATCGCGGCCTCGGCAAAAGGGCTAAGAAGGAACATGGGTGGTTTTTAGTCAGTAGAAGTCTGACACTCCCTTTTGTTCTGCCCAAGAGCGATGATTATATATTATTTGATGATTTTACACCCGCCAAAAAAAAAAGGTTCTTTGCCAGTTCTTTGAATCAATCTTTCGACACCCTACCAATCTGACGACACGGTTGGCGCAGTGGCTAAGCGATTGGACTGCTGCGCTGCGTGTCGCGGGTTCGATCCCCGCACGGAACAAATATTTGTATGGCCTGCAGATAGTTGTTTCGGGTCTGGGTATTTGTGTATGTGACTTTATATGTTTGTGAACGCACCCACGATACAGGAGAAAATCTTAGTGTGGGGCAACGTTTTTTTAAAAAAAAAAAATCTTTACCTGATTCTGGATTTGATGTGGTTGGTTCCTGTTTAAACGATTGATCATTATCATTGGTAGTTTCATCATTGTATTTTTCATTATTTTCATCAACCTGGCTGACCAACTCCAACAAAAGTTTGGGTAATGCCGACGAAGCTTCTGATCCATTTTCTTTTTCCGCCATGTGTGTTAGTAAACCATGGTTGTCCTCAAGCCGTTGAACTAATGTGTCCAAATCTTGTTTCGTTTTGTCTCCAAGTAGCACTTGGGAGAAAAGCTGTAATTAACAAAAATAATCAATAGGTACCGAAAAGAAAAACATCTATGAGTTCACCAATATTCACAGTAACATATACGTTAGTTCACTTACCTTGTTTACGACTGCCATTTCGGCTTTTAGTACATTTGTTTCAATTTGGCATGAGGATATTTGAGAATTTTTGTTATCAATAGTTTCGATTAACGAATCTATTTTTGTGTCTAGTTCTTCCACTTTTGTGTTGAGATCTTTGCATCTGAAAACGTTAATCACAACTTTTAGTACGGATACACCGACGGCGGGAGTAAACAAATAAACATTTATAAAGTACCCAGTGCTATCGTTTTTTTTAACTAGTTTTGACTTACTTTTTGACTTCAGCTTGATAAAGTACTTTGTGTTCATCCAGCTCTCGGACCAAACGTTGTCTAGTAACTTCAGCAAGTCGGGCTCGCTCCTCATAAAGACCTCGAAGTGTGCGAATATTCTGCAGTTGACGCTCATACTCTTGCCTTAAATCAGCTGACAGCAGATTAGTTTCTCTGTCCGCCAGAGTACGTTCTATTTCATTTAATTTTTCCTTTAGCTGAAACATACGAATATTGATTTGTTTATTTAATTGCATCCTAATTTATTATGTAACAGCGTGGGTTGATACTATTATAATTGTCATGCTACGATGTATTAGCAAACATCACGTAACGATCTACGACAGTAAAAATATCTTTATAAGAATTGACAGCCCTATATTATTTATTAAGGAAGGTTTGTAGGAGATGCTATAGGAGTATATGTGGAGTTGGCACTTTGTCAAAACGTAAGACGCCAAGTAACAGATGATGCGTTTCGCATGCCGCATCTTGGCGGTCCCTGACCGGGTGTAGCATGGCTGCCTCCAGGTCGTTGGCTTGGCATTGGATCTTTGTGATCATTATGGAAATATCCATACAGGTACAAAGTAATTATTATCTATAGATTCAAACGCGCCTGTTTCCTGACGATTTCGCGGATAATAAACCGCTGATTGAGGTTCGAGAAAATAATGATTTCTCACTTGTAAGAAAACAACGCAGTAATGGTTGATTTAAAAAAGAAAAACCTGAAAGAGGCGCATACGCAATAACAGTAGTAAGAGAGTAGGTAGATATATTTAAAGTTGTTACGATAAAAACCTAAGACCTCCTAAAACAAATAAGACGCATAATAAATGTTACATCAGCATCAGTTGCGTGCTGGATAATTTAAAGTATCTACGAAAACGACACACATAGTAAGAATCGTATAAATAAGTAAACAATATATTTAGATTGGTAGGCTCATGTTCCTCCTACAGCACAAAATTATATTTAAAAAAATTTTGCGCATTAAAATATTCATTGTCTGAAGGAAAATTGCAATAGCTAACGTCTCAATCGTTATTTTGCTGAGCGTGTGTTGCTGGATAGATTTCCTACTCAACGTCTGCTTATTTTGTTCCCAACATGTTGGGGCCAGGTACCAATCTAGCCTGATACAGCTGAAAACCAGTAATTACCTAATTCTAACAACTTACTGCCGCACAGAAGAGCTTTAATGATTACCTTAGGCCATCACTAAGTAAAGGTTTTGACAGTTTTGTCATACAAAAGTATGTCAAATCTTTACTAAGTGACGGCTTAAGTAATCATTAAATATCTCTGAGTATCGCAGTTAGACACTAGGTACTCACATCATTCAGCTGTTGTTCTCGAAGACTAATCATTGTTTTGCTGACCGAAACCACTTCCTTTAGTGCACGAATTTGTTTAATTGATTCTATGTTTTGAAAGTTCAAATCTGCAATATCGGAGTATGCTCCCTGTAGCGCCCTGTTAGTTTCAGAAAGATCCTTTCTAAGTTTCAAGTTGTTTGCTTTTAAATCCTCGAATTCTTCTCTCATTTGGTCTAAAGCATCAGTGAGTTCACTGTTTCCTTTTAAATGCAGGAGGTTATCGGGGATATCAATATTATTCCTCGATAGCAGTTCACAAAGCAATTTGTTGCTTTCATATAACTCCAGTTTGGCTGCTTTCTCATTTTGCAAAGCCTTCTCTAATTCTTCTTTCTCGGTTCTGTGTCGAGCTAATATCTGTTTTCTTTGTTCACGTTTTATATCGAGCTGCTTTTTGAACTCGTTCATTTCTTCTTCTTTTGCTTTGGCTCTAGCTTCCTTTTCAGTCATGGCGTGATCACCAGACATCTCAACCTTTTCATTTGTTTCATTACTGGAATCGTTAGTACTGTTCATAATTTCACTTTCACTTGTGACGTTACCACCGTCTTGTTCCCTTGTTAGGGCCGTACTGACAATATTTCCCATTTTGGAATACTTTATAAACAAGTCACACTTTCATTCGCACATATACAGCGCGAGGATACGTGTTTTTAATATAGGTAACGACCAATACGATTTTAATCAGACAAAGGACTGTCGACTCGTTGGACTCACGCGTATGTTCGACGAAGCAGTCGTATCCCGAAATAGATCCCTCGTCAGGTCCAGACGTGCGTCGGCACACACATATAGCACGTTTGGTACTGCCGCTCGCAGCTCAGTTAGCATTCGTAGATGTTTTTTCGACAAATTCTTCGTCAATATTGTATTTTTACCGGGAATTTTCAACCAATTCTTGGAATAATAGGAATTCATGTTTGGATGAACCTTGGCCGCTTCACGGAATATTCCCTTTGTAGCATTTTACTTACTAATCAATTGCGAAAACTGGATTGGGGCAATAACACCTATATTTAGTTACGCATAGTATCTACTTATTTATTTCAGTTCTTTCATAATGTTACGAAATTTGGCCGAAATAGAACCAAACAGTAGTAGGTACGAACAGGCAACTAGAAGGTTTTCGTTGGAACGTGAGAGTCTAGTCGATTAGGCGTTCCTTTTAAAAATATATTTAACAGCACCTATCGGCTGTGGGACTGTTAATAATGATTAAATATATTTTATTTCCATAATCTGGCAGCAGAAATTGTCCTTCTTTTTAACTTGTAAGTCCAGGAATAAAATGTGCGCTTTTTCCCGTAAAGATTTGAGATAATTTATTTTCGCCTTAATAAAGATTTGAAATGGCTTTCACTAGATCCTACTTACATCTAGATAATATATAGCTCTCATATGAAACTGCTGCAACAAATGTAGTCGAAGGTAGGTAGGTACCTTCGACTATATCTAACGATAAGGTAGGATTTATTTGAATATACCTTTTTACTAGCTTAAATTCCTCCAATAATTATGGGTAGGTACTACTTACGAATATGAATAATATGCTATCAAAGTAGGTATGTAAAGATGGTAGCTCTGAATTCGGTTCCCTAAAACTGAGTACCTAATAGCACAGAATACATAATAGTATGCTAATAGTTAATAAATGGTATGATGAACTTCACGTGAAGTAGGTACTCAGCCAACAACATTGTAGGAGCGCACAAAGACCAATCAAGCTCTATAAAACCAGTTCATTCGGATCTCTCATTGGACGGGAAACCATACAAAGTGAGGCCATGTTATACTGGAAATCTATACCTAGCTTTATGTGGCGCTGTGTGCTACTAACTAGTTTACGTGAGAAATTTATAATAATTTAATAGCTTAATATGCACATGTAGCATAACATGAACTTTATGTTGACTGTACCTACTATCCACTAGGCAAGTGGATAGTAGGATTGCATGTAAATCTCTCACCATTCATAGATATTTTCTCCCAACTGTGTAGGTTGGGAGAGTCGACTCGGGACATCCTACAACGATAATTATTTCTTTTTTCTTACTTTATTCAAGTAAGTAAGGCAGTTAAAGTACTAGCAATACTGAGTGAAGAGCACAAACCTTCCATTTCTAAACTCATAATTCATTACGCGAGTAGGAAGGAGATGGGGTACAACGATGTTGCTGTGGAACAATATAAAGATAAAAAAATGTAAAAACAATACACTCCTTCCTTCATGTATTTGTTCTCATAAAGAGACATCAGTATTTGATAAAGCTAAATCTGTTTAGTAGGCATAATAACATCTTAACTCTTTGCCAAAACCCTAGGTTTCAAACAGGCACTTCGCTCAGAATTAAAACTGACAATTGTTAAACGTCACTCGTCAGTTGGTTATCAGCCACATAATCGAAATTCTCATCACAGTCCGAATTTTCTTTTGGGAAAATCCAATTTTAAGTCATATTCATATGTATATAACATTTCCAGTTATCTGTTTAGAGTAACTTAATTATTATCAGTCATTAAACATTGGCAGCTGGCAAAAGAATATAAAATAAGTAAATATTTCACGTTGTGTGTCAAGATTGATTTTATTTTATTTTGTTTTAACAGTGGCTTATTGGTAATAAATAGCTAATAAAATCACTTTGTGTGTGCCGTTGTTCAATTTATTCGACAAATTGGACGTACCATAATCTGAAATGTGAAGTAGAGTTAAAAGCTTGTTAAGCAATGGATGAGAGTACTAAGAATTCCCCTTGTAAGGTAAAAATTTACCAATGTTTTGCTGTTTAATACTCTTCTGATTGTAGAAAGTTCTAAGCTGACTTTTCTTGTGGTTGATAATTAAGTATTAATTCATTTTGCTTTAATTAGATATGCCATTAGTGCATACAGTTGTTTTAGATTGTGATATTAGCTATACTTTTTGTCTTCCAAATAGATAATTATTTTTGTTCTCATAAGTGTAAATACTACTGTTTGGAATGATTCAGACATCAAGGGGATATACTTTTATCAAACTGTGACGTACAAACTATAAAATAATTTGCTTGCTAGTCTGGTAGACTAACAGTTTGATGTGCAAGATTAATTTGTGAAAAAATGGTAATAAATCATTGAATATAAGTTTTTTACATCAGACAGATAACAAGTAAATCTTTGATACTTGATACTAAAGATAGAATGCACATTGCTTCTCTTTTCTAATTTGCATTTTCTTATTACACTTTACTGAAATAATTCACATAGACTTTAGTTTTTGACCTATTAGAATATTTTTTATTCACTTTTACACCATGTTCATTTTAGAGGAATAAAATGTGTTGATATTATTTATTAAGTCTGACAGAAGTCATTAAACATAAGGTGTTATTCATCAAAACAATGCTATAACAATTTACACAAAGTGTAATGTTACAGCTACGTATAAGTTATTGTTTCTTGCATTCTTGATATTTATTATCAAAGATTGTAGTATTGTTGATAAAAATACAAACAGTTACGTCAATAAGCTGAGTTCAGAATTTCTTGATAACTCATAATAAGGTCATTAAAAGTTACTTAACAGTTCAAATCATATCAAATAATATTTTTAAACATAAACTTGAACTAAAAGAAAGTTGATTTTGTTCTAGTGTCAAGATTGTTGGAACAATTGAAAAATTATCAACAAATAATGTTCCTCTAATCTGGATAGGCACAAATATTACATCTACACTGGCTTGTTTGTTTTGATGTTGCACATTTTGCTAGGAGTGTGAAGGTGATGCCGCTGGCTTGCATTTGCACGCTGAAGTGGAACATCTGAGGCAGCACCTGGGAGAGCGGGACTCTCACATAGTCACTCTTGAGGGAGAGTTCATCAAGAGCACCACAAGAGCCAACAATCTAGAAGAACAGATCATCACTTGGAGGGAGAAATATGAAAGGTATGTTGAGAGTCCGTTGAATTGTAAGTGAATTCTATGCTACCAGTTTTTACCTTTACAAAAGGAAAACGGTTTAAATTACTTGGGGGTTTTTTAAATTAAAATGTCAAGGTCATTTGTAAGTGTTGAATGAGCAAGTAAAGTTTGTACCTATTTCTTTATGAACAGATGTTTTATTGTTATCTTAAGTATATAAGTCACTATATTAACTGATTTATTAATTGTAATTTTTGTTATTTGTATTTATGATGTATTTTTTATTTTATTATTATTATTGGGGGTTTGGGTTATCGCACTTGGCCCTTAAAGTGGACCATTGTGCGTAATTTATGATGTAACATCCACTTGGATTACAATTTAAGGTTTAAAGAACAACCCCGTCGGGGCTGCGGGTTGTTCGCAGATACCGTGGCCTCAACATGAAGGGCTAAGAAGGAACATGGGTGGTTTTTAGTCAGTAGAAGTCTGACACTCCCTTTCGCTCTGCCCAAGAACGGCAGGGGTCATTTGATGATTTTCCACCGACCATAAAAAAAAAAAAAAAGTTTTAAAGAACAATGACATGGCAACAAAGCACCTTAGTTGATTATTTCATTAAACATTGTTTGCATTTTTTTTTTGAAAGAGCATTATTTGCTGTTAAATATTAAAAAAATTGAGAGTTAAACACATTGAATAATTAGTGTAAACTTTTCATACATGCAGGTTTTGTCAACTTTGTTTCTTCAAATATCAATAGTTTTTTCGCCAAACTTGTACTCCTTTTTGGCAAAAAATGGCATGAATCATTCACTGATTCTGATAATAAAATAAAATCATATTCTTTATTTCATCATTGACAGGCTATACGATTCACACAAGAGAGTACAGAAACTGAATCAAGTGCTTGAAGATAAGCTACTGCAGATGGTTGACAAGATGAAGGGAGAGAAAAGTCAACTTACCAAAGATATTGCCACTTTATCTGTGCGACTAGCCGAGTCTAAGCACAACTACAGCATGTTGCAGAAAGAAAATGTAGGTGTAATACCTTAATGTTATAAAATGAATATTAATACAAAAAATAATATTTTAATTGAAAATTTTACTATAATTGCAGGAGAGATACAAAAACGATATGAATTTAGCAATCCAGCTACTGCAATGCAAACCAGATAATTTTGTGTCACAGAAGCTGGACAATGTAAGTTTATTAACTTCTATTAAAATCATCATTTGGGGTCGCCTCAGCATCTCTTCTTCTTTACTTCTCTATTACTCGTCATCTCATCAGACTCCTCCTTTCTTGTCTTATCATTCTTTGCACAGTCCATCCATCGCCTCTTTAGTCTTCCTCCACATTCCCATCCATCAAAGCTTTTCTCACGAAAATTTCCTCATTCCTCCGTATCTGGAGGAATGAGGAAAATGTGGTTGTCGTGTGGTAACAGGTTGTTCAAACCACGATAACCGGTTACCCCACAACTTTTCAGTCACTAAGACGTCACCACTTTTAGACTTCCTCTTCTTCTCATGTCTTATTTTATACATTCATGTAACACCACACATCCCCCTTAGCATTTTGATTATAGCCAAATGCTTTTCGTTCATTCCTTTTGGGGCCAAACATTCTTCCATACAAGACGGCAGACCTAGCCATTATTTTATAAATTAAGAAGTTGTTACACAATTCTGATTGAATTTTTGTTTTACAGCTTTCAAGCGACACTCAGGCGCGGGTGTCCCAGTACGTCATGTCCAAGACTTCGAAACCGTCAAGCTCAACTCAATCCAAGAACGGTAACGACATTGATACTTTTGACGCCAGTGAATATGAATTCAATATTTCTGCTTCCTTGATGTCGAAAATTCTTGAAGACAGTATTCATGACACTGTTACCAAACACTGTGATACATGTACCTGCAATAAAACTCAAAACAAACCATTCTGCTACAATGAAACCTATTACTCTGTAGCCACACAAACCATGGTGAGCGGAGAAACTAAAAACTCTCTGTGTCTCAATTGCAATTCTGATGTAAAGTCACTACATTCCAACCTCAGTATTAGAAGTGTCTCGCCACATCCAGTCAAACTTATCAATGAAAAGTCGATTAATCATGGAGTCATTAGTCCTTTGTACATACTGCCACAGAACACTGAACCAGTCAAAGATATTGTACCCTCAGTACCACCAACAGTTATTGAGCGGCCAAAAAATAATGGCATTGTTATTGATACCATTAAAATAAGCGAAAAGAGTGTGTTAGAGCCAATTGTGCAAATGGATGCCATACCAAAAGTAGATGAACTGAAGCAATATAGAAAGTCTAGTGTGTCTATGGAACCCGCGGTACATCACAAGCTTTGTGATCGTACTAAAACCTCGATTTCAAGTAAGAAAAGCAGCACCCAGAGTGGAGGAAATGAAGACTCGCTGCTTGCTAAAGAAATACTTGATAAAGATTTGATAAATAAAGAATTAGTAAACAAAGATATACAAAACAAGGATTTATTAAACAAGGATTTAATAAACAAGGATTTAATAAACAAGGATTTAATAAACAAAGACTTACTAAACAAGGATCTACTGAACAAGGATATTCTTAATAAAGAAATGCTAAACAATAAAGAAGTTAAGCCAATGAATGATAAACCTGGAGATGATATCGATCTGAGAAAGAATTCTCACAGTTCGATGGGCGCAGTTAGTAGGACGTCGTCAATCGCTAAATCAACAGTAAGTACTCACAAGTCTAATCACACCCAGGTGGGGCCAGGGCCCAGGTTCTGTCATTTACGTATGCAAGCAGGATCTAAAAATATTCTTCTTGATAACGCAGAGCCCGACGTGCCTCCCGTTCTGTACAGGCGACAAAGTAAGTGCAATGAAAACTCCATCTTCAAAGAGCTCGCCGACGATGTAGACAACTTCATCGACCTAGATAAAATGGAAGACAACTTAAATATAAAAGAAGATATTAAAAATGACAACATCGTAGTAGAGAGCACGCTTATCGATGTCCACGTTGACAATAATAACAAAGACACTAACGTCGCCGCTAAGAATACAACTATTAACCCAATCCTACTAAACGTTTCCTCTTCGCCATTACAACCTTTAAAAACTCACACATTTTCAAACAGTTCAGAAAATAACAATAACCAATCCCAAAGTATTGCAAGCCAGCAAAACACTGAAATTGATAATTTACTTAACGATTTCAATGCAGATAACAATAATACACAAAATAATAACGTTGAAAACACCGACGACGACGAGTCCAAAAAAGTTGATGTTTTTACACCCACCGATAGTCACAATGTAAAAATATTTAACTTTGATCGCTATGAACAGAACAAACTAACTAATCAATTTAATAAACCTTTAAGGAAAATCGACATGTCGCAACTTCACTCCCTTGAAAATACTAAGATTTCTAAAGACCTGCCACCCCTAGTTGACTTAACAAAGACGGAAAAAAAACCAGAGGTAGCAAAGCCACCATTGCCACCTATTGTAAACGTTTATCCAAACCTTACACAAACTCACTTGAAAGTAAATGATAACAAGGTTTTTACCAATGAACAAAGCACTAGTTCTTTATCAAGTGACGATAGTGCTGCGTTACTGCAGAAGCAGCAGTTGCTTAGAGTTGCGGAGTGGGTGGAGAAGAACTTGGAGCAACAGAATAATTTCAATGATCCACTGGAGGAGGATGCTAACTTTACCAACAGAGCTTTAAGGAGGGACAGTAAGCTGTCAAGGCTAACCGAAACTCTGAACGAGTTGGCGCTGAACATGCCGCATCCTGTAAGCAAGTACTCCAAGTCTTATGCTAGAGACGGCCATAACGCGTGGCTTCAGAACGTCTCTTTGCAAAATCAGGTAAAACACGCAATGGCGATGCCGAAGCTTGCCGGTCACGTGGTCAAAGAAACAATATTTCCAGTCGAAAGTGGTGATGCGACTGTTACTGAAATAAGCGATACCTCGAAGAACAGAGAAACCGTAGCCGATTTAGTGGCCGAAGGACTGAGAGCCAAGGGTAACAAAGAGATCACTCCGGAAGATCTGGCGCGAATGGAATACAATGTGAAGAAGTTTTTATTGAGCGGGCCCCATTGGGTGAACCCGGGCTCCGTGGGTAGGAGTCGACGCACAAGCAGTAAAACTGAGACTGATGTTTAAATCCACAGTAGGTAGCCATGGTAGAGAATCAACTTGCATTCCATGTTAGGTTGAAAAGCGGTATGGCAGTCTTGTCTATACATTTATTTTGCAGCTCTTGTGCTATTTACTTGTAAGAAATCTATCATAATTTGAGTTTCTCTTATCGTCCAAAATTATATTTTGCAACATTTACTTCATAATCAATTATTGTTGACCGCTCTTATTTACGGATTTATTCTACTCGTAACTAGTCTTTCGTACGTGTGTGTTAAATTATTTTGCGCGTAAGAGATTTTAATATAGGACTTGTATCGTGTAAAGTACCGCGTTTCAAGGCATTTATTTTATGAAAATTAAATATAAAGATAAATATAAGAATGAAGGATTGTAAATGCAGGTGGCGGTGGCGGCGTATGGAATGATATAAGAAAGGCACAAATTATAAATATTGAGGATTCATAGTTTTTTGGATTTGTTTGTTTATGGTAGTTCTGAGAGTTCGGTGTTAGTGTTGGAAGATCGATTTAATTAAAAACAAAGGCTGTCGTTTGCTAGAATAGCTTAGAATAGGAAAAAGCATCGCCAATATTAAACTAAGACGAGTGACGAGGGCTATTTGTAACCGTGTGGCATCACTTAGCAAGCGCAGATTACACGGTAATTTTATTCATTCCCACTTATTTCTATTTTAGTGTGTGTAGTGGTTTTGTTCCATATATTTATCTCAGATTTTTACTATCACAACATTAGTACGCTTTCGAATAAATGTGATAAATGCAAAGTATAAGATAGTGGTTAAATTCGCCTAACGTACAAAATATTCTAGCATTGAATTAACTCAAAGTATATCTAAAACTGGCGCAGAAATTATTTTCTTAAAACTTACAATACATTGATGTTACCATAAAATGTTTGATATGACTAAGAAAACGTTTATTTGAAAGATTTATTTATTTTGACCCATATACTCAAAGGAGGAAAACGGGATTTTCCAATGTAGAAACTCCTTGAAATTTCCATAGAGAATTTGACTTATTCCATACATATATTTAATTGGTTGTCTTTTGTGTTTAACCTAACCAAAAGTATTAAATTTATTCTAGTATATATTACGTAATTTGTGATAATATATTTTGTCTTATTATTAAGATATTTAATTATTGTCTATGTGTGTAAATTATATTTTATGAATAGTTACGTTTTTACTTTCTCATTAACTTACATCTTATTCATACTTATAATAAATATCAATAGTTATTCAAATATAAGAAAATACAGGGATAACATTATCAGTATTTACTGTAGTAATATTGAAAGTGTAGTCCTTGAGAATAATATAATACCCTACTTCCTACATACAATGTACTATCATGCCTCTGCTTACACAACATGTACAAGTTTTATATATACATATATGTTAATAGATATCAAAATGGGTGTGTTTTATGCATATTTTCCTATATCAATGGAATATATTTTTTAAATATTAGTTATGGTATGGTCGATCTGTATACAGTAGTTAGGAAAAGAAATGTTAGAATGTAGATCATTCCTGTTGGAATGATATGATGGATATTGTTTAGTTAGTGTATTGAGCACAACTTAGTGTCGTTTACGTGTTAGTGATTGTGTCATCGACGTCCGACTACTTGCAAGCACATTCCCTTTGTGAGTCCAATTTATATATTAAAATTATTCATTTAGGCTGTCTTACATTTTGTACCTCAGCTAAGTAATGTTTGAAAATGTGGATCTGTGATTGTTTGCAATGATCTAATGATCAGGGGTGTCTTGTATTATTCGCAGTTTGTGATGATTTATTATTTATGTTATATAAGCATATATTTACACAGAAGTTTGTTTAAATTACCAATGCAATTTAAATTAAGTTTTTTAATTACTCAATTAATACGAATTTATTTTATTTTCCTAAGTATCGAGATTTGCCACCTCTGATCTTATTTATTGTGGGTCTTATTATTTTGAAACACTCCATTGTTCACAATGCTTGTCGCTGACCCTAGTAGTTAAGATAGATATAGATATGCCACAGTCTAGCTTCAAACAGTAGGTCTACGTGAACATTACTACAATCATTCTGGAGGATTTTGTGCCAACGTCTCGAGTTGTCTTGTGTAAGAGTGCTGGCATAAAGGTACAGGTTCTCAGTACGTACAAGTCTGAACGGATAACATTGTCCCATAATTATTGTATAAACATGTCGGGACCGGATAACCTGTATTTTTAAATCGGGTGTTTTTTTAGAAACGTCAACCTTATAATTGAAATAAAACACAGACGAAAGAAAATATCTTTTAAAGCCTCTAAAAAACACCCTTTACAAGACCAAACTAAGTCGGTAGGATTAATCACGTTGGCCCATCGGCTTTCGAATACCTATTCAATGTATTTTATAGTTCAATTTAATTCTAAAAATGTCTTCCTGAATATTGTCAAAAGCCATTCCCGTTGTCCTACTGTATGGAGTGGAAAGTCACACTGTGGTAAAGCTTTCAAAACAATATTCACACGAGTGCTACGGCTGCTCTCACTGACTGTAGCTTCAGCAGCGTAAATGTAATATGTGTTTATTTATTAAAACATTATGATAAACAACCTGTGAGTTTTACTTTATATAGATGAACTTTATTTTGACATCAGATAGATACCGCAGAACCAGTTAAATGCCGGTAATGGGGTAAGGTGGTTGGTATAATTTTTTGCCTCCAGAAGATTTCCAGAAGAGGCGCTTGCAAGTTACCTACAGGGAACACGAGAAACGTTTCTGAGGATTTTTCGGTAACGTGAGGCAGTTTTCGTCGAGGCATCACCTGCCTAGCCTTTGCTCAGCTATGTTGGGTTCGCCATCCAGTCTTACTGAATTCAACAGAATACCAGATATTACAAAGAGCGACTGCCTATCTGACTTCCACAACCCAGTTAGCGTAATACGATACTTATCCCTTGCCTTGATAAGACTGGTTGGCATACTTGTGGGCCACTGACTAGGTGCTTTTATCGACTGCCAAAGATCTACAAGCGATAGCCGGGACCAACTGCTTAGCGCTTGGGTTTAACTCAAAGCATAAAACAAAAAAGAATAAACATTTTATCGCGATGGTGTAAACATAGGGTTGAGCGTGTCCACAGCAGCGTGAAATAGGTTATCGTTGCTAACAAGGAGGAAGGGCTTATCGTGGATCGCGACACAGTTGACCTTCGCATTTCCAAAATACTTAGCGCACCTCTATTGTATGAGTGACCTTGTGTAGCGGGCCATTGTTTAACTCGTCTTGAATTTTCGCTTTAACATACAATTTCACCTTGGATGATTAACAGGCGTAATTGTGTATTTTTATCTCAGGATGTTTGTTTGCTGTGTTTATGTATAAGCGACCCAGATGGCGTGTATCAATTTAATGCTCCGGTATTTTTGTTTTGTGGAGGATGGACATAGATTTATGATAGGTTATACCTACCTATGTTAAATTCTTATTTTAAGACTAATCAGTTGCCTGATCTTCTGCAGGATTTGAGTGAGAAGAAGAAAAGCTAGTGAGTTTAAGAGCTAGAGTAGGTATGCTACCGAACACGACGTTTTTTATTTAATTATTACTGAGGAATGATTTCGTCAGGAGTTTTCAAACCTCGGAACCTATCCTTCTGCAGCGAGGTGTGAGACAGGGAGACGTCATATCTCCGAAGTTGTTCACCACTGTACTGGAGGATGTAACCTTGGTTCTCATGCGGTTCCGAGGTTTGAATACTCCGAACGAAATTATTCCACAGTAATAATTAAAAAAAGATCGCATCGTGATCGGTAACATAATTATTATTGTGACTGATTCCGGTTTCTTCATGTCGATATAACTTTTTTCGGATGCGCATTTCAGTTTCACTGTCAATAAAATGATCAGATGACTATGGCCCTTCGATTGACATAGGTTTTAAAGTGCTACAACGGTGTCCATACATTTTTGGGCATTGTTATTTTACCTCTTTATAAAATACTGGTATAGATAAAGAAAGTAGGTGCGTAGATTGTATCTACTTATAACTACTACAAAGTTTAACATAAGTCGTTACCACAAAAAGCTTTGCAATTCACACGATTCGCAGTGTAACAGACGTAATGGTAGCGATCATAACACCGGGCAGGTGCGGGGCGGGAGTGAACGACCGTGCGATTCGTGCCACCCACCGGGCGGTAGGCCCTAGCTAACGTCCATGCCGAACTCACAATCGAAGGCTCTCCATTCCTATAGGCACGCTTCCTGAAACGTCCTGTTGATTGATTGATTTGTGATCTGGTTTTATTGGAAGCAGGTGTCGTATCGGATGTGAATATAAGACGGTAATCGAATGGGACAAACCAGAAAGACCTAGGCAGTGCTACCGATCCTTTACAATAGGGTTTTATGAATTTAGGTAGATGGGCCTGGCGGCCCGTCTGCATATAGGCTGTTCTATTTATCAGGAGTGAAGCGATATTTTTAATAGGTAACAGGCACAGTTGGGCTATCTTATTTAGAAAAGTTAGCTTACATATAACTTTGGTTTTGAATAAAACAGGAATTACGCAAGAATGAAAAGGAATAGTGCACCCTAAGCTTACTTAGGTATTACAGGTAACTGCTGATATAGATAGGGCTTCATCAAACAATCCTAAATTATTTGAAACCAACCGTGACAAATTATATAATTTTCTATTTACGGTCAAGCTCAAATGCAATCGAAATTTTCATCGAAAAGCAATCTATTCTAAACAAAAGCTTGCATGGAACCAATAACTGCGCACGGTGGATGAGGCTCCTTTTTATTTAAAACTACTTGAGGAACGACCGAACGAGTAAAGGGGACGTTTATAATCACTGCCCTAACTCACTTTTCTATGATAATTATACCTTTTGATGGGCTAAAATTTTCCGTAGGTCACTCAGGTAGGTATTTAGGTACCTACATCCAACTACCTACATCCATTGCGCCAGTTATGTTTAATTGAGAACAAATTCAGACTGGGCAGCTACTGAAAAATTGCTGACAGAAAAACCCAATACAAATACTTTGCCCGACCTGGGAATCTAACTTTGAGGCACAATTGTTGCCATCTCAAAAATTTGGCAACCAGGACAAGACGCGTGAAAACCCCGGATTTTAGAGCCCTATACCCGGACATGTCATCACTTCTTCAGTCAACATTTTTTAGCCCGTCGCGACGGGCTAAAACATGTTGAACGACGCGTCGGTTCGTCGGTTGATCGCGCGGTGGCGTGAGTGTAGGTACAGTGCGTGGGTGGCCCAACAATTTAATTTTTTAAACCCGGACGCTCCTCGGACGCCCTCTAAACTAGGACAAATCCGGGGAAACCCGAACGGATGGCAACCCTCACATCTATAACCATACTTTATTTCATTTTTATTGTTCTTCGACAAAAGTCCTATCTGTTCTATTTTCAATTTAAAACTGAGTAGGTGCCTGCATAACCGAAACCTGACCAAGGATCGACTCTGAAGACGAGGAAACATTGTGCTACCAACAGCCACCATATAACAAGAAAGGGTACAATACGAAGTCATTTATTAGACACGGCTAAGTCTTACACATTGTTACATGAATTTCGCACAGCTATCAATTTCTGAGCGCACGTTATGTGGCTACAGTTATGTCAGCCATGGTCATAAAAATCTGGCAAGATTGGCACGTATTGCGACGATGCGTCGTCGTCGGACGTAAGGACTTTTCGGCCTTCTCACGGTCTCGTAATGCCTTTTGCAGTGACAATGAGGGAAATGTACCTATAGAATTATGCTTCACCGTTATGCCACATGTAACTGTCTACGGTAATATGAATTAGTTGAGTTCATAGTGTCGAAAACACGCACACAGCGCAAACGATTTAATCGGTTGGGAGAGTGTGGTTACACTGTTGCCAGTTACGACTACCTATGGCTAAGATTTGACGGAAGTATTTTTATAAAAGTTATAACAATATAGAAAAGGTACCTCGTTACGTTCACATAGATAGAGTTTTCAGATACCTGCTCAAAAATTTACAAATAATTCTGTCGATATTCCCAATACTATTTTATGTGCCAGGAATAAACGTGGTTAAATTAAGGGTCCTCTCTCGAAAAAGCTTAAAAACAGCGTGCAGATGAAGCGGTTTTTCACCGGCACTTACAGAGAAATTACATCTAAGAATTTTTTTTAGTAATCTACATAATATGACACGTAATTTGGTTTAGCCACAATTTTTGTATCGGTATCACATAATAAGAAAAAAAATCCACAAAATCACCTCCAAATCGTTGAATGGAACCATTTTACTCCTTCATTTTTTAACAAAATAATATAAAAAAAATATCTACTGCTTTGAAATACAAAGGAAAATAATTTGGTTTTGTTACTTTTTAAAAATATGTATTATTTTAATTATAATAAATGAAAAACGCGTCCGTTTAGAGTCCGTATCTACGACCGAGAGAGGTAGTTTGTATGCACAAGGTCATTGGCGTGAATACAAGCCTTAATGAGCGAAATTCCACCAACGTGCAACGTGATGAGCATCTAAAGTATTTATAAACCAATGCGTTGCCATTGATGTCGTTGAGCTGAGCTGTCGTTAATCGTTACTCTCATAGAAGTAATTTTGGTTATTGATAAACCAGACAATTTTTAATTCTCTCCCCAATCGTGTTCAATGAAAACGTACAACTTACAAAGGGGCACGAAACTATAAGCTCTGCAAGAACACTGACAATAGCGGAACTGCGGAACGGTATGGCACCGCGGTAAATTAGGGCCATTTGACACTGGCGATTATCGCCGAAACAAATTAAGCTAGAATTTGAATGCATTAGCAAGTTTGAGAATGTAATGAGGTGATGTGCCAGTTCCGCAATAAAATGCAAGTCTGAATAGTGATTCTATCTCAAGCTGATGACTCTTATCGCACAGCAATGTATAATTAGGTACCCGTATAACCGATCCCACATGTTTTTCGGCGGACAAAAGCTTAAATTTGATCTTATGACGTATTCTTGTGTATTTTGGCGCCAATTTGAGGACATATGGATAGTGTTACCTACTTAATTTATAAATTATGAAACGAACATCCTTACCACTGGATGAAGTCTTGCCGTGATTGCGATATGTGGCATGAAAAAAGAGACGAGAAGTAGGTACCTTTTACAAATACTTGTACTTACTGCAAACAACAATAATTGGGTCAAAATTGAGTGTGAAATAATATCTGTGGTGTTTCGCACGCTGGGGCGCGGTACGTGCCTTGTCACTTCGGTTACTGGGCCGTTGGCGCCTGAGTCGGCCGTCTTCCGCGAATTGCACTCGATTTCAGATCACAACGTTCATGGACTATAAATTGAATTTCATAGTTGGAGAATTGGTTTTCAGGTAGACTTGTACTTGGTACCCATATAAAAAAGTAAGATCTAGAGCTCCTGAGAGTCAAATAAATATCAAGATTAAGATCTGTTGGTTGGCGTTAGGTACCCCTCGTCCATGGTCTATGCTTTCCCAAGTAACACAGGAAGCAAAAAGTTAATAATTTGTAAAATTTCCAACAAATAGTTATTTTCTGAAGTTCTTGCGGGGGGGAGGTCATGACCTCTGTGATCCTCTGTCCCCCTTTAGGACCGCCACTGAGTGCACCTGTACAGTTTTCAGCTGTTTTTACTGTATTTGGAAATACTATAGCATTTTAAGTAGTCAAATAAATACTTCATGTTGTTTAATAGCATTATCATGAACTATTATAATGCCATGGAAATCCAGTATACAGCTTTCAGCTGGTTTTACTGCCTTCGTATAACTAATTGTGAACCTATTTATGACCTAAAGCCGTATCATTTGTGCCCAAATAAGCATTACAGTAGCCGATTAAACTTTTGTAATGCTAATATAGAACTAAAAAATGCTGAAACGATACCGAAATGCTGTAAACCGGCCGTTATACTGCTATGGTGTGTTACTTGGATTTACTAATGTGGGGCACAACCTAGGTGGAGACGAGGCAAGAAGAGAGGAGATGTGGTGCCCAATAGAATTTCGTTATTTACACTTCTACGAACAGAGAGATTCTCTCTCGTATATACTCTCGTATTTTTTGGACCAGCCTCCGACGACGCGAGTGGTGTGCTTCGAGCTGTGTGCTGTGACCGTTGTGCATTGAGCAGTTCTCTTTGAGCAGTGTGCGATGTGCAGCCTGCCGCTAAGCACATCTCCTCCCCGATTTGGACACCTCCTGTCCTCTATGTTTTGCACATCTTCACATAGCTTCGGTGGATACATCCTAGTTTTTATTTATCTTCTCTTCTCTCTGCTTCGCACATCTCTGCTGGTCTCCGCTTCTGTAGATTCCTAGCCTGAAATCTTTTCATTAAAGTGACATTAAATACTTACCTTCAAATCGGTATGAAATTGAAATGCATCCTTCATTCACAAGTTGTGAACTTAAAAAATATACATTTTAGTTTATTGACTACAGATCAATAAAGTGACACTGCAATCACGTCATTTATTTGTTCATATGTTATTTTTGTTTAGTGTTACAATCAAAATCATTGTGTTACGTGAACTTACTGCTATATTCGACAATATTTTCTCAAAATCCTTCGTTACCACCAACGGCGTTTTTTACAACTGTTCTGTATTTCATGACCAGACATCTAAAATTCATGCTACCTTAGACAAACATTTATTTTTATGGCGTTATGTTGTGTATGATATTATGGTCCCTAAGCTGTAAGTAATGTATCCAACGAGAAGTACTTACACGTTGATTGGTAATTTGGTGCATTCTTTGAAATGGTTGCTAAAAAATCTAATTTGCAATCACTTTGACCCCGATAACAAGCTTGGGGTGCAAACTGGGCTGTTTTGGACATCGATATTTAGTGGGTACTGTTTCTGTGGCACCATTTTAGAAAACTAATGAAACAGTGAAATCATACTTGCATAATTTGTACGACAAGTCACATTTATTTTGAGAAACATGCTTAAAATTTGTTTGCCGCTTAATTTCAATAGTAGATGCACCTACTTTTTTTGACAAAGTGGTTTTCGAAGAGTTACATTTTATTCATGATCATGAACTATCACAAAAGTATAAGTAGAAACTCTTAAACGGCGTAGATTTCTCACAATCAGAAAATTTAAAATTAAATTTTACCAAAACAACCCAATTTGGACCCCAAGTTATCGGTTCAAAATTGTTGCAAATTAGGTCTAGTATCACCCATAACAGGAATGCACTCAATTTCAATCGCCCTGTATACGTAGAAAAAAATGTCAACCTTTAGTTACATGCATAGAGGATCTTGTGTTTGTTTGTATATCCCAAGGATTTGTATTTGTTTTTACGTTTGGTTGCCTAAATATATAAATAATCGCTGAAGACTTACAGTTTCGATTGATTATGTAAGTACCCATAGTCTTGCCTTAATGTTATCAAATAACATGTGCTAAGATCGCAGTTGTGCGCGATCGTAGCGGTGGACAGGCGCATATTTTGATCGTGTTTAGGTACTTATGCGAGTCCATCGAAAGAAAAGTGTCACACACGCTGTGCTTGCCGCACAACGGTGGAATCGCGCCTTTACATAATGTGCCACACGGTATAAACTTGTAGATGTCCGTGATAACTAAATCATATGATCATCAATTGATCCCAATGAAGCGTGGGTCAAGTGGGCCCATAACTGGAGCTCCGATAGAAGAGATAAACACCCAAACGCCTGGGAGCAATCGCAAATGTGGATGTTTGCAGACTAGTAAAAAGCTCAAGAAAATTTTAGCGTCATTTCCCGCGCCTCCACCTCCCACGCCTTTAATAACGGTAAGCAAATGAGCCATGTCTCCAACCCTGAATTAGAATTAGCATAGAACTCATTATCTGCCTAGCATTTTCCCAACTATGTTAGTCGGGTTCTAGTCTTACCGGTATATTACACTGAGTGACAGTCTATCTGACCTCCACAACCCAGTTAGTACTGGGTAATACGATACCCCTTGGTAATACAAGTTGTTAGACTTTCAAAAATCAAACTACTGACTACCTGTAACGAGTGTCAAAGATCTATCAAATGACAGCCTGGACCAACGGCTTCCGATGCACGGAGGTAACTATATAGGTATGTAAAGGGTGGTTACCGATCCACGGACCAACCTAGGTATCTGTGGTTTAACATGAAGATGGACCCGAGTGGCTGTTATTCTTTAGCTACGACTTACTTTAGCTTATATCTACACAAATAAATAAAAAACAAGCATAAGATGCCAAGATATCCATATCTTAATGACTGCTGTTCATACATTATTTACTTATTTTAGAAAAATGTTGAGTATGAATGTAGATGGCTATAAGAGTAGAGGAAGACCAAAGAAACGATGGATGGACTGTGTGAAGGATGATATGGCTAGAAAGGAGGTGACTGCTGACATGACGAGAAATAGAGAAGTATGGAAGAAGAAGACATGTTGCGCCGACCTCAAATAAATTGGGATAAGGGCAGGAGAATGATGAGGAAAGCTTACAGTCTAATAACTACAATTATAACAATAATATATTATCAATAAATTAATTATTATTATAATTTTTTATATTTATTTATTTATTATTTATGGTTCTCTTTTTGTTAATAGTACGACAAAGCAAGCGGGTACGCTTATGGTCGCGTCGAGACGCAACTGCCTGTCGTACTCATACCTCGTATGTCAAACAACATGCAGGATGACGGATATGCAATGAAATATGAGGGAGAAGAGAAATGGGTAAGATGTCAATCAACTAATATCTGTATTGTGGATCATAGGTATGCGGGGGTGGTTCTACTCAGGAGGGACTAAAGTGAAATTATTTTTGGCACAAAATTTTTTTGGCATCTAAGTTCAGAATAGTAGATTGACGTCTAGCCGAGGTCGTTCTTTTACTGATCTCAAACGGGCCAGACAAAAAAATAAAATATACAAAAAATAATATTTTAAGTGTAGACACTAGAAACCATTTAGTTGTACAGTTTCGATCGTAAATCAATATAATTCGCGTATAAAAAGTAAACAAAATAAGGTGAGCCGCGGAAAAATCCCTTGCGAGTAGAACCATCCATGTATATAACACAGGTCATAAATAATGTAAATGTACTAAAGTAAAATAATTTACTAGCTTCTGCCCGCGGCTTCGCCTGCGTGGTTGCTTTTCTAGTTAATATATATAGCCTATGACACTCCCAAATAATGTGCCTTTGTATTGGTAAAAGAATTTTCAAAATCGGTAGTAAATCCAGAAATTACCTCGATATAAAGTAGATTCAGAAATTACCACCTACAACCTCACAAACTTTAGATACCTCTTTATAATACATATTAGTAAGACTAGTTTTACCCCGTGGTTTAATTCGCGTAGTCGAAAATTATCCCAAAGTAACGAAGTATCTTAGTCCTAACCTAGATCATGGTCAATCTTTATGCCGAATTTATTCCAAAACCTTTCATCCGTTCGACGTGAAAAGGTAATAGATAGACGGAAAGTTTTTCCAATTTTTATTTAGCCGTTCAGTTTACAGGCTACCCAGACCGTTCCCACTGCTGGGAGACAGGTCTCTTCTCTGTAAGAGTAGGTGGTCCGTAATCCACCACGCGGACCCAGTATTTGTGGGTATCGCATGTCTTCGAAATTTTTGTTCTGGGACACACTAGTTACCTCACGATGTTTTCGTTCACTTTTTCTGTTTATTTATAAAACTGTAAATCAAAGTGAAGTGACGCCATGCCTAATTAGTTGTCCGATAGCATCGTCATAAGTTCGGCGTTGGCGTCGGCTGCGGGCGTCGTGAGCTAGGTGGTTGCTTCGTGCGCCCTCTATCGGCCATCGCTCCTTCTCGATGCATCGCCTGTCGTTATTCAGGAATGTCTTGCTCTTGTCTTGTTACAACACGGACACGCTGCGACCTGCCCTTTGACTAGCCGCGAGGAACCAGGAAACTGTGTAAATTGGTTTTTGGATTCCTGACTCCTCATTGTGTATTTTATGAAGCAACTGTAAATATGTATGTATTTTTTGGAGATTAGGACTGTGACTGTTAAATAGACAGCAGACAGCTTATTTTATCTAGAAGTGAAGTGCCTTAAAGTTTTAGGTAGTAACAACGTCTTCATATTAAGAAACCATACGGCACCAAAACTTGGCTCAAAGCTTGCATAGTATTTCTATGAAAACAATAGGTCTTTGAGATCGATGTCCAAAGGTTGCGACTCCACCCGCCAGGATTTCTCCTTCACTATCAAGGTATGATCAGTGTAGTGATAACAATATACAAGAACGTGGCGATTCGGCCGACGTCGGCGTAGGAGTGTTGGTACGCGGTAATGGATGCTCGTGCGCGCAGATAGCATCGAGACTAGGATCGTGACACGGCGCACCCTGCGACAGCGCCGCTTCCCACTACAAGGTGAAATGGTTATTTTTTAATGCTTACATAATAAAACTTTTATGGTCTCCCAATTTATATGATTTGAAAAAACAGCTTACCAGCATCTCTATAAGCGAAAAGTCGACACACTTCTGTCCAGTGCATAAAGTACCTACCTTCTTAATATTTGCAATCTACTTTGGGTCTTTCCCGTTAGATTCTTAATTAATACTAGCTGTGCCCGCGACTTCGTTCGCGTGCTTGTCGGAAACTAAAATGCGTCGCTTAGATAAAAGTACATTTAATCATTGCCCTGCGTTAACTTACTGACGCTGTAGAAAATAAGAAGAGAGTAATGCAAAGTACTGACTATGTCTAATACTAAAGTTTAGATGGATGGGTGTTTGTTAATCAACCACGTCAGAACGGCCGAACGGATCTTGAAGAAATTTGAAACAGGTACATTATAGTCGACAGGCAGACAGATTGTCGTTGGCGCGTTCGTGTTCCACGCGCGCCTCAAAGATATGTCAGCAACAATTAAAGGGCCCCAAAGGGACGTCTGCCGGGGCTGAGGGTTGTCCGCAAGAGATACCATGGCCCCGAAACACAAAGGGCTAAGAAGGAACGTGGGTGGTTTTTAGTCAGTAGTAGTCTGACTTTTTCTTCCGCTCCGCCCAGAGCGGGATGAGTCATTTGATAATTTACGAACCACAAAAAAACGGGGGGATTAGAGGGTGTTTCGAGAGGGTACCTGTACCGAATCTGGGACATCGAATCTGAAATAGCCGCCACCTCCTTCTGCGAAGCAGTAATGCTAGCGAAAGAGGTGGCGGAACGTGAGAGGGAGACAACCTCTCGTCCCAGCCGCCGCGGGAGACGCTCCGGGCATCGGGGGCACGTGATGGCTTCCGGCCACCGTAGGCGCGGGCCTGTGAACGGTGAGTAACGGGCTAGTTAATCGTTCGTCCGTCTTATGACGATGGAGGCGCGGTCGTGTTCCACGCGCGTCTCAAAGAGATGTCAGCAACATTGAAGGGGCCCCCAAGGACCGACGCCCGTTGGGGCTGCGGGTTGTTCGAAAGAGATACCGCGGCCTCGACACATAGGGCTAACAACACACCACATCTATATGACGACATGGTTGGCGCAATGGCTTGACGATTAACAGTAGCACTGCGTGTCGCAGGTTCGATTCCCACACGGTACAAAAAAAAATATGTCTTGGGTTTTATCTAATTTTAATTTAGTTAAAAAAATAGTATTTTAATACTGTGTAGGTAATTGGTAAATTTTTATTTGTTGACTATTCACGAAACATAATGTGTGTATGTTTACTATCACCGCGGTTCAGAAAATGACATCAAATGAATAACGCCATCTGTCGAAGACGAAGATAAACTGCTAAAAAAGAGCGATCAAACACTATAAGGTTTAGGCTATGTAGATTTTGAAAGCAGCGTCATTTAGACTTATATCTACGTACCTTTTGCTATCATAACTTTTTTAAAGTTATCTTGTGAAGGCATTTAGTAATAAGTACCATATTCGTTCAATAGATGTCGTTGCTTGTCTCATTCTTGACCATAACGATAAGTTCTTCTTGAAAACTATAAATTCATATATCTTTTGATAGAGAGCACCGATTACGATGAAACAAAGACTAAGTAATAGCCCAAGTTACGCACAATATTTATGTATAAAAGTTACCTACATTCGTTTCGTAAATTTGACGTGATGCTTAGTCATCGAAACAGACAAACAGACAAAAATTCCAAAAATGCTGGAAATGTGTTCTGTTGGTTATACTTTAATACCCTGACAATTTTTTTTTTTAATATTTTCGATGTACAAAAACGATTGCTCTACAGATTTATTATATGTATAGATATAGATAGATAGAAGAAGTGATCATTCGAACTACTGGAAGTAGACGTTCCGAGGTTGATATAGAATTATAGACCCTCGCAGACAGTGAACAGTGGAACTCTTCGTCCTAAAAAGTTTTATGTAACTACTTGAAACTTTGAAACTGACTAGGTTTCCTTTCTCAATAACAAGTAAAACATTCAGTAGTTACATGTACAGTGTAGGTACACCTCCTCCTCCCGCTGCGGGAGGAGCAGAAGGGAGAGTCAGACTTTTACTGACTGAAACCCATCCGTGTTCCTTCTAATGCCCTTTGCGATCCAGGGTCGCGGTGACTCTTTCGAACAACTTAATATGACATGGTTTACCGTAAACTTTGTTTGACGACATATCAACATCTGGGAGGATTCGGATAACTGTGCTTTCAAGTGTTTATCCCTTGTAATACTTTTCTAGTATAGTAACAACATAAGTACCAAAATATCTTTTTTTTTTTATGGTGGGTGAAAAATCATCAAATAACCCCTCCCGCTCTTGGGTAGAGCGATAGGGAGTGTCAGACTTCTACTGACTAAAAACCACCCATGTTCCTTCTTAGCCCTTCATGTCGAGGCCGCGGTATCTCTTGCGAACAACCCGCAGCCCCGACGGGCAGTACCAAAATATCTCAAGTGATATCTCAAAAAAAAGTAAAAATTTGACTAAATATAAAATTAAAAGAATACATAATATTGATAAACATTTGCCGGATGATGCGGCGGATGGGTCGAAGGTCTTCGACACTAACTCGATGTAGTACCTACTTGTATTAAATTAATTCTTATCTTTTCCATTTAAAGTTTGTGTTGATTCGGGGACACTATACTATATTTACACATTGTTTCGTAATTACGTGGATGTTGTACATCTTCGGGTTCTGTTTCCTTCCGGGATTGCCACGGCTCTTATCGAAACGGATATAAATATAGATACTTTAGTGGTTCTCGTACCTTAGTTAGTAAACGCACCTACGATAGAGGATAAAACTTAGTGTGGGCTAAGTGCGTGTCGGACTCGCTCATGAAGGGTTCCGTACCATTTTCTACTAGATCTGTAAAAACGACAAAAAGATCATGTCTATTGTATGGGAGCTCCCCTTAAATATTTATTTTATTTTAATTTTATTACTTATTATTGAAGTAAAAATACAACTGAGTGTTTTGTGAATATTTCAATCGCGATTATTTTGCAACAGGTAGACTGTTGTCAATCAATAAATTGTCTTTTTAGTCTAGTCATTTAGTTCGAAAAATGGGGGTTATCTGGAAAGTTTTAACTTTCTCGGTAAAACTATCAAACACTACTATTTGGATTGTAGATTTAAGGTTGAACTAGCCGGTCATTCTTCCATACAAACGTAGTATGGTGATTACTCGTCTGTTTCACGGTGAAGATTCAAAACTAAAAATTGTATCAACTGGTCTTGTCTTTATCTAGTCCTGTATGGAAGCAGAATTAGAAAAAAATCATTGGTTTAGAAGTTATGAGCGTCGAAACTTCCATATTTTAACACTTGTTTGAACTCATCTTTCAGCGTAAATAAATAACTTATGTAGTATAAAAATGGAAAAAGTGAAACCATACAGGGGTAGATAATTTATTCAAAAGTTCAAATAAATTGTTTTAAGTGGATACATCCAGTAGTTTTTCCATAATATCTATACGCCCAAAGGTCAATTTATGAAATTTCACGCGCTCATTTTCGTTATAAATCGTCGTATATTTCACTAAATTAATAAATAAATATGTAAATAAATAGAGAAAAACTAGATAAATGAATACTAAATGAATAAAACTAGATAAATTAAAAACATTACCAAATAACATGCATATTAGCCACGCCCGGCAACGAGTTCGAGCCGTCGACTAGTGCAACCTTAACAATAAAAACCCCGAAATATCTAAACCTGCCTCGTTGGTTCAGTGGACGCAAGTGCGACTGCTGAGCATGAGGTACTGGGTTCGATTCCCGGGTCTGGCAAAGTGTTTTTCTGTTTTTCCATCAGGAATTTGTCAGTAGCAGCTACGGAGTCTGGATTTGTGCCCAGTTGATGGCAAAAGGCACGCCCCATATCACATGGGTACTCTCAGGTACACCTCTGGCCAACCCTACGGGGATAAAAGGCGTGATAATTATTATGTCATCTATTCATAATTTTTATTGCAGTACGATTAAATTAAATCGCAACTCTAATAAGGATGTAAATTAAAGTTAATCTAACTCAATATTATTAAGTGTACAAGAATTAGAAATCTACATTTATAAGGGAAAAGGAAGCAAGTAGTTATTAAAGTATTTTATTTACTTTAAGTACTAAATGAAACCTTGTTTGATGAACCCAATTGAGGTTGCAGGCGCGTAATGTTTGTTAAAGTGTAATTAAAGCGTTTGATAGTGATCTCTCTAGGTTAAGACCAAGAACTGTAAAGTGATCGTCTGTCGACCGTGTCTTGTGTACGGGGCCGCGGTACCTATTTTGAACAACCCGCAGCCACGGCAGGGCCTGCAGCCCCGGTCTGGACCGCAGTCCCGGCTGGACCCACAGCCCCGGCAGTGCTGGAAGCCCCGGCCAGGCATGCAGCCCCGGCAGTGCTCGCAGCCCCGGCCGGGCCCGCAGCCCCGGCAGGATCCACAGCCCCGGCAGGGCCCGCAGCGCCCGCAGTACCAGCAGCTCCCGCAGCCCCTGCAGCCCCGGCAGGTAACTTTAACGCCTTAATACGAGCTTCAGGTGAACCCTGTCGGGGCTGCGGGTTGTTCGAAAGTGATACCGCGGCCTCGACACAAAGGGTTAAGAAGGAACATGGGTGGTTTTTAGTCAGTAGAAGTCTGACACTCCCTACCGCTCTGCCCAGAGCGGGAGGAGTCATTTGATGACTTCCCGTCTTCCAAAAAAAAAAAGGTGAAAAAACCCATTAATACTCTGAATGTAAGTAAATCAGTGCTAAAGCTAATCGTTTGATCTACTAACTGTAATGACTAACGAATTCAGACTGAAATGCAGTCAGGGATATTTGTCTATTGAATGGAAAATCATTTACATCTATCTCACAGCTTGCAGTTACTTTTAAGGAAAAAAAAACCTTACCTACCTAGACGTTTTAGTAATTTTACAGTGCCTATCACAATAGCACGACCCCGATAACAATTGGTGACTGGCCACGAAATCCTCACTAATATTGTTGTTGTTTATTTACTGTTTAATATGTATTAGTTTGTTATTATTGTATTATCTAATTGTGTGTATTTTACTTATGGGCCTTAGTTGCCTGAAATAAAATGATTATTATTATTTATTATTATTATTGTAAATGTAAAATAGTTTATTGGTTTGTTACTTTTTTGTATAGCTAGGCTAAAATAGGTGGAAAGTTGTCAGAAAAATTAACAGTAGGTATGTAATGTCCACTTAACTCTTCAATTAACCGAAACGCCCAGTTCGACACATTCGCCTTTTGTTAGTTCCCACCCTAGCTATTTGTTGGTCTACCCATATTTTTATATACTCCTTTTTCATCAAGTATTGTGTTAATTCGTGAAAAAAACAGCAAGCGAAAGGTTTGCTTAGTTCCATATATTAAGTACCTATTCGATGCAAAATCACCAATGTCCTATCCGACCTGAATTGGGCAATGGGAATGGTAGATATACCAATGACATAACGTAACATAACATAACATCACGCCTGTAATCCCGAAGGGTTAGGAGAGGTGTACCTAATAGTACGCCAGTTATGTTTAAGTCCCATGTAATAGGGGGCGAGCCTATTGCCATCAATCGGGCACAAATCCAGCCTCCGTAAGCTGTTACTGATAAATTCCTGATGGAAAAAGCCAATAACACTTTGCCCGACCCGGGAATCGAACCCAGGACCTCATGCTCAGCAGTCGCGGTTGCGACCACCAAACCACCAAAACACCACCAATCACATCACCAATGACATTACTAAATAAATACAAAACATGAAACATTCAAAGTAATCATTTGAATGCATTTTAAAATGCATGACGTTTTTATTAAAATTACACTAAAATCTAACAAACTTTTAAAACGTGACAACACTAATTTCGGTATTAATACCGAAATTTTTAACTACCGAATTAGTAAGTTTGATCGTCAATTGTTTGTTTATGATATCGAGTCTGGCCAACGAAAAGCGGGAAAGTGTGTCCAAAAGAAAGGCGGGAATTTAAAAAAATAAAGAGGTGACAAGACAAGAGTATTGATAGTGATTCAAAAGTAACAGTTTGTAGTAAGTTTTTTTTCTTAACAAAAATATAAATAAAAAAGGGCAGCTTGTATTGATACGTTCCCTTATGCGATATTTAGATAAGTACTTTATACTTATATACTTATATACCATAATAACCTTATTACATTTACTTGGAACTGTAACAGTTCCCACCATACTATGTATTCGCACAATAATATGCTAATATATGTATATACTAGCGAACCCAGCACATGTCGTCCTGCCGGGACAGCAGCGCCACCTACCGGGTTAAATTGTGTTTTCAAACCATCCAAGAACCCATTGGATATTCCTCAGAAAGTTTCGTCCAATCGGTCCAGCCGTTTAGGAGGACCTACACGCGTACAGTGTTACAGAATTACATATGTAAAGATACTGGCTGTTCCCTGCATGCGTTGGATTGCATTGCACCTGAAAGAAATACACTGATCATGTACTAAATGTTGAAAATCAGTATGGTGAACACGAACTTGAACTTTTCAATCGATTTTTACTGTCTTGAAATTCAAACCCGTTGTTGTGTAAAATGTTTCTAAGGGTTTCACGGCATCCCGTAAAATTGATTGCTTCCTTCAGCTCATTGTGCAAACTTCTCAGTGTTGGGACTTGTTCTTTTTCTCCATAAAATTCGTTTATTTTATTTCCTATAGCCATAATACCAAAATTATCACACTTTGTTAATATGACGAATAAAATAAAATCACGCCTATAAATCGTCGAAGGGATAGGCACAGAAGACCTTAGTACACTCACATTTCGGCAGTTATGCTTAAGTTCAATGAAATTGGGAGCGAGCTTATTGTCATCAACTGGGCCTTTTGACCACTAAGTCAACGAGGCATTATATTCTTTAGTGTTAAACTTAAAAATCATCATGTTGTGTGGTGTGAACAATACGAATGTTTCCAGCAGAGTAAATCGTGGAAGCTAGTGTCGGATCTGGTGATGGTGGTGCAACTGTCCGTGACGGCGGCAGCGCTAGTCCTGTACTACCTCATCTACTGCTACATGCAGATCGTGTACTACCTACTCAAGAGCGCGATGTACTTCCACAACGCTGACGGGTATGCTCCCTTTCACAAGGCATAAGGGGATCTCACGTACTACACGACCCCGACCAGTCGAAAGTTCAAAGAATATGGGAGCAACTGCTGGAACAACCGGTCTGTGACTAGATGGTCGTTGCGGCCAACTGCACTAAGCACATTCGTTTTCTGTAGTTTATTGGTGGCTGTATGTATACTCTCGTTCAGACACTCCGAGGCAGGGCGCATGTAAAAGTGTGTATAGTAGCGCTCGTCTACAAAGGAGGTGACTGCTGACATGACGAGAAATAGTGAAGTATGGAAGAAGAAGACATGTTGCGCCGACCCCAAATAAATTGAGATAAGTGCCGGAGAATGATGATGATGAGATAGCGCCCGTCTAGTCTCGGTGTCTCTCACTCCGTCTCCGTCCCGTGACGGTCTTTTGCGAAAAGTCTGGGGAGAGACAGAAAGAGCTCTCAGATGAGAGTGTACAGCCACCATTAACTTGGCTATACGAGCACTGGTTGGGGCCGCGGTCGTGTGCATGAGGTCCTTAACAGTTGAACCTCATCTGGCAGCACGGATTTGCATTTTTCTATGCTCCTATCTTTTTCTACTGCTCAGAACCGTCATTTGCTAGAGCCAGAAACAGAACGAGAATCGCGTAATCAACGCGGCAGCACGCTGTGCACATGAGGTTCAGCTTTAAAACTCCACCATTTTTATCTAGACCCCAATGTCCTTAAGTGATTCCTCTGATTCCCAATAGTAGTCCCACACTGACAGTTGAATTGGTGCTTCAGTGACTACAGTGCCTGTACTACGACTTAGCACGTCTGAACACGAGTATCAACACATGTGTTTAAGATACTCGTGTTGAGACGTGCTAAGCCGTAAGGAGAGGCTGTTTTTCTAATTTATGTAAAATATTATGGTATGCCATGTGAAATAATTTAAGTGGGAATTAAGGGAAGCCCCTTAATTCTCACTCAAATTCTTTTACCCCCTTTTTTATTTGAAAGCCATTTACTGAACCAATTTCTGTAAATTTAATAAATAAATCAACACAGTCTTTTCTCTGTTTTTTCTACTTGCCTAGTTTGTTAGTCGAGGCCTCCATTTTTCGTTACATTGTCTGTTTCTAATATTATGACCAAAAGAGTTCTTAAAGTCATCTTATCTGTCCAATACGGCCGACGTTCCATTCTTGGCTTCACAACTGTGTTCATTATTGTGTGGAACGAAATCTTGAACGGAAAGCCACGGTTTTGGATCCTCGACAAATATAGTCTCACTCAAGTTCAATATTAACTAATGATGAGTACAGTCTGTGCCTAGCATTACCTGACCCGTCTTTTCACACAAATTGCCCTGTTCTTCTTTATACGAGGGGTCAGATAATGCTGGGGACTGACTGTTCAAAAAATATTTTTCTGTTACAGACCAATGAAAGTCACTATTGGCGTGGTCACTGGTACGACGCTGATCATCGCGTTCAACATACTGCTGCGGATAGAGAGAATCATCGGGATAGTATACTAAATTATTATATTAGCCGAGTACAATTCATGATTCTGGTGCCCTTAAAATATTCAAAAAGTGGAACGAATATTAGTGATCATTTTCATGGGACTTTTTTTATTAATTTCCTGGAATGGAATGAATTTCTTGGATGGCAGAACTTCATTTTTTTTTTTTCCCTTTCTACAGGGTTACTGTTAACTCGACGTATTCCTTGCAGGACGCCATAGTAGAGTTAACAAGTTAAAATGTTGCATTTTAAGTTTTTAACTCTTGCCACCTTAAATGCCTCTTAAATCAAGCCACCAAATTTTCCCCCGAAATGCAGTAGTTTTTGAGTTAGTTAGATTTTTCTTAAGGGAAATTCCAGAACAACTATTGTACCTGTACTAAATCAAAAACGATTTTCGTAATGTAGTCCATAACTTTGTATTACATTGTATACTTTTTTAGACAGCTGATAAGACAAGGATATTTTCTAGTTTTTTTTAGAAGTAGGTAATGGCAAAATGTAGAAAATAAATGTTTGATTAATTATCTTTACCAAAGTTTTAGATATTTTTGAAGTTTCAATTATTAGCAAAGGTCTGCTACGGCATCAACTATGATAATAACTTAAATTTCAATATGTTTGGGGTGTAAATAATTTTTAAATTGACTTCAAATGATTTAATCTGGTATTTCTCGTTAAAAAAATCTAACAACTCAAAAACTACTTTCGGGGGTTCATTTGGTGGCTTAATTTATTGCATTTTAACCCTAATATGCAAGGAATACGTTGAGTTACCAGTAGCCCTGTATATCTTTGAATTTATAACGTCTCGATAACCATGCCTAATCCCGAAAGGCTAGGCAAAAGTGTACCTAACCTAATATGACCTCACATTTCGCCAGTTGTTTCAATTCCATAGGGGCGAGCCTATTGCCGCAAGTCCAGACTCCGTGGCTGCTACTGAGAAATTCCTTATGGCAAAACCGAATAACACTACGACCTAAGGATCGAAGTAAGGACCTCATGCTTAGTAGTCGCGCTTGAGTTTTTCTAATATTTGCAAATTAATTTTGGTTCACTTTATTGATTTGAAGATATGGTTTTATTGAACATATCTACACCTTGTTATTGTAGAAATTGCTAAATAACTCTTTGTTACTAAATAATTGCTTAATATCGTAGAAATTGCTAAAAAACTAAAATTGTTAAATTCTGGAGATAAATAAAATTACGAAAAAATTCCAACCACTATACTTGAAACTTCGTTCCACCTTTTTGTCTTGCACTCGGTTATACTGTACAATTAGTATTATTATTTAACAGTAACTTATTCATAATGTTAAGTTAACAATTCTTTCTCAGAGAGAATAGTCGTTTTGTATTATTTCGAAACAAAAGTTGAACATAAAAGTTTGTTACTTTGTGAAAAAATTGTCGGTAATTTCCTATATTTTTTTAAAGCAAATTGTGAATTGTCATGCAATAATTAAATAAAATATATAATTAATCTGTTGAGTTTGATTCGAATTTTCGGTAGCCAATTCATTGTGTGCAGTAAGCCTTTGAACTTTGTCATTAGTCAGGTCGGATTGAGCGTGACTGAGTTCGCACCTGGACATTGTTTCCTCAAATGGTTTTGGAAGTGATTAAGGCCCCCCTCGCGCTTTTGTGCGGGCTCACCGCAGCGGGAAGCATTACGCGGATGAGGAGGCACGCTGGAGGCTGAGTCGACGACCACCACTTGATGGTCAGACGCCGCGAGAGGCGGCCGCGCAACACTACCTTACTTCCTCTAACTTCGATTGTTACGATCGACCGCGAACTTACGCACGCACAGTCACGCGAAGTGATTATCGATAAAAGCTCGAGTAGTGACAGTGTTTAAGAATCGAATGAACCAGTGTGAATCGTGTTCGCTTAGTGCAAAATGGTGCTAAGTGTCAGGTAACTAGAGTATGGAAATGTGAAAACTTTTTCATGATTTCTATTTAATGTTTTGAATTTGATGTTTAAGCATTCGATGTTGTTTTTTGTGTGTTTTATTAAAATCAAGGGCAGAGTAACCACAAAAAGCGAGCCGGAAAATGTTTTTCTATTTCATCGAGAGTTTCTCACCCTTGTCTAGGGCAGTGTAAATAATATATTTGTTTTACTCGAGTAGGTGTTATACCTTATACGATAATAATGTTTATGATTATACTAGCCATACGACACATCCAAAATACTCTGTGGACATAGTAAAAAAACTTGAGAGGTGTCAAGGAACACCCTGATGGAACGAAGTTATTGTTATTATTTTTTATTATGTAAAAAAAAAAAAAAAAAAATGTAGAAATGAAAATATCTGGCTTGCTTTCTATAAGAGAGAGAGAGACAGACAGAGAAACATGCGACGCCGCACAGCTTACAATAGCTTACTATAGCAAAAAGTGTCGTGACAACTTTTCGTCGTAAGAATTTTTTCCGTCTAGCCCCCTTTCACAACGCGCGATAAGGAACTTCGTTCCAAAACTTCGTTCCAATAACATATAGCGATGTGACTAACAAAAGTCTAGATCCGAGTGGTGACGATTTCATTCGAACCTTAACGGCCGTCAAACAGTCAATTTCATTGCCAACAATGTACAGTTGGTAAAATAAATCAATAGAAATAAGTAAATTCGCGTCGCTACAACTAAATTATATTTGTACTAGATCTGTGACCCGGCTACGCTTGAACGGAATAAAAGGCATAGCTTATTTGCATCGGATTTTCTTAGACCAACATTTAAGCAGCTGCCACAGGTTTAAGGCCGCCATTTTTAGCTATAGATTTGGCAGTTTACCGCAAGATAATTTATTGTGCTATTGTTCTCATTTCTAGTTAAGTTGCATTTATTCAGGGCCTGCGTTACTTTTCAAATACAACAACTAGTTGTAGCTTTAGTTCAAGGCTTAGTAAGTTTAAGCTTTAATATTATTTGGCGTTTACTCAAGAAAGCATTCAAATTCAAAATTATATTATAGTAACGTGCCTGGTTCAGTACTTTAAAAGTTTAAATAATTGGTAAATTTCAAAAATATTAACTAGCTCAAATACATAATTTTTTTTTTTTTTTTTTTTTTTTATAATTATCATAGATCGTATGATAATACTCGTAGAATGTTGATAATAGAGTTCTGCTTAGCCTTTTCTCAACTATGTTGTGGTTGACTTCCCTTCTAACTGAATGTAGCTGAGATCTGATTGACAGTCGCTCTACATAAAGTACTGATATACTTTACGTAGAGCGACTGCCAGTCTGACTGACTCTACAAGTCGGTTCCGGGGTTAAATGATACCCCTTGATAAAATGATGGTTGTGCAGGCTTTTGACCTTCTGTTTACCCAAAAGAATGCCAAAGCTCTAGGAAATGGAAGTCGGGACCAACGGCTTACGAACCTTGGACCTTTTCCCGACATTTTATAAGTGCCTAGTACCTGGATGACCGAGCTTGGCTCTGTTTTTTTTTTGTTATGAAACCTAGCTTGATAGATGTATCGCCCCCGAAACCGCCTGCATACTTAATTTCTTGAAAAACTTTGAAGCCATTTCGAAGATTAAGATTATATAAATACATATACTAGCGGACCTGGCAGACGTCGTCCTGCCCGGACAGCAGCGCCACCTACCGGGTTCAATTGTAAATCTAAATTGTTATCGAATCCACTTGAACACATACAAAATTTTCATCAAAATCGGTCCAGCCGTTTAGGAGGAGTTCAGTGACATACACACGTATTATATATAGAAAAGATATATAATATATATTATACAAGAATTGCTCGTTTATTAAAGGTATTAAATTAGATGATGACATAAAATATTTTGGTCTTGGTTAGTAATGAACGGACAAACATCCACGGATAAACCAGTATAAGAGTTGATTAATATCATTAAACATTGACTGACCCTTGCAGACTGCGGTCATTATTAGACTACTCCACATAAAAAAAATGGATATTTCAAACCAACAGGTACTTCACATCTTTTTTCATGGCCAGTTTAGATTTAAATGCCGAATCTAGATTCATATTTCTCCCGAGAGTCGTGTATAGCACGGCATGGGAGCGATGAGATCAAATGGACAGTACAGCTCGTGATCTTTCTTTCTGACGAAGGTCATAGACCATCTGCGAGTATTTTGTTGGAAAAAGTTGGAAATCAGGTACAAAGACCTCTGTATTTGCCCAGCTGTGGGATGATTCAGGCTATCCGTATTATGACAAGTAGTACCTTAATAAATATAGAAGACATTCCATGTTTAAGCTATTCTTGAGCTGTTCTGTTAAGCCATTTTAGTTTTCTATTTAAATCTGTGTGATTGAATGTTTTTTCATATTATGCTATGTCTGTTTACTAAAGTTCACTTTTACTATTTTTTTGTTCGATTATTGTTCGATTACAGACAAAATTTGTCCTGTGTAACTCGAGCAGAGGGAAAGACTAAGCATTCCGAAATTCTTAAATTACGACGTCTGGTGACTACAGCTTGAGAAGTCTCGATAAGCAGCAGTTACCTCGCAGTTTATAGTCGCTCATAAGAAGGTTTAGACGACCAGGTACGCTGCTGCAGACATCAGAATTTGACAGATACATTAGTATATTATCTGTCAAAATGCGTTCAGGAGTTGTCCAAAATCCGGTTCGCAGTCTGTCCGTACTGGTTTGAACAGTCCGACAAGAGAAGTACAGTCCGTATCCAGCATTACCTGACCTCTCTTCTCACACCACTTGCCCTCTTCTTCTTTATACGAGGGGTCAGGTAATACTGGGCACTGACTTACGTGGGGTACATAATGTGTGACAGCGTGCACAGGTCACGGCGCCGGGTTACGGTGACGCTGTGACGTTTGAGGTGTTGTGGGCCGCATGTCACACCAGCCGTGTAGTAACGGTGCGTTCCGCAGGCCGCTCCCACTTAACACTCGCATGTGTGAAACCTTGCCTTACTACCACGGCTACTATACAACCACCCTTTTTTTTTTTTGGCGGGTGGAAAATCATCAAATAACCCCTCCCGCTCTTGGGCGAAAGGGAGTGTCAGACTTCTACTGACTAAAAACCACCGATGTTCCTTCTTAGCCCTTTATGTCGAGGCCGCAGTATCTCTTGCGAACAACCCGCACCCCCGACAGGTAGACAACCACCCTTGGTTTCATTTGTCTCTGCACGTTGATTGCCCAGGGAAGGCAGGGTCCTTAGCTGTTGTATCTAGCTACAGGATAACTTTTTAAGAGATTAATCTTAACTTTTTGAGCAATATCTAAAATACATTCAACGATTTCGGACCAAGAAAACCGTCAATTCTGAGTTTATGTCAATCGATGCAGTTTCATACAAGGATTAAAAGTCTCTCAACGTATAGTACTAGAAAAATCACAAAACGGGTCTCCCATCCATAAACATCACCATCTGCTGCTATCACCAAAGTTTGGTCTTCCAGTCTAATCGAGTGCAGCGTAATCGTGTCTACGGGGTAGTAAAAGCGATCAGTATTTTTCTAATGAATGTAAACCATGAAAAGTTCTCCAACTACTCTTGGAATACCAGTTTCTTAATATTCATAACTTCATACCTGTTATCCCCGAAGGGCTTGGCAGAGGTGTACCTAATAGTACACTCGCATAATATTCAGGCACTTTATTTCCTAATGAAAGTTATAGGAAACTTTGCTGAACGTGTCAAAACTTCACTCTATCCTGATCAATCAGTTTGAATCAAAATTATCTAATGTAAATCAACAATGATTTGATATCCTATCAATACCATCGATCGAGTCTCTCAAAATGTGAAAAGCTATTATTTATTTTTATTATACGCCTAACGCTTCAGTTTTGTCAATAATCTGTGGCATTATCAGCAGGCTCTGCAATGTGGATCGTGCCTGTTGAAAAGCACTAAAACACAGGCATCTCAGTTTCGGCCATTCTGTTTTATGAGTATAAATTGTGATTTTCAATCATGGGTGATGTTAAAGTTATGACACTTTTATATTTTTGTTTAGATATTATTCTAAAAACATTTGGCAATAATGTGTCCTATATGATCGTACCTTTCCTGAGAAAAAGGCAGTTTGTGCAGTATTAAATTAGAATGTTCATACATACAACAAAAATATTATCTTTTAATTACAGCCACTGCATGACAACACAGTAATTTGGATCTCTATAGTTAGTTCAGGATCTCAAAGTATTGTTCCATTCTTCTAATTATTAGAAAAATAATCGCTTTCTTCATCTCCTTAGGTCCTAGATCTCTGAGTGGTAGTGTTGGGAACCTCAAAAGTTCAACACTTTCAAACCCCTGGTCATTCCACACCCAAACGCTTTCAGGAGAAGCTGTCCCTGGGGTCATTAGTGAAGATGATGATGAGTTTGCTTTTGATGATTTATCCCAATTATCGAAAATTCCTTTCCCGGTTTTATCGAAGAAAAACATCTAAATTTCAATGACGTTTCAGAAAGATTGCTCAGGTGGATAAACTTACTAGACAATCATTATCTTTAAAATATGGCTATATATGCAAAAAGCCTAAGTATGGTCTAGCTTGGCACGCGAATTTAAATGATATAATCCGACAAGTTCTTTTCACTGTCGGTCTTTAAGCGTTGTTAAAACCTAATGGTTTGGCACATGACGATGGCACTTTATCAAAAGGCCGGATGGCATCTATTTGTTCCTATGGAAGACGGCTTGGCCTTTATTGTGGATAACTTGTGCGCCATCCTGTCTTTCCACCACAGCGAGTTATATTGGCGTTGTCGCGGAGATGTCTAAAGACGCTCCAAAAACTTTCGATTGGGTGTGCTTTGATATGCTGAAAACAACCACCTTATTACGTAAATACGAATTCTTGTTTACATGACAATATGAAGGCATTGAAAATTCAGTTTTATTTATTAATTTAGGGGTATAAAGAAAAGGGTCTAAAGTCGGGCGATCTGTGTCTACAAAATAGACCAATCGAAATGTGGAGAACAATATACATCATTGGCAGAAGGATTTTTTGTGAAACTACTTTCATGACTTGAATCTCGCGGTTAGCGTAGGGACTCCATGCCGTTGCAATCGGCTGTGGAAGGTACTTCCTGTACCCTGAAGATTTGAGGCCAGTTGATTGACGTGAGTTAATATTCTATTCTGGTAGCTTTTACTGTGTTTAGTAATCTCTTGTTTGACAGAACTGGTATTTAGATGTTTTATGTATGTATTTGTTGCTCACGTAGGTATGTCCAACATGGCTCTCAAAGTCTTGCTCTGTATTCTTTCAAGAATCTCGATGTTGCTGTTATAAGCAGTACCCCATAATTGAATCCCGTAAGTCCGTCCCGTGGTCTCTGCATATTATCGTTTTCGGTTGTTGTTATAAAGTTCAGTCTTGTACACGATGTGTGTGATCCCATCAACGTTAACTGGTGATCAAAATAAATTGAGAAATTACACATCTGACATTGAAAACTTCAAATTGATATCTTTCAGGAAAAAAATATTTAACGAATATCCACTTGCATTCTTAAAACAATAATCATACAGAAATAAACTGAAGCGATGATGTACTTTTCTTTAACTGCTGAGAGTTGACAAAAACATTTCAGCATGAAATTAGATAATCAAAAATGTTTTCTAGATAATTGTATGAAATCATCCATGAAAGTCTACTTTTAGTAGCAATTGTCTGAAATTACCTGAAAATTGTTGGTTTTGTATTTAAATTGTGGATTTTTGAGAATCAGTTTTAGTTATTATTCAGATAGTTTACTTTTCATTGGGTATCACGAACAATGAATGGTTCAAAGAAATTGAATATAATTGTGTTGAAATTAATGAACATTATCGCAATGATGCAGAACTACATCTGCACCTTAATTATTTTCTATCCGTAAGTCAAATAATTTCATATGAGTTAGTTCCATGTGGGGCTGTGGTTGTTCGAAAGAGACACAATGGTCCAAGATCCCGGAGTTCCCAGACATTACTTATTTTCTTAGAAATAAAATGTATGGGATAATGTAGTGTTAGCATGTACTTGTGGTGGGAGCAGTGGTGGCCCAGTGGTGGCGGCCCCGACTTACGAACAGTAACTCGTGGGTCCGAACCCAGGCAGGCGCATTACTTTGTGTAATTTATTTCATCACCACTGCTCTCAGAAACGGTGAAGGAAAACATCGTGAGGAAACCGGCATGTCCTAGAACCAAAAATTCGAAGACTTGTGACATCTACCAATCCGCAATGGGCCCGTGTGGTAGATTATAGCCTATTCCCTCTCAATGAGTGGAGGCCTGTGTCCCAGCAGTGGGAACATTAATAGGATGTTGATGAGTATGTACTTTGCGTGTATGCATACCTGCTAGCTTGGTAGAGTGACCAGTTAGATATTCAGGGGTTATTTCTAGACTTTTTGTAAGCAGCCAGACCAATCAGAGAGGCCAATCATAAAGTGTCGCTATATGTATGAGTATAAGCGTGATAATAAGGTCTCATTATATAAGATTTTAAACTGACATGGTCACTAGCACTATTATTTATACTGAAAACGGGATATTTACCATGTTTACTGATTGTTTCGAGTTCCCGATATTTCGGCGCTGTTACAAGCACCATGATCAGGGATAAACTGAAGTCATTGCGGGTGGATGTTTATGAGCACACAAATCGGTCTACCCTCTTTCTTGTTCGTTTTTTTGCGTTCGGTACCACTACCATTGTCACTCACTACACGATTCTGTTCCCGACACACAAAACTCACTGTGTCCACTTGCGAACTTTTTGCCACACTTTTTCGGTTTTTACACAGTTGAACCACTGGATTCCAGGCTCTCGACAGTTGAAACCCATCCTCCCGGTTAAAGTTTTTGTATTTGGTAATTTCAATGGCCTCTCTAACCAGACGAGGTATATAGTGGCGTTCTGTCGAGATGACCTGAGGGTTATGCAAGTCAATCCAGTGGTTTGATCCCGATTCTAGCAGATGCTCAGCTATGGCCGATTTTTGAGTGTCATTATTTTTCGCCTATTTATCCTCTATCCTTACATACCACTTTCATCGTGGGCCGCGATTTCGAAAAAAAATCAAAATGGCGGGCAAGTTGATATGCCACAATCGGTTCTATCCCCTTTGTTAATGCAAATCACTCCAACTTTTTTATAATCGTATGAAATGGTATGATGATGTAAGATTTCAAGTTTAACTTCAATACGCTTAGTTGACGCTTCTTGTGACCCAAGGGCTGGCTTTTATCTTGGCCAGAGGCTAAGTGTTGCCATACAACGTGGCAATGCCGCCAGTCCTTTGGGCACATTACCGGCTGACAGCGTTGAGGAGCAGTTTTTGATGTCTTTTTATAGTTTCTTGTTAGTTTATTTATTAGTTTTTAATTAATGTACATAGTTAGTTTACTCTCATAATCAATAAATATTGTATTCTACTTCAATGTTATAGGTACCTACTTCGAAATGGTCGCCTACAGAATTGATCCTAACTGAACCTAAAATCTTCCCTACAAAAGTTTGCTCCGTGTAAAAGGGATGAGTAACGTCCTTGAGCTTACATTATGACCTAGTTATTATACCACTAACTGAGCATCACGTGAATGTTAGTGAGGAAGCGGAAATGAGGCCATTACGATAGGAGATGTAGGAAGCCGAGCGAGGCCGAGTGGTTCCGACCACCGCCGAACCGAGCCGAACTGCGCCGAACCGCCGAGATACGAGCGTGCGCGCACTTACTGTGAAAATTATGCAATAAATGAATTAATTTAATAGAGGAACTAAAATATGATATAATAAGCATCCGTTTTTGTTTCGCAATTTGACCGTCACCTTTCAGGCATGTGCGATGTAATGTAGAAAATGCGGCGTTTTTTGTTCCTATTTATGATAGCGATCCGCCCTTGGTTGTGTTTTCATAAGAATAATCACAGATCAGAGAAATATGATCAAATAAGCTTTAGAAAAATGTCTGAATCACAAACTTACATTTAAATAAAATACGACAATCGTTGACTGATTTAGGTTTTTTGATCCATATAGTTTTCCACATAATAGCTAAATTCTAAGAATATATGATTTTCATAATTGTAAATACTAACAAGACTAAATAACATATGCATCATAACATCTATATTTTTACCTTTGTACAAGCATTTTTCTATCAAAGTGTAAAGCAAAACTGTAATCACGTGTTATGCGAAGGCGCGTGAACAAAAGACATCAACGACTCAAAGTGCTACGAACTCGCTACGAGATTCATCGGTATTTTTGAACTAACTTATATCTTCACGTAGGTAGCTCACGCATATGTTTTTAATTAAATAATCTGATCAATACTTTATAAGTATTTTATAATTAGCCAGAAGTTAGTAAAAATTTCATATTTTTTTAAGAAAATTACAGTCATTTTATTCGATGAAAAAATATTTATGTTGACGATGAAAGTTGTAAGTTTATACAGTTTACCACTAAATATCAAGAAGGAGGAAGCAAACATTGGACATTCAAAAATTCGTCCGTATCACTGTCTATAGGAAATACACCCAAAAGGCTTGCAGCATTGCCATGTTGAAAACCTTACATTTTCAAATTACAAGATTATGTCCTAACAAAACACAGCAATCCAATTCGATTAAACTCGATCCCGCTATGCTTAACCCCAGGTTCGACCCTTCGTGCCTTTCAGTCATCTAAACCCTGCAGGGCTTCATACAGAATGGAGGATTACGCCATGTCGCCCTCTGGACGTACACGAGTAACGGACTCGATTCTCGATCACGAAATCAAAGCGATTATGACGATTATAACTCGGCTAACGATGATCAGAACGTTCGGTCATCGATTAATTGCGAACACAATCACGAACTGATGGAGTTTATGCGAATGAATTGTTATCAATTGTGGTTGTGATGTAATGCCATTGGAACTATTCAGTAGGAAATAGAAGGGGTTCTGTTATTACACTGACTTTTCTAGCAAATCTGACATTAGCTAATATGTCGTCTTTAAGCATACTCTAACGAAAATAATTAAAGCACGTTTGTGGTGATTCATCATTAAAACGTTGCAGCTGTTCAGAAGGCTGTCTAACTTTTCAGTTTTCAGACTTTTCGATTAAGTTTGTTTAAAATCAAATTCACGTTAGGTTTATTTTAACGTGACAGTTGCAGTTTCACGGCAAGAAAATGACATGAAACCTCTAGCTAGCCTCTAGATTTTTTTAGTGATTGTCTTGCTTTTTAATAAATTAACTATCCAAGTTATTATTTTTTAATTCAATCATACTTTTCAAAGAGCGCAGATTTTTTCCTCATTCCTGACGACTGTCAAGATTGCACAGCATGATATGACCAGTGATTCGTCGATTTTGATTAGTTTATCGATCCGAAGGACAGCGGAGGTCACGGTTCGATGGTAGGGTCACTGACTGAGGCACATTACTCTAATATTATTAGAACTGTAACGATCGAAACAATAGGCAATACGCAGAATTAAATAAGTTTGTAATAGGAAAAACTTACAAAGTAACTGTTTATCAAAAATTATAGCTTAATAATAGCGCTTGAGTTCCGACAATTCTGATACAGAATCTGACCGCCTGATAATAATAAAAAAGGTTGTTCACAACATGATGATTAGGTGTCTTTATTAGAAGAAGCTGTTGCAATTTCTTTGTACTTTTTTCAAAATAAAAATCAGAAAACGGTTCCTGAAACACTATTTTTCATCATCCTCAGCAAAACCACACCTACTGCTGAGTAAAGACATTCATATCTTTGCTCGTGTTTCTGAAACAGTTAAAGGACACTGGAGAATGATCAAAATTTTGGTTCGAAAACTGAAAGGAGTCGAGTTTTGCATGAAGAATCTTGAATGCGATGCAAATCCTGTACACGCCTGAATTAAGCTGTCGCCTGTCATTCAATCGAGTGACGTAATCTGATAACAGTTGTGTGCACCGTTTACGAAGGCAAATCATCCAAAATACATGACTGAATTAGAATTCACTTTATCACTGAACTCCGAATTTACAGTTGCCCATTTAATAGACTTCTTACGAACAGACTGAACCGTAAACATCACGCAAAGATTCGTTCACCTTTAACTTTTACAGAAAACTATTCACAGTGAAACGAAAATTGAAATTGTGTAATGTATAATATTTACATCGCAAACTGTACGTGATTCAACAATTTCGTTGGTAGGTAAACTCTACGTCGGTAATTGATATTGATTCTCCGGGATCAATCCAATCTCGAGGCCTGTCATTACCGGGCCGTGTCTTTTGACCCGTCATTAGGCAGTAGCATTACTTGGAACAATGCGCCCGCGCCGCCAATATAAGCGTATCTCGAAAGCAATGTTTAGCCGCGTTTACTTACATTTGTTTGCGAACATAAGTGATCATTAGAATGTATCACGATTCAATTCGGTCTGCCCGCAACATATTATTGAATAAATTTCTTTATTTAATCTTGTGTATTATCTATTTCAATAAAACATATTGTGTAGAACATGTAGGGGTATAATTCTTAATTTTGTTGCAGATTCCTCATCGTGTGCAGTTATTTTATTATCTCCAGAGTAAGTAGTCATTGTATTTTTCTTTTTGTTAAACCATTCAATTTCAATATTCATGGATAATGGATTTTTAAAAATCACAGACCTCATTTCTTTTCTAAGAAAACTTTGTTCAACATTAACTGCATTTAGTATTACGGAGAGAATCTTCTTAAATTGAAACTTTCTTTGTATTTTAGCTGCTAAGAAATGAGCAACTCTTTTGTGGCATAAGGTCAAAGTAATCTGTTTTTATATCAGATTAATCCTTATTCTCTTTTATGCAACCTGGGACTCCTATTTGAGTTTGAATAGATCAGATTATTATATCATCATCATTATAGGTCATTGACTTCTAATGTGCCTTATATTCGGTGTTTATATCCTAAGTTTCAGTAATTTGGATGTATTGAGACAATTGTAATGTTTTTCCAAGCAAAGTTGGTCATCGATTGATATCTTATATGATCATGATAGTCAAATGTTCATGTCTAACAATATAAATATTAGACGTATACAGACTGGCGACTTGGTCAATTAGGTATCTGTCAAGGAAGTGAGTCTACCCGCCACATAACAGCTTTCTTTAGAAAAATAATGTTTGATTTAATACCACTTTTTTTCATGAATCGGTAATGACCAAAAGCCATGTGGCTTAATGGGAAAAGTACTTTAAAAGACGTAGTAGATTTGCTTCCATGATTATTCTGACCCCGTAAGCTAAGAGAAAAGAGGAAATTTGAAATTGATTACAAAAACTCAATTAAGAGGTTATTTTGATTACATCAGATGCCAGATGTTTCAGTATGTCAGATGCAAGGGATACCGCTTTTTAGTTTATGAAGGCACTATTACAGGTGACGAAATCACCACCCTAAATGACCGTTTTTAATTTCTTTTTACCCCATCAGGTCCAGTCAGCATCCCAACACCTGGACTCGGCGGAGTACTCTGACTCTACGGAGGTCTCCGTGGTGTCGATCTCCTCCTCCTCATCGGCCTCTTCAGAGTTACACGAGGGGTCCGGCGAGGATCCACCTGATCCTGTACTTTCTAGTGATCTTAAGGTTGGTACTTGCCTTTGTTTTGGTAAGAAAACTATGGTATGACTTGAAAAACTCTTGTCTTCTTCTTCCATGGTTCTCTATTACTCGTCATCTCAGCAGAGGCCTCCATTCTTGCCATATCATCCTTAACTTTACTTTTTCTTATACCTAAATACACATTACACATAAATACACATTCAATCTCAAAAATTCCTGGTATCAGGACGGTACTAATTCACCTCTACCTACCTCTGTTGGTCTTTTTGATGTTCAATACATCTTATACGATTATTTTTCTTAATTGCAGAATGAAACAAGAGAAGCACTCAAAAGCGACGGCAGTGAACAGGACCCGGTGAGTTATAATTATATTTCTTTCCTTAAGTCCCATTCAGAAAGGACCAGTGCAATGGACATTATGCTATACTTAGACAAAATCATCAAGATTGGTAGGTGTTTGTACGGATCATTTCCACTAGTTCTACTGCACAGTCCTACGATAGAACTAGTGGGATTTTTTTTACCACTAGTTCTACGATTTCGTATCACCTTGAATCGTAGAACTAGTGGGAAAAAAAGGAAAAAAAAATCCCACTAGTTCTATCGTAGGACTGTGCAGTAGAACTAGTGGGAATGATCCGTTTGTACTTCTACACGAACTGAGTAACCGATGTAAATGCTTTAGGAAAATCATGTCTTGCTGCCAACATAATTTCGGGAAGGAAGTATAGAATTAATCGAAACCAAAGTTTCACTTTCTTAAATCCACGATTCGGCCTTGAAGTCGCAACATTTATTACATACACTAGTGCATGTACTTACACGTCGAGTAATGTAGGGACGTAACGGCCACAAACAATGAGCCATTTCTTGATATAAAAGAATCCGTGCACCGGTCAGCTCTGCTCTGTCCCTTTCATAGTGCTTAATGGCTCTGAAAATAGCCAGATTTGCTAACTACGATTTATAACTCAATTATTTGCTAGATTTTTAGATTGTTGAGTCTTTTTGTTAGCGAAGTCTGCGTCGATTGAATTGTGGACACACGAAAACGATTGTGTTTTTTTACGGTAACGAACGTCTTTGTCAGTCTAAATAGTGCGTTTTAGTACAATGCTGATAGAAAAGAAACTACAGTTTCGTTTGCTTTCACGGATTATTTAGAAAAAAATAAAACGAAATGTCTAATTAACATGCCCACTACAGTGAATGAAAGAAAATGCCTGAAATTTGTTTCGACGTACGGTTTCACTATCTACCTAATTACTTATTTTCACTTTTATAACAACGTTCCTCATGGTCATTTACAATAGGCGTATTTCGGGGGCGCAAAATAAAAGAGTGACTGTTCAAATAATCGTCACAGTCATCACCCAATTACTCGCAGGCATGAACACAGAAGTGGGTGAAAGGTACGCGGTAATAGTCACCAATTTACACCCATTTGAACGACCATTGATGGATTGATTGAAAGAATTCTTCTAAGAATACACGATTCGACACAGTCTATCTTTTCCTTTCGTTTTGCAGAATTGCTGCACTTATTTGTGACATTGGTTTTACGGTCAATTTGTAAAGAACGAACGAATAGTATGAAGCTTAGTTGACATGTTAAAGGACCTACTTTTGAGGAGTGCAATTAAAAATAACAATGCATACGCAGAGGTTGCATCTTGCAGATTTCAGATTTAAAACTGATTTCACAGTGGTGGAAAATGGTAATTTCGTTATTGATGAATCGAATGGCGTGAAATGAAGGTTTGGTGTAATGGAAAGAATGAATTGAAAGATCAAATAGAGTGGTTAGGGGGCTATTATTTCTGTCACGCGTGAGTTCTCATGTGCTACGCGTGGTGGCAGTCAGCACGTTGCCCAACGCGGTGCTACTCTAGTGCCCGACTGAATGGGAGCCGGGAGGCCACGCCGCAGCCTCTGAGGGCTTGTGCAATATACAATATTGAAGTTGCGAAGGGCTTCTCTAATCTGATTAGGTTATCATCTGTAGTTCCGCTCCCGATTTATGAGGTTTTATGTGCGCATATTTTTTTGCGAACGTGACTGAACTTTGTTGTTCTGCTATGTACGGAGGAGGTACGGATGCTATAATTCATTAAGACTTTGACCACATGTTCTATCGACTGCAGATTCTTTTTCGGCTAAAGTACAACAGTTTTATTGTTTTCTAATGCTTTCCTGTGAGCAAATATGTCATGCTATCAATTGTTCGTCTAAAGAAAGTTGACACGATAAGATAATAAATTATATTTTCCTGTAAAACTTTTCAATTGTCATCGCACCCCATAAAACAGAAACAAACAAATGAACATAATCGAATTAACTAATTATGTCGTGTGAAACTGAATCTGCTACTGTTTGTATTGTGGGCTTCTAAGAAGGTTGTATATGTGTTAGTTTAGCGATATCCATCTCTGACCCGGTGTAAGTGGCTGGTAGCTGTTGTTTGACTCACATTGCATCTAAACCATGAACGATGGCGACGGTCACACACCGCGTGACCTACTCACGAGAACATCCCTTGGATGATTTAAAGGTTTTTTTTATTGATGCATTTTTGAAAAGTATTGTAAAATTCCTGGGTACATTCCCATCAGGGTATTTTTCATCACGAATTTTTCAATAGTAGTTACGAAGTCCATAAGTCGACACCATACACATTTAGAGCAGTGGTGGTACAGTGGTAAAGGTCAGTCTTTTAATACGTTAACGTTACTTGCAGAAGTAGATGGGCGGCATATAGTAGATAAGTACTCATACAACTGCTATACTTTTCCGCACCATCGTTGGCTGTGAACTTCGTGGGGCCGGTGATGGCTGATTGTCAATATTTATTTTTAATTGTAATTGTGCCGTGAAATACAAACTTGTTACGCCTCGACCGACATTATTTAAATTGGATAACAGTTACAGGTATTTCTTGAATTCTTTTTAACTTTGTGATCTGCGAAAGTCTGTTAATTAACCGCGTGTAAAACTAATAAACCACATGAAAACCGAATGAAAGTGTTCTCAATTCTTGCCATTTCTATTTCTACGGATAAGCTATGCCTTGATGTGGCCCCGATGGCTTTATTTGTTGTTTTATATTGGAATCAATTTGTCAAAGTGATGTGGCGACGGCGTTTACTCCGGCACTCCACTGGCCCAATTTTATAATGCGTAGGTACTACTGCCGGCGTGCGAACTGCCCTGGCATACTTACTGCCATTTACGTCTTTTTTGTGCAAAACTTTCAAGGGGTCGTGACTGTGAAATGGTGAATTACTGACGCCGTAATTCGTTAGTTTGTTTTGAATTTTTTCTTTGGTCAGGTAGGTAATGGTTGCAATCTAGTTGCAGTACTCGGACAAAATGAAGTCGCTAACGGTTATACTTTCGTGACTATATTTGAGGCGCTTGTTTAAAGTTAACAGTCGTTTAAGGCGCTAATTAGCGGAGGTTGTGTTATTTGTTGAAGGCAGTCAAAAGTCGCGTGTGCCGGAAGGTGGTACTTAGGCTTATGTTATCTCAGGGCTATCAGATTGCAAAACCTCCACGGAGCGCTACCTCCTCAAATGCGCTGTTCATGTAAGGAATTTATAAAACAAAATGAGTCATTTCAATTAAATATTGTAACAATGTAATACAGCATAACTGTTGCGCCAGTTTTAAACGATTCTAAGGGTCAGTTTCGCAACTTCCGAGTGATGATCAGCGATCTATGAAGTTGAATAATTATGTTGTTTAAACTTGCTACCATTAAATTAACATTTGTTGGATCTTTACCTACTTGAGCTAGAATCATATATAGTTACAAATCAAGTACTTAGGTATAGTTGTACTAATCTTGGACCAACGATACACAATGGCAGTGATTGATGAAATAGCGGAAACTGCATAGTTGACATCGCTCTAGTTACTTTCATGGTTACAACTTTACAATTAACTTACAAGCGGTTCTTTTATTCAAAGAGTTAATGCCGCTTGTCATTCTGTCTGCATCTTTAGTTCAATCATAGATAGATAGAAAATTAGATAGAATACTTAGGTCTTTATTTATAATTTTTGTAACTGACTTGTTGTTCTGGAAATCACAACCTTTGCTGCCGAGTAAGAGGTCCTATGTTTGATTCTAAGGTCTGGCAAAGTGCCTGTCGAGGCTGCGGGTTGTTCGCAAGGGATACCGCGGCCTCGACATGAAGGGCGAAGAAGGAACATGGGTGGTTTTTAGTCAGTAGAAGTCTGACACTCCCTTTCGCTCTGCCCAAGAGCGGGAGGGGTTATTTGATGATTTCCCACCCCCCAAAATAAAAAAAAAAAAGGTCTGGCAAAGTGCAATTAGGGTTTACCTTCAGAATTTCTAAATGTTTACATGGACTCCAACATAATAGACGAAATTTGGGTGTACTATAAAACACTCGTTTGCTTATCATCCTTAGGGGAATGGCACGCATAATGTTATCTAATCTTGTTTTTATTATTTGTCTAGGTGGTGTTCCTGTCAGAGAAGAATAGTTACATACCGGTGAGCATTAAGCCACGCTCACCCTCGGTGGACACTGCGTGGCGAGAACCTCCGGCCTGGGAGCGCGAGTATAGGAGACATCGCACTAATGGCAGTAGAGTTCAGTGTAAGTAAGACAGTCAATCCTAGCTTACGGTAGTGCAGTTTAAAGTTAAAAGTACTGCAGAGGATAAGCATCAGACGGAGCCCACTAGTGCCTGCTAGGGTTGCAGAAATTATTCGAAATATTTCCCGCGGCCCTGGAACGGAAAGGGCGTTAGAAGGAACACGAATGGATTTTAGTCAGTAACCGCCTGACACTATCCTCAGCTCCACCCAGAGCGGGAGGAGTCATTTGATGATTGCCCATCCTTTAAAAAACTGTGAATCAGCATTGCCTTCTGAATTAGCACCGGTTGGGGTTCTTTGTTTGACACTCCATATTGCGCTGGCATGGCGCCGCGCGTGCCTGGAGCCGCAAGCGGAGTATCCATCTGGTGGTGCCGACCTAGTGTGTACAGCGTTTGGTGAACGCCTGACTGGTGACAAGCAAGCTATGCTTGCCACCAGTCAGGCTGCTACTGCTGTTTAGTGCAGTAGGTAAAGGGGGCAAGGATAGAGCCAATGTCGCCGGAATCATGACAACACCTCATGCGACTGGAAGAATTTTGTTTCGAAGATCGATAACCTTGGTGATACTTTTAGTGCCTAACTATAGTACTTGCATAATATATACAATTCGAATGTCACACGATGTTTTCACGATTGGGTTCCAATAGTATTGATATTCATCCGACACCTAGTCATCAACAATAATTGTAATGCACAAAAGTATCTTAAACCAGCAAACATTGTGTACCTAATGTTGTGAAACCGGACAAATTGAGATGGTATCGTATAGAGCGCGTGGCGCCTCGCTTGTGCAAGCCTTTGTGTGGCTTTTTATTAGTTTTTACTAAACTATTCATACGATGCAGGATACACAGATTATAATACTTACTTGCGTATCAAGATACTATTGTCCATATATCATATAGTTGTTATATTACTGCGATCGTTTTGAATTGTATGTGACCTGAAATAGATATTTGAATTGTATGTACTTAATCGATCTGCTAGTCCTATTCTAACACCGGTTAATGTCTTATGCTGCTGAATAGGTACCTACTAGTATTTCAAGAAAAAAAAATAAAGATACCTACCGCCTATCGGGCGCTCACAACCTACATACTGGCTAAAACCACTAACCATTACCACTTGGTGAGACTGGCATTGATATTCAGTAGGAACTGACGATTCTTTATTGTTCTCAGATATTGAAGCGGAGTGCCAAGATGACTTCATGAAGATTAGAGTCGGGTTCAACGGATCGTTCGCCGGATTGGTTTATTCAGCAGGTGAGAAAATCATACTTTACAAGGACTTACGTACAGTATAATATAACATTAATTTATCGAAACCTGATAAACCTGAATCGGACTTTATATCAACCAAGAAGAAGACATAAAACAGCGCTTTCAGCGAGTATGAAAACGACAATCTATATACCAATGTTAACCAATCTAAAGCCACCGTAATGCGTGTATCAATTACACGCCCTCAGCTTAGGAGGTACCTAAGCTGGGGGTATTGTCCACTAATCATAAAGGTTTAACCAACCGTTAGATGGGTCAGTTACCTAGGGAAGCTCCTATTGTGCAATCGGTCATCAGAATAGCCCTGCGTGTTGTGCAGAACAATTAGACGTGTAGACTAGTTGAGTGTCATCACCGTGATATTACGTCGTGGCGGCGTTGCAAGCTCCCACATTGACTTGGTATGTCCTTTTGTTAGAGCTCGAAGAGTAAGAAGTAACTGGAGTCTTCAAATGCTTGTCTCTTGACCATAATCCAAAAAGGTATAAGTGCCGGATGTAAAACATGATGACCACGATTAACCTGCTTAACCAATTAGCCTGCTAAACCAACCAACCAACTATGCTTAACTAAGTGGTAGTTAGGAATTCGTTTTGTATTTCATGTAATGTCTAAATTCCAATTAATCTTTTCTAGTTTGGAGATATTAACATTTTGTTTATACTTTACAACTCTACTAATAGTCCTCCTGACCGTTTTCGGTGACGGCGGCCAATCTTAGCGGAGATTAGCCATCGGCGCGGGAGATATTATTTATTTATTTAGTACCTGGAGGACTTACAGCTAATAAAAACAAACAAAAATAAGAAACCATAGTCACCAGAAAGCCAATTACAAATCCTCACGTAAAGAATTATAATAAAATGATTTATGGTGTGAGCACCTAACAAAAAACGCCTTATGTAAAGTAAATACACTATTATAACGAACTTTGTTTACGAAATAAAAATGAAAACAGTCATAGAGAAATTAATAACAAAAAAAATAAAACAACATACAGCTACTTGAAAAAATTGAGGCTTAAGCACCTTCATTATAGTGCAGAAGAGTGTGCGCAGGCACAGGTGCACTCTCTGTTCCTTTTTTCTCATAGTCCGATGGGACGGCAATCCGACACGACCGGAGAGAGATCAGGCGCAGCACCAACGGCTTAACGTGATTTCCGAGGCACGGGGACATCATACCGCCAACTTCAAACTCCGGGCAGACAGGGAAATTTCTATTGAAAAACCCAATAGCACATTTTGCTATTTTTTTTTTGGGGTTATTTGAAATCATCAAATAACCCCTCCCGCTCTGGGCAGAGCGAAAGGGAGCGTCAGACTTCTACTGACTAAAAACCACCCATGCTCCTTCTTAGCCCTTTATGTCGAGGCCGCCCTGTATCTCTTGCGAACAACCCGCAGCCCCGACTGGCAGCACATTTTGCCTGACCCGGGAATCGAACCCAGGACCCCACATCTACATTGGGTACCTACTACCGAGTTCACTGACGGCCGACCATTTCTTAAACTTATTACTTAGAGCATAAGAGTGAAAAGTCGCAGACCGTCAGTGAACTCGGTAGTATGCACAGCTGTATAGCATGAAAAGACTTCCCAATTAAAGAAACTGTAATACAATTTCATGTAGATATAGGTACATCAGTAGAAAATTACCTTGTTTAGAGAGTTAACTGACTGAAACTTCCTGGAGAAAACCGACCTTGATAATAACATTAATATAATTTCGAAATAACGTACATTTTATCAGCCTAGTATAATTAAGGAACAGTCACATGTTAACTACCCACAAAGTTACTGTGCTTACAGATTTCGCACGGTCGTTCCCACATTAGCACTCCATGTGCTTGCTATTCTGTGCTTGTTCCACATTTCTTATCGCATTGTCAAAGGGCATGTGCGTTGGATGAGAGATTTGATAATTTCGCGACGTGGTTATCGTTTAATCAAGTGCACAGCATCACAGGAATGAAATGTTCTCATGAAGTGTAGGTATGAGTTGAGAATATTTTATTATACTGTTGTATTAATCTAGATGATCTACCACTACGACACAATAGGTAAGTTTATGAACAGAATTCTAGATTTTGATGCGGAAAAATAGAGGCTGTTACAAAATCTTCTTTCTTATAATTTTTATTTCCCAAATGATCTGCTTTGTTTGCATTATATTTGAATCTAAACTAACTTAGTCTTCAGGTACTACACTACTTAAATAGATTTTAACAAAAGATTTGGGTATCCCGTAGTTATTTTTAAAATAATTAATTGACTTACTTGGCAACGTAACGTCACAACAAAACTAAATTACGAGATTGATCGAACTCAATAAAACCAAAGTGTTTCACAAAGCCACGGGAAAACACTTACCATAAACTCATACCACGGTCTATTAGAAGATTACTAGATATTAAAATGTACAGTACTATAAGATTATACTATTTTCCCTCTTAGATGCATTGTTTATGATTCGTGGGACAGACGCTTAGCTGATTCACACTACCGTTAACCGTTTGAAGGAACTTTTTAAATGATTACCGTTTAAAAGCTTTTATGTAGCTTACTTTTTTGTTAGTACAGTCGAACAAGCTTATAAGTATACAGGTAGAGTTTTTTATAATTCTAGTACACTGAAAATATTGATTGCAATTTTGTTTTATAAAGCGTCTCACACTAAGCGACTGATGTCAAACGCTGTGTCATTTCACATCAGTCTGTAAATATATCTGTATAATCTTAAAAGTAATGCAAGTTAGCTGGCTGTATACTTATTAGCTTGTTCGACTGTACATCTGACTGGTTAGAATATTGCAAATCAATTTCGAAAACTTTATCTGTTCGAATTTGGAACTGCTTTTAAAATTATATCGTTTTTATTTGGTCTTTGGTTTAAATGACTCTTTGAGAGATCAACTCCGGAACGAGGTGATCCGATAGAGAACCAAAGTGGCAATGGGCTACTATATTAACCTTAAAGCTGATGACAGTTGGGGTAGATGTCTTCCTCAGTGGAGACTGTGAATCGGCAAGGTGGAAGCCCTCGGGCTAAGTGGAGTGACGATCTCCGCAGGGCGGCTGGTAGAAAATTGCCAAGAATCGAGTGAAGTAGCGTGGTATTGAAGAGGCCTATCTATGCCCTGCAGTTGACTGCTGTAGGCTGATGATGATATATGTAAGAACCCTGATAACCTAAATACCAAAGACAGAATTAAAACGAGTAAAAGCTCGAAGAACGGTCATTTTAGCAACTTAACTGTGCAATAGTGTTGTTAATTACCTCAACACGTAATAAGTGACTGTTAAAACGTAATTAAGTACTGGTGACACAGTTAGGGTTTCGGTGAAGTTACTTTTACCCTAGATATTATCTGCGTTTAGGAGTCACTTGAGTGCGGTTTCGGTTTCTAAGCACTTTCTTTCAAACGTTTTATTGCGGTGGCTAGGTCAACACTGTGGGTTATGTTTTATTTTATTTGTTTGAGCCTACAGAACGTTTCTTGTGTCTGCACGTACAAGGCTATGCTATGTATGTATGTTTAAACCGCCATATATTTAGTGCTAAATCTTAAGCAGTAGGTAATTCGAATGAGTCAACTCTTAAGAGTAAGGGGACGGAGTTATATTTGCCCACATTAAGCACTTATCGGTAACATAAACAAAAAAGAATTACTTAGGCAGAAAATCTATTATCTATTTTATCTTAAAAGTAAAGAATATATATAGGGGACTGCCACGTTGGTCTAGTGGTTGCAGGCGCGAATGTTGTGCATGAAGTCCTGGGTTGGATTCCCAGGTTGGGCAAAGAGTTATTGGGTTTTTCTATCAGGAATTTCTCAGTAGCAGCCATATAGTCTGTATTTGTACCCGGTTGGTGGCAATAGGCTCGCCCCCTAATACATAGGACTTAAACATAACTGGCGAAATATGGTTGTACTAATGTGTACACGTCTGCCTAATCCTTCGGGGATTACAAGCGTGATGTTATGTTATGTACGTTTAGGGGGTTATCAACTGTCGCACAGAATTCTGAGACAGTATTTGCGTCCGAACAACCCAACTCAGCACATGCAAAGATGCAACGGCTTCTAACCGAGCTACCGAACTATTTAAAAATAACCGAATTCAAAGAAAGTCCGCACTACGCCAGAATGGTGATGTACTGGTGTATAGCAGCCAGTTTGGCCAACCAGTCGGTCATTTTGCAACCGACTACTCGGCTATTCGGCCAAAGTCATAGTCGGCCCATTTCTACTAAAGCTTACCATTGCAGGGTACTCATACGATCCAGACTGCATGTACATAAACGGGACAGGACGGGACTACTACGAGTTCTACATCCAGCTCAACAGGTGTGGCACGCTGGGCAGGAATGGCCAGCACGATGACAGCAGGAAACATCCCACTGTGAGTATCTCGAGGGTCTAAGATATAAAAACATGTGCCTTAGTTTCCTTAGTCAGCCCTGTGAAGTGATTTTATGGGTATTTATTCAAAGAAGTGAAGCCCAATGAATAGTATTGTATCAGCATTTGGGCACTAAAGGATATATTTGAATTGATTTGGTAGAAGCCTATGCAATACGCGAAATATTGAGTGTGATATGTTGTAGATCTAGGAAAGTAGTAATTGTTTGGTAACTCTACCAACTTAGATAACCTTTATAAACTCTGCCTTTTATTGTGCGAGCAATGACGTGATAGGGCAATATACTTATATTACCATTTTAAGCGCAAGACGTTTATGAAAAGCAAGCCTAGAATAATGATACCAACTGAATATAAGCCGGCTTCGAGTGGTCTTGGCAGAATAGGTACCTGCTACATTAACCACCATATTTGGAAGACTGATGTAATCTCAATTGGCATGATATTGCCAGAGAAACAAATGGTTGTATGAACTACCTAGTCGTTTAGGAAGTACCTACATGTTGCGGAATGGGATAAAAGAGCACGCACTTCACTTCATGAGTCTCATTATTGTGATATCATCTTAGAGCTCTGTAGACGACATCATGTGGTATTTAAATCCTAGATAAGTATTCACCCGATTGTCAGAACCAAGTTTTACGTACATTCCGAGGCATATGAAGATAAAAGGTCTGAATACAGGTATACCTACAGTGTGTAGCTGCATAGTACGCCTATGCAAGGTCCACAAAAAACTATTCAGGTATTGATTTTTGTCATAGGACGTCAAAACGCTCACAATATATTCTTCTTTCTTACCTTCAAGCTAGCTGACAAATAATAAAAAAAAATCTATGGACACAAACAATTGAAGAGAATACTTGCGATGTAGACCATACAATCAAGAACAAATTGCGTAGGTATTAAGAAATTCTCCGTTGATCGCCTTTCCCTGAAGGTGAAGTAGTGATGGTGATCACTTTTTATACTCCCCTTCAAATAACACATGACACTGGTAACCTAATCGTGTATTTTATTTTTAAAATCTATGTTCGTGTGACAGAAGAATCTGATGTGGAACACGATCACGGTGCAGTACAACTCGCTGATCGAAGAGGAACTGGATGAGCACTTCAAGGTCACCTGCGAGTATGGATACGACTTCTGGAAAACTGTCACGTTCCCTTTTTTGGACGTAGAGTGAGTTTCAACTTTTTTTTCATAGACCTGTGACTTCTTCTTACCCGATGTTTACAGTGTGGTTAAAAATGAAGCCCGTAATCCAGCAAGATCCATTCATTTCAACCATAACCTTAATCAATTCTGTAGTAATTTCCGTATAGTTAAATTATAAATAATAATTTTATACATTCATGAACCTATGTGTATAATTTCAATTCAAGTAGAAAGACATGTGGATCAGATACGGTTGCCCATCCACCCGTAAAATCGTTTGATCTTCACTTCTCAGAATATCGCCAAAATAATTGAATTAAGATTTGGCACAGCTGTGGTTTATTCTAAGTTATGATCTACTTTAAATCGATAAACCGCATGATGTATTCTTAGAATTTTCTTTTCAGTTCAGTTCATAACTAAAAAGTGAAAATTCAAACATTTATTTTTATTGAAAACCGCAAAATGTTTGCGAACCATGGCAGATCAAATTTGTCGTCGAAGCGTCGCGCACGCATGATCTTGTTGACATAGATCGGGAAGCGATCATTTGTGACGACTGGTGATAAATGCATTATCACAACCATAACTGCAGGGAATCGGAAAACCGGATTAGTTGATAGACCGAGTCTTTGGAAGGCCCAAAATATCTATGAGGAATCAGAGCACGGTTTAAGTAACATATACTTTACTTTTTCGGGGGGTTCCATTGTAATAAGCTTCTTCGTTCTACGCTTTTAATAATCTGGGATAGGTCCACAAATCTGAGTAGTCCTTGCCTCAAAAGGCTATTTCCGACTTGGCATGGTCCTCATATGACTCGATCAATATTATGTCTGGAATTTTAAAAGTAACTCTGAAAGTTGCACAGAGAAAAGCGACTTCATCTAATTTGAAAACATAATTAATTTTTAATGGGGACAAGAAAGTATGGTCAATCCGAGTGGAGTGCACTGTGGACATTATCTGTGCCAGTCCGGTATCTGTAGTTCTGTCCGGATCAGTTTGACCGTACTTAAAACTGTCTTTATAACCAATTTACAGAAACAAATATCACATCTCACATAATTGTTCTTCAGGGTGGCGACAGGAAACCCGGTCGTGTTCACGCTGCAGCCACCTGAGTGCTACATGGAGATTCGCTCAGGATATGGAGCCAACGGAGCGCGCGTGTCAGGTCCTGTGCGCGTGGGAGATCCACTAACTTTGCTAATCTATATGAGGAGCGCTTACGGTAAGAACTTTCTATAATTGGTGTTAGGGATATGGACTTCAAATCAGTAGGTACCTACTACATCATTCTGGATCTATTAGCGTTTTGACTAGAATTGTGGCAGCATTCATGTTCGTTGTCTCTTAATAATGATAAATAATAGTAACCTATAATACCAACCTATTGCTGTCCCACCGCTGGGCAAGCCTCTTCTCGTTGTTCCTCACAATCTTTATTTTTCCGTTGACGTTGGATGTGTTAATATCGATATTGAACATGCAGGAGAGCAATGCAAATAGGCAGCAACAACAAAAAACATAAAAAATAATTTAGATATTATAGCTTAAAGGCGAACTTACAAATATAACGTAAAACAACTTTGAAATCATGCGCCAGATTAATCGCTTCCATAACACGGAATATCGATGCGGTCTGTAATAATTGAATTAAACTTTACAGGAATCTCGACCGGTTTTGTCACAATATACAAATTATTCGGCAGTTATTTTTACCGTAGTACAACTGAACTAAATATAGGTACCAATAACAATTAAATACCGTAACTCTAAGGGCGAGTATCGTAACGGTTGAAATGTTAAAGATCGCATGTCTACGCGCAATGCGGCTCCAGAAATATTTCAATCAATTTTTAATAATCAAGATCTTGCGTTTTTGGTAAATTTTATTATATGGAACGGTATGGGAGCAATGACGTTGGGTTATGTATGTCAGAAAATACTTGTAATAAGAATATTTTCATAAACAGGACGTATGTAAATCTACTATTTAGTCATGTAGGAGAACTGCTACGAATATTGAGGCACTGAAAACATATTAGCATGTACAGTCGCGGTCTTTTCCGCCTGCCCAGTTAAAAATTTTTTCGCATAAATCATGCGTAGGCGCCAAACCCCGCCCCCTCAAAGTTTAGGCCTATTAGAGAAGCGTCAACGTATTTAGTTGCAATCTGCACTGCGCAGCTTAGTGACGTATCCTCTGTACACCTTTTGCGAATTTTACGGACGAACTTTGGCGCGCTTACCGGACCTTTTGAACATTGTAGTCTAGTCGACAAGTTGAAAATGGTACAAAATAGAGATACTGCTCTTAAAATTATGTGCGATAGCTCATTGGATCCGGAATGACGTCTAGAAAAATGTGCCAAAAGCGTGTATTAGCACATAAAAAATTGCAAAAGTTATAAACAATTAAAGATGAAAAGAATATGGCATTTCGTTTTTTGCCAATATTTAATAAACTATTAATGTTTAAGAAATTTCAAAAAAAGATTCTGAAAGAGGAGGAAATTTCCAATAAAAAACTCCTAACTCCCGGAACTCTATCTCCATTATTTATAATTTTAATTTAACGCTGAAAATAGGTCTGCGCGTGACATTTTTAGGATGCGCGCGTGGCGTCAAAGGCGAGTACGGCACATTAATTAATTTATTTAAGGTATTGAATTTTTTTTTTAAGTTTGAAAAAATTATGGTGTGTTCTGAACACTATAATTAATTTATTCCCGTTGGAAATTTTACTTAAAGTTAATTTTTCAACAAGTTAAACAATTGTTAACTAACGAAATTTTCTCGAACGACCGTCTTAATTGTAAGTGGAAAAAAATGTTTAAATAATGGTCGTAAAAAATTTTCGCTTCGTAGAGCCTTTCTTACATACATACTTAACAAGATCGTGCCATTAAAGTTAAAAAAATATTTATACTTTGTTTATAACAATTTTTTTACTTAAACAACATTACTTGGATTTTTAAGTTTTTGTTTAAGTAAAAAAATTGTTATAAAGAAAGTATAAATATTTTTTTTACTTTTATGGCACGATCTTGTTAAGTATGTATTATTTAAACATTTTTTTTCACTTACAATTAAGACGGTCGTTCGAGAAAATTTCGTTAGTTAACAATTGTTTAACTTGTTGAAAAATTAACTTTAAGTAAAATTTCCAACGGGAATAAATTAATTATAGTGTTCAGAACACACCATAATTTTTTCAAATTTAAAAAAAAAAATCAATACCTTAAATAAATTAATTAATGTGCCGTACTCGCTTTTGACGCTACGCGCGCATCCTAAAAATGTCACGCGCAGACCTATTTTCAGCGTTAAATTAAAATTATAAATAATGGAGATTAGAGTTCCGGGAGTTAGGAGTTTTTTATTGGAAATTTCCTCCTCTTTCAGAATCTTTTTTTGAAATTTCTTAAATATTAATAGTTTATTAAATATTGGCAAAAAACGAAATGCCATTTTCTTTTCATCTTTAATTGTTTATAACTTTTGCAATTTTTTATGTGCTAATACACGCTTTTGGCACATTTTTCTAGACGTCATTCCGGATCCAATGAGCTATCGCACATAATTTTAAGAGCAGTATCTCTATTTTGTACCATTTTCAACTTGTCGACTAGACTATTGACCATTGCTCTGCTTACCTGACCTTTGATTGACTAAACGTTAACCTGTGCAATAATATTGGACTCCTGAGAACCTGTGTTAGAACATTTTGTGCATAATGTCTTCCAGAAATCTCATACACGAAGAACAAAATTAAATTATAATTTTGCATGGACAGGGATTTAACATCAGTCAAATCGCTGAGCTGAGTCCCAAAATAAAAAAAACAATATGAATCACGTTAAAATGTTTAAATTCTTAAAATGGACTTTATAGTCATAAACATAAAGTCCATTTTAAGAATTTTAAATTTTTAACGTGATTCATATTATGTTCTCCAAAAGCGGCTATTTTAGGCCCGCTGGCTAGATCAACGTTTCACCCCCCTAAAGCCCCATTATTTCAAATTTTATCGAAATCGTTAAAGCCGATTTAGAGAACATGCTTACAATTGCCTGTTAAATAGCATGGGATTTCATAAGATTCTGATAATAAATTTAAAATTACTCACAGAAATCATTGAGTTTTTAATTTACAATTACCAAACCAACACACGCACCATTAGTAACGAAAGTCAAATTCTGTTTAAGTTTTTTTTCTAATAATGGCAGTTTGAAAATAACAATAACTCTCGTTCGGCGTGCGTCGGACTCGTCAGTGCGGTGGAACGGTATTGTATTTCATTCATTATTTCTATACAAAGGCGGGGCGGAGCTAGAGAGCGCTTCATGTTGTAAGTGCAAGCAAATATGAGCTTAGTGGTGGTCAGGCGGGAGTGTCCTCGATAGTACAGTGTGTGTGTTTGACAAAAACTCAACCGTCACCGCCACGCACGGCCGGTTGATTGTGTTATTCAATATCAAAATAAACACCCAACATTTGTTATCGTGTATTTTCACGTAAAGATCTTTATCTTACCATAGCAGTGGATCCAGGTGTTAATCCAGCATGATTTTATTGTTTTCAGATGGATTCGACATTGTCGTGAACGACTGCTTTGCCCATAATGGAGCCACGAAGAGAATACAACTTATTGATGAATATGGGTAAGTTGTTTACCTACTTGTATCGACTAACTTACGTTTGGTGATAAGTTGAACATCGCTGGTCGTTAAAACTTAATTGAAGATTGGAAAATATCAGTACGCTGAGTTCTGGTCGAAACTAATTTAGTTAGATAACCTATACGAAAAAGGAAATTACAAAAGTTTGTCGCGGATTGGTTATTGTACCTCTCCGATAGCGTTAACGTTATAACCTTCATTAATTGGTACGTACTGAAACTGAATTTCTGTACTGTCTTCCTTTTGTCACTGATAAACACACGTATCTCACTGAAGGTACGTGATCCCTCGCAGAATATAAAGCTGACTATATGTTACTTATGTGTCCGAAATGATTCCTGAATTCGCCTCATTATCATGTTCCAGTTGCCCAGTAGACGACAAGCTAATCTCCCGGTTCCGCGGCTCGTGGTCGGAGTCAGGCGTTTTCGAGACGCAAGTGTACGCGTATATGAAGACGTTCCGGTTCACCGGCTCTCCCGCGCTGTACATCGAGTGTGACGTTAGGATGTGCCATGGAAGATGTCCGGTGAGTAGATGACAGGATGGTGATGTCCATTACCGATTCTCTAAAGGTTCTGGTTCTGTGGAACCAATTCGGAGAAATTGCGGTCTCAGCTGCGGACACCGTACTCTAACCAGTAATATACTGAACTATCTGTCTGTGTCCGGTGTAAGTCGATAGGCGACATAAATAACCGCCGAGATGTTGGTGATGGCTGAAAATAAAATGCACACCAAACGTGGAGTTGCGGCGTTGTGATGTGTGAATATTCAAAGCTTCTATGGAATACCTATCTACGATTTGTTAAGTCCTAAGTAAGGAATAAGGCCTAAGTTAGAAGCAAGACTTGTCCCACTTTTGAAAGTCTCTCATGAAATGCCTTGCCAAGTGCGCAGATCATGTAGGATCATGACTAAGGGAAAATAGGTTCTCAGTATTTTTAAGGAAAAAAAACTTACCCTGGTACAATCATTTTACTTATTTTTTCCGAATCGCAGTCTCAACCATGCCACTGGCGAAACATGAAGAGCGTAAAGCGACGTTCGATCGAGAGTAAGCCGGGTTTGGACCCAGCGTCCAGTGTGGCGCCGCGACTGTCCGAGAACATATCGTTGTTCCAGTCACTCAGGGTGTTGCAAGAGGGAGAGGAGGATTCGGAGCTTGCTGCCAGCACTGGTGGTGAGTACCTTTCCTTTTTAATACTTACCTACACGCCACTCGTGAAACATGAAGAGCGTGAAACGATGTTCTATCGTGAGTAAGCCTGACTTGAACTGGTTCGATAGTTTTTTATCGTTGGGTTACTTCGCAAGTTCGCAAATGTGAGTTTGTACTTTAACTTGACTTACCTCAATTTGTCTCTGATCTCAACTGATGTTAAAACAAAGTCTTGTATTAATTAGTTAAAGTTCTTGACCTCATTTCTTAGTTTATTTTATTTATTGAGGCACACTTACGAAATATTTACAAATATTGTCACAATTAATCATTACTTTTCTGTGTTGTGTAAATAAATCACATAGAACTTCATCTTATCACTTGCACAACATTCTCAATAAAAGGTGTCCAACAAATAAAAAAAAACATTAATTTGAAAACTACATAATTAACATTATCAAATCGATAAAAAAGAAACAAAGCTAAATACATTATTGGATTAAGTAAATCATGTCATAAAAATTTAACAAAAATAAAAAGTAAAACAATCATCGTTAGTGTGTCAATAGTTTATTCTTTCGCACTTATTTTTCCATCTAATCTAAAAGACATTCAAATGTGAGAGACTAGCCTATTATATTCAGTGAAACAATACCAAACGTACTAACCATATACTTTTACATTTCTAGTTCCTCCGGAAGGTCAAACCTGTATGAAGACATCAGCACTATCAGCCATCATGGTATCATGTGGAGTACTTATAGCCGCACTCTGTGGCGGAGTCCTAGCAGCCGCACGGGGCTTCAGACGCAGGGAATCAAGGGCACCCCTCCACGCGTACGTCCCTCACAAAGGACGGATCAAATAAGTTCTAGAATATTCTAAGTTATATACTTCACTATTTGTTAGTTGCCGAGTGACAAGACATGACTGTTGAAGGATTTCAAAGGTAGTGTTGATTATTATGATGCCAATGATCATAGCTAGAAGTAGTGTTAGTTTGATGCTGATAGCACAGAGGTCTACATAGTTGTGGATAGCACAGAGGTCTACATTACATGCTGTGACCATAGATCCTCGATGCTATTTTATAAGTGGCCGAAACTCTGGATTGTGAAATGTCATTATTCAATTTCATCTTACGGGATCTCTAACTAATAAATAAAGCATACTGAAGGAGTACGAACGTCGTTCCACAGAAACAAACGACGGACCAAGTCGACTGATTCACGTGAACTTGTTTTAGTTTTTCTAAGGTCTTATCCAATAATATTAAAAGTCGGTGAATGAAAAATTGACAATATTTCGAAATTAACGAGCCATTGCATAGAGCAGAATTACATTTGAGTTTATTAAGCTTAGGGCCTTGTAACTCGTACCAAAACGTAGCTTTGTCAATGGTGCCTTTTTAACGTTTGGTAAAAGTCGTTTGAAGATTTGCATTACAAATATTTAGATGTATAAATTAGAGTAAGTAGTTATTTAATTAATTTATGTTCGTTATAATACTTGGGACAAATTGCGAGGATCTATATTTTATGACATTTAAAATATACCTCCTCCGTTTGTCCGGCTGGCACTATTTATGTATGCAGTTCTCAAAGTTGTGATAAAATAAGTATTAAATAGAGTTAACTACATAATAAATTTATTTGTAATACAACGATGCTTATTTTTTATGTTTTAAGATATATTGTATTCAGTATTGCCAACTTACTAATATTTGTCTTGGAGATATCTATAAAATATTTCGAGGGATTACATTTAAATCTGATAGAAATGGGCTACCATTTTTTTTTGCATTAAATATTTCTAAAGTGATATTGACTAAACACTGCTTTTTAAGGAATTAGTTTCTTAAAAGTTATCTAGAATTAACCATATCAAAATAATGTTTTTTACAACACGATTGAAATACTTTACATTTCAATAATTTATTTGGAGAATAACTTATTTCGTATCTGTAAATATTAGCATAGGAATTATTTAAATAGTTTAGTAAAATATTTTAAATTATACTCTTTCTTCTTCCTATTATATGTACGGCGAAAATAAATTAAATGTATCTGAAAGTAGGTACTATATTTATATGTAAAGGTACATTTTAAATGGAACATATAAATAATTTAATAAATCGATATTTGTGATTTATTGGAACTCCAGAATTCCTTCCCTCCTCACAGTTTATGTATCATGGTTGATTGTTTCTGTCATCTACCAGGACAACTACTGTAACCGTAACAGACGTCTTATAGAAGGGCATTTACATGAATATAAAACAAATTAAAATTGTCGTAAATAGCTATAAAAAAAAGTAGTCATTTCAGGTTTAAAATAATGAATTGTTCGTCTTGTACCTTATTACCCCCCGGAAATGCTTGTTTAAAAATTAATGTATGACACTTAAATGACCTTTCAAAATGCCTAGTTTACACTTGTCACGCAAGTCTACAGCTCTGGAAAATGTGATTAAATGGCAGTTTTTCGCAAACATACATCTCGGCATACTGTTCCTCCGCGACTAGAAAAGCATTAGCAATCATCTCCAAATTAATAATGCTTGCGAACTGTTAACACAAAGGCGCCCCTAGTGGCGTCTTTTATTATGTATGACACATAAAATAACCAGTGTTTGAACGATTGACCACTTTCATATTCAATACTTAGGGTAACTCCATACATTTTTGGATCAAGTAAACATTATGTGCCCAAAATACAAAATATTTTGAAGAACTACAAACTGTACTATAGTTATATAATTAACATTATTTTGTGTATTTTATCTATGAGCTTTAATTGCCTGATAATAAAACGATTTGATTAAACTGTTTGGAACTTAGGAGAGATTTAGTTAAAATAGTTGTATAAGATCACAAAATAAAGTATATTAAATAAAAAGAATTGCACACAAATTGTAAGTACAACATTAAAACTAAAAAACAATAATAAACACAAACAATAACAAGAAATCCCAGCAAAAGAAATTCGTTGTACGTTTAAAAAAATATTTAAGTAAATAAAACTTAGTAAATACTTTATCGACAAGGTCATAATATACCAATACTGTCATGATTTGTTCATAAGATTTTATACATTAAAATGATATTACACATCCATCTACATCTTAAGAAAAATAACCTTTGAAAATGCTAATCATTTTCTCGTGAAATTATCCAATGGCGAGATTGACCAAAGTATTATGATATAAATAATTTCACTGGATTGCATAAGATTTATTTAGCGTTTTCCACAGCGGCGGGTAGTTTACGTAGAGTTTCTTCTATATACTTCATCATATCTTGCAGAATTTTTACTTCGCATTGTTTCAGCAGCTTCACATTTCTCCTAAAACAATGATTTTTCTTCTCAATAATATTTCAAATGAAAAAATAAACATTTTATTCTTTTTTAGTTTTGGTGTCCAACCGAATGTCTTGTAGAAGCCTAAATTGATTAATCGGCTATCGTTATTGCCCGTGGCCGAAGCAGAAATTTTAATAATCCTAAGAAATTTAGTTTACACTGTTGTTTGATTTGTTGGTCTAGTGGTTACAAGTGGGACTGCAGACCATGGCGCCCAGGGTTCAGTTTATTTATTAACATAACATAACATCACGCCTGTAATCCCCGAAGGGTTAGGCAGAGGTGTACCTAATAGTACACCCACATTTCGCCAGTTATGTTATGTTGTGTTGTGTTATTTATTAATAATTTTCAAAATTTACATGTCAGGTTTATGTCACGGTTTAGGTTATGGTTTATGGTCTATTACCAACAACGGGGTAGAAATCTAGACTCCGTGGTGCTACTTAGAAATTCCCAGCCAGCCAGGATCTCATGTTGAGCAGTCGCGCTTACCACCACTAGACCAACGAGGCAGTCGTTTACGTTTGGAGTTCGATCACAATGCCCTTTAACTTAGACTAAAGATCATTGTGATGGGAAATTATAACCTTGACATAAGATAACTATAAAATAACTGTAAGTACTTGACTCAATCTACCCTTTATTTTTTTCGGAGGGTGGGATTTCGTCAAATGACTCCTCCCGCTCTGGGCAGAGCGGTAGGGAGTGTCGGACTTCTACTGACTAAAAACCACCCGTGTTCCTTCTTAGCCCTTCATGTCGAGGCCGCGGTATCTCTTTGAAACAACCCGCAGCCCCGACTGGTCTCAATCTACCCTATGAACAGATAAAAATTACATACCTATGGTGTGAATCACCTTCACCGATGGTCATTTCCTTGTAAGAAGCCGCGATGAGCTTGCATCGTGTCAGCAAGTAGGTGTAGGCCCGTCTATCGATGTCAGCGCCGACCACTTCGGCGTTAATCTGGTCGGAGGATACTAGGTCCCCGGGCAGGCCCTGACTTGCCCACTTTGCTAGTTCCTCTGGAATGAAGGAAGTTTATTTTAAGCGTTATATTACGGTATAACAAGTTTATGGTATTTTTTTTATCTTGATTATTGTGGTGGCGGCCCCGATTTACGAACAGTAAGTCGTGGGTTCGAACCCAGGCAGGCGCATTACTTTGTGTAATTTATTTTATCACCGCTGCTCGCAAAACGGTGAAGGAAAACATCCAGAGGAACCGTGTTTTAGAACCAAAAAAATCGAAGACATGTGACATACACCAACCCGCACTGGGCCCGCGTGGGAGATTATAGCCCATCTCTCTCCTAGAGAGGAGGCCTGAGTTCCTGCAGTGGGAACATTATAGGCTGATGATGATTGATTATTTTTAAACCGGGAGGAGCTCGTTGGATAACTAATAACACACAGTTGCTCGGGTCGATCTTAAAGTTAAGCCGCGCTTATCTAGATTCGTCCGTAGATGCCATTCACCCACCATCCATTACATGCCGAGTATCCTCCGTGCTTCGGAAAGCAGTTAGGCTTTTGGTCTCTGCCGGTCTGACTACCAGTCTTCCAAAGGGTATCGTATTACCCAGTTCTACCTGGGTTTTAGAGGTCAGATAGACTGGAATTCGATTCCAACATAGTTGAAAAAAGGCTAGGTAAATGTTGAGTCTAAGATCTGACAATCCGCGCGTTGCCATTTACTTTATGACACAATTATTATCCATTGCATTTTACACGATGTTGACTTCGTGCGAAAAATCTCACTACGTCCCCCACTAATTGGATGGCGCTAAAGCAAAAAAAAATGATTTTAATTACATGGGAAACTACTTTTTCTATTAACGCCATGAAGAAAACCTAGATAATAATGCTGATGTTTATCTTGAAATGTTATTGGCCAATATAATCTGTTCATCAATGTGCATTACTTATGCTGTAGCATAATAACTTTTACGAAAGAGTGGATAAAGCAGAGCTTGACCTAAAGAAAAACCCGATTACCTCATCTATGCCTGTATGTATGGAAGCGCTTTCATCGACTCACATATAAACCAGTCGTATTGATGGTATAGTCCACTATGTTCACCTGGGTGATATCACCCATGTAAAATGAGGATACCAGTAATTTAGTCCGTTATGTTCACCTGGGTATCATGGATCACCCATTATGAGTTATAAGGGTGACAAAAAAAAATCTAATTAGTCCGTCAGATAGATTTCCAAAAAATATTGGACACATATTTTTTCTTTTTTCACGTAAACAAAAAATTAAGACGATACATTGCTTCGAAAAGTCACGTATCCAGATAAAAAAAACACGTATCCAGTATTTTTCGTTAATCTAACAGACGAACTAAATATAGGTAATCATATTTTTTTAGTCAGGAAACATCCCTATTGTTATAGTTGATTTATGCACCTATTACGTTCATTTGTATAATTTTATTAATGCGCTGTTATTGCGATGTAGCGGCTTTGCCACTGTACCTTAACCACTCACTACACACTACACAAAAGAAGTGACATGCAAAAATAAATGTTACTACAATGATTCAAAACTCTGTTTTAAACGTCATAAATCATTAATCAATATCTGCTCTCCTCTCCGAGCCGGTCTGTGTGAACGGACACTAAAGAATAAATTACAATAGGCTACTTCACTCACCCTGATTCATGTTAAATATCCTTATAAAGGCAAGTAGCTCGGCGGATATAGGGTTGGCTCTTTGGTACAAACTGAACTGGCCCACGCCTGCCAGCCCTAACTTGGTCAGTAGGGACACTTTCGTCTCATAGAGAGGGTCGCTTGAACTGACGCCCAGCGAGAGCGCAAGACTGTCGTTTTTGTTGTTGTTGTATACGAATCTGGAATGAATAGGAGAAGTAATTAGGTATGGTTGAGTAATTCTTATTCTTTAACAAATAACTATCAAATTTTCAAATTGACAAATTGTCTGCACAAATCGATGGCGAGCTGAACCCAGAATTGGGTTTTCATACAGCAAACGTTACTTCGATTGCGAGTTTTGCAAAAAAAAAAGAAATGATGGCTATGTTCATAAACAGTATTAGTAAAAACTTCAGCGAAGCTATAGGATACATAACGATGATTTCAGCAAAAATTAGACTACACAAGAAGCGAAATACATTTGAAATCCCAATGAATTCAAACAGTATCTCAATCAAATACGAGAGCCAGATGTGTCAATTGAATCCTAAGTGCAAGTCACCCAAGCCGAACAAAACGGTAGCAGTCGCGTCATATAACTTGAGCTTAGTGCTCTAGCGATAAAGTTGAAAATCTATTTAAGATATTTGACAGAATGTAGTAGCTTGATGTACAACGGTAACCCAGAATTGGATTATCTTACAGCAAACGATACTTGGATCGCGAGATTTGCAAAAAAGTATATATCTATAAAGGTAAACAGTACATTTACATTTAGTAAAAACTTAAATTAGTAATCAACGAAGCTAGATAGATATATAAGGCAGCAGCAAAAGTTACACTACAAAAGTAGCGCCACACATTTGAAATCCCAATGCAAACAGTATCTGAATCAATTACGAAAGCCCAGATGTGTCAATTGAATCCTAAGTGCAAGTCACCCAAGCCGAACAGTACGGTAGCGGTCCGTGTGATATAACTCACAACTCACACAAGCCGTAATGAGTTGCGCAAGAGTTATGAATCAGGAACATCGGATAGCGTTGCATGCAGATTTGGTACTATTTCATTACAAATGCATGTAACATAGGTATGTTATAACCTTAGTACGCATAGGTTTGGTTTAATTTCCTGTTTTGGTGGTTGATGGGTCGTAGGACGGTTATGAAGAAAAGGAAAACCCAGAAAAAGATGGTTAGAAGATATAATAGCTGAAGCAGGAAACGAATGGAATAAAAAGGCAACAGATAGAGAGGCCTGGAAAAAGCTGGAGGAGGCCTATACCCGAGAAGGGGTTCCGATCAATGAGAGCAGCATTGATAATAATGCTTAAAACAAATAATTTTAACATGATATGTTAAAAAAATGAATATATTATATTCATTTTTTATTTTTAAGTTATTAAGTACAATATTATTAGAATTAATTTTATATGTAATGGAAAACTTTTATTAGTTTATAGAATTTTAGATTTACTTATGTACAAAATTAGTGAAATCAATTTTATTTACATTTTTATAGATTTTTAGTTTTTTAATTTAAAACAATATTATTGAAATCAATTTTTTTTTGTATGTAATTGAATAAAATGAAGTTGGAGCTGATAAATTGGAGAGGGATTATTAGAGTCGCAAATTCAGACACATCAGTGCAACTTTGCTCTACTAAAGGCCGGTTTTTCAATCGTCAGTTAACTTTTATCTGTCGAATAAGTTGACAGTTTTTGTAAAGACAATCTGTCAAAACATCACATTTATTCCTCAGGTAAAAGTTAACTGCGATTGAAAAACCGCCCCTAGGTGTAAAATATTCTATTTTAACCAAACCCAGGCCGACCGTATAGCATTGATGAATCATCATAATATGTCTAGCCTTTTCTAACTAGGTTGGGGTCAACTTCCAGTGTAACGGAATGCAGCTGAATACCAGTGTTTTACATTGAACGACTGCCTATCGGACCTCCACAACCCAATTAGTAAAGGGTAATATGATACCATAGCATTCAGCATTGATGAATATACAATTTATTTGATGCCGCCAAAATAAAAATAACAAGTGTCTACTGACTGCCTCGTTGGTCTAGTGGTCACAAGCGCGACTGCTGGGCATGAGGTCCTGGGTTCGATTCCCGGGTCGGGCAAAGTGTTATTGGCCTTTTCCATCAGGAATTTATCAGTAACAGCTACGGAGTCTGGATTTGTGCCCGGTTGATAGCAATAGGCTCGCCCCCTATTACATGGGACTTAAACATAACTGGCGAAATGAGGGTGTACTATAATTAGGTATACCTCTGTCTAACCCTTCGGGAATTACAGGCGTGATGTTATGTATTACTCAATAATTGGCGAAGTAAGCAAGCAGCGAGCAAAGATATATAAGCCACAAAACACAAATAGATAAAGTTTACAAATTTACCCATTGTGCAGGAACAGATCTGCGTTAGGCCGCGTCCCGTAGAAGATGAAGATCTGCTCGCCGGGCTTGAAGTCGCGCAGCGCGTAACACTCGCCGCGATCCAAGTCTTTGTTGAAGTTTGTTGTTATCTGCCGATATACAATACGACTTAGGTGTACATTAGGTTTTTTTTTGGGACAAGCGCGCCACACTGTTGCCAAGCAAGTACTTCTCCTGAAAGCCAGAATTAACAGTGGTGACCACCAGAAAAGCCCCGAGACAATGAAGCTCGATGAGAACCTACTAGATTTTAATCATTGTCACATTTGCAAGCAGCACCAGTCTCAAATAAAACTGTGACTGAAGCGTGATATTCGCAAATTGTCATAGCTTTGTAATGCTTCTGATATAATGGGATGTCATCTATTGTAATTTAACCAAATAATCAACAAACAGTCATACAATGTAACATGTTATTTGATAATAGACCATCATTCTCTTGATACAATAGGGGATCGGACTGAGTCAAAAAATATGATTCTAATTAGTCAGTCAGTTAGATTATCGAAAAATATTGGATACGTGTTTTTTGTTTTATCAAATTAATAAAAATTGACGAAGATAAAACGCTTTAAAGATCATGAGTCGGGGGGTGTTGTGACGTCATTTGTAGGTAAAAAATGTACTGACATGAGACGTTTTCGAGGAGTTCACGAGTTTTCGAAGCACTGTATCGTCTTTATTTTTTGTTTATGTGAAAAAAGAAAATATATATGTTTAATATTTTTTGGAAATCTATCTGACGGACAATGTTTTTTTTTTGTCCGATCCCCTATTCATTAGGGGTCAGCGCAGCTTCTTTCATACCCGTATGACTCGTTATCTCATCAGACACCTTATTTCTTGCTATATAATCCTTAACACAGTCCATCCATCGTTTCTTTGGTCTTCCTCTACATTCTAGGTTAGGATACTAGGTTACATCCACAGAACAGATAAAAGAGGTAAGAAGGGCCTTGTGGGCGGGGCAGGCGCGCCGCACATATGAGCAAACGCTCATATTGTCGACAAAATTTGATTTACCGGCCAACAATCGCGCTCATATTGTGACAGCGTACGAAGCTCCGCGAAAAAAAAAGAATTATGCCATCTTGCGCTATTATAATGTGTCGGAAAAGAAGCCAGGGTGTGTAGTGTGCCTCGAGAAGGGATTTCTTATCACCGTTAAGTCCAAATACCTTAAAATACAAGTAATATTTGTAATTATTACAATAGTATTATGTAGTTGGTAGAAAAAATGATACTGTCGCAAGCAGATAAAACATTATGTACATTGCTTGCAATACGTGGGTACCATCTTGTACTGCGTGGGCGATTCAACCCATCACACAGCCGTCAACCAAGCATTCTGTACAAATATGGGTTTGTGATGCTGATCGGTTGTCGTGGTATCGACAACGACGAACGATTAGCACAACTTAAGTGTAAAGCCGCAGCCGCAGTGTGTGTGTCTTTTTAAGTGTTTCTCTTGTTTTCTTTTTTGTATTTTTTTTATTATTAATTTCTTGTCCTGTGTGAGACCAATAAATCATTTTTCTTTCTTTCTTTCTAACTTTTCAGGCTCCACTTTCAGACTTCCTCTTATGTACTCCTGAGAGCATCAGTACTTATGACAGGAATATTCTTTCAGACGATACATTTCAGTTCAAGCCGACTTATTACAAAAGAAAAGCAAGTCAAATTTAAGTTACGTACAATGCAAGAGTTTCTTACCGGTGAAAATTAAATTTTCGTACCAACACATCGGCCAATTATTTTAAATAGATGGTAGGTAATTACTTTCTTACGATTCTTCTTCGTAACATCAATCACAGGTTTTCATTGCAAAATTGATGTTTCCAGCATTTGTTAATAGAAAGTCTATGAAGTGTTCACTTTCAATCAATTAATTATAAAACGCTGTTATTATCTTGACATATGGTGAAAGATAAATAAGTAATTGATGGGTATTGCTTACATGATGGATACACGTAACTTTACTATGTGAGTAGATTAATTAGAGAGTATGATACTAGGTTACATCTATGGCAGTCATCGCTGCAACGCGGTCATCGCGCAAACACAAAAGATGTAGAACTTAAACCTTGTCATTAAATCACTTTACTAAACAATTCCAATAAAATCACACTAATATTATAAAGGCGAAAGTTTCTGTGTGAGTGTGTATGTTTGTTACTCTTTCACGCAAAAACTACTGAACGGATTTGGATAAAATTTAGTTCACAGATAGTTTATAACCTGGATTAACACATAGGATAGTTTTTATCCCGATTTTATCTTTCCGTGGGATAATTTTCGAGTTGTAGCGGGCGAAGTCGCTGGCAACAGCTAGTTAAACTTATAAGTTTTTAAACTGACTTGAGTGACATGGTCACTCAAGTCAGTTTAAGTAACACTTGAAAGGGGATATTCAATTACCATGTTTATTATTTGTTTTGAGTTTTCAGTATTTCAGCACTGTTGCAAGCGCTATGATCGTGGATAAACTAACATGGATGACTGTCAAAATGGTAAACACACTACTATAAGTACAACTCATAATAAAACTTAGCTTAGGTGAAAATATGGTACAGTCACATGTAGGGGATATCAAATGACTTAGAATTTTTAGTTGTAAAATATGCCGGTTTCCTCATGATGTTTTCATTCACCATTTTGACAGCAATAGTGAAGAAATAAATTACACGAAGTAAATTTCTTTTCTCAGTTTGAACTCCCAACTTACAACTCGTAAGTTAGGGCGATTATCACTGGACCACTAGTGCTCCTAACAAAATGTGATCCAACTAGATATAATTTACCTTGCCATGCTCGTGGTTGCACATATCCCAAAGTGGGATGAAAGCAGTTATGTCTTTATTAGCCGTCTGGATGTTGTTCTGCCTCGTCATCACTGTGGACACAGCCCATCTGCAACAATGATCATGTTATGTAAAGATACGCAGAATGTTCATAAAAATGCTCTAGATTACAAACACAGAGAAATGCAAGAATTTGTGGTGTGTGTTTACATTTTCACGCCTTAACGGATGACGCTAAAACATCAAATATTTCGTTGCAAGCAAAACAGTAAAATCCTGCAATATTTTGAAGAATTTCAACTTTTTCTTTTCGTGTCGATTCGATTCGATAATACCCCATAGGGTAATATTTTATGATTTTAACGCAAAGATCTACACGTGATTATCAAGCTGAGTTTTGCATATCTGTTTATAAGCCCGAAAGCAACAAAACAAAACAGTTTCTAGTTCTGACTAGTACGTTGAACAAATAAATCTTCATTAGGAATTCGACGCGACCAACATCTCTCTGCCGTTGCTTAAGACATTTGCTAGGGAAAAAGTGAAGAATTCTTCTGTAATTGCGGTATAGCTGCTTTGCCTGACTAGAAGATGTTATTTGTGATAATATCGGAACAAATCACGCTACATTGCATTGTTTGAGCTGGCAACACACGTGAATTTCACCGGACATGATTATATTGATTTTACAATATTGAGATCGGTTGTTAATGTTAAGTTTTACGTTTTATTGGAATGATTTTATTGCATAACAACAGGCTGTATGTTTTGTGTCGATTGCAGGTATATCAACGCATATCTTACAGATGCGAAAGTTTACCTGTTTGCCACACCAGTTTCTGTGATCTATTTGTTTTTTTATTTGACTTACACACATCCATACATACATACATAAACTCACGCCCTTTTCTCATTTAACTTCTCGTGTCTAAACTACATTACTGAACGTGATTAAATTGGACAGCCTATATTTCATCCGGAATCGCAGATGAAGTGGCGCGCAGCCTGCTCCCACAATTTCTTCCATGTGCTCTTTTCCTGTGCCTGTTTAAACCAGCTCTCGCGAAATGCGACCAGATCATCACGCCACATCTTTCTTTCTTTATCCACAAGCCCTATGAGTGAAGACAGAGAAATCATTTTCATACATTACCCCAGCGAGAGCAATTTCTCATTAACGAATACGTAACAATTTATTTACATATGCATTGCCCGCGTAACAACAAACAATAGGTGCTGATTGAAACAGACTCTTACTTTCAAACAATTACAATTTTCACTCTTATAACACCTGTTTACCTATTGTCTCAGACTGTAGTCTATGAGAAAAGACTTTCGGGTTATCTAACTCGACATCTCACGTACTTCATTAAGTCTTGTATTTTCACATAGAATTATATTTTTATGGGTTTTATTAAAGGTCGGATAGATGCTCGCAACTTTCACAATAGAACGTTGTTAGTACTTAGTGAAGAATTTATAAACAAGTCTAATGGAAGCACTAAGAACAATGCGGAAGTAGTAGACAAAACATCCACAGTAAATGCCTAAACGTTATTTATGGAACGTGATGTAACATTTGTTGGTGACAGAGTTGTTGATGGTCCAAGAAAAAAACAAACAAACAAAACTTACACATTCCTCATACTTGCGCTACTTTTGCCGTTTTTTAATTGAGATTATGAGAGGTACCTATATCACGTAACTTACCACGAAGAAATGCATTTTAAACAAAATAAATTTTGCAAAAATACCCTTCGGTCTAGACGCGGCAGAAACTCACCAAACTTTCTTATTTATAAAATAAATGATTCATAATTAACTCTTTGAAGCACAAAAACCATGGATACCAAAATAAATTTATTTTGCGACAGCCAAGTGAATTGAGTTGTGGATAATTCCGAAGACGATGTCAAAATAGACGCATTATTGCGAGAGATAGAAAATTTGCAAATTCATCTGCGGTTTATAAATAATAGGAAAACGTACACAAAATGAAAGTGCCATCTTCCAACGAAGCTGGGTTAACGTATTCAATTAGTTGCATAAACTAGCAAAAACAATGGTAATAGACTTGTCGATTTAATAGCGTTTGCGAATAAACCATTTTCAAAAGGAAATAATCTGTAGAGGCTAGCAAATTACATAATAAGGCAAAGAAGCTACAAAATCTAATGAACACAAACAAAAAATTACAATATTCTACAGTCAGCAATCGAACAGTCAAACTACTGACTTTGGAGGAGTAAGATGATGAACCATTTATACAAACTAGTTCGATTTAAATTTTGTTTTAAGCTTCATAATATGACAAGATGTTTACCTATACTGCTTATAGTATAACGAAGAGTCCAGGAGATACACATGTAGTGGGCAAGTAAAATCTAAAGATACAGTAGGTAAACGTAAGATCAGAATACAATCTCCAAACGAAGATGCTAAATATAGAACTTTAGATTATGTCAACAGATTTAGAAAGAATACATTTACCGACTATAGCGTAACGGCCTAGTTTAGCTTTAAATCGAATGCACGATTTACCAATAAACAAACATATTACTAGAAAACACGCAGCTTTACCAATGTTAGGTAGACGTTTGGAAGAAATGGAATTGGGAGCAATCATGTCTGAGTTTGCTTCATAAAAGCAAATTAAGCATACATTGCGTACTCTAACTTTTCCTATTCGATACGATCTATTCTTGAGTAAATGCTTAAGCATATCATCATCAAGTGAATGTATGATGATCCGTACGCGTCGCTCGAGTTATCCGACGTAACGAGCTTTTTGTGCTGTCACAACGATCTCACTAAATCAACGATATTATTATGCCAGTGATATGGAAAGTAAGAGCGGCGCGTGAGAAATCATATGACGTTAACAATGACCCATACAACGTGCGACGAGAAGAGATTATGTGGATCGATAAGCTGGGGATAATATAGATGAAAATAATGAGTTAACATAAATGAATATCATCCATAACCGACTCAAATGCGAGGAAAATGTCGTGAGGAAAGCTGGAATACGAATGAGGATGGCTGTAAAGGTATGGGAAGACCAAAGAATCAATCATCCATCTTGGATGCAATGTGTGAAACCTAATATACCTAATTAGAACAGGCGAGACTACTGAGACGACAAGTAACAGAGAGTAACAGGGAGTATTATTGGAATCAAATATAACAGCTCACAACTTGGGACCCAGTAATATTAATGACAATCCGTGGTGCTAGGCAACTGGGCCTATCCCAGTTGTATACGTCCCTGTATGCCTATTGGCCTTGTTCTGTTCTGTCTCCTGCTGATATGGAGGGAAGTGGAAATTATGTTTTTCCTACTCCTCCGCTATTCTTTTCTGATTAATTTCGTTGCGGGATCCAAGACAGTTAAATCGTTTCCCTGGGACTTCGTCGAGCTTCATTGTCTCGGCGCTTTTCTTGTGGTCGCCACTGTTTACTTCTTCTTTCCAGCAAAAAACACTAGGAAGTGTCGAAGGGTGGGCGTTTTGGGGGACTGTCACTTGTAAATGAGTAAAGTAAAGTAAAGTAAATTTTGACGTTCGAAAAGTGCTGATTATCAGCCTAGTTTGAATAAATGAATTTTGATTTTGATTTTGATTTTGTTGATTCTGGCTAACAGGAGTTACAGTGGTTTGGGAATAGTGTGGCAGGCTTGTCCCATTTAAAAAAGTAACAGAGAACCATGGAAGAGAAAAACATGCTGCACCGACTCCAATAGGACTCGATAAGGCCAGTTGAATGATAAATGGATTCATATGTCCTAGAAAATAAAGTCTTTGTCTTAATTTTTCTTCTTCGACAAAATATTTTTCTTATAGTAGTTATATTAGGAGTATTAGGATCTAATATCTCGGCTTGAAGTTTTTGTTTTAATTTCCATAGTTACTGTCAACAACCTCTGTGGAGAAATCAGCAACAAAAATTATACGGAGTTTATAAAATGTACCTAACATTTTATAAATTGCACTATTGTCACATTCAAATTCCCATTGTCTAGATTTACACAATTTTAAAAGCTGCAAACACATCTCACACAGCAATGGCTTGAATATTCACGAAGTCATGAGCATAACATACACAAGTGAGAAGTGACGAAACCTAATTGGGGTAAATACAAAGTTGCAAACCCAACCGCACTCATCACTTTATCAAGACTAGTTACGTCAACTGTGTCATTCGTCTTCTATTTTTGTAGTTACACAACTTTTAGCGGATTATTGCTAGAAAACAGACGAGAGAAATGTAGGCGTGCAAGTGGGCGTGAAAAATGCCAATTCTTACTTTGTCACGATGTTACGCGGAACAACTAAGCATAAGTAGGTAGTAAGGTATTTAGCCAAGACGTTTACTTAAAGAAAGAGGTAAACAAAAAACGGTTTTCGTACGACACGGAAGTTTTTGACGACCGATAAAGTGTGGATCGTTCCTAAACTACCGTAAGTAATTTTCTTAAATAAAAAGTGTCGGAAGTAAGATGCGTGTAACAGTTAAAGATGATTTAAAATGCAATTAAATGTTATGCCAGCAATTTATGTAAGTTTGAACTACGCAAGCATGATGTACTTGGGAGTAAGATCGTGTTTGGGCTTTTTCCGATGCGTATTACTGATTAATTGGTTACGGTGGGTAGGTAGAGCTATACGCTCACGATTCTGTTTCCGAAAACCCTTTTTCCTTTTATCAGCGTACTTAAAATTAAAAATGTAATCGTTATAAAATCTGTCATTTTTCAGAAGGTTATTGTTCAATAATAAGAAACAATGAGAAAATAAAGAAACGTCTGCCAGTTTTATAACTATATTTGACTGCAGGAGAATAAAATCAGCTAGATCTCTCAGATCATAGATCTAGAAATTCATGACCTTTGTCAAAGTAGGCCAGTTGAATAATTTTGATTCACGTTTCATATTTCGCCTGACTGTAGCCGATTCTGAAACACTGAAAGATACGAGAAACCCGGAGGAAAATGTGTTGCAGTATGAGAGAGATTTATCAAGCATTCGATAGGAAAGGAATCCAACAACTCTGCCTGATTGATTTCGGAAGAGGAACCTAAACGAGTGCAAACTATGTTTACACATTATGCATATTATTAGATATAAGTAATTGATTAACAAACGACGCTAATTCGCGCATGTGATCGTCACGGGCGGCAAGGCGGCGCGCGCATTCCGCCGGGGAGGCGGCGCGGCGCGTGCGCACATTCCGTTTCACATAATACTGTGATTTGCCATCTTTGCTACATGGAAATTAAGGGAGCTTGGAATCTATTAGATGATGGATACTGTTATTAAATTTCGTTAAGTCGCGTTCCTCCCTCCTCAGTAAATTTAATTTTCAGATAATTTTTACGTGCGGATGTTCAAACAATATGGCAACACAATAACGCTGACCAGGGTTTAACAGTTGACTAACTGTTTGAATCAACCATCTGATTGAAATGTGAGTGGAACCTTATACTTCACCGTAAAAGGTTTTCCGTGCAGAAAAAGAAGAGCTTCTGCTTAAGGGGTATTCCGCGAAATTAAAATTTTCTTACGTTTTTTTCAATAGTGTGATTTGCTCCGTGATCCACTGCTCTGTACAAATTTTTGCATGTGCCACGTTTTTTACCAACAATCATTCCGACACTGCCAAAAGAGTTTGGCAGTGTCGGAATGATTGTTTTTACACAAAAAACAAACACTACTTTTAAATTTTTTCAGATAGAAGGTTGCCTCTTCAGTTTTAGGATTGCTACGTCTTAAAAGTTCAAACGACAAGGCGGGTAGAGGACACTGTTGCACTGCAGGTAAAACCTGGATGAGACTAGCACAGGAGCTTGCGGATTGACACAATCAATAGAAGATCCAGCTGTTTATGGTAATGAAAATGGGTTAATATCTTTCTGCCCGCCTAGCATGCCACCGTAGAAACGGGTTTTGTCGACGAAAGAATCGACAAAATGACAGATTGTAGCAAAATTTAATGTCAAATTGTATGGAAAAAGCTTTGTTTATTCTTGGTAGAATAGAGATAGAATCGCCATACTACGCGTGCTGGTCTTAGTGGAGTTACAGAAAGTTAAGGCTTGTATTCACGCCAATGACCTTGTGCATACAAACTACCCCTCTCGGTCGTAGATACGGACTTTAAACGGACGAATTTTTTATTTATTATAATTAAAATAATACATGTTTTTAAAAAGTAACAAAACCAAATTATTTTCCTTTGTATTTCAAAGCAGTAGATATTTTTTTTTATATTATTTTGTTAAAAAATGAAGGAGTAAAATGGTTCCATTCAACGATTTGGAGGTGATTTTGTGGATTTTTTTTCTTATTATGTGATACCGATACAAAAATTATGACTAAACCAAATTACGTGTTATATCATGTAGATTACTAACAATTTTTCTCAGATGTAATTTCTCTGTAAGTGCCGGTGAAAAACTGCTTCATCTCCACGCTGTTTTTAAGCTTTTTCGAGAGAGGAGCCTTAAAATAGAGCTTTTACAAATTAGATCTAAGGGGCACAGCTAAACTTATATCCAGAAACACGAAAAATTACGAGAGGTGTACGCTATTCCTTGTTCTATATCATACAGACGAGACAAATAGATATCAATCTTATGCAATATGCATATGCATATTCGAGAACACTACTTCATGGTAAAAATATCGGCGACAGGCCTGAATAGGTTTTATCATTGTTTCATGGAACGTTGCAAACGCGTATGAGCTATGTTGAAAAAACACAAAATGTACATGTTGTTATTGAATTACAAAAGAAAAGTAAAAATTGCAGGAGCGCTGTGCATTGGCCATTTGTGTGTTACCACTCGAACGCGCTGAGCCGCCGCGGGCTAACGTGTGCCGCCAACCGCCATCATCACTTTCACGTTCACAAATAAAAAAAGCGCGGGAAACTTCGCGAGAAATCTATCATTTTTTTTCAAATAATAACAACCAGTAATATAATTGCCTACTTGAGATTCAACTGCCGCGACATTAGATTGTTTACAAATATACAATCATGATGTGATAATAAAACGAATTCAAACGTTCGATAGCCAGAACCGAGTGCACGCGTTTTTTGAAAAATAGAAAAGAGCCGCACGGGAATTTCGCGGGCTTCGTTTTCTTCATTTTTTTCTTTCTTTATCTTCGATTCTTCCGTCTTTTGGTTTCTGAGCTTCGTTCCATTGTGCCGCGACAATTGCGTGAGTTGATACAAACATTTGGAACTCGTTTTTAGTGCAGTGTTTGTGCATCGATTCGTGTGGACGTACTGTCACAGTGCGTTCGGAGTTTGCAATTGCAGTTGCTTATCTGATATAATATGGGTATAATTTGGAGATCCGCCATGCCTTTATTGCCCACGTTGGCCGCTTTGGTGATTATAGTTCATTCTGCTGAGGAAGACTTGGAGACGGAGTACCGACATAGTTTGAGGCCTAGAATATTGGATACTGGAACGCCAAATTACGATCAGGTAAATGTTCATGTATGCTTAATTCTTGAGTTAAAATTACCCTTATCTCAATTCATTTGGGGTCGGCGCAGCATCTTCCATACTTATCTATAACTCGTCATATCATCAGACTCCTCTTTTCTTGTCATATCATTCTGTACACAGTCCATCCATCGTCATGACTTTAAATAACCATAAATAAATAAAACACGGATCTGAAATACGAGATATATTTCAGCTCAATGCTTCCAATTATCTGTCGTCAATAGTAAATAAGGACCTACTTAAAAAACTATTTGTTATTTGAACTTTTTCGATCGTAACTAAATTTTGATCGATTAGTTGGATAGACCAAAGGATGTACATTAAGCACTTGAACAAGTTGTAATTTTCCAAAAAGCTTTATAGGACAGGCCATAATAAGAAGTTACTCCAAGATAGATGATGAAGTAAATCATTATAGTTTTAGATACTGAGATCGGCTGACAACAACAGCGAAAATTAAGTATCTACTCCGAGAAAAATACAAACATCTTGCCATGGTCATGGTGTTTAAAAGTATAGGGGAAAGAGCAGAACACAGAGCAAATATCAGGAAATTGATTTGATTTCCAACTACGCATTCTTTTTGCGGTTGTTTCATAACAATGGTTGTGTACTTTTCTTCTGCGGTTTCTATTTTTACACTTTTCACTTCAAGGTAAAAAAATATACCAAACAAGGCTGTAGTAAACCTGCAATTATCCGAAACGTAAAGGTATAAACATTTACGTTTCGGATAATTGGTAAAACAAACAGTCGATATTCTTTGTACTTACGTCTAGCACAAATCAAGATGTTAACTGCTATCGACTTTCATTAACAATTTGTTAAAGGCAGAAACAAATAAAGGAATATTTACATTAGGGATCAGTACACGCGCCTCAAGTACCGATAGGCTTTGACCATATTAGCTGATAAATTAGGACAGATACAGAACTTAAGTAACTATACACTTGCACCTAGTCTTTGCATGGTTGGGATGTAAAAATCGGGATTTCAAATTGTTCTAATTACTTTAATCGGAGAATCAAAACCATTTTAGGCAATACAATGCGTGGACCAATTCTCGGAGGCTAATCTATAAACAATGACAAATTGTGTTGACCTCCTTTGTGCATTCAAAGCCAATACTTACGTCGAAGCGAAATACAAAAGAAAAATTAAAGCAAAATAGTTCTTGCAATACAAACAATCGAAACTAATCAAGATGATAACAAAGAGAAATCTGTAATGAAGAAGGCACAGGAAGTTTACGAAGTCTAGATCAAGAGTAGACAAATCTAGAAACTGGTCTAGAAATCAGGGAGGAGCCAGGAGTAAGTGGAGCGTGGTCGGTTGTCCGCACATCAATTAAACAATTGACGACGGGTGCAGATTAAGGCCATTGGCTGTTGGGAACAGTGCTAGGACTTTCATGTCTGATCGAGGTAGTAATTGACACATTGATTGACAGCCACTAGTGATTGAAGTGACTGTATGCGTGTGGATAGATTTTTTTAACCGATGATATACGAATTCAATGCACTGCAATGTCGTTGCTTGCAATGTATTAGCTTTTTGCTGTCTCTTCCTATTTGGTAGAAACTGCCGCTGTATACAGAATTGGGTTTGATAAATTACTGGGACAAAAAAATCTGAATGTGTGTCCTATACAGAATGAAGAACGATCAGATGACCAAGCTTTATACAAATATGGTGTAGAAGTAGATACAGACTCGTTCGAAGATAGAAACTTAGTCTCAGTTCAGTGTACTTTATGTTATCTTGTAAATTGGTCCAGTGGGTACGGCACGCATCGGGCCGTGATATTATGCGATCATAATTAAAATTCAACTGTTTTACCGACAACGTCACTGGCTAACACAATTAATCGAATTAATAGCGGGTGGAGCCAAGAACAAAAGTAATTTTTGAGAGCAGACTATGTGGCTTATTTATTTTCAAACTGACAGATGAAACGATTTTGCTTTAAGAAACCGGATAATAAAAGGTAACCGATTTAAGGGGTCAAGAGGTCAAACGCGTTAAACTTTTGTGCTGACCTCGTCGTAGAACCATCATGATCACGAACCAGTGACGCTTGGTACATGAACAAGTAAATGCCATAGATGTCGCCTGGATTATTTTCAATACAATTAGACAAAAATAAGGCCTATAACAAAAAGCCAGAGAAATAAGTATTCAAAGGAAAAAGGAAACAGCAAAAAAACAGTCTGACCACACAAAACTGCAGCTCAAAAGTCATTCAAAGTTACATCACCAATATCCTTAAAAAATCAAATATCGCACTTTCTACGATAAAACATGCACTTCAAATATTCATAACATAATATTATATTACCATATTACGTCTTAACGACCTGCATTAACATAAGTCACATAGTGTATAGCTGTTGATTCAAGTTCGCAGACCGGTACCACGCTGCTTTCAACTTTCCTTGCGGGCCGCGGTTATAACATCGTTGTAACAGCTTTCTTTATTCAAAGATGAGATAACTAAGTTATATTTGAACAGATGTATTTCACGATGATTTGAGATTTTTTAGCACATATGTGTTCAGCTTTATTAGTACTCCTATAAGTATCTATCTATAACTTCCGTGATATAGTATTCGTTGCATCATTTACAAAAGATGCAATGATATCTCTGAATAAGATGCTACGAACAAAGAATATGTTTTGAATTAATAAGTCATTGTTATTAATTGAAAATTGAAATCCTTTAGTCTCATGCATGATCAAGTTTTTATTGCACATCATGACTTGAATGTTAAAGAAGCCTAGTATGGAGAAGAAATCAATCTTGGCAATCCCGTTTTCTCAGAGAGACGTAATAGTTTTCTATGTAATCACTGTGAAGACAAAAGTAATGGAAAACGGGACTTTATGCATGTTAACTAGCTTTTAGATCATTACCAATCTATCAACAACAGTTATACTGCAGACACTAAAAGTAAAACAGTATTGTACATTGAAATGAACATTTGTCTCGTACGAAACAGGTTTTTCAGTAAGTACTTTTTCACTACTTGGTTTCTGACTATAAGACTTTTTCTGTTTTATTGAGAGAGTGCGGCCATCATTATTATTATGGAGCGATAATTTGATGCAAAGACAATCCTGACTCTAGGCAAGATCTATAAACATTACTTATCCTGTGAAAGCACGGGCAAAGGGCATAGACATCTGACAGTGGTGCACTTAGCTAAAATAACCACTGCAACCCCTGAAAAGCAGAGTCAACAGTGGCGACCATCAGAAAACCACCGAGGCAATGAAGGTCGACCGGAGTCCTAGAGAAACAATTTAATTGTCTTGGATCCCGTAAAGACACTAAACAGAAATTATTTGCGGAGGAGTGGGAAAAACAACCTGTGAGCCAACAAGCCAAGAAACCAAGTCATGTCTGCTAAGTCACCTGTATAACCTCAGCCTGATATATCAGTGTCGATACAGGTTTACGATCGTTTCAACAACAAATTATAATTTAGGCAATCCGTACCTGTTATGATTCAGTAAAAAAACAATTCATATGAATTATTCTTTAGCTTCCTTTAAAGGAATTTAATGTCGAATTGCAGCTGTCATGAATATGTATCTGAATTGTAATAAGGGGTTGTCTGGTTAACAAACATTAATTTAGCTTGACTTTAAAAAGTATGATCTAGTCTAATTGCCTTTTTAAATGAATGTCTAGGTTTAAAAAATATTACTAATTAATTTGACGGTTTTGATATTAAAGACAGATATCGTTTAAAACTAATAATCAAATTAATTAAAGGGGTTTGAATTTTTTTGTATGGTAGCTGGCCTATCGACCCACCGCCATTTTGATTGTTTTTCTAAATCGCGGCCCTCGATGAAAGTGGTATGTATGGATAGAGGATATATAGACGAGAAAAAAAATGTCATGTAACATGTTATCGAAAGCTCTTGTAGTATTGCATTTCTGAGAAATTTTTCATCGTACTAATAACAATATTAGGAAAACAAAACTCAATAAATTAAACTAAATAACACTGTCACCAAGATAGAGAAGTATGGAAGCAGAAGACATGCTGCCGACCCCAAATTAATTAGGGTAAAGGTAAAAGAATGATAACGACCAGTATAACCAAAAAGAGCACAAGTATTATGAAAGAGTTAAATAATTTGGTGCCGTGCGAATTATATTCTACGGTATGGTGTATGAGCTGGAATTACGAGTTATCCATTCTTGGTAAATGCTGCACCTAATAATTTATTAAATATCTAATGGAACGTCGTTATAGCAGTTAAGGCTATAAAAACGTAAGGAATGCTAGTGGTTTCTAAGTGGAAAAGTGAGAGAGAGAGAGAAACAAGTTTTATTGTTTATAACTTTTGTGTTTGGCTGATTTTGGTCTTGTTTTTAGTTTTTATCATTATTTTTATAGTATTTTTACATGGAAAATTTATGCATATTCCCTATTGAACATATGAGAAAGCATACGCCTGAAATATAACAAAGTGGCTATAGTTTAGCTAAGGAAATTCAAACAGAACTTAAGTAACAAGTTTTTAAACTGACAGGGTCACTAACATAAACATAAACACAAAAAACGGAATATTTACTATTTATTTGAGTTACCGATATTTCACCGCTACTGCAAGCACCATGATCATGGATACGGAGTTTATCCGTATCATCTATCATATCCCGTTCGATACCATAATTATCTGTGTTGACTTGAGTAGTCTATCAAATTCTAAATGTAGGACACCTGTCTTATGGGTGGTAGGTAAGTGCAGAACCGGTATCTGTAGGCGTAATTTAAATCAAACGATGCCACTAATTATCATAAAATTACGATATAATATGCGTAAATAGAAAACATGTCTAGCCGGTTGGATGTTAAATCAGTCATGTTTTGACAAATCGTTATCAACCCCAGTCGGATTTCGTGTCTGGCTAACAGCTTAGATCTTATAATCTATACCTACAATGGATTTTGATGCATTTTTCACAATAGGGATGCTTACTGACTAAACAATAAAATTAGTCCGTCTGTTAGATTATCGAAAAATATTGGATCCGTATTTTTTGTTTTATCAAATCAATAAAATTTGACGAAGATAAAACGCGTCAAAGATTTGAGTCGGGGGAGGGGGGTTGTAACGTCAGTCACCGGCAAAAAATGTCATACTAATGTCTTAGAATATGACGTCACACGAGTTTTCAAAGCACTTTATCGTCTTCATTGTTTGTTTACGTGAAAAAGAAAAAATACGTGTCCAATATACACTGGTCATCAAAAAAATCGGCCCACCTGCATTTTTATCGGAGATCACGTTTTACAAACAATTGTTTAAGAACTAACATGTTTGATTAAACTTGTTTATTTACACCAATTTAAGCACAATTAAAACATTAAAATTATAAAAAAAACCACCATTTTGTTTAAAAACAAAAATCGTTAATTTTACCCGAATTTTTAATTAATTTTAAAAACACTGTATTTCTTAAACCTTAAATGTTATGACCACAATTGTTTTAACTTAATACTCTGTATTCCCTCCTCTTGCTCGAATGACGGCCTGCATTCGACGTTTTAAAGATCTTATTAGGATTTTTATCGTTTCTTGAGGAATTCGGGCCCATTCTTCCCTGATGGCGGTTTCCAGGTCTCCCAATGTTGTAGGAGCTGGATTACGAGCTCTAACCTTTTGTTTTAGTGTGTCCCACATGTCTCTATAGGGTTGAGGTCAGGACTTCTTGCTGGCCACGACATAACCCGAATGCCGACCTCTTCCAGGTACTGCGTGACAATGCGCGCTACATGTGGCCGTGCATTATCATGCATTAACTCAAAGTTTTCTCCAATATAGCCGGCATATGGCACCACATGGTCTTCCAGGATCTCTGTTATGTAGCGTACAGCAGTTAAACCACCCCTTCTTAAAAAAAATCAGCTCCGTGCGTCCAGTCAAAGAAATCCCAGCCCAAAACATTATAGAGCCCCCACCATAACTGACTGTTTCTCTTATGACATTACGGCGTCCATCAGAACCGTGTAAAGTCATCCGACTCTCATCACTAAAGAGAACTGACTCCCATTGGCCTATAGTCCAGTTGACGTGATTCCGTGCAAATTGAAGTCTGGCTTGTCGATGAGCTGTGGTCAATTGTGGTCCCGTTGCTGGCTTGTGTGGTCTTAAATTCTGCTCACGAAGTCTCCTTCTTACAGTACTGTCACTTATAGCCACACCCCGATCTTCACGTATCTAAGCGTCGCTGGAGATCAACACCAGAAAGGTGTCGATTTCGTAGAGCTGATACCACAATAAAGCGGTCGTCCCTTTGAGTTGTCACCCTATGTCTTCCAGATCCAGATCTTCTTCGATACTGCCCAGTCTCTAGAAACCTTTGGTAAACTCGCCGAACTGCAGAACGGCTGATATTTAACCTTCTGGGCGCGACACGTTGGCTTAAGCCTTGTTGCAATAAAGCTACAACTTGGGCCGCCTCAGCTTCAGTAGTGTCCATTGTTTTTAGACAGAATTAATCAGAATTACAGCCTCAGTAAATAAACTTAACGTAATTAACAAGAGTTCCCTAGTAAAGTCTGTTTCGGACTGGGAACACAGGTCGAATTTGTCCCGACGTAAACCATCAAATCAACACTCAACAGTATTTCTGTATAAACATTTGATAAGTACCTTCAAGTGCAATAAGATTTACGACAAACAGGATGTCAAACATCATAACTGACCCTTAAAATAAAAAACAACTGTGTGAAACAGCTTACGTGTGAAACAATCGATAAATATTAAACAAAATGTGGGTGGGCCGATTTTTTTGATGACCAGTGTATATTGGAAATATATCTGACGGACTAATTAGATTTTTTTAGTTAACTACCCTATTAAGTTCCACTACCTACAACACATTGAATGAATAATAGGTGAAATGAAGTTTCACGTTTAGTTAGTAGATCACGTAAGATGAAGTTACCAAGTTTCGAAATAGGGTATTATTATTATGTTGTGTTTATTGTGTATCTTGTTTTTGTTTTTTACTTCGATGTAGAATTACATGTAGCATTAAGTACAAACCTCAGTGGTTTAATAATGTTATTTTGCTTAAACAAATGTTAATATTTTTATAAATGAAAAAAAAAAAAATATATATAATATGTATTCCATGAAGTTATACATATAATACTAAAGTAAAAATATGTTTAAAGAAGCCGAAAGGTTGTTGTTCTCCCCGTTAAAGCGATATATTTTTATGTTTTGGCGCATACCAGCGCGATGTTTTGAGTGTGCTACATTGAGTTTTACCGTAGAACGTGATTTCTCACCCAAAAAGTTGTGTAATCGTTTTCCAGCAATAATGTTTGCGTAGGGTTATGTACTTAGTTTGATGTACATAATGCTGGTTGACGGCTTCGTGAAAGGTCCGTTTACACCTTGTATCATCATCATCATCATTCTCCCGCCCTTATCCCAATTATTTTATTTGGCGACCCCAACAACAACATGTCTTCTTCTATACTTCTCTATTTCTCATCATCTCAGCAGTCAGTCAGCCTTTCTAGCCATATCATTTTTCACACAGTCCATTCATTTACACCTTGGTATATTCGTATTAAATTTTAATATAATAAAACATCGAGATTGTTTGCCAAGCCACTAAAACAATGCAAATAGGGGCGGGGAAGTAGTTAAATAAATATAATAGAGTTACATCTTCAAAAACATCTAATCGTTCATCTGACCCACATAACTCGCGTGAGATGACAAGCAATTTAACACTCTACATACTCATTTATTCGTTTTATTCTCTTCCAACACGGAAGACTATTATGTAAATACAGAGAGCAAACAAAATTCAAGAGTAAAATATTATTCGCTCTTACCGCGGAAACATTTAATCAATTACAGCGGAAAATAGCTTATAGTTTAAGTGAATTGATGGCTTAGGAATTGGTTGTAAAGTGCGCGATGGAGGCGTAATCAAAGACACTTTCTATGTACTGTGGAGGTTAGCTGCACGCAATGCCTACCTACGTCCAATACACATCGATGGTTAAGAAAATAAACATTTCCTCAAAACATATATGTTTTGAGTAAATGTTTATTCAAACATATATGTTTTGAGTAAATGTTTATTTTAACATAATATATATTTAGTTACTTCTACTGTATAGTCATGGTTTTAACCGACCTCATAATATTAACTTCGTAATTTATAAACCGATTACAAAAAATACTTTTATGTGAAAGGATATACTCCGATTAATCCCATAGAAATTTCATCAATATCGGCTAAGTAGTTTGGTCTTTTTTATAACTATGTTGAGATAATGGTCATTAATAACTTCTATCTACGATATCAAATTGATTATTACAACAAAAAATGAGTGTAAAAAATAACTTTACTTTCGGAAGCCTGAAGAAGTATTAGGCTATAATTTTGGCATTTTGTTCGACATCCACCATCGCTGAATCGTAATCGTAAACCGAGTGGTTTTTCCCAATCGAATATTACGTGTTATCATTTTATCATTATTAATCAAACAATATTTATTTATTTCAGACATAGATCATAATTTTCTTAGCATGCATACTTAAAAATAATGTTAGTAAGTATGTAAATAATCGGAGGGCAATACACATAACACAATAGATAGGTACTATTATGACTAAATTTAACATCAAAATAACATCCGTGGGTGTTATGTAGCACCATTAACGTTTTTTCTTTACCGAATATTCCAGTATTGTTCTTCAGTTTCACACGAGACTTGAGAATGCACTGACATTTTTTTTCACGATTATCAAACGCATTATTTAGAGCACGAAGAGTCGCATCGTCTTAAATTTACGTAATGCGCAATGCGTGTGCGCGGCTATAAGAAAAATGTGTTAAAATTACAGTGAAAAGTAACGTTACGGCCTTAAGGTTTTATACAATGTTGTACAGAGTTATTATTTTACAACAGTCAGCCTAATTTCTTAGGTTTAACCACTTTCATGACTATGTAGCATTAAGAGTTGAATATAAAAGAATTACGTGACTATATAATTACGGTAGTGTAACTAGTGTGTGATACCAATTACCTAAGTGGATACTTATTTCCTTTTGTAATAGGAACAAGAACACGGCTTAACACTAATTATTTCATTCAATCTCACAAGATCTGAGATAAGACGTTCGATGTTCACAGAGACAGGTGAATGAGTGAGATTACAAAGTCATTCACCTTCAGTCTAACCAATGACCTTTCACTACTACATTTTCCAATCGCAGACGCAACGACCGATGAAACTGTTTGTACAATGATAATTATAAAACAATACAAAAACAAGCGAATTTGTATCGGAATTACTGTAATTGAATACACAATAAGCATTATGAATAAACAATAATGATAATTTGGAGGCAAGTGCGAGTTTGCAATTCCGTACTTATAAATGGCCTAACTTGTTTTGTATGGAATTTGGAACATGACATGTTTAAGAGATTCTGTTCTGTCCATTGATATAAAAACTAAAGATACGGTCGTCCGAACATTTGCTCGACGCGTTCGCCATACAGAGAATTGGTGTAGTCTGCTCGTTAACGTAACCTTGTATAAGCGGCGTGGCATTTTCTAGGTTTATAGAACATAAATAAAGCTTTTAATAAAATTTACGACCGCACCCGAAGAGAGCCGATCGTGGACTAGTTCACTTCGGCTTAGGAAAGACCTTATTGGGACCACGTCTGTGGCGTCATTTTAACATGCCGTCCGCCCAGTCCTTACGCAGTAATATATAAGTCAATGGTTCTGTCTTATTTGTTATGATATGGTCCCGATATTTGATCTAGAGGAAAGGAGAAGGGAATGACTCCATACATTCCTGGGCCCAGGTGTTAACTGAATCAAACTAGCCTTATTTGTAAGAGGGTATAATAACAAGGCCTCACTAAAAATTTGGTGAAATTTGGCTATCCAGGAATCAAGTTATATGAAGTTTTGTAAAAGTAAGGTTAATTATAACATTGTAGTTTTTTATGTTTTTCACGAAATACTCTTGAATGGCTTCGGTTGTGTTATGGTTTTATGCATGGAGCGTGTTTGTATCAAGATCCGTCAAAAGTCCTATGCAAAGCCGAGGTCGTGGGGTTAAACAATAGAACATGGAAAAAAATACTTGCGCACTCAAAACGAGAAAGACAACGAACGAGTGCCATCTGTCAGTCGGTGTCTGTCTGATGTCAGGCAGAAGTATTGCCAGAAAAAAAATAAAAGGAATTCTATTCGCTATGAATCGATTCCACGAAAAAACACTTGTCACTCGATTTTCATACATATTCTGAGATTTTAGCGATTTATTCATAATCGATTACCAGCAATTCAGGCATTACTTAATCGATTATTTAGTTTCATAACTTATTTAAAGTTTTCTCGCTTCCTAGATAGAAACATGGTACCATATTTTGTGATTTCCTTTAGAAAAATATAACGGTTTTTTTAATACATATTTCAACTAGTTAACTGCTGGGCCCAGAAGTCCCCTTCTCCTTTAAGATGGACTGATGGAGGTGGGGTGTAGTAGGTGGGTGGGGTGGTTGAAGCAAGGCATTGATACTTTCATAATATGCATTACTTCTTTGTACTGTTAAAATAAAAACAAAAAATCCGTAAAAATGGGTTTCCTCTTCATATTTCTTTACGGGATACTACACGTATTGTGTGTAATGAAACCTGTCCATTTGCAAACGGATACAAGTTTTTTTTTATTGCGAGTAACGGATCATTTCACTAAAACAAAAATAGTTTCTCAATGTTTTAAATAAAAAATCACCGATCAATGACAGGTAGAAGTCATGTGCTAAGCTGTTGACGAATCTAAAATAGATCAAAATGTACAACTATTGTTATTATATCTTTAACCAGTTTTCTTTTTCAATTTTCAGCCATGGAGAGTAATGGAAGCAGATCCACCGTTGCAAGAACAAAGAAATACCGACAATTGGGATAAAGATTCACCAGACGAAGTTCCTAAACGTCGCCGACCTGGACGTAAACGAAAACGTCGTCCACAAACAGATTCCGAAGAAGCCCACATACCACAAGACAGATTTGTATATCCCGACGAACCACCTCGACCCTTCTACGATTTAGACTTTGAGAACACCCACCAGACTACAGAAATGCCTAAACGAAGACGAAAGAAACCAGAAAATAGACCGATACGTTGGACCGACGACGTTGTGGACTTAGAGCGACCAATAAGAAGAAGAGGTCAACGGAGGAAGCGACCTTCACTTGAAACATGGCCTGAATTTAGCGAATTCAGATCAACGACACAAGAAACAGTAGAAGCAAAAACAGAATCAACTGATCAAGTCAATTTCGAAGATGTAAGAGAGGAAATTCCGAAAGATGTTGTACTTTATGAAGATAAACTAGAATTGCCAGAACAAAGACCTACAAATCTCAAATTAGATTTACACCAAAGCACAACTAACGACGAAATTCCTCCGCAAATAGAGGAAATTAACGTTGAGCCTAAAAGAGTGCCAATGTTCGAAGACGAGTCTATATCAGTGTCTTCATCGGAAGTAATTAGAACAGGAGCAAACAAACGAAACAATAAGCACCATAATCGCAAAATCTTCATACCTGCAGAACTTATCGAAACCAAAAAAACCCAGGTATATTGATATATTTTATATTCATAATCAACTAGCCTATGAAATTTATTAAAAAAAGAACACTTCAAAATCATGGATGCTCTCTCTCACCTATGCTAGGGAAGTCCCAAAAGTACCCGGCTTGACACGATGACGTATAGGTACATCAAGCTGCCATATTATTTATTATTTGTTTTGCGCCCATCAAATAGTGTTTATATATCTTGACCGAACATGACAGGAAGACAAGAAATAACAAAATGTAGTAGTGAAGATGTTTCAGTCGAGTGTTAGGCAATCAAGTCGTGTTTTTAGGGTTCCGTAGTCAACTAGGAACCCTTATAGTTTCGCCATGTCTGTCTGTCTGTCTGTCTGTCCGTCCTCGCTTAATCTCTGTGACCGTTAGCACTAGAAAGCTGAAATTTGGGACCAATATGTGTATCAATCACGCCGACAAAGTGCTAAAATAAAAATTGGAAAAAAATGTTTTATTAGGGTAGCCCCCCTATATGTAAAGTGGGAAGTGTTTTTTTTTTTAATTTTAACCCTAATGTGTGATATATTGTTGGAAAGGTATTTAAAAATGAATAGGGGTTTACTAAAATCATTTTTTGATAATGTCAATAATTTCGGAAATAATCGCTCCAAAAGTAAAAAACAAAGCGTCCCCCCCCCTCTAACTTTTGAACCATAAGTTTAGAAAATACGAAAAAAATCTGAAAAGTAGAACTTTATAAGGACTTTCTAGGAAAATTATTTTGAACTTGGATGGAAACAACAGATGGAAACTGCAGTTAACCAATATAATTTGGTCCCTGAATCGTATGAGCGCCTATACAATCCAGAGGTCAAGTTTCATTTGCCCGTATTTTTTTTTTAACTTCGTTTACATAATATTTTATTATCTACGGAACCCTACACTGAGCGTGGCCCGACACGCTCTTGGCCGGTTTTTGATAATTTACATGAGCTAAAAAGGGACAAAATAAAGAACGAAGAGGAATAAATAAATAAAAACTTGGACTTTTTGTGTTTTCTTAGTTAGGCTCGTACTTCTGGGACTGCCATCGTAGGTCTCCGATTATTTTGCTTATGACATGATAATATGACGTTATTGTTATTTTATAGGAAAAAATTTGGGCACGGTATCATAAAAAGATAAAAAAGAAACACAGAAAAGTATTTTTTTTTACAACACCAGGGCCTTCGTTGGGACCGACAACACAAAAAAAACAGCCTAGCACTAGCAAAATGGCTGAGAGACCCACAACAGAACAAACACAGCGCAAAACTAGTAAAGTGCCTGTGCAATACACGACAGTACAACAACTGCGCAATACTAGCAAAGTTCTTGTACGACACACAACTGAACAACAAAAAGCTTATGAGAAAGTTCAAATTTCGATGAATGCTGAAAAATTTTTGGCGCTCAAAAAGAACCAAGATCAACAGTTCTTAGAAAAATGTAAAGATAAACTCCAACTATATAGGACACGATCTTTAGAAAGATCGGAACCAATTGTGTGGATGGACGAACTTATAACGGTACTTATAGGCATACATTTATAACCATGTGTTAACTGCTCTAAAACTGCAGCAGTGTATAACAAACAATAGTGTACCGTAGATGATTGTATAATACTTAAACTAATTACAATTGTCCAAATCAACTGCGTGGTAGTCTTGAAATCGTGGTAACATTTACATATTTATATCGATTCTGAACTAATAAAACGACTCATAATTGTGTACCTCGTATCTACAGTAATTTATTATTAAACTGTTACTAACATACTCGTTATCATTTTCAGGATAGTCACCTCATGGACCCACTGACGTTAAAAGATATATTAAAGAGATCCAATGGAACCAGTTTAAGTGAGATACTGCAACAACATAATCTATCGTTGACGGACTTGCTTCATGGAAAACATCACGCAGTGTCAATATTTAAGGCCCATGATTCCCTAGAAGATAAAAATAAACATGCACCGGAGCCCAGAAACGACATTTCTGAGATAAGACAGAACTTACAAGAAAAAGAAACAGATAAGCAAGCTTTTATTAATCCAGAAGCAAATTACGCTACTGAGCCAGCAGTCGAATACTCGACAACAGTTGAAATTCAAACTGAGGACAACATAAAAGATGAAGAAAGCACAACAACAGTTAAACCTGTGGAAAAGAATCCAAAAATGTTACCAAGACGTCGTTTTCCACTTGGAGCGCGTAAGAAGCTACGAATGAGACCCATGCTCAACGACACATATAAGGGTCAGCTAAGCAGAGATTTAGTGACATTGAATTCGAGAAAGTATTCACATCATAGAAGAAACATTACTAAATCTAAAGAATGGAAGGATGATGTAATCCCATCTATGATGCAGAAGGACACCCGTGCTGAACTAAACAATACTATTGAGCTTGAAACAACTACAACTGCAATTTTACCAGAAGAAACCACCATTACAGTTGAATTTGCTCCAAATAACATCTCATCTGAAGAAATAAATTTAGAGAACGATCACCACAGCCAACTTGATGACATAAATATGGACATCACAGAAACTCCAGTCATTTCTATAAAAGAGATCATAACCGAAGCTCCGAAACCCGCAACCGAAAAACCGACAGTAGTGTCTATGGTGAGACCAACTTTGAATGCATCAGGTCTTAGACGACAAGCATTTAACAATAGACTGAAAAGGAAACGTCTTAAGCAAAAGAATGCTTCGACAGAACCGCCGCAAGACGACCTTATACAACACCTGTTAGGACTGGGCAGTTTAGTTTCCTCTTCTGAGTTCATTGCAAAAACACAAAAGCCGAAGTCCTATGAAGACGATGCCAATGATCCAACTACACTGGAGGACTTCATTACGACGGAAAGTTCACGCAGAACTGAAAGTGTACCTGAACAGTCCACAGTGAAAGTTATGAAATCTGTGACAACGGTACCAAGTACAACAGAAGAAACTGCCAAAATAGAGATCGAAGAAATCTTTAATGACACTCGAAGTAAGTAAACTAAAATATTTTAAACAAATCTCACTGCTTTCTTGTCGTGGACAGGTAATAACGCATGGCCAAAGTAAAAAAACAAACACGAACTTTGATATAATAGACAAACGATCGTTATTTTTTTCTAGTGCACATACATAATTTGGTTAATCATAATACAAGTTATATTTACTGATAATTTAAAATATTTGTTTCCAGCGAGTGCCAAACTATCCAGGATATTGATGGAACGAAATATGACACTAAGCGAATTAGTAGAACACAGGGAGCGTGGATCCAGCCATGTGCACCTGGCTGACATATTCCACAACGCATCCCGAGAACCTAATCCACCAGAGCCATTCTTATCTAAGTCTCTTTTAGAGCCGATCTCGAAAGAGACTTATCCATTAAGGGCTCTTCTAGATGCTAATTCTCATGATCCAAGAATAACAACTGACGAACCAAGCATGATGAACAATGTTAACATTCCTATTGTAATGGATTTCCGCAATAATGTTAACGAAAATGCAGAAAATATGGGTATTATGTCCTTATTCAATAATTTCACCAAGCCAGTTAATAAAACTACATTGATGGAAGACTCCGAAGGAAGGACTTACAAATCATCTATACTTGCCGTTAATATTACAAATGAAAATAACTCAAGTGAAACATTTAGAGAGAGTCGAGTTCTAACCGAAAGTCCAGACGACGTTGTCAGTTGGAACGAAATATTCTCATTGATGGGAAGGAATCACAATAATGATACATTATCAAATAATATTGAAGGTATGAATTATTCATTTTTAAGGTTCACTTGCAGCATAACTCTCTTATTGCGATCTAAATTAACAGAAGATGACGGATATAATGAAATTGTTAATATATTAAGCGTTAAACGCATTTACTGATTTGTTTTGCAAATGGGCCTCAATCCTCTCAACCAATCTTTCTTATTTTGTAAACAATTTCACAAAATAAAAAATATTCATATATTTTCAGGGTTAGCTATAAAACCATTTAAGACAATCAGATTGGACGAAGACGCAGACGGCGATGGTTTAATAGTACTGGAAGATCTGCAACACCTCAAAGAATTTGAAAACAACATCGCTTCAGGTTCTGAAGAGAAAATTGAAGTAAATACATACGAAAACAGAGACTCAACAACTTCATCAGGTATTCTCGATAAGATACCCAGTCAAACTAAATCTGTGACGGTTGCTACAGCCAGCATCGCTGGTTTAGCAATGATACTATTCTTACTAACTTATGCAGCATTTAAATGGAAACAGCAGAGATCTGTCATTAGAAAAAAACGTAGTTTCGGTGACGAACGGATCCCAACACCGGTTTTTGAAAACAGGAAAGGTCACAAGAATAATTGTAGTACTCGCAGCATTAGTCCCATGTTGCAAACATCAAATATTTACACATTGAACACTTTAGACTCACAAAATGGTAAAGATTCACCAGATTACATGTGGGACAGTCTAAGGAAACCATTCCAGTAGGGATTACTTAAGTTATTGGGCAATTTTGTTGATGAACTGGTTAAATTAGTTTCAATTACAATGTAAAATATTTAATTAAATGGGTGTTTTCTGCAATAAGTACTGTGTATGGAATTTATTAGAATCGAAAATTGTGGAGAGGGGTTCATACATAATTTTAAACTAGTGACCTGATATTGATTAAGATTTTTATAAAATAGTTATCAATATTAATTAAACAAAAATAAATTCACAACGCTGTTTCTGTGCCTTTAACAAAACATTATGGAAACTTGGGTACATTTTAAGGCGTAATTTATTTCTTAGCATAATACAATTCTCTAAAATATGTAAGTCTAAACTTAAATTATTCCTTGCTTCATAATTCAAACAGAAATGTCCCTTTAGGTTGAATTTAATTTTAATTTATTTGTTTTATTTCAGTATTATGCTATAAGTGCAATGTGACATAATCAAAGACATTTTTGAGTGTTTCTTATTTTTTATAGCGTTGAGTTAAAAATAAATTATAAGGTTAATTGTTTCACAATTTTTATTTATCTTACCTGTAGTTGTCAAAAGTAAATACATCTTTGAGTTTCTTTAGCACTGGGAGGTCCAAAGAGTGGATTTTGTTGTAAAAGTATGAATACTGCCGCGCAATACTTCTGTAAAGTTTCACAGCTGAATCAAAGACTGGTGATGGCTGAAAATAATATGTACAAAACAGTATGATAAGTTTTTTCGATAAATCGACCCTCGTATCTTCCGGTCTTCTCATCATAATAATTAATTTTATAGAATGCATTAAATCCCATGAACTGCCATTTCCACTGCATACATTAATTTGCACATTAACAATGGCAAAGATAACTGATAATGAGAATAGATGTCAATGGAAGTCAGATCATTAATTATGTATAATTACCTTGAGTTCTGCTAGCTCCTCCACGGAGAAATATAGAATAGTAGTATATTTCTCGGGTAATATATCAATGTACGGCTTCCAAAATGATTCTGAAAATGTTTAATTTAACAATATTATATTGGGGCAACAGACAAGTTATGAACTAAGGTTGAAAATGAGGGAATATGTGCACCAATACATGGGAACTTAGCAAACACTGATGTATTATGTTATCACACAGTAATAACTTACTTACCATTTTAACTAAATTTGTCTAAAAGTAAATTTCGTATAATTTCAGGGACTGGATTATTAAATTTACTTCCATGCCTCAGACTTCATCATTCTATAACACATACTTCACTAAAACAGAGAGGAGTGGAGGCGAGAAGAGATCTGTGGGAATCCACTAATCATATAGATTGAAATCTCAATTAAGTCTCTTGTCTCACCTACAATAAATTGGTCTAATCTTGCATGTCTCCATATCTCTCCACTTGTCACTACTTTGCTAGAAACTAAACAATTGAAGAGTTCTATCTATAACTGTGGTAACTTACCAGGATTCTGTTTTTGAAGCAGCAGGAACATTGCCAGTGTTATATTTGGCATGCTTTGCAACAGCGGATCAATGGTTATGAAGCTCCTTAGCTCTGATTCTTTTGCATTCTTTTCAGTCAACATCACTTTTGTTGGTACAGTGAGAACAAGAGATCCTTCCTTAAATTCTTTTGTTGCTTTTAGGCCCATCTCATACCCTTCAAACTCGGAGATTTCAATACCTTTAAAATTATGGAGAGACCCTTTTACTCTAAACATTTAAAATATTTCATTTCAGTAAATATGTAACTATGTATGTACCTACAAACCATGGCTTGGAAATATATTAAGCAGAAACTCAAATTGTTTATATGCAAATGATTGTTTAAAAACAGATACTGATCTTATTGGTGATGTTTTTCAGAAAGGACAGGTGCGTGGTACTTGTAAGCGGCGTGCATGTATGATCAGATGTATGAATGTGGATGAGGCTAAAGGAGTATGTAAGGATCGTAGCAGGTGGCGTTCTGTGGTTTCTGCCTACCCCCATGGGAAAAGGGCGTGAGTTTAGGTGTTTTTTTTTTGTTGACATACATTTTACTCAAGTAATTTCTAAACAAAGTTCACAAGATTGTTATAACTTACCATCAAACTGAACCTTATTTTCATTTAGCCACTTAATATAATTGTCAATATTCGACTGCCTCAGGTTCTGACCACTTTTATGCAGAATTCCCTCAACTATCAATATTTCTTTGATCACAGCGTCAATTTGTTTATGATGCTCCCAACCTTTTGTCGCAAAGTTAGAAGCCTGGAATATACCCGTCAGTCTCAACACCTTATCCACCAAATTAGTAAGTTCTTTTTTTTTTTGCTGAATGAACTTGGTGTTTTCCTTCCCTGCATTCTTCTTGGAATTTTGTTTTGATTGCGACTTGCGGCCCATTTCGTATAATAAACTTACACTTCAGCAGTAAAACCAACTAAAAATACATAAAGTAACTTAATCTAAAACGTGGGAATATTTAACGCTAAAAATAGGTCTCCAAAATTATTTTGAAATGTTTTTCTTTCAAAAGTGAAAGATGAAGAAGTGACATAAAGGCAGATACATACCATTTTACCAACGCCCCGGTTAGCTGTAGCATAATACTAATACTCTTTGGTTTTATGCACCCACGTCAACACTAAATATTTTAGGAATACTTAGCCATTTAAAAAAATAACTTTTAAAACTGATTTTTTTATTACAAGAAAAACTGGTAGCAGTTAGCAGCTTTCCAACGTGATATATTGGATTTTTTTGTTTTATTTTGATGGAGACATTCAGTGTATACTCTGTCTTATAACGCTGTGTTCCATGTTACGCCCAACCGCATTATTGTCACTGCATCTAAACATTATTATGCTAGACCTTTTTAATTTACATTTCAGGTTTTTATTCTTTAATATAGTAGAAATATGAATGGAACGATTAATTTAACCATTAGTTGTTTTGAAAATTTTTATTAACCGAAAGCTTGATTGTGAATCTATGCCATAGACGAAACGAACATGGAACGCAACTGTTGGCGGGAGTTTGAAAAATTTGAATGGTGCGTTCGAAACCAACCAGCCATCATGTCTTGGGATGAAACTGAAATATATCATCCCCATTATTTAATCGAGTGTATTAGGTAACACTCTTCACCGAGCCGAGGATTCGTCATTGGACGTAGGTCCAATGACGAATCCTCGGCTCGAATACTTTGCGGAGACCTGAGAACCTGTACTGAACTGTCAACATAGGTACCTACTGTCTGATTGTTCTGTACACTTACTCATTACTGTAACTGTAATCTCAAAGTTGCATTTTCACCTGGTCCCTCCTGAATAGTATAGTTCGCGCCACATAAAAAGAACGATGAGGGAAAAGCGGGGAGGTGTGTTCGCGCATTGGGTACACTCGGGCACGAAACTACTAAGTAGGCCTATTGTTTTATTTTCGAACTAGCTTTTCATTTGCGGCTTCGTATATTGCTTAACAGTAGGTTGACATCGAAAAATATCATCATCATTCTCTTGCCTTTATCCCAATTCATTTGGGGTCGGCGCAGCATGTCTTCCTCTTACATAGTTTTCTGTTTCTCGTCATCTCATGAGACACCTCCTTTTTTACCATATCATTTTTAACACAGTCCATCCATCGTTTCTTTGGTCTTCCTCTACTCGTATATCCTTCCACATTAATATTTAAAACCTTCCTCACAACATTTTCGTCATTCCTCCGCATCACATGCCCATACCACGACAACCGATTTCCACACAACTTTTCAGTCACCGGCGCCACTTTCAGACTTTCTCTTAAGTACTCATTCCTTATTTTATCCATTCGCGTAACACCGCACATCCCCCTAAGCATTCTCATCTCAGCCACATGCAAATGGCTTTCATTCATCCCTTTCGTGGCCTCACATTCTGATCCATACAAGACAGCAGGTCTAACCATTGTTTTATAAATCTTCCCCTTTAGTTTAAGGGGAAAGCGGGAGTCGCAGATTGTTCCCGTGACCTGCCGCCATTTCATCCATCCCGTGTTAATTCTGTGCTTAACATTACGGTCTATTTCGCCGTCGCTTTGCACGAGTGAACCGAGATACCGAAAGTCGGACATCGAAAAATATATTAAATAAAATACCTATGAATAGAATTAAAACTCATTTTGTGTGTGTGTTGTAAATGTGTTCAATTAAAAACACAATTCATCTCACACGCAACATTTTGTTGCCTCTGCGGTCCGTTCAATGCATTGTTTTAAATTATCAATAGTATTATTATCATCCTCTCTTCATTTATAACAATTTACGTCTTAGATAATTTTTCTCAGGTGTTTTGTAAAACCATTTCGTAAAACTTTTGTACGCGATGGTATTTTGAGAACGAACGTGATGTAGAAAGACTGACGGAAGAGCGTACCGGCAAAAATGCATCGCAGGCCCGGCCCCCCGCCTATACCTCATACCACCAAATAAACCGATAAATCGCCTAATCGTCTAATGCGCAGCTTGACCCCCAGCGTTCTTACGTGGCGCGACCTGTATAAGTACAACGATGTGGATGGACAATGCGGACCTACTATTACCACCTGCCAGGCTAGCGTTTGAAAACGTTACGTGGTGGAGATGTCTTCAAGCTACTTAGGTTGTTCCCGTTTCTTCCTCTTCCGACTCTGTATTTCATACTTAGACTTGGGTTCCGTCTCATAATAAAATTATAATGTAGGTATTTTGTTGGTATGAGGTAGTTATGAAAGATTTGTAAAACCTTGACAAACCTCAAGGCTAATTGGGTACCTACTGATTTGATTGTTGAGAAAAATAATTAATGATTTTCAATTAATCATCGACGAAATATTGGTAGTCATCATCATCGTTATAATTTCAGCCAAGAAACGTCCACTGCTGGACATAGGCCATAGGCCCAGCTGGGGTCAGTGGGTCGTCTTAGGGGTGGACATAGGCCCATGAGTCGCCACATTGACCGGTCCCGTGCGTCTCGCATCCAGCGGGTACCCGCAACCTTCACCAGGTCATCGGTCCACCTAGTCACCTAGTGGGAGGCCTTCCAACGCAACGTCTTCCGGTTCTCTATCGCCACTCCAGAACTTTTCGGCTCCATCGGCCATCCGTTCTGCGAGCAACGTGCCCTGCCCACTGCCACTTAAATTTGGCAATTCTTCGGACTATGTCGGTAACCTTGGTTCTCATGCGGATGTCCTCATTTCTGATTCGATTACGCAAGGAAACTCCGAGCATAGCCCTCTCCATTGCCCTTTGGGTGACTTTGAGCTTTCTGATGAGGCCCATTGTGAGCGACCACGTTTCGGTCCCGTATGTAATCACTGGCAACACACACTGGTCATAGACTCTCGTCTTGAGACACTGTGGTAAATTGGACGAGAAGATACCGCGCAACTTCCCGAAAGCTGCCCAGCCGAGTCGGATTCGACGATTGACCTCTTTCTCGAAGTTAGACCAACTGGACCGTTTGTTCCAGGTAGACATAATCGTCCACAACTTCGAGTGTAGAGTCTCCGATCTTGATAGGAGTGGGTGTTACATGAACATTTAACATAACCTTGGTTTTGTCCATGTTCATTTTAAGACCCACTCTTTCGGAAGCTCCACTGAGGTCATCGAGCATTGTACTGAGGTCCTCCATGTTCTCAGCCATGACCACTATATCGTCGGCAAACCGAAGGTGAGTGATGTACTCGCCATTGACGTTGATGCCAAGTCCTCTCCAATCCAGAACCAGTGCAGCGGTGCACAGTTTCGGAGGATATTGGTAGTGCTTTAAATGTTTTTAATAATAAGTAAATAGATATATACCTAACTTATTAATTAATGAGTTATGATACAAATAAAAAAGTTCTCATAAAAATACTTTTATCATCAGGCTTAGATAGTTTATTTATAAAAACACTAAGACAAAAAAATAAATAACAACAATTTATTAAACACGCCACGGTCGATTAGGCATTGATAACTAAACTTTGTCTGGCAATGACAGTGGTACAGCGAGCACTTGGCAGCGGACCGGTCAGTTCCCAGAAAAGTTATTTGAAACCGCCCCACTTTTGGGGCCAGAGAAAGAATTGTTCTTATATTAATCGCGTTGCAGAATGTGGCATAGTTGCAGTAAATTATTAACTAAATAGCTGTACTGCATGTCACATGAAAGTGTTCCAAAGTAATTCTGTAGAAGGTATCGCCAACTATTTTATTAAAGATGTGAATATTCAATGGCTCTGTCGCAAAATGTCTCTTTCACAAAATGTCTACTGGTAGCAAAACGTCTCTTTCTCATAATGTCGTTTTCGCGGAATGTCTCTTTCGCAAAATGTCGCTCTAGGACTTAGAGACTTTGCGCCAGTTCTCGTTAGCTATAGATAGCGGGGTGAGTACCTTGTTCACTGCGATCACATCTCAGTGGATACCCACCTCGGCTTCTAAAAAATATTCTCTGAGACTGCACACCTCGCGGTTGTGGAGGGTCTTCGCGTTTAAAAAGCCTCGACCCCCGCACCTCCGCGGGATGTACAGTTTCATCACCGATGAACGTGGGTGACGCATCCGATTTGCGGTCAGCAATGTACGACTCTCCTATCCAAGGCGTCGAGTTCGGTCTGAGTCCATTTGAGTATGCCAAAAGAGTACATTAAAACCGGCATGACCCAACCGGTGAAGGCGCGCACCTTGTTCCCACCTGAAAGTAGGCTATTTAAAACCTTCTTCAGGCGTCCGAAAAAGCGCTCCTTCAACGATTGCTTCATGTCAGCTACGTATTAACGTAAAACGTTAGGCATTAGCCTTACGCTTCCGACATACCCAAATATTTATAGCTTTCGGATGAGGAAAGGGATCTAAGGTGTATGGAATCCGATAGCTGAATACCCTTTTTTTGTTTTTTTGGGTGTAGGAAATCATCAAATAACCCCTCCCGCTCTTGGGCAGAGCGGAAGGGAGTGTCAGACTTCTACTGACTAAAAACCACCCATGTTCTTTCTTAGCCCTTCATGTCGAGGCTGCGGTATCTCTTGCGAACACCCGCAGCTCCGACGGGTAGCTGAATACCCTCGGATTCCATAATCTCCCCTCTCTTTACATACATGACTGCACATTTGTCCACACCAAATCCCATCCTGATGGCGCTACTAAACGATTCAGTTAGTTTCAGTAGCTCCATTAGACGCAATTTGTTGGGGGCAAAGAGTTTCAGGTCTTCCATGTAAAGAAGGTGAGATATGACCTGAGCATCTCTCATCAACTGGTAGCTTAGACCTGAATCCTCTTAGCACATTGCTGGAGGATTCAGGGCTAGACCAAAGCGGGCTCAGACTGTCGCCCTGGAATATTCCCCGTTTAATCCATACAGGTTCATCGTTCCCTTGAATCTGTCGACATCCTGGATATCGAAGAACCGTCTTCCATTGCCCCATACACGACTCAAGGAAGGCGCGTAGAGTTGCGTATATTTTTTATAACTCCAGCACCCTCATGAGCCATATTTGTGGCACTGAGTCGTAGGCCTTCTTATAATCTATCCAACATGTCAACAGATCCTTGCGGGCTCGACGAACCTGTTGGCTAATGGCCATGTCGATGAGGACGAGCTCCTTAGTACCGCGGGACTCGTTCCTACATACATTTTGAGATGCAGACATAATATAATTTTTCACAATGTGTTTATTAATTTTCGCTCTCAAGGTGGATTTAAGAAGTATGTAGACCGTCGACAAACACGTGATCGGTCTATAATTCTTGGGTATCGTTGGGCTACTTGACTTATGGAGCAGGTGGGTAAAGCCTGTAGTTAAGTACTGCGGTAGGGACACAGACTCTAAGGATGACTGGAATTGTGATGCCTGGCAAGTGTGTAAACTGCTGAGCCATTTGAGCCAGAAATTGTGCAGTCCGACCAGGTGATTTAACGACCAGTTTGGTAACGGACGAACTGCACTGGCTATATCTTAATGTGTTATTAATATTGCTTCCATTTCTGGAATAGGTTCACACACTCGCTCGACCTCACGCAACTATAAGTCAGCCTCAGTATGACAGACGGGTACCGACCAGATGCTGCGCCAGAATTAACTCGTGGTAGCATCATCTGGGCGACACACGTCTGTCATATTTTGCTCGAGTCGATCCCAAGCTCGGTAAACCCACCTCTCATCGCTCTGGAACATGCGATTCTGTGAGTAGCGATCAACCCGCCGGTTATACCGCCGAATACGGTTGGCTCATGCATAAACCTTCTGCTTCTGGAAGTCGATGCGCTCTGTGACTCGGGACATGTAATCTTGAGGACTGATTTCAGTCCTCGAGAAGGCCTGCTTCACAAAACGGATCACACGTGGTCGTGTACTGCCGTCCCTGAAGCAGTATAGTTTGCCAATGAGCACCCTGGCCTCGTCGGTACGATGCTCGGTCCTGCGCTGCCACGCTGCCACGCTGCCAGGCTGGTACGGCTGGTTTTGGTCGACCAGCAAAATCACAATTTGGGAATTTAACATTAGCTAGTCGACATGCCGCAACAGCCCCACAGTACAAGATCGAGTGTGTATCAACGAGGTCCTCGCTACTCTCGAATATAATACTCTTAGTTGCGAGTCCAGGGCACACACCAACGCCCTATTTCGCGTATGCATGGGTAACCGTGGCAATCGGGGCCTAAGTTCGGTAGGGGTGGATCGATGCTCACGAAGCGCATCCTCCAGTGCGCTTCTCAATCGGTCGTTGCACTGGCCACTTACCGTGACAACCCTATCATCTTCCTCTACAGCAGCAGTATTAGACCGCGATGGGGTCGCGACAATAACAGTCGCTGGTACCGTGTGACTGAGTCAAGATGATACGTACGGTTGCTTAGTACCTCTGACGAGCGCAGCCTTTCAAGTGCTGCGTCGTCCAACATGTGATTGCGCTGGATGACGCGCACCTAATCCGACAATCGTTGGTTGGAAACGTTGATGGTTGGTTCCAGTTCCTGAAATAGAGACAGCATCCTAACTAACACGGCACGCAGTGAGGTTAGTTATTATTATTTAGTTTTTTTTTATTATTATTGATTTGCTACCTATCGATTTTTCCGTACTGGTCAGAGACATCGACATAATATAAATTTGGGTTAGTAAGTGGCAGTGGTTAGGGTTTGCTGCGCCACTTCTTCGTCTCAACAAAAACACTGGCGGGCTTTTCCCCCAGAAAACCCCGTCTAATCTCTAATGTAATTTTGACGTCTAAAAAGTTTTGATTGAGAAGAAGATGAAGAAGTTTTGATTGAGTTTTTGCCAATTTCCTCATAGAGCTTGATCTCCGTACAGCACGAAAATGAATAAAACGATCGTCTGGTTGTTTATGCCACTGGCACAGCTTATTTGAAGTGAACTAGCCCTCTGTGCCCATTAGCAGTTGAAGACGTTTACGGCGACAGCGACCGACGCTTTGGAAGTGGCGAAGTTACAAAATTTTATATAATATAGAATACAGAGCCATGATACCTAAATACCTACCTAGCTAGCTATAAATAACGAACTTACCTACATGAATTCTGAAATGAGTCGATGCATGTTTAAAGCTTCCTGTGCAACTAAGATCAACAATATTTATGAAATGCGAGGAAATCGGTAGAATCTACAATCCCACGCAAACAAACATGATGGATTGCCTCCAAACCTGCCGCTAGAGCTTGCACTGAGCTGCTATTTATAGGAAGGACATAATATCTATCAATGTGTGTAGGTAATATTTTGCTTTAAGTAAAAAATTAGGTATTGTGATCCTAGGGCCACAACTTTTAATTCGTTTAAAGTAGGTACTGAGATGGGACGGTGCTTACTCCTGACCTAACATAAACTACCTTAATGTTTCTGTGAGAAGATTGAACTCAATCTTCTCCGTCGCGTCAAAAATCCCTGGATAAGCTAAGTCCATGAAAGCGCTTATGAAGGGCGACCTTCCATGTCACTTAAGCGTAAGGTCGACATGTGCATCCTGCCCAGACGTCTTTGACGGATGCTCAGAAGTCCAAACTCAAGGTTTGCAAAAGGGCGATGGAGCGGAGCATAATAAACATCAAAATCAAAGATCGAGAACTCAACGAATACGCAAAAAAACATAACACTCTTTTTTTTGGGGCAGTCGTGTAAAAACAAGCATCGCTGATATTGGCGATAAGTCTGCTAGGTTGAAAAGGGACTATGTGGGTTACATTTTAGCATGAGCTAGGACAGATGGACCAGAATCGTCACGCAGTGGGTGCCTGAAGAGGAAGAGGGCCGTCGCCAGCGAGGCAGACCTAAGAAACGCTGGCGTGACGATCCTGACTGATTGGCCAAAGAAGGTAAAATTCCCGGAGAGTTGGAGAGGAATGGGTGAAGCATTTTCCCAGCAACATAATTTAAAAAAAAGGTTCAATCTATAAAACCAATGCTTTGTCTTGCTCGTTCTTCACTCACCGACTTAAATTGTTCCTATCCACTAGTAGATACCTATCGTTACCTATAGATTATATAGGCTCTAGTCAATTCCAAGTGGGTAAGTAATAAATCAATTATATTTTCTTATCTCTGTAGAGTGGCACCACCCACGAGGAGGAGAGTTGGCCTATTCCTAACAGGCGGGTAGATAGAAGTTACAATTTATAGTATTTAAACTTTACAATATGTTGGTACCTTATTATTAAATAATAACTATTAATAAGTTTTGACATCATCTTACTCAAACCTAATCATATCTATAACTATTAATGATATATCAAATGTTAAATTATACTGTGTTATGTTTATAATATATGTATCTGTGCGATGGTAGGTACATGTGCTTGTCTTGTTGAAGATACTCGTAATGAATCATTTTATATTAGCTCGTATAATAATTAGGTATAAATTATCTCCTTATAGGTACATAAATAAAGCTCAAATGGTTTGAATGGTGTAATTATCGCGAATATGTCTTTATCTTAATTACGTTATGAATATTTTTAGTGTCTGAGAAAAAATGTAGGATATGTTTATAGATGGTTGAGTTGAAAACATTAATAAGATTAATTGTAGGTACCACCAAGCAGGCTTTGGTTGTAATTGTAAGATTTATTGCCTTCCGTGAAATTTAAAAATTACCTAAGTATGTCTTCATCTTAATGCCTTGCATTTTCCGGACTATGTTGGAGTCGGCTTCCAGTCTAAGAGTCTTTACATGGAGCGATGGTCTATCTGACCTCCACAACCTATCTAAAACTGGGTATTACGATACCCCTTCCAAAAAATGGTTGTGAGACTTTCGACCTGAGACCTGCAACGAATGTTAAAGATCTTATACAAACGATGGGATTTACGGCTTAACGTGCTTTCCGAGGCATGAAGGAAACTCGACATGTACCTAATGGCTGGTCATCCACGAATCGAGCCAGGCAAGCGTGGATATACTTTGAGGATGTAGATCCTCAACTCCTAACCGTTGAGGAGTTGTACTTTCCATCATCAGCGCAGCCACATGAGATTATGATTATCAGACGCAAATACTTGAACAGCTTCAGAAAATATATGTAAAACGTAATGTGTGCCCATAAAATTTGAGGGTTGCCCTCGATATCTCGAAGATCATGGAATCCTTGTTGACAATGGGACCACCTCGGGAGTATACCCTTTCCAACAAAAAAATAATTTTGAAAATCGATCACAAATGATGGAGATAAGCGCGGACACGTATATACCTATATAAAAAAAACATAAGTACACAAGAGAACCTCCTCCTTTTTTGGAAGTCAGTTAAAAATGATTTTACTATACTGAAACTGATTTAAGTTGTTTCAGTTATTAGGAATTTCAGTTATAATAGTGAGTCAGTTTAACTGATTGATAACCTACAGTATGACTCACTATTTTTAAATGAGCTTGCTACTTATTTTGTAAGTCCCTACGCCTAGTAGCTTCCCTTTTTCTACTTTTCTCTAAGGTATTTTCCAGCATTTTCATGAGATCAGTGAGAAGAACTAAAATGTAGAGGCAAGAGACCGTAAGTTGTATATCTGAAGTTCTATAGACTACTCAATAGGTACACAAAATGACGAAACCCACTGAGGGATTCACACCATGGTTCTTATGGCCAGCTTTTGTATGATGAAGCTGTATTTATATTGTACGCGTAACTACCTCCCCATAGAGTGATGCCGTAGCTAAGTTTTGACTCAACAAGCGAGGAATATACTACTTTTAAAAATTGTTCAATGGCGATTACGTATTCAAGACTGCTTAGGGCATATAAAGCTGAGCCAATTGAGCTTTCTATAGCAGTCGATTTTATTTTCCAGTTTAGGCTTGCGTCAATGTGAATCTGAAAACCCAAGAATTTTACGTTGTCTATCAATACAAATACACCCCATATAATTAGGTAAATGAATGACATCAGATAACGCAGTTACCGCGGATCTAACACATAACAATGAAATTATTATTTATGACCTACAAATATTTCTCGGAACGCATTGTTTATCATGTTAAGTTATTCTAATCTATTCCTTCACGGAGTTATTAAACATCAGCTGTCAACATAAGGAGCTAAAATAGATACTGCATGTTGGATATCTTAGTGATGACCTAATTATGACCTAAATTATTTAAAACTTGTAATTGCATTAAATATCTACATAGTTAACATACTAACTCACAAATGCATCAGGTACGTGGTGTGGTGGTAGGTACATGTGTGTGAAGCATTGATTAATTATATCAGACTGTGTTAGGTCATGGATGTTAGGAAAAGACATCTGCGCTAATGCTATATCAGGGACGATAACTTCAAGAATGAGGTAATGACGTTTCTTCAAACAATGTGGATGCTAAAGCCTTAAGCACCTAAATAGGTACTTTTTGAAGAATTTATTACACGAGCCAGATGACCTGGTCAGAGTGGGATGCATGCAGGAGACCCGAGATCGGGTAAAGTTACGTGCAATGAAGAAGAGCTACATCCAGCATTAGGTGAATAAGAGACAGTTTTTTTGCGTGTGCAGTAGGAAGTGTGTGTGTGTAGGTAGGGAGTGTGTTTCTAGATACCGCCGATGGCACGGCCGGGTCTGTCATGACAATTTAACAAGAAGGCTAAAGTATGCCCAGCAGCCGAAGTATTTGGCTGAAATAACATGATGATACCGAATACTCATAGCTAGATTACCAATAAAATAGGAGAGATAAAAGTGTCAAAAAGTATTGAAATGCATGCGCCCATGCATGCATGCATGCATTTCAACACTCTTTGATACTTTTCTCTTAGGTCTTTTCACTCGACGAAATCTTCAGACAGCTTAGTAACAAAATGGATAATTGACAAAAACTCGAACACTCATGAAGCAGAAATACGTTGTTTAACTTATAGCACATTGGCTTACATTAGTCACGCTCACCATGCTTACATCCTTGTCTTAACGGACAAAAAAATTAAGAACACGACAAAAGTTAGATCATCTCAACGTTTATAATTTAAATCTGTTAGGTTCCAGATGAACCTATTATTCAGATTTTAAGTCCGACGACATTTTATTTATGGTTCCTAGTGTTAGTCACCAATTCATCATCGCCAAAGACTTAGTTCAATATTTTCATGTCTAAAGGATCGTGTCACTTTGAAAAAGTTTAAGTCGGCAGCTAATCTTACTCACGGATCTGACTTAGTAACCGAAGGTGGTTTAAATGCTCCAAGAAATCGATGACGAACTCATGATCACGCAGGTTTTCCATGTTTATGAAAAGTACCTAAGTGGATTATTTGGGTTTGGTAGGAAAGGTAGATATTTACAGAGGACATGGCAGTCATGGCACACAAAGTGGTAAAAGACCATAGGTACTTTCCTGTCTAGTATCTTCTTAAGGTACTCACAATAGGCAGTAGAACTTTTACCAACTTCATTTTAGCGGAATTTCAACCAGTATAAAAATAGTTGACATTTGAAAGTAAAGTAAGCTTAATTAATAATTGCATCGTCTTTTAAATGCCGACCAACTTCAAATGTCGAACAACCGCGCCTCTAGACGTAGCCGTTAACAAATCTGGAACATCCAGTTTAAAACAAGTGTCATTGGCTTCACCTAAGTTTTGACTACTTCAAAACTTTTATCACTCACTATGTACTTCTTACCTACTTCAGATTCTGACCACTATATAATCACGAAAAACCAGTGACATTAATAACTAAGAGCTTATTTGATTTTCTTATTCTTTTAAATTAACCGCCATTCTCTAGTTCTCTACCTTTATAATTTTTTTTGAGGATGGGAAATCATCAAATGGCTCTTCCTGCTCTAGGCGGAGCGGAAGGGAGTGTAACTGTGTTACTCAGAGATATTTAATGATTACTTAAGCCGTCACTTAGTAAAGGTTTGACATGTTTTTGTATGACAAAACTGTCAAAACCTTTACTAAGTGATGGCCTAAGTAATAATTAAAGCTCTCTGAGTGCGGCAGTAAGACTCTTACTGTGTTACTCAGAGATATTTAATGATTACTTAAGCTGTCACTTAGTAAAGATATGACATACTTTTGTATGACAAAACTGTCAAAACCTTTACTAAGTGATGGCCTAAGTAATCATTAAAGCTCTCTGAGTGCGGCAGTTACTAACTAAAACCCATCCGTGTTCCTCATAATACCGCTTGCGCTCCAGCGGCGCAGTGTCACTTTGGAAACAATTCCGCAACCCTGTCTAATTCTCTACCTACCTACCCACTATTTTGAAAAAGGTGCCCAAGACGCAATAAACCCTATGTTTAGCACAAACTACACACCAAAGGTTACTAATTCATAATTTGCATTCAACAAGGAATTAGCATAGGTTGACGCGTACAATAATTGTAGAGTTTCTAGTTGAATTCCTGAGCGACACACCTTTCATTACGGAGTCAACGCTAGCCCTAGGTTCTGTTCGAAAGTTTCTCGCTCTAATGTGTATAATACAGTCGAACATTTATGTTGATTGAGAATTCTAATAAAGGCTATGAGCTCAGCGATCGTGGAATACATTAGTGGAGCGTGAACTTTATGCAAAACTCGGTGCGTACCGTTTAACGCAGTAACGGCTTTAACTATTTAATTTATAATAGCTATCCTGATTTTCAATTAAGCTTAATACCCGCCTTATCATGCACTTATTATCTAAGCAAATTGAAATTTGTTGAGTGACTTGCCTAGTAATCGCTTGGGGCGCGTTGAATTGGTCTTTAGGGTCCTAGCATATATTTAGACATGATGTCAGCCGGAGAGCATGTTAAATATTGAACAACTTGCGGTAGTACGGGTTTTTCTGGATTAGTATAAGTACTAGAAGTTAGTTTATATTAGCAATTAAAGGAAAGGAAACTGCCGTTAAATATTCAAAAATACAATAACTACCCTCATTAGATTTGGTAGAGCTAAACTTGATTTAGCCTTTCTCATGGAAATAATTGAACCCGGATATCGAGATCTGAAAATGTTTTCCTTGAAACTTAAGAATCTAGTCGTGACTGTTTGTTCACCTACCACACTTAAGTACCTACCAACTACCGAAGAACGTTCATCCATTTAATACCCTTCCAAAGTCCAAAAAGTAGTGGAATATTTACGTAACTTACGAGTATTTTTCTTGGTTTAGGTACTAGTTGCAAACGAGAATCCCGTTGATGAAGTACGCAGATTAATTAACTAAATTAATTAAAAACATAACGCACATTTCGTTTCATTTTCCGACTCGGAAGCCCCAACAGTTAATTAGCGTACCTTGGCATTTTACGAAGATGTCCCGTCCCTAACATCATGTTTATTCGTTAATAAATAATGTAATGCGGAACTTCTAAAAATGTAATGACGCGTCTCAACAGCGCGCATAAAATGACAAACATCATTTATTTATACAACTCGTCCGCATATGCGTATTAGCAAGGAAGCTATAATTTATAATTTAATCGATCACTGATTCATTAAGGCTTTAATAATTATATCTATACTGTCGAATTGCATTTAATTCATTATCCACCTTCTGTTCACTCCTATTATGTCCAAGTTAGAGTAAGTTCACACTTATATGGGTGCGGAACAATAACTCATGTGGCAAGTTGCACGATGCGTCCACTGCATAGCAATGAATGAATGACATTGTGTTTTCTGTTGTGAAATTTATTATTACGTTTCAGCGGTTTCATATTTTTAACAGACCTCAACTACCAAGGTCGTGTCAATCGTAAATATAATTTTATGTTAGGGAAACAACAGTGTACCATACTTTACACCCAATCATAATAATGCTAAATGCAATTAGTACCTATTTTCCTTTTGAAGGCAAACGAATGTTGTTCCAACAATTTTTCTTCAGCGCGTCAATGAGGACTCACCCAATTCAGCGGAACGAAGTTACGCACTGAATGCACGTATTTCATATAACTCACTTTCCATGTCATCTCCATTCGGTAATAGTTGTGATGTCACGAGTGACGAACAGACTCATTACATCTGACGTGCTAACTGCGGTTACAGAAAAAGTGATGTACGACACTTTAAAACTTGTCGATATCGAATTTCTCGTATGTTCTATGCGCACGATTCATACACGTGGATGTGATGTGACTCAAAACTGTAATTGGTGTTAGTAATCACTTGTTTCAATCTGGTCTAGTCTTCTTAACGATATGTTCTCGGGTTTCAGGTGAGCCGATTTATAAGTTATCTGAATTAATATATGTGGGTTTCACGATCATGCATGCTAGATATTGTCTAGCCCGTTTAAAGTTTTATCTTCTCCTTAGTATAATTGAGTAAACGGAACTTTTCAGGGTAAAGCTTTTATTGTATTAGGTAAAAGCTTTCTAATACCTATGTACAGCACCTATTGCTATTTCAAAATACCTAGGTAGGTAAAATATGGTTTTTCGAAAAGCTTGCTTCACGTAGATATTGACGAAATCCCATGACTGTAGGACAATTCACGCACATGACCTGCTTTTACATCTAGGAGGGGCAAAAGTCACAACAATTTGGAGATCACATCTAATGTTCATACTAAATCTGTGCGCAAATCTCGTGGACAATCAAATGTTCACGTATTGGGTTACACAACCATAAACATAAGTACTAAAATAGGTAACATCAACACAATATTGTTACACTGTTGCATCGCCAATAGAAGATCGTGTTAGTTTTAATTAACGGCGACGCACTGTGCATCTACCTGGAAAAAACTGTAAGATTTGTAAAAACACACAACTGCGGTGGCTGGCATGTTGCAATGGATAGAGAAAATGCGTAAAATGCGCAGTAAAATGCAACTTCGTATATAAGAAAATTGCAGTCACATTCAAGAGAAACCCAAAAATCTTGGATGATCATCGATCTTCTTCTTAGCGTGTCGATGGCAAATTTCTATTCGATCAAATCGTTTTGGCCCAAAATTCAGCTATGCGGACTTCACTCGCTGATGCAGTCATAAGGTCGTCAAGTGTGGAGGTGTCGGTGCATGCAGCGCAAGATGGAAGGTGGGACATTATTATGATCATCGATGAAATCCACCATTAGGAATAGGTAAGTACATAAAATTCATCTGCGCAAAAATGTCTCACTTTTTTATTTCATTTATTTGAGCTATTGATGGGCTAAACGTTTTCGAGCAGACAAAGACCGAAGAGGAACTTCGTCTGATCTTACCATGTTCTGCCACGGAAACCATTTATCGACGACAGTTTTACAAAGTTGTGAGGAGTCATAAAACTATCGATAAATTATAGACCAACGTCCAACCACTATACAAACGAATCATCGAATCAATTACGAAGGCTTACATCATCGAAGGATTGAGTCACGGTCACGACCTGTTCCGACCAGGTCCTTTTGTCCGTGGGTTGGGTCCTTAGTCATCACGTGATTGCTTCCAACTCACTACTGACCGCGTTGTTGTAAACAATCATGTTAGAATCATATGCTCTGACGTCTGCGTTCGTATTATAAGTGATTGTAAAGTTGAACTGCATTCATGTTATGTCGGTACACTGCCTCCGCAATTCTGGATAATGCATCGTTCACGAAGTCGTTCTCGACTGATTTTAGCTGTTTGGATGAGATTGAGATTGCATAGCATAAATGTGGCTTAACTACTCTCCGTTTCTTTTAGAATAAGAATAGTGGGTTTACTATGACGTCTTAAAGCAGTATTGATTTATTCTTAATCCAGAGTGGGAAAGAGACGTCTTCTATAGCTTTGTCGCTTTACCACATTGATACGTCACCAGGGCCAAAATATATGTACCTATGCGATGAAACTATTGCCGTCGCGCTGCATCAAGCCTGCCCCCGTAGAGTGCGATAGAGAGAGTTGCAGCTCAGACCGATTATATCAAAAATTGACGAGATCGACGTTTCGTATTCCTCTTTTTTCTCTTCAAAAACCGATTATGTTATTTTTGGCATTATAATTTCAAGAAAGAGTATCTCTAGCTTTTTATCGGTTTCTTTCGTGTTAAAAACTTAGAATTTGCCTGGTAGTTCTCTTATCACGGCCGTAAAAAAACAAGGGGAATACATTTGTATGGAGAATCGAACCACCGTGTTCTTTCTTAATCAAGTGCCAGATACCAGTAAAACCAGGCTACACTTAAATTAATTATAAGATATTATGAAAACTAATGTCAACTATCATGGTAAGCCGAGGTTTGATAATATAATCCAACAGTACGGTTTATTTGGGTATTAATAAAGATACAACTTAGTATTAATGAAAATAGTCATAGGTTACGAACAAAAACACTTAATTAACATAGCTTCTTTATCAGTACTTAGTTCCATTTACAAGATTTTAAGTAATATTGTGCAACGACGATTACAAATACCTAAGTCACCTGAGACTCATCAGGATATTATATTAATCATACCTATGTCAAAGGCCTGTTTTAATCATCATCTGCCTAGCCTTTTCCAAACTATGTTGGGGTTGGCTTCCGGTCTAATCGGATGCAGCTGAATATCAGCATTTTACATGGAGCGACTGCCTATCTGACCTCCACAAGCCAATTAGTTACACTAGGTAATATGATAACTCTTGGTAAGACTGGTTGTCGGACTTTCCGGCCACTGACCCCACTTACTACATGTTACGACTGTCAAAGATCTACTAATAACAGCTGGGACCAACAGGTTCAAAAGCGTGCTTACCGAGGCACCGGTGGTCACCCATCCACAGGCCAAGCTAGGCAAGCGTGGCTTTACCTGAAGATTGATCCGAGGCTCTATTGTTAGAGCCTTTTAATAACAAATATTACAAACCATTTACTAGCTTAAATTAACTCGTAATTAAGTAATATTCCATATTAAAGAGTGATCAAGTAATATGGTAGCATACAACTTAAACGAGCTTTGTATTTATTTTACTCGATTGAAGGCTCTTATACTGCATGCTTAGCATTGAAGGCGGCACGAAGTATTAGACGCCATTTTTTTCAAGCTTAGAGATCCGTTTTAAGATTTTCCGTATCTTCTTTAGAAAGGAATTGTCAAGGTACAATATTTAATAATCAAAACATACTAATGAAATGCAAAAAGAGCTCTGTCTAACTCCTGGCATCCTTTCATAGGGTTGGATATTAGGCACACTGATAGTCTTATAGGCGATGCATTAGCTGGGTTAGTAGGCCTAAGTTAGGACGCTTTTTATCTCGGTAATAATGTTTCCGAGGGATAATTTCCAACTTTTACGAGGAATAAAGCTATGAGGGAGCATTTTGTAGACCAACTTGAAATATTTTGTACAAGAGCTTTAAAGTTTTTAGGTGTGTTACAAACATACCACGATAGAACATGTCTTACGAATTTTGTGTTCAAGTCTCCCGAACATTATAGTTCTACAAATTCCGTGACAAATCCATTCTGGTAGCAAGCGGTTATATTATTTAGCGACAGGCGGCCATAGGTGCACTTAAATTGAAAGTCATAAATTCCACGACTTACTTTGATTAAACTAAACTAGAGCATTTACATTTGTAGGTATCTCTTACTTATTGAACTGGCGATCTCTCTGGGGTCTATTAATAAATATGACATCAACATAATCTCGTGTTTATGTATTGTGCAGATTTTATAACTAATCTATCAAGTGTTCGGCGCCACTAATGATATCATCTCCTTAAACGTCAATTTTGATGTAAAAACTTCGTTACGGATTCATGAAGGTTTGAATTTGATAACCTTTACTGAAAGCCCGGCTAAGATAAGTTTCCCAAATAGAACGCAAGGCAAGTCGTCTTGGTCTACAAACAAATAAAAGAATATTCTAGAATAGATTGAAGACATAATTTTTTTTGGGCCAAAGTTGAAGTTCGTAACACCGCCTACGACGTCGCTGGCTACGTAGATTCTACAAATAAACACAAATAAATTAATTTCAAATATTCAGAATATTTAAATTTTGTTAATTAGATAAAAAATACATTTTGGTGATACAATATTGTTTTAATTTTTTTAATCGGTTATCATAAACTAATGTGACTAATACATAGCTGTACACTTTGTATTATGTACTATTTATGATATAATTAATTTTGGTCCTCTGCAGGGCTGTTGCGTATTTTTTAAATGTCCAAACTAACCATTTGACAGGTTAATCGATGGACACTATGATATCCACTGACCTTTAAAAAGATACGCAATAATTTAGCCATGCTGGTCAGGCATATCACATTACAACTCATGAAAACCAGCCCTTGAAATATAAGAACAAAATCAATCAATGATATAGCTGATCTTAACGACAGCTTTTTCTCGTGTTCTTCCTCTGATAGTTTTGTTAGCGCGGACAGTGACTGTTCCTTACCACTTACCTTACATGATAAAATTTCTTCTCTTTTCTCCAATGACCCTAAGAACCTACATATAGCACACATCAATGCTCAAAGTGTTCCTGGACACTATTCTGATCTTCTGGCATCCTTTAGCAGTGCTCACCTGGACGCACTATTGATTTCAGAATCTTTTTTGAAGCCTTCCCTCCTTTCTACTCAGTTTTCTCTTCCTGGCTTCGTCTTGATCCGGAATGATAGAACTGGCAAGGGTGGAGGAGGTGTTGCTTTATACTTGCGTGCTGATTTACCCTACAAGGTGGTCAGCTCATCTCCTTCATTATATTCCGGAACGGCTGAATACTTGTTTTTAGAAATTTCTTTTCATCATACTAAAGTTTTGCTTGCAGTACTCTATAGTCCTAATTTGCATATTGACTACTTCGATTCCCTTGACTCCTCTCTCAGTGACCTTTGTCCGTTATACGAGCACGTTATTTTAATGGGTGATTTTAACACTTGCTTGATTAAAAACGATGCTCGCTCTCTCAAACTTCTCTCCGTCTTGTCTTCCTTTAATCTTCAAGTTTTGCCTCTTAATGCAACTCACTATTTTCCCAATTGTGCACCTTCTTTTCTAGATCTTATGATTGTTTCTTCTCCTAAAAATGTTAAATATCATGGTCAACTTACTGCTACTTTCTCCTACCACGATCTCATTTATCTGTCATATCGCATCCGTGTTCCTAAGCGTAAGCCTCAGCTTTTGTATCTCCGTAACTACAAAGACATAGATCTGGAGGCATTGCAGTGTGATGCGAACAGTCTTGACTGGTCCCCTCTGGTCGAGATGGAAGGTGTCGAGGAGAAAGTGAGCTATTTTAACACTAAAGTCCTCGGCTTATTTGACCAGCATGCACCTATCCGTCGTGTCAAGGTGAGACATAACCCTGCCCCATGGATTACCACCCAAATTAAAGACCTTATGGCACGAAGGGATAAAGCTAAGAGTCGATATAAGCGCAGACCTTCTGAGCTGAATCTCTCTTATTATAAATCGCTACGCAATCGCTGCAGTCATCTGTGTCAAGATGCCAAGAGACGCTATTTCCACGAACAACTCAACAACCGGAGTTCTTCCGATGTTTGGAAATTCCTCAAGTCTGTAGGCATAGGCAAATCACCTACCAATCAGTGCAAAGATGTGAACCTCAACGATTTAAATAAACATTTCTCTTTCCTTCCCTTTTCTCTCGATTCGTCTGTCAAAGCTGTGACCTTAGAGAGCCTTTCTAGATTGCCGTTGCCACAATGTTCTCCTTTTAGCCTTAGCGATGTTTCTGAGGATGACGTTAAGAAAGCTATACTTGCAATTACATCTTCTGCAGTCGGTAACGATATGTTATGTTCAAGAATGCTTACCCTTATCCTACCCTCTTTACTTCCTGTTCTTACTTACATCTTTAATAATTCATTTTCCTGTTGCTCTTTTCCTTCAGTTTGGAAGAAGGCTCACATTATACCTTTACCTAAAACTAACAATCCATCCTCGCTATCCCACTTTAGACCTATTTCTATTCTTCCATTTCTTTCTAAAGTTTTTGAGCATTTAGTTCACAAACAATTAACATTTTTCTTAACGTCGAACTCTTTAATATCACCTTTCCAATCTGGTTTCCGCTCAGGTCATAGTACTGTAACTGCGCTTTTGAAAGTAACTGACGATATCCGCTGGGCTATGGAGAGTAAGTCACTTACCGTCCTTGTACTGCTTGACTTCAGTAGTGCCTTCAACTCAGTAGATTTCGACATTTTGCTAGGTATCCTTAAATCTCTAAATTTCTCTTCTTCTGCGTTGGCCTGGTTCAGTTCTTATCTTCGGGGACGCTCTCAGTGTGTCCGCTTTGATAATACTTTCTCTGATTGGTGTAGCCTCACCGAGGGTGTTCCTCAGGGTAGCGTTCTCTCTCCTCTTCTTTTTTCAATCTTTATTAATTTGGTTACCAGTATAATCTCTTCCAATTTTCATCTTTATGCAGATGACCTGCAGATCTACCGGCATTTCACTGTTGCTGATGCGGATTCTGCAATTGCTGCTATGAGCCATGACCTGGCTTGTATCAGCGCCTGGGCTAAGTCTTTTGGATTGCAAATTAACCCATCTAAATCTCAGGCCATGGTTATAGGCAGCCGATTTGTTCGTGGTGCGGCTGTTGTTGCGTCCTTGAAGCCTCTGTACCTCGATGGTGTTCGCATCGACTATACAGATACTGCCAAAGATCTGGGTGTAACTATCGATTCCAATCTGTCGTGGCGAGCTCAAGTTAACGAGGTCAGCCGGAAAGTTCACTTTTCCATTCATTCACTGAAATGCCTTCAGAGTCTCCTGCCTTTGAAGACCAAAATTTCCCTGGCCCAGACACTTATTCAGCCGATTATAGATTATGCCGACGCCTGCTACCTGGATGCTACTGAGGAGCTATTAAATAAGCTTGAGCGCTTGCAAAATTTAAGTATTCGCTTTATTTTCGGTCTTCGTAAGTATGACCACGTTTCTCACCTTCGCAAAGAACTCAAGTGGCTCCCAATCCGCCTTCGCAGGAACACTAGGATCCTATGTCTCCTCTTCAAAATTCTACACAACCCGTCCTATCCTTCATACCTGCGCGAGCGATTTTCGTATGCCCGCCCTACTGATGCACCGTGTAGATCACACCTTCGATCCTTACTTAAATCCCATCCTCATAAATCCATCTATTACTCCTATTCCTTCTCCGTGCACGCTGTAAGGTTGTGGAACTCACTTCCGCCTAGCATTCGGGACTTAAAAACAATTTCATTATTTAAAAATAGAGTGAAAGATCACTACCTTTCCTCTCCTTTATGAGTATTGTATATATACACATTATATTTTATATGTTTATATATCTTAGCATTATGTATTTATATAAGTATATATCCATTTATTTATTTATGTGTGTATTTATTATTATAGGTTAGGTTAGTTAAAGCATATAACTCATTGTTCATATCATTTTTATTATTTATTATTTCACACACTATTGTCTACATTTCTTTTTCATTTCTCCTTTTGCAGGTCTGCTGGCAGAAATTTCTTTAGAAATAAGCAGTACCTTTGTACTCACAGTTTTTATTATTGTATTTTTCCTGTGCTATTTACTGTGTGTACATAAATAGTAAAATAAAATAAATAAATAAATAATCAATTAGTAACCTTTCAATTTCTTCTAAATATCAGCTGTTCTACAAAGTACAATTAATTAAAGTAGCTGTTTAAAGGACACTGCGTAGGCGTTTATTTTGTAGACGTTTTATATAATTTGTTAGGCCATTCATCTTTTTGTTGGGCAGCATTATATTATTAAGTATTTTATCTGCAGACAGATCCGGCTAGCTTGATATAAACTTAGCTGTTTATAAACTTATACTGAGCCCAAGTGCTTCACATTTACCGTCACATAAGCCCACATAGATACAATATTTATTTATGATTTTATTTTATTTCGTAATTCGTAAACAGCTTATTGAATTTCAATTATTGCTTTTAACACACATTACAATCCTGTTTAGCCGTGCCTACCGCGGACCTAATGTGTCGTATCTTCGTTCACTTTTAAATGCCAAGGCTCAACGCGTTGAAAAATCATTTACAAGGTAATGTTAACTGAAAGTAAAAGCTGAGTTCCTTAATTCGTGCCAAATTGCTTATTGATTGCGGTTGCTCTATGAAGTGACTAACTTGTTAGTAGGAAGTTGGAACTTGCTAAATGACCAGAGGCTCTAGCACGAGCGTGCGGTGTCAACATTAAATACGTCGATTTTTTAATCACTATCACTATTATCACTATTCACTATCACTACTTATTATAAAAAATACATACACACGAATAGAGAACGTCCTCCTTTTTGGAAGTCGGTTAAAAAGTCCTCCGCCGCGTCTGTCTGTCTGTCTGTTCGCGATCAACTTAAAAACTACTGCACCGATTTTCATGCTGCTTTCACCAATGGACAGAGTGGTTCTCGAGGAAGGTTTTAGTATATAATTTGACCGACATCCATACGGGCGAAGCCGCGAGCATCAGCTAGTATATTATAAAACAAAGTCCTTCACCGCGTCGCTGTCTGTCTGTCTGCTCGCGATAAACTCAAAAACTCCTGCACCGATTTTCATGCTGTTTTCACCAATGGATAGAGTGGTTCTCGATGAAGGTTTGTACGTATGTACGTTACATTAAATCGCGCGCTCGTGTTAGGGCCTCCGTAGCGGTTTCATAGAATTACAAAGTTTTTCTGTTAGTACTCGCTTTGTAACTTACAGGAAGTAGAGTTGCCCACTAACAATTGCAGGATAACAAACTGTCGTTTATGCTGAATAACTGTAGCTTCAATAGTAGAGCCGTTTTCGAGAACGTGCAACAAATATTGACACAATATAATGATTTACTATTACAGCTCATTTAATAGTAGGTACCTGCAGAATTTACAGCATTAATTAATATGACTTCCGTGTAACGTCGAAAGCAAATAGTTTTGTTGATTGATTTGATTTGCTTAATTAAGTGAAGCACCTAGTTAACGGCAAGCAAATATTTAATATTTACTTACCTTATTTGAAACTCTTTCAAGGATTTACAATTTATTATTGCATATTTTATGATTAATTAGGTTAGGTTCTAGAATATTTTGACAGGTTGGTATGATCTGCCTGATCGATCAATGATTTATCCTCATAGAAAATACATCATCTGTCTAGCCTTTTTACCGACTACAGCGAAGCCTAAAAGGAGGGTTGTTACAACTATGTTGAGGTCGGCTTTCAATCTAACCAGCAGCTGAACACCAAAATTTAAAATGAAACGATTGCCTATCTGATCTCCACAACCCACTGGGTATTATAATAATATTTATTTATTTATTCTTTGACACATACATTGGTTTTAACAGGTAAGACCCAAGCTAACAAAAGTAGTCATAAATTACTAATAGTCCAGTCCCAAGTAATGCATGGGTCTGGGTAGAAACACAAGTTACACAGTACAACATACTTAGTGTCACCCTCTGGAATTCCGCCAAAGGACAAGAAAATACGTCCAAACACCGAGACACACTATTCAGTGTTCTCATTGCACGAATCACTGGCGCAAACTTCAATAAGTTTGTACGGGATGCTGGAATTTAAAAAAATCTGATATTTCTGGTAGGACTGGTTGAGATCCGCTGGAGAGATCTTATGATTTATAATAATTCTGAAAGGTGCCTGAGCAGTCTGAAGAGTTATATTTCAGTGCTACATAACTTTAAATTTCGTTTAAAAAACTAACAATAGGGAAGGTTAGGTTTGCACAGACGCCAACACTTCTAGCAACCCGAAACTGGGATTGTTTATCAATCAATCTTGGACCTAACGTGATTAAGTTGAAAATCTATTAAAGTTTGACATTTGTAGTAGATTGACGTATTGGCGTCTGTACCTGCTTAATTCATGTACCGGACAGTTTTTAGGATTATGATAACATACAGTTTGTAACACAAACATAGATAAAACATAAATAAACATTACGATAATTACTAGGAATCTAGATTTTCAACCATTATAACCATGGCTTCGTGGTCAATTACAGATGCACTCAAGTTCATCTTAATAATGCTTAATAGGAACATATATCAGTTAGTTCTTCAGGGGCGGTCGCTTTGATCAGTAAATAAGCACTAAGATAAATATAAAACCAAGGTTCTGATCAATAATAACGTAGTTATCTTGGCTTTATTACGAGTGAGGCTAAGTGCTTAGAATTAATTTTATTATATTACCCGTGTCGGTCTGCTCATGGTGTATTTTATTTACTATCAAAACTAATTGATAGCTTTTAGTTGTTATTAGGTTCAGAGTTTATTGATTTGTTAATGAGATTTGATTAATTAATCTATTGGATCTAGCTGTAGGCTGTAGGTTAGTATAGGTCCTTGTTATAAGGTTCGTCAAGCGATACAGCATAACATAACATCACTCCTGTAATCCCCGAAGGACTAGAAGAGGTGTACCTATAGGTTTATTTCGCCAGTTATGTTTACGTTCCATGTAACAGAGAGTGAGCCTATTGGCATCAACCGGGCATAATTCCAGACTGCGTGGCTGTTATTGAGAAATTTCTAAGGGATACAATCATACAATGTATTTGTAAAAGTATTGAAAGTTCATATTTTAGATTGGTGCTTGTGTTTTGGTATTTTGTGACTGTTGGAGAACCATAGATTAGAGTAGATTTTTAAACCGATATTTCTATTGCCTTTCAATTTTAAACAAAGCCATTGCAATTTTGGCTTCTCTGACACTGAAGGGCAAATCGGCTTTGAAAATCTTCGATTGGGCGTGCTTTATACATTCTCAATAAGTCCTCGAGTACCAATAACCTAATTTCAACGTTCAGCGATATAAGTAAAGTATCTATCTATAAACAATCAACCATTATTTATTATAGATACTTATTTATAAACCATATTTCCTTGTGTGAGTAATTCGCACTTGGCCACGCCTATTTCAGTCATATCGATTCGCAACATGACCTATAGTGTGCGAGCAACTTGTTTATGTGTGATTTATAGTTTAGATATGAAATAATTATTAGATACAGCCATTAAACCATCTTCTGAGTACATAATCTATGATTTCATTTGTCCGAGTTATTGAATACCTACTGGCATATGTAGACAACCCGCACAACACACAGATGTACAATAAAATGATTACATGAATACTTACAGCTGAAATGGAACAGGGCTGGTCACATCTGCCGCATGTCGGAGGAGCAATGGGCAAAAATTACCATTCAGTGGATACGAAAAAGTTGGAAACGACAACGTGGCAGGCCCAGAAGGAGATGGCGGGATAAGTTGGACTCGTTCTCAAAAAAAGAATCGCACAAGATCGCGAAATGTGGAAAAAGGGAAGGGAGGCCTTTGCCCTGCAGTGGGATAATATAGGCTTATAATAAATAGTAATAATAAAAAAGAATTATAGTAACACCATGACATACTTCAAATAAAATAATGAGTATAAAAAGCGCCGTGTGCGTCTTATAGTTGCTCCAAATGGGAGTCCAGCTCAGCATGTGTCAGGCATACCTGACGCTGATATTCTGCTGGATCCCTGTAATGACATACGGACGTTGAGCAGACGAGATAAATTGGTGTTGTGATGTAATTATGTACTACTTGCGTTGTTATCGGAAAAGCTCTGATAAGGAAAAACATCCCAATACTTGTATAGTAGACAGGCCTGGTCATTTTACATATTTTATGTTGATTATAATTACTGAGTAATCATCTATTCAAAGTAATCGTTTGCAATAAAATATTAAGCCATTTAGTAGCTGTCATATAAAATATATATTTATGTGATTGCTGATTAATCGGAAGTATCTACTGTTTGAGTTCTTCGAAACCAAACCCTTGTCTAGGTCAAAAGGTCAGACACATCATCTCAAATTTCACAACAGTCTCAAAGACACTCAATCAATAAGTGTTAATTTCTTCACGATTACCGAGTTTATCTTATAAGCTAGGTTTAACATTAATCAAAGATAGACCAGTTTATCTGGACATATCATGGCGGTGCCACTTACACAGACCGATGCTCAATAAAATATCGACAACTTTTGAATACTGCTAGTTCCGAACTTATCCGTCTGTCAAGTTAAATTGGTGTCTCTGAAGACAATAAGCCTTGGTACACAGATAAAAAATTAACACCTTCGCCGACGAAGGTTGAAAAACTTGACTCGTTTTGTCATACATAATGTGTTTTTTTTATAAACGTGTGAAGATTTGATTAGGCGATTAGCCGGAAAACATAATGCTTTTATCGAATTACAAGTGTAAATTAATCATTGCATATCGCAGTATTTAGGTGCATTTTGACTGATTTCATTTTATGGGGTTATTCTGAATGATAAGATTACGATAGCGCCTGTAAACACTAGATTGCGGTAGGAAGTAACGATATATAATTATTTTGCTTCGGTAGATTTATCTCTTTTCTCTAGACAATGTTGGGGATATGAATAAATAAGTTAGTAAGTATGTTCCAAGTCTCAACGAATGCAGTTGAATACACAAATTTTACAGGAGTGACTATCTGACCATCCCAACAGTTTCTAGGTAACTCACTAAGCACACAGTGATTAAGCTGGTCGTGAGACTGACTACCGTAAAGTTAAGACTGTCAATGATATGTAAATGTAATTTCATCCAATGGAACTGAAACTGCAAAAAAGAGCAGCAATTAGGTACTATTGTTTTGGTTATTAATAAAAAACTGTGATTAAATTTTTTATAACAATCTTTGTAATGCAACCATTTATTCCTTGTCATCATCTATTAGTTTACCAGATGTCTATGCAGGCTGATATGACTTAACTTTAATTAGTCTCATAGAGCTATACCTAAATGTAGGTAGCTATTTGCGGTTTGTGTGAATACGTCCTACACATAAGAAGGTCATCGATTGTATTTAAAGTAGGTTGAAAAGTAAAGTTAGAACTTTCTGTGGTTCCTAAACTAATTTCCGCCAGGTGCAGGGACAGGTGATCAAAATAATATTAGAGTTTTAACACAAATCTTTTTACTGACACCTGTTTCCTTTCTAGATTATTTATTGATAAAATGACGATGCCGAAAAAAGTAATTAGGACTGGTAACTGTGTTCACCAGAGGTCTTCTATTTCCACTTAATGTTATGAAAAGATAGCGTATCTTAGACATCTGCACCTGCTTATTTTGAAAACTGTAGCTACATGCATGCTACTTTGTGCTCCCAAAACAAAGAAGTATTCTCGTAAGATTACAAACCTACTTACCGACAAAGATGTCTACCTGTTGCTGGTTCGCAGCAGTGCATTAGGAACGTTTCATACACCATAAGCCATACGTTGCAAACTCAGTGTAAGTGTTCATTGCTATGTAACTTATTTCACGTCTCTATACACAGCAAAACATATTTTAGAACGCATTTCATTTCCACACCAACAAAATTGATCGCTTAGTTGTTTCTGAAAACTTCATTACAAAAATCATTAATAACTCTCATATTTTCAGTGCCATCGTTACTCTAAAATGGCAGCTACTCATTAATATTTTCAAATACCATATTATCTTAATGTCTTCCCATTATCAGAGGCGCAGCACGTGTTATGGTTCCAGTGAGAAATTCCCGACGTTAATAAACGATAGTCGCAGGAGTCCACCCTCTGTCTGCGCCAGATTTACAACTACAGAACAAAGGACATCAATTTTAATAGTGACATGTGAACTATGGGGCTCGAGTGATGTGGCTCCTTGTACGAAATGATGGTACGTGAGAAAAGAGTGGACGATTCCTGAAAAAAAATCACTAAAATGCTTTATTTTTATAAAGAAAATATTAAAAAAAATTGGATATGCGTAATTCATTTACCCTTTTGCAGGAGGACAATGTAACAAGCAACAACATTCATGCTTTACAAAATAACTTGCTAGGCATGAAAATGAAATTCCTACGTTAATAAAATATAATACAAATAATTACTTACCAAGTAGGTACTAAATTCGAATGAAAAAGAACTGAATACATATTCTTACTTTAGGAAAACGTGATGTTTCAGTTTGACAAATTCCTAACTTATGTATGAGTGTGGATACTTCAGAGGTAACCTACCTATATTATAAGTATTTTCCTCAGTTGACACATTGCATGTTGGTTTATCGTTACACTGAAAATAGTAATATGTCATGAAATAAGACATGGTGAAGAAACCAATCGCATATTTGAGTCAAATCTTGTCCAAGTCTTCCTTGAATAGATCTACATACATTTCCATTAAGCTTTTGGTCAAGTAGATGGTCGTCGGTGCAAATTATCTAATGAATAACACGCGAGCAAATTATATAACGTCAAACAAAATTAATTGGAACATAATTAAGATAAAATAAATATAATCTTACTTCTTATTATTCTGATGAGCTAGCAACTAGATAGTGGACGCGAAATTATCATTTTATTATGACACTGTAATGGCTTGATTTGGAGGCGTGGCACTTGAGAGGAAGGCAGTTCACTACGTCCCACGTTTGTACACAATCGATTGATAAAGGGCCTGTTTTTATCTATACTAATAATATAAGGCGATTTTGTTTGTAAGTTTGTATGTAGGGGTTAATATTAGGAATATAATGATCAAATTCTAAAACTTTTTTCCCTGTAGGAAAGAAAGGGTCCTACAATTATCAAGCTATCAATTTCATCATCATCATCATCTGCCTAGCCTTTTCCCAACTATGTTGGGGTCGGCTTCCAGTCTAACCCGATGCAGCTAAATACCAGTATTTTACATGGAGCGACTGCCTATCTGACCTCCACAACCCAGTTAATACTAGGTAATACGATACTCTTTGGTAAGACTGGATGTAAGAATTTCGTGTCCCTTCGTCCAGCATACTCACCATGGAATCCTGATATTTCATGAATGTCAAAAAACTGTTCTGAAATAGTGCTAAATAGTGCCCAAAGGAAAAAAATAGTGCTCTTGTACTTGCGAAGTTATAGCCATAGTTCGATGAGTATGCTGGACGAAGGTTTCGCCCAGCATACTCACCTCCGTCCGGAGAATCTGTATACGCTTCAAACATAATTCATACTTCAAAAAATAGTTCCCAAATAGTGCCAAACGGTGCCCAAAAAGAAAAAACAGTGCTCGAATAACTTCGGAGTTATAGGCTTCGTTCAGTGAGTATGCTGGGCGTAGGTTCTACGCCCAGCATACTCACCTCAGTGCGCGAATATCGAACGAGCTATAGGTACAATTTACGTCTCAAAAAATTGTGCTTGAAATAGTGCCCAATATCAGTCCAATTTTTGCTTGACTTTTGACCTAGAAAACCATTAAATTTGATTGTAAACTTCTACATACATTACATTGAGTACAGTCGAATACAATATTATTAACTTTCTTTCTAACAATTTTTGTCTTGTGTAAATTATTAATTGTCTATGTAAGGGAGTATTTACTTTAGAATCGCAATATTATTAATTACACATTATTTTAATAATACTTTATAATAATATGATTAAGCCTTCGCGCGTCGCATGGGACCCCGGTAGCTAGGAACAATGATTTTATATATTTTGTCTAGATCACGGCGCTTGAAGGATTAAGATATCAAATGAAGTAAATCATGCATGAAAAATAAAGTTGCTGTTATTAATGCTTACATTACAACTGACAAAATTATTCAAAATAATCATTTTCCGGATCAAGGACGGTACCACAACGTTTACGGAATTGACCTGTATTCCTCATGTGATAAAGTTCAATATAGTGTGGCAGTAATGGATGCACGTACGGTCAATAGGTATGGGGCTTACGACGCGCGGCGCCCGCGACGCAAATGAATATGTTTATGTTTAAATACTAGATGGCGCTGCCCTAACATCTTACGATTATTAGACAAGACTGATCTGTATTTTGAAGGTGTTATGGGTCCATTTTGTGTCACAAAGCAATCGAAACGAACAAGCGCTTCTCAGTTTCTTTGTTTGTTTACTTCGTCGCACATCATTATAATAACGCCGGCTTTTGAGTTTGACTACATAGTGGGTTGCAAAACCAAACAATGTGTTGGTGATGTCATTATTTACCTATATAAAATTGTGTATCTAGTACGTAATCAATATAGGAGCTGCACCCAAATCAGTAAGTATATTTCAATTTATAATATTTTAGAAAGTTTTACCAATATTTGGCTAAACATTTTTTTATATGTATATTATATACAATATTAAAACTACAATTTTTTCTATTTACATTGATTATATTATGAATGTTAACAAAAGCTGTGAACTAGTTAACTAGAATTCTGATTACTTTGGCCCTTTAAATAGTAATAAATAACGTAAGTAATTAAAAATGTTTTTTATTGCTAAACCTTTCATTGATGAAACTATTGGAAAGAGTTTTAAAAATTTGTATAACTATGTCACAGTACTAGTTTTGACTGGTTATAAGTTTTGCCTGCAACATATATACAAAAAGAAACTATAATTTCCTTTTTACAATTTTTCAAGATATTAATTTTATTGGCTGCAAATGACTGTTTTTATTCAGACAAACACACAATGCAATGAAGTAATAGACTTCATTTACGCTTAAAGTTTCATTCATTTATTATTATTTATAAAATATATAATAATGCATTTAATCGAAAGTTTTTGACATGTGAGAAAATACCATAATTATTTCCAATAACATGAAGTCTACAATTAGAAAGTTTAATATTTTTGTCCAAAAACATGTGTCGACGACTGTACCCCATTTTACGTTAGTATGTAGAAGTTTACATTAAAATTTAATGGTTTTCTAAGTCAAAAGTCAAGCAAAAATTGGACTGATATTGGGCACTATTTCAAGCACAATTTTTTGAGACGTAAATTGTACCTATAGCTCGTTCGATATTCGCGCACTGAGGTGAGTATGCTGGGCGTAGAACCTACGCCCAGCATACTCACTGAACGAAGCCTATAACTCCGAAGTTATTCGAGCACTGTTTTTTCTTTTTGGGCACCGTTTGGCACTATTTGGGAACTATTTTTTGAAGTATGAATTATGTTTGAAGCGTATACAGATTCTCCGGACGGAGGTGAGTATGCTGGGCGAAACCTTCGTCCAGCATACTCATCGAACTATGGCTATAACTTCGCAAGTACAAGAGCACTATTTTTTTCCTTTGGGCACTATTTAGCACTATTTCAGAACAGTTTTTTGACATTCATGAAATATCAGGATTCCATGGTGAGTATGCTGGACGAAGGGACACAGAATTTCAGGTCACTGACTACCTATAACGACTGCCAAAGATCTATATATGGCAGCCGGGACCAACAGCTTTACGTGCTTTCCGAGGCACGGAGGAAACTCCGTATGTCGGGCGGTCACCATCCACCTTTACCTTAAGATCGACCCGAGTGGCAGTTCTTATTAAGCCACGAGCTCCTCAAGACTAATTCAAGCTATCAATTTATATGTTCCTATATCAAGTTAGCCGAGCTATAACGATTTCTGCGGACGAAGTTGTGGGCGAGGTCCTAGTGTAAGAATAAAAGGAGCAGTGATGTGGATCTAGTAATTTGTATTCTCTATAAAAGCACACACGCAGGGAGCCTCACTTAAGTTTACTAGTACAACTGAAAAAAAGTGTTGCAATGTTCAGTAATATTAATAAAAAGAAAACGATACAACTCTTTTATTAAAGCACAAATTAGCTAAATCGGTAACCTCCGTTCTCCCATTAAATTTTCGCAAATATTTTGATGCCGCATCTTTTTATAATCTTCAATATCTTTCAATGTTAACACTACAATACCGGGTGTACCATAAAACTTTTGACATTCGTCCACCCACATACCACATGTGAAACACACGGAAGAATAGCAACACTATTCTCACGATGGCGATGAGGGACGCGTCGTTCGTTGCGGTAGATAAATTATGGACATGCGCCATCTCTTTGTCCTGTCAATATGTCAAGTGTGGGCCTCCTCACTTCTCCTGGCGCTGACATAATAATACCTTTTACTCTGAGCTTTAATTACGACACAAGAATTCGGTCATTCACGTTCTTGTTGTTATTGAAAGGGTGATTTGTTTTGGAGACACAGGAACTGTTGGTGATGGAAATCGGGTGTTTGAATCTTTTGATGCACGATTCTGTATAGTTTAGGGCACAGAAAGTTTAAGCGGGTTCTTCTTTCTTCATGAGAACTGTTATTCACGTCTCCCTTAGAGTCAGACACTGGTACCGTCTAGAATCCGGCTCGAAGGACAGTGTTATTATTCTTTTACCTTGTACCGTACAGTAAGATGTTACATATGACATAATATTTTTATTTGCGTTTAAACATGATACTTACATTAAGTTCTTATTTATCACGGTCACGATCTTACAAGATTTGCCATGGACTCAAATACTTAAAGAAAGGTTAAACTTATAGCTTGTTATACGCTACTATGTAAAGTAGTATCAGCAGAACCAACCTGTATTTAATTCGTACAGTTGTGCTAACATAAAATATGGATATTGTCTACATAGTTAGTATAGTTAGTATGTTCACCACAATAATTTAGTAGTTGTTATGATGACTCAAGCGATGCACATTGAATTTCAGAAAATTATATTACGTGGTATTGCATAAATGGAATTATACTAGGAATGAATTCATTTTCCTATTAATGTTAGATATGGAAATGAACTAGAAATTCTTAAGAAGGAAAACGTAAAATATAAATACAAATAAGGAAGTTATTCCAGAATTGCCATGCAGATATATAATTTACTATAGTCATCGACATAGAAGCGATTGTGACAAATTGGACAGAAAAAGTCGCACAAAGGGAAGACTGGAAGGCTACGGGGTGGCCTTTGCTCAGCAGTGGGGCAACATAGGCTAAGAAAAAAAAATGTGGTTACATGGCTACTGAGATTCCATTTTACATGTAGCCGTGTTAAAAACGAGCAATAATGTGTAAAAAGGATCAGTTAATCATCCAGCCAACATGGATTATTTCAAGACATTATCATGATAGTAGACATGACATTTCCGTCGTCGGGAGCAAAAAGTTTGTTCACTAAAGCTCTACACATGACCGAAGGTTACACAAATTTAAACACGCCACTTAAATGAATCATCTAATGCAGTTATTGTTTGCAAAAACGACTGTATAAATAGCTTTATTAGAGCGACACCCAGTGTCCTAGGTGAATGACAAAAGCGATGTGAAAATATTTAAATGTTCCTTCTAGGTGGTCTCTGTGCTCGCAACTCGTGTGGTATGTGACAAGATGCCGTGCGTTCATTCCTGGCTTTCGATTGGGCCTCTACCTCCAGTCATTTAGGTGTATAGATACTTTTCATTGATGTTCATTTCCTTGAATCTGCGACACGTGTGGTTGTTTCTAAGTTCCATTTGACGATTTGATTGAGTCTGTCTAGTCTAGTCATTTCTTGATGCATAGATTTTGGAGTTATAAACAGTATTTCTTCATAAATGAACTTACCTACCACAGCTATAATTTTTTCTTAAAGGTACGGACAAATTTGCTCCACGATTCGCCTAGGTACTTAGTTACTGACTGATACCAATTGAATGTGAAGGTTTCAAAGTACAGTGTTTTTCCGAATATGTATCCGGGAAAAACTCGGATCTTTACAAAGGCAAAACCTTTAAAAATTATGAATCAACTAATACAAGAACCAAACAATACTATAATTTAAATGACAGTTTACCTACATACAAAGTACAATGAAACCTCAATACTAAGAATCTGTGTTCATAAAATCAAAGAAGGATAACTAAGTTAGATCTGTTAACTTGTAGTTCTATGATCATTGTTGAAAATTGTGGTATTTCCTTCATCCGTATTGTTCATAGTACTAGTAGGTATAGTTACTGCGTCTGCACTGACTCTAATCACGTAGCCACGTAGTAGCGTAGCAAACTAACGAATCTTACGTCTAGTTACAGACAGCACATCAAGCTATAATACAATGTGTCAAATTCCTCTATTCGATTTTCAAAGTTTTCGCGCAAGTATTAGGTTCAAGGTTGATAAGGAAAATGGGCTTTTCATTTTCTTTACAAATAGCTGTAACTACCCGGCACATGGGTCTGTATTGGCCGTTGGCCATAAGTGGAACAATCGGGGCCATCTTGTACTCTAATATTTTTTACAAATATTATGGTTACTAAGTACTTAATATATTAATCCATGATATATTTTTTTACCAACAGCTGTTTCCTAAAAATTTCATTCGAAGGCGCAAACATCCATATATTCTCTACATCCTTTTCAATTTTCATATTTTATCTTTTGGAGACTGAGAATTACCTATGAATTTTAATTTAATAATAGCTACTAATGTAAACCTTGACATTGCCAGCTTAAGTACCTGCTGGAACTTACAACTTCAGTAATATATTACATAAATAGTTAATTAACCTAAAGCAGAATTCCAAGCCAATAACTAATAATTTAATTAAGTAGTAAATGGGCTTTCCTACTCTACACTTACAAGTTATAATTTTAACAGTAATTGTCAGCCTGTTCGATGTAATACCCAGCTGTTAAGTTGTCAACAAGCTAAATTAATGGTTATTTTTTCCGTGTCTAAGTGAATATTAATTGCATTCATAAAATTAATCACTTTGCATGAACAACAAAGCCACTTATAATGGTCGTGTTAGATAATTTGAGAAACTGCAATATAATCCAATATCGAATCTTTGAGGCGACGCGCGACTTAGCTAGTAGGTGAGCTATGGCTTTGGTAAAAAGAAATATTTATGACAGGTAAACAATAGTTATACAACACAATAGTCTGAAAAAAGTAACCCGTTAAAGAGGTTCCGTAAAGGCGCTGCGCTTACAGCTATCAATTTAGGCCTCAATCAGTAAGACCGCGATACAGGGCGTTTGTTTGTTACAAATGTAAGACTAAGTTGAAATCTGAGGCTTATGTTCAGAGCACGGGATGTTTTAGTCTCTGTAATAATTGAACCAAAAAACACTTTGCAAAATTAAATATAGGCGCTTAATTACATTTGTAGGTAACTATAGATACTGGTATTCAGCTGCATCCGGTTAGACTGGAAATCAACCCCAATAGAATTAGAAAAAGGCTAGGTATCAAAGAGATTTAAATATAGTCATTGCTAGGTATATAGTAGTACTGTAGGCACTCCTCCTACTTTAAACATTTGCTCACGCCTGAGTACTGTTGCTTCTGTTTCTTTCATGAAAGAAAGCATCCTTCTTAAGGTGAATGCTCCAACTAGCCCGCGAAATTCAAATTTTCTTACATTTTTTGCAATTTGCAAGCCAGTGCTAGTTTGTATGTTGATTAAAATATAAATTGCGGCTGTAAGACGTATGTAGTTACAGAAATATAATCATCAAAATCATCAATACAAGCCTCCAAGTTCATAAAGGTGCAGGAACTTGAAAAAGTCATTTTTGCACCTTTATGAACTTGGAGGCTTATTAAGAAAATTTGAATTTCGCGGGGTGGTTGGAGCATTCACCATAAGGATGCATCCTTCCGGTAATCATGAGTTTTACCAGGTTGTCGGTTGGCTTTCGGGGGATACCTATGGTTGAAATATTGCAGCACTCTCTGAAGATAGATACCCACTCGCCTTTGGCCTATTCGAAGTTCTTTTAGGATTAAATCTGTGTGTTGTCCTGGGTATACGCAACATGTGTATCAAGCACCATGTCTCGTCCATTTTCCCACCTACCTACTTCTCCTACGTTTATAGAGGCTGTACTTAAAGATGAACGACATCAATGGTGCTGAACGCAATCAGCATATCTAAACCACGGTTAAGAGCAACTAATTGCTATTAAATATACAGCTCTTGAACGCCGTTTAGAGCGCATGAAATCCGCTTTAAATGTATCTGACACGGCCACGTTCACCAAACATCATAAGTTTATCGATAAGATTATTATGACTTACGTATTTACATAAGTATGTGATGGAATCCGCATCGAATTTGAACAAAAACACTTATAAAAAGCGGAACTTTATTGTGATTGGTCGACAAAATAATGATGATATGATGTATCTTTGAGATTAAAGCGGATATTACCAATAACCAACCTACGTGTGTAATCAATTTAGATTTAGGTATTGATAGACAAATGTAGGGATTAAATAAACCTAGCTTGTATTGTTGAACAATAAAGGAGATATCCGTCTTACATTAAAGCTTAAGACGAGGTCATCATTACCTATTGTTGATTTGGTGATAGTAATCTAACAAACGAAAATAATCAGGATGTAGAAAATAGTTTGTGACGTTTGGAATTTCAAGCCCGTAAAAATAAATGTATTAAGTAAATCAAATAATTACATATTCATTATAATAATTAGTGTCGGAAACGGAATTCAATTTACGGATGTAAAATACTTTACCTACTTATTTGGAATCGTCCTACATCATCATCATCATCTGCCTAACTTTGCCCCAACTATATTGGGGTTGATTTCCAGTGTTGCCGTAAATACCAGTATTCTACGAGCTTCTGTATTGAGTCTCGTCTTCACAACCCAGTTAGTACTAGGTAATACGATACCCCTTGGTAAGAGTGGTTGTCCGACCTTCGGGCCACCTGTAACGTTTTTTTTTTCTTTTATGGAACAAGCCCGCCACACTATTCTCAAACCACTGTAACTCCTGTAAGCCAGAATCTTCAGTGGCGACCACAAGAAAAGCGCAGAGACAATGAAGCCCGACGAAGTCCCAGAGAAACGATTTAGCTGTCTTGGATCCCGCAACAAAATGAATCAGAAAATAATAGCGGAGGAGTAGGAAAAACATAATTTCCACTTCCCTCCATATCAGCAGGAGACAGAACAGAACAAGGCCAATAGGCACACAGGGACGTATACAACTGGGATAAGCCCAGTTGCCTAGCACCACGGATATTATTGTCATTAATATTACTGGATCATATGTTGTGAGCTGTTATATTTGATTCCAATAATAGGTATGACAAAAATGCTTGAACGCACGGACCTGTAACGACTATCAAAGATCTTCAAATGACAGCCGAGCCAACGGCTTAACGTGCTTTCCGAGGCACGGAGAAATCTCGGTATGAATAGGTGGTTATCTATCTACAGACCAACCTAAGCAAGCGTGGCTTAACCTCAAGATTGATTCGAGAAGCTGTTATAATTTAGCTCCTCGTAATCGTCTTACATCCTATATGAAAATGCTGTTGTTAATTAGTTTTTAAAGCTTGTTGCAGTTAAGTGGAAGTAGAGTGATCATTTTATATTAGAGACCGGGCTTACAAAAAGTACGGTTGGTTGGTACGGTGATATAGTTCATGAAAGGTGATTAAAACCTTTATCGAACCTAATGACAGATCAGCAGGAAGCACTGCCAATACAAGAGGGTTCAAGAATGAACTGCTTTTATGTGAAACTACTTTAGAGACTTAATTATGTTAACTTTTTTTTTAGATAAATATAAGTGTTTGTAAGAATTTTCATTTGATTTCAATATACCAACAGATTAACAAATATGTCGAGTTCTGAAAATCACCCAAGTACCTGATCTTTGTACTTCTGGAAAACTACCGATTTACCGACTGCTTTATGTTTACTACTTATTCATTTTAGCCGTTACTTCAAACACCTAATTTACTTCGCAAAAACTTCCTTTGACACAAATTCGTAGCGTTGCATGAATTAATCGCTTTTCAAGTCCTAGTGCAAAACTGTGTTTTTATTTTTCATTGTGTGTTTTCGTTTACCTTGTGTTTTTGGGTAAAAAAAAGAGCGAAAAGAAAAGATAATTAAAGGCAGATAAAATTCTTTTAAACACGTGGACTGTTTATTTCAGACTTTCCGAAATGATGAATAATTCTTAGATAATTAATTCTAGTTTAAAATGATTTCTTGGTTAGTAAGTTACACTAAACATTAACTTTATTTAAAATGTTGAGTGGTAGAGAAGGCAAATTATATAGGTACATCATTAGAAATTCATTCCATAGGCGTCCATTGCAGGTTATGTGAGCTTCCGTAGTTGTATATTAGCTTAGAACATAGGTGGACGTAACGTAGAGCAGTTAAACCTCACTTTTTCAGCTATTTCATCAGTCACGCACGCAATAGAAAAACCATTTGAAATAGTTATATTGACCCTTACAGAAATAGAAATTCGTTCCTTTGCATTTTTTGTCTATTGCTTAATGCCGTTACTTAGTGAGGAACTGACTCCAACCAGTTCAATCTAGAAAATGCTTTGATACAATAAAAAAGTTTCGATGGCATTTTTTGCACTGTGTGCCAAGTCAATTGCTATGAAAAAAATACACGTGTATAAAACCGTGCTCAAATTCTTCGCATTTTTGAGTTTATTTTTTACTTAGTAAAAGAGAGCATCAAACGTGCACGATTTTAACGCCAAGATACCGAAAAAAAAAACAATTTTGCTACGGTTACAGCTTCAAAAAAAAATCTGTTGCACAAAATTCGAAGCTACGAATTTAATTTACAAGTTATAAAAGCTCACGGAACCAACCCAGAGTTAATAGTCCTTCAACATTCAAAGCTGCGCACGCATACATACACAATGGTCATATTAATCTAATAGCCACTACACCATTACATAAGATTTAAAGATCTCTTGCTTTCTGAATATCAACTTTATCGTCAATAAGTTAGAGATTCTTTTCCATCACTAATGATATGTAAAGACGGGTGATTGTGAACCCTGATTTCAATATACAAGCAAAACACTGTTTCTACGTGTGTATTGCTCCAAACTTGATTTTAACTCATTAAAGAAATAAAACGCCATAAATTTTTATTTGTTTTTTGTATATCAATATGCATAATACTGTGAATGGATGAACTTGAAATTGTAGAGCACTAGAAATATTATTAAACATCGTGGAAGTGGAAATTGTTCTCTACAATTTAAGTGTTTGCTGACACGAAAACATTTTATATCCAAGTCTAGAATTTTCTCATACAAAGATAATTTTACCCGACACTATCAGATCCGTAATCAAAAACAAAGTAAGTATGAAGTGGGTAACGATTACTTAGATTAAAATTCGCGCCAAAACGTATTGCGTTTTCGCGCAGGTGCTCTCTGATCTCTGGCCCCGCGCCCCGCTATCATCCAAGCAAGTGCACCAAAACAATTTTTATGATTTCATAGATTACGTTGATAATTCCAACCGTTAAGATTTCATATCACTTAAGGTTTTATCAAAAACTTTCAGTTAATCGCAAATTGAAACGCCTTGTGGTAGCCAATCTATCAATGGAGCCTCAACCGATCAGAAATTGTTATGGCGTGATAAAGCTCGCTCGTGATTGGTGGAAGTTGACGCGATATCTATTTCTGTCTCGAGTCAGAATGCGCGCGCTGTGGCCAGTGCGCATGTGTGCGAGCGATACGTGCGCGTATCGATGTGTGAGTGTGTTGTGAGGCGCGCTCTCTGTTTACAGCGCGGTGGTGTGGCCGGCGAGCGCACGCATTCGACACTGTTTAACGTGCGAAATCGAGTTTTCCGGCGGCTCTCGAGCTGCATTAGCGTCTATGGTGTTTTCCTCACAGTTTATTGGTGTTAATATATGTCGGACGTAAAGAAAACATTCGGGATACGAGTCAACACTCAGTTCCGAGCGTACTTTCGGTGCAGCTCATAAAAATTATACGTGTTTTCGGCGGATGCGATGAATAAATTTTGCAAATCGAGTCTGTGTGTCGAAAAGGTTCGTGAGAGCTATGTTTTGATCGGTCGGCGTGTAGTGGAAGTGCCGGGCGGTGCGGACGCGATACGACTCGCGCTCCTGATCCTGATCTCAGTAAAACTGAGGCTGTGCTGCTGGGTGTTTTCGCTGCGAACCCTGGGACTTGAAGCAAGTGTCGCCAGGAGTGCCCGGAGCATCCAGAGGGACGCACTGGAGTACACTGTGACCGGCACGTGCTGAGGTAGGCTTAACATCGCGTGACCTTGGCTTTTTCGCTTCGCTTTTAAAACGTCAAAATGGTACAAGATCCAGATGCCAATGTATTAATTTTTCATCTCATATGTTTTATCTGCTAACCGCTTCAAAGCTATCCTTTCCTGATTAGCACCGCTTCGGTACATCATGTTCTTTCACACGCCGGTGCTAATCGTTTATATTTGTTGATCATTAAAGTACACATTTTAGTTTATACATATGGCACTTTCCGGGAACATATGATTTGATTACATAATTATAAACAGTGCTGACAATGTGTTTGATGTCTGTCTGGTAGGTTAAGCAGATGTTTATACCTTTTTCTCCAGTTGTCTCCGTCTCTAACACTCTACATCTTGCTTTGGATAGTCTTCATCAACAATAACAATTTCGGAATCCTAGATCTCTATCCTGTGTGTATCTACCTAATATATCCAGATGGAGAACATACGATATTTATATTATAGGAACCAGATTAAAGCAAAAGAATAAATAATAGCTTTTATAAAAGGGTTGTTTATGAAAAACATTTTGTTGTCTATTTAGACTAGGCGGTTATCTGCGCTTTACACAGCAAAGATGTTAAAGTCAAGAATTTTCCAAAATCAGTTTCGTGTTTCCTTACAAAATGCATTTGCCGACTCCTATAGATAACAACAGATAAATTCGTCAAATGCTAAACTAGATAACAGATTGTCACATTCCCTACATTTTTGTGAACACATGGTATACCATTGTTATCAAAAAGAATGTGTAAACTGCATGTAATTAAATGTTTTTCTAATACCATGTTTTATTGTAGCTAGCACCTAACCATTGATAAGTTTTTACACGCATTGCTGGTATTATTTATATTACTTATTTACGTTTTAACTGTATTGATAACCTCTTTGCATACCTATAAACTTCTTTACCATTAGTATTATAACAACATTTAACACACGGTAGTCTTATATATATACATCGTTAAGAGATTATTAAGTTAAATGTATATGGGGAATTAGCATGCCCTAGAACCAAAAACCTGCATTGTGAATTATGGCTCGCTTCCTCTCAGAGAGGACGCCTTATGTAGCAATGGAAACATTATATTTAGATAATGTTATACAGTAGTGGAACAAGAAAGATTCAGGAAGATTTTACTATTGGCTTTAATTTCCTGAAATGTTCCTGTTTCTGTAAGTAAAGTGAAACTGTTGCTATCAGATAAGTCATAAGATAGTCAAAGTTTGTTATGAGCTATCCGATTGCAATCATTTCCTTACATTTGTTTTTATACAACTACCTTATCAAAAAGCAAATATTTTTGTCCAAATGCTGAATAAGTTATGTTTTTTGTTTCATATAAGATTCTTGTAAAACTTTAATTTAACCAATTGTATAGCTGACAATTGTAATGAAATACACAAACTTCTAGAAAACCGAGCAGTAGGTAAAGACATACAAAATATTAGCGTGCCGTCGGCTATTTATAGCCTAAAACAACACATTAAATAAAACAATAAAAATGCGGACTAATACTTTATTGCTTAAAAATTTAAGTAAAACCGGGAAAACCTGAAGCAACGGAAATAGAGGTACTATAAAAGAGAGCATTTTAAATAACATTAGATAGCTGTAGGTACCAATCGAAAACCTTAAGATACGTAATTGCTATGTTTCTGATAACCAACACAAACATACAACGGCATAGATAATATCTTCAGGATTTTGAAATGTGCTGAACTCCTAAGGAAAATATACGTACCTAGTTTTAAATATTCCCAAAACGATGATACCAAACTAACCTATGGTTAATTTTAAATGCGTAATCCTTCAATGAATGGTCATTAATTATTTCTATGAAATTCTAATTTGGTACATTCCGGAATGAATTGACATTGATTCATATTTTGTCATAGTAAAAGTTACAGGTGAAGAAGACAATATAACAAACAAAAGTAAAACAAACGAAGGAGACCTATTAATGCGTTTTTCTCTGATCTCGTCTGAAAAGAAAAGAACAACATGGTCCTTAAAACCTAAAGATTGTATCAGATATTGCAAAGGCCAAGACCATTAATATAAATCCGCTTTACAGTTTCACAATTTTTGGGCATATTCTGTGTAATCGTTTCGTAGTCAAACATATTTATTGATCGTAATGGTAAGTTAACCTAATATCAAGTTGCGTCGCGTACTTGTTGGCGCCTCACAGGCGACGGAACAATACCCCGGAGAACAATGGAGGAATTAACGAATTTTCAACTGATGTTGAAGTACATAAGGACCACTAGCATCTAATATCCCACGTCAAAATATTTTATAGCTGAACCTATTATCAGTTCGGCTTCAGATGTAGGCAATGCATTCCTTTGAACTCCTTGGCAACCAATACTTGTTGTTCTCGGAAAACATATTTAGGATTCATCAAACCAAATAATAGCTTTGAGATGTGCGGTTTATAATTAATTTCAGTTTTATGATCACCTTTATGTGTGATATTGCTGGGGTAACCATTTACCTTTATTGATCCTATTGAACACTGAACATAATGTCAAGTATTTAATCGGTATAATCAAACAATTTTAATAGCATCGCCATCAAAAAGTAAATAAACGTTCCGATGAATAAAAGATGAATGTACAACTATACAAGTAAATACCTCATTACATTATTACATAAAAACTCGATAATATTATGAACACAGTTTTATAAATAATAAATTATGAATTTAATGTGTCTGCATTGCAAAACTTTGCCATTTAAAATGTTTTTGACACTGAAGGCTGAAGCATGAATGAACGCTACAAAGGAGTGGAACGAATGCTGTTACAAGTACCAGTTAAAAATAAGTTGATTAATTAAACCGAAAAGAAACTCAAAATCTCATTCATAAGAAGAAATGCAACAAAACACTTAAAGTCGGCGGTGGATTTATAACTCATATAATTTGCATGACATCGAATAAGGCATCCAATAAAAGATTACCATAAAAATAGACATCTTGACGTATTTTATATCAAGAATATCTATTCTCCTTATACAGGTAATGAAGCACGGAATCATCAAATAATTTTTCAATACGGAAATAATAACGTTTAGCTCAATAAAGAAAACATCTAATATCTCACTGCATAAAGTTCCTTGGGAACCAATGAAATAATGTTATTAGGGCACGATAAAAGCGTTCGCATTCGAATCGCGATGCCATTTACAAGATAATATGGAGAGTCCTCGAGATAATAACACAAGAGGAGAGAGTTATAAAGATATTGCACAACGTCCAGACTCAAATATTATTTCTCACGTACGCAGCCGGTTTCCCGGCACTCGTCTGGATCATAAAGCCAGTTTACACGATATTACATACTATGTATAATATTACGGACTATTCTTACGCCAGAATATCAAAATATGAACAATATCTTTCCATTTTCATCTCTTCCAGAGAGCACATGAGTATCTGCGTTTGTATTGTCTAAACCCAGCTTAACAAAATTGCTGGCCACAAATATTATATAATATATTCAGACACTGTTGAACAATACGATGTAATCATTATCTCTTTTTAACACAGCTATAACATAAACACATGATATAGGCACATAAGTGCCATTACAAAACTGGACTCATGAATGGTCCTCCACCCACGCGGCCAATGATTTTTTTACAGCGACTGTAGGTACATCGAAAATAATCGTTTTAACAATGCCCCAGCCTCAAAGGAGGTCACTAGATCTGTTTTATCTTCCACTTCATTGTACAATGCAACAGACAAGTTTAATAAGAGAGCCCGACAAATATATGGATATATCCGAAAACAAGACTGTTGTGACACAATTTCGGAACAAAGGAAAACATACCTACGTAGTTGGAATGGAATATTCGATGTTAAAACTTATTTCTAAGCAACAATACGGTGACTTGAATACCATATTGCACTTAACGCTAAGAGTGCACACATCCGTGATAAGAACATTCAAGCAGCACACATGAATCAACGTGGCCTCCACACATCTGAATGGATGTTAATTAGTACGTTTGTTTTAACACTTCAATATTCAAAGCGCACACAGACACACGTGCATGTGCTGTAGCGCACCATGTTTAATGAACCTTCGCATTTAACTGCCGCTGATTGGAAAATATGTAAACAAATAAGACAAATGGAAGAAGAAAAATATTCCTCTCCTATATTCAGCAATATGTGCATCTAGGTGAGAAGTTACACGTCCCACAATATCATTACGTAGAGCAAACAAACGAACAAGTTGGAAGCAAACTGCATGAAATATTGATCAACACTTACCTATAAAGTTTATTTTACCTTCACACATATTTATTTGGTTAGTGTTACTTGATCGTGAGAATAGTATGTTCAAACTTTTGTTATTTTTTATATCGAAACAGTACTTAATCACTTCCTACAGCTCAAAGGGCGGAAGTCAGGCGTTTACAGAAATAATAAATTAACACCTTTGGTGTTTCAATTCGATGTTTCTTTAGGTTGCCCTTGAAAGAAGGTCAATTCGGCTTCTACGTTTGGGAGGAGCAGTGTTGCGACACTCACATTAAATCTTTAACATGAGTCTTGTTTGTTTTTGTTGTGTGTATTCGGTAATTTTCGAGTGGACGTCGATCACTTGCGAGTGGGCAACGAAGGACGAGCGTCGACACCCACGCATATTAATACATCAACAACGTCAAATTCTTGATTGAAGCGTCTGACCCTACGTTAATAGTTATCATTAAGTAATATTCTGTGGACAGACGTAATGAGTATTGATGTAATGTTGCTGTTAATAGCTTCATCGCTTCTGGTATATGCACCAAGAGTTCGAAACACGAAATAATCTGCAATAGTTGTAGCTGTAGTGAGTTTTCCCAAAAGCAAATTAATTTAATGTATTTTTATTTTCAAGTAGAATCAGTAGCACTTGACTTTGCGTTGCGATTTTTAAATTATTAACCCGACAATTTTTTTTTAAATGAAAATATGAAAATATTTTCGATGTACAAAAACGATTTTCTACAGATTTATTATATGTATAGATTATGTTATCATTCCATCTTCCTATACTTATTTGCGTGTTAAAGAAAACATGCAGTTGCAATAAACTAAATATATTTATTGAAATAATATTGGACTAATTCTTAAGGAAGAATTGTGATCGTCTTAGACACAAAGCCGCCCATCTTGATGTACTTGAAAAAAAATATAAATTATACTTTGATTAAGCCCTTATAAAGCATATTCAATAAACAATCGCACCGTGACTCATCCATAAAGTTAATCGTTGTTAAAGTTAATTCTTATTTATTTTCATTACGGTCAACGATTTATAGTCAATGGCTCTAGGATAGGAATAAATTAAACAAATTACTTCGTATAATTTGAGCCGTGGGCAGAGAAATGGGAATTAAAAGATCTTTAGATATTTACGTCGATAAAACTGATTGATGAATAAATGACCAAGTTAACTAAAAAAATATTTGGTTTGTAAACAAAATTATTCAAAATAATATGCAGGTCGAAGGGCTGCCTACATCGTTACTTTTTATGGTGACTCTATTATAAAATTATCGTTATTTATTAGTTGCCATATTGGTTGTATTACCCAACGTTTTACAGTACTACTATGCTGTGATCAGTATATACTCATAAAGTGTCATACTCATCGACATCGGCTATTTCAACGCAGTTATTGCAGCCATTCTCTAAAACTTAACATCATTATGAACACGTTTGATTGACAGGCCATTTCCTTCTTTCGTCCTTTTAATGGCACTAGTAAACAGTTCATCCATCGCATCATACATGTTTTTCATATCTTCTTTCTCATTTCTGAAAACCTTGAAATAAGCTATTCTAGGATCACTCGGCGTTAAATACACACATTTATAAACTTCTGGCTTCATCAAACAAAATTGAATACTCTTTTTAATTAACATCCGGTACTGTATACATAAGTACAAGTACGTATAGCCAGTGGGAGCACGTACCCCTATATGTAGAGCCAAGTAAACGGACGCACGGATAAGATTGTTTGCACGAAACCAATATTTGACATCTCACAAACGGGTCAGGCGGAGACGGCTCGGACGGCCATTTGCAATTGCAAATTTTCCGAGATAAAAATAATCTAGGAGGGCTTAATTAAGATTAAGTGATAAAGATACGACCAATAAATTAACTTCTTCGTGCAGGCTGAAGGTTTAAAGGCACGTTCTTAAGTATTTAATGCTATATTACAGTAAAGAGTTATTGGAAAACAGATACGAAATTAATACGTTTTCATCGATTTTATCTTACGAAATTATGATGAGATTTTATCATGATTCATGGCACTGATAGTCTTCGCGTGTAATCGCTTCAAGATTATCATGTGGGCCAATCAATGGCTTGTTGGTGTTTTTGACAGCAAAATTAAAGGAATAAACAGTCTTTTACGAAATAGTGCATTGATAGTCCTTATGGTCGGCACACCGAAATAAGCATAATGCCAACAAAATGTATCCACATGTAATGAGACGACAACGGCACACTAACCGAAGAAAACACTTTTGGGAACTCCATTAATCATTGTTTACGTTTACAGCCAGTACGTTATTCCACCATTACTACTGCGGAACGATTCTGGTTTGCCGGCAGATGTGACTGGCACAAACAATACCACTTTAATTTTGCCACTGGCGCGTAATGTAGCGCGCGTGTACCTCCATGATGATAATGTCTTCAATTTGTTAATTCAACTCTTTTATCCAAACTTATTTGCATTTTATGGTAATTTGAGTGAGCGGGCGAGCTTGTATGGAGATCTGTTTTAATTTATTGAGTCTTATGCTAAAGCCTGACTAAGCTAAGTATTTTACTGTTAAGAAAATGATATCACTAAACATTTATGTTGCAAATACAGTAAAGAGTACCTACGTATAGAGTGAAATCAGTTCGAACTGTTTGCATTAAAAGTGAGCATCAAAAACACCGCATAGATAAAGAAAGGAGTGTCATTGCCACGCGACACGAGACTGTGTACAGAGTAATCAGGTTACAGGTCGCTCTAGGAATGCCTGCTTCTTATTGACGCCTTTAATATACTGCAACACATTAACCTTGCGTGCTATTTAGGCGTTCCATTTCTGCCTCGCAGATTATACCCAACTGTTTCTAATGAAAAACGAGGCTCTATTTGCTAAGTGGATATTTGCAACGTAAATAAAAAACAGGGCGAACTGAAGGTCCAATTAGAGTGATTAATGCCGCTTATGGATATCTGGAACGAGCGGGCTCCATACGTTTAGTTAGATCCTATTATCATTTAGCAGTTGGCAGTTGTGGAATATTTTCGAAAATGCTTTGATTGCGTAAGAGGCATAAATATTTCACAAATATCAGTTTTGGGGTACAGTTCATGAAATCAAAATGTCGAAATCTCAGTTTAGTTTTGGAACCCGCTAAAAACGAATTACAAGCAAATAGCCTATTTTTCCCCAAGGTTGGGTACATGCCGTACATGTGAATTAGTGCAGCGTTGTGTAGCGCAACTGGGTCGATCGATAGCGCACTCTTAATTGCGATAAAAACTGCTTCTCTGTATCAGGCCATTAATTCTGTAATTATCGCGGCGTCCGCACATCAAACGCGCCGGCGACGTGTCACGCCGCGACAAATTTGTACAGAATCTTGAAGAATGTCGCTAATGAGGTGAATATTATAGACATGTAGTTGACTTTGTAATATATTACCACCTGCAGTCAAGCGTTTTGTTTGCACTGAACAAAGTTTTCTTTCAGAGCGTGAACTGAATCGTTTATTACAAGTGTTATCCTTATCGGAAATGTTTTTTTATTTTTTTGCCCCTTGATAATTTTATCGAGGCGCTTAACACTATCATGTTAACAAGTTGAACTTAGTAATTAACAACTTAAGATGCTTTTTATGTCGTACCTTTATACATGTATGTTGTAAAATGTAGGTCAGTGGAAGCAACGTCAAAGCGTCCATTGTTTTAGAGCGGGTCATGTCCATTAGGCTTGATGTTGACTTTTGCGTCAAATGGGTTTTAATTGGAAAGTTTACTGGTACATTTGGGGCGATAAGAAAGCTCCTTGTATTGACCGTGGGGTCGTGGTATCGCGTCGGGTACGGCTCAATAACAATTTGTCGGAGAACGTCGGCCACCGGTGACTGATAGCGATAACGACGTCGTTTTCCAACTAAACTCGAGTCGAAGGAAACTGTTTGAACCTGTTAACCTTGTGATACAGATACCATTTGTCAGGATGTTGGGTTTTGAGTGGTATGAACTCGTAAGACAAAGTATAGCCGCACTAACGGTTTTGAAGTTAGGAAACATAGATGCTCTAGTCTTGCAAAAGACAGACCAGGAACAGAGAGCAAACAATGTCAGTTTTTGATGCTCATAAGTACGATTCACAGATACTTCTGCAATCATCAAAAATGCTTTCTTATATATCCGTTTTGGCTACAGTTCTGACAAGCCATAAATAACGTTCTTATAAACGTTTTTCTTTAAAAAATAATGTAATGTTAGGCGTAACAAATTCTTAACAACGAAGCGTGGAACGAAAACCATTTATCCATTGTTGTTAACGATCATTAGAACAAAATGACGTACAGACGTCACTCAATAATGGTGGAAAAAAATATAAGATTAGGCAGCTAGACACTTGAAGTTAACGCTTTAAAGTGTCAGTGTTACCTCAAATCGTGTGAGGTCGGAAATCTTCAACTGATTGATAACTACTCCAGCAAATTATGAAGTACCTAATAAAAAAATAAGAGGCTCATAAATTAGGAATATATTCATAAAAAGTTGACTGCTGTCCTCAACCTCTTGCACAGGTGTGGCCAATCACGAGCTTGGCCTCATTTGTTAAGGCATTCACACATGTGTTATTACGTTTAATTTGCTAACGTGTATCTTGCTGCGATTTATGATATCCTGGTACCAATGTTTTCTGTGATTTGTGACTTCGATGATTAGCTATTAGTAGCTTAATTAAGCTGATGGTTAGCTTTTAGTATAATTATGATAAACTAAGACTAACTGCCGCACTCAGAGATATTCAATGATTACTTAAGCCGTCACTTAGTAAAGATTTGACGTACTTTGGTATGACAAAACTGTTAAAACCTTTACTAAGTGATGGCCTAAGTAATCATTAAAGATCTCTGAGTGCGGCAGTGTTTCGTGATGAATAAGTTTGTTATTATGGCAGTTTATGTATAGACAATCTGTCAAAACATCACATTTATTCCTCAGGTATAAGTTAACTGGCGATTGAAAAACCGGCCCTATATATTATAAACTATCGTTGACTACTATTGGATATATACCGAAACCGAAACACGAATTTTCCGCCCAACGACTCTCGTCCGTGAAAAATTGCCTGAAATTCATCTGTCAAAGACTGCAGCAAAAACTGCTAATAATGACGCTAATTCGACGTAAACAAAAATTATCTCTCATTTTATTTTATATGCTCACACCCTAATTTACATGAACACATAACAAATCATCTGTCTGATACAACTTGACATGCGTATAATTTCAGTCCCAGCTGATTTGCGAAGGTTATTAGGAGCACGTTTGAATTCAGTTTGAAAGTCTTTGAGCTGGTCTAGCTATTAGCGACGTGAAGGTTGCGAGTGGGCAGACATATTGTTTTTATGGAGCTTCTCATGTTGCTGTTGATTCAGAGGCTGGAATAGGTGGCGACTGAAAATGAAGAATGCATTTTAAATTTGTGGTTTTGTTGTTTCAAATGATAATGGAAGGGAACAAGATGGAACGGTTGTGTATTTGCTTCATGAAATAGTGTCACAATAACTAAATAGTCATCCATCTTCTATTATACTAGTCTGGTTTAAAGGATCTTTTAAATGCGGAACTTTAAACGAAGCGCACAGATACATATTAAAGCCTGGGGAAATGAAATCTTTCAACTGCATTTGGATGGATTAGTTATATTAAATTTTAACAACTGGCAGCTACCGTCAATTTAAGCCAAGTCGTAAAGAAGAATTAATAGAATCCAAATTCACGCAATAGAAATAAATTCTACGTAATCCGCCTAATCCTCGATACCGGCAACAATAAAGTTTTTGTCAATTCAATATCAATAAATATCCCTCAAAACGAAATGTCATTTAGTGAATGATGATTGAATACAACAAATCTATTGAAAATGATAGGTTTGTCGTCGTTCCGTAGAGATATATTGGATATAAAACTAGCCGCGCCCTACGGTAAGGCCATTACATTTTATATTTAGTCCGTAACTGTACCATTAGGATGAAAATAATGACCATAATGTGGGTATTCGAGAGCTTAAGTTATTCTTATGGTGACTATAAACGTAAAATATGCAAATTGTTTCGTGTATTGAGCAGTTTTTACGTGAGTTATGAAGTGTGGAACACGTTAATTAATAAGAAAAAACATTAATTCAATTTAGAAAATTAGTTAAAATAATATGCTGTTATGCTTAGCTGGAGAATTTATGAAAATAATGTCTTGGAAGGAAAATTAGGTGAGCGTTTACTTTATTTTGTTTTTCTGTTACCTACTGCCAAATGTTGGTTATTCCGACTCCGAATTTATTGATCCATGTGGTTTACCACAATTTGACAGCCACAACAATATCTCAAGCTATTTCCAAGAAAATCGATATCAATAATTTTCTAAGAAATGAAAACCGGCACTTGCAGTTTCATGATGTTTCTTCTATTACTTCTTAAAATATAGATACGAACTTACCTAATCTTATTTTAAACATGACACCTATCATTACACATACACGTTGACACTGCCAATTTGAAACAAATGTTTTATAATATATAATTCCCTCTCTGATAAGCCGTCAGGAAAGTATAGTAGTGTCACTTTCTACTTTTATTGTCGTTTATGTGTGCCACTGTTTTGCAAATGATTTTGGAGTGGGCGTGGTACCTGACTAATCAGACAGTAGACACCTATTTTAAAAAAGCGTAGATAAAAGATTTTATATAATAAAAATTAAAAAAAGAACATTTCTCACATAAAAGTCAAATTAAATAACCACATTTTATAATTTAATGAAAAACTCTTCGTTGTGTTTTGTCATTATTTTCTCGGTGTTAATAAAGTTTGATGTTTATAAAGATATCGAATTAGGTCGATTTTTTATTAAAAACGTATTTCAGCCTTAGTTATGACAGCTACGAGCCTAATTCATTACCATCGGCCTGTAGGGAGAGCCGGCGGCCTTTGACTTAGTACACACAAACACGCTATTATTTGCCATACTAATTACTCGTCATTAATTCCCATTTGTTTATAGATAATTTCATGTTCTAATATACTGAAAAAGCCTGAATGGATAATGGGCATAGTGGGAAAGAAAACCGTTTTGTTTTAAAAACATACTGTTTTTCGCACAGATATGGCAACAGAGCTGTTGTTAATCAGCTCTGTTGCCATATTTTTATCAACACAAGACTAAATAATTAAGATAATGATTTGGAACGACATGTCGGTAATTTCCTGAGTATATTGGAGAGTTGACAAGATTTAGCAAAAAACGAAAATGTGGTGAAACTGTATTGAAATATCATTTACTTTGACATGTGCCTAATCCAGGTTAATACGGATAGCATCAACATGTCAAGCTTCCTCACTATTGTACCATGAACCACTTCGTGGAATCAACAAATATGCCATAAAGCACACAGTAGTGGTTACAGAGATTTTATTGCTCCAAATTACATGTTCCGAAACGTTGAACTCATTAACTAAATATTACGTAATCATAGACCGCCCACAACACGTTCTGAAAAACTTCAATAGAATAAATGTTTCAATGAATGAATCCGAATTGGAGCATTCGTAAAATATAATACTGTTGAACCATGTCATAACATGTCAACATATAACTCCACTAAACAATTTACGCGACGAATTAAAAATCTTACGCCAATGAAAACGCCAAGATGCCAATTTAAATTATTTTCGTCGAAATCGAATAATTGGAAACTGTTTATTTTGTGCACGTTCATCTTTATTGCTACGACCTCCACAGTTGGCTGTAAAAAAAACCCTATTTCTCATATAAAAATACAAAAGTTATAACGTGTCATGTAAACATCTTCGTTCATTCTTAAGACTTATTATTAATCGAACGGCAGTCACACGTGTAAAATAAAATAAAACGGCGAAAAAAATTTGGAATGCAAAAGCGGTCTCAGAAACTTCTACACAATTTTAAGTTTTCCTAGAACACAGAAACACTATCAAATAGTTTGATATCTGACGCTGCTTATAAACATCACAGGCTTTTCTCTTCCAATTACACACTTAATCAGTCAGCCATTTCTATTTAGAGTCGGATAATGCGACCGGGCGTGATGAAAACGCGACCTAAGGATGCTAACATACGGTGCGTATGGCAAGTTGCCTGCCGGTTGGTGGGAATAAAAACCCGATCAACCCGTGGCGGAAAGCTGCCGTTGTATTAAAACGAAAATAACAGTGGGCCTTGAGCTATTATTTAATTTTAATGTGTATATTGGGTGTGAACGCTACTCGTGACACGCACGTGCGCCCATACACTGGTTATTGCTTATGTACGCAGAAATAGCGAAAATTTTGCTAAATTGTAGCTTTGCCAGTGCTGTTTAAGAATGCATATAAATAAATATTAATAATTCAGCGTTAAAATACTTGCTGCATAAGTTCTTTTTCACCTATGATTGTATCTTGAAGCGTGAGATATTTTTTCGCATCCTTTTTCACACTAGTACGAAACCTAGGGGCTTTCGCCACGATTTACAAATGTTGAATACATAATTATGCAATGAACTGCAGCCACAAATAAGTCTGATGATTTCAGGCGACGTCAGAATCGTTACAAGTCTATTTTTCATTCCCAACTAATTCATTATTTCCTAAATTATTGTACTACGTAATCCTCCTTTTCGTTGTGTTGTACTTTCTCACTTAGCAAAACACTGGCTTTTGGCAGCCCTCCAAGTGTCAGGCTCAGGTTGATTAAAAAGAATATCTACTCGTGTATAATGTAATACATGCAATATAAACAGTTTGGTTTGTTTATATTCTAGTAGACAATACATAAGCCGGAATTATTTTTGCTGCGTTTCCTTTGATGGCGGTTGCTGACACGCAGAAGTTGCTTAGTCTGCATTCCTAATTGCTTTCTAATATCTGACTATAACACCTGTTAAGTATACAATTACACTATTACGTATATTATAAGTAATCGGCGGTTCTTATTCGCATATTAAGAGACTGTCTAAGGTTCTTCGCAGACTGTTACAAAATTAAGTGTCAGAAATCATGATGCAATTGGTAAATATATAACATTTTATTGAGAGTATGGTACGTACCCGTAGCAATAATAACACTTTCATAAAGGATTTGATTTGTTGTAGGCTCAAATATTTGTATAAATATTTATAAAAAATCTCTAAATATTTACGTATCAGCTACCGAATCTCGTAGCTGTCTTCATAAAATTTCGACAAATCGTTCTGCAAACACATGTTTTCTGGGATTATTGATATCTTTTAAACAAAGTACAAAAGTATTTTAATTTTACAATTTGTTTGATCGCCTGTCACGAAATGATAACGTGGTTGGAATGTAATCAAACATTTTTTCGTAAGTTTTATTAGGTAGAAGATTAAGTCGAGAGAGTCCGTTGAGGACACAAGGAAAGTAATCTAGAGGCCAGTCCACCCCAATTAAAAACAAACTACATACTTTGAAGAGTAGCCCTGTCAATCTACCTTGCGACCTGTCTATCAGTCTGTCAGGAGCTGTGCAAACCTTTCATCAGTTCAAGATAGTGGCTTCAAATGCTTTCAAAGCAAAGTAACCTGAAACCATAATGTCAAATATTTTCTTTGACATGAAAATAAAAAAAGCAAGAACGTTCGGGTTTAGAAAACCACACCAGTTAATAATAATCCTATAAATAAGTAATTTAGATAAACTTCTGATCAGATTTTTCATATTGAATACAGACGTATCCGATCATAAATTATCGGCTTTTGGCAGTGTCCCATATCCAACAACGTAACAGCAAATGTGTATAAAATTATAATAAATTTATACCAGGCAGGGACTGATCATGAAGAACAACACGATTCTTCTATGAAGCATACATTCACGCCGACTATATTAGCATGATATTAGAAGTTCAATGATCATAAGGCGTCAGCTAGTTTGGGTGGTCCTGTTTGGCTTTCGTCCAATTAGCTAAGGTGCGAATGAGCATAGCGCTCGAATATGAAGAATTGAGACGCCAGCTAGACATACTGATATAATATTTATTCCCGAAGTATGAGGGGGACAAATGAGAAATGAACTACATGACACAGATTGATTAAGGACAGAATTGCTGCTTTAAGGTCACGACACTCTCAACGTAAATTAGTAAGACACGGAAAATAGAAACAACGCATGGAATCGTGAAGATTTGGCAAAGTAAACAAAGTCAGTGTAATTTTGAAAGGACGAAACACAAATACATACGCAGATGATTATTCGTTTTGACAGGAAACATTTGTTAAGAAAAAGAGCAAAGAATAGCACAGATCAGTAAAAATTAGGTCAGATTCTAACAGATGAAGTTGAAATTCTAAGAATAAAAGATAACATCATAAACCACTGAGTATTGCAGCAACTACAAAGGAACAATAAAATTGAAGTGAAAAGAATAATGATAAAACAGGGCACGGCACGACGCAGAAAGGATAAAAGTCGGTGAGGCGGGTGCTCCAAATGTTGGGGGATGCGCACTTACAGACAAAGCGTAGTTAGATAAAATGAATGCCTCGACATCCTGAACGAATGGGGACTGCGAACTAGGTCAATATTTATGCAATTCTCTTGGATTTTTATTACCAAGTTAACGTTAATGGCTTCATTGCTAGTGTGTTTGGTTCACGGAGACTTCATTAATGGTAAAAATAGACATAAATCGTGAGCTATTGATTAAATACTAATGTTATTAAGTATATGTCAAATAGAATTTAATGAGCAAGTGTTGAAGTCGGAAAACTTCATGTAATCATTCAAATAACTTGAAGGGTAATATTCCAGGGCTGTGGGTGGTTCGCAAGAGATACCGTGGCCTCGACATTAAGGGCTAAGAAGGAACATGGGTGGTTTTTAGTCAGTAGAAGTCTGACACTCCCTTTCGCTCTGCCCAAGAGCGGGAGGGAATATTTGATGACTTTTTTTTTTGAGAGAAAAAAAAAAGGGTAATATTCCAAGGATATTGTATGAGCTTTGAACATAATTTTGTAATTAACGTTTTAGTTTTTCAACCAGTCCATTAACAAGAAATGGCTTCTGTTTTCGTTGGAGATAATAGGTACCCGGGCAATACGCCAAAACTACAAATATATTTTAAAATATTTCAGTTAACACTGAATTTGTTTTTATTTACTGTTTGTATTTTTTACAATGTATTTAGGTTTACAAGTTAATCATTCTGTCGCGTTAATAGGTTACCCATGCGTTATGTTGATCAATGGCATTTTTCCTATCGTTCGAATTGACTTTCGTATTCTCTTGCTCTCCAAAAATAATGCGTTTGTGTTTTTTTAATAATATTACGTGCATTTTTCTCTACATCGATAAAGCTACGATCGTCACAGAACCAACCCGTATTACCAACATTAGGGTCATTACCACACCATCTCGAAATGCGACCTACGTATGTTTATATAAAAGTGCACGTGAATGCCATTGCAACTATTCTAAAAGTGGCAGGTCTTGTACAAACTTGGAAAGGGTAATGCCCTGTCGACTCATCAAAATATAATATTTTGTTTTGTTTGCTGGTCAGGATGTGCTGAGAATGCGCCCATATGCAGCTGTGGCGTTGTTTAGATTTCTATGAATGCTCTCAGGTTTCTCTACACAATAAACTGCTGAAAGTGAAGTTTAATGTACATAGCTGTTAAAGAATTTCATGTCAGTCAAATATTTCTGATTAATGTTATGACTTGCCTCTAGTCGAATTCAAAGTTCTTGATTCGTTTTTACTGCAAAAAACGTCAATTTCTACCTTCTTTATTGCAAGAAGGTTTTTTATTTTACATTAAGGTGCAACCTTTTTTTTTTTTTTGGGTCTGAGAAATCATCAAATAACCCCTCCCGTTCTTGGGCAGAGCGAAAGGTAGTATCAGACTTCTACTGACTAAAAACCACCCATGTTACTTCTAAGCCCTTATGTCGAGGTCGCGGTATCTCTTTCGAACAACCCGCAGCCCTTAAGGTGCAACCTCGGATATAAATTCGAGGGCGAGCTTTTCCGATTTTGAAACCGTGAACTGTAAACGGTTTTAAAACGTCTAACCCCTAGAGAATTGCAAAGTCATAAAAGAAATAAATTATAAGCAGTGGTTACTCTTGTTGGCAGGGGTTTCGAACATAAATGTCATTGTCGTGTATCGGGCGTGTACCGACATGTTTTTCAAATGTGTGTGCATAATTTAGAAGCAACAGAGCAAAAGGTGAAGGAAAATATTGTAAGGACAATATATTTTGCAGATAATATTTGTCAGAATTTTAATGTTATGTCGTTTTTGCAGCTATATTTGTTTCCAATAATGTTAGCAGCAGAATAAACAAAGCTCGATACATTTTCAGCTCACATTTTCTAGTTGCTGCGTCCATTTGCTTCTTCGTAGTTCTGTTCCTGATTGCACGTCTTTGTGACTATTCTTGAAACGATAACCTTATACCTTGATGCTGTTATCATCTCGAAGTCATCTGACTAATGATCTAGCAAGTCTTAAGTGTTGAGATTCTACGTAATCAATTTCGCCCATCGCAGACTGCTTGTCATTAGCTCCTCTACCATATGCTATAACAAATCAGTCGCTACCTTTGATTTTCTTTGAATAATACATTAAAAGACGTTTTTTACTATATAAGAAGGTATTAAAGAAGTGACGTCGCGTATAATAAAACGTTATTTTTATGCAATTAACACTACCGGCCATCATATCGCCATTAGTACGGCATTGCACGACTGCATATCGATTTACTTCGTTCAAGGTCGTTTATATAACAAATTCATGGTCTTTTGCCACCGCTAATAAAAAAGACTTGATAGGCACACAATGTTTACTTGCTAATGTGTTGATTAGACGCAAAGATTGAACAAAGTACTGTATCGTTAGCGTCAGCTCGCGATTTGGTTGGTTTCATAGTTGGGCAACATCAACAGGTTCCTATTGACGACCAAATGTATTTGTTTAATCCATGTTATGTAGTCATTAAATATTATATCCTATTAACACTACCTTGAAGATTTAATCAATGACAAACCTTTCAGCCAGTGTTTAGACATGTGGAATAAAATCGATGAAAACTAGTGTTTACGTAAACAATTGTTGCCTTTTACTTAACGGTGTTCTGTTTGCCCGTCGGGGCTGCGGGTTGTTCGCAAGAGATACCGCGGCCTCGAGAGAGTTATTTGATGATTTTCCACCCGCCAAAAAAAAGGGTGCCCTGTTTCTATATAGGGGAAACCGACTGTAACACAAATATTACTATGATTTAGGAGAAACGAGAATTTATCAGCCTGGGGTAATTTAGGAAATTAGTCACATGCGAAACAATGGGAAAATTGGTAGGAAGGGCAAACAGGAAAGGTCATCATCGTTCTAAATAAGGGAAGGTTTCTATTTTGGTCCCCATTCCGACCCTGTTATGGCAGTGTGTTTAATATAAAAAGCCTACCTAAATAAGGCTCCAATCAAAGGAAAAAGGTGCTTGTTTTGAAATAGCACCATTCGTACTATACATGGATGCTTGTCAATCGCAAGTGAACGTTGTTTAGACACGACTGAAAATATTCATAGCAAGTGTTTGTTTTGAATTTATTCTATACTCTATTGAAACCCTTTGTTCTAGTCGTTTGTCTATGATTTGTCTCATTGTCAACCGAAAACATTGCTCTTGTATTTTTGTCGCTCCGAACGTATTATATGTGACTGTTGTTGTTGTTATTTTGGCTTGGACTAAGGAGTGGTTGAGCAACGGGCCCTAGAAATATTTGATCATCTTCGTTTGAGTTCTTGCACCCGAAGCATTGCAGTCTACCTGATCATCTATCGATCTGAAAACACGCATTATTTACATTTTTAACGCCTCTATCACCTCGCCTCTAGCTCCTTAGTAAATTTATCTTTCAAATATGATCGAAAGAGATGAGAAGCTGCCTTGTTTAGGCCGCATCAGCAAGTGTTTCAGAACAGATACTCTTATATGCCGTAATCCTAAGGTAGACAGATCTAGGTCGGGATGCGAAATGAATCAGTGCAACGGAAGTAGTTCCTGATCATCACAATAGCTATTTACAGACAGCAGGAAATCTAGCTTTGTTACGAAGATTGCAGTTTGGGAAAACGTTGTTTGATTCGGAAAATTCTGCCCGGCTACAAACAAACCTTTGAGTGGTAGAGCTATGTGGGAAAAAACTAAAGACAGTCTATGTGAAAAAACTAAAGACAGTCTATGTGAAAAAACTAAAATTACAATGTAATTTTTTCATTGTGCTATAACTATCGGGTACCAAACCAACTAGAAACGGTAAAATCAGTACAACATGGATAAAACAGTTACCTACCTACAAATTACAGGGAAGATATTATAGTAAATTCCATAAAGAATGATTTTCCTGTGTTCAAAATTGATTATACGTAATATTTACCTGAATCAGAAGGCAGAATGGTCATAAATTTTGAGTGATTTTAATATACGTGTAAATTAGTGTTTTGGTTTGCTGTCAGTGCACTGTTAAAGATTAGTAGATAGTTATAGATTTATCATTAAAGATAGCAGTTTACACATAACTTTCCTAAGATATGGATTTACGTAAAATCATGCGTTAAATCGTCATAGATAAACGAATTCCGATAAATTAAAAATTAATATTATCATCACATGTATTTTCATGAACGTTTAGGCCGGCTGTGACCATGGCGGTATATTAACAGTAAATAATTAAACACAAGAAAGAACCGAAAACATCTGTTTATTAAAATGAAGTAGTTAAGTTACTTAGTGGTTAGAAACAAGCTGTAGGTCAAAATCAAAAGTTCTTCATCTTTTGAAATCTAACTCTTGTGCAATTTTTGTTGATAATTAACCTATGTATTGACATAGTATGTTTTACATTATTTCGAGCCCTTTTAGACATGAAAGCAACCTTTGATTGCCAAGAATGAGCAACGTCATTTCAGGATTGACGTTTCTATACCTTGCCAATTGTATTGTTGATAATATCAATAAGAGATCAGATAAGCTAGTTTTCCTACGGATGTGAGGTATTATTGAAGACTTGACCATTATAATAATAACGTGTGAACAAAATGTTACAGCAGTACGACAGCTTGGAACACATTTATAGATCAAAGAGATCGACGTGCTTAATTTTTATTACCGTGATGAATTAGATTGGTCCATATCTTTAATGGCTTATTCTTGTCCCATTATGTCTTTTCGACTATTTCGCTAAACAAAATATTTTGTCATGTTCTCGAAGTAACATTTAAATGTTTTTTATCATGTCAATTAATCACTTCTCAAAGTTAATCAGGACAAGGAAACATTAATCCAACTGCAGATATTGTTAAAATGTTAGCGGTTAACCAAAGTTAATAATATTTTAATGGACTGGGTTTTATAAATGAGTTCTCATTACCAGAGTTTTGTTTCTTTCTAACATCGGTATGCGAGGTGAACGAATCTTTTGTTTTCCGTCGCCCACATATCAATAATATAAATTAAAAGAGTAGGTATTACGTTTTGCAATAAATGCAAAAGTTAGCGCGTTAAACATGCTAATATTGGCGCAGAACGTACAATTTAACTGGCAATGCGTAATTCAAAAAATTAGCTATTTAATTAGCATTCAGAACAAGTACGAAGTGAAATGCAACTGCCTTTTATGTTCCGCCAATCAGAGAGCTAGTGCGCGAACCGAGGCCACGCCTACACTGGATGTGCACTGACCACGGCCGTAGACAAGCACACGTTTAGAGGTAACGATCTAAACCTATGCTAGCGGCTGCGCGCTTATTACGTAACTGAATATCTATGAGTCTGCACTGAAGGCAAGCCGACTGCCGGGCCGTCACGACTCATCAAAGCGGATTCGATTTTCACACGCGCTTGTGACTTCTGAGTAAACCAACTTACACAACTACTCCTAATTTATTTTTTTAATTGAATCGTATAAATACAAAGGTCTCCAAGAAGGTTTTCACACCAATCCTATTAATTAGTGTCAAAGTTAATGTAAATTCATTTTTAACGAATAATCACGATCCGATCGTGAGAAATATATTAAGAACTTCCCATTAATCAATATCAGGCGAGGTGACTGAGGTGACCTTGTTGATTTATTATTTTATCTGCGATCGTGTGGAGATGAAATCAGTAGTAATCGAATTAGATAGTGTGGTTTTTTAGGATCGTACCTAAACAATGATGAAAATTATTTCCTGCGAGTGGGATGTTTTTATTATTTTTATGGTCGCAGTCGCGAGTCCACGACCGGTAGACCGCGACCAATCTCGGAAATGTAACAAAAACTTGAAAACACGTGGCAAATCCTTATCCGCATCAAAACGCGTTTAATTAATTTGCTCCAGCACAAGTAAAGAGAAATATGAAAGAAGTTAAACCGCCTCTACCTTTGTTATCTTTTTGTCCGATTTTTACGTCAAATTATCGGGATTCCACCTTGTTTATTTCTCATACACTGTTTACAGTTAAGGTTACTCAATTAAATTGGCATTCTTCAATAATCGTTTAACATCAATACAATTAAGAGTCATAAAATCTGCGAGATTAGCAAACCCTCCGCAACACGCACGTGAATTTATTAAAGTCAAGTTACATAATATACCGTTTGACCCACATCTACGTGTAACATGCCCTATATTAATCTGTAGACGTCGTGGGCGTGCGTTAATGGATTTCCATTACAATAAGCAAATATTACGGATTCATGGATAATAATTTTGTCATAAAAAGGGACATTGACGAAGTAGTATGAAAAAAAAGAATGCCAACTCCTACGCAATATGGGACAAAGATTATGTTGCAGCTGCGTGGGCTTATTTATTTGTAACATAAAATATAATATTGGTTGGTCATTTTTGTCAACAATAAAAATAAATAAGAAAAACAAAGAAACGAAGAACCTTTGAAATTCAATCACGTGCACATTTGTATAAAAAAACAATTTTGAAATTCCTTTAACAAGGATTTGTAATGAAATGCCTTGGCATGTACAAGTGAAGATTATAATGTAAATCGTATCACATTAAGGTGTAACTTGAGTAGGGGCAATAACGTCGCTTGTTTATGGATAACTTACAAGGTAAGTATCTAAACTACGGACATAACGAAACAATGTTGCTAAAGTTTTATGGACCAGTATTGGATTTCATGACAATACATTACTTTACAATCATGCACCGGTCTGGTATTATATACAGGTATTACATTTATGTAAATATTCAATTTTATGTCTGAATATATCTATACTATAATCATCTCTATGACTAAGAAGTACTGATTGTGTATTCAGCTCTATGATTCTTGTCTTGTCTATTATTCGGGGAAATCCTTAATCATTTGAAATACGAGACACGTAGGTACTTAAGTAATTAACAATTATCTATCGTGTTGAAGGAATCTCTTATTGCATTATGTATAATATGTTAAGTTTTTGTATGTGTTATATAATAGGATGCAATCATCTCTTCATTGACCATTCCAAACCTAATCGGACAGTTTTCTTATAAGTACAAAAATAGTAAGTAACAGTAGAAACGCTGGTTGGTAACTAAACGTATTTCTTAATTGCTTTTCTGAGACTTGAATTGTACCGCTTCAGTCTCTGCAATGTATGCTACTTTATATTTATATTCAGGATTCGAAACTACTGATCTGACTTCGAAAATTCTTTCACTAATGGGAACATTAAACATTATCCCCCAGTGCGGTTGTTCTCTTGGGAACATTTTCGATTATAAGGCTAGTAAACAATATCCATCGTGTTCCAATTACAGCAGAACATCCCCAAGGCATTCGCCTACGTAGGTGCGAACAAAATCATCCACAAAACAGATTAAGTTGCTTTCAAGACGCGTCGGGAACTTAATACCGAGAGTGTTCTAGCCTATAAATCTTTAGGAACACATCAAGCCGACATAGACGGTCGTAAAGAGCCTTAATCGGGCTCTCGCAATTACCGAGTCTTCGCCGACGCCACTTTATACTGTAAATATCCTAGTTTGTTAATACAATATACGGCGACCTCGAAAACACTGATGCTAGTTTATAACCCAAACAGATTTTTGTCTGGAGCTTGATAGAAGCAGAATTTTCTAGTCTATTTTAGTCCTAGAAATATTTCTTCAAATAGTTGAATAAGGCAAGAAACTATTACCTCCACGCCAATGTGACTTTTAAAAGGAAATTACTTCGCAGTAACTTATGCTTCATCAGTCAAATGATCAACCATTTAATCATATTCTTAATTCCATTGTTCATGTTAGCATTTCCTCGGGGAGCAAAACAATAGTCATGCTAATAACATATTGGCACCATTCAAAGACGCGATTAGCTGTAAGTACCCTGTTAAATATCACATAAGAAGTCACCTATATAGTACCTATGTATTTATTTCATACTATTAGCTATTATTTTCAAAGTAGTAAACAACGCACTTATGTGACACAAGGCGAAATATTAAATTGAGTTACAACCTCCGCAGTGGTAGACAAATGTTATATCTAATGTTCAATTGGGTAACACAGTACCCTCCAAATGAAACTACATGTCGGCTAACACAAGGTTAAGCTGTGGTTTCACGCAAACTTATCCTGAATAAGAATTGTGGGTAACTAATGCAATGGACGTCGATTATTTCATACTGACAATATTGCATTTGCTGAATAACAAACAAAATTGAACTGAGTGACGTATCGCACAGTTCTGTAAGTGCACTTTCAATTTCATTTAGGTTACCATCATTTTCTTATCTTTATTTCAATTTATTTGCGGTCGGCGCGGGCGCAGCGAATCTTCTCCTTTCATACTTCTTTATTAACCGTGATTTTAGCAGGCATGTCCTTTCTAGCCACATCATCAGTCCATCCGTCATCTCCCTCGACTCTAATCCACGGAAACCACTAGTTGCCACTATTACGGTATTTGTTCATTGTTCACAACAGAATAAGGAAATCATTAACACAATTTTTATCAAACACAATAAACACATTTGTTGGAATGCAAAGCGCCATGAAATTACAGAATTCAATAACCGAAAGATTAATAGGTACGTGAGTATTTCTGGCTTGGTTTCCTCAAGTTATCATGCTCTGACATTGAAGCACGCACGGCCAGTGGGCCGCATAGATTAGGACATACAGGAATATAGGTCAGACACAGTTAGTTCGTGAATAGAGTAAATGTCTAGACACTTGAAAATAGATTAGTTTTAAGACGACTATGTGCACCAAAACAGGAAAATTATCTTTCACAATTAAATTTTCAGTCACATATTTCGAATGAGTTTGTAGAAAAACTAGCTAAGATCTGTATCTTGTATGAAGTCGAAGACGTTTCGTCAAAACTAAAATTTTTTTCTTAGTAATCTAACGAAACAACGGAAGCTTGCTTTAGATTATTGAGCTTATGTGTTACCATTGTGAAGCGTTTGTGAATCATTGAATACCGTTTGATCTTCTGTAAAATATTTACAATAATTTATACCAAAGAATAACTTTTACATAAAGCTGAGTTTGAATCATTATTTGGGAAAAGCAATTTGACTCAAGCCACATTTAAGAGGATTACTTTACAAAATCTCTTAGATGTATTCATCCTCCTTCGTCATATAGGTCAGATTCATAATTATTATCGTATCAATATCGATTCGTAGTGTAGACACCGGGTGTTCGGCACAAGAAAACATTACAAGTTAAAATAATCCATAAATCATGCACTTAAAACAATATTTACTTTACACGAATCCTAAAATATCGCGCGACAGAATACCGAAACGGCTTTCTGCTGATCACGATTTTCTGTTATATTTTTTTACGTTTTTTGTATCTTTTGTGACATCAAAACCGGTTCCACACCCACAAATTCTCGAAACATGAAGCGATATTCGCGAAAGTTTAAAGCTCCTCATATCTTTATACATTATCTTAGATCATGGCGATTAAGATTGGATTAGCTTCACTAAAGCCCGATTTGTGAGCAAATTGTAAATCAAGTGAACATTTTAATACATATTCATGAAGGAAATATGAATTTATATTGGAAATATAATGTGAAACTTTGGAAAGTTGTAGTTCATTACTAAGTTTGTTACAAAAACAACTTTTTGTTGCATTGCATTTCTATTATTTAGCTAACAAAGCCTTGCATTCTTTCGCATCTTTAATATGCAGCAGCTACATTGATATGTTAATTAATGCATTATTATCCTTCCAAATTCTTCTGGTTTCATATTACTATAATAACATTTAAGTTGACATTTTTTTGTGCATGACCTCAGTTCGTATAAATAAAAAGCAGGCATATGGTCAGTTTATTAAAAAGTGGTATTGTGGTCAGATATGCAGTGACCTACTAAGAGAGCTGTGGTTAAGAATAACTTAATTCAGAGCATTTCTTGAAATTATTTGCAAAACTATCGTGTGTAGTGAAGTTTTCCTTAAGCTAAAGTCATTTTAATTTACTTTAAAAATAGGGTTTGACCAAAATGGAAACTTAAATGAATCTTCGAAGGTGAAGTTTCACGTCCATAACTTTTACTAATTGGATAGTATTTTGTCAAGTCCCAGGTAATTGCAGGCTCTAAATTCTTTTGTCAGACACAAAAAAGGATAACAATAAAATTACCTTTCCAACCATTAGTCTAAATTATTTCATGTCCATATATCTTTTTGACGATTCAAACGGGACGCGCCCAAAAATGTTTTTGAAAATAATCATCGGTGCATCGGGGTCTCGTAAACATGGCATAATAACGACTCCTGCGCAAGCCAGCGTCCTACATTGTAGAGCCTTAAAAGTCCGTCCCGTTAGAGGAGATTTTGCGACGCCTTCTGACTACTATTCACTTTTCTAGAACTTGTTTACTTTTCTAGACTTCTTATTTGGTTTACTGAGAAAACTTTTCTTAAAAGCTTAGCGGTGATTTTGTACACCTATTATAATGCCTGCGTGATTGTAATAGTAGGTTCTCTGGTTACATTTCAGGTTATTCAGTTTATCGTACCTCATAAATAACAGATTTAATTAAGATAGCTCTTTTAAAACATGTTTTTCACAAAAAAACACCTTTAAATTTGAAAGATTATCTCACGTTTAGCGTAGTCGTGATTATAACTTACATTTCCAAGAATCGAGATGTTATCAGCAACTACTTGTATCCTTACATAAAATACTAATTAAAATGAGTTTAAGTTTCGAGGTACGCGTAGTAGGTGCTGTACCTAGAGTAATAAGTATAAAACCCATTTAAATAGCGTGGTGTGGAACGGCCTTTACGAGATGATGATGATTAAGTTCAGTTGTGTACCTCCAACAATAACTACGGATGGGGCATAGGTACACTAACTAGAGTCCACATTTATTTGCATTCAACCGGATTCAGTCTAAATACTTCAAAGAAAACTAGACGATAGTCGAGAATAACTGACAGTTTTGTTCCAAATATGAATCGTTTAACGTGAGTCCATCGATTTGGTTCCAAGCAAGACTGGAAAATTAAAAAGAAATTGTAAACTTTTTGGCACACTACCAGGCTTATTAAAAACGGGGAGTTAGATGACCTAAATAAAAGTCGATGGCTAAATTATATGCGCCGATGAATTTACATTTAGATAAGAAATATGAGAAAGACTGCAAGCAAAATATGCGTCCGGTATCCTTTGACATCAGTTGCTTCTAGAGCTTTTATTTTATTTTGTTATGGTTAAAGTGTTTTTGTCTAAAGAGTGTGTATTGCTACACTGTCTGTTTAACGTTTATGAAGAAAACCCAGGTAAAAGATAGACTACAATAAAACATAATTCTTCTTGAAACATATTTAAGTTCTAAAAGTTATTTGCGCAAAACCCAGCATGCTTAGATACAACAGAGAATTTTTATTAGCTTTAGCATAAAAACACAGTCCTATTTCTATTCTAACGTATGGCAACAGTTCCTACGTAATTAGCCCATGCTTTGTCAGTGTCCAAGCATTATCATTTTATTGGTTTCCTGTCGTAAAATGTTCGAGGTCGTCCAACAAAGTGCAGCTCCTCGTGATCTACCTATAGTTGTAGTTTTCCGCATACAAATCGTGCGAGGGTGTAACTTTACTAGACCTTCCACTTCTTGACATTGGTTTTCGATGTTAATCGATGAAATACACGTTTGAATGGTGTTTATAAATAGATTTTATAAGTACTTAACGGTGTTTTTGTTATAATTGCTGTATACTTTATTTTGTAATGTTATAAATAGTAGGTAAGCTTTCAGCACGTGTTTCATGTGGGTGTTGCTTAAGTTTATTTTTTCGTTCATAATAAGACATAAATTAGTTGGTTGGTTAGGTTTATTATTTACTAGCTGATGCCTGCGGCTTCACCCGCGTGGATGTCGGTCAAATTATATACTAAAACCTTCCTCTTGAATCACTCTATCTATTAAAAAAAAAACCGCTTCAAAATCCGTTGCGTAGTTTTAAAGATTTAAGCATACATAGGGATATAGGGACAGAGAAAGCGACTTTTTTATACTATGTATGTAGTGATTAGCGAAATGCGGGTATACTATTAGGTACACCACTACCTAACCGTTCAGGGAATACAGGCGAGATTTTATGTGTATGTTGAGAAGAATTTTAACGTTTTTTCATAACTGCAGCTCCACTTTGAATAGCCAATGGTAAGTAGGTGTAATCTTCACAATCATCTTGAAAAATCTTAATACGCTTTCATGATGCCTTTTTATAAAGCTTATTAGTTCTTTAACCTCGAGATGTTCGTTAAACAAAACTCAACCTAACGTACAACAAAAACATTTTATGAATGTAAATAAATAATTTATACAATGTCAAATTACATACATCAATCGTGAGTAAATATAACGCGCATAAAATGTTAATAATACCGTATTCTAAGGTATATAATAGTGTGTGTATGTACATAATAAAGTTATATATGTCGGTGAAGGTTATTTTGTGAGATATCTATGTATCTGCACGGAGATGGATGACTTCTTGAATAAATATGAGGAAAATATTGAAGCTAGTGTTTAATGGCGTTGTTTATTGCATTCTTTTTGTATTGTTTTACTAGTAAACGTGTTTATTATAAACATGTAATTGTAGTAAGACGGTTACTACTTACTAGCCGGATTAAAGTAATAATTATAGGTAACCATTAATAAAACTACATTTCTGTAGAAACATAACTATTGAAATGTGGTTTTATTAATGGGTACACGTCTGCTTAAGTCTTCGGGGATTACAGGCGTGACGTTATGTGTTATAGATACTACAAGCAATTTTAAATATTGTAAAAGAGGAATAGCTTTGAAGTTATTCTGAAAATGGACTTTTCAAAACGCTGTTCGAACATTTTTGCAGTGCTTTTTAATTTGAAAAGATTTAGTTCGAGAGCTTGGTTTTAACATCCAGTCTGATTTTGGGTATTCGCTTGAAAACTTAGGGCAACCGGAGCTATGGATGAATTTATTGATCGTAGAATTTATTGAATGCGACCTCTGTCTTCACTCAAAGGGCTCTTCAAGTTCATGAAACATTAATTAAATTATTTGATATTTCTGTCATTCATTCTAAAAACATCATTTAATATTACACACGTACAAATCATGTTTTTCTCGGAATGTTTAATAAATATAAAATAGGTACTTAGATAATAAAATACGCGCATTTACCTGTATTACGAACCGTAAATATTAATTTAATTAAATATTTATATCCATACGTTTTATTAACATGCAATGCATCTTTGTATTAATATATACATAATAACAATAAATCAGACAATAATGTACGTTTCAGATAGCGTTATAGTTATTTGGAGATTATTTTTAGATAAAATATAAATTTTGAAAATAAATAAAAATACCTTAATTCGTTTTGCGATTACTGAAAGGAAACTATTACCTGTTTACAGTAAAAAAAAATCGAGGTGGCATTTTTTAAACACGTTAATTCATTGGAATAACTAAAGAGTAGACATATTGTGATTCTTATCTACATAAAATATATTATGCACTCGTGACAAATGAAACAAGATTAGAATTAACATGGCAAGTTAACAAAACGTACTAAGAAAAAAACATAATATCACAAAGAAGTTCCAGCACTAAAGAGAATCGATGATTTTTAACATGTGGGCGTCAAATCGTACAGATGTTTGAATTGCAAATTTTCGTCTACAGATCGCCAGACTCGAAAAGTGTATGAACAATACGTTGCCAAACTTCCTTTGTTCCTTATACGTATACATACATGCAAGAATATGGCGCCAATGATGTAGTAGGAGATAGGACACAGCTTTTACAGGGTCTCACTTTCAAGTTCAGCCTACAATAGTCTTTGGAAATACCTACCATTACATTACACCTGTATTTTATTCAAGCAAACAGCTGTTTAAAACTAATATTTATATTTCGTAGTGAAGCGTGACTTTCAAATCAAGCATGAAGGATTTTATAAGCAATGTGTGTCTACTTTAAATGCTCTTTAACGTTATTTAAATTTAAAGAGTTTTTGTTAGTTTAATCCGCGTTCATTGGCGTTTTATTTATTTTTTTATTGTAGATTTTCGTAATGAAATAATCTGCAATTTACTTATAATGTTTAGAGACGTCAAATGTTGGTAAACATTCGATCATTCACAATCAACAGATAAAATGTAGAGGTAAGCTACTTTATTTATTAAAAGCTCGCTGATGGGTGTGTGATAATTTTATTCAAGGTCCTCGCGTGTACGGTAATAGATGGTTTAACATAAACAAGAACTTATGTTTTTTTTATTATTAAATGACGTTGTAATTTGTTGTAGAGGCAGAAAAAACAAAAAAATTCCAGGCTTGTCTCTAAATTAGTAATAAGTCAATAAAATGGAATTAATTTATTCATCGAATGTAAAGCAGCAGCTGATTTCATAATATTCCCTGTAATGCATTCATTTATTTTTCATTGTTATTTATGCTAATATAAACTTGTTCATAATATGTATCTGGATACAAATATTTTGTAGTGTTAATCCATCACACAAAACGTCTTCATCTATCTAAAGAACACAATAAAAACGAATCAGCACCATTTCTCTCCGCAGCAAAAAACACAGACGATTGAAAACGCACACACTTGTATGAGCGTGCTATAACAGCGTATCGTGCCTAGTTAAAAAAGGCGCGTCGATACAATTATAATCTATGGCATGGGATTATGCTAAGCTTGTGTGCGTCGGTTCGGACGGAACACACCCACCAGCCGACGCGCCGAATTACGACCGATAGTTTTTGCCCGCCGCTGAGTGTCAAGGACGAACTTCGGTTGCTATACAGAGTATAAGTATGCAGTGTACTGATGAACACTTTGGACTGACTTTGGATTTGACTTTGTGCGAAAAAAGAAATAAATAATTTGCATTTTAAGTCTGCAGGGGTTTTGCACTTTGCGGTTGAATTTTTTCTGTGCTTTTAGCTGCTATTATTATTCGCATGATACCTATTTTAAATGCAGAGAAGCGGAAAATTGTTTTCCCTTTTTCTTATAAGTATCTAGTGGGATGTGTTATATAACAGTTTTTTTATATTCAAAGATTCTATAAAAAGCTTTATAGTAGTGTAATTGAATAGCGATTACGATTTTATTGTTAATGAACTCGTATTTATTAAATTCTTGATTTGTGTAATCGGTACACTGGTAAGCGATAAGTTGCTTGTAAATTGTAAGTTAGTCAGTTAATCTCTCTATTGCTAAGGGCTATTAGAATTTTATTGTTGAAATAATAGTAAAAAGGATATAACCAGACAATGCCTATAAAAAATCTGCATTTAATTTCCATGTCATGCACTAAAACTTAATAATTCAATAGCTTCTTTATATTCAAGTACCTTTTACGAACTCGTGGAATTAATTTCTGTCTAACGAATTTTAATAATTGGAAGTTAATTATTATGAGTGCCATTGACCTTAATCAAGTCAAATTGTGTTTTGGCGGACTTTAGGTACAATTGCCAATTAAACCTTAAAAGGAATTGAAACCGAGTACAATTTATATTCAATTTTGCTTTGGCTTTAACCATAACTAATCTTTAAATGTTTGATATACTTTCTTGGTTTTTATGGAGGCACAGTTGTCTTCGGAAGGTTATTAAGTTTATTAATTGGCCCGTTTATTATTTATTTGACGATATGTTTATCTATTTTTATTGTAATTTGATATCTTCTGTTAAAGTATTGAGGTTAATGTTACCAATAACATTTAATTTAATTACTGTGTGCGTACGTGTATTACGTAAGTTCAATAACTAAATATTTACTCAAAAATCTGTTATTTATAGAGTTTAGTTGATGCTGTGTGCAGAAGAAACTAGTTATGTTGAAGATCACTACTTTGCATAGAGACTTGTACTTACTATAATATCTACACTAGTATATACAAACCAAACATATGACGAGGTAAAATTCAAGTATCTAGTTACGTACCTGACGCGAGTTACAACACTTTAAACTTACAAAAACTATTTTCGTATTTTTATCCTTATTCTAACCGCCATCTTAAATTTCCAGATAACTTCACACGTAATAATAGACAATCGATGAGTTTAACCTGTAATACAGAATCCTTATAGGTATATACCTACAATTTAAGAAAACTTGCAGTAAATAGAACAAGCTTTACAAGTCGGTTCGAGAGCACAAGCACTCAGTCGATATCTTAATGATAAATGAATGAACATTACTTAATAAACAACAAGACATTATACAATACTGACAAGAAATATGACGCGTAGACTTGCTGACCATATAGGTACCTATCTGACATTATAATAACTGATAATGTACCAACTACATATCTGGGAGTGAGGACGTAAAGTTCATCAGCTCATTCATTGTTGACAGAAATTATAATAATGGTCATTAATTTGTCAGTTAATAAGGCTCCGTCCGTGTGAATTTACTCAATATTAATAATTTACGCTTAGAATGGTGACCCTGTGATTGACAAGACACACGTATGGTGGCATTTAACGAGGAAAGTCATTATTTAGCCGGATTTGAGTTTTCAGTCCAAAAGAGAAAAAGAAGCTTTGAGTATTTAGGACCACTGTTTCAATAGGTACTTTAATGGATAAACGTTTTACAAATTAACATCATCATTCTCTTGCCTGAATCCCAATTCATTTGGGGTGAGGACAGTATGTCTACTTCTTCCATACTTCTCTATTACTCGTCATCTCACCATAAACATATATAGGTTAAAAATATATATATATATTTACATCTCACTCCTTTGGGTACAAGCAAACAACAGAATGCTACGGTCCGAACTTCATCCGATCATCATGATGTAAAAATTGTCAAACAAGGTTTATAGCCAAACGAAGTATCATAAAGTGCTATCAAATCTGAAAAACCTTAAACCTTCAAATTATTATTAACATAATTTATTAAGATAGTTCCGCCTGACCAACTTAGATAAACATCCGTAATTTAGTAGGTTAATTTCGATCAAACTATGAGATACCATTGAATGCCAAAGATGTCCTTAGCCTACATACTGGGTCCCATCGACTATAGAAAACGTTGTTCCTACGATGAATTAAAATCATTAACATAATCATTGATATTCCGAGTCTATCGGCTATTGGCTTCGATCCTCTATTCAAGTTTATTCAATAGATTGTATTGTGTTCTGGCACCGAACGATCCTTCAATTTGGTCAAGACTATTATTATTAAATAGATATACAAAATCAATTTAGGTAGCATTAATATTATTATTCGGATATGATTGATTGATGGTTTCAAATTGACTATGACTAAGTTGTCGCCTACGGCGTAACGGGCTACGGGCTACGGCGTAGGCTTGAGAACTTAGTCTTTGCAAAAAATTACTTTATAGGTTTCATTTCAAGTTGTTATTTCGCTCTAAATCAATATTTAATTTAAGCTGAAATTAGGTGTATAGTATTAAGAACACTTTTTATTAGCAGATCTGAAAACGTGAAAAAAAAGTGACTATTTGATGAAAAAAGGCATTCTTGAGACTTAAATGAACTGAGACGGTTGTATTGGTGATTTTAATCATTATTACTCAGTAAATAGACATTTGTTACTGCCGCGAATCCTATTTTATTTAACATACGACTAGACACTGACCGGACAATTGCAAAAAACGTAAGAAAATTCGAATTTCACGGGCTACCTCGTCGAGCTAAATCAGCCTTAACGAAAAATTCTGGCCATAATCATATCGAGATTGCATTACATGTTGTCTATCAGCATATTGACACAGGCTTAGGTTGTGTCGTGTGGTGTTTGACAGTATAATTGATGACCGCGCTCGCTCGCCTTCAGAGCTGACATTGTCCAACTAATCGTTGTAGCTGGGACAATGGCGCCGCTTGTCTCGGATCAGGGTTCAGCCTAATGTTATCTCCCGTCGGGGCTGCGGGTTGTTCGCAAGAGATACCGCGGCGTCGACATAAGAAGGAACATGGGTGGTTTTTAGTCAGTAGAAGTCTGACACTCCCTTTCGCTCTGCCCAAGAGCGGGAGGGGTTATTTGATGATTTTCCACCCACCATAAAAAAAAAACCAATGTTATCTATACTTAATAATATTATGAAGAGGTAAAAGTTTGTACGTTTGTATGTATGGGGTCATCTTCGGAACTACTGATTCGATTACAAAAATTCTTTAATTAACGGGAAGTTACATTATCTATCACTGAGTGTTATAGACTACATCCAAAACATTGCCGTTGCTTAATTTACGTGCATAATGGGAGCGAAGTCGCGAGCAAAAGCTAGTTTCATATGTTTTTATAAATATTTTCTTGTCAGCCAGTTTAGCCTTCCTTTAATAGATTGTACAGGAATACACATACCTACACAAAAGCTACTACATACATGCATTTGGCATTAGCTTGCATGCAAAATTAAACTACTGTTTTATAAAAAGTGCAAGTATTGTGACAGATCTGATTGAATAAACTGAATGGAAAAGTAAAATTAATCGCAACAGTTTCATGAAAATATAAAAACAGAGAAAATGAGGTTCATTTGAAATAAATGTAGAAAGGATCAAGACGAGACGAAATCACGAATAATTGATGCTGTAGAAAAACTTGCCATCTACGTACCGAACCAAAATGATTATAGCTTACTTATGGGAAGAATCCACGCAATTACACCGTGCTTTGAACTCGGTATTAATTATTATGAATAACTAGCTGTTCCCGGCATGCGTTGCAATGCCCTTTTTCCTACCTACTACCTGCCTGTGTACCAACTACCTACCTACCTACTACCTCCTACCCTACCTACCTACTACCCTACCTACCTACCTACTACCCTACCTACCTATCTACTACCCTACCTATATACTACCCGACCTACCTACTACCCTACCTACTTACTACCCTACCTACTACTCTACCGACTACCCTACCTACTCTACTATCCTACTTACTACCCTACCTACTACTCTACCTACTACCCTGCCTACCTACCTACCACTTTCTCACCTTTTAAACCATCCCTGGACTTCCACGAATAATTCAACACTATAATTAGCCAAATCGGTCCAGCCGTTCTCGAGTTTTAGCGCGACTATCTAACAGCAATTAATTTTTATATTATACGCAAACACCATTTGAAAAATCGTATTTCTATTGGGAAAGAAACAGTAATTATTTGTGATTATTATGATAATGTCGTATGGTCTGTTTGAAGTTGTCATTCGTTGACTGAACAACTGAACGTCACTCAATTGTTTTGCCTTCCCGGAACCTCTCCACTAACACTTGAACTTTATAGTACGGTATTAAAGCTCAAATTGATTTGACGTTTTAGTTAGAAAACGTTTGTATGGGAAAAAGAAAAGGGCTGTTTTTAGGGCTTTTCCGGCTATTATTCGAATTTTTCTCGCCGTAAAAACCATCCTTGAACTTCAACGAACATTTAAAAAAAAAATCAGCCAAATCGGTCAAGCCGTTTTCATGCCAAGTCGTGACAACGAAAAACGGGTTTCATTTTTATATATATAGATTATCATGCTGCAGTCGTCACGTGTTTTCTGCGGGCACGTGACTGTGGTTAATGCAAAAGATGCGATGAATTCTACGGCAGAAAACACTCATAAAGTATTTATTGTAGTATTTAATGAATTACTCTCACAGTAGAACTAAACCATGTAGGTAGGCATTTACTCATTCATACAGAATTTAAAAATAAATGTGATGTATTTGGAAACAATAAACTTGCTAATAGAGACACATTCATAAGTATAACATACATAACACAATGAAGTCTCTAAATTGTAATGAAAGATAGAGGTACAGATGCTAGCACATCACAATATTTCAATCTGACAAATTTATTTAATCGATTTTCAACTTTATGGCATTTAAGTTTAAGGTTGATTGGGAAAATTTGTCAGTTTCGGGTAGCATGATGTGCTGGCGTCTATACATAGAGTATAATTACTTGTTAAACTATTTACCATAATATACAAATGAGGTTTCACTGCACCAGTCTAAAACGAGCCTTTTCTTACAATGGTTACAAATACAGAACCACCATGTACAAAAAATTCACTTAGCGCCATATCAACTAATTTGGATATCTACGTTAAATTTGTTGTTTCCGCTCGGCAGTTAATGTTCGCTGCATTGTTTTGTGTTGCCCCGATGTTAAAAAATAGCGTCCTCTACACCTGAATAACAATGAAGCTAAAACATTGTACACAGATTTCTTTTATTACTTACTTTATTGTACAGTCGAATATCACCATCATCAGTTACGCTTGTCAAAATTGTGTTGTAGGTACGTTGTATGATCAAGTATTTCCTATTCAAAGTACTTGTGCAGTTTTTGTTCGTTAATGATTGTAACCACGATACCATCACGTTGTAGTCTTAAGTTTTCCTGTCTGTTTAATATTCTATGTTATCATCGACAAATTTCTGCTTCTCGAAAGGAAGAGTAGCATAGCAACAACGCGGGCGATTTGACCGAGAAACTTTTTACAGTCAACTATGTTTTCAAGCATTTTGAAATGCAACATTGAGGGAACAAACGTTTTAATAGTGTTAAAGACAAAAGTAAAGAAATGTAAAACAAATAAGTACAAAGAAATGATAAATAAATTAATGTGAATAACACTTACAATAAATATGATATAATGACTTCTAAAGTTATAACTTACACAAGGTACACTTTATTATAAAACGATAAAGTTCGTATCAGTTGCACGCTATTGGCCACACAGGTGTTAAAGCTAAAATGACACTGCATAACCACTAGGTATATAAATATGATTAAGTGCCGAGTGTAAAACTTGTAGTTTCGACGAACTAGTCAAAAGTAATGCCTACTTTTATTGCAGTATAAACTCTCTTTCCCGTTTTGCTTTTTCATTCAGCTCATTTTCAGCCCTCTCAGTTTATCCATGCAATATCGTCCAGCAACACGTGATATAATCACTTCATCTAGCTTTTAAATCAATCTGACAATCGTACTTCCCTTGGCTTATTTAGACTACCTCGCTCCAATTTCGTTGTCATTTTATTTATATTACTAAAGCTGCTAACAACATTAATGTCAGTGTCCGCACAAAGTGGTTTGAAATCTCGTAAAACTCCTCAAATAGGGACTCGTTAGCCTGTCGCCTACGATCGCATTAAAGTCATGTAGGTCGCTACATTGTCCGGTTGATCCTTGGACATCCGATCCCAAAATAGTACAATGAGGATAGAGCTCAGATTGGTCTAAAAATAAATAGTAGGGTAAAACAAAGTGTCATTGTTTAACGCGTAAAATACTAATGAAGAGACAAAACAGTTTTCAATGAATAGGTACCTACGTACTCGTTTTAAATGCTGTTAATTAAAAGTTCCAGTTTAGGTAGGCAGGTCTAGGTTTTCGTGGGTTTACCCTCATGTAAATTAACGTTATTTTTGTTCGTCAAAATAGTTCTAATTATGAATATGCTCAGAGAAATGCAATTAAGTTGACAAGCATTAACGTAGTACGCAGCGGGTGCGGCCGAAACTAGGTTACCCATTTCTCGTTAACTCGGTAGCGCCGCCGCGCGCCGCGCCGCGCGCCGGTACAAAGAGTCGTAACGACCTCGCCTTTATTGCACTCCACCGACGTTTTAAACATTATATAGAACTCGACCCCTTTGCCTGCAAACTCATGGCAATCCCATCGCCCCTCTCCTTCATCCGTATTTATGTCATAAGAAGGAGTGAGGATTTAAGTGCCCCCCATATAAAACTTTCAAGACGATAACGCGTTAAATGACGCTGAATTTGCGCAGTTATTTCTCTTTATGTATAAAAACTATACGAATGCGATAAACAAGAACCGTAAAAATGTGTTCGAGTACATATAATATTATATGCGTTTTAATAAAACAAAGGGCTGTGAGATGTAATAACAAAAGAATTTGATTATTATTTACACGGCGTGTCGGCTGATAACACCACAAGAACGTTTCTGACGGCACTCATAACACAGAACGAGCTAATCCAAAGCCTACGCAAGCCAGAGCGGATACATTTGTATTATATTTCTTTCCCCTTTTCGGGTACGGACGTCCTACTACCTACCTAATATAATTTGCATATTCGCTTTAAGGCAGTTATTTGAACCCACGCACACCTAGCTTCGGTCGACATTATGCACTCAAGTACTGGGTGACCCTTTGTTGGGAGTGCGTATTACATAGCAATTGCAATTTCGCTCGTAAAGATTTCCCTCAACTTTTCCGTGTTGTCGCTTTCTCCAACAGATTTGTATGTTTATAGTGGGACCGTAAAATCTTTGGCAACTACAAGCTTGTTCGTGTTTGTACAGATGTGTTTCGTTTACTCATCAAACGTACAGTCATTGCTACTGATGGATCCAAGATTTTCAGATTGCGTAAAGCATTTGACATCGTCCTTCGTTTTTTTTGCATCTTGCAAGGTTTGTTTATTTTGATCAGAGTATTATGACGAAGGTGCACAAAAGATTGTTTGTTAGTTTGTAGCATCTTCATGACACATCCATATTGATTGCACAATGATGTTTTAATAAAAACAATTAATAGGTTCTCTATTATTATTGTGTTATTATGTTTGGAGGAGCTCGTGGCTTAATAAGAACTGCCACTCGGGTCGATCTTTAGGTAAAGCTGTGCTTGCCTAGGTCGGTCTGTGGATGGGTGACCGCCCGACATACCGAGTTTCCTCCGTGCCTCGGAAAGCACGTTAAGCTGTTGGTCCCGGCTGCCATACCTATATAGATCTTTGGCAGTCGTTACAGGTAGTCAGTGACCTGAAAGTCTGACAACCAGTCTTACCAATGGGTATCGTATTACCTAGTATTAACTGGGTTGTGGAGGTCAGATAGGCAGTCGCTCCATGTAAAATACTGGTATTCAGCTACATCCGGTTAGACTGGAAGCCGACCCCAACATAGTTGGGAAAAGGCTAGGCAGATGATGTTTGGATTGGTAATGGTTTTATTTGTTAGATAATAGATAAGGCCGGATAAGATTATTTTTAAATCACTCTAAGTATTCGTTACTATGGAAGTGGAAAAAGATTTCATAATACCACCTGCTGAGATTTAAATCTAGAATTAGCACCAGTAGAGCTCAGATTCAAATGATTCATCTGGTACAAAATGAATATAGGTATTATAGCTACATTTTGTACATGTATAAACCCAATAAAGCCGAAAACAGTGCACGGTTGCGGACACTGATATCTTCCCAGCGACGGGATATTTTCCGCCGGCGACCTTGGGGATGTTTGTTCATATCATGGCACCTCCATATTTCCACCGTCCGTCGAGGCACATTTTCCTCCACTTCGCGAGTGGAATAAGCAAAACCGCCGCAACTAGGTTACACAGACTCCGTGCTTTATTGTGTTTACGTGCCACAGATATGAGATATACTGATATACAGCCCAGGTCAAGGCGCCAGACAGCTTTCGAGTCGACTAGCTATATATGGACTATTGTATTTAGCTCCTGTTTTGATCGTACGAACGGTCGTGTCATGCGTGTTCTAATTATGCTGTACACCCTAATCTCCACATATCGTGGTCTCCTAGCGCCGCGATAACATCTACACGTTATTCGTTAATTGCTTAATCCATGCATGTCCTTGCATTAGCCGGTTAGCCACTAATCCCCGCAGATACCGACCGCGCCGTAGTTTGTCGAGCTACGGAACGAACAATAGACGACACGCGGAAGAGCATTAAAATACGTCGTAAAAAAGTGCGCGTAGTTTTAAATTTTATGGCTGGCGTTCAATTGGGGCCTGTAAAAAAGCGTTTTATTGGAGTCGCATCCTGGCTGCGAGGTCGCGATGTTCAGATAGCTCTAATTAAAAACCCGCCGCGTGCACTCTTGCGAAAGCGGGGCCTCTCCGAACTGCCTCTTGCGAAACCGTGCCCTTCGGTCCATTACTGGCCAGATTTTTAGAACAGGATTTACAGACTCTAGGCTCTCGCTTAACTGTTAGGTACACAACGCCAAATAACTTGTGATATATTTATGCCTAATAATTACAGCTTTACCAAAACCGCTTTGTTAGTATAATTTAATTTCTTTAATGACCCGCTTTTAATGTAATGATAGTGTTTACCAACAGGTCATGGTTCAAGATCCGGTTTAATCGTATTTATCTTAATTATAATACATTTGTATCAGAGAATTAATAGTATTTTTTCTTCTTTGCAGGTTGCATAAACAGTGAAACGAACGTTACCCGTGAAGACTTCTTACTTAGAAGACTTAAGTGCCATTTGTAACAAGTTTACCACACGCAGTGATATTTAGTTATATGTTAGTGATAGTGTGTAACCGTGATATAGTCATACTTAATTTAGGTGCTAACCGCTATCGGTAGTTATTAGTGCAAAAACGTTACCAAAAAGTTACGAAACTGGCTCCGTACAAGGATATAATGAACTCGACGAGCATGAGCTCGACGGTGCCGACGATCAAGTGCGAGGACACGTCGCCGTCGCCCGCGGCGGCCGTGGCCACGGACGGCGACGGCACGGGGACGTACAACCTCAGCGTCAACGTCAACCTCAGCGCCGCCATGATCAACATGCTGACAGCCGAGACCGCGGGCCCCACCACCCTGCGGACCCCCGAGATCGTCAACGATGTCATCACCATGACCAACCCTTTAGACCAGTATAACTACGAGAAAAATTCCAGTTTCAAGGTGAGCCACTTGTACCTTTTTTCTCTCTTTTGTTCACATGTGTGATAGCTGGATTTTTTATTAGCACACGTGCATGATTAATGTAAATCTCGAACGAAAGATGAAACGTATCTAAAGTTAATTAAATAGTGTACGTACCCGCGTGGAACCGTGTTGATAAAGTAATGAGATTTTATAATTGCGAGAAAATGGTGATATCAGAGGATCGTTTATCATCAGTCGTTGTTGTTCTACTTCGTCTTATAGCTCCAGGAACTAAAGTGTTAGAAATATACGGACACTTGATGTGCAAAACGGTGTACTTGAAGCTCTCATTATTATTCGTGCTTTCGCGGAGCGGCTGGACGCTCACAGTGCACGTAGGATCCTTCCAGTACTTAGGTCACATCCATGCATGCTCATTAGAATGTAAAATAAGTGTTACAAGTATTTTGAACGGTTGCCAAGTGTTAGGTGGCACGTAACTAATGCCACGTGACCGGCCATCACTCCCCCATTATAAACATTGGATAACACTGGCAGCATGCAGTGGTATGAGGTCATGCACCTTATGCAGACTCCTTATTTACTGTGTTTAGCAACAGACTCGATGGCGCCGCGGTAACTCTTGATATCGGGTTATCTATATTTAGTTATCGTGCTGTAAGGTATAGCTAGGAACTATTTGAAGTGTTGATTATCTCGACTCGCGCGCTGCCGTTTCATGAATGAGTTTCATTACACTGAAATGTGAATGGCGAACAATTCAGAGTGTAAAAACAATGTGACGGCCGGACAATTATTTGATGCTAACCGTTTGATATAACAATTTGGTAGCGTGTGTCATTCAGTGGACATAGTGTGTTTGTTATTAAATTAGGCGGAACTCTGACTTGAATAACTTTTAATTATTCCAGTAGTTTAATTTTTTTATAAATATTGACCTAAATGTGAGTAGGGAAGCTCAATAACCAGTTATGATAAATGTTGGTCAGTTCAAGGAAACAAACATCGCTGTGTAAGCACTGGTTTAACTAAAAATACCTGAGCTTGTTTACTTACCCGGTGTAAGTCATCAACTCATTAAAATACACATTTGAAGTAGCGTATGCATGCTACTTTAAATGTGTACTTACGTACTTATGCTTGAGGTAAAAAAGTTACATTAAAGTCGAGAATAATATGGTAGGTTACATAACACAAAACCACTAGATAGAAATTTTCAAGCACCTTTTTTTTTGTAGTGTGGGAAATCATCAAATGACTCCTCCCGCTCTGGGCAGTGTCAGACTTCTACTGACTAAAAACCACCCATGTTCCTTCTTAGCCCTTTGTGTTGAGGTCGACGCCGCGGTATATCTTTCGAACAACCCGCAGCACCTTACAAATAAAAAATATTGTAACAACTATTTTGTTGCTACGGACGAATAGGTTTATTTAGAAACGCGAGCACATCAAGCCACCTGAAATTGCCAAATTTTGCCATGATAACTAGAATTGTCTAAAAGACTCTAAGAACCGCACTGTAGCGTAGAACACAAACATTTTTTTTCGACAGAACAATTTTAACGATAATCTACATTAAGCTAAGGCAGCGCAGATAACAAAAAACACAACACTACTGCCATATTTTTAGTCCGACCAAACCGTAAAATTTTACTTTCGTGACGTATTGCGTTAACTAATGGCGTTTGCGTGCAAACTGTCCCATATATATAACATACCGTCGACTGACAAAAGGCATCGAGGTGGAAAATGTACCATTAGCGGTGTTCGGTCAGCGTGCAATACGAGGTCTCATTTCCCTATGTCATTTCAGAGCGGCAGCGGAAATGACTCCAATTCCTCCATGTCCAACGGCTCGTCGGCTACTTCACCAGCTTCTAGTACTCCACCCAGTATACAGAAGGTAAATATCTTTTTAATTGTTTTGTAGAAATAAGGATTTATTGGCAAGTTTTATATGCATAACGCTGAAATTGGTTGACAAACATCCGCGTAGCTAGTCACTTATTTATGACTGTAAAACTGTTTTGAGAAATTAATGTTAATCTTAACAAATATTATTTATTAAGATAACGTAATTTTATTTTTAAGTCCAAATTAATTAATTACAATAACTTGTTCTTTTGAATAGACTTTTTATAAATTCCACTAATTGCATACTCGTGTAGATCTCGAAAGCACTCACGTAGTCGTTAAGTGTTAATTTATGAATAAGTGTTATATTTCATCCTTGCAGTTTTATGTAGTATCAAAAAGCAAACAAAAAACGGTTTCACGGTCATTATACTTATCTTTTTATTTTTAGTCCTCATTTTATAACGTACACATGCCTTTTGCATTTTGGGCTCTCGTGGCACTTAAAAAGATTTGTGGAATTCTTGTGCTCCATGTTTCAAATCATTTTGTCCTGCTCAAACTTTAGTGAGAACACAGACATGCATTCTCAGTATAATACCCACAGGTACCTGTGGTAGGTTAGTAATGTCTACCCAAAACCGGGTCTGGAAGCCATTTGGCGGCTATATTTAGACTAACTAATGTCTCTAGCTCCAAATGTAGTCCTTATCTAAATCTATGTTTTTGCACTTTTTACTCCAAAGCAGCAACTTGCACACAACTAAGCACAGGATGCATAATTTGTAGGTTTCCTTTGACCTCGTATTCAAATTAGCGTTATTAGTACCTACCTATTGAACGAATCGACCAGTTTTTTTCTTGTGTAATTTATGTAGGCACAGTTCCAATGGCTAGCACAACTGAGTCTAGACAATGGGCGGACGTTGAAAATGTGAGAAAAACAAACCACCTTGATAATTAATAATTGTAATATCAATCGTGTGTTTATTTTTTCTCACAGTTCAATTGGAATTGCACAATTGTATAAAATGGTAATTGCACTTCAACATTCTCGTAATACTTCACTCGTATTGAGAATACATCTTCAATTGTGACCTTGGGCTCGTAAGGAGCCGTGAATCATGTTCATTGGTGAACAGGTGAAGTACAACATATCTATAAGGATTCTTTATATTTTACTCGTATAATAACTCACTAGGTACCTACTTGTTAGAAGCCTTCGTAAAACTTAATTTAAATTCGAGTCCTTGAAGTTCGTTTAGCTCCCTCAATGTCATTTCGGGCCAATTACTCGTTAACTAGCTAGCGTCTCCCCCTCTGGTAAAGTTAAGTGATTATAAATGTAAATTATGTGCGTTTCCATTTAAGTAAACTTGTTAGAATCTTGACGATACTTTAGATAAAAAACGAGGCATGTATAACATTCTTTAAACCATACCATAGTAAGACCGTTTACGCGCAGATCGCGTTCCAGTTAAAACATAACAGTCAAGATTTTTTTGTATGCACATACAACGCGATAACGCTAAACTGAGCAAAGATAATGGTAGAGGATAAAACTAGAACCTATTATTTTTTATCACGGCAGGAAATGAGATTTCCTTTCAATAATTAGAACTTCAATTCCACTGCAGTTTTTAGTAAGAACTAATGAAGTTTTAATGCAGAAGCATTTTGACTGCTAAGTTAGGTTAAACTTTATTGAACAGCTCCCATGTTTCGAAGCTCCTAGTCAAACATTGTACCATTGTTCTTAAATGTTCTTGAACCCCCCAAAGATTTCTGAACCCCACATTTTCATTTTCCAGACGTGTTCGGAACTAATAAAGGCTGGTCTGAAGTTGTCGATAGAGTCAAAACGGAAGATGTCTGGGAGCGACACTGATGCTTGCAGCATGAAGCGGATGAAGAAAGAGGAGAGCGATGACGACTACGACAGCAGTCACACTATGACAAACAAATCTGATGGCGTGAGTATATTTACACTTGTTGATAACATTGATACGGAAGCAAAGGCCTCATTAAAATTAAATGAAGAGCAAATGAGCAATGATGAGTGTCTAACTATTCTGGCTTTTGGTTCCCGTTGAAATGCCTCAAATATGGAGAAACATATTATTCAGTAACATTTCAATTAAGAGTATTGGAAGGAGAAAGGGGAAACCTTTGCCCGGCAGTATGACCCTTGACACGGTTAGAAAAAAAAAGAAAAAAAATATTGATTCAATCGCATTGCACAGTAAGGACTGAGTATTCTAGTAACCTAGACATCGTGCGTGGTTGCGGAAAGACGCTTTGCTTTGCAGTAGGACAATACTACGGGCTGGTTAGATGACTAAAGATTTATCCGAATTTCCGAGGCTAGATAAGAATTTGCGTGAATCCCAAACAATTACAGGGTAAACCCTCTCTTATCGTAGTTATGAGTTAAAGATAAGATGCATTTCCTACAGGCGGAAAAGCTTAGTTAGTACAGCATCAATCACATCACAGCAGTTGGGGTTTTAGAATTTCAAAGCTTTGTTTATTGCATTAGAGCTAACCGCAGTAATACCGCGAAGTCGAATCCTGAGGAAACTCTAGGTACCTACCTACCTACCATTCAGTCACGTAGCCATTGCTAAGGAAAACGGGGAACACACGTGTTTCACTACCTACAATGCATAGATGAAATACAAGCGATTTTTGGCTCAGATTTAACATAAAGTGACCTGAAATTATTCTATTCGAATATTCTGAATGTCGACTTTAATAATGCTAATAAATATTCGAATAATAAAATCATTAGTGCCACTCCCTGAATTGTTTCTATCGTTCAAGGGTCACGTTATTCATTGACATAAATGTGAGGTAGGTACCTATTGCTAGATGCATATTTTTATGATCAAGTTTATGACTGGTGCCTCACCGCCCAACGGCTGCACTTCCCATGTACTGGCAATAAATAAAGATGTGTGCGGAAGATTGCAAATCGTATCTAAACTAACTTTTATTGCGGCTGCGCAGCATTGTAATTCAACGGCTTCATTGAAGTTTTATGAGCTTACGAAGAAGGCATCGCAAATGTGGCGGTGGTCGTGACTTCACTTCCTGATGTTGAAAGGCAGCGTTATGGCAATGAGAAATGATCGCCGTATCGACTATCGAGTAGCCGCATTTAATGGATCGGGCTTTGGATTGATTATTCTTTTGTTTAGTCATTGTATTATGCAGATTTTTGGGGACGTGGGCAGTTCTGCTTATTAAGTATTATTAGAACGGACTGCATGATTGAAAGGATTGGTAAAACACTCTACCTTGACTGATTTAGGTATATCAGTAAGAAAGTCATGCGATTTTTAGTTGGATATGATAATAATTATGATATTTCATGATGCATTGGGTTTATTTCAATATAAATAATCTAAACTTATATTGCTATCTTAATAAGAATCTACAACAATAAGTAAGGCAGTTTATCAAGACATCATCTGATTTCTACTAAGTACCTACTATGACAGATCTTAGAACTTTAAACTTTGTGTGATGGCAATTTCAAAAGTTACCTAAAGTCGATGCTCTTGATATTTCCTTTTAACGAACCCAAGTCAATGGTAGCTAATAAGGCTTATCAGTATGAATAAATTATGTAGGTGCAGAATTCACACTGGTATTTATCTCTATCAGGTTTTCAAGGCTAAGGACGGCATTCAATCTAAACCATTTTCCAATGCCTACAAAAAGTTAATCAAACATGTTTTCTTCCAGTTAACACCAGAAGACGAAGAGCGAAGGCGGCGTAGGCGAGAAAGGAATAAAATAGCAGCAACAAAATGCAGGATGAAGAAACGAGAGAGGACCGTCAACCTGGTCACCGAGAGCGAAGTGTTGGAGAACCAGAACATAGACCTTAAGGCGCAACTTAAGGTAAGTCAGGCCATCTGTCACAACTTTATTTACCAGGATTTAAGCCCCAGTTTATGAAACTTCCAATGGCTCAAATTCATCTAGATTAACCAGGGAATTGCAAAGAAAAAGAAGTAAAACGAAAACTTTTACTAATCATTTATGGTGTGTTTTTGGGACAAACAAATATTTACTTAGAATTACGGGCTAAGCCAATATTTCTAGAAACAATTTTACCAAAGGATAACATTATCTGTTATGACTACTTATGACGTTCGGGGCGACGATACCAATCGGAACCAAACACTTATTAGTGTTAAGTGTAGTGGCGATAGAAAGCCCGATAAGCAGTCCACACCTTCATGTGAAAATAAACAAATGCTCATTGAATATTCTCTACTTTCTTGCAGGAATTAGAAGTTCAAAAGCGTCGGTTGATGGATATGTTGACAATCCACGCAGCTTCGTGTGTGAAGTCAAACAATCCCAACACGAGGCAGTCTCCAACAATGCAGTACAACATGATCGGGCCGTACGACTCTCCGAACACATTCCCCGTGTCGTTCGACGCGCACTCGCCCTACATCCGACCCGAGTCGGCCAACATACTCACGTCCAGCTATACATGTGTCACCCCACTCAACGGGGACTCGTCTATCGACACCATCTCGTCCCTAGACACTATCTACGTAGCGCCTCAGCTCGCAGACGCCGAATACAATCGACCCGACAGTGTTCTCAGTCTGCCTCCTACTTCGGACCGGAGTTACGTGACAACGGACGGCTACCTCCCCAAGTCCACGAATCTTCTCGTCCCGATCGACTCCGAACAGGACTATTACGATCCGGAGGTGAATTACAACCTGGGGAACCAGCAGTGCCACACGTACCCCAACACCATGCCCGAAACGTCGAGCAAACTCAACAACGGCCTTAATGACGGATGCCTTGTGTAGTTATGAACATCCATGTTATCAGTAACCTTTTTTGTCGGGTCCAAATTTATTTTCGACATGTATACGTATAATTTAAGCATTGGAGTTATTAAAATTCGAAATAGAGTGTCACCGTTTATAATAATTCCATACCATCTTCCAGACATAGCTTCATGTTACATAAACGCATCCACTTTTGAATTTTGTTAAATAAAAATCTATATTTTCATTCGGTGGCAATTTTTTTAAGAATTATTTTTGTTTAGTACGAATTTCCAGAATATATCATTTTTAAAACTTTACTCAATCATCTTCTTCCGTCAAATCACTTTTATATTGTCTAATATACAGTTGTGACTTGTGATAAAACATTTTAAAATCATTTTGTATCTCATAAAAAAGCTTCATAAAGTGCCAGAAAACGACAAAGGGCGGGGAAATTTATTTCGAAACGAAATCATATGTCTACTGTGTAGAACAACAACGTAGAGATAGTTTGGTGCCTGTATAACGTAGCTAGTATGTATGTTTAAGAGATGGAGTGACATTTAGAGTCAGGAATGATCAGGTTAAACCTTTATCAATACAAAACATAATACAAAACCATTCTCGAGCACATCAAATAGGCGCACATTTTCCAATCAAATAAAAAAAGAAGGTTACATTTTCTTTCAAGTGTTGTGAACTTAGAATCCCCAAATTCGATTGTATAATAATGACTACGTTAACACGAAACAGTAACTGTGAAACAGTTCTTTAGGTAGGTATTTCACATAATATTTTATTTTATCTAAGTGTCTAATTCTAACAATTACCATTCGTTTTAATTTTTTTAAGTTCTATGATTTTGCTTTGATCTGTTTAAAATATTTATTTATTAAGATCTGATTTTAAGGGTGCAATGATATGAAAGAAAATTTTGGCATTACCATGTCTAGTCCACATCGGTAACTCCAAATAATGAATGAAAGTCCCAAATACATCACATAGCCTGTAACTTCCAGTACAATGATAGATATAGTAAATAAATACCAATACCTCCTGTTAAAATTCCGAAATTATATATTTTTTGTTACAGAAGTATATTCACAGATTATAATGAGATATATTCCACATAATTAAATACATGGACCTATGTGTTACAAGTCGTGTAAGGTAATATTAGTTTTAAGGTGCTTTAACTCAGAGTAAGTCGTGATATACCTAATACTATTATTAGTGCAACAATCGTAACTTGTTACGACGATAATCAATTAATATTAAGAATTTGACATTTCTATAATAAAGTATTGTACGAACGAACTGTATGTGCACACAAAGCATCATGACGAATTCTACCATTTGTCAAGTTCAACCGTCATGCGACTTAGCACCTTATTGCATATTATACAAAGACAAAATAATAATTAATAAAAAAACGAATTTCAGCATGTGACTTTGACAAATGGTCAAAATGTATTTTGTGTTCGCTGAGTCGCTTGAAGCGTTCAAAAACAACACCATTGTAAAGTGCCTGTTTTTTAATTTCGAACTAAAGCGACTTTGTTGTTCTGTTGATATTTTTGTATGAAATTAGTAAGTAACGATAGTAGACGTCTGGGCGAGATATTTTGGTGTAAATAAAATAAAAATTGTAGAGGCCATGGATTTGAAGCACAATTATTTGGTTTATGTAACAACTGGAGTTGTACTGTTGCGTAACAGAAGAATAATGTGACGAGTTTCCATGCTGTTACGTTGTCGCCCAGACAGTTATGCAGACCTAATGAAAGACAGTGCCTTCTGCATACCAGTGATCCTAGTCTATGTGGCTGCCTTACTAAGCAGTCAGTCGCGCGAGCATTTATTTTTATATTGTTGGTAATATTGTGATAGAAAGAAAAAATCTATTTATTAACACAGAGCACAATTCGAACTTAATGTTCATTGTTAATTCTTGTCTAACAAGAATTTCAAGTCTCCACAATCGTAGTTTCTAGAAAGGCCGTCATTGTGCGAAATGTAATGGACTTCCCTTAGATTTGTAGTTTTCTATAATACTTCATTATCTTTGGTCAATGTTATATATGAATTTCGATTGTTTGTAGTATTTTGTATTTCGCTTTTGTAGTGTGATGGTACCGTCGTAGTAATCTTGCGCATAAGATTAACTTTAGAAGGTATAGTTTAGTGTTTCTAAAAGGTCTGTTCGTTGTCACGTTCGAATTGATCATCAACTTATTACATCGCGACAAGGGAGTAGTTACTGTCAACATTTTCCATTCAGATATTAAGTATCAACCAGTTCCATGTTAATACCAGTTTCTATAATATCGAATATCGCCTCTAAACATTTACTAATGATTCAATAATGAATTAAATATCTACCATTACTGGTTCTATCCATTTTAGCGTGCATGTAATAACGTTGCTTGATCAATTGGTGACGTCATCTTCTACTTAATTTATCAGTGTATCTCTGCTGGCTACCGTGTGGCCGGTTGTGATAGTACATTACTATTGCATAACGTTCGGTTGTAAGTTATAAAACGACTAGTATTACATTTGTTTAACGATTTATTGTTGTTACAAAATAAGATTTTAACTTTATAATTTATATATGAGTATTCGAATCAACTTTTATAATCTGTTGTTATTATTATATCTCTTGCTATTTAAGTCTGCTATGTACTAATGCTTTGATATTCAAGTTTTATTAAATTTTCTATAGATTTACAAATAATTTGAACACTCATATTCGTTGAAAACTAAAATTTTAATTAAGTCACAAAGTGATTAAAATGTAATCATATTATTATTGTACCATATTCATCTAAGAACCGTTGTTTGTTATAATAATATCAGAAATAATAATTCGTATTAGGTTTTGTAAGTGTTGTAAACATCACTTGTACCTGCTTCATAAATATAAATATTTTGACAGTCAAAGCAAAATTATTGCGCTTATATATTGAAGAATAAATCATTATATTGCATACAAGTATGTTTGATTTTTTTCCCCGACTACCTGATAAAAACTGTTTATAACCAACAGAAAGCTACAAAAAAATTGTGTCAATAATTTATTCGAAAAACATTTGTCATTTCAGTAATTAAAATAAATGTATATAAGAAGACATGCCATGATAAAGGATTACCATAGAGCTAAGGACTAATATTGCATAGCAATAAAACAAAGATACTTCGAAAACAATGATATTATTTAATATCACAATAAGGGCTTACATTTCGAAATGTATTGAATATCTTACATGTAGCGAGCATTTTTGAACAAAATTTCAATCATACCACACAATCTCACATATTTTTTTCATTGACATGAACCGGTCTAAACTGAGACTAGAAATTATTATCTATAATAACTGCAGTTCTCAAAAAGTGTAACTTTAAGGAATGGGCGAAATAATTAAAGATCATAAAGTAAACATATAATATTTATAACCAATAGCATTGTCGATAATTACATTCAAATGGTTGATTAAACTAGACCCTTCAACCCACCCAATGAAAGAGCACAAGAAGATAAACAAGAAAATACTTGATGTTCTATTAAAAAGAACATCAAGCATTTTCTCATAACCACTATCGTTGTAGATCATTTTGTGGTAGAATATAGCTTGTATCCAAGACTTTGACAAAACCAGAATAAAGGGTTGAAAGAAAACAGTATAAATAATTACATGAGATCGAAACTTTACCAAAACAAAGACGAAAGACAACCTCTCTTATATATCGAGAGACAAGGCCAGATACACGGAAACCGCTACAAATACATCACGGTATCGCATCAGAACCATTATATACAATTTACTAAATGAAATAAGAACTACTATTTAACTATGTACGAGGTAGAATACACAATACTTCAATACATTTGTACTACTACACTAATCATACAATTCTAAATACATTTTACACTTTTTGAGAAATGCCATATTATTACTATTTTATAAGATAATTACAGAGCACGTACATAGTTGAACGAACCATTACCAACGCACGATGGACGACCGGCGGCAGCGAACGAGACTGGACACTACCTAGAATTGTAGAGAAAAGAATATTAGTAAAACAATTTTGGTTATGACACGATAAGTATTTGGAGCTTTACCTTGATCCAAGTATTACACCAACTTCGGGAAGTGCCGTAGCAAATTTACATACCATTAACGTAACAACAATCACGTAACAACGTTCACGTTACAATAAGCCGCCTTCTAACCGAAAAGATCGTAGCACGAACGTGTGAACGTCGGTCGCTCATTTTGTTCAACGAACCCGAACGCGTGGTGGCGCCTTATGGTTTTCCAAACAAGTGAATGGCATACGCACATGACGATGGTATATTCGTGCAACCGATCACTTTGATTAGGAGGTGACGTAAGAGTGTTTATATTATATGCATGTATGTATGTGTGTGTGAGTTCTAGCGAAGAAGTGGTAGATAAAATCAGAAGCACGCGTAGTCATTTATTAGTATATGGTTCTAGAACTTCTAGATTAGCTGCTATCAACTGCACTTGAGCTTACAATAACTTGGATAATATTTTCACAAAGTCTTATAGAAAAGCTTTAATGGAATGAAAATATATATTGTTAACATAGTATTGAGGGTGCTGATGATATATTTTGTTGAACCAGCCAGTATTATGTTGAAGCTAACAAGCCAATAATAATGAATTTAGACGTGCATGTACATTTTATATAATTTGGAAAATAATGTGTCGTATAAAGCGTTACTGAGTTCTTGCCAAAGCTTTGCTTAAACATTTTATTATCTTAAGTAACTACTGGTATAAATGCGGAGTTAGTGAGGTTGTTGTTTGTCACACTTTCAGGCAAAAACTACTGTACGGTTTTGGATGAAATTTGTTTATTTTTTGATAACTAATGCCTATATATCGTGGCCATTATATATCGTGGTAGTGTGCGATCCCGTGGGACATTACCGATCCTCAAACGGGCGAAGCTGTGGTTGTAAGCTAGTTGGTTTATGTTTCATTGTAGGTCCCACAGGAGAGTGACAAACTTTTGGTGAACACAGCGGACACGCGAACAGTTTTCTTCCCCATGATGAGGTTTTCAGAAAGCAAGGGCTGGCCGAGTAACTTAATAGGGGTGTGAATAATAAACGTCCCTTGGTAACTATATTATGTTACCTACTTGATCCTTGATCCCTTTCGGATGAGACTGGATACGGAGTGGAGTTTGACTTTCATAAATGGGTAGGTAATCTCAGAAATATGATGTATCAAAAATAAATATATAAATGCATTATTGACGACAATAGTTTGGTCAGTACGGTAATACGTATAACATTGCACAAACACCTTTTTTAGTATTACCTCAGGCTCCAAAAAATATTGGTAAGTAACAGTTATACTTATTGTTTTTTATAAAAAAAATATATTATAACCAAACCTCTGTTAGTGTGAACCATAAATTAACAGTTACCTTACATGCAAAATTATTACTAACATGACATTTCAACCTAAAAGTTACATGTTAATAATTACATGAACCCAAGCCAGTTTGTTAGCATTGATGAACGACTAGAATGAACGAATGACTGAATGATATTAACATACTGTTAATGTTAGATACAAAATTAACAAACTTCGTACGTCTCGGAAGCCAGTGTTAGATAGCTCGCGTCTCCTTTACTCAATGCGTTCAAACACTGGTGACAAAAGAAAAAATATTTACTTCACAGAAAGTAATCGTGATGCCTGTTGAAGTTTCTTCTTTGTACCTGAATGTTATTAAATGATGACATGATAAAGTGATGACACAGTGTAGCGATATACTACTCCATACAGTAGATCAAGTCAACCCACGATGGTAGTGTGGTATGTGTTTACGAGTAACTAACGCCACCAAGCGGGCGCCGCGGGCAACAGCGCGACGAACAGCTGCGACGTGGAAGCTAATGGGTGGAAGGGGAACAGCGCGCTCCGACCGTAGTTTTTTCGCCCAACGGTGGGCACACATTATATCCACGGCGACTGAGTACGCACCAAACCAAAAATTGAAAATTATTCTAATAATTAAATTCAACCGATCTTCTTCAACGAGTTTTCAATAAGAACTAACTTCCTCATCACGACGATTGACCACCTCCTGCACAGTATGTTTATGTCTTTAATATTATTGTAACACTGTGTTTTAGAATAATAAAAAAAGTAAAAAAAAATGCATAGTTTTACATCCTGTGTTGTCATACTGTATCTTTGGTTTGAGCATACAAGCACAATTATCTCAGGAAATATATGGATTGATGATTAGCTAAATGTTATCAAAAATCAGTCAGTAAACGCTAGCCTCATTAAAATAATCATATCATATCCAATGTTTATGGACGGTCAATATTCAAGACGTTGATCTACTGTACTTTGGAGTACTCAGTTACACTGTGGTGATGGTATTTGTTAAGTGTAACAGTATTGTCTTACCACTTCGCTCGTTTCGACCAATCTTTAGGCGTCCAATGTAGGCATTTTGGGTCGATACGTAGATTCCTTTTTTCCATAGCTTTTTCGTGTTGCTGTAGGATTATCAACAGTCATTAGCAAAATATCAAATTAAGACATCTAGCATTTTGTGCCTTATGGAAAAGTGTTCTAAGTATGTTTTACCTCGTTCACCGATATGATGTATTGTCCTTTGTAGTAGTTTATTAAGTTGAGGTTCTGTAATGTGCTGATTACGTCTTCTTTCTTTATGCTGGTTAACTCGCAGATCTCGCTGAAAAATATTAATTGACCTTTTTTGATTTGTCACTTTGTTGCAACTTAACTTTAACTACCTCTAGGGCTCCCGTAGTATTTAATGCATCCGTCAGCACAATGTTTTAGTGCATTACGTTGAGTCCTACCGTAAGACCTCTTTCACATTTATGGGCCTACCACACGCACAGGGTTCACCACAATCTTGCAGTCTTACGTGACTTTAGCAGCGCGACTATAAACAAATACTAGCGGGTTGTGACGGCTGTTCTTATAAAGTGAGGGAATGTGCTTCTGCGGCGCTACTGTCGCGCTGCTAACGTTCTAATGTGAAAGCAGTCTTAAACGTTTCTTAGCAATAATATTTGCGTAGGGTTAGGTACTTAGTTTGATGTACGTAAATGCATAGTTGACGATTTCGTGAAGGGTTAGTTTACCGTGTAAAGGACGATTAAAGTTGCTAAACGTAGATATTGAGTGTCCGGTCTTCAGAATTTCAGATAAATTAAAAATGTATGTTACTAGAAGTCCGTCAGACTAAATAATATTGACTTTAATAATTTATGACTTGTTATCTAGCTGCAGATTTTTACATGTTATCAAAGTTTAACATACTTGATGGTTATAATAGGTTTCTCATTATCACCGACTGGCTTGATGTGTGTGAGAATATCCAGAATGGTCTGCGCCCAGTAACTCCTGTATGACAGCAACCCAAGGTCCGATAGAGGCTTCTCTGGAGACCCTGTCTTACCTTCAAACTTTGATAATTCGTAACCTGAAAAAATAAATAAGAAAACTTTTGAGAATCGTGAAAGAAAATGCAGACATCCGAATAAAAATATCAATAACTCGGTGAAAGTATAGTCAAACTAATTTAAAAAAAAATCATTAGTAGGCCGGAGTTTGGGCGTAGACGGTATATTAACACCGTGCTTCGGAAAGCGCATTAAAACTTTGTTCTTGCGCCTGAACACATTCCGGTCGTGTCGGAATGCCATCAATTAATTGAGACATGTAGTTGCTGCGGATGGGTTCCTGACATTCAAATATTGTTCAACCAAACCATTTTAAAAGCGTAACCATGGAGTTTCTTGCCGGTTCTTCTCCATAGGAAGCGACCTAATCCGAACCGTGCACTTTTTTTTCGACGTTTCATAAGTGCCTATGGAGGCTTATGTCAAATAAATATTTTGATTTTGACGCTAGTCAACAGGCGAATGACTGACTTGATCGACAAGTGACCATACACTCTCCACTCCTCCTCCCGCACCGAGCAACTACCTCTCGCACCTTGCGTCTGAGAGAAGGCTGTACTAGATACAGTAAATGTAAACGTGATGATAAAGTTTAAACAAATTGTGAAGTACTTACTAAATTCTATAAGAAGCTTTCCATAACCTTTTCTTTGGTATGGAGGTAGTGTCAGTATACATGCTACGTTGTAGTCTTCCGTACTCTCCTTTTCTTTCGAAAAGTATCCTACTATGTGAAATCCTGGAATGGAGAATATTTTTATTCATAACTGTTTTTTTTATTCTGATACTTTATTTTCCTCAAGCAGCGACTTCTAGGCAGATAATAACTACACGTTTATGTAGTTATAATAACTTTTTAATGATTATTTCTTATTACGAGCAATAACTATATTATATAAAAGTATTTACCGTTTTAAGACACGAATAGGTGCCCAATATTCGGAAAAGTATTTGATTTAAATTGTTATAGCTATGTGCTTTTTATTTTAGCAAAAAAAATAAAAATAGACGAAAATAAAATCGTAAAAAAAATCATAAAGATCATGATAGTGGGGGCTTGTGACGTCACTTTCCGGTAAAAAATGTACTGAAATATGACGTCACACGAGTTTTTGAAGCACTGTATCCTCTTCATTTTTAGTTTACGTGAAAAAAGAAAAAATACGTGTCCAATATTTTTTGGAAATCTATCTGACTAATTAGATTTTTGTTTGCCAAGTAAGTAGCCGATTGTTCATACATTTTGAAACAAATGTTTACATTTCACTGTAAATGAACACCAATATTTTCGTAAATAAGCGTTTTGTTCCAATAAAATATTTAACTCCAATATTCCATATTGCTTAAACTTTACGTACTGGCATTAAAAAAAATTAATACCCTTCCTTTTGGGCTTCGCCACAGTCGGGTAGAAAAAGTCGAATTCAACAAACCTCTAGCATCAAATTCCGTCATAACATAAAACAAGAAGGGGTCCGTATCGTAGTACAAAGTCTTGTGGTCTAAGAACAGTTTGGCTAGTAAGCAAAGATTCTGTGCGTAACATTTGTTTTTCCGGCCGTCGATCTCGAAGAACGATATGCTGCCTTTACGGTATATTTCGTTGCCGGGCGGGTGTTTTAGTTTACATTTGATCTGGAAATAATGTAAAATTATTAATTTAGGGGGCTCGCCCTCTATTACAGGGGACTTAAACATAACTGGCGAAATATGGGTGTTCCTATTATACAGGGTGTAAATCAACCCATCACACAGCCGTCAACCAAGCATTCTGTACATCAAACTAAGTACCCCTACGCAAAATTTTTTGTTGAGAAACGACTTTTTTTTTAGGGTCAAAAATCACATTTTACGGTAAAACTCAATGTAGCACTGTTAAAACAGTGTGCTAGTGGATGCTTTGAATAGTAAATGGATCATGGAGGTAATTTAAGTAAAGTTATAACCTGAAAAACTAGTATTTACAAAAACAGCTGTGAAAAATTTGGAACTTTGACCCCCAATATCTCCGTAACGCCTCCTAGGCGTAACGTACAAAAAATTATCGCAGTGGTGGGGAGAACAAGTGCCCTTCGTTTGCGTTAAGGGTACTTTTACACCCTATATAGATAGAAGTCACCTCTAGTTTAAGCATAGCATAATCAGCCTTTTTAGAATTAAAATGACCGAAATCTTATAATGGATACTCACCAAATGTCTTTCTAGGCACTTTTTACTTTTTCTGTACTTCAAACAGAATTCACAAATGTAAATACAAGGTAGATTGACCATTTCCTGAAATAGAAAAAAAAAACGTTTTGTTTAAATATCCTTGTTACTTGCATATTATTGTTATATTAGCTCTCTTATTTTGTATTTGTGTGCCGTAGTGAGACTGTTTAAGTTTTTTTTTCTTTCATTCTTCTCTGTCAACGGACACTAGAGTAAATGATAGCGTGACGGGTGAACGAGGAGAATTGAGGAATAAGTCGTGTTGCGCCAACCCCAATCAACATGGTACAAGGACAGGAAAATGATCAGTGAGACCGTTTAAGATGGCTCCAAGTAAAAGGCTACTTAGATTGATTCCTGGATGGGAGATTAGTCTTTTTATAGTGGACCAAGATTCTGATCATGGCCATGTGCGACTGTACCGCCCGGCTATCGCGACCTTGTGATGGAGGTGTCAGTACCAATAGCAGTGGTCTCACTGCCTTGAGTATCCCTAACATTAACTTGAGTGGGTGTCACAAACTGTGCATTATCTACAAACCTGTGGATAAGGCGCGAAGTACCACGGTCGTATCCGATTCCTTCCAAGCTCGATCATCTCAATATTCTTCATCCGAGTGACCAGGTCATCATGGCCATGTGCGACCATGCTCCCCGACTGCCGCGGCCTGGTGGTGGGGGTGGCAGTACCACTGGCAGTGGTCTCACTGCCTTCGGTCTCAACAGACGGAACGGGTTCCGCCTGAAAAGTTTTAGAACTTTGCTTGGGTTCCTGTAAAAAAATGTTCTAACAAATGACTAGGATGTATTACATTGTCCTTTCTCGGTGGCAATTTATTATGGCTGTTCTCTCGTTTGGACTAAAACTAAGATACACTTAAATGTATGCCTGAATAAAAGTGTGATATTGGATTTTCAACCCTAAGCCTTGCGCCGAGAGGTTTTTATTTTAACAGTGGAATATTTAAGCATAATTTATGTGTCCCTTAGTGTTAGAGAAAACGAGCTAAAGTTCGACAAAGAACAACTGCAACTCATGGTGCAATATAATTTTGTAAGAAAACGAAAATATAGATAGAAATATAATAATACAGAATCTTTTGAGTAACTTTCATTTGACATTAATCTTGCGTTAAACGCATAACCAACAACAAAACATTCATACTTCATTGTCTATAGACGGCGCTTTCCGTTTCCTATTCATTTTCTTCTGCAAGGCGGCTGCGAGTACAGCACCCCCATTGACGAGCGATGACGAGTCATTGACCAGCGTTGGACTAGCCGGCCGGGAGACCAGCTGACGTGGCTCGACGGCAATAACACCTTGTATCAGGGTTAGATGGAAATGTGAGAGGTGTACAAAATACATGAATGAAGAAAATATTCGCTTTTATAGTACGTAGTGTTTCAAGCTTTATGGTTAGCTATAAACTATTGTTTTTTTTAAAGATATAACAACAGTAATAAAGAGTATTTTAAAGCATTAAGCAAACAACTTTTTATAGTTTGTTAATATTTTCATCAGATTGACTCACAAGCTAATAGAAGGGGCATTTTTTTTTAGCTTTACTGCACAAGGTCTAATAATAAAGTTTAACGTTTTTAAAGCATGCAGTCCATGGACCCTATTGGCTTAGGTCCAGATAAGCGTTCGTTGAACGTATGGTCGGTGTCGACGATTGAACTCGACAATCAAGGAATGCAAATGTCAAGCATCATAAGGTTCAATTTTACTTGCACCTTAACCTGTTGGATTGCTTACATTTTTAATGCAAAAGAGAGTTAGAAAAGCACTATTTTAGCAATAAAAGGTTAATATAAACGTGTTTCAGCGTTTGCCTAACATTTTCGCCCAATGACCACGACAGCATTTAAATGATCCTGTTATTGGTCGTCAATTACATCCGTGCAACGAACACTTACTAAATATTTGGACAATCGCTACTACAAAACACCTTCAAAAGGATATACCACTGTCATTGTAATATCTGATTTTGAACCCTATAGGCAGTCGGACCATCATTTGTGATTGACAGTCAAGAGGCCTTTCGGAAGTTGCGCTCAGGTTATAAAACCTATCAAGCATTATCATCTGCCTAGCTTCTAACCAACAGTAGGGTTAGCTTCTAGTCTGACTGGATGCAGTTTACCATCACAACCACAACCCAGCTACTAGGTAACTCCCTTGGCAAGACTGTTATCAGACTTTCTGGCTTCTGATTACCTGTAACGAGGTATTTAATCTATCACGAATAATTTGTACATAATGACTCTGGCCTAGAGTGTGGTGCTGTTACACAAACGAGGGGGCACTTAATATCGTGTCCTGTTATTTGTTAATTACAGGAACTAGTGACTCAATTCTGGGCCGGCACAATTTAGAATGCCATCAACTTGCTAAGATGTTTCAGCTGGAACAAAGCCTCCTCTCTATGAGAGTAAGTGGGCTATCATTCACCATGAGAGCCCTGTGCGAATTGACATAATGTAACATGTCATATTTGTAGTTTCAGGGTATGCCCGTTTCCTCACGATGTTTTCCTTCAATACTTCAACCTCTGAAGAAATGACTTTTAATTATATTTCGTTTGTTGCTCACTCGTCGGTGGGTCTCAAAAAAATATTTAACATACCTGCAGCCACGCCCCGACCCTTATCCACGGCACCCTTGCCTGAGCGCAAGTCCTGAACGTTCACGTTAAGGGGTTTGAGGTATCCTGTTCAAATTGTATTGGGCACATAATCAGATATACAATCACTTCGTTCCAGCATGCTTGGGTTCAATAAACTTGACTAATATAAAACACAAATTATTTTGTAGCTACTAATAAATGCTTTTATAGACACTTCAGCTGCAAAGATATGTGGTACCTAGATGGTATTATCAGAACAAAAATCTTATAATATATTTTTGCAGCCACCTGTACTTCAGAAATAAAATCAAAGGTAGAAAAAGGTATGTGTAATCAGAATCACCAGAGATCGGAAAAGGTAGAGATTACATTAATAATTATTTAATAATACCCCCATATAACAAAAACAAAATTAAGCTGTTAAATTAGGGGTAGGTATTATCCACATGTTATTAACGTCCTTGCAATTGAGGCAAATAAACTTTACTTATTCCGATCTCTGGTACCATTGTATCTAATTGCTTTACCACGCTAATTTGAATGTCATTTGCTAATTGCTCTAAAAAATACATAGTTAATGACAAATTGTTACTTCATCAAGAACCTTGATTTTTTTGTGAAAAGTGGTAAAGCAATCACAAGGTCGACTCTATATTGCAAAAAAGTTTTAATTAATTACATCAAAATATTTTCATAATTTAATATGCTGTAACGCAAAGCACACACACAAAAAATTGTATCATAAGTTTCAACGTACCAAGTGCATTTTTTGGTGTGGAACCATTAAGTGCATTAAAATGGGTTTTTTCATGAACTTTAGGTTGGGGTGGTAGACTTGGCTGAACTGGTGGGTTCACAATAGTGGGTCTACTCGGTACGGTACTAGACTTCTGACTTTCGTTGCAGACAGTGTCATCTGCAGACAAAATGGTAAAAATTATGGCCAATTGTATTGATAATGAGGTTTAGTGGTGTTATTACGATGGTAAATTGTGTTTATGAAAATTAGGTTAGTTAGCATTCACAATTTTTAACAATTGATAACAATAAAAATGCATAAAATGTGTGTTTTCATACTCAGAACAACATGGATAGTTTCAGGAGTAAAAAGTTTTAAGAAGCCATTTCTGTAGTCAATACACAGTAGGCACATGCAAAAGGTTTTACTATAAAAGAGCCAAAGAGAAGTTTAACAAAATACCATCATAAAAAAATAATTTAGAAAGTTTGTAAGCCAATTGTAGTCAAAAGGCTAGTAAATATTTTTTTAGAAATTAGCTACCAGTCACATGAATGAATGAAATAATTATGTTTGCAGCATTTTCAAATAGTGTGCTACACACTTTGTTGGTATAAACAAGTCACAGGCCAGGTGGCAAAATGAAACATGCATTTTGCCTCTTGGCTGTGACTAAATAGGCTGACTTGAACATGTTAAGTAGCACCCCGCAAATACATAATTTACCCATGATCATAAAAGATTTGTCTGAAAAGTATATTCTAAAAAAAGATGAAATAAAACTATCTACATAATAATGATTTCTAGATAAACTGTTTGACAGATTATAAAACACTCCATTAAGAATAGTGCACAAAAATCATGTTAATTTTAAAAGGTGTCCGAAAATAACCTGTCCAACCGTTTTCACTTCCTGTACAGACGTTGAAAGTGTGAAGTAATGAGCATCCAAAAACTAATAGCAAAAACACATACTAATAAAATTAGGCATGATGCCACCTCCTGATCCAATATGTGTCTTCTTCGGTGTGGTTGTTCCACCCGTCGACACTCCATCTCTTCTCGGAAACTGAACCTTTCTCGTATCCAGCCATGACTCACCCACCCACTCGTCCAGACGTTTGTTGACTGGAAAGTAGAGCAAATATTACAGCATTTGTATCTATGTGGTACTTTAGGGTACAATCAAACTCTTTACTTGACTTTAACTGTCATTTTTACTCAAAAATATGAATCCCTATTATCAATTCAATATCTTCTTTCACTGTAAATTAAATAAAAAATTGTTAAGTTTTAATAAAAACTCTCAAGCTTATTGTTTCTTTTAGTTATTTAAATAACATTGCATCATAATATATCTGAAATACAATCATGTTTTCCATAAAATGCCTCTGTGAATATCTAATACTGTCTATTACATTTCAGGTACAGCTTTTATAATGATAGTCCACTGTGGTATGTTTGGTTTTAGTTGCCTGTTTCACATCGTTACATTTCAATGTTCTAATTATGTCTACACTACTTATTTGCTGATAAATTCTGCTGTTTGAACACCAAAACAACCATAGTAATGTTTTGGTAACTTTTTGTTTTGAAAAAACAAGGTATTGAGAATTACATTTTATTATCATGTATCATACTTACAGTCAACATAGTGCACATAATAACCCCTTTGTCCACGTATTTCTTTAATACTAATTATTTCAGCTAATGGCCAGTCATCTCCTCCCTGCATTCGTACTGGTAGGCGACATCCTTCGACAAGAGATGCCTAAAAAATACCACAATGACAAGTAAAATAATTGTTACATTTTATAAGTTTTATGGTTCCTATGGGTAAAAGAATTACCGCCGAATCACAAAATGTAGTCAGCTCATCCTCGTTGTCGTTCATTTTCTAGAAAAACGTAAATAAGTTTCCAGAAAATAAAAGCTTGTTTCTGAACTGTCAATGTCAAACTGACTGGTGCCAGAAAATGACGCCATTGTTGGCGTTCCATTATTTTAATATTTTGTTTAGAAGCCTAAGTTATCTGTGAGTTACATTTTGCCATCTCTTTCTTTCCACTGAACTAGAAAGAGGTACATGATTTAAAAACCATAGACAAAAACTGTGCAGAGCTAGTCTGTGGCTCAGAATGAACAAGGTAGGTATTCTAGTCTAGCGAAATTATGAAAGTAAATAAAAAATGAAATAAAATTGAGAAAAAGGTATTGACGTAAGTTACAATAATATTACTGTTTTTAGTATTCAATGTTGCCACACCTTAAAATTATTTCACGTACTTTTAAGTTTTGTTGGACAAATTAAAAATTGTAGAGCATGGGCTACGATCACAAATATTTTAAATAATTGTGTCCAGCAGGGCTATTGCGTATCTTTTTAAATGTCAGTGGCTATCGTGTCCATCGATTAACTGTCAAATGGTTCCATTTTTTACCAAACTGACAGTGACAGTTAATCGATGGACGCTATGATAGCCACTGACATTTAAAAAGATACGCATACGCAATAGCCCTGCTGGAAGTCTCATTGCCCAGGCCACGAGACTGAGAGAATGAGACATGCAACGACATGTAAACGTAGAATAAAACTAAAAACAAAACGAAACAATCACTGGCTAACCGTGGGTATTAAACAATCTTGTAAAAACAAAAGGCTACTAAAAATTCTTTCGTCAAAAATGAATAATTTAACATTTACGAAATACTATAAAAAATATGAAAAAATCCTAAAAAAATCTGTAGCAGCGGCAAAAAAATTACATTACATAAGTAAAATGAATAAATCATCAAATAAAGTTAAAACCATGTGGAACATTGTTAAAGAACGGACAAATAAAAAAACAAAAAAAGAAAAAGAAAATATAACATTACAAACAACAGACCTAGTAAGTGAACCCAAACAAGTAGCTAATGTTTTCAATAGCTTTTTTGCGTCCATTGGGGAGAGTACCACCCAAACATCGGGCAGTACACAGATAAAAACATCAGTGATGAACCCTTCTGAAAACACCATGTTTCTTACCCCCGTTGACGGATATGAAGTAAACCAGATATTAAAAAACCTTAAAAATAAAAATAGCCACGGCATAGACGAACTCCCTCCGACTCTATTCAGACAGTGCGCTGATGAACTAACCCTACCTTTCTTTAAATTAATAAACCAATCCTTCGAAGAAGGCACTTTCCCTTACCAATTAAAAAAAGCTTTAATAAAACCCATACATAAAAAGAACGCTAAAACAGACCCAAGTAATTATAGACCAATTTCCCTTCTTCCAACAGCATCCAAAATCTTCGAACGAGCAATGTGTGATCGTGTGTATTCCTTTTGTGAAAAATATAAGATTTTCGACGACTGCCAAAATGGTTTTCGAAAAAACAGATCTACCACGCTAGCAGTTTATAAATACATCCAAGAAGCATTAAATATTGTAAATAATAAACAATATGCAATAGGGATATTGCTCGATATGACCAAGGCCTATGACAAAGTTCAATTTAAAATACTATTAAATAAGCTAAATGGAATAGGAATACGCGGTAAAGCCCACGACTGGTTCGCATCTTTTCTAAAGGATAGAAAGCAATTAGTCGAGATTGAATATTATAATAAAAAATCAAAAGAAGTACAACTCATTAGATCTGATGTAAAAACAGTACACGCTTCAATTCCCCAGGGAAGTGTAATAGGTTGCCTCCTTTTCCTAATATATATAAACGACCTCCCAAAAACCATAGACGGCCCTTGTGTTCTTTTTGCGGATGATATCTCAATCCTGACCTCATGCCAAACAAATGCTAATTTAAATGAAAAACTTGCAACTATTCTCGAGAAAACTATAAACTGGATGCACGACCATAATCTCGAAATAAATTTTACTAAAACTAAATTAATAGCATTTCACCCCTGGCAGAAAAACCAAATAAATATAGATTTTACTTTTAACCAACAGAAAATAGAAACAGTTAGCAATTTCACTCTTCTAGGTTTAACAATAGACACAAACATAAACTGGAAGACACACATACAGACAGTTAAATCAAAAATCTCAAAGTTTTCATATGCCCTCCGCGAAATTAAAAAGACTACAAACCTACAAACCGCATTAACCACATACTACGCGTATGCCCACGCTTGGTTTAACTATGGCATCATCTTATGGGGAAACAGCACAGACGCCCCCTCACTATTTACCCTCCAAAAAAAGTTAATTAGAATAATTACTAATATAGAATCAACAGACAGTTGCAAACCTTACTTCCAGAAACACAAGATCCTAACGTTAGTTAGTATTTATATATTGGAATTATGTAAACTAGTCCGCAAATATCCGGATTCTTACAGTACACGGGGAGACGTACAAACAAATTATTCGTTACGACATAAGAATAGACTGAACTTGCCCCCTTCCCGTCTTAAATTACACCAATCTAGTCCATATTCAATGTCCATTAAAATATATAATAAATTACCAGAAAACATAAAGCAACTAAAGAAAACCAATATATTTGTAAATAAATTAAAGCAATACTTAATTAAAAAAAGCTATTATACAATACAGGAATATTTAACTGATAAATCCAATAATAATACATAATTACTTATAATTATACTAATAAAAATAAAAAAGTTTTGTACCAAGGAGGTAAACAAATAAGCAATTAAATAATATAACTAAATAAATAATAAAAGAATAGATAGACTGCATATAAAATATTAATAGAATAAGTATAATATAAATAGCGATATAGATTAATAGGATATAATTATAAATAATACCAAGTTAATAATAAATTTAAAAAAAACAAACCGCTCTTCCTCTCTCTACTTATAAACATTTGCTGTGCCCGACAGGGTCCATAATTGTGTCTAGAATTATTTTACCTATTACCTGAAAATGTACATTATGGATTGCAATAAAGAATTTGAATTTGACATCTATTATACGAATATGGTACTTATTAATAAATGCCTTCACAAGATAACTTTAAAAAAGTTATGATAGCAAAAGGAACTCAGTAGGTAGGTATCAGTCTAAATGACGCTACTTTCAATATCTACATAGTCTAAATCTAAACCCTATAGACTTAGTGTGTTTGATCGCTTTCCATGCATTAAATTTTAGTAGTTTATCTTCGTCTTCGATAGATGGCGTTTTCCATTTGATGCCATTTTCTGAACCGCGGTGTTAATTAAAACTAATTATTTTCCGTGAATAGTCATCAAATAAAAGTTTACCAATTACACAGTATAAAAAAACTCAATTTTTTAGGGTTCCGTAGTCAACAAGGAACCCTTATAGTTTCGCCATTTCCGTCTGTCTGTCTGCCCGTCCGTCCACTATTACTCAAGGACTCTTAAGTTGCCCGTCGGGGCTGCGGGTTGTTCGCAAGAGATACCGCGGCCTCGACATGAAGGGCTAAGAAGGAACATGGGTGGTTTTTAGTCAGTAGAAGTCTGACACTCCCTTTCGCTCTGCCCAAGAGCGGGAGGGGTTATTTGATGATTTTCCACCCGCCCAAAAAAAAAAGGACTCTTAAGTTCTAGAAAGCAGTAATTTAAAATCATGGTATGGTGGTGGTTTTGGTGGAATATATAACTAAATTATAAGGAAAACTACCACAGCTAAGTAGGCTGCTCAAGTTAACGAGTAATAATCGACTAACTTATGAAATGTACCTGTATAAAATATTTTCCTATAGGTACATAGGCATGTGTAGGCAGGGAGTACAGGTCTTAAAACCGCAAATGTAAGTTTGTTTTATTTTTATAATAAAAATCATAGTTCGGAGGCAGGGTGGTTAATCAGTATTGTAAGGTCACATATTTTGATGGGCAACTACGGAACCCTATATTGTGTTTGGTCCGACATGCACTTGGCCTTTGAAGTTGAACCTGCGACACGCAGTGCTACTGTTAATCGTCCAGCCACTGCGTTTGCTGTGCTTTACATTACCCTCTTTTTATTTTCTACAGCGTCAGTAAGTTAACGCAGGGCAATGATTTAATGTACCTACTTTTATCTAAGCGACGCATTTTAGTTTCGACAACCACGCGTACGAAGTCGCGGGCACAGCTAGTATTATTAATTATGAGTTCAATAACCAGATCGGACAACGTAGGTAGTTCTTTAATTTTTTTCTAAGCAGTAATCAGCATGGGTAATAATGGGTACCTATATACTACATTCCCGTCTGTGGACACTTGGACAGGGATCGCCATCTAAGTATTTTTAGTAAATATACCTACGACAATGAGTCGTCATTGTGTGCATATTGTGCATGTATGTGCATTATTCAGGAAATAGGTATACCTAAATACGTACCTACTTTACCTAATTTACCCATGTTGATTACTGCTTAGAAAACTAACTACGTTGTCCGATCTGAATATTGAACTCATGATTAATACCATAAGTTAGGCCACAGGCAGCTATGCCTAATCAATGAATATACGTCATGAGGGTTAGCTGGGCTGTCACGAAAAATGAGCTGAAGGGTAGGTAAAAACACCAAAAGAGTTAAGGATAAAGGCATCCCGGCCACTAACTGCAATTTTTTTGTCTAGCCTGTATTGTTCCACGGCTGGGCAAAGGCCTCCCCCATTTAATAATCCTCTTCCTAACTTCAAATTACTTTTGACGTGAGCTAGGTATCTATGTGAGTCATACATACCTATGTAATTTTAGGCTATTTATAACGTTACACAGCACACTTACAAAATTGTTTAAAAGTATCTAATTTGATTGAAGTTAGGTGCCTGGATACTTATCTCTTTTGGTCACTGTACATTATGTGTTCTGTGACTGTACGTCAGTTAGTCGACTTTAGTTCAGTCCTACAAGGTGATGGTGGCACGTGTTATCACTTATCAAGTTATCAGAGATTATTGTAGCAGGTATCTAAATCGTCTTTTAAACAACCAACTTGATTTGCGTAGTAGGTAGATAATTAACAGGTAAAGCACGTCTTTGTTATCAAAGGTCTTAATGATTACGCGATTGATAAATTATTATTAATGCAAGTCCAACACGTGCCATTCTGGTTTTTACAGGTCCATAGTTAGACAAAGTAAATAGATAAAAATGGCAGCGATTATAACTACACCAAGTGTTTAGTGATTGTTATCCGACTTTCAGGCAGCAGTTCAAAGCCTGTATTTGTAACTGGCTAAAATTAATATAGAGTGACCATAAACGTCAAGGTCTCTACAATACCTAAACATTACTACGGAAATGTCGGTGTAGATATCCCCCCTACACCTCTATCCACCTCTTGGTTACCTAACACCTGTTTTCATTAACACAAAGTGATACAAGGAATGCCTAGTGAAGCGTGCAATAAAATTGTCCGTCATGTGCCTCTATTATTTACAATCTTAGCTGAATGGAAATAAACCGTTTTAAGATTAAAATGACACTTAGTTATTGTTTGTGCTATTGGTTTTTGTTTTGCATTAAAGGTCACACTGGAGGTCGTGGCTTAATAAGAACTGCCACTCGGGTCGATCTTTAGGTAAAACTGTGCTTGCCTAGGTCGATCTGTGGATGGGAGACAGCCCAACATACCTACCGAGTTTCCTCCGTGCCTCGGAAAGCACGTTAAGCTGTTGGTCCCGGCTGCCATATAGATCTTTGGCAGTCGTTACAGGTAGCCAGTGACCTGAAATTCTGACATCCAGTCTTACCAAAGAGTATCGTATTACCTAGTATTAACTGGGTTGTGGAGGTCCGATAGGCAGTCGCTCCATGTAAAATACTGGTATTCAGCTGCATCCGGTATGACTGGAAGCCGACCCCAACATAGTTGGGAAAAGGCTAGGCAGATGATGATGATTAAAGGTCACACATGTTACAATTAGCAATATTGTGATATTTACGGAACCTACCTACCTATCTCATATAGTTTAAATACATACCTAGTGACAAAATACATTTTATCATATTTTTTCCTGACTAATTTTGTGTGGGTGTGTGCTAATGGCAGCAGAGCTCCCAAATGAGTGATGAGTTATAAAGTAGGTAAATTTAAGAGTTTGGTGATTAATATAGCGTAGGTCTATATCTATGTCATCCCAACGAAGGAAAGCAAGTGATTCAGCTCGAGTGGAGAGTAGCATTGTTGTGATCGAGTGACGTCCAACGCGAAGAAGAGGGAGTGAATTTGGTAACCAGTATGTACATAAAGAAAATTGTTGATAAAATTATGAATTTTATTAACAAACTTAAAATATAAAACTTTCAATGAGAAAACAGATCATTTTTCTTGGAATCTTCTTTGGTTTAATCAAAATATCTTCACGATCGTTCAGTCAGTATTAGTTATTCAAAATGTTTCGAAGTAGCCGCGTCTTTGGTAAGATTAGCACCCCTCAACACCCATCCATATCCAGGCTGCTGTCTCTGATCTCCTATTGGCTTGTCATCAGCTGCAGCGAACTGTGCGAGGAACATACGACGTGGTCTTTCAGACAGGTTCTGTGTGCTTCCATGGATTAGGAGGTAAGAGAAGATGACGATGTCCCCTTGTTCGGCAATGACGGGGGTTGCTTTTTCATAGGGCCATATTTTCTGAAAGTAAAAAGTAGAAGTGAAGAATGACACGTGACATTCTATCAGATAGTGTAATTTTTTTGACGTTATTGATTTAAGGGTGAGGCCAAACGAGCGTAATTTTGTGAGTCGTGAGTCGCAGAAAGTCTGCCCGGCAAAAATTCTATTGGGATCCAGACGAGCGCAGAAGAACTCATTTTGCTTCGCCGTGTGAATCAAATAGGACTTTTTTATGAAACCTAATGCAGCAGAATTTCTGCGACCGAAATTCTGCGACTCACGACTCACAAAATTACGCACGTTTAGCCTCAACCGTATGATTGTTTTTTATTAGATAACTTGCTCTGAAGTTTATCAACCGACCTCTGTAACTGTAAGAGATTGACGTTACTAGCGATCCCGTGAATCATTAATATTCTTATCATCAGCAATACCTACAACTATAATAATATACATAGTTGATCTAGTAGGTAGGTACATATTGATAAACATTAGCAACAGCTAATAATAAATAATAATATTTAAACATGTTTATGTTACTTTGCTTGGAAGATACCTAACTAAAAGCAGATGTTTCAAACAAAAAAATAACCTGAACCACTGTACCTGATGTTAAATCATCCATGATTTAGGTACTGATCGTTGGTGACATAATAATATCTGAATTTTGCAGACATTCAGCGCATCTTGTCTTAAGCATTCGGTTTTCATTTATGTCGATGTGAGATAAACCGATAAGTACCGTACCTTATGGCTTACAAGCCTGAGGCTCATATACAAGCGAGTACCTACGAATAGTTAAAGAAAACTGAAAAAGTCTTACCTGATCGACAAAATGGAAGTTACCCTCTAGCTTGCCGACATCCTCCTGCGGCCCAAGTTTGTGGGAGCCAGGGAACACAAATAATCCGCCGTTTTCAGGGTTTGCCGCGTCTAAGTGAAGGAATAATGCCACCATGGAATCTTTCTCGTAAGGGAAGTAAGGATAGTCCTGAAAGTAGATATAGATTAAATTATTGGATAAGTGATACTATCTAGAAAAACGGGCAAATCATCATCATCTTACTGCCCCGGTCCACGAACCTATGTCACAGAATACATAATAGTAAGTACTACGCCTATGTTCGACACAACACATTTTTCTCTTCTATTCTCCTCTATCAATTATCATGTCACGTTGTACGTTGGACATTGTTGTTGTTGTGTTGTCACGTTGTTGTTGATAGATGGAAGTTACTAGTTGTTGACAAAAGTAGGTGCTGGTCAATCGTTCACTGGATAAGTTGTTCCACAAGAAGCTCTTGTTCTTATTAGCTGTATGTATAAATTATGTTAGGATAAAACTTCACATGAACACTGAGTGTAACAAGTCAATAGAGTCCATAGGTCCCTACAATGTGCAATAATGGCACGCAGGACATGGTAGTTATTTAGTGTCTATAAGTAAATCACGCATCAAGCCATGGAGAGAGCTATGCTCGGAGTTTCTTTGCGCGATAAAATCCGGAATGAGAAAATTCGCCGAAGAACCAGGATCACCAACATAGCTCTCACAATATGTAAGTTGAAGTGTCAATGGTCAGGCCACATCCCTCGAAGAACCGACAACCGATATTAGAAAGGTTTTGAAGTGGCGACAACGAATCGGAAGAAGCAGCGTTGGTAGGTCTTCCACCAAGTGGACCGACGACATTGTTAGAGTAGAAACCGGTGGATGCAAGCGGAAGGTTTCCTTTCATTATAGCGTTCTATGGGGGAGGCCTTTGTACAGCAGTGGCCGACTTCTGGCTAATGATGATGATAAATAACTGTGTTAGTCAGTCACCTGATGCATAGGGTACGCAGCACCCTTTCCTGGGGGTTTGTAATGTGCCTTGGTGTGATGCAGCATGATATTCTCTGTCTCCATGATGTCTTCTAACGCATCTAACATGTCATCATTGTACAGCAGCTTTCCAAATACTGAGTGATGATGTTGCAGGTTGTGGACTCCTTTTACCTATAATAAAAGTTATAATTCTATCAATTATCTACTTCGTTTCAATAAACTACTGAAGATCTCTATATAGGGTGTAAAAGTACCCTTAACGCAAACGAAGGGCATTTGTTCTCCACACCACTGCGATCATTTTTTTGTTCTAGACCATACCTGGGAACCTCCTAGTTACGGAGATATTGGGGGTCAAAGTTCCAAATTTTTCACAGCTGTTTTTGTAAATACTAGTATTTCAGGTTTTAACTTTACTTAAATTACCTCCATGACCCGTTTACTATCCAAAGCATCCACTAGCACAATGTTTTAAGAGTGCTACTTTGAGTTTTACCGTAAAATGTGATTTTTGACCCCAAAAAAAAAGTCATTTCCCAGCAAAAATATTAGTTTGATGTATAGAATGCTTGGTTGACGGATGCGTGAAGGGTTCGTTTACACCCTGTATACGAGTATTTAAAGCATTGTTTTGTCTTTGTAATTTTCAAATGATGAACAGAACCAGGACGATTTTTTAAATACGTTTAGGCCTCATTCAGTAATCTGTGGTGCAAGCGGGTCTAGATTCGAGGATAGAGCTATGCTATACGAAAATGGGATAGCAGAAAACTATTTCGATTGAAGCCAACTATTTTATCATTGAAGTCATCACAATATCATTAATATTCATATCGTTTATATTTAGAGCCGTTGAACACAGTGTAATTGAAGTTGATTGTTTATTAATAACTAGCACTTCGCCCGCGACTTGTTCCACAAAAATTGTGATAGCTCGATACGATAAAAATATAATTTATAGCACTTACAAATAAAATAATTTCAATTAGTGGATCATTAGTTCCAGAGACTACCCGCTACATAGAAACTTACAAACAACTTGTAGATCTCTTCACTACAAAAAAAGTCCTCCACCAGGTCTGTCTGTCTGTTCGCGATAAACTCAACAACTACTGCACTGATTTTCATGCTGTTTTCACCAATGGATAGTGATTCTCGAGCAAGGATTAAGTATATATTTTACACGCGGGCGAAGTCTTGGGCGAAGTGCTAGTTATTATACAAGACCTTATAAATGACATGCTTTAATTTTAAGTATCTTACCGTGTAAGGACTATCACTTTTCCTGTTATCCTCGTTTTTGCCAACCCACGAGTTTTCCATAGTCTCCTGGTTCTTCCTCTTGAACAACTTGTCATATTCGTCTATAACTCGCGATAATTCTTTCTCAGAAATTAAGTTTTTGAGTAAAATGTAACCATTATCTTTGTAGAACTGTTTTTGTTCTGGCGTTAAGCGACCCATGGTGTTTGATCAGTGTTCTGAGAGAGACTGAGATGTAAATGTGAAGCTGGATGAAATTATATACCACGGGACCATAATATAATTTAGGTATGTGCTCGTAATTGATGACCAAGACCCCAGCTAAGGTTAAATTGTCGGTTAGATAACCATAACGTAAATATTTTGTGTTATTGCAGATAAAGTTGAAAAATTGAAACCGATAACGGTTAATTTTATATTCATTCTATCGTTTAAGTAAAAACTAAATAATAACTGTAGCTAGGGTCGATCTTTGGGTTCAGCCGTACTTGCCTAGGTTGGCTCGTAGATGGGTGACAACCCCATTACACATAAACATTCCTTCATGCTTCGGAAAGCACGATAAGCCGTTGGTCCCGGCTCATCATCATCATCATTTCAGCCATAAGACGTCCACTGCTGGACATAGGCCTCCCCCAGATGGGGGGGAATTGCCATAATCGACACGCTTCAGGCAGGCGGGTTGGCGACCGCAGTATGGTTGTTACGAAACACAGAGAACGCTGCTGGCCATTCTCTGGTAAGTCCCTTAATCGCCTCTTACGACACCCACGAGAAGATATGGGATGGTGCTATTCTTTACGTCCGACACCATTCGGAACCGTTGGTCCCGGCTGCCATTTGTGTAGATTTTTGGCAGTCGTTACAAGTAGTCAGTTTCCTGAACGTCTGACAACCAGGCTTACTAAAGGATTATAGTAATACTTTGCACTGTGTTGTGGATGTCAGATGTCGTTGGACTGGAAATTGATCCCTGTTTTAGTTGAAAAAAGGCAACGCAGATGATGAAGTAAAATGTTGGTCTTTTTTGAAATGGTGTTATTTTTGTCCGTCTGTCCGAATAAAATATTTCTTATAGTTAATTATACCTACTGAATTACGTAGGTTTTGCTTTAATTTCAGTTTAAAAGTGTTAATTAAGTTTCTAAGTTCTGCTCAATGATATTCATAGATAGGTAGATCACAACAATGTTAGCTTTAAGTTCTTAGTCTAGCCATTTTTAATTCAAGGTAACATTCCTAAACGACTAAATACTACTGAAACTAATAGAAGATAATTGAAAACACCGGAATCAATTTTTATCCGATATGCAGGTACGTACGACGACCAATCAAGGTATACAAACCAGCCGCCGCGCAAGGCGCTCCGGGCGTCGCCGTCGGGGGCCACGTGATGACTTTCGGCCACCGTAGACGCGGGCCTGTGGACGGTAAGTGATGGGCTAGCTCGCCGTCCGTCCGTCTTATGACGACGACAGGCCGTGTCGACGGCGCGTTCGTGTTTCACGCGCGCCTCAAAGAGATGTCAGCAACAAGGAGGGGCCCGCAAGGGCCGACGCCTGTCGGGGCTGCGGGTTGTTCGCAAGAGATACCGCGGCCTCGACATGAAGGGCTAAGAAGGAACATGGTTGGTTTTTAGTCAGTAGAAGTCTGACACTCCCTTTCGCTCTGCCCTGCTCCCCTCTGAGTGGGAGGGGTTATTTGATGATTTCCCACCCCCCCCAAAAAAAAAAGGGAAGCAAACCAGATTAAACGGATCTTTCGCTGTATGGAAAATTTATACAAAGCAAGATCATGTTATATTGGAAATGTATGGTTTGATGTGTCGTCCTGTGTACACATAGATTCTACTTAATATCTAATTATCACACACACCTACTTATCGAGAAAAAATGTTATTTTTATTTGATTGATGATTTATGACGTGACTGAAACACAACTGGAATTATGATTGTAGATGATGATGGATCATATGGCAACGACTGCAAAGTGCAGATTTGTGTATCAGATATTTTATCAGTAGATAGGTATACTTGCCATCCTTCTGTTTATATACATGGTGGTATACAGTATGTTAGGTTAAAAAAGGGACATATTGAAGGAGGATATTCGATTTTCGTCCCAAATATGAAAAAAAACTACAACCTTAATTGGTGACGTGGCTCTCCAGATCTCAGTTTATTAGACGTTTATTTTTCGCCATTGTCCTACGCCAGTTTTTAAATATGATGGGAATACAATCATTGACTTGCGCACATTTTCTGTAATAAGCGCAAAGGTTGCGAGACTTTTCCGAAATATTTGGTATGGTTTTGTCTGTTATTTATCTGTGTTTTTTTGTTATTTTTTTTATTAGTATCATGTAAGCGTGCCCTACGGCGAGTTTCAATATGTCCCTCGTTTAGATTAACATACTATATAAACAAAAGCAAGTCATCATCTTCCTGCCCTTATCCCATTCTATTTGGGGTCGGCGCAACACGTTTTCTTCTTCCATTCTTCCCTGTTACACGTCAAGGTGGCATTTATTCCTTTCTCATTCATATCATTCCTCACACAATCCATCCATCTTTTCTTTGGCCTTCCTCTCCCTCTCCATCCATCAATAATAAACAAAAGCAAGTATTGGTCACTAATTACCACAACTGGTAATTAGTGACCGACACTTAAACACGTGATTGTACTCATGATGCCCAGTTAGGCGAACATAAATGTAGATACTGAACAGCTGTTTTTGGCAATATCAGGTTTGATCCAATAGTGAAAGTTTTTTGTTATCGTGAGTACGTACAATGACGTGTTTAAGGCTTGTATTCACGCCAATGACCTTGTGCATACAAACTACCTCTCTCGGTCGAGATACGGACTTTAAACGGACGCGTTTTTCATTTATTATAATTAAAATAATACATGTTTTTAAAAAGTAACAAAACCAAATTATTATCCTTTGTATTTCAAAGCAGTAGATATTTTTTTTATATTATTTTGTTAAAAAATGAAGGAGTAAAATGGTTCCATTCAACGATTTGGAGGTGATTTTGTGGATTTTTTTTTTTATTATGTGATACCGATACAAAAATTATGGCTAAACCAAATTACGTGTCATATCATGGAGATTACTAACAATTTTTCTCAGATGTAATTTCTCTGTAAGTGCCGGTGAAAAACTGCTTCATCTGCACGCTGTTTTTAAGCTTTTTCGAGAGAGGAGCCTTAAGGTTGCACAAGCCGACGGCTCGAACTCGTTGCCGGGCGTGGCTAATATGCATGTTATTTGGTAATGTTTTTAATTTATCTAGTTTTATTCATTTAGTATTCATTTATCTAGTTTTTCTCTATTTATTTAGTGAACTATACGACGATTTATAACGAAAATGAGCGCGTTCAATTTCATAAATTGACCTTTGGGCGTATAGATATTATGGAAAAACTACAGGATGTATCCACTTAAAACAATTTATTTGTACTTTTGAATAAATTATCTATCCCTGTATGGTTTCACTTTTTCCATTTTCATTCTACATAAGTTATTTATTTACGCTGAAAGATGAGTTCAAATAAGTGTTAAAATATGGAAGTTTCGACGCTCATAACTTCTAAACCAATGATTTTTTTCCAATTCTGCTTCCATACACTCTAGATAATGACAAAACCAGTTGATACAATTTTTAGTTTTGAATCTTCATCGTAAAACAGACGAGTAATCACCATACTACGTTTGTATGGAAGAATGACCGGCTAGTTCAACCTTAAGTATCGGTCACTAATTACCAGTCCCCCTATATTTATACCTTTGACAGTTTCGGGTATTTTTGATTTGCTGGTGTCTTTACACATGATACTTACTTGTAATGGTTGCAAGCACAGCTGCTGAGCAAGGGGTTCGATTTCCGGACGGGGCAGTGTTTTTCAAATTGGGTTTTTGCATCAGGAATTTTTCAGTTGCAGCCTCTTTTTGGGTGTACTATTAGGTACACTTCTGTCCAACTTTTCGGGGATTGCAGGCGCAATGAACTGCATAATCTTACGTATTGATAGCCTACGTCATCCCGCTACTTACTGGACAAAGGCATCTTCTGATAACATTCAGTTCTTTTGTTCCAGGGTTAATGTGGACTGGTAGTTGGTTTTGTCTAGCTTGTCCCGTCATACCAATATATCTATCTATATATATAAAAATGAAACCCGTTTTTCGTTGTCACGACTTGGCATGAAAACGGCTTGACCGATTTGGCTGATTTTTTTTTTTAAATGTTCGTTGAAGTTCAAGGATGGTTTTTACGGCGAGAAAAATTCGAATAATGGCCGGAAAAGCCCTAAAAACAGCCCTTTTCTTTTTCCCATACAAACGTTTTCTAACTAAAACGTAAAAAATCAATTTGAGCTTTAATACCGTACTATAAAGTTCAAGTGTTAGTGGAGAGGTTCCGGGAAGGCAAAACAATTGAGTGACGTTTAGTTGTTCAGTCAACGAATGACAACTTCAAACAGACCATACGACATTATCACAATAATCACAAATAATTACTGTTTCTTTCCCAATAGAAAAGCGATTTTTCAAATGGTGTTTGCGTATAATATAAAAATTAATTGCTGTTAGTTAGTCTCGCTAAAACTCGAGAACGGCTGGACCGATTTGGCTAATTATAGTGTTGAATTATTCGTGGAACTCCAGGGAAGGTTTAAAAGGTGAGAAAGTGGTAGGTAGGTAGGCAGGGTAGTAGGTAGAGTAGTAGGTAGGGTAGTAAGTAGGATAGTAGAGTAGGTAGGGTAGTCGGTAGAGTAGTCTGTAGGTAGGGTAGTAAGTAGGTAGGGTAGTAGGTAGGTCGGGTAGTAGGTAGGTAGGGTAGTAGGTAGGTAGGGTAGTAGGTAGGTAGGTAGGGTAGTAGGTAGGTAGGGTAGTAGGTAGGTAGGGTAGTAGGTAGGTAGGGTAGTAGGTAGGTAGGGTAGTCGGTAGGTAGGGTAGTAGGTAGGCAGGGTAGTAGGTAGGTAGGGTAGTAGGTAGGTAGGGTAGGAGGTAGTAGGTAGGTAGGTAGTTGGTACACAGGCAGGTAGTAGGTAGGAAAAAGGGCATTGCAACGCATGCCGGGAACAGCTAGTAATTAATATAAAAGAGTCAAATAATTTGTAAACAGTACTACGTAAGTAGGTACTTAAGCCAACGATGAAGACGTCAAAACAAAGGTACCTACTCCATATGCCAACTTAAAAAAAAAATACAAATACAGTAGGAAGTTATTTTATCCATACACGTCTCTGGATAAGCAATACGGACAATTTAATAAGTACAGTATTAAAATACTGTTAGAGGAAGTCTGAAGTTCGTCTATTTCAGTCGCACTTATTGAAATTCCATATTGTTTCATCTCAATTTCTACTGAACGCTAGTCGGGGCCGCATGCTACTGACGTTTAATAAACTTGCACGCCGGATTATAGAGTTCACGGTGATACGTTTTTGTATAGCGCGATCTAAACTTCGTGATACATTCTCTTACAAAAAATTCGAAACGAAGGGCATTTGTTCTCCCCACCACTGCGACCATTTTTTTGTTCTAGACCATACCTGGGAACCTCCTAGTTACGGAGATATTGGGGGTCAAAGTTCCAAATTTTTCACAGCTGTTTTTGTAAATACTAGTATTTCAGGTTTTAACTTTACTTAAATTACCTCCATGACCCGTTTACTATTCAAAGCATCCTCTAGCACAATGTTTTAAGAGTGCTACTTTGAGTTTTACCGTAAAATGTGATTTTTGACCCAAAAAAAAAAAGTCATTTCCCAGCAAAAATTTTTGCGTAGGGGTACTTAGTTTGATGTACAGAATGCTTGATTGACGGATGCGTGAAGGGTTCGTTTACCCCCTGTATTTGGGCAACCCGCACTAGCTTTACCTGGATTTCAGCTTGTATTTTAACCCTCTTCCATAATCATTTCTTTGCGGATGTCTACGTCATAATTTATTCAGTCAGGATGGATGATTTTATAAATAAGCATCAGACTCTGTGCTTTGTTACTTTTATCCCTTCAAAATATTAAAAAAAAAACCCAATAAACAAGTCAAAATGCTAATTCGAGTATAATTCATTTTATTTAAGAGACGATTAAATTTCTAGCCTGTAGTTTAGTACTTTTTAAGTTAGAACTGTCATAAGTAAGAATTCTAATGCTACACCATCTATCTAAAAACTGTGTCATTTTTGAATTATTTAGTAAGTAGTGCCTATTCGAACATCGTGTTCTTACTTAGATTATTGTATAAAAATGTTTGGATTAGTAATTTCAAGTACTCATGTATTTATTTTAACAAGGCTGTAGATACGGGCCTCAGGACCGCTAATCCAAGCACATTGGGAGTACGAAGTGCAAAGACAAGAAACACACGACGTCGACGACGATCACGTTATGTGTTACTAACATCATCTGCCTAGCCTTTTCCCAACTATGTTAGGGTCGGCTTCCAGTCTAACTGGATGCAGCTGAATACTAGTATTTTACATGGAGCGACTGCCTATCTGACCCCCACAACCCAGTTAATACTAGGTAATACGATACCTCTTAGGTAAGACTGGATGTCAGACTTTCAGGTCACTGACTACCTGTAACGGCTGCCAAAGATCTATATATGGCAGCCGGGACCAACAGCTTAACGTGCTTTCCGAGGCACGGAGGAAACTAGGTATGTCGGGCGGTCACCCATCCACAGATCGACCTAGGCAAGCACAGCTTTACCTAAGGATCGACCCGAGCGGCAGTTATTATTAAGCCACGAGTTCTTATTAAGTTATGTGTTACTAACAATTTACATTAATTAATGTTTATTTATACGACATTATCATTCTTTCAATGCCATCAATTTCTTGCGCTATACCTACTGAAACGAGGTGACTTATTTAACCGGTAATTTACTTGTCGTAATCTAATCAGGAATAGAATGGACTGTTTTACCTAAATAAAATAATTAAAAAAAACCCAATGTAGGTAGGTTATCATTTGCAATTAACACCGATTATGGCTTATGATATGATTATTTATTTTAAATATCACAAACACTGATTAGGAGACAGATTTCGTATATTTTGTTCATAAGAATCAACTTGATTAAAAATAGGATAAAGGGTGTATTAGTGTATAATATATTAGAAACCGAAAAGTACAATGTTCTCCCCGTAATGCGTCATTGCGATATTTTTTTTGTTTCTGGGCCATACTTGGGAACGTAGTTACGTAGATATTGGAGAAACGTAATTTTTCACATCAGAAAAGGCGTTTCACAGCAATAATTTTTGCATAGGGTTACTTAGTTGATGTACATAATGCTTGGTTGACGGCTTAGTGCAGAGTCAGTTTACACTCTGTATAAAATAGGCTTCTGAGGAACTGTTGTTAAAGTGCCTAAGTCGCTCATTAATATAACCTAGCAGATTATGAAGAATTGTGTAATTATTCCTGTCACAAAAAAAAAACTAAAATGTTTTTGGGTCGGTGTATTTTCGATTTGAAATCGACATATTTAGTTTTCGTTTAAATCACGCGGTTGTGTTGATGCTCAAATCTAGGTATTCTGTCTCTACAGCTGCTAGGTTATGTGTCGGCACTCCTATGTCTTACGTCAGCTTTTGCTAGTCTTACATTATACGATGGCACTTGGCTTCAAGATCTCACTGAGTAGCTACCTTGAAATATGTGACATCAGTGATCAGAATTTGTTGGATACAGCAACCGGTACCAAATAAAAAGGGGCTCACTTAGATCCAGCATGTCCCTTTCGGTAGTAAATCCCCAGTGACGTCCTAAGCCGAGGCTCGAACACCGCAGGCGGTGCTCTAAGAGCGCTGTCACTTAATTTGTAAGTTTTAAATGCCTGGCTGGAGGCCTTATACTCAAGGTAGCCACAGGATGCTCCGGTTAAGCAGAGCCAAAAAAAACAAAAGAATATGAAACTAAGTATGTACTTGTTTGCTTAATAATTTTCTTACAGCCTCACTCGTACTTATTCCCTATTGAAATGAGTGAATTAAAACTAGTGTATGGTATCTTTACTTAAGTTTTACCTACTTGTACTTGGTACTTTAGATTTGATACCCATTGTGTGTATCAAGAATACCATTGACGTAAAAAGTTTGATAAACTTGTTTTTATAGGTACATAAGCGTGATTGGAACAACCTTTCATAACCCCTTGAAATATATATTTTCCATAATAATTTTTGTCAAAACTCATAACCGAGTTATCTAGTTTAGATAACCTATAGAGATACTGCAAAATGAGAAGAAAATAAGTGAATTAATTTAAACATTTTTATAATCATGGGTATGATAATAATTGTTTCTACAGTAATGTCACTTGAGCATGTTTTTTCAATAAAAATATTAGCCTTCTTTTGGGCTCCGCCAGAATTGTGTAAGTCATCTCTTTATCATCATCTGCCTAGCCTTTACCCAACTATGTTAGGGTCGGCTTCCAGTATAATCGGATGCAGCTAAATATCAGTATTTTTCATGGAGCGACTGCCTATCTGACCTACACAACCTGTGTACACAACCCAGACTTCGTGATAAGAGTATCAAATATCAATAAATGACAGCCGGGACCAATGAAACTCTGTATCATGTAATCCATGGACCAACCTACCCTATCGTGACTTAACCTGGAGATTTACCCAAGCCGCTGTTATCATTACTGATAAATACTAAGATAGATTAAAGTATTCTTTATTAATACCATCAATTTAAATTTTTGATTCTCAGCCATTTGTCAGCACATATTTGTGCCTCTTGACTTACATAATTGTCCGAGGATTACATTTAGGTCTTGTTACAATCGCATTAAAGTACGTAAGCATAATTATAATCCTTCATATCAATCTACAGCAGTTAATCTGATCTGCTTTAGTAAATCTATTATAAATACCCAACATGATTTTCCATTTCCGTTTGTTAATCCAAATAAATTAAAGTAATTGCACAATCAATCGTGACTTACTGGGTTTTCCACAGTATGTTTTTAAATAATCTCTTAATCTTGATTTTGATTTCCCAAATAAAACTTATCGGATAAACATCTGACAAGATTTATTCTTTCTTTTTTGTACGTCAGAAATTTTAACTGTTTGAGTGTCTTCTAACACTAACTATGAAACTCCTTTTTTATGATACCTAATAATAAAAGGCAGTACTTCTCGATGCGGCTAGTATTGTGAGGAGGTTCCTGTCTCTGGAGCACTAACCACCGGTAGCTTGGACTCTGCTCCCGATATCGGAGGACCACTTTTATTTAATGTGTTTTATATGCTTTTTTGTAGGAAATATTTAAAAATGTATCTGATGTTTAAATAAATAAATAAAGGACGTAATAATAGAGTTCGATACTAAATTTATATGTTTCAGGCTTGAATCGCGATGGAGAAGCTGTTATAGTTAGTATGTGCGTTAAAAGCACAGAATGTAGAAAGTGTATTTTATATAGTAAACTAACTATGTGTGCATAACGCACCTTCTTGTATGTATTTTATATGTTTTTTGATATCCTTTTTATCTATTGATTTTTATTGTTTTAAGTCAGATTAGATTTGGTTTTGTTCTAGCTTAAGAAAGTCAGTAAAAATTACTACCATTTGAAAAAGCGCCTTTCTTTAATAGTTTTAATAAATACAGTCCATTCTCACAATAACACTATGTATATACATTAATTGAAAATTATTGAATAAACTAACAAGAAACTATAAAAGAGCCTCAAAAAACTGCCCCTCAACGCTGTCAGCTAGTAATGTGCCCAAGAGACTGCCGGCGTTGCCACGTTGTATGGCAACACTTAGTCTCCGGCCAAGGTGAAAGCCAGTCCTTAGGTCACGAGAAGCATCAATTAAGCGTTGAAATGACTAAACTTTAAGAGACTGCCACACAAGCTTGAGTGACAGAAAAGAGGATGCATTACAATGCCGATCTTTTTCTTTTTTTTTCTCCGCCTGTACTGTCCCCCTGCTCGGCAAAGGCCTCCCCCAATTCCTTCCACGTTCTCTTTTCCTGAGCCGCCACCTCGAACCAGCCCTCGTGGTCCGCGTCCAGATCGTCTCGCCACCTCTTTCTGGGCTGGCCTCTGCGGCACCGTCCGCCGTCTTCCGGTAACCATCGTGTGGAGACTTGCCCAGCGGTCATCGTGCATGCGTCATCGGTCACCTTAAATTTACAAAAATGAATTGATACTTTTAGAGTTCTAAAAGTATCAAGTTTTTCCCATACAATATTGTTCAAGACGTGTACCAATGCGTCAAGTTCACGGCCGCTAAGGCTACCGGTGTCTGTGTCTACGAGAAACTGCGGGCGACGTTGCCTTCTGACAGTTCTGACTCATTATAAAGGGTACCAAAACATTATTTCTTTAATAAAAAAAAACGTTGCCGCACACCAGGAATTTCTCCTGTATCGTGGGTGCGTTCACAAACATCCTAAACTAACATACACAAATACCCAGACCCGAAACAACTATTTGTTCCGTGCGACGATCGAACTCGCGACAGGTAGCGCAGCAGTCAACTGCTTGAGCCACTGCGCCAACCGTGCCACTTACACATTACCGCCGCGAACATTCTTACTGAGGCCAAAAGGCACTTATTCTTCCTGTTTATGAGATCGATTTAATATTGTTTTGGACCATAGCTAGGTGCTTCCTAGTTACGGACGTATTGGAACTCAAAGTTTATAAACTTTGAAGTATCTTTTCTGCTTGAGCCACTGCGCCAACCGTGCCACTTACACATTACCGCCGCGAACATTCTTACTGAGGCCAAAAGGCAATTGTTCTTCCTGTTTATGAGATCATTTTAATATTGTTTTGGACTATAGCTAGGTGCCTCCTAGTTACGGACGTATTGGAACTCAAAGCAAATTCATTTCAGATCCTTTCTCTTGTAATTATTTCCGAGCTGATTCTACGGTTGATCAAAGTTCTTCATATTCATCAAACTCAACTCAAACTCAAAGTACCGTCCAGCTCAATTACACCATTAGATGCACTTTTGAATGTCAAAAAAAAGCATAATAACTTGTGAAAGTACAGTATTTGCCTATTACAAAGCGTTGATATCTATGGAGAAGAATGGATAAGAACCATCAAGGACACTCTATAAAATCAAAAATGTTGTTACACTCTATAAAATCAAAAATGTTGTTACAAAATCTTGGGAACATCATTCATGTTCCATGCACCAGGGCACAATGAATCATTGAAAACTAAATAGGTTTACATAGAAAGTTCTAATTGTCGTCCTCTAGATCTTTAGGTATTTCCTTTGAGAGGCATTCGGCACCTACTCGGCATTAGTTGGCGATTTACGGAGCGACCTCGGCGCGGCAATTATCACGCTAATTAAATTTACGCTGTGTTATGACTAATTTACTCCACAACAACAGCTCTTGACTCCACTACTAGACGTGTGGGCTAAGAGGGCGCTTTCAAACGATTTGGCGATGGTTCCGTAATCGAAATATTGCATCGTAGTTTTAAATAAAAAAGTGATTTGGACTGCTGCGCTGCGTGTTCGTGGTGTGTGTGCGTAAGCGTGGGTTCGATCCCCGCACGGAACAAATATTTGTATGACCTAGAGATAGTTGTTTCGGGTTTTGGTGTTTGTGTATGTGAGTTTATAAAAATGTTTGTAAACGCACCCACGATACAGGAGAAATTCCTAATGTGGGGCAAAGTTTTCTTTTTTTAAAAGAAAAAGAAAAGAAAAATGTAATCAGTATATGACATGATTTTAGATGAATCGCAATGTTCGTAAGCGAGCTGAGCATGAGGCCGTGGGATCGATTGTCGGGTTGGGCAAAGTGTTATTGGGTTTTTCTCGGACCCGGTTGATGGGTATTACATAACATGGGACTTAAACATAACTAGCGAAATGTCGTACTATTATAATTATAGCCACACCTCTGCCTTTCACTTTTTTTTTTTTTGGGGTTGCGAAATCATCAAATAACCCCTCCCGCTCTTGGACAGAGCGAAAGGGAGTGTCAGACTTCTATTGGCTAAAAACCACCCACGTTCCTTCTTAGCCCTTGTGCCGAGGCCGCGGTATCTCTTTCGAACAACCCGCAGCTCCGACGGGATCTCTGCCTGACTCTTCGAGGATTACGTTATGAAATAGGTACTGCTGTTTTCCGACAACAACGCGAACGAAGTCACGAACAGTTAGGACTAATTACTACGCCTATGAATATCAAGAAGCTTTTACTATAGAGTAGGTAGGTAAATGTAGTACCTACAGAACAGATAATAGTTATTTGTTATACAAGAGTGCAAAGTTGCTTTTTAACCGCGTGTTCAATTTTGATGACCGAGCAAGCGAAGGATTCTAAAATTGAATCACGAGCGCAGCGAGTGATTCAAAATTAGAATCCTGAGCGTTAGCGAGGGAATCAAAAGAGCACGAGGTGAAAAATCTTTGCACTCGAGTGCAACACGTAACTTTTCATTCCACCTCAGCGAGGAAATGACTAAATGCAAAAAAAAAACGTTTACAATCACAAGATAGGTACACTTTTATTTCAGTTTAGGTATTAATTACTACATTATGACAGGTAAGTATTACAGAATAATCTTTAAATTATAACAAAATAATACTAAGGTATAATTAAGAAAATTTTAAAGTAACGTTGCTACAGTTATTTAAATTGAGTGTAATATTTTTGTTTGGTACTGTAATATTGGTGTTAGTCACTTGTGTACTGTTTTTCGGTAAACTATCTGTCATACTTAATAGTTGTACCGATTCATCGGATTCCCTTGGCGTGAATGTTGGAGAGAGAGGGAGATGGTTAGGTGTTTCATAACGGCTTATTTTTGATGTAGAAGGGCCAGTCCAAGGATCCGATTGAGGCTCTTTCAGTGTAATGGCTCCTACGATGCCTTCACATATTTTAGACTTTTTTTGATGGAATCCTCTATGTATCCCTCTACAACTGCATTGGACTTCCAGCCTCCGTGGCGCTTAAGGGACAGGAGATCAGCTCCGGAATCAGCCAAAAGTGTGGCTGAAGTTCGTCGGAAACAATGACCCGTGTACAACAGGGGTTCTGGAAGTTCAAGAAATGTTGCTATTTCTCGTGGGATACTGCCAATTTTATTAGTACCCATAGGCTGTCTAACACACTTTCCATTGCGATACTGTAGAAAAAATCGATTGATTGGAGTGTTAGGCGGGCGTAAGGCTTGATATTTCTCAACAATCGTTACGTATTCCTTGCGAATGACGAAGTTGCGGTCTCTTTTTGTCTTTGTATTAGGTAAATTAATTAATAGTAAGTCATCTGAATGTTTCTCAATGTTTTTGACATTAAGTTGTGTTAGTTCATTAGTTCGACATGCTCCGTTTATTCCAATAATAAGAACAACCTGTAACGTAAAGAGTATTGTAGTAGATAAATGAATAAAATTGATATGAACGCATAATTATGCCTATCAACATCTACTAAGTATACTATTTAATTGAGATTAATATACTTAAGTAGATACTGAATGTGCAACTGACTTACTTTTGCCGCCAAATATACGGAATCGGGTGCTTCGTTAAGAAACTTTTCAATATCAGATACTGTGAAAACCTTCGATTTTTTTGGTTGATGACCAGATGAGGCTCTTTTTAAAAATGCCACTAATTTAGGATAGGTATCGATATGTTTGTCTTTTTTCATCTTTATTGTTGCTTTTAGCATCGAATGCGTACTCCATAGAGTGCTTGCTTTCTTGTTCTCGGATAATTCTATAAAATATGCCAGCAAAACGTTTTCTGAGAAAGTTTTGGCTCCTTTTGCTAGTCGCCACGTGTTGAACATATCGTACTGTTTTAAATACTTCTCGCGTGATTGTTGAGGGAGAAAGCTCATTTGCGCATTATTAACAGTTTCAGTCAATTCTGTTGGCGTCAAGCAAACTTCCTCGTCGCTAGAATCACTCATTTGAGTTTTTTCACTTGTTTTCAAGTTTCTTGTTTTTAATATAAGGTTTAACAATGACGTGAAAAAATGCCGCGTAAAGAACCGCGTACAAAGCAAATTGAAAAAAGAACACCAAGAAGGTTCCGAGTCTGAGTTTTTAACAAATTAAAAAAAAGTTGTATGATATATTCGGCACCATAGAGGTAGCAGTAAATAGGTTTAATGTTTTTTTTAATTCACAAACTTAGTGCACACGATGTTCTAAATTCAATTTACTTTATCCTCTAGAGAATAAAAACGGCTTTTCCACTCAGATATTGAAGATTAAAAATACTCTTTCCGAGATGGTGGGATGAAAAACCTCTTTTATCTGTTCTGTGGGTACTACATTTTACAAGAAAATTCACAGAAACGAATAATAGGATAATGCAAGTGTAAGCCGGCATCAATATTAAAAATTGCAATAAAAATTAAATCGTAAGTGTTCTTTGAGTAGAAGTGATTAGGTACTTTAGATTCCTAGAATATGACATTCGCATTTCAATCGCCCCGTATATTGTGGTTATTGAAGTAAACCATTTACTACGTTCGTCATTCGAAATCATTTTAGCGCCCCTAGAAGTGTGACGTGGCAATGATGAGGCCACGTTATGCGCTGATTCTAATTGGCGTCGGTGTTCGACGGCGTCGGTCCATGAATCGACTTCACGTTTTCCGAGTGCTAACGAACGCGCTTACGAGTACTTTGTTTACAGGCTTTAGGTGTGTAACGCATGACAAATTAATTCCCGTTTTTTTAGGTTGGATCGAAGGTCCGAGCTGCTATAAAAAATGAACTACCTTTCTAGCTTGTCTGGTATAGAATGTGTTGTGGCTTGAGGTTAATATTTGGGCAGGTAAAGTATTGTGGAGTCCCATTTTAAACGTTTGTAAGGCCTTAAGGCTGGGGCTGCGGGTTGTTGGGGCTGCGTATTGTTGATACCACGCACAGAACAGATAAAAGAGATTAGAAAGGAAATAGTTCCTGATTTGTATTAGAACGCCTGTCGCCGCTTGTCTCCCACTCTCTATATCCACTACAAGCAAGAGGCTAATACGTACGCGCATAACGCACACAAATAAACCGCACTCACTTAGATCGCGAGCTTGCTACTGGTTGTCACACTAGCGCAAACACTGCGTATGACGTACACTCACACACGCTTTAATTTCTCATACATGTTACGGCGACCAAAAGGTCGATAATTTATGTCGATAAAATTACTTTAGTTTTGTAACTTTAAGTTTTGCAATATTTTGCTTTAATTTCGGAACAGGATAGAAAGAATGAAAAGGTATTTATTTGTCTCACACAGATACAAAATTAAAGATTAAAAAAGTAAAATCAAAAGTAAACATACGAGAAACACTTAAAAATAAGACATACATTCAATTAATTACTACATTTAGTTAGTAGGTATCTATTCAATTCTACCGGTTGCCTCTAGCCATAGTGTTCTTGTATCTGGATCTGTTGGAAACCTAAAAACAAAACTTTGTTGTGTTATGTTTCCATTATAAATGACTAACCTCAAAACAAATTTTAGACGAAAACCAAAATTAATAACCCACAATAAACAATAATTAACAGTAATAAACGAAGTTATTTAATCATATTCATAATAATATCATTTGAATACATTCACACATACTAAATATCGACATTGTTTACAACTTGGTACAACACAATCGAAACGCATAGATTTTGCAGAACTCAAGCTTTGGCTCGTCGTACGCGACGTTCGCAGTGAACGAAATACATCGCGCAATCGCCCACGCAGTACAAGATGGTACCCACGTATTGCAAGCAATGTACGTAATTTTTTAACTGCTTGCGACAGTATCATTTTTTCTACCAACAACATAATACTATTGTAATAATTACAAATATTACTTGTATTTTAAGGTATTTGGACTTACCGGTGATAAGAAATCCCTTCTCGAGGCACACTACACACCCTGGCTTCTTTTCCGACACATTATAATAGCGCAAGATGGCATAATTTTTTTTTTTCGCGGAGCTTCGTACGCTGTCACAATATGAGCGCGATTGTTGGCAGGTAAATCAAATTTTGTCGACATTTGAGCGTTTGCGACATATGAGCGGCGCGCCTGCCCCGCCCACATGGCCCTTCTAACATCTTTTATCTGTTCTGTGATACCACGGCCCCGACACAAAGGGCTAAGAAGGAACATGGGTGGTTTTTAGTCAGTAGAAGTTGACACTCCCTACCGCTCTGCCCAGAGCGGGAGGAGTCATTTGATGATTTCCCACCCTCCAAAGAAAAAAGGCTTAGCCCTTTCAGACCTGAATTATTTTTTTGTGTCCAATGAATCTAAAAAAAAATCCTGTAGCTAGACTAGGGTAAAAAGACAAAGGAAAAAATTATGAAAAAAATCCTAGCTGTCAACTTTTCAAGAAAAAATAGTTTTTCTTTTTGTATACAAATGTGCACATCCGTCCTACATAATGACAACAAGGATGTTTCACTGAAATTATAAAATGTTTAATTTATAAATGTTTTTATTAGGAAATATTAATTATTTTTATAAAATTAACAAAACTAGAGTACCTACAATCCTTATAATAATTAACAAAAAATAGATTTCTTCTTTGGGATACGTAAATCCTCCACAAACGAGCACCTTTTGTGGAAGGCAGCCAGCTCCTGCCGAATCAGGTTCAGAACCTGGTCATCGGCAGCTGGGGGCTGGCTTTGCCCGTGCTCGCGCCCCTCCTGAGGCACCTCCTTGGGGCTTGCTTCTCGGAGCCCGGCCAACTCAGCTCGGAGGCTCCCATTCTCCTTTTGGAGCTCCTTCATGGCAGCCGCCAAACGGGTGACCTCCGCCCGTAATGTGGACATATCGTCCGACGACGGAGGCCCACAACTTAATGTTTTAGCTGCCGCCAAAATTGAGGCTGAGGCCGCGATAATGGCCTTGGTTTTAGAGGAGTGAATCCTCTTCAAGGCCACATCGCGGATCGCGGCCTCCACCACCTCTGCAAATCAGGCCATGCGTTCCTGGTCCGAGCCGGTACCGGTCCCCGGCTCACCGCCGGAAGACGCCGAGGACAGTACCCTCCGACTAAGGTGAGTACCCCCCCCGGCGCCCTCCGTGGCTCGCCGGCCAGTCTTCTGGGACGCAAGCCGCCTTCCCCTGCCACCTTTGCCTCGCCCACTCCGGGGGGACTTTCCGGGCCGATTTCATCCCTCCATTGGAGGATTCGTCCTCCGTTCTGGGCCGCTTACGGAAACGCTGTGCCGTAGCAGACCCCACTTCCTCGCGACCAGAGCTCGCCGAGCTGCTAGAGTCCGACCCCGCATCGGTCCGCCGCTCAGGCGAGCTCCTTTTCCAAAGTTTGCCACTACCGGTCACAGGACTTAATGACCGGGAGCCTCCTCGGCTCTTGCTGCCACTGGCAGATGGTGTCGGACAATCGTTGCCCCCCCCAGAATACGAGGGGCTTGACGCCTCCAGCGGAGACGTGGCGGATTCTCCAGCTACTAAGCAGCTGGTACCGCCCTGGGGTAATACTGTTTCGATAGTCTTCATTTCATTTCGTTTTTCCTTTTAGAGGGTGCGGTCCCTATCTCCACCTACTACTCGCCCCCGCCTACTCACTGCCCTCTCAGTCACGTCTGATGAGCAGACGCGAACCAGAGGGCGGCAAGTAGGGTTTCTTCCTCCGACAGGCGCACCGCCCGAAAACACGAACACTGTTCACGTATCCGGGCGGTGCGCCCCTCGCGTGTCCTTCTTTGTCTGGTCTCTCCCCTTGGACCTTTCCGGCATGAGTATATCTACCGGCAGAGCTCCAAGGATCATTGAGACACACAAGCACCACCACGACGGCAACGTGGGAACACTCCGGTGGGGACATCGTTTACGCCTGATGTGTACATTTGTGAACAAATATAAAAATTGTGATAATTGATACAAAAATAGAATAATAAAGTCAAATTATATGTTACGTATGACCTTAGAAATTTAAATAAAATAAAATTAGACACATCAATTCATATTTTTGCAGTGCGTATATTTCGCTATTTCCTACTTTTTAGAAATGAAAATGATGAGCTTACCTACACAGCTCCAACTTCGGTCAGCCATTGGTCGAAACTTGTCGAAAAAGTCACAAAGAATGCTAAGAGATGGCGTTAGTAGTATAATTTTTTGTAGTTTATAATGTGGACATAAGGATACAACCGTTCTAAATTGCAATTGTTGCGAAATAAATACCAAAACATTGTTTTATATCTTATGTGTACATTTGTGTACGCCAGGTCTGAAAGGGTTAGGCTGCGTTCACCAGATATGTGCGAGGATGCGTTGCTAGTAATATGTATCAAACACATTCATCATTAGTATCAGGAACCAATATAATCACGTCGTTTACCTATCTTCGCACAGCGCAGGTCGAGTGAAGACGTACAAAACAAGAGCCAAATGTGCCATGAGGGATGTGCGAGGGACGGAGGCGAGCGAAAAAATACCAGATTACCAGACCCTAGACGGTGTTCGTCAGTGGTAGATGTATGAATCTGTGGAACAAAACTCGCTCCGCGTTGCTTCGCCTCGCACTTTTGTTTCAAAAAAGCAAATCAAGTACTTACATGACTTATTTAGTTATATACCACGTGCTATCGTGATCTCATTTTTACATATTACGGATGCCTGAATTAACAATCATGGTATCCAATTTAAAATAATTATATAATCGATTATTTACTAAATAACTAAATATCAAACCTGACATATTATTATTATTTTGACTCATTACGGTGATGATAAAGTTAATTAACAAGACTTAATTAGTAATCAGAATAATCCGACTGAGGATGTAGATAATGTCATAACAAGAGGTGTGTACATTCGTTGGTTTTTTAAGTAAAGTACCTACTCTGTAATCACGCTGATTCGTCAGGAAAAACTCATTGATATTACCTACAGTGTCAGACCGAACCATCAGTTCCATGCCTTTTAGTTTTGTTGCGGGATGTAAAACCCTTATCATTAAAAACAAAAAAAAAACTATAAGAAACCTGACTGCTTTTTGACTGCTTTTGCTCTAAAATACTGGTATGGAAACATAGAGTATTAAACCACTAGAGAGCGTGTAAGCCGATTTCTTCTAAGTACACAACTCACTACCGCGGGTCGGGGGATGAGGAATAATACGCGGCTGCAATTGGTCAGTTCAAGGTCAAGTTGCGTAGGTATACCTAGGTAAGGATTGCCTTACTTGATTATGGGAAAATAGTCGATATCGATAAAATGGATTTTAATATTACAAAAAATTCTCAATAAAAATGACAAAATAATATTTAATTAAAATCAGTCAATTACAAAAAGAAAAACAAGTATCCTGATATTATCTTTCAGGCTCGGATTTTTTTTTAACCAATAATCTATTTTTTTTTTTTTGGTGTGTGGGAAATCATCAAATAACCCCTCCCGCTCTGGGCAGAGCGAAAGGGAGTGTCAGACTTCTACTGACTAAAAACCACCCATGTTCCTTCTTAGCCCTTGCGCCGAGGCTGCGGTATCTCTTTCGAACAACCCGCAGCCCCGACGGGCGTCGGCCCCCGCTCCATGTTGCTGACATCTCTTTGAGGCGCGCGTGGAACACGAACGCGCCGTCGACACGGCCTGTCGTCGTCACAAGACGGACGGACGGCGAGCTAGCCCATCACTCACCGTCCACAGGCCCGCATCTACGGTGGCCGGAAGCCATCACGTGGCCCCCGACGCCCGGAGTGCCTCCCGCGGCGGCTGGGACGAGAGGTTATTTCCCTCTCACGTTCCGCCACCTCCTTCGCTAGCATCACTGCTTCGCAGAAGGAGGCGACGGCGTCCCATTCCTCCTCACCATGGCTCCACTCCGGACCATGGCTTGCACCAGGGCCGGACGCGAGAAGTCGCCGCCGCCGATCGCCGCTACGAGAACACGGCGGGGTTCGTTCCGCCCAAGCGGGGCAGACCTCCACGGTGTGCTCCACCGTGTCCTCCGGCCGATCCTCACAATGGTGACATCCGGGCGTTTCCTCCCGCCTGATTCGGTGCAGGTACCTCCCAAAACAACCGTGTCCACTGAGTACCCGCGTCAGACGGAAGGTGAAGGCGCCGTGGCGCCTCTCCAGCCACTCCACAAAGAGGGGACTTACCGCCAGTATCAGCCTCAAGAGGCTTTTTACTAAGAGAATATAATAAATTAGAAGATGATCTATGTTGTAATAATAAAAAAAAAGTGTGTGAGAAGAGAGTGAGATGAATGAAATTAAACTGTGTGGTGTGCTCCAAATAAAAATAAGTAAAAGTGAAAATTCGGGCGCCTGGAGTACACACAAAACTATGCCAAGGATAGACTTACCTGCGGGAGCTTGAGACCTTTAATCTTCAAGCGGGAAGGCATCAATAAAAATCAATCATGAAAAGTAAGAACGACTTTATTACCCGAAGGCTACTGGTTTGAAAATTCCTTTCTAAAATTAACAGCTCTAATGTGTAAAATTAAGATGACATCGTTGTTATTATAAGACCTGTCATTATTGCACTTTTTTAAAATAAATTGAAGTTATGTATCATAAACCATACCAAACTCCGTCGACTAAATTAGGAACCTGATGGATTATCCAAGAGCATCTTGGTGATATTCGCCGAGATTGCCAACGGCGGTCCAAGATATTATATGCATTTTGGTAGGGGCGTGCGTTCAAGAATTTAAGTAATATGGAAAAAAAACGCCTTGTGGCTGAAAACAAACATGAATAATCGTTAGCGGATAAAAAATGGCGATCGACGCCGAACTGGTTACGGACAAATACAATTAAACTCACCGTTTCTTCCAAAAATTAAAATGTGGTCATCAGTAGATGAATGAATCCAAGCAAATAATTATAAAATGAAGTTAAAAGATCCTGAAACAATTAAATATCGGAAACTATTAGCGTCTGCTATCAAAATAGCCATGACAACGCGGAACGGACCGAAATCACAAAGAATTCGCTTACCTTAAAAAATAAAGGCTATCCAATTAGGATCATGACAAGGGCAATCGGCTACCACATAATTAGGGACTAGATGCCGCCCATCTCAAGTCATATTTTGAGATTTTATTGGAGCGCTCAAAAATCACTCCATTGATTCAAGGCTGTAGGTCGAAAAGCAAGAGATGTCAAAGTCAATTTGACAGCATCGAAAATAAAACTCAGTGTGACCACTTCACGAATCCAAGTCAACCAAAAAATGAATTTTCATAAGGCAACACCACCATTAGAGCCTACAAATCAAAGCAAAGAATTCAATAGTATGTAACAGGCTTAAAAGACTCGTTACATTACATCCCTCCCCGAAAATAAAAGAAAGGAACTTTCTTTTATTAGAAAGAAATCTTCAACACAATAGACCAGTCTTAACAACTTTCTAATTCCCAAAAAAAGAAAAGAATCATAAAAGATTCAAAGTGTAAATGAATTCTGAAAATGTCAAACGACAAGGTCTCAAGAATTTAATAAAAGTAAAAACATGCAAATGACAAAAAGTCAAAAATGAAATATGTGAAAAACAGAAAAAATTATAAGTTATAAAAACTTGTTAAATGAAACGAAGAGAGAAATCTCTTAGCGCTTCTAAACTCCAAAACAGTGCAGTTAGGCACTATAGCCACTGACTACAAATTTCAAACGAATTCGAACAATTTACCAATACAAACTACAATTTTTAGTGCAGTTAGGCACCATCGCCACTGACTAAAAATTTCAAACCACTTGGAACAGTACAACTTTGAGTGCAGTTAGGCTCTATTGCCACTGACTACTATGTCAACTGCTTCCAACTCTACCATCTCTATGAGTGCAGTTAGGCTCTTTTGCCACTGACTAACTCCGTATCCAACAATCCAAAAAAATTTGAAACACCAAACAAGTTTTTTAAATAAAGCTGAAAGGCCTTATTTAAAATATTGTTACAGGCACAACCTGCAATGAAACAAAGGAAAGCGTATTGTGATCGGCTCATCACCACCGAACTTCCGAACACAATAGCTGTAAAAGAATGTTGCTGTGACTGGCTCAACACTACCAATCTCCCAAACACAGACAAACACAAAAAATCATTGAGATCTCCAATGAGAAATCTCAATAACGAAAAGGCGAAAGCCAAGGTTTCACAATGCGATCGGCACATCACCACCGAACTTCCGAACGCAAAGAAAAAGAATGACGAAAGTCAAAAAAAAAAATCCCGCATTGTGATTGGAACAACAATGTCCAACACAATGGAAAAAGGAAAAAATATGGCCGGGGCCGAAATCCCACATTGTGATCGGCACAACACCACCGACTTTCCGAGCACAATGGAAAAAAGAGTCGAAATCAAGGTCAAAAGTTACACCAAGATTCAAAAAATAATAAGGCATTTTGTAACAAAGGTTACAGAATGACCCTAAAAAGTAAAGTCCAGGATGAACGCGTTACTAACAAAGTCAAATCCGATCATTAAAGAGAATGAAACTATTAAAAATGAGAAACAATTCTGTCAATGAACAGCACAAAATAGATTTAAAAATCGATTACTATTTATGACGAAGAGAAAATAGAATGATTTCAAACTATGAAAAAAAAAGATTACAAAAACTTGAAATTGAGTTCAAGTTTTTGATCTCAAGGTAAAAATAACCTGAAGTGTAGGGTTACATAAGATCTTAATAAAATGTAAACAGGTAAAAGGTTACCCTTAAAAAAATAAGATCTTATACAATCCAACAAAAACGAACAAAACATAAAATAAGATCCTTTGATGTGAAAAACATTTAGTGTGGAAAAAAAATGTATTTAATTAACAAGAATGGCCTAAGTTTTATTTTTAGAATGTTAAGAATTCAAATTCAATAAATTTATAAGAAGTTACCTAACATACATCTTTCAAATCGCTGATAACCTATCATCCATCCCCTCGTACATCACACTGTCAAAAGCGACCTTCAAACAGAATTTATCAAAATCAAGACTAACACTTGGAAACCAAATTAAAATTTAATAATATCTTTAACATGATAACGTCCCACTGAACCTTTATTTAAATCTTTCAAAACATAAACGTTATCCGAAACCTTTTCAGTTATTTTACACTTTACAAACTTAGGTGCAAGCTTAGCTGAAAAATATGCAGGAGCATGAGATTGAACAAAACTTCTTCTCCACACCATATCACCCACACCAAAAGAAATGACTTTCCGACCTTTATTATAATAAGCGGCATTTCGCTTATACCCCTTTAACAAGTAAGCTTGAACTTTAACAAAAATATCACTAAGTGAATTAAGAGAAACTGCATAAGCATTCCTATTAGAAATTTCTAGTTGAGATAAGTTATCAACAGAACTACTAAAGTGATGTAATGACGCATCAAGAATAAGCTCCCTACCAAACATCAGAAAGTTAGGAGTAAACTCAGTAGCAAGGTTTACACTATTATTTAAAGCTAATTGAACATTGGGCAAAAAACTTGACCAAGTTCTATGATCATCTTTAACAAAACACGATATGCAGGTTTCGACCGTTTTATTATATCTCTCAACAGGGTTATTTTGAGGTGTATACAAAGTATTATAAAATATTTTGGTTATATTAAAACCTTTCAAAAAATCTACAAAATGTTTTGAAGTAAATTGAGTTCCATTGTCACAAACTACTATTTTTGGACAACCAAATTTGAGAAATATTTCTTTTTCAAAATGTTTACAAATTACTCTAGTGGTAGCATTGATCATTGGAAAGAACCAGCAATATTTAGTAAAAACGTCTACAACCGAAAGTATGTATCTATGACCAGAATAAGTTTTAGGTAGAATTCCTATGATATCAACTGAGAGCATAAGCATGGGACGATCAACTTTTTTAGGATTAATCATAATACCAAAAGGTGGAGATGTAGTATGTTTATAAGCTTTACAGGTATCGCAAGACAAAATGTATTGATGAATATCATTAAACATTCCCTTCCAAAAATAATGCTGTTTTAATTTCTTTAAAGTTTTATGTATTCCTAAGTGTCCAGAATTCACATCATCGTGATTTGATCTAATAGTATCTAAAATATGCTCTTTGGGTATAACAATCTTCCAGTCTAAAAGACTGTGAGGATTATATTTATTTCTACAAAATTTATATAAAGTATTATTTTCAACTCTAAAATTCTTATACTTTCTAGGAGATTTTTGACAATGGATAAATATTTTTCTATACCAAGGGTCAGTAATTTCATCGTCAGGTAAGACTAAACTGTCCTGAGCGTTTATAGCGGCGACTTCTATGCGAGATAAAGCATCTGGAACTAAATGTAATGAACCTTTTTTATGAATAATATCGAATGTAAATTGAGAAATTCTAGCAGCCCAACGAGCCAAACGTCCACTAGGATTACTGAGACCTAAAAGCCATTTCAAACAAGCGTGGTCAGTGACAACTGCAAACTTCATTCCTTCAATATAAGGTCTAAAATGTTCTATGGAATCTAAAATAGCTAATAATTCACGTTCAGTGGTACTGTAATTTCTTTCACATTTATTAAGTGACCTAGAATAAAAAGCAATGGGATGTTGATCTCCCTTCTCATCCTCTTGACTCAAAACACTACCAATGCCCACAGAACTAGCGTCGCAATGTAAAAAGAAAGGTTTTTCAAAATTGGGACATTGCAAGACGGGAGAAGTTACTAACGAATTTTTTAATTCTTGGAATGCATTTTCAGCTTCGTCATTCCAAGTAAGTGACTTTTTAGAATTTTTACTACCTGCAGTCATTTTAGTTAAAGGAGAAGCAATATCAGCAAATTTGCAAATGAATCTACGATAATAGGAACATAAACCAAGGAAACTTCGAAGTTGTTTTACCGATTCTGGACGAGGAAAATTTTCTATTGTCTCTAATTTAGAAGGATCAGTATGCAAACCATTACTGTCAACAATAAAACCAAGATAGCGAAGTCTATCTTTGCAAAAGTTACATTTCTTTAAATTTACGGTTAATCCTGCCTCTCTTAATATATTATAAATTTTATTTAATTGTTCAATATGGCCATTAAAGTCAGAATTTATACAAATTAAATCGTCTAAATAACAAAATACAGAATTATCATACTCTGGACCAAAAAGTTTATCTACCAGTCTCTGCAACTCAGCCGGTGCATTTGTGAGACCGAATGGCATGCGAACAAACTCGTACAGACCTTTTCCAGGAACCACAAAAGCAGTTTTCTCACGGGAGGATTTCTCAAGTGCAATTTGCAAAAAAGCTTTAGAAAGATCTATTGTACTAATATACTTGGCACCTCTAAGGTTATCTAATATTCTAGAAGTATAAGGAAGGGGATAAGAATCTTTAATAGTAACAGAATTTAATCGTCTTGAATCTAAACACAATCTAGTACCTCCATCTTTCTTTTCTACCGCCAAAACAGGTGAACACCAAGGAGACTTAGAGGGTTGAATAATGCCTTCTTTTAGTAAAACTTCTACTTCATCAAAAAGTTCTTTTTGTTTAGCAGGACTCAAAGGCCAATATCTTTGTTTAAAAGGTTCACTAGTAACGTTAATTTTATGTTCAACTAAATGAGTGAGTCCCAAACCTCTTTTCTCATAAGAAATGTCTTCAAACAAAGCAATAGTGCTATTTAATTTCTGTTTCTCTGAAGGAGAAAGTTCAGAAATAGGAGTAACAGAACAAACTTGTATTTTATTATTTTGACTATCTTTAACAAGTGTAATGTTTTTCCACAAGTCTCTAGCAATTTTAAATTTAATCCAAAAGTCAAAACCTAAAATGATGGGTGGATCAAAAGAAGGAATAATTAAAAATTCTATTATCTTAGTGATATTATCACAAGTTACTGGCAAATCCATGGCACCAATAATTCTCCGAGAGGTGCCATCTGCTATAGAAGCAGAACCACAAGAAGGTCTAATTTTATAACCTGACTGCAAAAATTGTTCGTGAATATTTGAGCCTAAAACACATTTAGTGGAACCGCTGTCCAACAAACCTGAAAAAATTTGATTTCGAACTTTAAATTCTAAAAAGGGTCTAGCATCACTTTGTTTTGTAAAAAGAATAGGAGCTGAACGATAAATGTTAAAAAAGGTCTTTAAATAATCCAACCAGCCTGAAAAATCTTTATCACGAGTAACATCCTCCGGCTTGTGACTTCTAATTGTTTTTCTACACATCGAGACGCTCGAAGTTTTCTCAAAAACTTGGGCTCGATGCAACCGAATCAGTTTTTTGGCTCTTGCGAGTCTTTAACAGCCGAATTACAAACGTCACAAGTCTTAGAAGTGACCCCTGTCTTATGACACTTAAAACAAACAATACCCGGTATGGACTTACAATTTTTATATGAGTGTCCGGGTTTTTTACATTTCAGACAAGTTAAATCATTAGAAACTGCATTTACTTTTACTGAAGGTTTAACTGACTCTTTGTTGGGTTTTCTGTCTACAACAACTTCCAGTTCTTTTGCAAGTTCTAAAAATTGTTCAATTGAATCAATCTGCCTAAGAAACAAAAAAGGTGTATAAACAGGTAACATATTGTGTTTTATGGCATTAATTAAAGTTTGGTCAAACAAAGGTTCTGAAAGGCGACTGGCCATATCAGAAATTTCAGTGATGAAATCAGGAAGCGACTCAGACGGTTTCTGTTTTCTGGTGCGGAGCTCATTCTCTAAGAAATAATCAAAGTCAGGCTTATCAAAGCGTTTTAAAAGCGCTAGCTTAAGTGCATGCCAAGAAGGAATACGAAGTCGTATAGATCTAAACCATTTAAGTGCTATGCCATCAAGCAAATCTGAAAAAGAACCCACAAGGAGGTTTTCATTGAAATTTTTATAAAGAAAATATTCTTCTATTTGAGTAATAAATTCCCGAACACAAGATTTACCGCTATAAACTATTCTACTTTTCTTCAAGTCAGGCAATTTAGTGAAAGGAGGAAAGTTTTTTCGAATATTTTCATTCACAAGCGCATTCAAGGAATTAAATGAGGGCAACGCTTGAGCTGTAAGAGCCGAAGAAGAGTGAGCGATTCTTGAGTCAAAGGGATTGTTAACATCTGTGGCATTAACCATCTCATGGACTTTCTCAATAGCATCAGCATCAACAGCAGTACAGGTATCGACATCACCCGAATCCTGAAGCGGCGGAAACTGAACTCCCTTGTCCATGACTAACAAACAGCAAGGCGAATAGCAAACGAAAAGCAAAAACTAAATTTCAAAAAGTTAAAAGTTTGAAAATAAATTCTCAAGTTTGAGGTTAAGTATTGAAGTCAATGTGGTATTCCCATGAAAAATTACTAAGTTAATTTTATCGTTTTAAAAGTGCAATAATCACTTACAAGCAGCTTAAATCTAGATAAATTAAATGTACAATATTGTACTTACAATTAGATTAAATTATTTTCTTTAAAAGTTAAACTTAGTTTTTAAAATAACTTTACTGTTGAGAACAACAAAACACGGTCAATGCTATACATTTCTGTTGGTTTTGCTAAGAAAAAAAACATGTTATTAAAACAAACAGGTCAATAAACAAAATTATCAATAAGTAAACACCAAATATTGTTTACAAAGATTCACCAAATTAAGTTAAGTACTACTTATGAGTCAAAAATTAAAATAAACACAAAGTTATTGAAGTAACAATGTAGAACAAACTAATGCAAACAATAGACTCATAAGTTATTTAATAATTGTGCAATAATGACAGTATATAGGTACCAGACAAACCTACTTCAAGTCCCTGTTCGCTGAGCGACAATTGTAATAATAAAAAAAAGAGTGAGTGTGGGAAGAGAGTGAGATGAATGAAATTAAACTGTGTGGTGTGCTCCAAATAAAAATAAGTAAAAGTGAAAATTCGGGCGCCTGGAGTACACACAAAACTATGCCAAGGATAGACTTACCTGCGGGAGCTTGAGACCTTTAATCTTCAAGCGGGAAGGCATCAATAAAAATCAATCATGAAAAGTAAGAACGACTTTATTACCCGAAGGCTACTGGTTTGAAAATTCCTTTCTAAAATTAACAGCTCTAATGTGTAAAATTAAGATGACATCGTTGTTATTATAAGACCTGTCATTATTGCACTTTTTTAAAATAAATTGAAGTTATGTATCATAAACCATACCAAACTCCGTCGACTAAATTAGGAACCTGATGGATTATCCAAGAGCATCTTGGTGATATTCGCCGAGATTGCCAACGGCGGTCCAAGATATATGCATTTTGGTAGGGGCGTGCGTTCAAGAATTTAAGTAATATGGAAAAAAAACGCCTTGTGGCTGAAAACAAACATGAATAATCGTTAGCGGATAAAAAATGGCGATCGACGCCGAACTGGTTACGGACAAATACAATTAAACTCACCGTTTCTTCCAAAAATTAAAATGTGGTCATCAGTAGATGAATGAATCCAAGCAAATAATTATAAAATGAAGTTAAAAGATCCTGAAACAATTAAATATCGGAAACTATTAGCGTCTGCTATCAAAATAGCCATGACAACGCGGAACGGACCGAAATCACAAAGAATTCGCTTACCTTAAAAAATAAAGGCTATCCAATTAGGATCATGACAAGGGCAATCGGCTACCACATAATTAGGGACTAGATGCCGCCCATCTCAAGTTATATTTTGAGATTTTATTGGAGCGCTCAAAAATCACTCCATTGATTCAAGGCTGTAGGTCGAAAAGCAAGAGATGTCAAAGTCAATTTGACAGCATCGAAAATAAAACTCAGTGTGACCACTTCACGAATCCAAGTCAACCAAAAAATGAATTTTCATAAGGCAACACCACCATTAGAGCCTACAAATCAAAGCAAAGAATTCAATAGTATGTAACAGGCTTAAAAGACTCGTTACAATGTGTCGTTTCATTTTGCGTTTACGTGGAGTTAGGTCTACAATTTCCGGGTCTACTACTTCTTTCTTCCTTATTGTTGAACTCGGAAAAATATAAGTATTATAAAGAAGAAAATAAAAATGATGCGAGGTTTGGGGGGATAGGAGCCTTTTTGGCCTCGCACAGGTCTTTTTTTTATTATTTAGTTTTAGATTCTTTTTTTATTATTTTTGTAGTTCCTGTGCTTGTCCCAAATAAATATTTTTCTTTCTTTCAAACATTAACATTTAATTAAACAGAAATATTTAGTTGAGAAGAATGTAAAAACTGAGAACTACCGCCATTTTTTAAAGTCGGTTAAAAGTAGATAATGACAGTATCTGAATTAAATAAAAATTATACTAAGTTTAATTTTTTTTTATCGATATAGAATTCTGCAATAAAAGGTAACAGCACAGATTTTTACGATAAAAATACAAAGGGAAAAAAAGGGACAAACATATTAGAATTGCCTAATGAAAGAAAGGGACTTTTCCAAAAGACATCAACGCGAGACTCATCTTTGTGCTCGTTCACCCAAACTACCATTTTAAATAGACCCCTGCGGTGGCTCATAATTTGATTAAAACAAAAATAATTTTCGTAATATTTACTTATTGATGAAAAGTTGTGCCATCCTTTTTGTAACTCGATGTCTTGGAATGTTTCCCACGCTACTTAACCGCGCATGAAGGCATTTTTACACGTTATAAATTGCATACAAAATAATAACAATTGGTAATAATTTTGCGTGCACACAGGTCTAACACTTGGTCACAACACAACTAAAACGGTTACTCATACCGTAGCCTATGCATATGCGACAAAATACTAATAGTTTTCGAGCATCGGGGCACTGTATGCGCAGTCAAGTGGCTATATAGTCTTTGTATGGAAACCAAGTCAATAGTATAAGGTGGGCTGGTGCCTTGTCTAGGCCGTATGGGTTGGAGTGCGGGGTGAGGCAGGGGGGGTTATGCTCGCCTACGCTTTTCAACCTATACGTGAATGATCTGATTGGCGCACTTAGCAGCATGCGTGTCGGGTGTCACATTGATGGTGTGTGTTGTAATAACATTAGCTATGCCGACGACATGGTGCTGCTGAGTGCGTCAATCTGCGGGCTAAGGACACTCATAGCCGCTTGTGAGCAATATGCCAGAAAACATGGTCTGGCATATAATGTTAAAAAAAGTGTAGTCATGGTCTTTGGTGCCAGGGGTTTTTTAATTACCCAGAAGCGGTACCTTCAGTTAGGTTGAACGGCATACCCCTTGTAAGGGTAGACCGATTCAAATATCTGGGTCACTTATTGACCACTGGCCTCAAAAACGATGAGGATATTGATAGGGAACGGAGGGCGCTGTGTGTAAGAGCTAACATGATTGCCTGCAGATTCAGGCGTGCCTCTAAAGAGGTTAAGCGTACTATTTTTAGTGCTTACTGCACGTCTTTTTACGCTTGCAGTCTGTGGGCTCATTTTACTCAAAAGTCATACGGCGCCCTTCGCGTCCAATACAATAACGCATTCAGGGTGCTGATGGGGTTGCCCCGATACTGCAGCGCATCAGGGATGTTTGCTGAAGCTCACTTAGATTGTTTCTACGCCGTCATGCGTAAGCGATGCGCGTCCTTGGTGCGTAGGGTGCGGAGCAGCCCCAACAGCATCCTGTCTATGATAGCAAGCAGGCTTGATTGTGTGTTTGTGAACCACTGCTGCAAGGTTTCGGCTGGGCCTGTCACCTTGCAGCAATGATGTCACAAGTGTAAGTGTATTACTAACATAGTTTGTAAGAACATTGTTACTAACGCTATCAGTCTTGTTGCCAAATTATTACCTGCCTACTAACATAGTTTATAAGTTCCAATTGTTACTAACCATTATGGATCATTGTGTTGTCTGAGAATAAATTATTATTATTATTAGCTTTTGTAACAAATACACACATCAAAAGTGTCTAGGGATCAACATATATTTTTGCAATAAATTTCTCCTGATTGATATTAATTAAAATTTTCTTTAAGGATTCATCAAATAAAGTGTTTTCGTTTGTCACAGTAACGATAAACCAAGTCACCTTTGCATTAATAAAGAAATTTGCCATTTTCCTAATAAAGGGATTTTTGACATTTGAACCACTAACATTAAAGTTCGAAAAAAAGACTGAAATAACAGTTTTCTTTAAAATTTTATTGGGTAACTTAAACAATTAATAATCCGTGTTTCTACCGCGAACACTAACAACACAAGAACATCGGTTTGGCATACTCAAAATGAGTTCATCCAAATCACGCTGTGGAATGGCCGCCCATGTTCGTTGCAACAACAAAAAAAGGTCTTCTTGCGCCTGGATACCCTCCATATTCGGCAGAGCTCTTCTCTGTAGCATATCCCATGCATGCTCAATCGGGTTCAAGTCTGGCGACTGAGCAGGCCAGGGCAGGACATTGATGTTAGCTGCGGCGAGAGTCTGTCTTACAACTCTTGCGGTGTGCGGTCGTGCATTATCATGCATTAACTGAAATAAGGGACCGATTTGCACTTGTAGAGGAACGATGACGTCTGATACAATCGTTTCAGCATAAATTTGAGCGTTGAGGTTGCCTCTGATCCAAATCAACTCAGTTCTTCCGCCGATCCAAATACCCGCCCATACCATGATGGTTCCACCACTATAAGGATGGACTTCCTGGCAGGATTTTAATCGCTGTTGGCGTCCAGGGGTTCTCCAGTGTCGTATACGTCTTGTATCCGGTCTCATACCAAAACGAGACTCATCAGAAAAGCACACGAAACGCCATTGTTCTTCTGCCCAATTTCTGTGTTCAAGAGCCCATTGATATCGAATCCTACGATTGTGCATTGCTATAGGTGGTACCCGTAGCGGTCTTCGGGAATGAAGGTTCACTTCATGCAAGCGGTTTCTGACTGTTTGGTCGCTAATTAAGTTCCCTGAAGAGTGATGAAGCCTCACGGCTAACATCATGGCGGTTATTGTTGGAGCTCTTCGAGTTAAGATTTGAATGTATCGGTCTTGTCTCCGTGTGGTGCAGCGATACCGTCCTCCATGGCGCTCAGCTACGGTACCAGTGCTTCGGTAACGTGTCCAAAGTCGACTGATAACACTCTGACTTGTATTCAGAGCTAAAGCCACAGTACGTTGCCGGGAACCAGCTTCTATCATTCCCACGGCTCTGAGCATTTCTTCCCTGCTTAAATGACGTCGCCGCTTCATAATAACGTTGGTTTTAATCAGTAGTAGGGAAACAGTAGCACTAATAATGTCTTCAATGCGTTGTATGTTTTTATAGGGAAAATATTGACAGCTGATTTTCATCTTTTACTCGAATTTGATTCACAGTTCCTGATTCAAATTATGAAATGCACCAAAAAGGATCCATATAAATTTATAAAATCATAAATTTATTACAAAGCCACATCTCAATCTCAAGAAATCCGCATAAAAATGCTTGATCCCTAGACACTTTTGATGTGTGTATTTCAACAACACTGGTAAATAATAGAGAGAGTATGTTGTTGGGGTCCGCTGGATCAGAGCAGCGAGCGCATCTGCGCCGCATCTAAGCGGAACACTAACAACGCTCAGAACGAACGAGGAGGTTGGTATGGTAAGTAGGTGGTGGATAGGTATGAAGTTTTTATCCCCCTCAGCCTCACCTCTTTAGTTAGTTAGTTTAGTAGTTTTTAAAATGTTGCCCCATAGTAGGCATTTCTCTTGTATCGTGATAAAGGGTGGGTCACTTATTTACGGGGAAAAAAAAAAGTTTAGTTTTTAAATGGGCACAGCGACAAAAGGGTGCTAAATGATGAGTGTAAACAGATTATGAAGTTTCATTGCAACCGGAATTTATCTTCTGCCTCCGGAGTCATGTGGAAATTGTCAACAAATATGATAAAAAAGGCCTAACAGCATGGTATACAAAGAACACTATATTTATAAATAAAAGTCCTTAATCGATTGTAAATAAAGGTTTATTAATGAGCAAACAAATTTTACAACAATAGGACGTCCTCCTGCGATCCTGTTTTGGAATACGGTTAAAAAATATAAAAGAATAATTATTAAAATTAAGAGTTATATTGGGGCGAAATCTTTTTTGCTGTCGAATTTCGGCATTGCTTTTCTCGAGTCTATCTGAGCTTTGATAAAACCTTCTGTCATTCTTTTATTACATAAGGTGGCTGATGCTTCGGTCACAGCTTTAACTGCTCTTTCTACTGCTTGTGTGTGACACGGAAGGCGTAATAAATCCAAGTCTCCTTCTCCTTTTTGTTGAATAAACAAACGGAGATTTTCTTCGGTTACAGATTTTAATAAAGGTGGCTCAGTGATATTTTCTTGCCAATTTAAAAGGTCATAATATGTTAAAGCGTTAAAGTTTATCTTTGGTAACTGAAACATACGCAATTTTTTTGGTGGTTCTGATCTCGCTTTCAAAATTCGCCGTGCAGCTAATTCACGAACGTGCGGCTGGGAATCTGTCAACATTGCAAGCGATAAGTTTTCCGGGTGTGCGAAATAGCTGTTTCTTTGAATTACTGGGTCGATAACGGCTTTTAAAGTTGTTGGTAAATATCTGGTTAGCTCGATGAGTTTAAACAAGTGTCGCGATCCATCTTTACAGCTAGAGTGAGTTTTTATAGAAAACCAAATCGGAGCGTAAACCCTGACGACATACGCTGCAAGAGTCATTAGATTTTCAGAGGCAGTCTCTACTGACACATACAGACGGAGAATCCTGTTGGCACGAGTTAGCCATCGGGCATGGGACATTTTGCCTGGCGATTTGTTAGCTAAATCACTAGGAAAAATGCCAGTTGAAATTGCTTCGACTATCCTGTACAAATATTTTTGGTCTGTACTAATATCTTTAGCGGAAAGCTCCGGTAAGTTCGCTGGAATACGTTGAAACTGAGTTAGAGGTCTTGTTTCACAGTTCTCAAGTTCTTTTCCAATTGTCCCTGAAAATGTTTGTGGCCTAGACGTACTACCATCAATGTGTTGAAAGAGATGTCTGAATGGCAGTTCATTCATATGCAACAAAGAAATAATCCATTGTAAAGGTCTATCCAATCTTTTTTCTAGCATCCGTATAATACCGCCGTATTTGCCAACATTTACGTTTGTCCCATCACAACCAATTGCAATCAAATGATCCATTGATACATCAGCTTTCAAGAAAAAGTTGGATATTTCTTGTTCTATACACTTTGCAGTACCTGAAGCAGGTGTAATGTAACCTAAAAACTTCGAGTCAGGTTCTTTAATCAAAGAAATATGCTCTTCAAGTATGCGTCGTCTGTACTTTTTCCTATCTTTTTCACACATAATGAAAGTTTGATCTTTTCTCCCATCGAAGTATAATGCTGGTATTTGTGTAACAGTTTGTTGTGAAATTATATTTTCTCTGGTTTATTTTCGTTCTCGGCGAAGTTTATTTTTGTCTATTACATGAGAACTCGACGCATATAAAACTGCTGATGCAATTGCTGCTCCTGCCCTGTCTGAGACTCCAAATCTGTCGCATGTTTTCGATAGCAAAGCATAATCAACTGCAGTGGTAGTATTACTCACCGAATCAGTACTTGAGTGCACCTGAATTTGGGTTGGTTCTTCACAATCCGACTGGAAGTGGACACATTCGGATTCAGAGGTGCTACTTAACTCTTCCGTACATATTTCAGCTACTTTTTGTCGTTTGCTCTCAGTTTTTTCTCGTAACAACTTTCTTTTCAATGCTCTTGTAATTTGTTTTGTTGTGCCAACGTCTATGCCGCCTATCATCATTTGCCTAACAGTTCGTTGGTCTATTATAAAGTTGTGCTCTCTTGTAGGTATTTTTTTGTTCTTAGGGCAAATACATTTAAGAAAATCACGACACTTGCAAGCCGAAATATCAAACAAAACTTTACTTCCAAGACGAAACTCTTCCAACTTGTTTTTAGGTATTTTCTGGTGAGACTTAAGAAGGTTTTTGCATTTTAAATGATAACTTTGTAACATTACCTTCATTCGTTTTGGTTCTACTGTGGGAATAGAAGATTTTGCCCATATTTGTGTCAGTTTTGAAACTAAAACGGCTTCTATTTCTTTATATGTCGGCTCTTTTTTCGTTTCCCTCTCAAATTTTAACTTGTGTCGGGTCCACTCATAACACTTCATCACATCTTCGTAAGTTGGTAATAGGTTGTCTTTTAAATCACATAAATCACCAAATAAGGGACACTTCCAGCTATTTCGAGTACGTTCCATTTTTCTAATGACATAAAACAAGTAACTGCACTGTATTACGCAACGCGCGACTCTGATTGTTTTACCAATGAATCGCGCGTCACTTGTCTCAACTTTCCACGCCCCCCTCCCTTCCTTACTCCTTTGTCCTTGAACTCAACCAAACAATTTCGTATTTGTCATTACTAAAAAAGTATTACGCATGAAATCAGATATCAAAAAGGTGAGTTAAATATTAGTAAAGTAACGTCAAAAATTTACTTTTTGTAATAGTTCGATGACAGTCCGGAGGCAGTAAAACTTAAAATAATTCAATAAAACTTTACATATGAAGTAACGATACCATTTGGCACCTTTTTAATGCTGAGCATATTTGAAAAACGAAAAAAAAAAAAATTGACCCACCCCAATCGTGATTGCATTTACAAACATTTTAATAGAAACTCATATACACATACAACCAGACCCGGAGCAACTATAATATGTAGGCTTTACAAATAATGATTGGGTCGAACCCGCGGCACACAGCACAGCAGTCAATCGCTCAACTGCTGCTCCGTGCCGTAAACATGTGACCCTGTGTTAACTTGTCAAAATTAGCCAAAAACTTATGACAGTCTTTGTACGGTTCACGTACAGGCAAATTGCTAACGCCGCATTCTACTTTACGCTACTCGTTTAGTTTACTTTTATAATTACTTATACTTATTAAATTAGTTGACCAATAGCTGCCGTAGCGCTATAACCGCGGATTAGCATCCAAACATAACTTACGTGTAACTTTACAAATATACTGAACTAAGGTGAAATCTGTGGTTTTCGTCAACTCACAACTTAACTACCTCTGAGCCATACAGTCTTCAATTCCAATCTACAATTGGGCTTTACAGCGTTACTTGTCTGCGTAAGTTGTCTGCTTGACAATAGTAGATAGTAAAAATTTAAAAACTAGCACATATTCTCTAGTACAAATATTTAACTTGTCTGCTTTTTTAACCGACTTCCCAAAAAGTTTCAATTCGTTTGGTATTTTTTTTGTTGTATTGTACACCGATTACGCTGAGATTTATGATCCGATTTACGTGATTCTTTTTAAGTTTGATGCAAAATAGTTGCCATTTGATCCCAAAAAAATTAACATAGATAAGCCCCGTACTTTTCAGTTTATAAACATTTTTTTTAATATTTTTAAACATTTTTCTTTAATCGTTCGCAAATTTCTTCGTCGTTTATGAACCGATTTTGATGATTCTTTTTTAAGCTATTGCATAGCTTCTATCGCGGGCCTTGAGCGTGGGGACCGAATCCAGAAATTCCGTAACGAAAATAAAAACCTAACAAATTGACACTTGACAATGACTTTTTGAAATATCACGCTTGTCTCTTTAGTTCAGCAACCCGCCTTTAGGTGGCATTGGTTGTATTGGAAAACTACCGTAATCAGCTGTTTGTGAGAAAGTATATAGGTGTATAGGTATTTATCATCTATGTACAATAGTGAATATCTGTACTCGTATAATTTGTGTACAAAGTGTTTTAAATATGAATAAACAAAGTGCATTTATTAATGAAGAAAGTCACGAAAAAATAGTGAAAGAAAATGAGTTAGTACTCTATATACATTCATTTTATTATTATTATAACAAATGCAGTATTATTTTTTGTTTTGTTAATTTATATATAATACTGCTATAAAGATAACCAAAATGTTGGGGAAATATAGTATTTATACTTACACTTTTACTAATCATCCTCATCTTTTATAAAATATTAAATCTTATAATTTTTCAATGTTTACTTTTCATCTGACATTACGTCAGTTGTCAAGATGTCATATAATTTTTCTTTTAATTTGTGTCATAGTTTTTCTTAGTGGTTAGAACTACGAAGGTTACATATGATTTATACATATAATTTAATTCATTTTTATTAATATGTTAGCTCAAATAATGTAATTTATTGATAATTTCTATTAATAGTATCTTATCTTACGCTTATAAAATTAACTAACACGCTCAAAAACTCTTTTTTTATAGAGAAGAAAAGCATAAAGAGCTAAAAAAAGAGCTAAAAAGAAAAAGAAATTGTGAACGTCAAAGGGCATATTATCAGCGTTAAAATTTGAAATTGACAAAAAATTTAAAAATGTGTAAAAAATGCTATGCAATAGCTTTACCGCGGCAGTCTCCAGTGCTACACGTCTTTTTTTTTGGAAAGGAGATATTTCTTAAATATCTCCTCATGTTAGGATCCCAGAGAAATCGACGGCAACCCTCCAATTTCATAGGCACGTATTATACGTTTCGTGCTTTTTCTGAAGCTGTTAAAGCATCTAGCAGTGATCATTTCATGTTGATTAGCTGAAGATGGAAGGTGTAACTTCTTAACGGTTAGGAGTTGAAGGAATTTTTTTTTATGGGACAAGCCCGCCACACTATTCCCAAACCACTGTAACTCCTGTAAGCCAAAATCAACAGTGGCGACCACAAGAAAAACGCCGAGACAATGAAGCCCGACGAAGTCCCAGAGAAACGATTAAACTGTCTTGGATCCCGCAACGAAATTAATCAGAATATAATAGCGGAGGAGTAGGAAAAACATAATTTCCACTTCCCTCCATATCAGCAGGAGACAGAACAGAACAAGGCCAATAGGCACACAGGGACATAAATACAACTGGGATAAGCCCAGATGCCTAGCACCACGGATATTATTGTCATTAATATTACTGGGTCCTAAGTTGTGAGCTGTTATATTTGATTCCAATAATAGTTATGACAAAAATGCTTGAAAGCACGGAAATTTGTTCTAGTTTCTACAAGGTCCGTATAGTAAATAATTCCGGATGTAACCTGTACATTATCCAACATAATATTACGTTCATTCTGCCAAAGACTACACTCCCATAAAATATGATGTGCAGATTGTTCATTTTCGCAGTCAGATGTAGAACATTGACAAAAAGGCGAGGCAACAAGCTTGAAGGAAAATAATTTACTCTTAAAGTTACCATGACCTGTGAGAAATTAGGCAACACAGTGATCCACCTCCAGCCATGTCCTGGCCAGCCGCTCACGAACGGATGGAAAGAACTGGTGGAGGTGTCGGCCTTTGATGGAACTATCCCACCTACATTGCCATTCAGACAAAAGTTCCTCCCAGACGTCAGTCTGTGGTTTTAGTAATCTAGCTATTTTAGCACGGTCACGTTGCATTAAAAAGTCTGCGTCTGCGGTCTCTCGTGCGCAGTAGTACATTGAAGCACGGCGCTGCACTTTAAGATCGACTGGAAGTACCCCTGCCAGTACCGGTAAGGCTTCAGTACTAACCGTCCTATACGCTTTACACAAGAAAATCAAGGCCAACCGCTGCCTTTGAAGTAATTTACATCGTACCGCTCCTATGGTGTCCCTATCGGCCCATTCTGGTGCCCCGTAGCACATACACCCCAAGTAAGTAGCCCCATAGATAGTCTTTAGAGTTAAAAATGACAAACCCCACGTAGATTTGGATATTCTCGTTAAGGCATAAAAGTTCTTCTTAGCTTTTTCACCGACGGTTTTTATGTGTCCAATGAATGAAAAATTCCTCTCCAAGACAAACCCAAGGTAGCACACGGACTGCTTCCTTTTAACGGGAACGTTATTAAATTGAATACTAGGCTATGATTTAAGATTACCTTTTAAAAGAAGTTGATAAGTTTTGTGAGGTGCAAAGGTCAGACGGTTACGATCACCCCACTGGGATATTAATTTTAGGCAAGTGTCAGCCAAATTTTCGAGTCCAGCCCGAGTACTTGACTGAATGAGCAGCAGGCCGTTCGTCCGCGTAACCGGTTAATGAACAGCCGCATGGAAGTGGAATCGCGAGGAAGTCATCGAAGCCTACGTTCCATACATACGGACCCATAACCGAACCCTGAGGACATGCCATGGTAAGGGACTTTGACATAGAATGATGACCGAGTTTGAGTTTCGCGGAACCATTTAAGAAGTACGAGTAAACAAGATTGTATATGTTTTTAGGGCAACCACGAATTTTCAGTTTTAGGAGTAGCATCGACCACCATGCGTTATCAAAAGCCCCAGAAATATCTAGAAAGATCCCAACTACGTACTTGTGTTCGGATGTATTGACAATTTTCCTGACAGAAAGTGCCGCATCTACGGTAGATTTTCCCACGGTAAAACCGAATTGGTTGTTGTGAAATTTTGGCCCGTCTGGTAGTAAACGTGGAACGATAAGGCGCTCCAGGAGTTTTCCCAAAGATGGTAGAAGTGTTATAGGGCGATAAGACTTAGGGTCGTCCGGTGGCTTGTCGCCGCTTTTCGGAATTATTCGTATGAAGCCGCGTCGCCATACACGAGGAAAAACGCCTTCTGCAATACAACTGTTGTAAACCCTTAAAATTGCGTCGGTCGCTGTTTTACATGCTTTTATTATCATCCGATTCGATATTTTATCTTCACCTGACGATTTGTTAAGTAGAAGCTTCCTGACAACGTTAATAAATTCGTCAATAGATGGAAGGTCTGACGCTGGTGATTCAGGTGGCACAGCCGCCCACGCCCTGATCTGCTTGTGGTAGTCATTGTCATTTTCAGGCAAATCATCAGGTATCAAAGTATTTAATAGAACTTCGGTTGTCTCCTCAATACCGGTGCAGCGGTGGTGTGTTTGTTGTTTACTTTAATGTTTTCGACGAACGCAAGGTCTACTGATCGATTTGCTTTGAACTCGTGATACAAAGGAGACCACGGACCTTCTTTATCTAATTTTTCTACTATTTTCCGAAGTAAATTACCTTTAGATTTTTCTACCGATGCTCTGTAGCGGGACTTGGCAACTCTAAACGCATTTAAAGCAGAGGAAAGTGGGTCTCCGGTGACCATTCGTTTTTAGGGTTCCGTAGTCAACTAGGAACCCTTATAGTTTCGCCATGTCTGTCTGTCTGTCCGTCCTCGCTTAATCTCTGTGACCGTTAGCACTAGAAAGCTGAAATTTGGGACCAATATGTGTATCAATCACGCCGACAAAGTGCTAAAATAAAAATTGGAAAAAAATGTTTTATTAGGGTAGCCCCCCTATATGTAAAGTGGGAAGTGTTTTTTTTTTTTAATTTTAACCCTAATGTGTGATATATTGTTGGAAAGGTATTTAAAAATGAATAGGGGTTTACTAAAATCATTTTTTGATAATGTCAATAATTTCGGAAATAATCGCTCCAAAAGTAAAAAACAAAGCGTCCCCCCCCCTCTAACTTTTGAACCATAAGTTTAGAAAATACGAAAAAAATCTGAAAAGTAGAACTTTATAAGGACTTTCTAGGAAAATTATTTTGAACTTGGATGGAAACAACAGATGGAAACTGCAGTTAACCAATATAATTTGGTCCCTGAATCGTATGAGCGCCTATACAATCCAGAGGTCAAGTTTCATTTGCCCGTATTTTTTTTTAACTTCGTTTACATAATATTTTATTATCTACGGAACCCTACACTGAGCGTGGCCCGACACGCTCTTGGCCGGTTTTTAAACTTATTTAAATGTCTACGCGCTCGGCGATAACTTTTACGTTGTTCAATTAAGTAGTCACACCACCAATCACATCTACGTATATTGGTCATAGATCCGCGACCAATGGCGATGTCAGCACAGTAAGTGAAGGTGTCTGACATAACTTCAGCACTTTCTTCAGCTGACAGCCCGTCTCGGGTGAAGTCTTTGGTGTGAGATGCGCAAAAAGCAAGCTAAAGAATTCCCAATTTGCGCCTTTACATTTATACCTAAAGTTACCAATGATATGTGACGGACCTTGAGTAAACATCGGAACAAACCCGTACACGATAAGCCGATGATCGCTACATGACGCGTCTGGTAGGACACGCCACCTGTCCAAACGAACGTCTGCACTAGAAAGTGTGACGTCATTACAAGATTCGCCCATTTGGCTGCAAAAAGTAGGTGGTGCATCAGGTGTATTGTGAATCGACAAGTTCATCTCAGCAATGAAATCTTCGACAGCGGAACGTCGGTCGGAATCCGTCGACCGAACCTTGCCATACCACAGAGACGATGACGCATTAACATCTGCGCCAACGATAACTTTGCGGCCTGCGAGTGACATGACGGAGGTTGTGTATGTGAGGACCAACTGAATCTGAATATTGAAAGTAACAGCTCACAACGTAAACTTTATAGGAAGCCGATGAGACTTCCGTAACGGCACAGTGCGGCGGCGGCGTCATGAGGTTACGCAAAGACGTTACTGTAAAATTAGAAGAACGAGCCACGTAAATTCCGGCTCGTGACTTTGAATCCAGCTGAACTACTTTGTGACGTAAGTGTGCGCTTTGATATTGTTCTTGAACGAGTACTACATCTAAGCTGTAATCGATAATGAATTTATCTAATTCAGAAGTCGCTACCCTGTCGTTGTGGAGATTTAATTGTTCTATAATTATTCAAATTATCCATTATTTTAGTAGTTTGTGTTGAGGATTAACTGTGTGAGTTGAAGGATAATTCTTGTATAAAATATTATGGGGACGTTTATATGGTTGTATTCTTTTCGGTTCTCTTCAACGGTTAGGAGTTGAAAGCAATAATAAGGGAATCTTGAAGGTTACGGGTTAGGTTTCTTGCTTGAATGTTAAATGCATAGTGAATATTTATAAAGGATATTACTAATAAAAATGAAAAAAATAGATAAAAACTACTTTGCAAAAAAACAACCGACTTTAAAAACACCAAAAAAGGAAAAAAAAAACTTTTGAAGAAAAATAAAACTTTTGAAGTCGGTTGTTTTTTCTTGGTGTATTGTTAGATAGTTTGTCGTTTTTTTTAAAGAAGACTTGAATAAGATTATTTTACCAAAATTATGTTGCTGTGTCGAGAGCTTTTCTAATTATTCACGACTTTTCTCGTCGTTGACATTTTTGGTAACTTTTCTTCAAGTTTTGAATGATTTTATTTTTATTTTTATTTTTTATTTCAATTTTACTATACAGGGTGTAAATCAACCCATCACACACCCGTCAACCAAGCATTCTGTACATCAATTTATGTACCCTTACGTAAATTTTTTTGCTGGGAAATGACTTTTTTTTTTGGGGTCAAAAATCACATTTTACGGTAAAACTCAAAGTAGCACTCTTAAAACATTGTGCTAGTGCAGGGATGCATAGACTTATTGAGACCATGGGCCACTTGGGTAAATGATGAACTAAAGGCGGGCCACCCGCACAAATAAAAAAAAACATAAAATTTCCAAAAATTTAATTACAAAAATACATAATATACCTACTAGTCTGAAGCGAGGGACTGTATTACGCTTAGAATCTTTTTAACATTCGTAAAATTGCTAACGGGGCCCACTATAATTTGGCGGCCCGTTTAATTTCATTTATTAGTCAAGAAAGTTAGCACAAACTCAAGTTTTATATTGTTTGAAAATGTTACACTTCGCACGTCGTTAAAATTACATTCCGTTTCAACAATTCACAGAGAAGTTTTTTTTTACGATTTATGCATGAAACTTCAGATAAGAGGGTACTAAAATGCAAGAGCGAACGAAGCGAGCTCGAAAATTTTTCCCCATCAGAAAGGTAATTCATAACGTAATTTCATTTTATTGTTAAAAATACATATTTTACTTGCATTTACTACTAACGCATTGAAGGATCGGACAATCCAGAAAACACGGCAGTAAGAGCGAGCGTGGCGAGCTAGAAAATTTTAGTGACATGCGGCTGACCGAAATATTTAGATAGGGCAAGTTCGAAAAGCCGCCCCAGGGCAGCGGCTTGAAGTAAGGAAAATACACCACTGCTTGGTTGTCCTTTATTTTTGCAACATGGTCCCGATTGATGGAGCTCGTGGCTTAATAAGAACTACCACTTGGGTCGATCTTTAGGTAAAGCTGTGCTTGCCTAGGTCGGTCTGTGGGTGGGTGACCGCCCGACATACCGAGTTTCCTCCGTGCCTCGGAAAGCACGTTAAGCTGTTGGTCCCGGCTGCCATATATAGATCTTTGGCAGTCGTTACAGGTAGTCAGTGACCTGAAATTCTGACATCCAGTCTTACCAAAGAGTATCGTATTACCTAGTATTAACTGGGTTGTGGAGGTCAGATAGGCAGTCGCTCCATGTAAAATACAGGTATTCAGCTGCATCCGGTTAGACTGGAAGCCGACCCTAACATAGTTGGGAAAAGGCTAGGCAGATGATGGTCCCGATTACAATAATCATTATACTATTATCTGATAACCTTGACCTGACACTGCCTGGCTTCGCTCTCTGCGGCCCCCTGAAATGTGCCGAAGGGGCCCAGGGCCTCCCCGGCCCTCACGACGCTACGCTAGTGACTCTTCGTATTTAGTTTTATGAATGCAGCTGTAAAAGTTCAGCAATTCCCCTTAATTGAATTTGGTGCAAAAATCTTGATTATTTTGATTGACTCTGGAGCATTTTCAGCTAAAATGGTGAAAGAATTGCTAATTATGTCGAATAGAGGTTTAAGTTTCTGAAACTCAGAAAATGGTTCACGAAAACTTTGTAGCAAAATATCCAACTTTTCGACAAAGCTAAGATTAACGATTTTTTCAGTTTTTTTTCTTGTAATTTGGAAAATCTCGGATAATAAAAATCTAAAAAGACCCAGCTTGCACTGGAAAGAAGGATGAAACATGAGTGTAGGTATAGCTGAGATAGCAGTTTATGTTTGCCTTGAAGCCGTGCATTCAAAACATTCAAATGATCTGTTAGGCCTTCTAAAAACGCAAAATCACATAACCAATCAGGATTTTTGAGTTGCACGAACATTTCCGAGTACGCATCATGCACCTGCACAGTGAGCCCACTTAGTAACGCGCGTGATTCAAATTATGTGCCTAATATTATTTGTAAACCTCAGCCATATTTTCCTTCAAATGTCGTGTGGAGTTGCTGGACTTCCATCGACCGCGTCCCCAGGTGGTGGATAGGGGAATGCCCCCCAGATATGGGAGGTACTAGGGAAATCAAATACCTAGCGCGAACCAAAACCAGCAGGCATGGTCATGCCTTAGTCTTCAAGATGTGGCCTAAGGGATCTCACCCCGACAGAAAAGACAAAGCTGTGGATCAGCGACAATATATGAAATGGCGGAATTTAAAACATATCTACCCCAGGAGGGTACCACAAATCGTGGAGAATCCCTCCCTGAACCCGGCTCCCCTGAGCCGAGTTCAGGCTGCCCCTCGGATTCTGGGGGGGGCACATTTCGCTCTAAAAATTTAATACTGAAAACGAATAACTCGAAACCTAATCTCACGCAGCAGGTCTTCCATAAAGGACTCTTCAAAAATAGACCTAGATCTAACTCCTACAGTGGTATTCCGTCGGAAATATCTGTAACTAACGCGCAATCCCTAGAAACTCTCGATAAGGAATACGATCATAAAAACGACGAAAACGACACACAAAACTGGCAAGAAGTAAACAGTCGTAAGAGACCGCGAAGTAGCCCTAATATGACGACACGATCCCAGAAACAAACCAAACTAAGTTATTGGCTGGCAGCACCGGTACCAACATCAAATATGTTTGCGGATCTGGAAACTAATGAAAAAGAGCCAAAAACTACAGACCAAGTAACGCGTCAAGTAGTAAAACCTCCACCTTTCTTTGTTGATAAGGTCAGTAATATCCAGCCCCTATCAAAAATGCTAGAAGAAGTGGCACCTGACGACTACGAAATCAAAATTTTGCAAGGTGAAAAAGTCAAAATTCAGGCTAAGACCTCCGAGTCATATTCGACTATTTATAAAGAACTCAAAAGTAGAAACACTGAATTTTACACATACCAACCTAAAAGGGAGAAAAACTTTAGAGTAGTACTTAAACGCATGCATCCCTCAACCGGCACTGAAGAAATAAAACAAGCCTTAGAGGAGTTACACCATAAACCAAACAACATTTGGAATGTTAAAAACAGCAGAACAAAAAAACCTCTTCCTATGTTTTTCATAGACTTGCAACCAAGTCCTAACAATAAGGACATTTACAGCATCAGGTCACTCCTTAACTGCCAAATAGAAATTGAACCTCCAAGACCTAAACGTTCAATTCCTCAATGTTCCAACTGCCAACAATATGGTCATACGCAGAAATACTGCCACAGACAACCCAGTTGTGTGAAATGTGCTGGACCCCACCATACGGCACACTGCCCGAGAAAAGAACGTTCAGACAAAGTAAAATGTATTCTCTGTGAAGGTAACCATCCTGCAAATTATAAGGGTTGCATTGTCTACAAAGAGCTGCAAAAAATAAAATATCCGAGATCAACATCCAATAACCGAAAGCCTAAAAACCCAGAAAATGTAACCAAAATAAGCCAAAGCAACGTCGAAAATAACTCAGGCAAGTCATATGCCGCAGCTGCAAAAAATGGTCAAAACCAAGAAACAATTAAAGATAACACAACTGAACAACACATGGTGGAAATTTTGCGTACCTTCAACAGCTCCATACAAACTCTCATGAACCAAATGCTAACAATGACTCAGATGTTAGCTGAACTCATGTCGAAGCTGTCCAATTCGCATCCATAAAACTATGCGTGTGGAATGCCAATGGCCTGTCAAACCACTCTAATGAGTTAAAGATTTTCTTAAAAATAAACAAAGTGGACATTATGCTGATTTCTGAAACTCACTTTACGTCTAAGAGCTTCTTCAAAATACCCAACTACACATTATACCATACGATGCATCCTGATGGTAGAGCACACGGTGGATCAGCCATTCTTATTAGATCTAACATAAAACATCATCAGGCACAACCATACCAAAAGGACTACATCCAAGCCACGAGTGTTGTTGTGTATGACTGGATAAGTAAGATCACAGTATCGTCACTTTACTGTCCACCAAGACACACTGTAAAGAAGGAACAGTTCGATGACTACTTCAAATGTCTTGGCAATCGTTTCATAGCGGGAGGTGACTATAATGCCAAACATACATTTTGGGGCTCCAGGCTTACTCTTCCTAGAGGCCGCGAACTTTTTAAGAGCGTACAGGCAGGAACTATGAACGTAATCTCAACAGGACAACCTACATACTGGCCGTCTGACCCAGCAAAGATACCAGACATTATTGACTTTTGCATCACCAAAGGTGTATCAAAGGATAACATATCTTGCTGTAGTTGCTGGGAGCTATCATCGGATCACTCTCCTATTCTGGTGGAAATTGGAGTGAAAGTTAGAGAGACAACTAAAAAGTGTACATTGCACAGTAATAAAACCAACTGGGACATGTTTCGTATTCTGGTAGACGAGGCTTTTAGCGCAGAAATCGCACTTGAAACGGAAAATGACATTATGAATGCGGTTGAATTTTTCACCACTAGTATCCAGAGTGCGGTTTGGGATTCAACTCCAATAGTCCAACAACATAGACCAACTGGGCAATGTATACCTCCGAGTATCCTGAATGAGATTGGAGCAAAAAGAGATCTTCGCAAACTGTGGCAGCAAAACAGGTGCCCTGATACAAAAAAATTATTGAACCATAAAATAAAAAAACTTAAACAAATCCTTGATCAAGATCGAAACGCTACTTTTCAGGCATATCTCAAGGATCTTGATGCCACCTCAGCTACTGACTACTCCTTGTGGAAAGCAACAAGAAACATCAAACGACCTACAACAATTTCCCCGCCATTGAGAAAAGCGGACAATTGTTGGGCACGTAGTGACCAAGAGAAAGCTTACACGTTTGCTGAGCATCTATCAAATGTTTTCCAACCTCATCCCTATGAGGGCCCAGCAGACCACGAGAAGAAAGTAACCGAATATCTGAAAGAAATAGAAACAGAGGACACTACGTCAATGAAATTTACAACGAAAGAGGTCAGAAGAGTAATACAAAAGGCAAAATCAAAGAAATCCCCAGGATATGACCTCATTACAAATAAAACTCTGCAAGAGCTACCTGACTCTGGAATAACAATGATTACAGCAATTTATAACGCCATAGTTAGACTCCAATTTATTCCACCGCAATGGAAAACTGCACAAATAATTATGTTAATAAAACCAGATAAAAAGCCTGAAGATCCAAAATCATATCGACCAATAAGCCTGTTACCTATACCATCAAAGATACTCGAAATATTAATACTACAACGTATTATGCCATTAGTGGAACAGCATGAACTGATACCCGACCACCAATTTGGATTTCGTCAAAGACACGCGACTGTAGACCAAGTGCACAGGTTAATAGGCGAAATAGACAAGTCTTTTGAATCTAAAAGGTATTGCGCGAGTGTCTTTCTTGATATATCGCAGGCCTTCGACAGAGTATGGCATGAAGGATTATTATTTAAAATAAAATCGTTTTTTCCCAACAACATTTATAAGATCCTCAAATCCTTCTTAGAGAATCGATATTTCTTGGTAAATCACGGAGAGGCTTTCTCGGGTCTTTGTAATATTAATGCGGGAGTTCCCCAGGGTAGCGTCCTGGGTCCGCTACTCTATCTGATTTACACGTCTGACCTACCAACATCAGACTGTGTAACAACTGGAACCTTCGCCGACGACACCGCAATTTTGTCCTCTCACGAGGATCCAACAGAGGCGTCAAAAATCCTACAAAAAGGAATAAATGATATTTCAACATGGCTCAAGAAATGGCGAATCAAGGCTAATGAAACGAAGTCAATAAATGTCAACTTCACCTTAAAAAAGGGTATATGCCCACCAGTAACGCTTAATAACGTCGAAATTCCACGAGCAGATCATGTTAGATACTTGGGTTTACACCTGGACAAGCGACTTACATGGCATAAGCACATCTTTACCAAGCGCAAACAGCTGGGACTGCAAATACGGAAGTACTATTGGTTAATTGGTCGCCGTTCGCAACTATCAATGAACAACAAACTCCTTTTGTACAATGTTATGCTTAAACCAATCTGGACTTATGGTATCCAATTGTGGGGGACCGCCTCTCATTCCAACATTGAAATCGTGCAGAGATTCCAGAATAAAATGCTACGAATGGTAACCGACGCTCCATGGTACGTGACAAACGAACAGCTGCATCACGACCTTCAAGTATATACTGTCAAACAAGAAATTCTGCGTCATACGAAAACCTACAAAGAAAGGATCATAAACCACCCAAATCGCTTAGCGAAAGTCTTGATGGATGAAACTCGCGCAACTCGTCGACTTAAACGGAAAATGCCCCAAGACATACTTAAACAATAAAGTAAAGTAGGATGTGACCCTAGTCGCATTCCGAGCATGTCATGACAAGTCCCGACCTACCAACTACTTAATGTCCCCCAGTATGTGACAGATCGTAGTGAATAAAAAGACAAAAAAAAAAAAAAAAAAAAAAAAAATGTACGAGGGAATATTTTTGCTGGCGGGCCGCAGACATACTGTCGGCGGGCCGCATGCGGCCCGCGGACCGCGGTCTGTGCAGCCCTGTGCTAGTGGATGCTTGAATAATAAACGGGTCATGGAGGTAATTTAAGTAAAGTTAAAACCTGAAAAACTAGTATTTACAAAAACAGCTGTGAAAAATTTGGAAATTTGACCCCCAATATCTCCGTAACTAAGAGGTTCCCAGGTATGGTCTAGAACAAAAAAAATATCGCAGTGGTGGGGAGAACAAGTGCCCTTCGTTTGCGTTAAGGGTACTTTTACACCCTATATTTTTGCGTAGGGGTACTTAGATTGATATACAGAATGCTTGGTTGACGGGTGTGTGATGGGTTGATTTACAGCCTGTATAAAACTATTTTCATACGTTAGTAAAAAGCGCGATACTAAACTTACGTGATGAATTCAAAGATTTGCTCTAAAGAGAGACAAATTGCAAACTGCTATTGATTGCAATTCGTACTAAAAAATCTTTACATTTTTTAATCATATTAATTTTATTTATTGATCAAAATGTTTACATGAAAAAAGTGTTTTCGGCCATTAATATTTTAACCTCTGCTAATAAATTTATAACTGTCCGTTGATCCAGCTGATGAAGGAGGTGACCCTGGCGAAAGCGGCAGGGGAACCAACCTGGCAACCGCGGGCAGATCCGAAGGAAGTTATACCGATCTGTTGGAAAATTAAAATGAATAAAACAAGTAGTTAAACGTAAAATAAACAAAATATTAAGTTTACGAAACGTGTAAAACAGCCATTAAGAGGAATTATCATGAGATTTATTTAAAATACACTTACCAATAGAGGTCTGTTGTTCCTGTTGACAGTGAGGGGACCACCGGAGTCACCCTGGCACGTGCTCCTGCCACCAGCACCGCTTGTGCAAATGTTGGAATCTTGGATGAAGAGAGGGAAGGAATTTCTGCATACAGCGTTCGTGATCACAGGCAGAGTAACATGGCTCAGGCCCTGGTTGTTCGAGATGCTACCACCTGCAAAGTCAAACGTTTTATACGAGGTTAAGAAATCCATGTTAAAGCTATAAACTCAAAAAAGTCGAAAAGGACTTCTTACCATCACTGGTAAGACCGAAGCCAGATGCGATGGCGTTTTCACCGGCGTAGTTCTCGTTGCCGCTGGCCAAAGCGATGAGGGCTATTAAGTCTGTTGACACATGGATTATGTTAATAATAAGTAACTGGATGACCGAGGAGCTTAGCTCGGTTTTTTTTATTGGTAAATCGTTTTGAGAAGTGTAATCTAGCTTGATCGATTTAACACCCCCAAAACACCCTGCATACTAAATTTCATAAAATCGTTGGAGCCGTTTCCGAGGTGCAGATTATATAGGGTGCAAAAGTACCCTTAACGCAAACGAAAGGAATTTGTTCTCCCCACCACTGGGATATTTTTTTTGTTTTAGACCATACCTGGGAACCTCCTAGTTACGGAGATATTGGGGGTCAAAGTTCCAAATTTTTCACAGTTGTTTTTTTTAAAACTAGTTTTTCAAATCATAACTTTACTTAAATTACTTCAATGACACGTTTACTATTCAAAGCATCCACTAGCACAATGTTTTAAGAGTGCTACTTTGGATTTACCGTAAAATGTGATTTTTGACCCCCAAAAAAAAAGTAATTTCCCAGCAATTTTTTTTGCGTAGCGTTACTTAGTTTGATGTACAGGATGCTTGGTTGACGGCTGTGTGATGGGTTGATTTACACCCTTTATATATACACTAGCGGACCTGGCAGACGTCGTCCTGCCCGGACTGCAGCGTCACCTACCGGCTCCAATTGTAAATCTAAACCATTCCCGACTCCACTTGATCACACACAAAAATTTTCATCAAAATCAGTCTAGCCGTTTAGGAGGAGTTCAGTGACATACACACGTACAGTAGAATTATATATATAAAGAAGATATGTAAAAAATGTAATTGGTCGTTTGCTAGTTGCTCGTCAGAAGGCTGGATTACAGTACTAATATATACAGCATGCTACAAATGAGCATACTACCTAGTAGCTAACAAGCATGCTTTTATAGCATGAGTATTCCAAGCTTTATGGATAGTTTAGAGCTGGACAGAGTGCTGACGTTGACGTTGTCTGTTGGCACAAAGATTAAATGTTTCTTAGTAGAAATGACAACGGTTGTGTTTTAGTTTCGAAAAATGCTGTAGCTACTCGTATCTGCGTATATTATCCTGTAGGGCCAATTATTAGCAAAAATAGGTTTGTTATTTACTCACTGCTAAGGCCAACGTTAGAGTTCAATCTGATCATGGCAACGTCGTTGCGGATCAAACTTGGGTTCCAGCTTCCGTGCATAACAACGTTGTTGCTAATCACCCTGGTACCACCAGAGAATAAACGGTTTGAGCCAAGGACAACGGTAAAGCTGCTGGCCTGGTTTATACCATCAAACCAGCAGTGAGCAGCGGTAATGACGCGGTTAGCTCTGACTAGGGAGCCTCCGCACACACCTTGACCGCCACTGAACAGAGCGAGAAGACCGGCCTAGAAAGAAATATCGAAATTAATTAGATGAAGTCTAAAACAAGACATTAATGTCCATTTTAAACTGATGAATTACCTGGTGAGGGAACTGTCCGACATTTGAGGCGGAACCACCGACAATTCTGGATTGGATGTCTTCCTGCTCCTCAGCTTGACGGATTCTCTCGGCAGCCGCGACACCGATCTTAGACAGGTAACCGTAAGCGGTGATGTCTTCTAGATCGATGACATCCTCAAGGTTGATGTGTTTAGCGGACGCGACCGCCGTCAGAGCCAATAATGCCAATGCCAAGAACTTCATTTTGCCGGAATTGATCATGAAACTTTCAGCTAAGCGTATTTATAGGTACTGGATTTTAAGATAAATTAAGATAATGCGCAATTAGTGCGATAATGTTTGGAGTTATCAATTCAAATTGATAAAACAAAAATCTGTTAAATCAGGCAATGTCATTTAAACAGTCCTAGTTTCTACATTTTACAAATGAAAAGAGGTGTAAGGCTGGGAGATTCTATTTCTAGCCGTCTAGTCCGTCCATCTTATGACGACGACGATGTGTTCCACGCGCGCAAGGGCCGACGCTCGTCGGGGCTGCGGGTTGTTCGAAAGACATACCGCAGCTTCGGCACAAGCGCTAAGAAGGAACATGGGTATAGTTTTTAGTCACTAGAAATCTGACACTCCCTTCCGCTCTGCCCAAGATCGGGATATTTGATGATTTCCTACTGATAACCTTACATCGACTTTTGTTTCACAAACGTTTGTTTGTTCTATGTAACGTTACTTCGAAAATATTTAGCCAAAACAATAATGCCTTCTTTTTGGCTTGGCGTTTTTTTTTTGAAGCTTTGGTAATAATAACTGCCACTCACTGGGTCGATCTTTAGGTTAAGCCACGCTTGTCTAGCTTGGTCTGTGGATGGGTGACCACCCGTTACATTCCGAGTTTCCTCCGTGCCTCGGATAGCACGTTATGCTGTTGGTCCCGGCTGTAATATATTATAGATCTTATGCTTCAAAAAAAAAACGACAAGCCAATAAGAAGGTATTATTGTGTTAACTAAAATTTTTCGAAGTAACGTTACATAGAACAAACAAACGTTGGTGAAACAAAAGTCGATGTAAGGTTTTCGGTGTAAAGAAACATCGAATAAAAAAGGCGTAAACCAAACATAACGTTGCAGTATCAAGACTTCGATGTATAGTTTTAGGTGAAACAATTTTCGCAGAAAAGTATTTCGAAGTTGCTGCCCACGAGTGCCATACGCTCGAAAATATAAACAAACACATAAAAAAGACTGAATGACTGGAGAACGCAGTGAGTCATACCGCGATCCTGGAACTTGTTACAGCATCGACATATCAGGAGCTCACAATAATAAGAAATCGCGGAAGGTATATAAGTTCAGATATGTTATAGGTACAGTTTACGTAATTATGTTGAATACTTTATTTTTATTGCAATACCTAGATCTTTATGTTTCAATGTTGTTGTTTATGCTTTCAATTTGCGGACTATTCTTGCATTTATTTCATTATTTGTTTGATCTACATACACCAACGGTACTTTACTGCGGTTTGTTGATCCTATCGTGGTATTTGGTCACTATAGTCTTGTATCATTACTTCGAGGTTCTTTGAACCTTCCCCAAAATAAGACTGAGGCTGTACCTTAGGTGTCTAATGAGAAAGTCAAATTCAAAGTTAAAGCATTTATTTCAATTAAACCATTACAGGTACTTTTGAATGTCAGAAGAACAATTCATAAAACTAAACTACGAGTGCAATACGTCATCACGAAAGCCACCACGCCGAACCACACGCCGCCGAATGCCCGCAACAACGAACACTGCAAGCACGAAAGCACGCAGCGACGCACACCGCAACAACGAATGTACGAGACTCCAAATCACGGAACAACGAATGCACGCCGCAACGCGCAACCGCCACCCCGCGACCCGGAGCCCCGCGCGCGCACCCACCGCCACGGCACGAGCCGCCGCGGACATCCGGCGACGCGCAACTCGACGCAGCAACCCCCGGGACGACGTATTGCACTCCTAAGCTACAGTCACAGTCACAAGGCATAATAACTTGTGAAAGTACTGTAATGAGATGATCAGTGATCTGTGAAAGAGAAGTATTGAAGAATAAAGACAAGAGAATGGTGATGAGGATTATAATGTCAGCAAATCTAGGGTAGTTTAATAAAAACGAAGACTTAGTAAGTACCCTACAAATATAATCTTTTTAAATATATATAACTCAAAGGTGACTGACTGACTGACTGACATAGTGATCTATCAACGCACAGCCCAAACCACTGGACGGATTGGGCTGAAATTTGGCATGTTGGTAGATGTTATGATGTAGACATCCGCTAAGAAAGGATTTTGATCAATTCTACCCCCAAGGGGATAAAATAGGGGATGAAAGTTTGTATGAAACTTTGTCAATTTTAAACCGATCGGGCTGAGACTTTGCATGCATAAAGCTACTATGACGTAGGCATCCCCTAAGAAAGGATTTTGATAAATTTTAACCCTAAGGGGATAAAATAGGGGATGAAAGTTTGTATAAATCTTCTTAGATTTTCGACTGATTGAACTGAAATTAAAGATTGGAGTTACTATGATGAAGACGTCCGCTTAAATAGGATTTTGATAAATTCAACCCCCATGGGGATAAAATAAGGGATGATGGAGGATGTAAATGTATTAGTTTGAACCTATCAGTACCTAATGGAACGAATAAATTAGGACGAACAAAATAATTTTTAGTTCTAAATGTTGACAATAGATGGCGTTAGTAGTATTTTTAAAAAATAATGAAAAGTATTTATTAGACTCACACGGGACAAAACAAATAACAGATGGTTGAATTAACAATAAAACAAAAGTATATAAAAAATATATACTTTTGTTTCAACTGCCTCCGTGGTCGAGTGGGATACCGTGGCTCCGGACACAAAGGACTCATAACGAACATTGGTGGGTTTTAGTTAGTAGAAGTCTGATAATGCCTTCCGCTCCACCTAGAGCGGGAGGAGTCATTTGATGATTTCTCACCCTCTAAAAAGTCTATTGATGATTTCCTTAAAAATAAAAGGCGCTAACATGTTTGTATGAAAGTTATGATTTTTTTTTATACTATCGACCTGAAATTTAGTAAGTCTAGAGTTTCTGAGACTACCTGAAAATTGGTAGAGAGAAAGAGTTTACATAGTTAAGACATGTCAGGTAGCAACAGATTTTACGACATGGCTGGTTTAAGGGAATATAATCAAGATTGGCATTTGGCATTCGATTTGACATAGTACATCCAGAGGCAGTCCCAATATCAGAGAGTCAAAATTTCCACGCGAACGAAGTCGCGGGCAACAGCTAGTTAGTACAATAAAAACCTAAAAACATTACTATGTTTACGACTAAAACGTGCTAATTTTATTATAAGTTTTATTTTTCAATCTTAGTTATTTTGGGGCTTTTGGTCATACATACCTGACCATGTCAGCCCCATCGTAACACATAACAAATGATTACAAGAATACTTAAAATAAAACTATACTACTTTTAATTGTGAATAAACTGGTATTAGAGAATTCCTCAGCCGAAAGGGCAAAAATAACGCATATTCGTGGTGACACAGCGAGTGGAGGGGCGATGTCTTTAACGCAGCTCACGCTCAGAACGCACTCACTTTTGCTCGGGTGCTCGGATGCGACAGACGTCTATTGGGACCTGTAGTTATAGTAATGTCGGTTTCTTAATGTTTTTATAACTGTGTTGGTTTTGTGATGTGCTATTTAAAAATAAATAGTTCGAGGTTACTTTGTCGTTTCTTTAAAAAAAATTAAAGACGCTTCTGATCCATAAGATCATAAGTGGGATTCGCTTAACAATACACGCGTCTTTGATCGTTTGCCATCTATTTCGCAGTAAAGTGTTTCGTTTCAAAGTAACCTCTAACAACGTGTTAATCGAAGTGTCAGTGTTCCTAAGCGTTTTAAGGTTAACGCCCACGTGTTAGTTATATTGTGATGAGTTTACGGATCGCGAGTGCATACCTCGTGAAAATTCGTCATAATTGAGGAGCCAGTACAGAAACACGTGCTATAGGAACCTTTGCCCTTGAGGCATCGCGTGAGGCGACGCTCCGGACAGGATTGTGGGTTTACTGTCGTCTCTGATACAAGTAAGATCGAACCATTATTATATTTCGTTGGTCTAGTGTTCGCAAGCGCGACTACTGAGCATGAAGGTTCTGGGTTTGATTCCCGGGTCGGGCAAAGGGTCTGGTATTGTCTGGTTTTGTGCCCGGTCGGTGCCAATAGGCTCACCCCTATTACATCGGACTTAAACATAACTGGCGAAATGTGGGTGTACTAATAGGTACACCTCTGCCTAACTTTTCGGGGATTACAGGCGTGATGTTATGTGTGTGTTTATTTAGTCATTGGGGCGATCAAGAATGCCTCTGACGCATTGGTGGCTGTTTACATGGTGGTGCTAAGACGTGGCGTAACGATTGGGTGACCAATAACCGAACGTGGTCTAATTTTAAAACCCGAATTGCGGTCATTATGTCTGCGTGAAGTTGATATGGCCACTGTGCTATGTGACGTAATGAGTACGAAGTCAAATAAATTTACCACGTATGCAAGCTATGCCTGAAAGTCCTTGTTGCGGTTGAATATCGTCAAGGGGCTGTCGTGGGTTCGATACCGGCACGGAACAAATTGTATGACCTACAGATACTTGTTCCGGGTCTGGATATTTGTGTATGTGAGTTTAAATGTTTATGTATACACCCACGATACAAGAGGAATTCCTAGTGTGGGGTTCTACGTTGTGATTAGTTGTATACCTGATTCTCTGATTAGAGAGCCGAGGCGTTAAAAGGTTTTACTCGATGGTTTCTGTAAACCTGGCAGTTTTTGTCGCAATAGAGTTTTCAAGGTTGATTTGAGCGACTATGGTACATGACCAAGGAGAGTGGAAAATTGTGGTCAGGAGTGACCGAGTGGAACAAAATTCTGTTGTAGATTTGTTTCTTCTGGTCTCGCAGCAGTGGTTGCCAGGGCTGCGCTACAGTAACGCCATGAACGCGCATGTTATTGGCTTTGCCGAGCGTGTCGATGCAGGCTGACTGCACGCTCTACTGGCGTTGTCAAGCGCTTCACTCCAGGCTGCCAGTGCGCCTTGCTGGCGTGGTTGATCGTGGCACTCCACGGTGCCAGCGCGCCTTACTGGCGCGGTTGAGCGTGGCACTCAAGGGTGCCAGCGCGCCTTACTGACGCGGTTGAGCGTGTCACTCCACGGTGCCAGTGCGCCTTACTGGCGTGGTTGAACGTGGCACTCAAGGGTGCCAGCGCGCCCTACCGGCGCCGTTGAGCGTGGCACTCCACGGTGCCAGCGCGCCTTGCTGGCGCGGTTGTGCGTGGCACTCCACGGTGCCAACACGCCTTACTGGCGCGGTTGAGCGTGGCACTCAAGACTGCCACTACGCGAACTGGCTTCTGGCAGGACGACTACTGCTTATTTGTTGTGAGCATGCAAACGTTTGGGTGTCTGCTCTGCTCTGCTCCACGGTCATAGTGGAGGCATGTAGAACTTTTGGGCTTCACCCTCAATAACGCGATGTGTCACAAATTCTTAGTACCTAAGCATAACGTTTGGGCCTCTACTACGAATCCGTGAAATCGACAAGCAAACGTTTGGCTTCAAAGTCAAAGTCAAAGTCAAAGCATTTATTTCAATTAAACCATTACTAGGTACTTTTGAATGTCAGAAGAACAATTCATAAAACTAAACTACGAGTGCAATACGTCATCCCGAAAGCCACCACGCCGAATCACACGCCGCCGAATGCCCGCAACAACGAACACTGCGAGCACGAAAGCACGCAGCGACGCACACCGCAACAACGAATGTACGAGACTCCAAATCACGGAACAACGAATGCACGCCGCAACGCGCAACCACCGCCCCGCGACCTGGAGCCCCGCGCACCCACCGCCACGGCACGCGCCGCCGCGCGCCCCCGCACCCACAGCACTCGCCGCCGCAGACATACGGCGACGCGCAACTCGACGCAGCAACCCCCGGGACGACGTATTGCACTCCTAAGCTACAGTCACAGTCACAAGGCATAATAACTTGTGAAAGTACTGTAGTTGCCCATTCCCTAGCGTAGATCTCTATGGAGAAGAACGGGCAAGAAACTCCATGGACACTCTTTTAAATCAGAATCGTTAACGTTCTGTCGACCACAATGTATAGCAAGTGGTGGAAATTCGGATTCTATCATTGGCGATGCATTGAATCTCTTGGGTTTGAAGCTGTTTCAACTTTAAAAATCACTATTGGTGGTCTTTGTTGCTATCGCTTGAGTGCACGCTTGCGCCTGGAACACTGGCCAAAATGAACTCTAACTGAAAGTACTTCGCTTCAAACCATAGCGGTCATGTTATTTATTTGCTCGTGTACTTTCATGTGTTTGCAGATAAAGATGCCATAATCATCATTAACCTGACCATTCAGGTTGTGAGAGATGGATCCGATGCGAGTGATGGTGCCAGACGGTACTCCGGTTCTGAGATCCTTGGTGCGAGACGCTGAACGGCTCTCATTCCAACCGAGAAGGACTCCTTACGCTAAGGAGACAGAGGCCATCTGAGTTGCTTGCTGAAAATACAGCAGCGACAAGACGCGTATGTAGATGAGCGTCGTCGACAGCTGCCCGGCTGACCCGGAGGCGTGTCGAACGCAATGCCGTGTAAATTAAGCACCGCTGCTTAATTTTTTAGTTGGGGCAACATTGGCGTTGCCCCAACATTGTGGCAATTTTGTTTGTTATGTCCTCGACATTAGGCTATCGACTTGCCCCGACATTGTGGTAACTGTGTTCGTTATGGCCTCGACATTTGGCTATGTACTTGCTCCGACATTGTGGCATTTTTGTTTCTTAGCTATATAATTGCTTTTCGAAATTTGGCTATTTGGAACCCTGATACTGGTTGCCAGGTGATGTTGTGTTTGTTTCAGTAATGATTGAGGTCCGGAACTCTTTCATTGGTGATACAATTTACAAACCACTGCCTATTTTTGTGCAATTGCTAGTAATTGCATGGCAATGGGCTGTTAAAAGTTCAAACTTTCAGAATACCTCATTCAAGTTTTGGCTTTGTTATGTTTTAGATGACGAGTCTACCAATGAGGTCCAAACAAGTGAAGATCAGACGCGAAACAGCGTATATATGCAGGATGGACGAAGCGAGCGAGGATCAACATTTGGTGCCAGTGAGCCAAGCTGACGAGGTCGTTCAGCTGTGGTGACGCAGCGAGTGGAAGGGCGATGTCTTTAACCCAGCTCACGCTCAGAACGCACTCACTTTTGCTCGGGTGCTCGGATGCGACAGACGTCTATTGAGACCTGTAGCTATAGTAACGTCGGTTTCTTAATGTTTTTATAACTGTGTTGGTTTTGTGGTGTGCTATTTAAAAATAAATAGTTCGAGGGTACTTTGTCGTTTCTTAAAAAAAAATTTAATACGCTTCTGATCCATAAGACTGGTATATTCTAATAGCATCCGCACTGCAGGGATTTGATATGAGCACCCAAATCTAGCCTGTTAGTGTGTAATTCGGCCATCAAAGCGTCTCTTTCTCTTCTATTACGGACACATTCCACTAGCAAGTGATGCACATCCTCCACAGTTTCGCACTGTTCACAATTAGGGCTACTCACTTTTTTCATTAGAAAGCCAAACTTGTTAAGTGGTATGTGTCCCGTACTTAACCTATGTGCTATGTATGTTTCGACTGATTCTCACATCAGTGAACCAAGGAATTCGAGGAGGTTCGCATTGCAAAGTTTTAAACCAAATACTTGAGACCTTTTATCATGAAATCGGTTAAAAATATTCTTTCCACATATTATAGCAAATTAATTTATATTTACCTAGTAATTCTGCGTAATGAATGACACTTAACTTCAATAACTGAACCTTCTAAAACGGATTTTTTTTTGCGAGTAAAACGATGTCCTCGTTTCCCGGTAAGCCAATGTGAGATGGAACCCACTACAACCTTATCTCCCTGTTATTAAAATGGAACTCTCAAATTTGCTTTATAATGGCATAAGCTTTCGAAACACCTCTGTTAGTACCCAGAGGCGCATCGAGCTATATGCTGTAGGGCACTCTTGCCGTCTGTTAAAATAACTAATTATTGTAACCTTTATTCTTCACGTAAGTTAGAGATTCTGAGATTTTTAGTAATAATGTCATAATTGATTAATTATTATTGATTAATTTAAAGCAGCCTCTTTCACCACATCCAGTCTCATAATAAGTTGCCCCTATCCCACCAGCGCTCTTTGAACCGTTTTCAAGTTTAGTGTTACTTTCAGAATAATAATAGTACATTATGGTTTAAGTGTGTTACGTTGGTGATCACCGCCACAGTATAAATATGGACAGTAGCGAAACTAAGCCTAGTTGATGCGATAACTACCTACGCTCCATTGAAGCCATAGGGTTGTCCCTTTTATGCACGGTTGCTGAAGTCCCTAGATAACTTCTCAACATAACATTTTTATTCTGTTGTGATCAATCAATCGAATTAAAAAAAGCTAGCTTACAAATACAATCTAAATAGGTTATCTTATGGCGTCGGTTAATCTCAACAAAAGACATTTATGTAGTTTAAACACGGAAAACAGTTTAGTACACAACAACTTGTAGAACTATAGATCTTTAACTTTGTCATAACGGCGCACGCGGCTTAACCTGTTACAAGTCTTGGCGGGAGCGAGCCGCGGTTGGACGATACTCGATAACGTTTCGTGCGCTCGTTGGAGTGCGCGCTCGCTATCCACGGCTGCGGCACAGGTTGCGCGCGGGCAATGCTCATGAAAAAAAAAGGAAATCAAACAAACAAAAGTCACCGACTTCAGAAGCTGTTTTTTTTTAAATAGTTGTTTTCATTTTTCAATTTTTAGTTGTAATATCCTATACTAATAGTTACGATGCATTTAACATTCAACCAAGAAACCTAACCCTTAACCTTCAAGATTCTCTTATAATTGCTTTTAACTCCTAACCGTTGAGAAGTTGTACCTTCCACAATCAGCTCACCTAGATAACCTGAAAGAATACAACCCCATAAGATTTTATTTAAGAATTATCCTCCAACTCCTAACCGTTAAGGAGTTATTCCTTCCATCATCAGCTCATCAACATGAGGTAATGACTGCCAGATGTAAATACTTAAATAGCATTAGAAAAAATACGAAACACGTAATACGTGCCTATAAAATTTGATGGTTGCCCTCGATTTCGTTAAGATTCCATCATCAGATCCAGACATGGTAACAGTGGGACCATCTCGGGAGTATACTTTTTCGATTAATTTTTTTTTTTTCAATTCGGTTCATAATTGAGGGAGTTATGCGGAAACAAATATGATACAAAAACAAAACCAAACCGACGAATTCAGAACCTCCCTCTTTTTGGAAGTCGATTAAAAATACTTTCTTCTGCTGATGAAGCCGAGTTGACACAGCCGTATACCGCGCAATACGTTCGTTGCATTTAAAAAAATATCGGGAGATATGAACTTATACGTGACCAACTGACCACTCGTCTCGGCGCGGCACGCACAACTGAGCGCACTGCGAAGACTTGCTAAGTGCCCCGTCGATGCGCATGTTTGTGTGAGTGTGCGGTTTCGAGCGTTTGTAGGTAGTTTCCGTACTGTCCATATTTATATTGTGTCACCGCTGAGGCACGATTGAGACCCGAGCCGTTGGGTGAGGGTCTTAAGAGAGTCGAGGACGGTAATCATCAATACACACGTGTATCATAGGACGTTTTTCAACACACTTGTGAAGAAAATAACACAAAAAATCAATTTCAACAGTAAACATGAGTTATGAAAAAAATTTCGCCATGGCGGGAAAAAATAATCAGTTTTCCTGCGCGCACATCTAACAATGGCGATCGGCTATAGACTAAAAGAATGAGGTTTCTCAAAATGGGGAATTCAAAGTTTTTTTTATTACAGAGAAAACAAAAGTTTTATTTATTAAAAACGTTGAAAGTTGAAATTATCTATTTAAATCCGAAGTTGCATGAAATGAGCTAGGAATAGGTACATTAATTTATTTGTAGTATTGAACACAATATTTTAGTATCGAAACTTTTTTAAGAACAAAGCAACTCAACCAAAAAAATTTAAAAAAAACCTATAACTCACTTGTGCTGTGAATAATGGTAATGAAAAATTCACAGTTTGATTACAGGTATCATTATATGCCTAATTGCGGTGGAATTAGAGCCACTTTATGAGTAAGTGTGTTGAAAAAGTTTTTGTGAAAAATGAGATTTGGTTAAACTCTAAGACGTGCACAATGAACCAGGGTATTTTTCACATTGAACCACCTTGTTTCACATTGAACCACCTTATTTAGTATAGGTACATTAATGATCAACTTTTTAGCAAATGACTTATTAAAAAGTGTTTATTGTGAGCTTAATAATCTTTATTACAATTTATTTATTTATTTAAACTTCATGTACAAAAGTGGTGCGTATAGGCGGACTTAATACCACAAGGCATTCTCTACCAGTCAACCTTGCCAATTATCAATCTTAAAGTCTTAAAAATCACAAGAAATGTACTCTCATAATAATATGTTCTACTATATGAATTAGTATTGCCCAAAATCGGTCGTGGTTTTGCGGTCTTGGCCTTGTTCTTGCATTTTTGCAAGACCAAGACCAAGACTGAACCCTGCAAGATTTGAGCAAGAACAAGACTAAGCCTGCAAGACTCTTGCGTCTCGCAGTTAAGTCAAACTGAGATTTGGGCGTTATTAAGTAGGGATTTGGTTTCAGTCCTGATTTTGATAGACGGTCCCCAGTATCAAAACCGTATCGTCATAACACTAAAAGGTATTGTATTGATTATTATATTTCGACTATTTATTAAGTTGGTAGCGTGTTACTCACAAATATGTTCCCATGTGATAAAAATGTACCTAGCATAACTTTCTGACAAAGTTCATTTCCTATTATTAGTTGATCAACGTTGTATATTGTTAAGGTGGAATAGGTGGATGCTCCAGGGTTGCCCGCAAAATTTTCTTACGTTTTTTCAAGGTCAAACCCATAGCACCGGTTGCCATGGTTACGAATAAGACGGTGTTCTTTATTAAATAGGAAACAAATAAGTTTTGGTTTCAAAGATAATAGAGATCAGGATAACAATTAAGTTTACTTTTATTTGCATAACTATTTGATTAAAACAAAACAGTTTTTTTTTATTTAGAGCCCACGCTTCATAGTACATTTTAAAATTGTATATGTCGCCGCGAGAGTGTATCTGCTGGGATCATTAGTGAATCTAATTAATAACCAGCTTACCTTGGCTTAGTTTTTCTTATAATAATTGATGACCCTGCCATCTCTGAGATATTTGTACAATTATTACGAGGAATATTGAAAGACAGGAGCGACAGTGCCATCTGTTAGCTTATGTGTTAACTACTACAGAGATCGTTTGTAATTGAATGGTCCACAGCTCGAATAATGATTTATTAAACAGAGGTCTTTAACTAGAACTATAGTTAAAATTAAGATAAGCTAATTGATTATGAATGTTGGGATTTTAATGATTGCTCACTTGAAATTAGGCTGTATAAGAGACGTCATTGCACATTGATGTGAAGATGGCGGCGAATACGATTTTAATGGTCAATAACGCAATTTTTAATCTGAAACTACGACTAAATCAATTTCTTTATGTAATTATAAACTAAAAAGTCATAAGATCATTTTGTAGAGCAATTTATTAGTAGAAAACCCGTTCTCTGTATTAAATCAGTAACACAACTAATAGTGTTTTTAAAGTAGTTTTAATCAGATTAACTTTCCCATCTTAGTTTAATTACCATCTAAGTATGATAACTATTTAAAAACAATTGATTACCATATTTTAATTACTAATTTAAACATTTAGTCAGACTACTTTGAGGGCCTAGTAGTCATGGACCATACAATTAAAGCGTGTGGGCCTGGATTCAATTCCCAAGTCTAGCAAAGTGTCGTTGAGTTTTTCCATCAGGAATTTCTCAGTAGCAATCCAGACAATAATATTAATGGCAAACAGTCTTGCCCTTTAACAAGAGGCTTAAGCATTACTGGCAAAGCGATGATGTACACCTCTGCCTAACCCTTCTGGGATAGCAGGTGTGATGTTTACATAACATCTTTTCTTGTTCTATTATTTACCTGCATGACTTTTTACATTCCAGGTTCGAGGCAATTATCTTATCAAAGAGGAAATGATAGTGAAGCAAATTCACTACAAATACAAACAACATCAAGTACTACAGCCTGGTGAACAAATGACCGTGTCGCCAGCTATGAAGCTAATAAATGAGAAACAGCATGAGGACAGTAAACCCGGAATGACTGTTTCAGTGTTTACCATAAGTTAACATAAAAGGTGAGAAGTTTTCAAACTACTTCAAACACTTCACCACTGATACGAATAGTGCTACATCAAAAGGCTCAATACAATCGCCAAGTCAAGCTACCTACCTACATGATGCTCATGTGTGTTGAGTATCAGGTATTCCATTTTCATTATTTTAATGTTTTAGCAATCCTGCCAGTTGTAAACAACAACTATTAACAAAAACAAAGTATTAGTACTAACAGTAACTAATGAAGTATAAAATAATAATACTCACAAAAAGCTAATGGTATCCGTGGAGGAAACAACTAGCTCAATAAGTAATACTCACAATGAATCACACAAATAATCTATCAGTAGCCGTGGAGGCAACTGGTAAAGAACCAACACTACAAATTATCTATCAACAGCCGTGTAGGCACTTGATAATGAACCCACACAACAAATGATCTATCAGCAGCCGTGGGGAGAACTGATAAAATAATATAAGATTTTAAACTGACATGGTCACTAGCACTATTATTATCCCGTTTTCAGTATAAATAATAGTGATAAAATAATACTCTCATGTTATCCTGCTGGGTCCACGGCGTATTAAACGCCCAGAGCCTGGTTCCTTATATCCTGTCAAATCAAAGACTTCGTGCCTGTCACGGAGCAATGTTCCTAAACTCTTTATCCTTTAATCCTGTCAAATCAAAGACTTTGTGTCTATCACAGAGCGACGTTCTTGATCCTACCTTTTTATCCTGTCAAATCCAAGACTTTGTGTCTATCACAGAGCATTACCTTCCCGTGAGAATGAACAAATAAAAACATACTACTCACACATTTACCAAAAACAAATCACAATGTCTAGAGCTATCAATAATTTTATTTAAAACGAATCTAGTAGACAGTAAACCTATTATACAAGGTTGCAAAGTCAATTCATAGTAAGCAACAATATTATCTGTTTGCTGAAAAAGCAAACAGCTGATCAAACAATATCTGAAATCAATAAAATCAATGTTGTTCGATAATTTTGTCAAAAATATTCTATTTAGCTAGTAGCTGTTCAAACAATATCAAAAAGCTCAATTCAATTAATGTTGTTGAATAATTTACCTAATCAAACAATATTCTATTCAGCTAGTAGCTGATCAAACAATATCATTAAATTCAATTAATGTTGTTGAATAATTTTGCCAACAATATTCTATTTCTCTAGTAGCTAATCAAACTATGTTCTATTCAGCTAGTAGCTGATCAAACAATATCAAATAATTCAATTAATGTTGTTGAATAATTTTGCCAACAATATTCTATTTAGCTAATAATATTCTATTCAGCTAGAAGCTGATCAAACAATATCAATAAACTCAATTCAATTAATGTAATTGAATCATTCAGGCAATAATTGCTTATTAAGCTAACAGCTTAGCATCCATTAACCATGTCTGTAACTGTGCATGTGTGTCTAGCAAGGTGATACAAAAATGCATTGAATGTCAGATATATTACAAGGTTTCTATGTTGAATGAACCTTCCTGTTACTAAAGCCTACAATTGAATTAACATTGTAGGATAATAAAAGCAACAATACTCTGCCGACAACATTTATCTCCACTATTTCAGATAACAACCACGAGACTACACATACGACAACGGACGGACGAGCGGACGGCAACGGCAAGTGCAGAGCGCGCACCGCCGATCAGAATGGCCGTGTCGCCGCGAGAGTGTCTATCTGCTGGGATCATTAGTCAATCTAATTAATAACCAGCTTATAATAATACCTTGGCTTAGTTTTTCTTATAATAATTGATGACCCTGCCATCTCTGACATATTTTTACAATTATTACGAGGGTCGATATTGAAAGACAGGAGCGACAGTGCCATCTGTTAGCTTATGTGTTAACTACTACAGAGATGGTTTGTAATTGATTGGTCCACAGCTCGAATAATGATTTATTAAACAGAGGTCTTTAACTAGAACTATAGTTAAAATTAAGATAAGCTAATTGATTATGAATATTGGTATTTTAATGATTGCTCACTTGAAATTAGGCTGTATAAGAGATGTCATTGCACATTTATATGAAGACTAGCTGTGCCCGCGACTTCGTTCGCGTGCTTGTCAGAAACTAAAATGCGTCGCTTAGATAAAAGTACATTAAGACCCAAGTTCACCAACAGATGTTTAAATTTTTAACCGATGTTTAAACCTTAAACGGCTGTTTAACAATATTTTGTTGTTCACCAAGCATTAACCATTGATTACGACTGTTAAACGCCTGTTTTACTTAAACAAAGTATCGGACATAGTTTAACCATCGGTTAGTTGCTCCCCAACGTTATTCATTCGTTTTGAAGAAATAAAAATAAAAAACGCAAGACGCTTTGCACTACATTTTTGAAGAAAATAATGTGTTAGATGATTTCAAAGCTATTGAACGAATTTTACGCCCACCCCGTTTGATTTAAACACGGCGCAATTAGATTTCGTTTAAATACAAACATAGTGCCTTGGAATTGCGTTTAATATTCTCCCAGCAAGTCTTCAAACTTTCGTACGTCCACAGTATGTACTGTGAGCGTTAAATTCTTGAGTCAGACGCTTCCCACCCTTGACTTTTTTGGCATTCATTGTAGCGTCTGATTTTTTATTTTCTAAGGTACTTTTATTTTGCTAAAACGTGGGTGGTTTTTAGTTAGTAGAAGTCTGACACTTTCTTCCGCTCCGCCCAGAGCGGGATGAGTCATTTGATAATTTACGAACCACAAAAAAAGGGGGGATTAGAGGCTGTTTCGAGAGGTACCTGTACCGAATCTGGGACATCGAATCTGAAATGGAACGCCGTCACCTCCTTCTGCGAAGCCGTAATGCTAGCGAAAGAGGTGGCGGAACGTAAGAGGGACACAACCCCTCTTCCCAGCCGCCGCGGGAGACGTGACCACGTGATGGCTTCCGGCCACCGTAGGCGCGGGCCTGTGAACGGTGAGTAACGGGCTAGTTAATCGTTCGTCCGTCCTATGACGATGGAGGCGCATTCGTGTTCCATCCACGCGCGTCTCAAAGGGATGTCAGCAACATTGAAGGGGGTCCCAAGGACCGACGCCCGTCGGGGCTGCGGGTTGTTCGAAAGAAATACCGCGGCCTCGACACATAGGGCTAACAACACACCACATATATATAAAGACATGTTTGGCGCAGTGGCTGGACGATTAACAGTAGCACTGCGTGTCGCAGGTTCGATTCCCACACGGTACAAAAAAAATATGTCGTGGGTTTTATCTAATTTTAATTTAGTTTAAAAAAAATAGTATTTTTATACTGTATAATTGGTAAATCTTTATTTGTTGACTATTCACGAAACATATGTTTATTTAATAACACCGCGGTTCAGAAAATGACATCAAATGAATAACGCCATCTGTCGAAGACGAAGATAAATGCTAAAAATGAGCGATCAAACACACTATAGGGTCATTTAGACTAATACCTACGTACCTTTTGCTATCGCAACTTATTTAAAGTTATCTTGTGAAGCCATTTATTAATAAGTACCATATTCGTTCAATAGATGTCGTTGCTTGTCTCATTCTTGACCATAATGATAAGTTCTTCTTGAAAACTATAAATGCATATATCTTTTGATAGAGAGCACCGATTACGATGAAACAAAGACTAAGTAATAGCCCAAGTTACGCACAACATTTATGTATAAAAGTTACCTACATTCGTTTCGTAAATTTGAAGTGATGCTTAGTCATCGAAACAGACAAACATACAAAAATTCCAAAAATGCTGGAAATGTGTTCTGTTGGTTATACTTTAGACAATTTTTTTTTAAATATTTTCAAAGTACAAAAAAAAAAAATCTACAGATTTATTATATGTACTAGCTGTGCCCGCGACTTCGTTCGCGTGCTTGTCGGAAACTAAAATGCGTCGCTTAGATAAAAGTACATTTAATCATTCCCCTGCTTTAACTTACTGACGCTGTAGAAAATAAGAAGAGAGTAATGCAAAGTACTGACTATGTCTCATACTAAAGTTTAGATGGATGGGTGTTTGTTAATCGTCAGAACGGCCGAACGGATCTTGAAGAAATTTGAAACAGGTACATTATAGTCGACAGGCAGACAGATTGTCGTTGGCGCGTTCGTGTCCCACGCGCGCCTCAAAGATATGTCAGCAACAATTAAGGGGCCCCAAAGGGACGTCTGCCGGGGCTGAGGGTTGTCCGCAAGAGATACCATGGCCCCGAAACACAAAGGGCTAAGAAGGAACGTGGGTGGTTTTTAGTCAGTAGAAGTCTGACACTTTCTTCCGCTCCGCCCAGAGCGGGATGAGTCATTTGATAATTTACGAACCACAAAAAAAAGGGGGGGATTAGAGGGTGTTTCGAGAGGGTACCTGTACCGAATCTGGGACATCAAATCTGAAATGGCCGCCACCTCCTTCTGCGAAACAGTAATGCTAGCGAAAGAGGTGGCGGAACGTGAGAGGGAGACAACCTCTCGTCCCAGCCGCCGCGGGAGACGCTCCGGGCATCGGGGGCCACGTGATGGCTTCCGGCCACCGTAGGCGCGGGCCTGTGAACGGTGAGTAACGGGCCTATGACGATGGAGGCGCGTTCGTGTTCCACGCGCGTCTCAAAGAGATGTCAGCAACATTGAACGGGCCCCCAAGGACCGACGCCCGTTGGGGCTGCGGGTTGTTCGAAAGAGATACCGCGGCCTCGACACATAGGGCTAACAACACACCACATCTATATGACGACATGGTTGGCGCAATGGCTGTACGATTAACAGTAGCACTGCGTGTCGCAGGTTCGATTCCCACACGGTACAAAAAAAAATATGTCTTGGGTTTTATCTAATTTTAACAGAGTTTAAAAAAAAATAGTATTTAAATACTGTGTAATTGGTAAATTTTTATTTGTTGACTATTCACGAAACATAATGTGTGTATGTTTACTATAACCGCGGTTCAGAAAATGACATCAAATGAATAACGCCATCTGTCGAAGACGAAGATAAACTGCTAAAAAAGAGCGATCAAACACTACAAGGTTTAGGCTATGTAGATTTTGAAAGCAGCGTCATTTAGACTTATATCTACGTACCTTTTGCTATCATAACTTTTTTAAAGTTATCTTGTGAAGGCATTTAGTAATAAGTACCATATTCGTTCAATAGATGTCGTTGCTTGTCTCATTCTTGACCATAACGATAAGTTCTTCTTGAAAACTATAAATTCATATATCTTTTGATAGAGAGCACCGATTACGATGAAACAAAGACTAAGTAATAGCCCAAGTTACGCACAATATTTATGTATAAAAGTTACCTACATTCGTTTCGTAAATTTGACGTGATGCTTAGTCATCGAAACAGACAAACAGATAAACAGACAAACAGACAAAAATTCCAAAAATGCTGGAAATGTGTTCTGTTGGTTATACTTTAATACCCTGACAATTTTTTTTTAAAATATTTTCGATGTACAAAAACGATTTCTCTACAGATTTATTATATGTATATATATATAGAATATAGATATAGATAGATATAGATAGATGGCGGCGAATACTATTTAAATGGTCACATATTATAATCTGAAACTACGACTAAATCAGTTTCTTATAAACTAAAAAGTCATAAGATCATTTTGTAGAGCAATTTATTAGTAGAAAACCCGTTCTCTGTATTAAATCCTTTAACTAGCCGGAAATGGCTAGTAACATTCTGTTGTAAAAAGTAATGAACCTATTAATTAGACATTAACTTAATAACGCCTTTGCATTAATATTGGTATTGTTTTATTGTTAAATATTATTGATTATTAGTTTTAACTGATTAAGTAATTAGTAACAATACTGAGTGTGTTGTACTTCCGCTAGACGGACTAGACACGCGTGTGACGAAAGATTATCTCGCGTTTAGTAAATAATTGCAATATTAAGTAAATTAAAGTGGTTTTTGATGTGATTAATATTAATTATTGCAAACGTGAATTGTAACATGATTTAAATGTAGTTTCTTTAACCCATTCTTCTCCATAGTAACAATGATTTATGTGAACCTCTGAAAAGTATCTATGTGTCTGTAAATGGACTATTGTAAATAAACGTTTGGTGTTTGAGTCAAGTATTGTTTGTAATTTCAACTACCCATTTACCCACCTGCCACGAAGAGGAATCTAAGGCGAAAGACAATATGGCGGAGGCCATTGACATTGAGGAGCAGCGTTCCTCAAGTGGTTTTCCCGCCGTAACATTATACGTTTGTTTCGTGTCGTATCGTACTCGTAAGTATGTTGCATTTTCTGCGATCGATGAGTCACGGAACGCGCAATATTGCTTGAAATACCTATAAAGTTTGAAATTAAAACATCACAATTTCATAAATCAGCAGATTTTTTTGAAGTGCGATAGATAAATAATAGGTGCTTAAAAATCCCTACAAACAATTTTCGTTCGTCACAAGCCACAATAGATATCCAAAAAATGATATGTCTGATACATTATAATGTAGGTAGGTACCTATCAAAAACTTTATTCATGTTTTAGATGTTTGTGCTGGTACTAATTTAAAAGTCTAGATGACGACAAATTTTTATTAGTTAGAAGTACCTAGGTATCTATCAAGTCCAGATGAAGATGAAAAGTATAAGTGATAACTATTTTAGTCGCTAGCTGTTTGTGAAGAGTTTAGGATAGCCAGCCACTAAACACGTACAGAAAATCATTAAAGGTAAAGGTTAGTAGGTGTAGGTTTATCATTAAGGGGAACACAGCAGTGGATGACTTTGACGATTTGACCTCTGTACTGGCTTTTGTTTATTTTTCGGCCCCTACCGGCAAACGACTGTACTACAGAAAAACGTACCAAAGAACAGAAACGTGTCGCAGAGTGGTCATCGTATTTGCCTAACATATTTTGTTTCTCTTGGAGTACAATGTATGAATAAAATATTTAATTATAAATTATACACTTTGACTAATGAAGTAATAACCTAGCTTTCATTAGTTATTTCCCTGAGCACAGGTACTCCTACGATACATTCTTAAGGTCTGATAAAGACCAGGTAACTGCTTATCGGTTCTCAGTGACGGATGTAGTTAGAATGACCTAGCTTTCAAATTTTATCTGTCTGAGCACGGATGCTACTACTTAATACATTTTGAAGGTCTGATGATGACCAGCTAAGTGCTTATCGGTTCTCAGTGACGGATGTAGTTAGAATGACCTAGCTTTCAAATTTTATTTATCTGAGCGCGTATTCTACTACATGATACATTATGAAGGTCTGATGATGACCAGCTAAGTGATTATCGGTTCTCAGTGACAGATATACTTAGAATGCTCCAGCTGTCAGCTTTTATCTTATTGAGCACGGATGCTACTACATGATACATTTTGAAGGTCTCATGATGACCAGCTAAGTGCTTATCGGTTCTCAGTGACGGATGTAGTTAGAATAACCTAGCTTTCAAATTTTATCTGTCTGAGCACGGATGCTACTACATAATACATTTTGAAGGTCTGATGATGACCAGCTAAATGCTAATTGGTTCTCAGTGACGGATATAGCTAGAATGACCTAGCTTTCAGATTTTATCTTATTGAGCACGGATGCTACTACATGATACATTTTGAAGGTCTGATGATGACCAGCTAAGTGCTTATTGGTTCACAGTGACGGATATAGCTAGAATGATCACCATCAGGTAAATGGCACCATCAGTATCCAAGGCCTCTTCGAGCTCTTTCAAATGAGTCCACACACGACGGTTCTACGTGGTGCCATCAATGAGATCCTATACTTACCTTCGGAGTCTACCATCAGGTAGCTAGTATCATCAGTCTCCAAGGCCTCCTCGAGCTCTTTCAAATGAGTCCAAACACGATGGTTCTACTCAGTGCCGTCAATGAGATCCTATACCTACCTTCGGAGTCCACCATTAGGTACGAGACATCATCAGTAATCCAGATCTCCATCTTCCATCAAACGAAATTCTCAAGACAAAATAATTAAAACGATAAAACAATTAACACCATTAAAACAATAACATACATTACATAACATCGCGCCTGTAATCCCCAAAGGGTTAGGCAGAGGTGTACCTAATAGTAGGCGTGATGTTATGTATGTTATTATTTTAATGATTTTAATTGTTTTATCGCTTTTAGCGATAAAACAATTGTAGCAAAAAACAATTGTAGTCGTTTTTGTAGCACGGATGCTACTACATTTTGAAGGTCTGATGATAACCAGCTAAGTGCTTATCGGTTCTCAGTGACGAACGTAGTTAGCATGACCTAGCTTTAAAATTTTATCGATCTGAGCACGGATGCTACTACAAAATACATTCTGAAGGTCTGATGATGACCAGCTAAGTGCTTATCGGTTCTCAGTGACGGATACAGTTATGATGCTACAGCTTTCTGCTTTTATCTTATTGAGCACGGATGCTACTACATGATACAATTTGAAGGTCTGATGATGACCAGCTAAGTGGTAATTGGTTCTCAGTGACGGATATAGCTAGAATGACCTAGCTTTCAAATTTTATCGATCTGAGCACGGATGCTACTACATGATACATTTTGAAGGTCTGATGATGATCAGCTAAGTGCTTATCGGTTCTCAGTGACGGATACAGTTATGATGCTACAGGTTTCTGCTTTTATCTTATTGAGCACGGATGCTACTACATGATACATTTTGAAGGTCTGATGATGACCAGCTAAGTGCTAATTGGTTCTCAGTGATGGATATAACTAGAATGACCTAGCTTTCAAATTTTATCGATCTGAGCACGGATGCTACTACATGATACATTTTGAAGGTCTGATGATGACCAGCTAAATGCTAATTGGTTCTCAGTGACGGATATAGCTAGAATGACCTAGCTTTCAGATTTTATCTTATTGAGCACGGATGCTACTACATGATACATTTTGAAGGTCTGATGATGACCAGCTAAGTGCTTATCGGTTCACAGTGACGGATATAGCTAGAATGATCACCATCAGGTAAATGGCACCATCAGTATCCAAGGCCTCTTCGAGCTCTTTCAAATGAGTCCACACACGACGGTTCTACGTGGTGCCATCAATGAGATCCTATACTTACCTTCGGAGTCTACCATCAGGTAGCTAGTATCATCAGTCTCCAAGGCCTCCTCGAGCTCTTTCAAATGAGTCCAAACACGATGGTTCTACTCAGTGCCGTCAATGAGATCCTATACCTACCTTCGGAGTCCACCATTAGGTACGAGACATCATCAGTAATCCAGATCTCCATCTTCCATCAAACGAAATTCTCAAGACAAAATAATTAAAACGATAAAACAATTAACACCATTAAAACAATAACATACATTACATAACATCGCGCCTGTAATCCCCAAAGGGTTAGGCAGAGGTGTACCTAATAGTAGGCGTGATGTTATGTATGTTATTATTTTAATGATTTTAATTGTTTTATCGCTTTTAGCGATAAAACGATTGTAGCAAAAAACAATTGTAGTCGTTTTTGTAGCACGGATGCTACTACATTTTGAAGGTCTGATGATAACCAGCTAAGTGCTTATCGGTTCTCAGTGACGGATACAGTTATGATGCTACAGGTTTCTGCTTTTATCTTATTGAGCACGGATGCTACTACATGATACATTTTGAAGGTCTGATGATGACCAGCTAAGTGCTAATTGGTTCTCAGTGATGGATATAACTAGAATGACCTAGCTTTCAAATTTTATCGATCTGAGCACGGATGCTACTACATGATACATTTTGAAGGTCTGATGATGACCAGCTAAATGCTAATTGGTTCTCAGTGACGGATATAGCTAGAATGACCTAGCTTTCAGATTTTATCTTATTGAGCACGGATGCTACTACATGATACATTTTGAAGGTCTGATGATGACCAGCTAAGTGCTTATCGGTTCACAGTGACGGATATAGCTAGAATGATCACCATCAGGTAAATGGCACCATCAGTATCCAAGGCCTCTTCGAGCTCTTTCAAATGAGTCCACACACGACGGTTCTACGTGGTGCCATCAATGAGATCCTATACTTACCTTCGGAGTCTACCATCAGGTAGCTAGTATCATCAGTCTCCAAGGCCTCCTCGAGCTCTTTCAAATGAGTCCAAACACGATGGTTCTACTCAGTGCCGTCAATGAGATCCTATACCTACCTTCGGAGTCCACCATTAGGTACGAGACATCATCAGTAATCCAGATCTCCATCTTCCATCAAACGAAATTCTCAAGACAAAATAATTAAAACGATAAAACAATTAACACCATTAAAACAATAACATACATTACATAACATCGCGCCTGTAATCCCCAAAGGGTTAGGCAGAGGTGTACCTAATAGTAGGCGTGATGTTATGTATGTTATTATTTTAATGATTTTAATTGTTTTATCGCTTTTAGCGATAAAACGATTGTAGCAAAAAACAATTGTAGTCGTTTTTGTAGCACGGATGCTACTACATTTTGAAGGTCTGATGATAACCAGCTAAGTGCTTATCGGTTCTCAGTGACGAACGTAGTTAGCATGACCTAGCTTTAAAATTTTATCGATCTGAGCACGGATGCTACTACAAAATACATTCTGAAGGTCTGATGATGACCAGCTAAGTGCTTATCGGTTCTCAGTGACGGATACAGTTATGATGCTACAGCTTTCTGCTTTTATCTTATTGAGCACGGATGCTACTACATGATACAATTTGAAGGTCTGATGATGACCAGCTAAGTGGTAATTGGTTCTCAGTGACGGATATAGCTAGAATGACCTAGCTTTCAAATTTTATCGATCTGAGCACGGATGCTACTACATGATACATTTTGAAGGTCTGATGATGATCAGCTAAGTGCTTATCGGTTCTCAGTGACGGATACAGTTATGATGCTACAGCTTTCTGCTTTTATCTTATTGAGCACGGATGCTACTACATGATACATTTTGAAGGTCTGATGAGGACCAGCTAAGTGCTAATTGGTTCTCAGTGATGGATATAACTAGAATGACCTAGCTTTCAAATTTTATCGATCTGAGCACGGATGCTACTACATGATACATTTTGAAGGTCTGATGATGACCAGCTAAGTGCTTATCGGTTCACAGTGACGGATATAGCTAGAATGACCACCATCAGGTAAATGGCACCATCAGTCTCCAAGGCCTCCTCGAGCTCTTTCAAATGAGTCCAAACACGATGGTTCTACGCAGCGCTGTCAATGAGATCCTGTACCCACCTTCGAAGTCCACCGTCAAGTAAATGGCATCATCAGTCTCTAAGGCCTCCTCGAGCTCTTTCAAATGAGTCCAAACACGATGATTCTACGCAGTGCCGTCAATGAGATCCTTTACTTACCTTTTGAGTCCACCATCAGGTAAATTACATTATCAGTCTCCAAGGCGTCCTCGAGGTCTCAACACCATTAAAATAATAACATACATAACATAACATCACGCCTACTATTAGGTACACCTCTGCCTAACCCTTTGGGGATTACAGGCGTGATGTTATGTAATGTATGTTATTGTTTTAATGGTGTTAATTGTTTTATCGTTTTAATTATTTTGTCTTGAGAATTTCGTTTGATGGAAGATGAAGATCTGGATGACTGATGATGTCTCGTACCTAATGGTGGACTCCGAAGGTGGGTATAGGATCTCATTAACGGCACTGAGTAGAACCATCGTGTTTGGACTCATTTGAAAGAGCTCGAGGGGGCCTTGGAGACTGATGATACCAGCTACCTGGTGGTAGACTCCGAAGGTAAGTATAGGATCTCATTGATGGCACCACGTAGAACCGTCGTGTGTGGACTCATTTGAAAGAGCTCGAAGAGGCCTTGGAGACTGATGGTGCCATTTACCTGATGGTGGTCATTCTAGCTATATCCGTCACTGTGAACCGATAAGCACTTAGCTGGTCATCATCAGACCTTCAAAATGTATCATGTAGTAGCATTCGTGCTCAATAAGATAAAATCTGAAAGCTAGGTCATTCTAACTACATCCGTCACTGAGAACCGATAAGCACTTAGCTGATCATCTCCAGACCTTCAAAATGTATCATGTAGTAGCATCCGTGCTCAGATCGATAAAATTTGAAAGCTAGGTCATTCTAGCTATATCCGTCAATGAGAACCAATTAGCACTTAGCTGGTCATCATCAGACCTTCAAAATGTATCATGTAGTAGCATCCGTGCTCAATAAGATAAAATCTGAAAGCTAGGTCATTCTAACTACATCCGTCACTGAGAACCGATAAGCACTTAGCTGATCATCATCAGACCTTCAAAATGTATCATGTAGTAGCATCCGTGCTCAATGAGATAAAAGCTGAAAGTTGGAGCATTCTGACTATTTCCGTGACTGAGAACCGATAAGCAGTTACCTGGTCTTCATCAGACCTTCAAAATGTATCATGTAGTATGAGAGACTATCATTAGGTACGAGACATCATCAGTCATCTAGATCTCCATCTTCCATCAAACGAAAATCTCAAGACAAAATAGTTAGATAACATAACATCACGCCTGTAATCCCCGAAGGGTTAGGCAGAGGTGTACCTAATAGTACACCCACATTTCGCCAGTTATCTTTAAGTCCCATATAATAGGGGCGAGCCTATTGCTATCGACCGGGCACAAATCCAGACTCCGTGGCTGTTACTTATATATAATATCCTGATGGAAAAACCCAATAACACTTTGCCCGACCCGGGAATCGAACCCAGGACCGGCATCGTGCTTACGACCACTAGACCAACGAGGCAGTCCAAAATTAAAATAATATCATAGATATATCTATATACCAAAATATCTACTAAGAAACGTAGATAATTTACCAATAGTTTTGGAGAGCTCGGCCACGCGTCACTTTACGTTTATTAGGCATAGTCAGCTTAGTCTATGATAGGTGCAAACAACAAAACGAAATTACAAACTACTTTAAATATATTTACAAACTTATTTTCTGTTCTTATTTTACGAAATATTGATAACTATACAATTTACAATATGTTTTAATTCAGAAAACATTAAAAACGTGAACTTTTGAATTTTATTTGTGAAGTAATGACATGCGTGCAGTCCACCCGTGACAACAGTCATCGAGACACTGGCGCAGCGCGTTCCAAGTATGCGCGACGGGTCTTGCGCCGCATTTGCCTCAAAATGTCGGGATTTAATTTATTATTTTAAAATTTTATTACAAATCAGAGAAAATAAACAATACCGATTGTTAAATACATCACTGCGTATTTTTGGGTATAAAATTCATACCGAACTATTCAGCCGTTACAGAGACAAAATTCGATTTAGGTTAAGACATACTACGATTTTTTATTAAATAATGTGAAGGTTTATTAAAATTTTAAACAATACGAATTATTTGTGATGACTTTAAGTATAACATATATGTTAAGGCGGGAAAACCACTTATGGAACGCTGCTCCTAAACATCAATGGCCTCCGCCATATTGTCTTCGCCTTAGATTCCTCTTCGTGGTAGATGGGTTTAAGGGTAGTTGAAATCACACACAATACTTGACTCAAACACCAAACGTTTATTTACAATAGTCCATTTACAGGCACTTATAAACTTTTCAGGGGTTGAGACCCATTCACATGAATCATTGTTACTATGGAGAAGAATGGGTTGAAGAAACTCCATTTAAATCATGTTACAATTCTCGTTTGCACTAATTAATGTTAATCACATCAAAAACCACTTTCATTTACATTATTTGCTAAACGCGAGATAATGTGCATCTTTCGTCACACGCGTGTCTACTTGTCTAGTCCGTCTAGCGGAAGTACCACGTACTCAGTATTGTTATTAATTACTTTTAATCAGTTAAAACTAATAAACAATACTAAAATAGTTCACAATTGATTGTAATAATTATTTAACAATAAAACAATACCAATATTAATGCGAAGGTGTTATTAAGTTAATGTCTAATTAATAGGTTCATTACTTTTTACAACAGAATGTTACTTACGCCATTTCCGGCTAATTAAAGGATTTAATACAAAGAACAGGTTTTCTACTAATAAATTGCTCTACAAAATAATCTTATGACTTTTTAGTTTATAATTACATAAAGAAACTGATTTAGTCGTGGTTTCAGATTATAAATTGAGTTATTGATCATTAAAATCGTATTCGCCGCCATCTTCACAACAATGTGCAATGACGTCTCTTATACAGCCTAATTTCAAGTGAGCAATCATTAAAATCCCAATATTCATAATCAATTAGCTTCTCTTAATTTTAACTATAGTTCTAGTTAAAGACCTCTGTTTAATAAATCATTAATCGAGCCATCGACCATTCAATTACAAACCATCTCTGTAGTAGTTAACACAAAAGCTAACAGATGGCACTGTCGCTCATGTCTTTCAATATCGATCCCGTAATAATTACTGTACAAATATCTCAGAGATGGCAGGTTCATTGCAGATTGCAGGTTGATTATAAAAAACTAAGCTAAGCTATTATTATAAGCTGGTTATTAATTAGATTGCCTAATGATCCCAGCAGATAGACACTCTCGCGGCGACACGGCCATTCTGATCGGCGGTGCGCGCTCTGCACTTGCCGTTGCCGTCCGCTCGTCCGTCCGTTGTCCTAAGTGTAGTCTCGTGGTTGTTATCTGAAATAGTGGAGATAAATTTTGTCGGCAGATTATTGTTGCTTTTATTATCCTACAATGTTTATTCAATTGTAGGATTTAGTAACATTCATTCATTGGTTTATTCAACATAGAAACCTTGTAATAGATCTGACATTCAATGCATTTTTGTATCACCTTGCTAGACACACATGCACAGTTACAGACATTTATAGCTGTTTGGAATTTTTATTCAAGTTATTAGATGCTAAGCTGTTAGCTTAATAAAACAATTGTTGCCTGAATGATTCAATTACATTAATTGAATTGAGTTTATTGATATTGTTTGATCAACTTCTAGCTCACAAGAATTTTGTTGGCAAAATTATTCAACAGCATTAATTGAATTCATTGATAGTTTGATCAGCTACTAGCTGAATAGAATATTGTTTGATTAGCTACTAGCTAAATAGAATATTGTTGGAAAAATTATTCAACAACATTAATTGAATTATTTTATATTGTTTGATCAGCTACTAGCTGAATAGAATATTGTTTGATTAGCTACTAGCTTAATAGAATATTGTTGGCAAAATTATTCAACAACATTAATTTAATTTATTGATATTGTTTGATCAGCTACTAGTTGAATAAAATATTGTTTGATTAGCTACTAGCTAAATAGAATATTGTTTGATTAGCTACTAGCTAAATAGAATATTGTTGGCAACATTATTCAACAACATTAATTGAATTTATTGATGTTGTTTGATCAGCAACTAGCTGAATAGAATATTGTTTGATAAGCTACTAGCTAAATAGAACATTGTTGGCAAAATTATCAACGACATTAGTTGAATTTATTGATATTGTTTGATCAGCTACTAGTTGAATAAAATATTGTTTGATTAGCTACTAGCTAAATAGAATATTTTTGTCAAAATTATCGAACATCATTGATTTTATTGATTTCATTGATATTGTTTGATAAGCTGTTTGCTTTTTCAGCAAACAGATAATATTGTTGCTTACTATGACTTGACTTTGCAACCTTGTATAATAAGTCTACTGTCTACTAGATTTGTTTTAAATAAAATTATTGATAGCTTTAGACATTGTGATTTGTATTTGGTAAATGTAGTGTGAGTAGTATGTTTTTATTTGTTCATTCTCACGGGAAGGTAATGCTCTGTGATAGACACAAAGTCTTGGATTTGACAGGATAAAAGGATAGGATCAGGAACACCGCTCTGTGATAGACACAAAGTCTTTGATTTGACAGGATTAAAGGATAAGGAGTTTAGGACCATTGCTCCGTGACAGGCACGAAGTCTTTGATTTGACAGGATATAAGGAACCAGGCTCTGGGCGTTTAATACGCCGTGGACCCAGCAGGATAACATGAGAGTATTATTTTATCAGTTCCCTCCACGGCTGCTGATAGATCATTTGTTGTGTTGGTTCATTACCAGTCACCTCCACGGCTTCTGATAGATCATTTGTTGTGTGGGTTCATTATCAAGTGCCTACACGGCTGTTGATAGATAATTTGTTGTGTTGGTTCTTTACCAGTTGCCTCCACGGCTGCTGATAGATTATTTGTGTGATTCATTGTGAATATTACTTATTGCGCTAGTTGTTTCCTCCACGGATACCATTAGCTTTTTGTGAGTATTATTATTTTATACTTCATTAGTTACTGTTAGTACTAATACTTTGTTTTTGTTAATAGTTGTTGCTTACAACTGGCAGGATTGCAAAAACATTAAAATAATGAAAATGGAATACCTGATACTCATCACACATGAGCATCATGTAGGTAGGTAGGTTGATTGGCGATTGTATTGAGCCTTTTAATGCAACACTGTTTGATATCAGTGGTGAAGTGTTTGAAGTAGTTTGAAAACTTCTCACCTTTTATGTTAACTTATGGTGTGTAAACACTGAAACAGTCATTCTGGGTTGGCTGTCCTCATGCTGTTTCTCATTTGTTAGCTTCATAGCCGGCGACACGGTCATTTGTTCACCAGGCTGTAGTACTTGATGTTGTTTTTATTTGTAGTGAATTTGCTCTACTATCATTTCCTCTTTTATAAGATAATTGCCTCGAATCTGGAATGTAAAAGTCATGCAGGTAAATAATAGAACAAGAAAAGATGTTATGTAAACATCACACCTGCTATCCCAGAAGGGTTAGGCAGAAGTGTACATCATCACTTTGCCAGTAATGCTTAAGGCTCTTGTTAAAGGGCAAGACTGTTTGCCATTAATATTATTGTCTGGACTGCTACTGAGAAATTCCTGATGGAGAAACTCAACAACATTGTTAGACTCGGGAATTGAATCCAGGCCCACACGCTTTAATTGTATGGTGCATTACTACTAGGCCCTCAAAGTAGTCTGACTAAATGTTTAAATTAGTAATGAAAATTTGGTAATCAATTGTTTTTAAATAGTTATCATACTTAGATGGTAATAAACTAAGATGGGAAAGTTAATCTGATTAAAACTACTTTAAAAACACTATTGGTTGTGTTACTGTACTAGTGAAACATTCACAATTTAACTTCTTTAAAGCTTTGCTTTCTGTTGAATTATCGCACTGAATTTCATTGTCACAATTTGTTGAACAACGTTGATGTTTCGTTAATTGTTTTGTTATAAAACACACATAAGTACCAGTTACATAACAAAGCATTACTAATGTAAAACATGTGCATTGAATCCAACTCATATGCTATAATGGGAAATAGTATGATGTTATCATTGCGTTTTCCCATTAAAATAATGTTTATTGTGGATCAATTGTTTATCTATTTATTTATTTTTTTAAAACTTTAAGCTAATCAATTAGAGATGTAGTAAGGTTAGATGTAGATTCGATTGATAGATATTGAATAAATAAATAATTATTGTAATATTTATCATGACATATTGTGTCATTACAATACAAAGATTCACATCTGCCGGGTGTCCAGTGACGGACAACTTTGTTTGTTTTTAATGAATCTTGAAACATGTTATCCAATACAAATGTTTACAAGTTTGTATAAAGTATTTAATTGTAATTCCTCACTTGAATGTCAATTAGGAGGGATTTCTAATAAGAATTATTTCTATTAAATGTTTTATTCTGAATGACATTTCAAAACACAACAAGATTTAATACTAGTTAATACTTGGTTAATTAATTAATGTGTGAATGCAAGTAACTAACTATCATTTGATTCATGAGTTCAGTTTGTGACACATTATGTACTGATTTATATTTTAATCATAACTTTGAACGGGTAATGACCTTATCACTCCTCAAGTGATTAAAGATGTCTTAATATTTTAATCCCACGGGTGTCAATTTAAGGTGGCATTAACCTAGCCAGTGTGTAATGTGATAAGTTAAAATATTGTTAACTGCACTACAGTTACTAAAATGAATAAAATAAAATACTTCCCGGGTTTGATGTTTCATCCCGTAGGTTCATTTTTATTGATATGCTTTCCAAGTGTTCATGTTTCTTTTATTTTGCTGCTTCGGTCATTCTGTGCTGTACTGTATGTTTGTCATTTTGATTGGACTATGAAGTTTTCTGTCACATAAAACTTCATTGTTTGTTTTCCCATGTGTCAACTTATTGTCTGACTGGGTCATGTGTGTTCAAGTTGAAATAAGCCTTATTTATCATGTTGGTATCTGTCAACCACTAGGATGAAAATACAGCCAAATCTTAGACGTCATAGTCTTCAGTTCAATATTTTCCTGTATGTCATTATTTGGATGTTCCGGCGCATATTCATGAGCAAAGCGCAGATAAAATCCCTTTCTTCTGATGTTAAGGCGGGAAAACCACTTATGGAACGCTGCTCCTAAACATCAATGGCCTCCGCCATATTGTCTTCGCCTTAGATTCCTCTTCGTGGTAGATGGGTTTAAGGGTAGTTGAAATCACACACAATACTTGACTCAAACACCAAACGTTTATTTACAATAGTCCATTTACAGGCACTTATAAACTTTTCAGGGGTTGAGACCCATTCACATGAATCATTGTTACTATGGAGAAGAATGGGTTGAAGAAACTCCATTTAAATCATGTTACAATTCTCGTTTGCACTAATTAATGTTAATCACATCAAAAACCACTTTCATTTACATTATTTGCTAAACGCGAGATAATGTGCATCTTTCGTCACACGCGTGTCTACTTGTCTAGTCCGTCTAGCGGAAGTACCACGTACTCAGTATTGTTATTAATTACTTTTAATCAGTTAAAACTAATAAACAATACTAAAATAGTTCACAATTGATTGTAATAATTATTTAACAATAAAACAATACCAATATTAATGCGAAGGTGTTATTAAGTTAATGTCTAATTAATAGGTTCATTACTTTTTACAACAGAATGTTACTTACGCCATTTCCGGCTAATTAAAGGATTTAATACAAAGAACAGGTTTTCTACTAATAAATTGCTCTACAAAATAATCTTATGACTTTTTAGTTTATAATTACATAAAGAAACTGATTTAGTCGTGGTTTCAGATTATAAATTGAGTTATTGATCATTAAAATCGTATTCGCCGCCATCTTCACAACAATGTGCAATGACGTCTCTTATACAGCCTAATTTCAAGTGAGCAATCATTAAAATCCCAATATTCATAATCAATTAGCTTCTCTTAATTTTAACTATAGTTCTAGTTAAAGACCTCTGTTTAATAAATCATTAATCGAGCCATCGACCATTCAATTACAAACCATCTCTGTAGTAGTTAACACAAAAGCTAACAGATGGCACTGTCGCTCATGTCTTTCAATATCGATCCCGTAATAATTACTGTACAAATATCTCAGAGATGGCAGGTTCATTGCAGATTGCAGGTTGATTATAAAAAACTAAGCTAAGCTATTATTATAAGCTGGTTATTAATTAGATTGCCTAATGATCCCAGCAGATAGACACTCTCGCGGCGACATATATTTTTTATATGGAAATCGTACGGAAGGATTCCTCAACAAATTTCTTTAAACATACGTCGTTTTTGGGATTTGACCATTGCAACGGCCTTAAGGCTGATATTTTAGTAGAGTTAGGAATTACGCCTTAGTACTAAATTGCGTCATTTTTTTTATTATTGTCAAGTTCATTTTATTAATTTGGTGGTTCACTATGCCTATGTCAATTTAAGCTCAATATGTACCTACTCTGTTACGTTGTTCTAAGATCTAGGCTAACGTGTTTAATAAATAGCAATAGGCTAACAGGTATTTGCAAGTAGTCTAGTCTACATTATAAAACATATGTAAACGGGTATTTATCGCGAATTTTACCTTTAATGTAAGTCCGACGTTTCGCCCGTTTTCCGTTTAGTCTAGTCTAAGTAGTAGAGACTCGCAAGACTTGCGAGACTCTTGCTGCAAGACCAAGACCAAAACCAAGACTGAGAGCGCAATACCAAGACCAGGTATATTGACGCAAGACCAAGACCAAGACTGGCTAAGGTCTCGTCTTGGTCTTGCATTTGGGCAACACTAATATGAATTATTGAAATTTAACAATTTACCATTACTCAAAGAAAATAATCAACAAGTCATTTTTTAACAATTAAAGTAACTGAATAAAATTTTAAAGCTTCTTTTTTTTCATATTGGAAGATAAATGTCTGCCTCTTTTCCTCTCTAAAACTTTTTTCCGTGCCATTCTGAAACAAACCCCAACAGTTATTAGAAGTATGTTCCCGTAGAGTCTAAACTGGATGTGGTAAAAAGTGATTGAAGGATAGGTACCTACCTACATAAAGCCATAGAATTTTCAAGCAGTGAACTGAAAACGTGTTACGTATTTTAGCATTGTTTATTATATACATGTATTTCATGCTTTAAAAGCCTAAACGGGTTTATTTTTTCTGCCTATTGAGAAAGTACTTAGGCGTGATTATATCAATAAGGTAAGTATAACTTTGTTTTAATTTAAAAAAGCACTAAGCAATGCCTAAAAAAATGTAGGTGGACACATTGAACCATGGTTAATAGTGTACCTCTCAAAAGTGGTTTGAACCACTTTTGAGACACCACGTTTTCATAACAAACCTCAAAATTTGAATGACAAAGCAAAATCATGACGAAGCGAATCGTGGTGCATTAGAAAATAAATTATCCTAGTATTCAATATAATTATGAAGAGGTCGATATTTAACACAGGAAAAACTTTAAAAATAAAAGAACCATGTAAAAACTTACTTTTTTGTAAATTTTTCACAAAAATGCTCCACACTTGACCACCTTCCACGAGATCACCGCGCAAACTAGTGAGGAAACAGGACAACTATATGCATCTCTTTTACTCACATTAGCATAGATCGGCAACGTCGCATTTTGAAAATATAGCCGTGGTTAAATGTGGCTGCCTGGTTCAATGTGAGACACTCGACCCATTTGTAAGCGGACCACTGGAAAATATAATATCTTCTTCTTTGGTTCTTCTGAATGCTGCAGTTAACAAAGGTTTTTTTTTTAGTTTTGCCAAAACTTGGATGTACAAAAACCACTGAGTTCATTTAACAAGCAAATAGTGACATTATCTATTGCGTATAAATTTATTGTACACTTGTTAGAACCTCCCTGACTTACGCGGCACCTGTGTGTTTTAGTATAACAGAGAAAAAATATAATAAACTCCAAATTATACAAAATAAAGCCCTTAAGATATCGTATAACACACCATTTCGCACCAACCTTAGAACATTACACAAACGTTTAAACTTTCCATTAATAAAAGATTTCATTTTAAAAACTTCGAAAATTTTATTTGTATAAAACCGTGCTCACCGTAATCTCCTAGTATCGTCAATTGGTAAAAGTAGACTTAGCACATTACCGTACGCCCGAACGTACTGTCAATACCGACTGCCCCATCACTATTTCCTCCGTGACGTATCATGACGACAGCTCGCTTAAAGTCCATTTCACGAAAGAAGTCCCGCGGACAATTGTGGAACTAAATTGAACAGATCGGCCATGTTGTCGTTTGTCGATGTTATCAAGGTGCGTTTGTTGTGGTAGATATTTTGTGAGTTTATTATTGGATTAGTGCGTTATAAGGTTTATTTACGATGCCAAAAGTTGTGAAACAACATTATGTCGCGCGACATACAGCGCTGCGTCTGCGGGACTTCTTTCGTGAAATGGACTTTACTAGCCGACGACGCCGCCGCTTGTACGGCCGGAGATTGCCTGATCTTTTTGCGTACTACCGCTACTTACCTTATATTTTTGTTTAACGTATTATAAAAAGCGAACATTCTGTACAATAAAATAGTTTAAACTTATGTGGGTCCATACTAAGACTTGCACATACCCTGTATTTCAACATTTAGTAAATTTAAGTAAGTTAATAATAATACGTTTATTTCAGACTAGCTGTGCCCGCGACTTCGTTCGCGTGCTTGTCGGAAACTAAAATGCGTCGCTTAGATAAAAGTACATTAAATCATTGCCCTGCGTTTACTTACTGCCGCTGTAGAAAATAAGAAGAGGGTAATGCAAAGTACATGTCTAATACTAAAGTTTAGATGGATGGGTGTTTGTTAATCAACCACGTCTGAACGGCCGAACGGATCTTGAATAAATTTGAAACAGGTACATTATAGTCGACAAGCACTGTCGTCTGCCGGGGCTAATGGTTGTCCGCAAGAGATACCACGGCCCCGAAATACAAAGGGCTAAGAAGAAACGTGGGTGGTTTTTAGTCAGTAGAAGCCTGACACTTTCTTCCGCTCCGCCCAGAGCGGGATGAGTCATTTGATAATTTACGAACCACAAAAAAAGGGGGTTAGAGGCTGTTTCGAGAGGTACCTGTACCGAATCTGGGACATCGAATCTGAAATGGAACGCCGTCACCTCCTTCTGCGAAGCAGTAATGCTAGCGAAAGAGGTGGTGGAACGTAAGAGGGACACAACCCCTCTTCCCAGCCGCCGCGGGAGACGCTCCGGGCATCGGGGGCCACGTGATGGCTCCCGGCCACCGTAGGCGCGGGCCTGTGAACGGTAAGTAACGGGCTAGTTAATCGTTCGTCCATCCTATGACGATGGAGGCGCATTCGTGTTCCACGCGTCTCAAAGGGATGTCAGACACATTGAAGGAGACATTGAAGGGGCTCCTAAGGACCGACGACCGTCGGGGCTGCGGGTTGTTCGAAAGAAATACCGCTGGCTACCGCGGCTGGACGATTAACAGTAGCACTGCGTGTCGCAGGTTCGATTCCCACGCGGTACAAAAAAAAATATGTCGTGGGTTTTATCTAATTTAAATTTAGTTTAAAAAAAAATAATATTGTAATACTGTGTAATTGGTAAATCTTTATTTGTTGACTATTCACGAAACATATGTTTATTTAATAACACCGCAGTTCAGAATCTCCATCCAATCCATCTGTCGAAGACGAAGATAAACTGCTAAAAATGAGCGATCAAACACACTATAGGGTTTAGGCTATGTAGATTTTGAAAACAGCGTCATTTAGACTAATATCTACGTACCTTTTGCTATGGTAACTTATTTAAAGTTATCTTGTGAAGGCATTTATTAATAAGTACCATATTCGTTCAATAGATGTCGTTGCTTGTCTCATTCTTGACTGTAATGATAAGTTCTTCTTGAAAACTATAAATGCATATATCTTTTGATAGAGAGCACCAATTACGATGAAACAAAGACTAAGTAATAGCCCAAGTTACGCACAACATTTATGTATAAAAGTTATCTACATTCGTTTGGTAAATTTGACGTGATGCTTAGTCATCGAAACAGACAAACAGACAAAAATTCCAAAAATGCTGGAAATGTGTTCTGTTGGTTATACTTTAATACCCTGACAATTTTTTTTTTAAATATTTTCGATGTACAAAAAAGATTTTTCTACAGATTTATTATATGTATATAGATAAAGCAATCCATAAAGCAAAGAGTAACAAAAAGAGAATAGAATAGTCAGCCAACAGATACAAAAATTAAACAAAACAAAATAATTCAATTAATAACATACAACATTCACAAAATAATACACCACACAATAGAAATAAAGATAGATAACAATTATAAAGTGTAAAATAGAATAATTAGTTATAATTAATTATTACAATGTCAAATAGTCAATTAAATTAGAAAATTTTACACATAAAATACATTACAAATCAAGCAAAAACATGTCAGAATTGTCCGGTACATACACACATCCATTTATGTTGGATCGGACAGTCAGTGCGGGAAGCAATCATCCTGAGGCATTGCTGCTGTCTCTCACTCGTCGTATTAACGAAGCAACCCTTTTTTCGAACTATAGCTGGATAGCCATCCTTTATTCGAGCTTCAGCAAACATAAGCGACGCACTGCAATAGGGAGGCAGCCGCATCAGCATCCTAAAGATGTTGTTATATTGAACGCGCAGAACACTGGCAGCCCGACGGGTATGATTTACCCAAAGACTGCTCGCGTAAAAAGATTGACAATATGCCTTAAACAAGGTGATTTTAACTGGAATAGAACAGCGAGCGAATCTACGGTCAATCATGTTCCCTCGGACCGCCAATGCTCTGCGCTCCCGCTCCAAATCATCATCATCGGACAAATTCTCCGTCACAATGTGCCCCAGGTACTTAAAACTGGTCACTCTCTGCAGTTCCTCACCATACAATTTAATTGGAGGAACACAAACCGGCACTGATACACTAACTTTCCCCTTGAAAAGCAGAACTTTGCTTTTATCTATATTATAGGTCAGTCCATGTTCCACCGCATAACTTTCACAAACTGCTAACAACCTTCGAATAGCACCAACCGATGGTCCCAGCAGCACCATATCGTCCGCGTAGCTAATGTGATTGACACATACGCTATCGATATCACAACCGGTATGAGTGCTGCTAAGCTCACCGATAAGGTCATTTACGTACAGGTTGAATAACAAAGGAGAGGTCAGCCCCCCCTGCTTCACGCCGCATTCCATGCCATAAGGCTCGGACAAGGCACCAGCCCATCTCACCTGGTTCCGCTGACGGTGGTACCAGTCTTGCAACAGTGAAATGACTTCTGCCCAGTTTGTCCCAAAGCTTATCATAAAGGACTGTGTCAAAAGCTTTTGACAAGTCCAAGAAACACGCGTATATACGCGTGTTTCTTGGACGTTTCCCTGTCCGTATAATACTGTACAGCCTGCTTAAGACATAATATGGCACTTTCAGTGGAAAGCCCAGCTCTGAAACCGAACTGGGCGTCGTGCAATTTTATGTTTGATAAGAATGTTATTAAGCAGGCTGTCCAGCACCTTGGCTATTATGGTTGCAAGAGAGATGGGACGATAGTTACTCTTATCCGAAATGTCCCCAGTTCTATTCTTAATAATAGGAACCACTATGGTTTTAACAAGTTCCTGTGGTAAATAACCATGACAAAGGCAGAGAATATAAAACATGGATAGGACGCGCGGCAGGTGGACTCGAGCATGCCTAAGATGCTCGATGCTGAGACCATCATGTCCAGGAGATTTGCCTCTGCTCATACTGTTAATAACTTTTCTAACATTTTTTGTAGTAAAATCTGACATCTCTATTCTGGCTGATGGTCCCAGCAACAGACGACCGAGACATGACTAAGTCATGCCGCGGAACCACCCTGAAGTGCTCACCAAACAAATCAGCAATCATGTGATGATCACTGATACCATTTATGCTCCAGGAACCGAATGCCGCATAGTTCACGGTGTGTCGGAACTGTCTGCGGTGATGCCCCAGTGAGTCGGGGTGATGCTGCATTATGCTCCAGTGAGTCGGAGTGATGCAGTGCTGCGTAGCGGCTGGCTATTGCGTCGACCAGGATAGAAGTGCGTCTCTGGTTGCTGACCGGCCGAAGTGCAGTGTGCTGTGCCAAGGTCGCTGATGTGGCTGAGGGTGATGACCAGGTATGCTCTTCCGCTGCATGCTGGTGGTCAGGATACCCTTTAAAGCCGTGTTTGCTGGCTGACGGTATGACTCGTTGCTCGAAGGCTTGAGGAAGTGATAATGACGTAGCTGCACGAAGGCTGCGCTGACGTTCATGCTCGGGGTCATCAGTTTGGGGGTATGAAGAACAGGGTGTAAAGTTCGTCATCCCCCATAGAAAAGGGAGGATCCTCCGACCAGACGGGTGTTGTGTCTGGTGGGCTAACTGCTCGACAACTGTAAGTCGGGATTTTCTATATACGCTAATGTCGCGGATAACTTTGATAGCGCGATGCAGGATTTTGTCAGTTTAGTTCTCATGTGTTGCGATAGATGTTGTTGTCGCCACATTTGTAATTGTCAGGAGAAGGTTCTAATGAAAGAAAAAAAGAAGAAAGTTGGCAGCAGTAGGTAGGCAGGTAGTTTTAACTTTCAGTCATGATGAGCATTAGAACGGCTATTTAGAAACATTGTCAACGGAAGAAATAGCCTGGTGGTTGTGCAACCGCTTTTCAATCGGCTAGTCGCAGGCTCGATCCCCACTAGAGGTTAAACTTGTTGTAAAATGTTTGAACATTTTTGTGATGCCCTTTACATTTATTTTTCCCATTTTTTTTTAATATATTTAATCTGTTCCACAATAAAGATACAATATAAAAATAAGATATGCTGATATTAACCTCTCAAGTACCGCCATTAGTTACGTCAACCATCCGTCAAGCACCGCGGGCGGTCTCTTATCGTAAGCGAAATCTGACACTGGTCACAAAAACTGTTATCGCTCCGTTTCTGTTGCTTCTATTCACACACTCTAAACGGTGTCGGGTTGTTCAATGATGTGACTATGAAATACAATGTAAACAAGATTCTGATTAGAACTCAAGAAATAAACATATCCTATTGAAGTCGGAGTACTTGCCGAATATAGTTATGTTGCTGTATTATGTTGATTTCTGACTAAACTGTGTGATCAATTTACACGAAATTTTGGGAACTGACTCATGAATAGACTGGTAATCTAAAGATAATGTTATTTTACGAGTTCTGTATCCGATTCCTGCAATATTCAAACTCGAACTTCATAGCGCGCGGCGCAGTTTTCATGAATTTGCATTGTTCGATACACTACTTTGTAAAATGATCATCAGAGGTATAACAAACAGATGCCCTTTATAAATGTTTCTACAATACTACTTATATATTCATCGACTCATTACTAACAATAAATCGTTAAAATATGCCACTATAATTGTAAAACCTCAAAATAACCTAGAGTAGGGAACAAATCTGATAACTTTTTTGTAGGATTTTTTTCACCAGGTAATATAAGCGCTTGAATTTGAATGTTACTTGAAAATGAACAAGAACAAAGTAGTCTACCGATTTCTACCCATACTTACCTTATCTTTCATAGAAAAAACCAAAATTGTCAACATCTGAAGTGGTCATAAAAATGTATGAAATTCTAACATTCCGTAGGGTTGGGACCACACCACTATAGTATCGATAAGTTTGACTGAGTTCAGGAAGGAAAATAAAAAAACAATTTAGATTGACATAGTACTTTTATTTACTTATTATGCATATTAGTTAAATAATAATAATACTATTTATTTATTTATTTACAAAATACTCGTAATAAAAATAAACAGTAATATCATAAATCTACGTATGTCTTTATCAAGAAGAATAGGTAAAAAGACGAAGATGAAAATATAATTACTCTGGGTGAAATTCAAAAGGCGAAGGCTGAGCGCGCAGCGGGCTTGATCTGTAAAAAAAGATTTGCGTTATTCCTGATGTAACGCAAAAACAATTATTTTGATGAAAACGTGTTTTATTACTTACGCCTGAATGACTGCTGGCGCACTCGAGGAAGGGTGCGGCACACTCGAAGTTGAAATCGATGGATTTGCCCTATCAAAAAAGATTTTCGTTTTAAAAAAGACTCATAAACAACTTTACAAAAAAAAAACATTTTGATGATAACATTGACTTACATAAAGATAAGTGACGAAGCAGTCGGAGCCAGTAGAAATTCGACTCCCTCCTGGGTATATAACCCGAGGATAGTCGGTGGCGGCTCAACATACTGAAAAAAAAAACACATTTATAAACCTAACGCCTCACAAAAAATTGCAAGTTCAAATGAGTTTTTCATGCGAAGTTCATATTTACATGCAATTCCAGACCATCACCCTTCCCCATATAAAACGTGTAGACGAAAACACAAACAATACCCGCACCTGATTCAATCACATATAGTTACTACATACCTATGTATAAAATATTATCCATTCAGGTTGCTAAAAGACAAAAAGATATATTACTGAAAAAAAAAACAACAAGTGATTATTCATCATATACTTAGCCTCATCACACAGAGGAGCTCGTGGCTTTAAGAACTGCCACTCGGGTCGATCTTTAGGTAAAGCTGTGCTTGCCTAGGTCGGTCTGTGGATGGGTGACCGCCCGACATACCGAGTTTCCTCCGTGCCTCGGAAAGCACGTTAAGCTGTTGGTCCCGGCTGCCATATATAGAGCTTTGGCAGTCGTTACAGGTAGTCAGTGACCTGAAATTCTGACATCCAGTCTCACCAAAGAGTATCGTATTACCTAGTATTAACTGGGTTGTGGAGGTCAGATAGGCAGTCGCTCCATGTAACATACTGGTACTCAGCTGCATCTGTTAGACTGGAAGCCGACCCCAACATAGTTGGGAAAAGGCTAGGCAGATGATGATACTTAGCCTCATCACAACAAGGTGAGTGATTTATTCATTATTCATAAAAGAGAATAGAGGTACTCGGCTTCGCCCTCGTCCTCCGAGTCGGTGTCCCGGAGGAGCTCATCAAAGTCCTCCGGGGCATACTCGCGTCCAACGCACCAGTTTTGCCTCGCAGCCATCTCAAATCTATTAGAAAACCGTACACATAATTTACAAAACAAAACATAAAAAACTAAAAGAAATTATTATAATAAAAAAAAACATCTACATTCAAACTACACTAAACGGAAATAAAACTATAAAATACGAAAAATAATACTTTCATTTTATTTATCCGAACAATTTTACAAAAACAATCGATAACTTTTATCGACATGACCCTAAGCACTAGCTGAGCTAAGAACCATTTTGACGTTTGACAGTTCAAAATTCAAATAGGATTTCGTTACCTACTAATGAAATTTTCATCATAATATGAATAAATTATTGAAATATGCATGGACTACGTGTAATTATGAATTATCAATAGATTTTACGTTATTTCTGCCATCACAAAGATGAAATTTCGTTGAATTATCTCAAAAAATCGTACAATAACAATAGCGAGTTCGACGAACCCAGAACGATGTAAATTTTGTTAGCTCAATAAAACAAGTTTTGTGGTATTATTTCATGCGAAAAACTATGTAAAAAGTTGCGAGAAACACTTATAAATGAATATTCACCCACTTACCGTACAAAATCAATGAAAAATCACGAAAACACACGAATTCACTAGCGCGCGACGTAATCACGAACACGAAATTTTTGTACTAACTTCACACTTTTTTTTTAAATGTTGCCTACAATATTTTTAGTTTCTATCTTTGTATAAGGTTGTAAAATATTATCTGCCATTGAGAACATTCGTTCAGAAACGATTTTAAGACTTATCTATAATACAAATACAGTTTTAAATCGGTCGGGGTTTGGTGGCACAAATTTGTGCCAGCGGGGCTCAACGGTAATACTTGTTTACTGGCACGTTTTTGTGCCGCTGGGGCTCTAGAGGTTAAAAGTGTTATGGAAGAAATTATCATCATTACAGAATTTACAGTAGATACATGCAGCGACATCTATTGTAAAAAAAAGTTACTAATAAACAAATGTGCTCACAAGTTAACTTTTAAATCGAGTTTTTCGAAATGTTAAATGTTAATGTTGTGTAATGTGTAGCTTAGCGCACACTGGATTCGTGCAGAAGACGCTTCTATGAAAATCTACATTGCATAAAGGGTGTGTTCTATCGATTTCCATGCATTATATTTTTGCAGTTTATCTTTGTGCTCGATAGATGACGATGTTCATTAAATACCATTTTCTGAATTGAGTTGTTGAGATTTTCCTTATAGGAATGACCAAGCTGCATGCCGCCAACCTTTTGTAGATTATCGCACGCGGGGCAGTTGTGGTAAAACAAAAAGTCAACGTTGCTGAAGATTTTATAAGGAGTGCGCCACAAAACACAAGATTGTCGCTATAGTCTTAATATCTTCTTAAGAAATAGTGGAACCTGCTCTCGCAATAGGGTTTGCCCACTCCTACAGTCGACAGGAATCGCATCGACAGGGAATATGCGCCCGAGAAATGTTATAATCCCGTAGAATTAGCTGAAACACTGCAACACGGCTGCTCAAATTTGACAACGGAACAGCGACAAATATTTGATCGAGGATGCTTCAATGTAGATAATGCGTTTGGAGAAGTCCTATTTTTGGACGCACCTGGTGTAACAAGGAAAAGTTTTCTCACCATACTATTTGGCTCGAAAAAGGAACCATTAATGCCTGGAGGAAAACCGAACACACAATGTATAATATAATGCAGATTTTGGGCGATTTATACTAATATAGTAGAAATGAAATGAAAAAAAAAACGGTACGTTACAACTGAATGACTGGAGATCTGATCTATCCGAACAGGATACCGTACAGAAAGAGCATTGATTAGATTAGATTAGATTAGATTCATTTATTTGCCTGAAATATGGTATTTTACAGATTTTATAACATAGGTACACATTAGTTCTTCATATTCCGCCTACTAAACTAAGGCATGCAAATTTTGTGAGAATAGCAGTAAATTTCAACAAAACTATTAAATTGCAATAATTAAATGTCTAAATGTCAAATTACTTATCTACAACGTCAACTAAAAATACTAATTAAATTACAAATGTCAAAGAAAACTAATAATTAAAATACAAAGATGTGAAATAAAAATAATAATTAAATTACAAATTCCCTGAATATCAATTTTCAAACAAAAAAGAAAACAACAGCAACCCACGAAATTAATTTACAAATGTCAATAGGTTACAATAAAATAAAACTGTGAAATTAAACTCAGGACGCTAAAGGAAAACCAATAATTAAATTACAATGTCAAATAAGAAAAGTATTTAAATTACAAATTTCCTAAACATCAATTTTCTGAACAAACAATGAAATTAAATTACAAATGTCAATAGCTTCAAATAAAATAAAACTGTCAAATTAAATTGTCCAATCATGCAACTTTCCCATTTGTCCTATAATTCATGAACTTCTTTATACTATAAAAACATTTTTCCACAAGCCATGCTCTGAGATGCCTTTGAAATAAGTTGGATCGCAGTTCTCTAATAACCTTCGGTATATTATTAAATATCTCTATTACCATTCTACCAGTATTTTTATGGCAATAGGCTGATCTACATCTTGGCATTGCCAATTTTGTTGGATCTCTTGACATTTTACCTACCTTATAAACATTGACGCTATCTGCTGTACTGAATAGGTGAGGGTGTTTTTTCACAAATAATCCTATTTCTAGTACATATATATAAGCAAGTTAAAGTTAATAATTTATGTTTTTTTAAAATAGGTCTGCACGATTCTAAAGGCTCTGCACCAAATACAGCTCGTAAACACTTTTTTTGCACTATGAATGCCTTGTTGCTGTCAGTGGAATTACCCCATATAATTAAGCCGTATCTTAGCATAGATGAGACATATCCATGATACGCCAATAGAGCGGCATTACGTCCAACAGTCTTCCTGAGATTTCTTAGTGCAAATGCAAAACTGTTCAGCCTATTACATAAATTTTCAATATACTTTTTCCAATTGCAATTTTTATCAATTACTATGCCTAAAAATTTTGTATGGTCTTGAGTAACTTTGTATGGACTAGTGGCGTCGTTTTTTTTTTGAGCGGCCACCAATAATTTTCATGTTACTTTGTTGTGCTGTGTTAAGTATAAATATCTGTTCAATTAGTTTTGTCCTAAGTGGTTTTGAAGCTATTTGCATTTAAAAAATTTAAAAATGCCGTCTTCAATTACTGTCTTAGTTATGTTTTTAGAAGGTTGATATTAGAGCTGGCTTTACTGTTTTACGACCGTCTGTCAGTGTGACGTTAGTATTGTGGGTCTTCAGGTCTTGGGAAATAATAATAACGGGATCCCTTCTTTTCACATAATGTTCTTTGTCCTAAAATAACGATTTTGGCACAATTTGTTTTGGCATAATAATACTTCGGCATAATTTTTTTAGGCATACATTTTATGTTGGCATAATCATCTTAAAGACTAATTTGTTTTGGCATAAATTTGATTCGCATAACGTTAGTAGGCCTAATGACTATTAGGATAACGTTAGTAGGCCTAATTAGTAGTCTTGTTTGTCCTACCCCTAGAGTGTAATTTAAAATCACGTAGGCGCGTGGGGCCGCCGGAGGCCCGCAGCGCCGGAGCCGTGACAGAAACCCTGCCTGCTGCATGTAGCATGCTCGCTTGAATGCTGCATGCTTTCTTGCATGCTGTATGCTTGCTTGCATGCTGTATGCTTGCTTGCATGCTGTATGCTTGCTTGCTTCACAAAATTGTTCAATGCGTTATATTATATTAATATGTTATATATTACCTGATTCAGGAGATATGGCTTTTATTGTTATACCTATAAAAATATGTTTGAATATCATTATGCGTAAATAAATTTATGCTTTAGAATATTATGCTTAATCATTATTATGGTTAGAGAAATTATGCTTAAAAAAAATATGCGTAAGCTGTTATGCGTAATTATATTATGCGAAAATATAATTATGCCAAACAAAATTATGCTAAGTTATATTAGGTCTTTTAATTTTATGCAAATGGTTAAGGAACCAATAATAACACATTATTATACTATTTTATTATAATATGCTAAATAAAAACACATCTATTAACTCTCTTCGTCCATTTATTTCGTTCTCAATGTCATGTCGAATAATAAAAAAAAAAATCTGCCGGCGGAGTCAGATTATTTTAATATCTGCACCATCCCATGCATATTGCTTATGGATGAGTAAACAAAATTGTATATAACTGATGGTTTTCATTTTCTATCGATAAAGTCAGAAGTCCGGTATCAATCCATAATGCCACGGCATCACGAGTAATTCCAATTACCCATGGGCCCGGTAATGGGTCGTCCCACTAGGACCATGGGTAACGGGTCATATAATAGACATTACATGCAAACAGCAACGTAGCAGCAGCAGCGTTTCCCAATAATACATGGCAATTAAATAGTGGCTCAATATTGCATCCAGCCCTTGTACAGCTGTTTCTACAAGAATGTACACGTAATATGCCTGTCTAGATGAATGTCCAATAGGTACAAAATGCACTGTTAATTACATTCATATCTAATAAAATCAGTCTGGACCTACAGGATTCAGTTATGGGGAGCCTGCTGTGATTTCAATATAAATATCATTCAAGCAAATTAGCAATGCACCCTGGTTCATAAGAAACAGTGACGTACACGAATACCTGTACATGCCAACAGTGAAGGACGAGATAAAGAAACTCGCAGGCAAATATTAAACAAGACTGGACAACCATCCTAACCAGGTCGCTGTGCAGCTCACATTACCTGACTGTCTAAATCGTCTGAAACGGCGCAGAACCGTGGATCTCGGGGGCGTTGACTAAGCCAATATATTAATATGGAGGAAGTTTCTAGTGGGGTACATCTCCTCAAGTCTAATATCCGTTTAACACATCTGCTAATTGAAGCTTCGAAGGACTGATTGCAAGATTCAAGACAATAAAAAAAATTACATCCATGCGTTATACATCCAAATTGTAGAATATATAATGCATCGGACCTTAGATGAAACATACATCGGGCCATGCAATCTACGTATTTAATTTATTTTATTTAGAATTATCAAAAAAATACGGCAGGAACCTAAAAAAGTGCTATGAAGTATATAACTTCTTCGATTTTAATGAGCAATACAAAATTAAATATCTCCGTTCCGATTTGATTTAGAGAAATGTTTCGATAATAACTTTTAATCGATTTTCACAATATACAACTTTCAAAATATCCAAGTTTCATTCCTGGCCGCGCAACTTCAAAATGACGCCAACTTTACTCAAACCCTTTTGTCTACCTTGATCGCCTTGGTAAGAGGAGTTGAGAGTGCAAAGTCAGCGGTAAAGCGATTAGATAAGATTTGAAGGAACAGGGGAATCAGCAAAACTACTAAATTAATGTTAATGCATCTGACACCTTTTTTTGAGGTTGTGAAATCATCAAATGACTCCTCCTACTCTGGGCGGAGCGGTAGAGAGTGTCAGAATTCTACTGACTAAAAACCACCCATGTTCCTTATTAGCCCTTTGTGTCCGAGTCCGTGGTATCTCTTACGAACAACCCGCAGCCCTGACAGGCTCGGCCCTTGCAGGCCCCTTCAATGTGGCGGACACCTCTTTAAGGCTCTAGTACCACTGCTTCGCAATAGGCCACGGCGTCCCATTCACTCTCGCCCCGGACCATGGGTTGAACCAGGGCCAGACACGAGAGGTCGCCGCCACAAGAACGGTGTGTTCATTATTTTCTCTCTTCGTCTTCTGTACTTGTCGATGATCTCAAATCGTGTAAGTAGTATATAGCCACCTGCACAGCTCTATCATTTGCTTGGAGTAAATTCTAAAAGGTGCGAATGGTTGTGCAGGATAGGCAGGATAGGAGATGGCGCATATCCTGCGGAAGGGCTCCACACTGACAATTATTTGTTTGGGATTGATCGAGGATACCAGAAAAGGATACTCACTGATTTATCACATTTCTTCATTTTTAACCGACTTCCCAAAAAGGAGAAAGTTCTCAATTCGATCGGTAAAAAAAAAAAAACATTTTTTTTTTAACGTAGGTAGGTAGGTAGTTAGTAGATAGGAAAAACTTTTTTGCAAAAAAAACAACCGACTTCAAAAACACCAAAAAGTGAAAAATTAACTTCAGAAAAAAAAACAGTTGTAGTCAAAAAAAAACTTTTTTGCAAAAAACTTCTGAAGTCGGTGACAAAAAACGAAATCAAAGAAACATTTTGAACGTCACCGACTTCAGAAACTGATTTTTTGAAGTCGGTTGTTTTTTTTTGCAAAAAAGTTTTTTATTTTTTCATTTTATGTTGACTACAACTAAAAATGCTACAACTATATAAATATTTACTATGCATTCAACGTCCAACCAAGAAACCTAACCCTTAACCTTCAAGATTCCTTTATTATTGCTTTCAACTCCTAACCGTTGAGGAGTAGTGCCTTCCATCATCAGCTTATCAACATGAAGTGATGATTCCTAGATGCGAATACTTGAATAGCGTCAGAAAAAGCACTAAAGAAACAAATAGTAGGTGCCTATGAAATTTGAGGGTTGCCCTCGATTTCTCTGGGATCCCATCACCAGGTCCCGGTTTCTATATCATGGTACCACCCGTGAAATATCTCCTTTAAAATAAAAAAAGAATCATCAAAATTAGTTCATAAATAACGAAGTTATTAGCGGACACACATGAACGAAAAATGATCATAAATTCAAATCAAGTCTTTTATAAAATAATGTAGTTTTTAGTGTAATAAAGTGTGTTTGTGTCTAATCAACGCACTGTGTATATTTCGACATATATGTTTAAACGTAAGTAATATGATATTTCTGATTTATAACAACTAATAAGTTTTATACCTTACATATTAAATGTATTCTTAAATGTTTTATTTAGGCGCTATAGTCTGCACAAAACACCTAATTTTTATTATTAAATAATTATTTTGCAGTTTTCAAGATTAAGTTGATACAGCTCGTTTATGTAACACAGAAACAAAGTGGAGCCAAGAATACTTCCCTGAGGAACTCCGTACTCGATAGGAAGTTCATCACTCAGATGGTCACCTACTCTTACACGCTGCGTACGATCCGATAAATAGCTTGCTATGAATGTCAATTCATTTCCCCGTATTCCCATACTAGTTAATTTACAAATTAGGTTGGGGATGGAGACTGTGTCAAATGCTTTGGCAAGATCGAGAAAGATAGTTAGGCATTTTTTGTTTTTGTCTATGTTCCTTACCACGAAATCAGAAAAAATGTGGACAGCCTCATCAGTGGACCTGTGTGCTCGAAATCCATATTATGTTTCAGCAAGAATTTTATTTGACTCTAAGAATTTTATTAGTCTATGATTAATAGTATACTCGAACACTTGATAATGAAGAAAGGATAGAGATGGGCCTATAATTATTGACACAGTCTGTATTATATATGGGGATCACAATTGATTCTTTAAGCGCTCTAGGAAAAACACCTGCATCAAAGCAACGATTAATTAGATCAGTGATAACAGGAGCCACCAAGTCTATAACATTTTGTAGTAGCTTAGATGAGATTTTGTCCCATCCAGGTGAGCATTCACTCTTGAAATTTAAGATTGCAGTTTTAACTTCCTTAATATCCACTTTGAGTAGCACGAATGAGTTGCTAGGGGAGGTGTCCCCGATTACAGCGGATTTGTTGAAGGCTGGAACATTCGAGGGTATGCGTTGAGCGAGTACCTTTCCAATAATAGAAAAGAAGCTATTGACATTATTAACTGATGATTGAGGACTTTGATCTGGATGTAGTAGCTCCTCAGGAGATTCACTTCATTTTTATTAGAACCAGTTATGGTTTTAATAGAGTCCCATAACAGTTTGTGGCACTTCAGATTCACTATTTACACTGAAACATATTACACGAGAGCAAAGTTTTTTTGCATCTCGTGCCTTTGAATCCCTCGCCACACTCAGGATTCAACTTTTTCGTCACTTTTGCTCATAATTACAGTGATTTAGTTTAAGGGGGCCAGATGTAAAAAACGTTCGACATCTAAACAGAATGGTATCGTGAGAATACGTGCGCTCAAAACAATTCGCCGCACGCGACTGATTATTAGAATTATAAATAAAATTTGCAGATTGTTTATAATCTGAATTCGCTTACGAGTATAGTTAGGATAGTAAAAATACAGTCTGTTTAGTTACCACTTTTGCAGCCAAGTTTAAATTATAAATTTTTAGGGTTCCGTAGTCAACAAGAAACCTGTCTATCCGCATTATAGCTCAAAGACTCTCAGTACAAGACAGCTGTAATTCTCTGTTGCTTACATATTATCAGCCTTTTTAATCCTAACAACTAACAGTTTCAATTGATAAATCCAAAAACTATCAGACTAATTAGGTTTTATCTTATAATTTTAGCAGAAACATGTATAATAAATACACAGCATGACCAGTTTCTACTAAATGATAGAGATGTTATATTAGGGTAATTTTTAAGTAATCCTATTATTGAATATATTAGTTATCGCATATTATGATACCATACCTAATACTGGGTATTAGTCAAATATTAGTGAACAGATTCATTATTAGCTTCTCATTCTAATATTGATACCTGCTCCTATTTTCCATAATAATTAATATGTGAGCTTCGGTCACTGCAAATATTATAACTACCTACGTAATATTTGTATTGGATTAGCTAATAGACAGTGTGACAGAAACAAGTGATCCAATTTAAAAAATGGTTTTCATTGCGTGGTTACTTTGTGCCCAACAAACAACAACATGCAGCTTACATACGAAGCCCGACGTGTATAACTGTCTTTACAATTACAATACACACATTCATTACGCGCATAATACTTCGACAAGCAAGCGGCCAGATACTATTCATACAATACAATTATTCATCTCGCTCACTCGCCCGTCTCGGTTTGGTGGCGAGTCTATTTTCATCTCGCTCACTCGTCGGCGAGTGAGTGAGATGACCGCGATCGCGGCGAGTCGCCTCGCCTAGCTGTTACGCGTCCCTATTATTTGACTAATATAATACCTGGTAACCTATTACTTTATATTCGCATATCCTAATATTAATATATATGGCTTGTATTATAATACCTGTACCTGTTACGATTATATTAGTCACACCTCTACTAAATGATATATCGGCAAAATGAAGTTCTTGGCACTGGCACTATTGGTGCTGACGGCGGTGGCCTCCGCTGAATACATCAACCTTGAGGATGTCATCGATCTAGAAGACATCACCGCTTACGGCTACTTGTCTAAGATCGGTGTCGCGGCTGCCGAGAGAATCCGTCAAGCCGAAGAGCAGGAATATATCCAATCCAGAATTGTCGGTGGTTCTTACGCAAATCTCGGGCAGTTCCCTCACCAGGTAATCCATCAGTTTCAATATGCACATTGAAGTCTTGTTGTAGACTCCAACTTTAATTTTGATATATCTTTCTAGGCCGGTCTTCTCGCTCAGTTCGGTGGCGGTCAAGGTGTGTGCGGAGGCTCCCTAGTCAGAGCTAACCGCGTCGTAACCGCTGCTCACTGCTGGTGGGACAGTCAAAACCAGGCCAGCAGCTTTACCGTTGTCCTTGGCTCACTCACATTACACTCTGGTCGTACCAGGATGACTAGCGACAACGTTGTTATGCACGGAAGCTGGAACCCAAGTTTGATCCGCAACGACGTTGCCGTAATCAGATTGAATTCTAACGTTGACCTTAACAGTGAGTAAACAATAAACCTTTTGTTTGCTAATAATTAACCCTACAGGATAATTCAATATTTCGTGCAGATACATAGCTAAAGCAATTTTCGACACTAAAAAAACAACTTTTGTCTTTTCAAATTAAAAAAAAAAATACGTGTGCCAACAGACAACATAGCCGTCATCCCTATAGCCAGCGGCAGCGACACCTACACCGGTGAAAACGCCATCGCATCTGGCTTCGGTCGCACGCAGAAGTTTTTAATATCTAGTTTTTATTTATAATGCGAATTTACTTCAATACGTTTAATTCTATAGGTGCAGCTGGTGGCATCACCACTTCTCAGCGTCTGAACCACGTTACCCTGCCTGTGATCACGAACGCTGTATGCAGTGCCTCCTTCCCACTCATCGTTCAGTCTCCAACATTTGCACAAGCGGCGCTCGTGGTAGGAGCACATGCAACGGTGACTCCGGTGGTCCCCTCACTGTCAACAGGAACGGCAGGCCTCTCTTGGTACGTGATTTATATAACATCTCATCGTAGTATCATAAAATCACCCTTACTAAGGCTCACGTTTCTTAAACTATTTCTTTCATAACTAGTACTAATGTTAACTATTCCAACAGATCGGTATAACTTCCTTCGGATCTGCTTCGCGGTTGCCAGGTTGGATCCCCTGCTGCCTTCGCTAGGATCACCTCCTTCAACAATTGGATTAACGGTCAAATGTAACCGAACAACACTTTCATGAAAAAAACATATTTAATTTCAACAAAACTATTCTGTTTCTATTCAGCAGTTTGTATTAAAAAGTCCCTTTTCAGCCTTTATTTCATACGCGAAGAAAGAACAGAGCATTGCAGAGCAGCAGTACCTTAAAATAATTATTCCCGGTTTATCACTGTTCCGATTGGTCACCAGTTACTTTATCCACACAAAATGTCCCGATATGTCATCATTAGAGAACAAATGATTATATAGAGTAGTAGGTAGGGTGGTAGGTAAGTACGATAGTAAAGTAGGTATGGTTGGTAGGTAGGGTAGTTGGTAGAGTTTAGTAGGTAGGGTAGGAGGTAGTAGGTACGTAGGTAGTAGGTAGGTTCGTGGTAGGTAGATAGTTGGTACGTAGGCAGGTAGTATGTAGGAAAAAGGGCATAGCAACGCATGCGGGTACAACTAGTTACTTATAAATCTGTTTGACAATATCCATTTGACATGTCAGGTTATCAGGTGTCATATAAGCGGCAAAGGGGTTTAAACTTCACGGTGGAGCACACTGTGGAGGTGTGCCCCGCTTGGGCGGAGCCCCGCCGTGTTCTCGTAGCGGCGATCGGCGGCGGCGACCTCTCGCGTCCGGCCCTGGTGCAAGCCATGGTCCGGGGCGAGGAGGAATGGGACGCCGTCGCCTCCTTCTGCGAAGCAATGATGCTAGCGAAGGAGGTGGCGGAACGTGAGAGGGAGAGAACCTCTCGTCCCAGCCGCCGCGGGAGGCGCTCCGGGCGTCGGGGGCCACGTGATGGCTTCCGGCCACCGTAGACGCGGGCCTGTGGACGGTGAGTGATGGGTAAGCTCGCCGTCCGTCCGTCTTATGACGACGACAGGCCGTGTCGACGGCGCGTTTGTGTTCCACGCGCGCCTCAAAGAGATGTCAGCAACATGGAAGGGGCCCGCTAGGGCCGACGCCTGTCGAGGCTGCGGGCTGTCCGCAAGGGAAACCACGGCCTCGACATGAAGGGCGAAGAAGGAACATGGGTGGTTTTTAGTCAGTAGAAGTCTGACACTCCCTTTCGCTCTGCCCAAGAGCGGGAGGGGTTATTTGATGATTCCCACCCCCAAAAAAAAAAAAAAAAAAAGGGGTTTAAACTTTTTTGTATGGAAGCTGGCATATCGACCCACCGCCATTTTAATTTTTTTGTCATAATATAGGAATTGCGTAGCACATTGAGTGTATCACGTGATAGTGATTATATGGTGCTCATCATCCCAGCAATTGAAACCACTATTTTTTATCGACTATTATATGGCTAAGTTAAGCAGGTAGGTACTGTTTGAACGTTACGATACTTGATTAGTTATATTTTAGGTACTTATATTTTATATTTAGCCGCTTATTATGACACCTGATAACCAGACATGTCAAATGGTTATTGTCAAACAGATTTATAAGTAATATTTGAATGTCTTTTTTATTGTCAACCAGTAATATATTTGAAGGTAATGTGTAATGGAAGTTGAAGTAAATAGATTAATTCATGAGACATACATTTTTTTCTTGTGAACTGTACTTTTTGGTACTATGAGGACCAGCTACCCCGCCTTCCAACGAAGCGGGCACTGGCCTTTTTCCTAACATGCGCTTGAGAACCCCTCCAGTCGGGGCCCAATGATGGCGAATCGGGAACGTGGTTATATAATATACTAGCTGTGCCCGCGACTTCGTTCGCGAGGTTGTCGAAACTAAAATGCGTCGCTTAGATAAAAGTAGGTACATTAAATCATTGCCCTGCGTTTACTTACTGACGCTGTAGAAAATAAAAAGAGGGTAATGTAAAGCACAGCAAACGCAGTGGCTGGACGATTAACACTAACAGTAGCACTGCGTGTCGCAGGTTGGATTCCCACACGGAACAAAAAAAAAATGTCATTTGAAATTAGTTTTAAAAACCGGCCAAGTGCATGTCGGACCACACACAATGTAGGGTTCCGTAGTTGTCCATCAAAATATATGTGACCTTACAAAACCGATTAACCCCCCTGCCTTCGAACTATATTTTTTATTATAAAAATAGGAAAATATTTTCTACAGGTACATTTCATAATTTGGTCGACTATTACTCGTAAACTTGGGCAGCCTACTTAGCTGTGATAGTTTTCCTTACAATTTCGTTACATATACCACCAAAAACCACCACCATACCATGATTTGTTTCACACGCGCAAACACAACCCTTTTTTTTTTTTTTGGCGGGTGGAAAATCATCAAATAAAAATCCCGCTCTTGGGCAGAGCAAAAGGGAGTGTCAGACTTCTACTGACTAAAAACCACGCATGTTCCTTCTTAGCCCTTCATGTCGCGGCCGCGGTTTCTCTTGCGAACAACCCGCAGCCCCGACGGGACCGCAAACACAACCCTAACAGGTGGTTTAGGTTGCCAGACTTGAGTCTAACAAATGCACTTCATAGCTTAATATTTCACAAACAAATCCCTTAATCGAAAAAGTGTTTAAGCAAACTCACAATTTTTTCAAAGACCTATTCCCCCACTACCTCACACTATGGGCTTCGCAAGAAAACAATAATCCCCTCTTTTATGCGTACCTACTGGAGATAACCTAAAAAATATATTTTTCGAGATTTTGTTTTAGCACTTTTTGGCGTAACTTATCTGTATATTCAGGCCAAATTACTGCTTTCTAGAACTAAGAGTCCTTGAGCAATAGTGCGAACGGACATGGCGAAACTATAATAAAAAAATTGAGTTTTTGGTCAATTTTTATTTGATGACTATTCACGGAACATAATTCGTTTAATTAACACCGCGGTTCAGAAAATCATCAAATGAACAACGCCATCTATCGAAGACGAAGATAAACTGCTAAAATTTAATGCATGGAAAGCGATCAAACACGCTATAGGGTTTAGACTATGTAGATTTCGAAAGCAGCGTCATTTAGACTAATACCTACCTACAGAGTAGGTACCTTTTGCTATCATAACTTTTTTAAAGTTATCTTGTGAAGGCATTTATTAATAAGTACCATACCATATTCGTTTAATAGATGTCGTTTCATGTCTCACTCTTGACCCTAATGAGAAGTTCTTCTTGAAAACTATAAATTCATATATATTTTGATAGATATCACCGAGTACGATGAAACAAAGACTAAGTAATACCCCAAGTTACACACAATATTTGTGTATAAAAGTTACCTACATTCGTTTCGTAACTTTTACGTGATGCTTAGTCATCGAAACAGACAAATAGACAAACAGACAAAAAATCTAAAAATGTTGGAAATGAGTTATGTTGGTTATAATATGTAGGTACTTTAACACCCTGACAATTTCTTTTTTATATATTTTCGATGTACAAAAAAAAAATTCTACAAATTTATTATATGTATAGAAGATAGATAGATAGATAGATATAGATAATCATTTGTTTTAAATTTCTATTGATGACATATCGGGACATTTTGGGTGGAAAAAGTAACTGGTGACCAATCGGAACAGTGATAAACCGGGAATAATTATTTTAAGGTACTGCTGCTCTGCAATGCTCTGTTCTTTCTTCGCGTATGAAATAAATGCTGAAATAGGAATTCTAAATACAAACTGCTGAATAGAAACAGAATATTTTTGTTGAAATTAAATATGTTTTATTTGAATTCAAATACATTTCATGAAAGTGTTGTTCGGTTACATTTGACCGTTGATCCAAGTGTTGAAGGAGGTCACCCTGGCGAAGGCAGCAGGGGATCCAACCTGGCAACCGCGAGCAGATCCGAAGGAAGTTATACCGATCTGTTGGAATAGTTAACATTAGTACTAGTTATGAAAGAAATAGTTTAAGAAACGTGAGCCTTAGTAAGGGTGATTTTATGATACTGCGATGAGATATTATATAAATCACGTACCAAGATAGGCCGGCCGTTCCTGTTGGCAGTGAGGGGACCACCGGAGTCACCGTTGCATGTGCTCCTGCCACCAGCGCCGCTTGTGCAAATGTTGGAGGACTGAACGATGAGTGGGAAGGAGGCACTGCATGCAGCGTTCGAGATCACAGGCAGGATAACGTGGTTCAGACTCTGAGAAGTGGTAATGCCACCAGCTGCACCTATAGAATTAAACGTATTGAAGTAAATTCACATAACAAATAAAAACTAGATTTGTCTGGATATTAAAAACTTCTTACTGTCTGCGGTGCGACCGTAGCCAGATGCGACGGCGTTTTCACCGACGTAGTTCTCGTTGCCGCTGGCCAGAGGGATGACGCCTATGTTGTCTGTTGGCACACGGATTATTTTTTTTAATTAGAAATAAGAAAAGTTGTTTTTTGTAGTGTCGAAAATTGCTGTAGCTATGTATCTGCACGAAATATTGAGTTATCCAGTAGGGTTAATTATTAGCAAACAAAAGGTTTATTGTTTACTCACTGTTAAGGGCAACGGCAAAGGGCAATCTGGCTATGGCAACGTCGTTGCGGATCAAACTTGGGTTCCAGCTTCCGTGCATAACAACGTTGTTGGTAGTCACCCTGGTACCACCAGAGAATAATGTGAGTGAGCCAAGGACAACGATTAAGCTGCTGGCCTGGTTTTGACCGTCCCACCAGCAGTGAGCAGCGGTTACGACGCGGGTAGGACTGACTAAGGAGCCTCCGCACACACCTTGACCGCCACCGAACTGAGCGAGAAGACCGGCCTAGAAAGATATATCAAAATTAAAGTTGGAGTCTACAACAAGACTTCAATGTGTATATTGAAACTGATGGATTACCTGGAAAGGGAACTGCCCGAGATTTGCGTTAGAACCACCGACAATTCTGGATTGGATGTCTTCCTGCTCCTCAGCTTGACGGATTCTCTCGGCAGCCGCGACACCGATCTTAGACAGGTAACCGTAAGCGGTGATGTCTTCTAGATCGATGACATCCTCAAGGTTGATGTGTTTAGCGGACGCGACCGCCGTCAGAGCCAATAATGCCAATGCCAAGAACTTCATTTTGCCGGAATTGATCATGAAACTTTCAGCTAAGCGTATTTATACTGGATTTTAAGATAAATTAAGATAATGCGCAATTAGTGCGATAATGTTTGGAGTTATCAATTCAAATTGATAAAACAAAAATCTGTTAAATCAGGCAATGTCATTTAAACAGTCCTAGTTTCTACATTTTACAAATGAAAAGAGGTGTAAGGCTGGGATATTCTATTTCTAGCCGACTAGTCCGTCCATCTTATGACGACGACGATGTGTTACACGCGCGCAAGGGTTGACGCTCGTCGGGGCTGCGGGTTGTTCGAAAGACATACCGCAGCCTCGGCACAAGGGCTAAGAACGAACATGGGTATAGTTTTTAGTCACTAGAAATCTGACACTCCCTTCCACTGTGCCCAAGTTCGGGATATTTGATGATTTCCCACTGATAACCTTATATCGACTTTTATTTCACAAACGTTTGTTTTTTCTATGTAACGTTACTTCGAAAATATTTAGCCAAAACAATAATGCCTTCTTTTTGGCTTGGCGTTTTTAAAGCTATTGCATAACTTCTATTGCGGGCCTTGAGCGTGGGGACCGAATCCAGAAATTCCGTAACGAAAAAAACCTAACACCCCCCCACTCCGACCGGCACAGCGGTGATACTTTTTTGTTTTTTTTAAGCTATTGCATAGCTTCTATCGCGGGCCTTGAGCGTGGGGACCGAATCCAGAAATTCCGTAACGAAAAAAAAACCTAACACCCCCCACTTGACAAATTGACACTTGACAATTTCTTGAAATCAAAAATTGTGAGTTGCCTGTATTTAAAACGGCCTGTATTATTCAGTCAAAAACTTCCTCAAAGAATTTCTGTGAGCGTGTTAATTAATTTTATAAGCGTAAGATAAGATACTATTAATAGAAATTATCAATAAATTACATTATTTGAGGTAACATATTAATAAAAATAAATTAAATTATATAAATCAAATGTAACCTTCATAGCTCTAACCACTAAGAAAAACTATGACACAAAATAAAAGAAAAAGTAAATGACATCTTGACAACTGACGTAATATCAGATGAAAAGTAAACATTGAAAAATTATTAGATTTAATATTTTAAAACAGCAAAATCAAAGTTAATAAATCGAATAAGATCGATTATAAGGCTACCAACAAAAATAGTTGTCGCCAAGGCGCGACATGAGACGTAAAAGGACATTTTATAAAAGATGAGGATGATTAGTAAAAGTGTAAGTAGTATAAATACTATATTTAAATACTGCATTAATAAAATAAATAAATAATTATAATTGCATAAGTTGATAAAAAATGCTATGCAATAGCTTTACCGCGGCAGTCTCCAAGTGCCACACGTCTTTTTTTTTTATGTTTCCTGAAGAACCGACATGTATTGAAAGATAATAAAAATTGTACGCGCTGCTGATTGGGTCGCACACACCTTGACTTGTTAGCTGAATGAAAGTCACGGATAGCTAAAGATGATTGTTTATTGACTGAACTTAACTACCACGTAACTATTGCTAAATGTATAATGTTTGAATGAGTACCGCTGTGTATGATCGCTGATTGTGTACTGTCGCCTTACACTATAATTTGTGCAAGGTGACGGAAAAGTGCTGATGTATGCAATGCGCGCGTGCCATGTACGATGCATGACTCGTACAAAAATATTTTGAACAATATTAACATCTCATTTATTTAATAAAAGAAAAAAAAATGTTTTTTTATCGGTCACCACGCTCAAAGTGTAACTTGAATTAATATCAAAGAAAAAAAAACAAAGGAAAAAAAATACTGCATTAATTATAAATAAATAATTATAATTGCATAAGTTGATAAAAAATGCTATGCAATAGCTTTACCGCGGCAGTCTCCAGTGCCACACGTCTTTTTTTTGAAGCTTTGGTAATAATAACTGCCACTTGGGTCGATCTTTAGGTTAAGCCACGCTTGTCTAGCTTGGTCTGTGGATGGGTGACCACCCGTTACATTCCGAGTTTCCTCCGTGCCTCGGATAGCACGTTAAGCTGTTGGTCCCGGCTGTAATACATTATAGATCTTATGCTTAAGAAAAAAACGCCAAGCCAAAAAAAAGGTATTATTGTGTTAACTAAAATTTTTCAAAGTAACGTTACATAGAACAAGCAAACGTTGGTGAAACAAAAGTCGATGTAAGGTTTTCGGTGTAAAGAAACATCAAATAAAAAAGGCGTAAACCAAACATAACGTCGCAGTATCAAGACTTCAATGTATAGTTTTAGGTGAAACAATTTTCGCAGAAAAGTATTTCGAAGTTGCTGCCCACGAGTGCCATACGCTCGAAAATATAAACAAACACATAAAAAAGACTGAATGACTGGAGAACGCAGTGAGTCATACCGCGATCCTGGAACTTGTTACAGCATCGACGTATCAGGAGCTCACAATAATAAGAAATCACGGAAGGTATATAAGTTCAGATATGTTATAGGTACAGTTTACGTAATTATGTTGAATACTTTATTTTTATTGCCATACCTAGATCTTTATGTTTCATTATCTCTATGCTTTCAATCTGCGGACTATTCTTGCATTTATTTCATTATTTGTTTGATCTACATACACCAACGGTACTTTACTGCGGTTTATTGATCCTATCGTGGTATTTGGTCACTATAGTCTTGTATCATTACTTCGAGGTTCTTTGAACCTTCCCCAAATAAGACTGAGGCTGTACCTTAGGTGTCTAATGAGAAAGTCAAAGTCAAAGTCAAAGCATTTATTTCAATTAAACCATTACAGGTACTTTTGAATGTCAGAAGAACAATTCATAAAACTAAACTACGAGTGCAATACGTCATCCCGAACCGCGCACCCACTGCCACGGCACGAGCCGCCGCGCGCCCCGCACCCACAGCACTCGCCACCGCAGACATCCGGCGACGCGCAACTCGACGCAGCAACCCCCGGGACGACGTATTGCACTCCTAAGCTACAGTCACAGTCACAAGGCATAATAACTTGTGAAAGTACTGTAGTGAGATGATCAGTGATCTGTGAAAGAGAAGTATTGAAGAATAAAGACAAGAGAATGGTGATGAGGATTATAATGTCAGCAAATCTAGGGTAGTTTAATAAAAACGAAGACTTAGTAAGTACCCTACAAATATAATTAGTACAATAAAAACCTAAAAACATTACTATGTTTACGACTAAAACGTGCTAATTTTATTATAAGTTTTATTTTTCAATCTTAGTTATTTTGGGGCTTTTGGTCATACATACCTGACCATGTCAGCCCCATCGTAACACATAACAAATGATTACAAGAATACTTAAAATAAAACTATACTACTTTTAATTGTGAATAAACTGGTATTAGAGAATTCCTCAAACCGAAAGGGCAAAAATAACGCATATTCGTGGTGACGCAGCGAGTGGAAGGGCGATGTCTTTAACCTAGCTCACGCTCAGAACGCACTCACTTTTGCTCGGGTGCTCGGATGCGACAGACGTCTATTGGGACCTGTAGTTATAGTAATGTCGGTTTCTTAATGTTTTTATAACTGTGTTGGTTTTGTGATGTGCTATTTAAAAATAAATAGTTCGAGGTTACTTTGTCGTTTCTTTAAAAAAAATTAAAGACGCTTCTGATCCATAAGATCATAAGTGGGATTCGCTTAACAATACACGCGTCTTTGATCGTTTGCCATCTATTTCGCAGTAAAGTGTTTCGTTTCAAAGTAACCTCTAACAACGTGTTAATCGAAGTGTCAGTGTTCCTAAGCGTTTTAAGGTTAACGCCCACGTGTTAGTTATATTGTGATGAGTTTACGGATCGCGAGTGCATACCTCGTGAAAATTCGTCATAATTGAGGAGCCAGTACAGAAACACGTGCTATAGGAACCTTTGCCCTTGAGGCATCGCGTGAGGCGACGCTCCGGACAGGATTGTGGGTTTACTGTCGTCTCTGCGACAAGTAAGATCGAACCATTATTATATTTCGTTGGTCTAGTGTTCGCAAGCGCGACTACTGAGCATGAAGGTTCTGGGTTCGATTCCCGGGTCGGGCAAAGGGTCTGGTATTGTCTGGTTTTGTGCCCGGTCGGTGCCAATAGGCTCACCCCTATTACATCGGACTTAGACATAACTGGCGAAATGTGGGTGTACTAATAGGTACACCTCTGCCTAACTTTTCGGGGATTACAGGCGTGATGTTATGTGTGTGTTTATTTAGTCATTGGGGCGATCAGGAATGCCTCTGACGCATTGGTGGCTGTTTACATGGTGGTGCTAAGACGTGGCGTAACGATTGGGTGACCAATAACCGAACGTGGTCTAATTTTAAAACCCGAATTGCGGTCATTATGTCTGCGTGAAGTTGATATGGCCACTGTGCTATGTGACGTAATGAGTACGAAGTCAAATAAATTTACCACGTATGCAAGCTATGCCTGAAAGTCCTTGTTGCGGTTGAATATCGTCAAGGGGCTGTCGTGGGTTCGATACCCGCACGGAACAAATTGTATGACCTACAGATAGTTGTTCCGGGTCTGGGTATTTGTGTATGTGAGTTTAAATGTTTATGTATACACCCACGATACAAGAGGAATTCCTAGTGTGGGGTTCAACGTTGTGATTAGTTGTATACCTGATTCTCTGATTAGAGAGCCGAGGCGTTAAAAGGTTTTACTCGATGGTTTCTGTAAACCTGGCAGTTTTTGTCGCAATAGAGTTTTCAAGGTTGATTTGAGCGACTATGGTACAGTGGGCCAACGTATTAAGTATACATCTTGTATGTGTGGGTGAAGTCATAGTTATAGGCACGCACACTAAGTAAAACGAGCGAGCTCTGTTTTTATTAGTGTGCGTTATGTGCGTATAACTCAAAACCGGCCTACCGCTACGCGCCGGCCGACTTTACATCACGCACACATCGGTAATTGCCATTCATATTGTGTGAGTAAACATTCATTAAACTGGTTTACAGTGAAGGAATATGACCAACATTTTATACACATTAGACAAACCATCCGTGGCAGAGTGGTGTAAGCGTGCGATATTAGCTAATCCACGCTTGATGCCCGTGAGTTCGATCCCCACTGAGGATTTTAGATTTCTGTTTTTTACTTTTTGTTTTTTAAAATTTTTTTGTTTGTCTCCAATAAAGTCACTCAAGCAAAAAAGTAGAAAGGTAATTAAATAAAACAATAAAATCATTTGTTTTATGTTTATTTATTAGTTAGACAATTTTTTTGTTGGTTAAGGATGGACGTAAATAATTTGTTAAAGTAGGTTGGTGGTGTCTAAATTGAATCGAAAATAAAATTAGACGGGAAGTGAATCAACATGTTAGATAGTAAGAAATTATGGCAACTTCTATCTGCATAACAATAACATCACTTCACCAGACTTTTAATAATACGAATTGTTGTTTAAGACAGAGGAATACAGCAAGATGTAGGTATAACAAATAATAAAAATATTGCTAAGTTTTACATTTGTTCACACAAACATGAACATTATGAATATAACAATAAGGTTCATAATCGTTTGACATCCAACCCCAATACCCGCATCCAACGCCAATGCCACTAGTCCTACAAGCCAGAAGGTTACATTCATTATACCTTTCACCACCTTTTGTCCATAATATTTTACGCCCATCCTTTTCCGACTTAAATGTTTTTTCGTCGCTAAAAATCACCACGTTGTTCTTCCAATCAAAATTAAAATATGACCTAGCGAACTGTAGTCGGCTTTATCGATGCGCAGTGGACAGTAATATCTTCCGTGCTGGCTTGCTGCAGCGTAAATCCGCAGAACGCAGGTGATTTCTCACCGTTTGCAAGCACACAACGTGTGCTAAAGCTGTGACGCGGGTTGGCAAAAATTAATTAGCTCTGTGCCTTGCCACGGTGTCATGGTGTCGAGCTGACGTATTCGCTTTGGTTTTGGAGCACGTCGAAGATTTTCCACGTCTCCAGAATCTGCATATCGGCGGACCCATAACTGCACGGTTCTTCTCTGTGAATACAAAACAAAACAGTATTTAAAATACATACTACTGCTAAAATACTTATCATAATAGTTATTACATAATAAATAATAATATATACATTATGCTTAAAAATATAAAATTATATTTATGCTTTCATATATACCTAATTAATATTATTTATATGCCTACAATAATTATATACAAATACATTTATACAAGCTAAAATACTTTTAAATATTTATATTAGCAAACAAAAAAGGGACTCTTATAACAATGGTTAATGCACTTAATTTACATACCTAAATGTATACCTATATAATAAATGATAAAATAATATTAATTTGGTTTATATATAGGTAAGTATATAAACCTATATATAAACTATGATACATACATACTTATATATAAACCAAATTAATATTATTTATTTTCAATAATCATATACGTATTATACAAGTTAAAATACTTTTAGATATGGTTTAAATAAACATGAGCAAACAAAAATGGGCTAATATAACAATGGTTAATGCACTTAATTTACATACCTATATGTATACCTATATAATAAATGATAAAATAATATTAATTTGGTTTATATATAGGTAAGTATATAAACCTATATATAAACTACGAATATGATATATACATAATTATATATAAACAAAATTAATATTATTTATCTTCAATAATCATATACGTATAATATAATACAAGTTAAAATACTTTTAGATATAGTTCAAGTAAACATTAGCAAACAAAAATGAGCTAATACTATAACAATGGTTAATGCACTAAGGTTACGTTAATTTTATTTATTCCTAGGTAAACAGAAAGGTGAGATGAGTTAGTTAAGTTGAAGTAGGTATAGTATCTGTTACTTACCGGTATCATTAAGCGCCTTGCGATCACTTATAGATACGTTTTGCTCATGCAAAACAACGATTTCTGTCTTTTTTAATGTTATTAAATGATGCATGTTTGGATGCACAGAAATAAATTACAAACGAATATATTTAGAGTAATTCTGTGCTAGCAATAGACTAAGTAATGCAAATAATCATAGATTGACCACTAAGAATGCTCATTTTTTATAAATGAAGGTGTTCGAAAACAATACTATTTTCAAATTGTCGGTAGTTAGTTTATAAGCAGCCAAAATAAAATGGACTGAGAGTGCCGTGGTTCTCAAACGTTGCAAACTTCATAACTCATCCATGAACAGGATTGAATCGTTATAGATTCTACTTAACATGAATTCGGTTAAAAATAATGAACACAAAAAGAAAAAGAAAAGTCGCACCCGAGGTTTGATCTTACGCCTCCTCGTTCGGTAACTAAAGGTGATAACTATTGTGCCAAGATTGCTATAGTTACACTTGCGAAATATTACATCTGATTCATTGTCAAATGAATGATTACTATATATTGGTATACTTATGGTATTATAGATGTGCCGCACGCACACTAATAAAAACCGAGCTCGCTCGCTTTATTTAGCGTTTGTGTGGCATAACTATGACTTCACACATGCAAAGTGTTAACTCAATAGCTTGTGTGCGTGATGTATACTTAATAGGTTTGTTTTGTGTACATGACCAAGGAGAGTGGAAAATTGTGGTCAGGAGTGACCGAGTGGAACAAAATTCTGTTGTAGATTTGTTTCTTCTGGTCTCGCAGCAGTGGTTGCCAGGGCTGCGCTACAGTAACGCCATGAACGCGCACGTTATTGGCTTTGCCGAGCGTGTCGATGCAGGCTGACTGCACGCTCTACTGGCGTTGTCAAGCGCTTCACTCCAGGCTGCCAGTGCGCCTTGCTGGCGTGGTTGATCGTGGCACTCCACGGTGCCAGCGCGCCTTACTGGCGCGGTTGAGCGTGGCACTCAAGGGTGCCAGCGCGTTTTACTGACGCGGTTGAGCGTGTCACTCCACGGTGCCAGTGCGCCTTACTGGCGTGGTTGAACGTGGCACTCAAGGGTGCCAGCGCGCCCTACCGGCGCCGTTTGAGCGTGGCACTCCACGGTGCCAGCGCGCCTTGCTGGCGCGGTTGTGCGTGGCACTCCACGGTGCCAGCACGCCTTACTGGCGCGGTTGAGCGTGGCACTCAAGACTGCCACTACGCGAACTGGCTTCTGGCAGGACGACTACTGCTTATTTGTTGTGAGCATGCAAACGTTTGGGTGTCTGCTCTGCTCTGCTCCGCGGTCATAGTGGAGGCATGTAGAACTTTTGGGCTTCACCCTCAATAACGCGATGTGTCACAAATTCTTAGTACCTAAGCATAACGTTTGGGCCTCTACTACGAATCCGTGAAATCGACAAGCGAACGTTTGGCTTCATCGTTAACGTTCTGTCGACCACAATGTAGCAAGTGGTGGAAATTCGGATTCTATCATTGGCGATGCATTGAATCTCTTGGGTTTGAAGCTGTTTCAACTTTAAAAATCACTATTTGTGGTCTTTGTTGCTATCGCTTGAGTGCACGCTTGCGCCTGGAACACTGGCCAAAATGAACTCTAACTTATGAAAGTACTTCGCTTCAAACCATAGCGGTCATGTTATTTATTTGCTCGTGTACTTTCATGTGTTTGCAGATAAAGATGCCATAATCATCATTAACCTGACCATTCAGGTTGTGAGAGATGGATCCGATGCGAGTGATGGTGCCAGACGGTACTCCGGTTCTGAGATCCTTGGTGCGAGACGCTGAAGGGCTCTCATTCCAACCGAGAAGGACTCCTTACGCTAAGGAGACAGAGGCCATCTGAGTTGCTTGCTGAAAATACAGCAGCGACAAGACGCGTATGTAGATGAGCGTCGTCGACAGCTGCCCGGCTGACCCGGAGGCGTGTCGAACGCAATGCCGTGTAAATTAAGCAGCGGTGACATTGGCGTTGCCCCAACATTGTGGCAATTTTGTTTGTTATGTCCTCGACATTAGGCTATCGACTTGCCCCGACATTGTGGTAACTGTGTTCGTTATGGCCTCGACATTTGGCTATGTACTTGCTCCGACATTGTGGCATTTTTGTTTCTTAGCTATAGAATTGCTTTTCGAAATTTGGCTATCTGGAACCCTGATACTGGTTGCCAGGTGATGTTGTGGTTGTTTCAGTAATGATTGAGGTCCGGAACTCTTTCATTTGTGATACAATTTCCAAACCACTGCCTATTTTTGTGCGATTGCTAGTAATTGCATGGCAATGGGCTGTTAAAAGTTCAAACTTTCAGAATACCTCATTCAAGTTTTGGCTTTGTTATGTTTTAGATGGTACCTCATTGGTAGAGACGAGTCTACCAATGAGGTCCAAACAAGTGAAGATAAGACGTGAAACAGCGTATATATGCAGGATGGACGAAGCGAGCGAGGATCAACATTTGGTGCCAGTGAGCCAAGCTGACGAGGTCGTTCAGCTGTCAGGAACAGAAGGAAGAATTCCTCAGCCGAAAGGGCAAAAATATCGCATGTTCGTGGTGACGCAGCGAGTGGAAGGGCGATGTCTTTAATGGGTTCACGCTCAGAGCGCACTCACTTTTGCTCGGGTGCTCGGATGCGACAGACGTCTATTGAGACCTGTAGTTATAGTAATGTCGGTTTCTTAATGTTTTTATAACTGTGTTGGTTTTGTGGTGTGCTATTTAAAAATAAATAGTGCGAGGGTACTTTGTCGTTTCTTAAAAAAAAATTTAATACGCTTCTGATCCATAAGACTGGTATATTCTAATAGCATCCGCACTGCAGGGATTTGATATGAGCACCCAAATCTAGCCTGTTAGTGTGTAATTCGGCCATCAAAGCGTCTCTTTCTCTTCTATTACGGACACATTCCACTAGCAAGTGATCCACATCCTCCACAGTTTCGCACTGTTCACAATTAGGGCTACTCACTTTTTTCATTAGAAAGCCAAACTTGTTAAGTGGTATGTGTCCCGTACTTAACCTATGTGCTATGTATGTTTCGACTGATTCTCACATCAGTGAACCAAGGAATTCGAGGAGGTTCGCATTGCAATGTTTTAAACAAAATACTTGAGACCTTTTATCAAAATATTCTTTCCACATATTATAGCAAATTAATTTATATTTACCTAGTAATTCTGCGTAATGAATGACACTTAACTTCAATAACTAAACCTTCTAAAACGGATTTTTTTGCGAGTAAAACGATGTCCTCGTTTCCCGGTAAGCCAATGTGAGATGGAACCCACTACAACCTTATCTCCCTGTTATTAAAATGGAACTCCCAAATTTGCTTTATAATGGCATAAGCTTTCGAAACACCTCTGTTAGTACCCAGAGGCGCATCGAGCTATATGCTGTAGGGCACTCTTGCCGTCTGTTAAAATAATTACATTATTGTAACCTTTATTCTTCACGTAAGTTAGAGATTCTGAGATTTTTAGTAATAATGTCATAATTGATAAATTATTATTGATTAATTTAAAGCAGCCTCTTCCACCACATCCAGTCTCATAATAAGTTGCCCCTATCCCACCAGCGCTCTTTGAACCGTTTTCAAGTTCCGTGTTACTTTCAGAATAATAATAGTACATTATGGTATAAGTGTGTTACGTTGGTGATCACCGCTGAGGCACCATTGAGACCCGAGCCGTTAGGTGAGGGTCTTAAGAGAGTCGAGGACGGTAATCATCAATACACACGTGTATCATAGGACGTTTTTCAACACACTTGTGAAGAAAATAACACAAAAAATCAATTTCAACAGTTAAAATGAGTTATGAAAAAAATTTCGCCATGGCGGGAAAAAATAATCAGTTTTCCTGCGCGCACATCTAACAATGGCGATCGGCTATAGACTAAAAGAATGAGGTTTCTCAAAATGGGGAATTCAAAGTTTTTTTATTACAGAGAAAACAAAAGTTTTATTTATTAAAAACGTTGAAAGTTGAAATTATCTATTTAAATCCGAAGTTGCATGAAATGAGCTAGGAATAGGTACATTAATTTATTTGTAGTATTGAACACAATATTTTAGTATCGAAACTTTTTTAAGAACAAAGCAACTCAACCAAAAAAATTTAAAAAGAACCTATAACTCACTTGTAATGTGAATAATGGTAATGAAAAATTCACAGTTTGATTACAGGTATCATTATATGCCTAATTGCGGTGGAATTAGAGCCACTTTATGAGTAAGTGTGTTGAAAAAGTTTTTGTGAAAAATGAGATTTGGTTAAATGTGTACTCTAAGACGTGCACAATGAACCAGGGTATTTTGCACATTGAACCACCTTGTTTCACATTGAACCACCTTATTTAGTATAGGTACATTAATGATCAACTTTTTAGCAAATGACTTATTAAAAAGTGTTTATTGTGAGCTTAATAATCTTTATTACAATTTATTTATTTATTTAAACTTCATGTACAAAAGTGGTGCGTATAGGCGGACTTAATGCCACAAGGCATTCTCTACCAGTCAACCTTGCCAATTATTAATCTTAAAGTCTTAAAAATCACAAGAAATGTACTCTCATAATAATATGTTCTACTATATGAATTAGTATTGCCCAAAATCGGTCGTGGTCTTGCGGTCTTGGCCTTGTTCTTGCATTTTTGCAAGACCAAGACCAAGACTGAACCCTGCAACATTTGAGCAAGAACAAGACTAAGCCTGCAAGACTCTTGCGTCTCGCAGTTAAGTCAAACTGAGATTTGGGCGTTATTAAGTAGGGATTTGGTTTCAGTCCTGATTTTGATAGACGGTCCCCAGTATCAAAACCGTATCGTCATAACACTAAAAGGTATTGTATTGATTATTATATTTCGACTATTTATTAAGTTGGTAGCGTGTTACTCACAAATATGTTCCCATGTGATAAAAATGTACCTAGCATAACTTTCTGACAAAGTTCATTTCCTATTATTAGTTGATCAACGTTGTATATTGTTAAGGTGGAATAGGTGGATGCTCCAGGTTAGCCCGCAAAATTTTCTTACGTTTTTTCAAGGTCAAACCCATAGCACCGGTTGCCATGGTTACGAATAAGACGGTGTTCTTTATTAAATAGGAAACAAATAAGTTTTGGTTTCAAAGATAATAGAGATCAGGATAACAATTAAGTTTACTTTTATTTGCATAACTATTTGATTAAAACAAAAAAGTTTTTTTTATTTAGAACCCACGCTTCATAGTACATTTTAAAATTGTATATGTCGCCGCGAGAGTGTCTATCTGCTGGGATCATTAGTCAATCTAATTAATAACCAGCTTACCTTGGCTTAGTTTTTCTTATAATAATTGATGACCCTGCTGTAAGGTTGGGACTTGGGAGACAAGTGAAACACACGAGATCTGGGTAGATACTGATTATATATTGAGATTATTGAGATTAACTACACGGATTAATAGGTATGCATACACATCTATAGTTACTACATCTCATCTTCACCGCATTAAAAAAAATTAAATTAACTACAGTTTAATTTCATTTCACGCTATAATATTATATTATATAATTATGATTATATAGTTATACACGAATTATAATAGTAATAATGCTGTTACATTGTAGTAGTTTTTTTTTTTACATTTATGTACTTATTACTAAATTATCTCATAACTTATTATACACACACATATAGTACCGGTATTTAAATAACTATAATCAAGAAACAGGTGGCATGTACAGTTTTGTCCTGTTCTTGTGTATTGTGTACATTTTATTATTTTTCATAATTTCTACATTTGGTGAACATTCTCTTATAACAGTGTATGGACCTTGATAAATGCTTTGGAACTTATTACCTGTTTCATTTTTTATTAAAATTAAATCATTTGGTTTGTATGACACTGGGTTAACATTTCGGTCGTATCTCACTTTTCTGTTTACTTTACTGGCTATTAAATTATCTCGTGCCTCTCTTTGCGTTGTTTGTATTCTGTATTTTAATTCTAATGGGTAGCTATCGAAATTGTATAAAGGATCAACTTGGCCTGAATTTAAGTTCGTTGGTAAAATACATTTTTTTCCGAATACTAACTCAAAAGGGGTAAATCGTGTCTCAGTGTGTACTGATGTATTATAATATGAAAAACACCAAAATGGAAGCCATGTGCTCCATGCTTCTGTATGATTACCTGTTTGATTCCTTAAATAATTACCCAAGTGTTTGTGTGAGTTTTCCAATGCGCCAATACTCTGATGATGATACGCCGTTGACTGTAATTTATTTATATGTAATAGGGTACATACCTCTTTCATTGTAGTTGACAAAAACTCTGAGCCCATATCTGTTGCTATAGTTCCTGGAATTCCGTATCTGAGAATAAAATTATTAACAAAATTTCTAGCTACGTCACTTGAGGTTTTAGATAACATTGGGTATGCTTCAACGTATTTAGTCAGTTCACATTGGATGGTCAATATATATGTGAAATTATTGTAATCTCTATCCAATGGACCTACCAAGTCCATGTAAATTTTTTCAAAGGCTGATGTTGCCGTAGTCGTGATTTCCATAGGTTCTTTTGTATGATGTGACGAATGTTTTTGTCTTTGACATTTGTCGCATCTTTTCACAAACTCTGTTACATCCACCTCTAGCCTTGGCCAGAAATAATATTTTTTAATATTATTAATCATCCGTCTAATGCCCGCGTGGCCACTAGTGGGCAAAAGATGGAAGTCATTTATGATCACACGTTGATCATCTTTGTTGTTTATTCTCTCTATATCTTTTAATATACATAGTCGTGGTCCGGACCATTTATTTATTTTCTGTACTTCACTTATTACTCTTTCTATAAAATTACTTTTATCATTCTTATTCTTTATGAAATATATTTCCTCTATGTTATATTTCTTACAAATTATTTCCAACTCTCTCACAAATTCGCCTGGCGAGAATTGCGATCGAGACGCTGGATTTATGAAAATTGTATTTCTTGTTGGTGCATAACAAAAACACTTGTTCTCATATTTTATTTCATTCAAGTTACGATGTCGTGCTAATTCGTTTTCTGTTATAAAACGTAATTCAATGAAACATTTAGGTTTACTAATCATTTCTACAACTTTCGGTTGATCAGGCCGATTGTCGTCAAAAGTAACAGTATCCTGTGTTTGTAACCTGGCCTTCTGGCCTCGTGTCATTACATTGATAACACTGTCATTCATCTCTTTCAACTCCTCCGATGTTATGCGCAAGCGTGACATTGCGTCCGCTGCTGAATTATTTTTTCCTCTCAAATATTCCACTACGAAATCATATTCTTCCAAAATCAATCTAAATTTTGTCAATCTGCTTGAAGGATCTTTCATTCCAAATAATGCTATGAGCGGTTTGTGATCTGTTTGGACTGTAAACTTACGGCCATACAAATAAGGTCTGAAATGCTTAACCGACCAAACGATGGCTAACAACTCTTTCTCGATTGTTGGGTATCTTTTCTCGGCTTTATTCAAACTTCTACTCGCAAATGCTACCGGTCTACTGTTTCCGTTACACAATACCGATCCAATAGAGTAATTTGACGCGTCAGTTTGTAAAATAAATTGATTATTCTCTGAGAAATCGGGATATTGTAATACTGGATGTTTAATGACACATTGTTTAAGTAATTCAAATGATTTTTGACATTGCTCATCCCAATTAAACATGACATTTTTCCTACACAGTGAATTTAATGGATGTGCTTTCTCTGCGAAGTTTGGGATGAATTTCCTATAATAATTAACGAATGCTACGAATCTTTTTACTTCTTCTGTGTTAATGGGAACTGGGTAGTTTTCCACAACTTTTATCTTATTGGAGTCTGGTATGACACCCTCTGGAGTAACAATATGACCTAAGAATAGTAATTCTTTCTTTAAAAAATTACATTTTTGGGGATTTAATTTTAAATTAACCTTTCGTAACCTTTCGAATATGTTCTGAAGATTTTTAATATGGGACGTTAGATTTCGGCTAAAACATACTAAATCGTCTTGATATACTAGGCATTTTTCGTACGTCAAACCTGTCATTGCCATAGTCATCATTCTTGAAAAGGAACTGGGACTCGTTTTAAGTCCTTGGGGTAGTCTAGTCATTTGAAATCTTCCAGAATCAAATGCTGTGTATTTACGACTGTCGGGATCTAATTTTACATTATAATATCCTTGATGCAAATCTAAATGTGTAAAGTACATACAGCCTGATAAAGAATCTAATATTTCCGTAATATTTGGAAGAGGAAATTTGTCATCCTGTATAACGTTGTTCAGTTTCCTGTAGTCAACTACTAACCGCCATTTCTTGTTCCCATCGCTATCCGATTTTTTCGGTACAAGTAGAATGGGACTAGACCATTCACTCTGAGATGGTTCTATAATTCCCTCATTTAACATTTTGTCTATTTGACTTTTAATTTCATTTTTTAAAGAGTGTGGTTGTCTGTATGGTTTTGAATAAATTGGTTGAGTGTCTTGTTTCAAAACAATCGAGTGTTGATAAATGTCCGTAGTCGATAATTTATCTCCTTCCAAATAAAAAATATCTGAATATTTGGCACATAAACTTTCAATGTTTTGTTTTTCTTCTTTATTTAAATTACTTAAGGTTAACTTTGTAAATAGCTGCTTAACCCGGTCTGCATTCAACTTATTTTTGTTAAAAACGCAGATATCGTAATCCCTGGTACTCTGTATATCTAGATTTATTTCTGACAATGTGACGTCATTGGCTGTTGTATTCAAAATACGTACTGGTATTCTACCATTGTCTGGAGCCACTCGGTACTCGCGACAAAGATTCCCTCACATACTTCTTTCGTACTTATCACGCATTCGTCCTTCAAGTTAGTATTTACATAGTGAATTGACTCTGACCTAGCAGGTAATGTCATTAAATAATCCTTGGAATTATATAGTTTCAAAGTTATCTGGTTCCCATTATAACATAATGATAAAACATTGTTATGAAAGTCAATAACCGATGAGTACTTGCTTAAAAAGTCTTGCCCTAAAATTCCATACGCCTTACAAGGCAAGGTGTCAAACACATAGAACTTATGGACTATGTTTTGTTCGTGAGTCCATAATTGTAACTTTACATATCCGATTGCTTGGACTCTGCCTCCGATCCCATTTATAGTTATGTCCTCCTTACAGATGGGGATATTGAACTTTTGTACGTGTTTATACTTTAAGGCTGAAATGGATGCGCCCGTATCAATTAACCAGCTAAACGGTTGCAAGTGATTCACTAATAACTCTACGTAATAACTACTTTCACTAGCCATGATTTTATAACTTTTAGGAACGAAAAAACTCACTTCCGCATTCCTTGGCATCATATGATGAAGTGCTGGGTTGTGGCCGTGAATCATCATCAGTGATCACGTGAACATTTCCACGACCCCCTTTATTTCCCCTGTTGGTATTATTTCTAAAAGAGTTACCTCGATAATAGCCTCTACGTCGAGGTTGTTGGCTGCCTGCTGTAGTAGCGGCGCCTGGCTGCCCATAAGCTATTTGCTGCTGCTGGCCTCTGCCACGTGCCGGGTAGCCACGGGTGTAGCCACGCTGTCTAAATCCACCTCTATACGCACCTCTACTGTAGCATCTGTGGTTGTTATAATACACTGTCTGCCTGGAATTAGGTTTATAATTCATATTACGTCTGAGTGAAAAAATTTCAGCACTCTGGCTTGTCGATGTGCTGTCCTCGTCTAACGCTGCTTGAACAGCATCTTTTAAGCATTGGAACTTCTGAGCTGCCAGAATTGTACTAATCCTGCGATTCCTCAATCCATCACTGAACTGCCTGATTGCCTGTTTTTCGTTAATTGTTTTTAAAACATCAAACTTTTCTGAATTGCCCTCAGATTGTGAAATCGTGAGGTCAACAAACATTTCGGAAAGTTTTTTTTTCCTCTTATTTACTGGATAAATACCTACCATTGTCCAATTTTTTTTTTCACTTACATGTACATTTTTCCTTATTTACTAAATAAACATGATAAATACCATTGTCCATGTGTGTCCCTTTGTCCATGCGTTACTTAACTTACACGATTATCACTTCACTGTAATTGGTTAGACTTTTAAACACTTTCCACTGCTTCAAACTGTAGCTTCGTCGATCTTTAAATCGGGATAAAGATTAGGTCGTCGTCGCATGAAAGAACCTCCTCTCTGTCCATTGGCGAGGCTCGCCTCTCGGATCCACTGGAAATGGCATTTCTTGTACTGCTTCCACAAAAAGTACACCACGCCGAGGCTTAACAACACGCAGATGATTATCAGTATAAGGGTAATATTCGACATACAGTGCTCCTTTACTGTTTCCAAATGCCCCCGATTCGAACCAACTGCATTTTGGTTCAGGAACACAGTCTCCCTCTCCACGTTGGAACGACACATTTTCGCATCACTAGTTTTTTGAAATTACAATTATCGTAAGATAGTTTATTTTGGCACTGCTATTGTTCATTGTTTTCAATTTTATTAAATAAAGTTGAGTACTTGAAGCCGCAACACTAGATAGATATACGATGACGGTATCGCCACGGCCCCAAATATGGCAGGGTCGCCATGTAAGGTTGGGACTTGGGAGACAAGTGAAACACACGAGATCTGGGTAGATACTGATTATATATTGAGATTATTGAGATTAACTACACGGATTAATAGGTATGCATACACATCTATAGTTACTACATCTCATGCCATCTCTGAGATATTTGTACAATTATTACGAGGAATATTGAAAGACAGGAGCGACAGTGCCATCTGTTAGCTTATGTGTTAACTACTACAGAGATGGTTTGTAATTGAATGGTCCACAGCTCGAATAATGATTTAATAAACAGAGGTCTTTAACTAGAACTATAGTTAAAATTAAGATAAGCTAATTGATTATGAATGTTGGGATTTTAATGATTGCTCACTTGAAATTAGGCTGTATAAGAGACGTCATTGCACATTGATGTGAAGATGGCGGCGAATACGATTTTAATGGTCAATAAAGCAATTTTTAATCTGAAACTACGACTAAATCAATTTCTTTATGTAATTATAAACTAAAAAGTCATAAGATCATTTTGTAGAGCAATTTATTAGTAGAAAACCCGTTCTCTGTATTAAATCAGTAACACAACTAATAGTGTTTTTAAAGTAGTTTTAATCAGATTAACTTTCCCATCTTAGTTTAATTACCATCTAAGTATGATAACTATTTAAAAACAATTGATTACCATATTTTCATTACTAATTTAAACATTTAGTCAGACTACTTTGAGGGCCTAGTAGTCATGGACCATACAATTAAAGCGTGTGGGCCTGGATTCAATTCCCAAGTCTAGCAAAGTGTCGTTGAGTTTTTCCATCGGGAATTTCTCAGTAGCAATCCAGGCAATAATATTAATGGCAAACAGTCTTGCCCTTTAACAAGAGGCTTAAGCATTACTGGCAAAGCGATGATGTACACCTCTGCCTAACCCTTCTGGGATAGCAGGTGTGATGTTTACATAACATCTTTTCTTGTTCTATTATTTACCTGCATGACTTTTTACATTCCAGGTTCGAGGCAATTATCTTATCAAAGAGGAAATGATAGTAAAGCAAATTCACTACAAATACAAACAACATCAAGTACTACAGCCTGGTGAACAAATGACCGTGTCGCCAGATATGAAGCTAACAAATGAGAAACAGCATGAGGGCAGTAAACCTGGAATGACTGTTTCAGTGTTCACACACCATAAGTTAACATAAAAGGTGAGAAGTTTTCAAACTACTTCAAACACTTCACCACTGATACGAACAGTGCTGCATCAAAAGGCTCAATACAATCGCCAAGTCAACTTACCTACCTACATGATGCTCATGTGTGTTGAGTATCAGGTATTCCATTTTCATTATTTTAATGTTTTAGCAATCCTGCCAGTTGTAAGCAACAACTATTAACAAAAACAAAGTATTAGTAGTGATGATGAATACGAATAGATATTCTTTTAGTTCGTAGGTATCTAAAATATTTCCTAATCCGTGATATTTTATTGTTGGTTTTGTATTAAAGTACATTTTATATACGTTGTTTAAGTCTAAAGACGATGCTAATTGCTAATTGTCTGAGTTTAAATGTTATATTTAAACTTAACTTTAACATATTATATTTACCATTCAGACTGATTGATCTGGATCATAGTGATTCAAAAAAAAAATACTGTAAAATATTGAAATAATTTAACATACTTTGAGTTTTCGTTTATGTTAAGATATTTTGTGATTTTGTTATCATTAGTTTATAAGAAAACCTGTGTCATGCAAGGCTGTGTTAATTTCACTTTCATTAATAAAAAAATTAAGTCGTACATATATTTATTTTTCGTTATATCAGTCAGCATAACATTTGTTAATTTTTACCCCTTCTGTTAATATCTGCCCCACACCTGTTAATTTTAACCCCAAACGTGAGGTAACAATTAACAGCTGCCAATTTTAAGAAAAAGCGTTCTACCTACGGCATCGTTTTTATTATGTTTGTTTTGAGATAAGTACATAATACCTGAATGATTAAGCATCATGTATCTTAAAAATCAAGTCTAAATCTTGAATAATTTCTTAACTACAACTAAAAACATATATTTTGTTAATTGTGGCCCCGGTCTCCCCTACGGTAGGTCCTATACTAAGAAAGGATTTAGGATCTTATTTTGGAAAATTTCTTCCACAACCTAAATGGGTTGTGGGCTAAAGTTTGTATTGACATTCGTAAATTTAAAAAAGAGGTAATTATGAAAGTATGAGAACAAATTGAAGATATTAGGTAACATTATCCTCATCCGACTTTCCCAATCAATTTTCACAACTATGTTGGGATCAGTTTCCAGTTTAACTAGATGCACTGATGAATACACTGATATTCAACAGAGATAGGCAGTCGCCCTATGTAAAATACTGATTTAGGCGACTCCCTATCTGACCTAATCAACCCAGTGAGTACTGGGTAGGTAATACGATAACCTTTGGATAGACTGGTTGTCAGACTTTTTGTCCACTGACTAGGTACCTGTTACGATTGCCAAAAATCCAAATATGGCAGTCGGAACGTTGATCCCGACTGCCATATTCTGATCTTTGATGATTTTGATCTTAACGTGCTTTCCGAGTAACAAAGGCAAACTACACTATCAGACAACTCGATATGTAATGGGTGGTTTTTAATCCACTGATCAACCTAGGCAAGCAAGGCTTAACCAAAAGCTGCCCCTCGAGTCGATACCCGAGGAGCAGTTATTATTATTATTATTATTATTGACCATTATTTCGACAGGATCCATATAAGCCACTAGCTCCTCATATTAGGTAACATACAAAAACAAAAAAAAAACGAAGTAAAATAACTAACATATCAACATCTTATTTTAAGCAAATCGCTAGTTTAAAATATACTTGTTTTTTGCTTTTTAGTTTTTTCAGTCGGGTTTTTAAATACGGCAGGAACCTAAAACAGTGCAATAGACTGTTATAAGTTCATTGATTTGAATGAGCAGTAGAAAACCGAGTATCTCCGTTCCGATTACGTTTAGAGGAATTGTTCCATAATAATTTCAGATCGCTTTATTGTGTTCTTTAAAAATATACAAGTTTTATTACTGGCCGCGCAACTTCAAAACGACGCCAACTTTACCCAAACCCCTTAGTTCAGTTTAATGATCTGTACCATACCACACCCTACTGATACATCATGATCAGAGGTCGGAGTAGGTAGATTGATTTAAGGTCGTTGACGTCAAACGTAGATGATAATATGGATATGCCTACAAAATACCGGAACTTCATATTTATTATGATATTTGTTCCGGAATTTTGAAATTAGCACGAATTTGTGCTTAAGGTTAAAAACGTATTAATAATATCAATCTACGCTGCCAGTGTTAGCTAATGGTGAAAGAAATCAGTATTTTATTTTATACAAAAATACCTTGGAATAGTTACACCGTATTTTGTCCCATACTGTTGAATTAGAAATGACGCTTGACAGTATGAGACAAAACTTAGACAGGGCCTTTTGTTTCTTTATCTCATGTTCATCAATGTTATAATTTATTTATGTTTTTGTTTAATTAAAAATAATTGTTCATTGAATTCAATCAATCATTCATATAATAAACGATTTTGTTAGCCTATCTGTATGTTTTTTATTTTATTTTATTCCATAATTCCAATCCCGGAACTTTTTCCGGTACTTCCAGCACATTATGGATAAAATGGCATGTCCATATTATAATATCTTGACGTAAGTATATAAAATCAATCTATCTACTCCGACCTCTGATCATGATGTAAAGTCCATTTCACGAAAGAAGTCCCGCAGACGCAGCGCTGTATGTCGCGCGACATAATGTTTTTTCACAACTTTTGGCATCGTAAATAAACCTTATAACGCACTAATCCAATAATAAACTCACAAAATATCTACCACAACAAACGCACCTTGATAACATCGACAAACGACAACATGGCCGATCTGTTAAATTTAGTTCCACAATTGTCCGCGGGACTTCTTTCGTGAAATGGACTTTACATCTATATCATATTATTTATGTATATATTTTTTTGTAGACTCGGTTATTTCGTTTACACCTAAAATTGCAATCAAAATAAATTACTTTAGCTGTGTGCAATCAAAATAAATAAATCAAATCATCGAACCTAACAATAAACTAAAAATAGCATCAAGTAATTCCTATTCAAGTGATACAATACAAATCGAGTTACCACGCCATTAGTCTCTTCTGAGTGTTACCGATTGACAGCTCGTTAAGGAATTCCTTGATGTTACATATATTTTATTTGTTTGTTGTTTTAGTTTATTTTACTGTTTACATACAAAATATAAACGAGCTGCTAAATCTATAGTTCAAACGCCATTTTATGGAAAATTCAGTTTGATTGTTTATGAATGTTTCTAAAAACGATGGTGATATGCAATATTTTTTACGGCTTCGATTACAGTTGATCATTGATCCAGCTGACGTAGGAGGTGACCCTGGCGAATGCAGCAGGGGATCCAACCTGGCAACCGCGGGCAGATCCGAAAGAAGTCACACCAATCTGTTGGAATAGTTAATATTAGTACATAAACACATTAGTAGATAAACGTACATACAAGAATAATAAGCTCAAGTTTGCGAAGACAACGCTGTCTCTTATTGATCTTTAAAAGGATCTACAATAAGATAAAGCAATTTTAAAAACACATACTAAAATAGGTCTGCCGTTCCTGTTGACAGTGAGAGGACCACCGGAGTCACCGTTGCATGTGCTCCTGCCACCAGCTCCGCTTGTGCATATGTTGGAGTCCTGGACGATGAGTGGGAACGAATTTCTGCAGACAACGTTCGTGATGATAGGAAGACTAACGTGGCTTAGATACTGGTTGGCAGTGATGGCACCTGCTGCACCTACAGAATTTGATGTGATGATTACTTGATTGAGAACCTGAGTTCAACGAAACGGCAAATCCAGAACGACATCCAAAAACCATCTTACTATCACTGGTGCGACCAAACCCAGATGCGATGGCGGTTTCGCCGACGAACAGTTCGTTGAGCTGGCTACCGCTGGGTAGAGTGATGACGTTTATGTTGTCTGTTGATACACGGAAAGATATAAATTATTTTGTTAGTATTGAGAAACTTGTTACAGAATTATTGCCTTTTTTGAATGGTGGGAAATCATCAAATACTCCTCCCGCTCTGGCCGAAGCGGATGAGAGTGTCAGACTTCTACTGACTAAAAATCACCCATGTTCCTTCTTAGCCCTTCGTGTCCGGGGCCGCGGTATTTCTTTCGAACAATCCGCTGTCAGGTTTGTTACCTCAGAATTTATTTATGTAAGTTATCAAGTTATTTATTTATGTAAGTTTTATTTACTTATGCTTTAAAAAATCTAATAAAACTCAAACTCAAACCTGAAGGAGTAATGGTTTGTCCCAATGTTGTAGGTATATGAATACAATTAAGCAACAACATAGAATGCAGGCTTGTAGATACTTGACTAAACGTATCTTCTAATTAAAAAGAGTCTAATCAAAATTATGCCAATAATTTTAGCTACTATGTTATAATTTTATTTACTTACTATTAAGGCCAACGTTAGAATTCAATCTGATCACAGCCACGTCATCACGAACCAGGTGCGGATTCCAGTTTCCGTGCATAACAACATTGGAGCTAGTCACCCTGGTACCACCAGAGAACAAGTGGACTGAACCAAAGACAGCGGTTAAGCTGAAGCCCTGGTTTTGACCATCGAACCAGCAGTGAGCAGCGGTAAGAACGCGGTTAGCTCTGATGAGGGAACCTCCGCACACACCTTGTCCACCAGAGAAGTTCACAAGAAGACCAACCTGAGAAAAATAGCCGAAATTTCCACTGTCTTGAAAAAGAACATGAGTTGTTTGGAGGTCCATGTGAACAATGAAAATATGATTAATAAATTAATATAAATACCTGGTGAGGAAATTGTCCGAGATTCGCGTTAGATCCACCGACAATTCTAACATGAGTGTCTTCCCGCTCTTCAGCTTGACGGATTCTGTCGGCAGCCGCGACACCTATTTTGGATAAGTATCCGTATGCGGTGATGTCTTCTAGATCGATGACATCTTTAAGGTTGATGTGTTTAGCGGAGGCGACCGTCGTCAGAGTCAATAGTGTCAGTTCCAAGAACTTCATTTTCCCGTTATTATAGATACTTTTTCAACTTACAACCTTGCGGTAATTGTATTTATACTAGAGCAAATAGATCATTTTAAGATAAGCCTTCTTTGGTTTTAATTGTTTCATTTATCGAAAGTATCCATTAATGTTAATCGATCTTGACGATACGAATAACGACGATATGAATAATTGATCTTGATGATACGGTTGGCGCAGTGGCTGAGCGATAGGACTACTGCGTCACGTGTCGGGGGTTTGATCCCTGCACCCAACAAATATTTGTATGGCCTAAATAGTTGTTTCAGGTCTGGGTCTCTCTCTCTCTCTCGATACAGGAGAAATTCCTAGTGTGGGGCAACGTATAAAAAAAATTCTTTGATTTGAAGATTACGTTGAATATAAACTGATAATTTTAAACAGACATATATGTATTTCTTAAGCTATCAAAAATCCCATTGAGCCTTAAAATTATTCCTGACTCCATTACAGCTGGCAAGGTGAGCATTACAAGCATTACTTCTAGAGACAGGTGACTATCGAATGGAATGCTAGTATTGACATTTCGCGCTATTCAAATCCTAAGATAAGCGGTTTGATTACGCAGACATTTTGATCTTTACGTTTTAAATACTACTTTGTTGTAATTTAATATTATTATAGCTCAATGCTCAATGAGAAAGAAATATAAGCGTTCAATAATTTCAGCATCTTGAAGATTTCCGCGACCCTCACGAATACTGTAGTATTCGATGGTCTGCGTCAGGATGACTGGACCAAGAATGATTTGGGAGGTTTCAGCAATACCATGTATCAGTTTTATACTTTTCGGTACCAGACATCAAATGATAGGTACCTCGCCAAAGAGGGAAAACTATTTACGTGGAAAGTGGCCCGCCATTCTGACTTCAGAATGGCCGGAGCAAACCGGTTTCACCTAGTTGTAGGCGTTATAACGAGTTCATCTTTTCGTTAAAATAAAAGTACCTCATCGGGACCTCAACATAATATTATGTTTTTCTTGTATTTTTTCTATAAAATAACTTAAATTTTATAAATACGTTACACCTACAAGAAGAAGAACTCGCGCTTGCCCGATTTTTTTAAGCCAGTACCTAGATTACTTTACAAGTCTATAACGAAACTTAACATGTTTAAAATAAATAAAAAGGAATCCAAAAATATAACAAAAAAACTGGCCAGGTGCAAATCGTTTTTTGAGAGGTGTAAACAACCCACATTTCACAAGTTATGCATAAATCCCACGGGGGCGAGTCTATTGCCATAAACCGGGCACAATTCCGGACTCCATCGTGTCCTGCCTGTTTGGCACATTACAGGAACTGATGGAGACTACTGGAAGTGTCAATTTTCAAAGAAGAAGGAGACCCTCATTAATTTGTAATTATTTCTGCAGCGCCGCCCTTGACCAAGTAATACTTGCTTACATGTATGTAAGCTAAGACAATTTTAAATCGATTGTTTTACCGAAATGGTTTTGATGTTTTATTACCGAGGGGACCGACGGATTTACTTGTGAAAATTCGAATCTTAGTAAGTAAGTAGAAAATAATTATTTTCTTGAAATACTTTAAAATGGTCATTGTAAAAAATATGTATCTATAATAATCTATATATAAAACTGAAAGTGTTGGCCACTAGCTGCAAAAAGAGAAAACCGTTTGGGGATCCTACTTACGAACCGTAGTTATCATGTTTGAAAATCTAACAACATTAACTAATCAAAATAAACACAAAAAGTGAACACTGGTTGTGCCTCGAACTTGGAAACCACGGTTTATAGGGCGGTCGCTGAACCGTCGGCCTACTTAGATACTTCGGTGACAAATAGGCGTTCTATTCAAATGTATGTCTTAACATTTGTCAGTTTTCAAACAGTTGAAGAATATGTACAAAACCCGATATTGCTCACTCCCAAAGTTGTTGCCGTGATCAAATATAGCCTATCTCCTTCCTCAGGTTGAATCTTTCTTCTTAATTACGATTACGATTCAATCAGCCGTTTAGTCGTGAAAAGGTACTGTAGTGTATACGAGTATCTATTTAATAGATATGTAAACACTGTCTCACAACCACAAGTGGTCAGGGGAGCTGTCACTAATGACATCTGTCAGTTACATGATGGCGGGAAGTGAAGTGATCCTGGACTAAGGCTTGGTGGTCTGGTGTGAGCCTGTGATACTTAGTTAATTGTAAAATCAACCGATTAGGTCTGTTACTAGTGGATACTACAAGTGGCGACGAGGATAAAGGTCTGAAATGTACATATTAATACTAGCTGCTAGCTGTTTTCACTTGGTGAAAGTTTGCAAGGAACTGTCAACAATGTGAAAAAACAATAGTAAGTACAGTTATTTGACTATACTTGGAACTAATTAATGATTACTGTATGCCAAACGTACTGGCATTAAGTATTTTAAGGTGAAGGAAGAGTTCTGTTATTGTTTTATCATTCTACATAATTGTTGTACAATGGGTTACTGTTACACTATTTGAAGAGATAGATCACACAGTAATAAATGAATTCTGTGATGCATGGCGTCTAGACATTCAATATCATGAAGAACCTACATTAATATGTCAACATGTTACATGTGTACAACACATTCATTAGTACTTACTGAACATCAAACTAGATAAGTACTAGGTTGTCACTACAATATATACAAGTTGATGACAAATGATTTAATTCATAACACATTTCTTTATTGGTTTTAAACTCCACTTAACTGTTATCAGCAGACTGCTAGCAATAGGTTTAATTCCTATAGCTGTGAACATGTTGACTTACTAGAAAGATCTTGTATTGAATCATCAAAGCAGCATAAAAAAAATAAAAGATTCTATTTCCTGTAGTGACTAATAATAACTTTGATTGTATGAAGTACTTATAAGTGAAGTATGAAGTACTTAAGTACTATTTTTGAAATGTCTATTATTTGACAGTTCTATGCAGTTATGGGATAACCAACAGTTGTTGAAGAATAAGCTTCAAGTAATTTTGATTGATTTTAAGTATTTTGATTTTGATGATCCCTTCTCCTAAACAATATGAGTAATAACTTAATTTCATTTAAAAAATACCTAGGTAATTGATATGTGCTTTCATTAGAAAAATAAACATTGTGTACATTGTGTGTGTTTTACATACAAGAAAAATTAGGTATGTAGATATCTAAACCTAAAGAGCAATGGAAAGAAGCATGTTGAACACAGGTTTAGTCACAGAATCCGGAATTTAAAAATAAGAAGGAACACAAAAGTAACGGGTATAATAACTCGTAGAACATCTAAAATGGAGTTGGACAGGACTTATGCTATGTTGCAAAATAAATAAATGGAGTATACAAGTAACCTTATGGTATCCAAAAGCAGACATCAGAAAACAAGGGTGTGCAAAAAAAAAAAAAAAAAACAAGATGGAGTGACGATATCAGTCTAACCTAACCGTAGGACCATACTAGACCAGAGTTGCAGAAGACTGAGTTCAATGGAGATAGCTGGAGAAGGCCAATGCCAAGAGGCACGCCGAACTGAGAGAGATATTATAAGAAAAGAAAAAACACCCAAATTGAAAGTAGTTCGGAATTAAAAGGCTTTATTATTGTTATGTAGATACCTGATGTGTCGAATGAAATGACAAGTATAAAGAAGTATATAAGGAAGACACAAGCTGTGGCGACCCCAAATAAATTGGGATAAGGGCAGGAGAATGTTGACACTATGACTCATTGGTCGCAGGCATGGCAGCTTGTTCTGCGGTCCTGGTTTTGATTCCCAGGTTGAGGAGAGCTTGTTGGGTTTAACTCAGTAAAAGCCAAGGGGTCGGAATTATTGTATGGTTGATGGAATAAGGTTGTCCCGTAATGCAAGCTTGATGTTATGTAGGGTTATGTTATTATTATGCAAGGATAATAATAATAGAATAATAACATGTGCAATGTAAAGTGAACATAAAAAAAAAAAAAAAAAAATATCAGCCAATGACTGAGGGGCAAGTCTCTTCTCGTACAGAAAAAGAAGAAGAAAATGAAGTGCTTAAATTTAAGTAAAAAAAATAAAGGTAGTTAAGCACTGGTTAACAAAGGAGCAGCTTGTGGCTTGATAGAGCTGCCGTTCGATTTGATTGGATTGAACTGTGTGTTGCCTAGATCGATTCGTGTATGGGTGGCCACCCATTGCATGCAGACTTTCCTCAATGCCTCGGAGGATACGTGGCAGTGTAGGTGGTCAGTAATGGTCAGTGGCCTGAGATTCTGACAGCCGGTTTTGCCTAAGGGTGTCGTGCTACCGGGTGCTGACTGAGTTGTGGAGGTTGGATGGGCGGTGGCTCCATGTGGAGTGCAGGTGTCCGGCTGCATCCAGTTGGACTGGAGGCCAGTCAACATGGTTGGGGAAGGCAGATAATGATAACATTATAGCTGTTTGACAAAATTATAGTTTTGAATTGGAATAACTTGAAATAATTCATAAATAAATATAGTAACACAAGTTCTGAGTAGGAAACCGTAATGGTGGTTGTGTAATGGTTTAACTTAAATATGAAGCCAATGTATAAATGTCGACATCGAGTCGTATTCGGTATGCCAGTGCCATCTGGTGGCGCTCGATGGAGTCATTGGTGCGCGCGCCAGTGGGTCGGCACGTCACTTCTCTGTGGAAGGGCGCGACGGTGCGTGCGACCGGTGAAACATCGCGTGTTCTGAAATTCGTACCTACAAAATTATACCTGCCTACTGTGTTTCTACTATCGTCTTATTGTTTGAGTGTATCGGTGTACGAGACTGGTTTCTTCATCCAACACTGGGCCCACCGGAGTCAAAATCAAAATCAAGATGTTTTATTTCGCGTAGGCCTGCATGGGCGCTAGTGGGAGTTCGACAAAAGAGCCCACAGTAAGTTAACCAACGATTAGTGCTAAAAAAATATTCCTTCCCGATATAATATAATATGTGTTCTGATAATTACAAATCAAAGGTAAATAATTTGTTTAAAAAAAAAAAAAGATAATATGCAGCAACAACACATATATGTATGTTTAGTTAAACATAGAAGATTATTTTGTATAAATATATGTGTCTCAGATATTATATTAAATTTTGTAAGAGCGGTGATGGCCTCGCCCGACTTAGGTCGTGGGTTCGAAACCAGGCAGGTATTTTGTGTTCATTCACTCATCACCAGGGAACGCTCTTAAAACGGTGAAGGAAAACACTGTAAGGAAACCGGCATGTCTTGGAAGCACGACTTCTAAGGCATGTGACATTTACCATCGCACTGTTTACGCGTGGTAAGATAGCAACCATTAAATTGGCTGGCGAATATCCATTAAATTGGCTTTTAAGAAGCAATCAAATTGGATAGAGCAACCTTTAAGTTGGCTCACAATAATCCATTAAATTGGCTGATGAACAGCAATTAAATTGGATGGAGCAACCATTAGGTTGGCTCATGAAATCCATTAAATTGGATAGAGCAACCGGTGAGTTGGCTCATGATAATCCATTAAATTGGATGGAGCAACAGTTGAGTTGGCTCATGAAATCCATTAAATTGGATGGAGCAACCGGTGAGTTGGCTCATGATAATCCATTAAATTGGATGGAGCAACAGTTGAGTTGGCTCATGATAATCCATTAAATTGGATGGAGCAACTGTTAAGTTGGCTCGTGATAATCCATTAAATTGGATGAAGCAACCGTTGAGTTGGCTCATGAAATTGGATGATATCCATTAAATTGGCTGATGAGAAGCAATTCAATTGGATGAAGCAACCGTTAAATTGGCTCATGATAATCCATGAAATTGGATGGAGCGGCCGTTAAGCTGGCTCAAGAATGGTAAATATCCATTAAATTGGTCGTTGAGCATCCGTTAAATTGGAAGAAATGGGCGTCCATTAAATTAGAAGTATTAGGCATCTATGAAATAGGACGCTAGACATTCACCAAATGAGACATACTTGTATGTTGACTGCCATTAAATTCAATGTGCACGATATTAAAATGACTAATCATGTGAGCCTAAAAGAAAGAAAAATAATATTAGATACCTGACGAATTCGGAAACTATGTCAAAAGTAACAAAGAAAGTTGAACAAATAAAACTTGTACAGAACCAAATAAAACTTTTGAAGTCTGGGGCAGCAAAACTCTTTTGTTCATTGGTTGCCAAGAAAGTTTTGGAATATATATAATGATAAACGTTGTAAAGGAACCTAAAGAAAGAAATAAAAAGAAATGTAGTTGAGAAACTTTTTGGATAAGAACAAGGACACAAAGTTACAACTAGGAGTATTGAAATTAAGCAACAGTGTCAATCTTATCTAGGTTGGAACCCAAACGAAGACTAGCTTAGGAAATTGGATTTTTAGACAGTACGCAAGTCATCGCTGATGCCAAGCTAGTTTGGGTACTACAACAAACTGAGTTTAATTCAAATATTTTATTGGAGAACATATATAGAGAGATAAAAAGAACACATTTCAAGAATAGTAATAAAAATCATAATGAATAAATAAAATGTAAAAATATTTCTCTACATCAGATTATGTACGAAGGTATAGTCAGTAATAGAAAGAGAGAAGCCTTGGTCTTCTCGGGGTCATCGATAATTTAAACTTAAATAAAAAAACACTTAAACCACAAAGTTTTTGGAAAAGTTCTCTCTAAATATCTAAAGTGTTTAAATTCAACCCCATGATCGGTTACGGGACAGGCATCATTAGAACTTATCTTTAGATGTCATTAGAAAAAAAAAAACAATGAAAAGGAAAGGAATATGGAAATAGGAAGACGAGATCATGCAGACCCCCAGAGGTTAGAATAGACGATGAAGTTCATAGGAATAGTCTAATAACCTATTAAGTATTAACTTTAATCCTACTCCACACTTAATGGAGGCTACTGGAGAAGATGTTCAAATGGAGTAACTAAAGAAAGAAAAAATATTTATTGGTCTCACACAGGACAAGAAACGAACTGAACAAAACGATCGAACTGAACGAACTGGGTAAAACCTGATAAGGTACATTGTACATTTAGAACTGGTAGGTCAGTGGCAGTCGGTCTAAGATGACAAGGTAGATCGGATAACAAAAACATGCAAGTATGGTTGAACATTTTATATTCTTTAGTTGTTGAATTTGCTTGATTACTGAATGTAATTGTGTGTATATTTGGGTAAAGCATTTTGATCAAAACAAATATAATAAGAAAGGGATGTAGTGTATACGAGTATCTATTTAATAGATATGTAAACACTGTCTCACAACCACAAGTGGTCAGGGGAGCTGTCACTAATGACATCTGTCAGTTACATGATGGCGGGAAGTGAAGTGATCCTGGACTAAGGCTTGGTGGTCTGGTGTGAGCCTGTGATACTTAGTTAATTGTAAAATCAACCGATTAGGTCTGTTACTAGTGGATACTACAGGTACCAAACAAACAAACATACAAGTAAACAGAGTTACTTTCGCATTTATAATATTAGGTATGGATATGGCAGGGAAATTAAAAAAAACCCAGCAAAGTGGGTTTTTTTGTAATACGCCCGAACCTAATCTTAATCCTGACGTGATAGTCAACAAAATTAATTACGGGAATTCGATAACTTAGCGATACTGCTTCAAAATAGGTACAGACTTGTTGGTGATTAGCTGTCTTTTAATCAGTGTTTATAATTAACAGTCATTCATTAACCGTTTTACTATTTTTTTATGTGTATGTACCAGTGACGAAGCGTCAGTAATAAAACAGGGCAAGCCGAAGAAAAAAAAAGAGTTTTTTTTCTATTATTTATTTAGTATACCTATATTTCAGTTTTTTTTTCTGTTTGTTTTAACCTCATTTTCAATATCAGCGACTCCTAAAACCACGAAATTGACACTCATGTCGAAAAATCCAAAAAGGAGAATGCCCAATTTTCTACTGTCCGCAGTTGCGCATCAAAACATATTGTATCATGGCATAAATTAGATATAAAAGAGGGTGATATCGTACTTTTAAAGGAAATAAAAATTATTCATTTATTTTGTGGTCTTTTTGTTGTATTTTGATTTTTTGTTCAGGTTTGAGATTAGTTTAGTAACATAGCTTCCACTAAAAGCAGCAGCCCTTTACTACAATATATGATTTGAATTCACGAAAAACAACATAAAATAATCCCAACAAATCAATTAATGATTCGAAATAAATATTATTACTACAGAGGTTAGTCAAGCTAACTGTTGGTTTTTACTTTTGTAGGTAGTTATAGGCAGAAAAAAATAAAAATGCTTGAATTTAGGTATAAAATAGTATTATTCATCCATATTAACATCACATTCAAAATATGTCGTCTAAAAACGGAGCAGGTGGCTCAGCAGACCTAAATCGAGCCCAACAGAGATACCACAAAATGGTCATCACGTGAGCACAACATCCCTCTGTCCACCTACCAAACTATTACAATAAGTAGCTAGTAGTATAGTAAGTAGCTCGTGGCTTAATAAGAACTGCCACTCGGGTCGATCTTTAGGTGAAGCTGAGCTTGCCTAGGTCGGTCTGTGGATGGGTGACCGCCCGACATATCGAGTTTCCTCCGTGCCTCGGAAAGCACGTTAAGCTGTTGGTCCCGGCTGCCATATATAGATCTTTGGCAGTCGTTACAGGTAGTCAGTGACCTGAAATTCTAACATCCAGTCTTACCGAAGAGTATCGTATTACCTAGTATTAACTGGGTTGTGGAGGTCAGATAGGCAGTCGCTCCATGGAAAATACTGGTATTCAGCTGCATCCGGTTAGACTGGAAGCCGACCTTGGGGTCGGCTTAGTTGGGAAAAGGCTAGGCAGATGAGTATAGTAAGTAGCTGATATTATCAGCTACTGAGTTACTTGTAATCCTCTTAACTAAAATGTAGGCATAGAATACTTTACTGCTTGCAATGATTGGGGGAAGGACTGACTGTCCTTTTCTTCGGCATTGCTGTAACAGGCATGTCGTTGTACCAGTGCCGGAGAGGAGGCTGTAATATGTGAATTTTAAATTGTATTATGTTAAGTACTAACATAGGATAAGTTGTATAATACTAACACAGTGGACCTCTCTGTAGTTGTTTAATGAAAAATATTATTTATGATTAATATTATTTATTTTTAAATTTAATTTTGATTGTGATTTGACATTTGTTTTTGATTCTAATTTTAAATATCCGAAATAAAGATTTTTTTTTTTTACTGCTAACATGTCGTGACTTTATCCTTCCCCTTACTAAATACTGGTCTGTTTCCAGTAGCAATGGCAAGCCATCCTCAATGTCATTCGCTAATTCTATTTAATTTTTTTTTTTTTCCGGCAGTCGGCACAATGTTCTGTGTTTGGCTTGACATATTGACGATAACACCTTTGACAGTTCACCTTTCACGTAACGTTACCAACAATTAATCTAACTAAATCATTTTGACCATAACCGATTTGTCAACTAAAGAAAGATTTTTATTTATTTTACTATTTATGTACTATTTGTGTGTCCTGGGTTCGAGTCCCGGGTGGGGCAAAAAGTTATTGGCTTTTTCCATCAGGAATTTATCAGTAACAGCTACGGAGTTTGAATTTGTGCCCGGTTGATGGCAATAGGCTCGCCCCCTATTACATGGGACTTAAACATAACTGGCGTAATATGGCTATACTATTCGGTACACCTCTGCCTAACCCTTCGGGGATTACAGGCGTGATGTAATGTTATGTACACACAGTAGATAGCACAGGAAAATATTATAATATAACATGTGAGTACAATGGTTTTGGTTTTAATTAGTAAAGTAATGTTATTTTAAAGGTGTGAATTAAGTTAATATATTATTTTCTTGATTCACATTAGAATTGTGATAATTAGAAATATGAATACGAGGATAAAGTCAGAGTTGAATTTATTTTTAAAACTCCGTGTCGTTTTTAATTTGGCAACACTCATTCAACATCGCAATACGCCATTTTATAATTTATGAGTATAGTTTTAGGGCCATACACTTATACTATAAAGCGCCTTTATTGCTGTCAATCTTCTTTCGTCGGTGTCATGAATTTAAATTTTTGACCTTTGAGGAGTTCGTAATCAGCTCACCTAGACAACCCGAAAGAATAAAACTATTTATACGTCCGCATATTATTTTCCTACTCCTAACCGTTAAGGAGTATATACCTTCCATCATCAGCTCATCAACATGAGGTGATGACTGCCAGATGCGAATACTTGAATAATTTTATAAAAAACACGTAATACGTGCCTATAAAATTTGAGGGGTTGCCCTCGATTACCCTGAGATTCCATCATCAGATCCTGACATGAGGACAATGGGACCACCTCGGTAGTATATTCTTTCGAATAAAAAAATAATTTTGAAAATCGGTTTTTAAATGACGGATTATAACGTTTCTCCCTTACATAGTCTCGATTCCTACCATGTCATAACCCGATAATATTCGGCTTACTTAGTTCCCGACTAAACGGTTCTGCGAGCGACAGAGGTCAAGTAAGCGTGCTCATACGAATTTAGTTCTCAATTCTGACACCCGAGCACCGGCTTATTTGGCGCTGTCTGTATGGGCACGCTACGTCTCTGGTATGTAACATGGTTAAGATCTTTGTGGATAAGGTATACTTGCCGCTGCGGGTTGTTCGCAAGAGATACCGCGGCTTCGACATGAAGGGCTAAGAAGGAACATGGGTGGTTTTTAGTCAGTAGAAGTCTGACACTCCCTTTCGCTCTGCCCAACAGCGGGAGGGGTTATTTGATGATTTTCCCCCCCCCAAAAAAAATAAAATAAAGGTATACTTGCCGAGGTCAATTCGTCGTTGGGTGAAAATCTATAGTACTACGAGACGCCTCTTTACCTCCGTTGGTCCTAGCTGTCATTTGTAGATCATTGACAGCTTACCTATAATATTGGACAAAAAAAAACTAATTAGTCCGTCAGATAGATTTCCATAAAATATTGAACTCATATTTTTTCTTTTTTCACATGAACAGAAAATGAAGGTCACATGTCAGTACATTTTTTTATCTTCGTCAATATTTATTAATTTGATAAAACAAAAAACAAGTATCCAATAATTTTCAATAATCTAACTGACGGACTAAACACAAACCATTGACACAAACATATTTTTTTGACCCAGTCTGATCCCCTATTCAATTTAATACCCAGTAACTTGGCAAACACAAATTGTGTTTTTATGTATTTGATAATAGATAATTATGCCAATATCCTCATTAACCTCTCTGTCATCTCCACCTCGTGCTTCATATTCTTGGGTTTCGGTCCTGAAACATCTTTTGGCTAAAATAATTGTGACGAGGGAAGGAGAGAGACTCTTAGCTCTTATTCTTCTGCCAGTCGTTCAAGTGCACGAAACAGTTTTATAAAAACGGACACCCTACACGTATAAGTTTGATGAAAAAAGTTATTTTTAGTTTCACTTCCATGTATGGGGAGACCCCTCTTAATCTTTTTTTTTTTTGTATAAAAATCGTAAAGCGGTTTACAGAATACTTACCAAGTTTGAACTGAACGTAGTCTTAATAGTTTCCGAATAAAGTGGCTGTGACATACGGATGGACAGACGCACAGACGGACAGACAGACATGACGGTTCCGTTTTTTGCCATTTGGCTACGGAACCCTAAAAAGTGCTACCTTATAGGTCTTATCATATGGTCTAATGGTAGTTAACGCGACTATTTGGGATGAGGTAATTTTTTTTTTGGGGGTTGGGAAATCATCAAATAACCCCTCTCGCTCTTGGGCAAAGCGAATGGGAGTGTCACGACTTCTACTGACAAAAAACCACCCATATTCCCTCTTAGGCCTTTGTGTCGAGGCCGCGGTATCTCTTGCGAACAACCCGCAGCCCCGAGGGGCGTTGGAACACGAACGCGCCGTCGACACGGCCTGTCTTCGTCATAAGAGGAACGGACGTCGAGCGAGCCCAGTACTCACCGTCCAGAGGCCCGCGTCTACGGTGGCCGGAAGCCGTCACGTGGCCCCCGACGCCCGGAGCGTCTTCCACGGCGGTGGCATGAGGTCCTGGATTCAATTTCCAGGTCGTGTAAACTGTTATTGGGTTTTCCATCACGACTATTTCGGTAGCAGTCACGGAGTTTCGATTTGGCTCAGGTGATGGTTGGTTTGGGGAGGTTACTGGCGAATTACGTATGACATGTGCTATTAGACGCACCTTTGCCTACCCCGCTGGGGACAACTTACAGGCGTGATATTATTATGATGTTATTTTGTAAATATGTGTAGATAAGTGTTGACGTGAATGATTTATTCAATTAATTTGTAAATTAGATAAATAATTTGAATTTTGTTGAGTTTACTGGATTTTGGCGATGTCAATTAAAATAATCTCTTATTTATGATAAATGCGTATGATTGCGTAGACCTAAACGTGTAATTATGTTATCATTATATTGGGGTTATGTTACAGGTTTGGTTCACTACAAAACCTTTTTTTGATTTTGCCTTTTAGTTTCTTATTTGGAATCTCAACACGTTTGAACTTCTTCCATGCTCCCCTGTCAGACTTCATGGCATCATTTACTCCTTCATTTTTCATATAAGCCCTCACGCAATACATAAACAAACTAAGCATGCGTTTGCTGAGCGATTTTATGTGTTTTTAGGAACTTTTCTGTATAACAGACTCAACAGGTACTAAACTTCTATAGCTTAAGCTATAAAAAATGTAGTGTAAATATGGGAATATTTGGCGATACTAAATTACACAGACGCAGAAAAACTTCTAGAAGTTGTCGTTTGATTATATTATATTTAACTTCGTATCTAATTGTACATAGTTAGTTAAGGTAGTTTTAGTGTTTTTTGTATCATTTTGCTTGTTCCTATAGTTGTTATTAGATTTATTTTATTTTATAATGTTATAGTCTTAATTAAATAATACTACGTAAAGTGATGGCCTGAAACACAGGTTTAAATAAACCTAGATCGGGCAGGTAGCTATACAAACATTTGAAGTTAAAATTACCACTACTTGTAACTCTAACATTTATTTTAGTTATAGTTTACTTATAAGTACTAATTATAACTTTGTAGGTGAAGCAACAGTACTGTGCCTAAATGTACACCTTTTTGCATTATTTTTTGATTAAATAAATTATTCTTATTCTTATTTACATTTCCTTAGACCTTCCTCTCCGTCACGTCCATCACTCTTTTAGTCACAGACGTTTCATCCCTCATCATTACACATATCGACACTAAGGCAGACGACTTCCTTTATTTTTTAAGCTATTGCATAGCTTCTATCGCGGGCCTTGAGCGTGGGGACCGAATCCAGAAATTCCGTAACGAAAAAAACCTAACACTCATTTATTTATTAAAAGAAAAAAAAATGTTTTTTTATCGGTCACCACGCTTAAAGTGTAACTTGAATTAATATCAAAGAAAAAAAAAAAAAGGAAAAAAAATACTGCATTAATAAAATAAATAAATAATTATAATTGCATAAGTTCATAAAAAATGCTATGCAATAGCTTTACCGCGGCAGTCTCAAAGTGCCACACGTCTTTTTTCTCTAATGAATCACTTTTCTTCAAATATTCAATTCTTATTTTATTTGTTTTTGTCACTTTGCACATCCACCGCAACATTATCATCCCCGTTACATGCAATCGTTTTTCATATAGTACAACCACGGGTCTAAAAGTGGCGATGACGATGTCAGTAAAATAGAATCGACCGCTTCCATTTTGCTGCTATGTCTTTGAGGTGTGCCCGTCGGGGCTGCGGGTTGTTCGAAAGAGATACCGTGGCGGGAGCCGGGAGGGGTTATTTGATGATTCCCCCCCCCCAAAAAAAGGTGTGCTTGCGCGGGCAAGGGCTTCCCTTCCCTTTCGCTTTGCCCAGAGCGGGAAGGGTAATTTTTTTCCAGTCACAAAAAAGGTCTAATCACGGACTTGCATATTATCCCCTTTAATTGAGGAGCACCAGTGGGTCGAAACTTGTTCCAGTGACCTGTCGCCATTTCATCCATCCTTAGCTAATCCGGTGCGTTACGTCTTGGTCTGACTTACGTACCGGATGACTGTTAATGCTATATTATTTCGTTACAGTTCCAGCTACAAGACAACAAAACAAATGTAGATTTGAGTGGAGAATGGAAGAACAAGCAACGAACATCATGTGCAAACTATTATTTTTGACATTTATGTACATTATGAGTAAGGTACTGAGCCGAAAAGAGATGTTTAGGTACCGTACCGTTACCGAACCGTTTATAAGGTTTTTTAATATTTATTAGTTTGTTATTATTATTTAATATTATTTGTGTATTTTACCTATGGGCCTTTGATGCCTGCAATAAAACAATTATTATTATTAATTATTATTAAATCAAAATAAAACATTTCAAGAAGATGAAATAAAAAAATAAAATACAATAAGTCACGAGCTCAACGAGCTGATCCCACAATCTCCCTGCTTCCATCGGGAGACTAAACGTACTGCAGGTTAGCACTCATGCCTTGTCGAATTTTATTTTATTTTCCGTGTTGTGTTAGTTTTAATGAAATTTCGATACAATGTAAAAATTCATTGTGAAATAAATGATATGATTTTCCACACATTCGAATGAAGCGCTTTGCTACATATTTTATTATGCGCACAGCCAAAGAGTGGAAGTCCCTGTCTACGACGATTTTCCCGAGTTCATAATTATAAACCCCAATCTATTTAAGTCGCGAGTACATAGGCATCTTCTGGGCTAGCTCGTTCCATCGTCGACCTCATATCTGCCCTTAGGACAAGATTGAGGTCAAGCGAAGGCCCATCTAATATAATAAAAAATAAAAAAAAAGCCATGGCGACCTAAACGATGACCAGTCCGTACTGACGGACGGCGCCCAATCACAATCCTAACGCATGGTTCAGCGCTATCCAGGTAGATCATTTTGAAAAGAACCAATTGACCCAAGTCCAACAGTTCAATAACACTCGTCACCATTAGTGAATACGTACGGAACCCTACACTTTACGGGGTAGGACAGGTCGCATTCGAACTGTCCTACACTTAGGTGGGTTTTTTTTATCTTGCAACAAGTCATGCATAACGTTCTAGATAATACTGTTTTTGATTGCTCATCTATCTCATAATTAATTGTGATTGTGATACCAAAGAAATACAATAATAGATTATCAGTTTATTCAACATTGGTAAAGGTATCATGTGTTTTTTTGGGAATACCTACTTCAGTGCAAAAAATATTTAGATATAGATCTTTGGCAGCCGAAACATGCAGTTAGTGACCTGAAAGACGGCTAATATGACTGGTTGTCCGACTTCAACCAATGTAAGTTTTCCTAAGTAACAGAGCATCGCAGTTACAAGATCTCGATTAAACAAGGCTTCGTTTTATGATATTTACGAAGTAAAATCGTTCGCAGTACAGTTTTTCGATGTAACGAAACATTGCATTAACAAGGCGTCGATTCGTAGTATAGTGATATCTATGAAATGTTTTCGAAGAAACTAAATTCGATGATACGGTTTTCGCACTGAAGTAGGTATTCCTTTTTTGTTCTAAACATTAACATACTAGTGAGGATCTAGCCAAAATAAATTAAAATAATATCGTACCATATGTTACATAATATGAAGCAATACAAGGTATTAAGTCCGTCTTTACAGTCAGTTTTTTATGCATAAAGTTAATCATTAATAAACACACTCACAATAGAGAGAGACATTAGAGACAATATATTTTGAAAAATCACGGTGTATACAAAACGATACATTTTATTTATTTAGCCATTGATAAATAATGAATGTAAAAATTTTGGTTAATCCAGCTCATAGGAAGTGACTCTTACAAATCTAGCATGCATCTAAAAGGCATTTTAACCGACATCCAAAAAGGAGGAGGTTCGACTAGACGGCACGGTTGGCGCAGTGGCTAAGCGATTGGACTGCTGCGCTGCGTGTCGCGGGTTCGATCCCCGCACGGAATAAATATTTGTATGGCCTGCAGATAGTTGTTTCGGGTCTGGGTATTTGTGTATGTGACTTTATATGTTTGTGAACGCACCCACGATACAGGAGAAATTCCTAGTGTGGGGCAACGTTTATTAAAAAAAAAAAAAAAAAAACAAAGACTATGTTCGACTGTATTTATTTTTAACCGACTTTCCAAAAAGGAGGAGGTTCTCAAATAGAAATATAAAAATAACATACCTATATGTTTACCGGTATGTTTTTTTCTATTTCTATGTATGTACACCGATTACGCCGAGATGTATAATCCGATTTACGTGATTCTTTCTAGTCATCACTTCATGTTGATGAGCTGTTTTTGGAAGGTACTACTCGTCAACGGTTAGGAGTTGAAAGCAAAAATAAGGGAATCTTGAAGGTCAAGGGTTAGGTTTCTTGGTTGAATGTTAAACGCATAGTAAATAATTGTTTAGGATATTACAACTAAAAACGGAAAAATAAAAAAAACTTTTTTGCAAAAAAACAACCGACTTCAAAAACACCAAAAAGTGAAAATTAAACTTCCGAAGAAAAGTCAGCTTCTGAAGTCGGTGGCAAATAAATGAAATCAAACAAATTGTATGTCACCGACTTCAGAAGCTGATTTTTCTTCTGAAGTTTATTTTTCACTTTATGGTGTTTTTGAAGTCGGTTGTTTTTTCTGCAAAAAAGTTTTTTTATAGTTTGATCAAAACACTCTTCGACAATGTAAATAAAACTATATTTTTACTACACGCATAGAAGATATTTGTTCTGCTTACGTCGATGCCAACGTGTTTAAGGGCACTATTTAAGTGGATATGTAAGTCATAGGTAAGTACAGTCAGCATCTGAAATAGATTAACACTACTCAAAGTTTCAAAGCAGTATTTATTCAAAACTTGTTATATTACTCGTTACAAACCAATTATTGAAGAGTAAGGAATATTTTAAAGAATAGTCTGGAACATTAAAAATAATAGATGGAGTCCTGTAGCTGTCCTCCTGTTGCTGACCGTATCAAGAGCGGTCTGTTGTTCCTGGTAACGGTGAGAGGACCTCCAGCATCACTAGTGCAGATATACCTACCCACCACCACCGCCGCTGGTAAATACATCCGTGGAATGCACGTTAGAGAATACCCTTGAACACTCAGGGTTCGTGCTCATTGCATGAAGGTCAGCCTTTGGTTAGCGTCTAGGCCACTGGCTACGAAATAAATAATATTATGATATGAGGGTAGCAGGTGATTCAATTTATGCTTTGAAGGAAGTTAGTGGTCATCTTTTATTTGAAGTGAAATTTCGAACACAAAAGAAGGAACACCACCAGTGAATGGAGTCTCGTTTGGTAAATATAGAAGAAGTTAAGCTTGCAGAAATAAATTAAGGGCGTCCGCTTAAAGTTGCGGTTCACGAAGCGGCATGCGCCCCGCAAACAAATTTTCCTCAGAAAATCCGTCACACGTGAACGCTCCTTTTGGTGCTTCGAGAGCGAGCATCCGCGTGTTTTATTGGACGCCCTTTAACAACCACTATTTGAGGATTCGTTAGTATTTAAATTCAATCTGTTCAAAGATGGAGTTATATGTTTATATATGTAGTTGATTTACATTTTGAACATTTATATTTCAGTCTTTCTGCGTCCAGCATTAGGTTAAATATAAAATCTTAGCCCAAATAAGTAATCGCCAATGTAAACTGGAATATCGGGCCAGAACCAATTCCTCTGAGTTTAAGATCAATGGGACAAATTAAAAGGAGAAGTGTTCGGGTGGCATTTAAACCTAACATGAGAAGGCCTTCCGACGACTTGATGATTGTTACAAAATGTTCTCGATGCAGGAGATCCTGTGGAGGGTTTTTAGTTAAATGTAGTTGATGTTGAATCAATAAAGTCTAAGCAGGAAGTAAAATTGAAGGTTTTTACTCCTGAAAGCACATGTTTGAGTTTATGTGATTCCATGGGATATCAAAGGATCTCTGATTGAAATCTTCGACACTAATAATTCGACAGTATTTCCTACCTATCTATTTATCTAATACTACCTATTGATAATATATCGACGGGGTAATAAACAACTTGATTCAATTATTGTTTGTGTGAAATGGTATCTATAAAATTGGAAAAGCCCTAATAGTTCATAACAAACATCATCATCGTAAAATTACCTCCAGAATTATCTATGGGGGTAGGCAGAAACACACGCACACCACGTATACAAAAACCCTCATACACGCAATATTCGTCATATTTCACCAGTCATTTATATAAGACGAGATGAGATGTCGAAGATGATTGTCTTGCTCAATAGTCAACATGTCGGATGCTATATTGAAGGAGTATGTGTCTACAATATGAGTTATGTGGACGACATGGCGCTGGGCTGCTGAGCGCGTCGATCTGTTAGCTGAGGAGGTTACTCAGTACGTGTACGGAATACGCGCATGGTCATGGTGGTCATAGTATGGTTCCAAATTCAAATATTTGTTTTTTTTTTGTTGTTGTTAGATTATTTATATTAAATACAGTGCTGTTTTTAGTTATATCATATCTGGTGTGTATAGCGAATTTGATTATGGACAAAAATATCGAACAAAGAGTTTGTTTTAAAAAGGCGAACGGCAGAATTCGTACAACATACTTTTTTTGTTGTTGTGTGATAGAATTTGTACCACTTATTAAGGCAACTAAACCATTCATTTTCATGAAACATTAGTATTTTTAGAAGTCCGGATTAATTAATTATATCAATTAAAAGATTTAAGTAATTAAACGTAATATAATCTTAAACTAAACGCAACTAAACGTAGTTATGTTTTTAGAAGTTGCAATTTGTAAAAAATCACGAAGCTCAAAATGATAATTAATTATTTAAAAATAGAAATAACAGTAAATATAATTAACCAATTACACATTATACCTTACAATGAATAATTACTGCATACAATCTTAATAATTAACTATTTAATGATAGGAATTATTTTCGCCATCTGTAATTGCATTGTAGGTTTAAGAACAGTGGGATGCTGCTCACATGTTATGAGCATTATTTGGTACCTTAGTTATGCTCGCCATGAAGGTATGACCCGACCTGCCCCTTTCTTAGATGAAATAATATTAAAAATCGATTAGATAAGAACAATAAAATAAATGTAAGTTCGTACAAAAACAAAGTTGTTGTATTTACCCACACTCAAAACTCCATCAGCACTTCACCATTCATCATCATTAAACTATTGCAGACCGCTGCTGGACGTAGGTCTCTCTTAAAGCACCCTACTGAATAGGTACAATTCTCGAGTCAATTTACCAACTTAATGATAAGTAAAACACTACAGAGATAGCACCAGCTATCTAGAATATATCCTCTTTCACCAAATCGGTGTTAATGTGCCTATACGTAATAATATTTATTGAGACATAACCTCAAAAAAAAAAGTGGTTAAAACTTTTAGGTCCCAACTTCTAAAAATCTAAGAATTTTAAAAGGGTTTGCCTATCGTATTGACTGCCAATTAAAACAAAAAATATCCCAAAACACGATATTTTATTAGGTGTACGAAACTCCCATACAACCCTGCCGTTCGCCTTTTGCATCGCCAATGGAATTTCGTGTTCGGAGTCACTGAAAATGTTACAGAATCCCGTCGGGGCTGCGGGTAGTTCGCAAGAGATATCGCGACCTCGACATGAAGGGCTAAGAAGGAACATGGGTGGTTTTTAGTCAGTAGAAAACTGAAACTCCCTTTCGCTCTGCCCAAGAGCGGGAGGGGTTATTTGATGATTTTCCACCCGCCAAAAAAAAAAGGCTTACGGTGAATCGACTTTATCAGAAACACGTGCTTATGAGTTATACACAAAAGCGTTCAAAAGCGGTTGAGATGTTATGGAAGATTTGCCTCGCTCTGGTAGGCCATCAATGTCTGCGACTGAAGTTACCATCGCAAAACTGAAGGAAATAGTGACTGAAAATCCTCAATCAACTTAAAGAGAGATAGCCGCCGAACTTTCTGTACTTACCATTTTAACTAATCATTTGGGTATGAAACATGTTACCGCTCGGCTAGTCCCAAAACACCCGAATTGTCTGCAAAAACTCAATCGCATGAGTGTCGCTGAGGACATGCTAGAACGAGTCAATTCCGACCCTACATTCATGAAACGCATTGTTACTGGTGACGAGACGTGGGTTTACGACTTTGACATGCAAACTAGTCAAAAAAGCTTCGGATTGGCGCTTCCAACTGAACCGAAACCGAAAAAACCACGCCAAAGTCGATCAAAAGTCAAAGTCATGTTGACTGTTTTGTTTGACTATCCTATCGTGATGTTGTGCACTCTGAATTCTTGCCGGAAGGTCAAACGGTGCCCGTCGGGGCTGCGGGTTGTTCGCAGATACCGTGGCTTCGACATGAAGGGCTAAGAAGGAACATGGGTGGTTTTTAGTCAGTAGAAGTCTGACACTCCATTTCGCTCTGCCCAAGAGCGGGAGGGGTCATTTGATGATTTTCCACCCACCATAAAAAAAAAAGGTCAAACGGTAAATAAAGAATATTATTTGAGCGTTGTGCGGCATTTAAGAGAGCAAATTTGACGAAAAAGGCCTGATTTGTGTAAAGATTTTTTTTTTAATTTTGCACCACGATAATGCGCCTTCGCACAAGGCCATCATTGTGAACGAACTTTTGAACAAACACTCAATAAATACCATCGAGCAACCACCATATTCACCAGATATGGCTCCAGCCGAGTTCTTTCTTTTTCCTAAACTCAAATTACCACTTCGTGGCACCCGTTTTCAATCGGTAGAAGACATATAGAAGAATTCGTGGCGAGAGCTGAACTTAATTCCGGAAACAGCGTTTAAAAAATGTTTTGATGATTGGATTATTCGTTGGCGTAAGTGTATCGTTTCTGAAGGAGCAGACTTTAAAGTTGATAAAATAAGGGTTAATAACAAATATTTTGTGTATTATTGGTCTTTTCCCGTTACTTTCTTGACAGAGCAGTATAACAATAAGAAAAGCCAATACATGGTTTTTCAGGCCATCGTCTCGGTGGGTCGAGCCCTGTGGACATTCCGAACATTGAACTCAATAGCCCGCGTGGAGCAATTTAAATATTTAGACATGCACTGTCGGTGCGAGCCAACATGATAGCCTGCAGGTTTTCGCGGTGTACGACTAGTGTGACTGTGTGATTTTAGTGCGTACCTACTGCACATCTCTTTACACGTGTAGCCTGTGGATTGACTATAGTGAAAGGGTATATAGTGCCCTCCATCAGACACAAAGAGCTAAAAAGGAACATGGGTGGTTTTAGTCAATAGAAGTCTGACACTCCCAACGGCTCTGCCCAGAGCGTGAAGAGTCACTGAAAAGAAAAACATCATTTTATTTCGTCATTCAATCAATCAATCAAACATTTTATTTCAAGCTACTGAAGCCCATAGACAAACAAAATACAACTATCTTATACAATAACAATCTTTAAACAAAAGTCGTTGGTCATTGTATGGTGGTTTCAGGAAATAAGTTGTAGGGTTGAATTTAAAACTTTCTTTATTTTTAAGTCAATTAATAGGCAGGTAGAGCAGCTCAACCATCATATCATAAAAATTACGTACGATGTGTTTTTGTTTTTTCTTTGAATTTCTGAGTTTGCACGGGCCGACTGTGCTCTTAAGATAATAAAAACCCAATATATATCTCAGTTCCCAAAAAGAAACAAAATCAGAGATTTAGAAGTTCTTGTACATTTTTACCTACGCAAATTTAGCTAGCAACACCTAAATTCATACGAAAGCTATAAGAAAAGAGGTAGGACTGAATAAGGATGGATTACACCAGATTTCACTAACGCTTACAGTATTCCAGATAGATAGAACAGACTTTTTTGTATGTAACCATACAAACTACAGGTATGGAAATCTTCCCTAAGGTAATGAACACCGAACATGAGGATTGGTTTTGTAAAATTTTGAATATTTTCGTTTTAAATCAGTGATACACTGCTTTCACTAATAGTAAGGCACACATTAATCCAACCGTAAATATCGTCCCGTTAACCGTAACGTATCAACTCAGAATATGTCTTGTGTGTCAGCACACCTTCTCGACGTCAACTCGGCTTGAGCCTGTCAGATGGAATCATGGAACTTAAGGTCCACACAGTTGGCTGCGGGTTGTTCGCAAGAGATACCGCGGCCTCGACATGAAGGGCTAAGAAGGAACATTGGTGGTTTTTAGTCAGTAGAAGTCTGACTCTTCTTTTCACTCTGAGAGCGGGAGCGGGGGTTATTTGATGATTTTACACCCGCCAAAAAAAAAAAAAGGTCCACAGTTAAAGCAAACGACGACATGTTTCACCTCGTTTCGGTTTGGACGACGCGACGGGACCCGACACTGCAACGAAATTAATTTGGTAAATGTGATACATGATCCATTATTCAGCCCAAATCGATTCCAACTAAATAAATGAGATCACTATCTAAATAAGCGTCTTTACTAACTAAAACTATTTTATTACGGGGCTACAGTTTTCATTGACACTGCCACGTAGTGGAAACGAGCAACTTTGCTACTTCTGCTGCGGCATACAATTCAATCTTTCCAGTTTCCGACTAAGCCTGTGGTAACAGAAAAAGAATCAATATAGTGAACAATCACGCTTGGCCATATCGTGAAAATAAACGCCTTCTAAAAATAATTATCAATTTTCAATAACAATGAAAAACAAAGAGCAATGTTTCTTAAGAAGATCCATAAACATTTTTTGTAGGCTCTTACATAAAATTAAATATGATGGAAACTAACATAGCTATAAGTACCTACTAACATAATATGGACCTGTGTCATGTGTCTGAAATAAATAATTTCATTTCGTTTCAAAAAGGAGTAAATGATACCGAAGTCCGAAACCTCTTTATAGATTTCCGACGTATAATAAGTACACCCATCATCACAATTGACAAGGCAGAAGTAAACTAAACCATAATGCAAGTCGACACCCACGTTAAGCACTACGTACTGGTGACCAGAATTGGGTACTGCTTCGAATGCACATCACTCGAATCAACTGCATGATTCACTAATCCGCCTCGTGAAAGGAAGTTTGGTAAATAATTTCCAGGCAATCTCTTCATGATAAAAGGTAAGTGCAGGGACAGTAACAGGCTGGTACTATTATATACAGTTAAACATAAAATGATGATTGTAGTACTCATGTAGACAAATTAAAATAAGTTTGAGTCATTTCTCAATACTGCTAAAATACTGTTATTCAACTGCATCCGATTAGACCGGAAGCAGACCAAAACATAGTTGGCTAGCGCTAGCCAGACAGTGACAAAAAAGTTTGGAAATCACATCAACCACAACAACAACAAGTAAAACTATTTGAAAAGCGATAGGAAAATAGACACGTTCATTCAATAAAATTTGAGTACTTCTTCCTCTACTTGCAGACTAGGAGTAAATGAATATTATACTCTTTAAAGAAAACAGCAAATCCATGAAATGTGTATAATTTATTCACTGCAATGAAAATATGGAATAATATTGCCATGTTACAAAAGACGTTGGTTGATCCAGTTATTGTAGTAGGTGACTCTTGCGAAGCCAGACGCGCCACTACGCTCGCATGGAAGTGACCCAAACGAAGTTATACCGATCTGTTGGAGCAAAGGAAACAAGAAGTTAGGAAAAGTTCAAGCTTACGACTAGTTAAATATGACGTGTACCCAAGCAAAAGTCGATAACCTAGTATGTCCATCTCTTTATTCATGGCCTTTTTGTGCAGCAAAACAATAATCCGTCGCTAGGATGGGTAATAAACAGGAAGAAGCGTTACTGTTTCAGTTTTATTTGAAACTACATATGGAAGTGATTTTTTAAAATTATGATTCAAGACTTAGATTTGATTGGGTACGCTACAAAAATCGTTGCAATTCCATGATTTTTTCTAAGATCAAAAACTAAATGCAATTATGGATACAGAACGCACCAACAATATCCTATCCGTAAAAATATCCACATGCAGGAGGAAGTATCTAACGCCTGATCTAAACTTATGTATCTTAAAATTATTGTAAGTGAAGTTCGTACCAAAAGTGGTTGGCCGTTCCTGGTGACGGCGAGAGGACCGCCGGAATCACCAGTGCAGATGTTCTGGCCAACCGCGCCAAAGGTGCACACGTTGGAAGGTTGGACGAAAACGCCGAAAGTCCGTGCACACTCCTCGTTCGTGATCACAGGCAAGTGCACGTAGCTCAACGGCTGGTTTGGGAGTACGCCGCCAACTGTGTAGCAATAATCAGCATTATAATCATGATATGTTCTGGATAGTATTCAAGTATGATGGTAGAAAGAGTCTCTTACTATCAGCAGTTTTCCCGTAGCCAGATGCTATAGCAACATCACCAGCAAAGTCCTCATTGAGTTGCGATCCAGAGGGGAGAGCGATAGGAGCGAGGATATCTGAAGATTATTAACTTATTAGGCATTTAGGCCACACACACGCAAAAAAGTGATTGTTATAAAAAAAACTAAGTTTGTAATTTTAATGCAATCATTGTAATTACGAGAATATTCCGTGAAACTATATTTTAAAAAATAATTTATACTCACTTGAGAAAATAACGTTTTGTGGCAAGTTGACCATTGCAATATCATTAACAGGAGGAGCAGGAATATAGTTATGGTGCAAAATAATGTCGGTGGGAATCACCCTGGTACCACCAGTGAATACTGTAATGGAGCCAAGAACAACTGTCACGCTTGAAACTGAGTTTAGAACATCATGGAAGTTATGAGCTGCACTTAGTACCCTGTTTGGGGATACGAGGACAGCGGTCGCGAAAGAGGTACTACCGGATGGTAGTTGCATCAGAAGCCCCGCCTGTGAAGTAAAATGGTTATTGGTATTTTAAAACTAATTATTGCTCAGTCTTTCATGACAACAACAACACCAAACAACAACAGTATAGTTTGATTATGTACCTGATAGGGGAATTGTCCAAGAGTAGCCAGTGATCCACCAACGATTCGCGATGCATCACGATTGCCTTCCTCTTCAGCTTTGCGGATCTTTTCAGCTAACGGAACACCGACTCTGTTATGATATCCGTATGCGAAGTTCTTTTCCAAATCCATGACATCTTCGAGGGTGATATGCCTTGCGGAGGCGACCGCTACTAGAGCAAACAAAGTCACTGCCAAGAACTTCATGTTGCGGGTACTAAGTGAGTATTCAAATGCAAGTGATTTCAGATTGGGACATTTATATGCATGTTTTGAGATAAGCCTTATTATCTTGATGATAGTGCCGTAATAATTAGACTTATTATCAAACAAATATTATACTTAGGTTTCCCCATAAATATCGATAAATTAATACTGTAGGCATGCACGACGATTATTGGGAACGTGCACGACATCAGCGCCATTTCGAAAAAGCAACTCGAAGGGCATAATAATATGTCAAAATAGTGAATGACACATTAATTGCTTATTATTTTACATAAAATCGTATTACCTAGTATTAACTGGGTTGTGGAGGTCAGATAGGCAGTCGCTCCATCTAAAATACTGGTATTCAGCTGCATCCGGTTAGACTGGAAGCCGACCCCAACATAGTTGGGAAAAGGCTAGGCAGATGCTGATTTTACATAAAATAAAGTAACTAAAAATGGTTTAGAAAGACAATAAATAGTGTTTTTAGAGGCATTTGTTAAAACAGTTAAAACAGTATACGAAAAAATGGATGTTATTATATAAACTAGTTTTGAGAGTGTAAAACACAAAATAAGTTTCCAGCCCCAAACTATAATAAAAAAAAAATGGTTTTATCAGATCACGTAAGGAATGTTGAAGAACTAAGAACTAATGGCAATAGTTATTTAATACGAACCAATATCACTCGTCGAACATTGAGGACCTTAACACCCTATAAAACTAGTTTAAACGTAACTACTCTGCTAGCCTAAAACAAACATACATTTTAGTATTCTACAGTAGATAAAGTATATCTATGAACATTATAATTAATTTATTACAGATTAAAAGGTTTCGGGTTGTCATTGAACTAAAATGCAGCTGCATTTATGACCAGAGCGGCAAATGCAAACAGGTTGCTGCTTCAATAATTATGTTACATCAACAATAAAGCTGGTCATTCAAAAACAGTGAACAACAATGGACAAAACCCAGTATTCGTCTATTTGTTCATTGTAAATATTCCGTAAGAAGGAACTTTGAAGATATTTATGTTTTGTCATCACAGTGATCAGTGTAAATAAAAGTATTGCAAATAATGGTTGTTTCCCTTAAATTTATTTCAGAGATGATATTGACTTGACATCCTTGATTGACCAAACGATGTTGAGTTTGATGTAATTCATTTCCTTCTTCCATTATTATTTTATTTGTTGTGGTATCCGAGACTTCTGTTGTTGGGGTATCTTCAGCTTTTTGTGGTTCTTCGTTTGATTAGGCGTGTATATCTAATATCTAGCTAGAACATGTGTCTCGTAAACCTTCTGCTTTCGATATACTTTTCAGGTATGTCGTGGGAAACTGGGAACATAACTCGGATTTGGTTGCGCGTCAGACTTGAAATGTTCACTGCAAATTTTATCGTCAGGTTTTGGATACCTTAGCAATACATCAATACTAAGAGAATAGTTAACAAATATCCTACAAAATGCAGAGCAAATTAAATTGATTTAATTGAAATTGTAATTTAAGGCTGGGTGGACCCGAATTTAAGTTTTTTAAAACAATCTGAGACAAAAAATACAGTGTTTTAAATTTAATAAAAAATATATGTATTAGTTAAGGATCTTATCTAGTCAAAATCGCATTCAGTTGCAAGACCTGATGAACTTCACTCGATAGAAAAAAATCGCAAAGTTACCTCTTTTTAGATCGTTTTTTCAATATTATGACTATATTACTGATTTTTTACATTTAATTTTTGTACTATAATTAAGAAACTAATTAGTTTAAGACAAATTCGCAGAGTTTGAATTGATAAAATGATTTTCTCAATTACTATGTTTAAATAAGAATTAAAAGCGATCGCGGCGGCTCGGACAGGTCCGTTCAGTCGCGTGTTGGCGCTTTTGGACGACGGACCTGTGTCAGTTTGACAACTACGCGCACCATACTATCTCTTTTTGAGAATTAACAACGCAGGCGAAAAAAGTCGTGTAAAGCAATAAAAGACACAAATAGAAAGAATGCACTCCAAAGATATGTGAAGAAGTAAGTACCTACGTAAAAGTTTTATTTGTATTGTAATGTAATTTGGTCTCAAAATTAATTTTTATTTTACTTCAGTCTCTGATTGGTAAATGTCTAAAACTTACGATCATCGTACTATAGTTTATGAATATTAGTACCGAGGATCGCTACGATTTTTGATAATTCATATTTTGTCTTTTCGTTCGGTATCCTGCCTGGCGAGTGGCGAGCCACAATATAAAAATATCAGTACTACTAGAGAACGCTAAGATTTTTGATAAAATTAAATCATATTTTGTCTATTTCGATATCTCAACCTGGCGTTTGCTAACGAACAGTAAATTACTATATCTACCTATCAATTTCATCTGTGAAATAGGTACTCCATTTACTTTTTGTTATAGGTTAGTTGGGCATCTGAAGAAACTAACATGAACACTGCCGCAGCAACAAATCTGATACCTGAGGATTCAAACGAAAATAGGTATGTAATTATCTTTTTTTTTATCATGTGGTAAAATCATCAAATGAGTCCTGCCGCTCTGAGTGGAGCGGAAGGGACTGTCAGACTTGTACTAATTAAAATCCACCCTGTTCCTTCGGTTGCCCTTTGCGTTCCAGGGCCACGGTATCCTGGTAAGACATATTCGTGGCCCCGGCAGGCATCCCTATTTGGGCCCCGTCAGTTTGCTGACAGCTCTTTGAGGCGCGCGTGGAACACGACGCGCCGCGGACCCGGGCTTGGTCCTTGATCGGACGGCGAGTTACCCTTACTCGCAGTCCGCTAGCCCACGTCATGTAATTACCATAGATCAAGATTAGGGTTCCGTACCTCAAACGGAAAAAGGAGTCTGTCATTCGGTTGAACGACGTTCGGATAATCGATGCTCTACTGTATTAAAGTCCTGGATACTCATAATGTACATTAACTAACATAATGTGGGTGGGTTTTCAGGTACTACATGGATAATGCATCATGTAGAAACACGGCTGATGTATCCAAAACCTCTTTTATTGGATTGGATCCTGTTGATACACAAAAAACTGTAACATTAACGTAAGTACCACATTTTATGTTTTTACCGCATTTAACATACAATGCTTTTACTCGGATGTGTAAGACAAACTTGTAAGACTTACCATATTTCTCTTTTTTAGAGAAACTGAAGAAACAGAAGACTCCTTCGTAGAAAAAGTACTCAAAGATGAATTCCAACCACGGCTTCAAAGGGTATCCTGACCACCAGCATGCAGCAGAAGCGCATACCTGGTCATCACCCTCAGCCTCATCAGCGACCTTGGCACAGCACACTGCACTTCGGCCGGTCAGCAAGCAGAGACGCACTTCTCTCCTGGTCGACGCAGCAGCCAGCCACTACGCAGCACAGCATCACTCCGACTCACTGGAGCATAATGCAGCATCACCCCGACTCACTGGGGCATCACCGCAGACAGTTCCGACTCACCGAGAACTACGCGGCATCCGGTTCCGACTCACTGGAACCTTCCACTGGCCTGGCAAGCATCAAGACTCAGCCTGCTATCGACCTCCGGTCTCGGAGGGGAGTGATGTGGCGACAGCGACATCTATCGCAACACATGCGAACTAAATTGGCAATTCCTACATCGCGCTATCAACATTATCCGCGACATTAGCCTATATAGAAAATCCCGACTTACATATGTCGGACACAACACCCGTCTGGTCGGAGGATCCTCCCTTTTCTATGGGGGATGAGAAACATTACACCCTGTTCCTCATACCCCCCCGAATACATGAATAATAATTTTGACACATTTGGTGATTATCATATGCGTGAGATACAGAGTTGATAATATTATCGTTGTTGTATTAAAAAATATACGATTTTCCATTCAAATATCGAGTTCTTTTTTAATATATTTTTTTTAATTTTTCGTATTTGTTCTTTTAGAGGCAACAGAGATACACATTCTGTGAAAAATTCAATCGTCTACTTATTATAGATCATGAGATACAGACCGCTGACAGACGGACGGACGGACAACGAAGGCTTATTAATAGGGTACCCCCCCGGTTCCAGTTGGTTACCCTTCGGGTACGGAACCCTAAACAAGGTCGACTAAAAAGCTACGATGATCACCCTAATCTGTTCCGTAAATGATAATAATGACGCGATCGTTGCGGCATTGTCGTCCTTGCGTTACCTATTGCATTTGGAACACCCGACCTAGAAACTAAAACATCAATTAATGTAATAAGTATAGTTCAGAGTTTATTCCATTTAAAATATCTACTCAAATTAATTTATTACAAAAAAACGAAAGACTTCGCTATTACTACAAATTATAATAAAACGAGTTTTTAATTAATCAAATCTCTTATTTTAATTTAAAAATAAATCAATAAGACAAGTTGACCTACTGCCTGCATATCTGTAATGTGACACAGGTGACACTCCTCGCGACGTAAGCGCACGGCTCGCTTTGCGGCAATCGCGGGCAACTCTTGGTAACGTTAAATGCCTATTTCGCTTGGTCTACCTGCCCTTAAGAATATGTCCAATACCTATCAATATTTCTTTCTTTTTACAGCCCTATTACATGGGTACACCTGTGCCTAACCCTTCGGGGATTTCAGGCGGGTTGTTATGTTCATGTTCATTTTTGCAGTTTAAAATACACCCACAATAATGAACCATTTCCAAAACAACATTGATAAGTTTCACTGTGCGTCTGTGCCCCTTCTGTTGCACATTTCTGCCGCGACGTGCGCTGCGATCGTTAATTTTTTCCCGCCATACACTATGCACGCTCCCAATAGCTATGATGTTGTGAACTTACAATCTTTTTTTAGGTAAAACTATGTAACTATTTATTTCCTGAAAATTTACAAAATGTATTAAGTAAATTCACATGATGCCACTTTCCGGACAAAATTACTTCTTTCTAAATCACTAGCTGAGTAACTAACTAAATATACAAGTGATTACGGAAACATTTTATATGCTGTTGTAAATAGAATTGACCAAGGGCTCGCCTCCTATTACATCCCGAAATGTGAGTGATAGATACTGAAAGGTACGGATCCTCTGCAACCCTCCATCCCATTTCAGGCTTGATTCGTAGATGAAATACATTATTATATAGGTAGGATATTGCCTATGGTTAATTTAAAGATTACTATATCTTATATAAGAAACGATCTAACATTTAAAAACAACAGTTACAAAAAAATTACACGGGATTCTCCTGAATTTTACGCGCATTGGGTCGAGTCAGATGTTTTGTCATTCATTACCCTCAGTATTTATAGATATGAAAAAATATAGTTCTTGGGGTACTAAATGCAAGGAGTAGGTTGTAATAGCAACCCGTGTCTAAGATAAATACTGATTAACAATCTACCCATCAATGTAAATAAATTATTTTAAGATCAAACTTAAATTACTTTAACAGACAGTTATAGGTACAGTAAATCCACGTCTCTTGATGTGAAATTTTTAACCGACTTACAATACGAGGAAGTCAATTGTATTACACCAGTTTTTTTTTATATCATGTATTTGCAGCGATTTCTCTATAACTACTTCGATTTGTAATAGTTTTACTATAACTACTTATACTATAACTATTACTTAATACTTTAAAACTACGAGTATGTTATTGTTTACTTTGTCCGATCTAAATGGTATTACATCGTTCGGGCAATTGAATGGGAGGCTGGATTTCCTTTTTTACTCAAGAGTACCTACTTGGACTGAGTAGACAAACATCTTTGAAATTAGTCCGGCCAATTTAGACATCCCAGGTCATAGGGTGGGAATTAATGTATAATTCCCACCCAGCTGAAAATTGGTAGGATTGTTCAATCATTATAAATGATAATAATATGTAAAAAGTTCTCATCGATCCGACACCTGAAAAAAAAAGTATTACTCGGGGTCAAAGGTCACAAAATCGGATTTTTCGCGATTTTGTGCAGTGCAGTGTTTAGCAAAACAGTAAGTTTTATCATAAAATTAACAGAGACAAAATTGAAAATCATGATAATCACTATCACTTCACACTAACACTTCATCACTATCACTTCATCACTATCACTTCATCACTATCACTTCATCACTATCACTTCATCACTATCACTTCATCACTATCACTTCATTACTATCACTATCATCATCACTACATAGTATAAAACAAAGTCGCTGTCGCTGTCTGTCCGTCCCTATGACATGTATGCTTAAATCTTTAAAAATACGCAACGTATTTTGAAGCGATTTTTTTTAATAGATAGAGCGATTCAAAAGGAAGGTTTTAGTATATAATTTGGCCGAAATCCACCGCGGGCCGGGCCGCGGGCATCCGCTAGTAGTCTATAAAAATGTCCAAAGATTTTTATTTCTAAAGATCCACCGTTTTTTAACCGACTTCAAAAAAGGAGGAGGTTCTATGTTCGTGTGTATGTATTTTTTTATTTTTTTTTATGTATGTTACCTGATTTCTCCTCCATTTGTGAACCGATTCTCAAAATTCTTTTTTTATTTGAAAGAGTATACTCCTGAGGTGGTCCCATTTAAATTTGGTGAAGATCTGATCCTGATCTTCGGAGATATACAATAGAACTCTTCAAAAATAGACGGCAAATCTGTCGTGATTGCTGCAATCGCTTGGATGTTTATTGTTTACGCAACATCTTAACTTACCATCACGCCTGTATGCTCTGACGGGGTACGCAGATGTGTACAGGACGCCCAGATTTCGAGAGTTAGGTAAGTATGTTAAGTTCCATTTTATTGCGGATAAAAATATTACCGTGACATGTATTGTTAACAACGTAAAATTAATGAATATCAAATATTTGTAAAGGATATTAAAAATGGAAAAATAATTTTTTTTTTTGCAAAAACTAAAACCGACTTCAAAAACACAAAAAAGTGAAAAATAACTTTAGCTTCTGAAGTCGGTGACAAAAAATCTGAATAAAACAAACAAAAGTCACCGACTTCAGAAGCTAAAGTTATTTTTCACTTTTTTGTGTTTTTGAAGTCGGTTTTATTTTTTGAGATATAACAATGTAAAAAGTTGAAAGAGTTGTAATATAGGCACGTAGTTTATAAACGTGGTGTACGTATACAATGCATAAGTATATACGTATTCAAAAAGTTGTAAGAGTTACAACTCTTTAAATCGATATATCTCGCAAACGGTGGCTCTTAGAAATAAAAGTGTTTAGACATAATGTATAGATTATTATCTGATCCATATTATGATAAAACTTACCATTTTGCTGAACATCGCGTAAAACCCGTTTTTGTGGCCTTCGACGCCGAGTCATTTATAATGATGTTTCGAACAATCCTACCAATTTTCAGCTGGGTGTGAATTAATGTAACCTTTTTTTTTTTGGCAGGTGGAAATTCATCAAATAACCCCGCCCGCTCTTGGGCAGAGCAAAAGGGAGTGTCAGACTTCTATTGACTGAAAACCACCCATGTTCCTTCTTAGCCCTTTATGTCGAAGCCGCGGTATACCTTGCGAACAACCCGCAGCCCCGACGGGCAATTAATGTAACCATACCCCTATTTTTTGTTTATTTTGACCGGACTAAATGGTTATAACAATATATAATTTGTATTGTTTCATACTATTACTTCAATTTTAAACATTTCATTGACTTGATGGATTGAGTTGATAACCCGGACCATTATTATCATTTAATCATTTGTCCCTAAATACTTTATCTACATGTTAAATGGGTAAACCGAAATCTTATGGTTCGGTGGGTTTTTGTTAGACTGTTATCAAAATAAAAATATCAATCTAAAAAAGGCTTAACTTATAATTTTCCCACTATGATTGCATATCTACTATCGTCAGAAGTTACTTTTCATTGGTATGGAGAAGGAAGTTTTTGGATTGTGACTGTATTGACTCTTCTTTTTCTTCGTCGCGACATACATAACATAATATCACTTCTGTAATCCCCGAAGAGTTAGACAGAGGCGTACCTTCCTAACAGTACAGCCAGATTTCTTAAGTCAGATTGTTTAAGTCCCATGTAATGGGGGGCAAGCCTATTGTCATCAACAGGGCACACATTCATAATCTTTGGCTGCTACTAAACTAAGGGATTCTTGTTTTGCCGGATTGCCGCCATGGGATCTGGAGGCGATAGTCCTCGCGCGCCTGCATGAATGGCGCGCGGAGGCGCTGCACGGGGGGGTCTCTCCGTTGCCGCGTCAAATTGCTGCGCAGCGGACAGACCGCCGGTGCGATCTCATGGCGGCATGGAGAGATTGACTGTCGCAACCCCGTGCAGGGCACGCCACGATAGTGGCGGTAAGTCCCCTCTTTGAGGAGTGGCTGGAGAAGCGCCACGGCGCCCTCACCTTCCGTCTGACGCAGGTACTCACCGGACACGTTTGTTTCGGGAGGTACCTGCACCGAATCAGGCGGGAGGAAACGCCCGGATGCCACCATTGTGAGGATCAGCCGGATGACACAGTGGAGCACACCGTGGAGGTCTTGGGCCTCCCTCTTGGGCGGAGCTCCGCCGTGTTCTCGTAGCGGCTTTCGGCGGCGGCGACCTCTCGCGTCCGGCCCTGGTGCAAGCCATGGTCCGGGGCGAAGAGGAATGGGACGCCGTCGCCTCCTTCTGCGAAGCAGTCATGCTAGCGGAGGAGGTGGCGGAACGTGAGAGAGAGAGAACCTCTCGTCTCAGCCGCCGTGGGAGGCGCTCCGGGCGTCGGGGGCAACGTGATGGCTTCCGGCCACCGTAGACGCGGGCCTGTGGACGGTGAGTGATGGGTAAGCTTGCCGTCCGTCCGTCTTATAAAGAGATGTCAGCAACATGGAAGGGGGGCCCCTTCCATGTTGCTGACATCGCTTTATAGGCAAGGGCCGACGCCCGTCGGGGCTGCGGGTTGTTCGCACGAGATACCGCGGCCTCGACATGACGGGCTAAGAAGGAACATGGGTGGTTTTTAGTCAGTAGAAGTCTGACACTCCCTTCCGCTCTGTCCAAGAGCCGGAGGGGTTATTTGCTGATTTTCCACCCACCATAAAAAAAAAAAGGGATTCTTATTGGTAAAACCCGATAACAATTTGCCCGACCTGGAAATCAACCCCCGGGACATCATGTTTAGCAGAACACAACTTATTTGTTAAGAATTAACTAAATGTAGTGACACTTACTGATAATGGTGCATGTGATTTTGTGTACACCAGTTTGCAATTCTTTCTATGCCTTCTTGAAGCATTATGGACTCTAGGTTACATTGAATTGGCTTCATTATTTTTAGTCAAAAAAAGCAAACAAATAAGTACCTACGGAAGTGATTGAAACATTCAATTATTACCGATAATTAAATCATCAAAAAGAATGGTTCCCCAAGGTGATCCTTGAGTAGTTCTGGAAGTTGCTACATAACTGTCTGAAAAATTACATTTTACTACCACTTTTGACTCTCTGTTTTCAAGGTAATATTTTAATTAATCTATAGATGTCCCGTCTACACCTAGTTGAGACAATTTATTTATAAGAAGATAGTGATCTACTTTATCAAATGCTATTCCAAAGTCTGTATCTATATAGCATCCACTGGGATACGATTAAAGTACCACACTAGATGTCTGCTAACAAGTTTTTTGGACACTTATTCAAATGTAAGTAGTAACGAGATTGTTTTTTTATAATTAGTCACTCAATGCTTTTTCCCGGTTTTAAATATGGTTCAGTCATGTCATAGTCTAGTGTAGAAAGCCATTTTGTTGTCGTCATTTAACATTTAGCATGACTGTGTCAGTTGCAAAATTTTGAATCGTTGCGTGCGTTTTCATAGACTTCACAATTTTATTATTAGTCTGATCTTCGCAACTAGGATAGCATATCAATGGTTCTTGACAATGTTTGTTTGTTTTTTAATTTAAACTTTACCCAACAGTAGGAATTTTTCCTGTATCGTGGGTGCGTTTACAAACATCAAATTTACATACACAAATACCCAGACCCGGAACAACTATCTGTAGGCCGTACAAATATTTGTTCCGTGCGGAGATCAAACCCGCGCACGAAACGCAGCAGTCCAATCGCGCATTGGCGCAGCGGATGACCACTGCGCCAACCGTGCTGTCAATGATTTCTTGTAACAATAAGATGCTACTCCTACAAGCTGCTGCTGCGAGGTACATTAGTCTCAACGGTATTTATATTATTCGAAAACGAATAAAATAATCCGATAAAATGGAATAGACAACTTAAACTAGTTCTGTGTAACCAGTCACTCCATTTTAAATACTGTTATTGAAACTGATTCTATCATAGTTGGAGAAAGGTTAAGCAGGTGATGAATAATGTAACCTTTTACTTAAAGTTCGGGACTTACATCTACTATATTTTCTTCTCCATAGAGATCTACGCTAGAGAATGGGCAACTACAGTACAGTCACAGTTATTATGCCTTGTGACTGGGACTGTAGCTTTTTATTAATTTGTATTTGTTTCAACTAATGAAAAGTGTCTGTAACTGGCCTACTTGAAATTAATGTTTTGATTTTTTGACAGATTTTTTTGATTTTGGCTAATAATGAAGACCAGAAATAAATAATGAATAACACTCATAAAAAAAAAAACAATTTAATGGTATTGTTTTAATAATTTAATTGAGAAACTATACAAAATTGTTGTCACGTTATAAAAGACGTTCGTTGATCCAGTCGTTGTAGTACGTTACTCTTGCGAAAGCAGCCGGGCCACCACGCTCGCATTGGCCTGACCCAAACGATGTTAAACCAATCTGTTGGAGCAAAGAAAACAACAAGTTAGAAAAAAAATTAATATACGATAATAATTAAACACGTGCACTCAATCAAAAAGTTGACTGGTTTAAAATATTTACTGCATATCGACGTCGCTACAATTTGTTTTGTTTTGTTTTAAAAATAACGTTGCCCCCACACTAGGAATTTCTCCTGTATCGTGGGTGCGTATACAAACATTTAAACACACATACGCAAACACACCCAGACCCGAAACAACTATCTGTAGGCCATACAAATATTTGTTCCGTGCGGGGATCGAACCCGCGACACGCAGCGCAGCAGTCCAATCGCTCAGCCACTGCGCCAACCGTGCCGTCAATATTTTGGCACTATGATGGGTGAAGTTCACGGATGTGAAAATCAAAAGAATTTCTCTTTTTTAAAAAACACAAGTACTTTTCTTGATTTAATTGTACTAAATGGCTTTGTCTTTAAAAATATTTTTTGTTGCAGTAAAATATTATACAGGTAATTTATTTTATTTAGTTGTGATGCCGCCAAAAAGAAGATCAAAACTTGGATGCCAAATGCTACACCATCATCAACACCCGCCTGCGTATAATATGATGTGATTTTTATTTGCTGAGGTATCTATCGTCATGGTTCCATCACTTTAATAATATTTGTTGCAAATGATGTACGTACCAAAATTGGTTCATCGTTCCTGGTTACAGCGAGAGGACCGCCGGAGTCACCGGAGCAGACGTTCTGGCCAACCACGCCGTTGGTGCACACGTTGGAGGTTTGGAGAAAAACACCAAAAGTCCGTGCACACTCCTCGTTCGAGATCACAGGCAAGTGCACGTAGCTCAACGGCTGGTTTGGGAGTACACCACCAACTGTGTAGCAACAATCAACATTATAATACTGATAATTATGTTCTAGATAGTATTCAAGTATGCTGGTAGAAAAGAGTCTCTTACCATCAGGATTCATCCCGAAACCGGAGGCTATAGCGATATCACCAGCGAAGTCCTCATTGAGCTGAGATCCAGAGGGGAGAGCGATGGGAGCGAGGATATCTGCAAATCAAAAGGCAACTTATTAGGTAGTATTTGTGAGGTATTCAAATAATAGGCGAGTGTGGTACTCCATGCATAAGCCTGTAGGAAAACAATTTTCTTATAGAAATATATGTATAATTAAGTTTGTAATTTTTATGCAATCACTGTAATTACAGGAAAATCTCGTGTAAACTATATTTAAAGAAATAATAAATATTTTTTACTTACTTGAAAAAATTACGTTTTGTGGCAAGTTGACCATGGCAATATCATTAATGGGAGGATTAGGAATATAATTATGGTGCAAAATAATTTCGGTGGGAATCACCCTGGTACCACCAGTGAATAAAGTAATGGAGCCAAGAACAACAGTCACGCTTGAAACCGAGTTTACAACATCATGGAAGTTGTGAGCTGCACTGAGTACCCTGTTTGGGGATACGAGGACAGCAGTTGCCAATGAGGTAAAACCGGATGGTAGTTGCATCAAAAGCCCCGCCTGTGAAGGAAAATAGTTAGTGGTATTTTAAGCTAAGTAAATAGTTTGCAATTTTTTTTTTTTTTTTTTTTTTTTTTTTTTTTTTTTTTTTTTTTTAAAAAACGTTGCCCCACACTAGGAATTTCTCCTGTATCGTGGGTGCGTTCACAAACATATAAATTCACATACACAAATACCCAGACCCGAAACAACTATCTGCAGGCCATACAAATATTTGGAGTGGAGTCAATGGAGTCAATGGAGGAGATCTACATTCACCATTGGATGAAAGATAATATGAAGATAAAAAAATCTCCTAAACAAGCAGCAAAGATAGCTGTATATAAAGCAAAGTAATGTATGGGTAGAGGTCATCTAGACGAACAAAAAAATGTCATGTACATGGTACCCCAATCCAAAGTGTCACGTTATCGAGATATTTGAAGGTAAAGATCGACTTAGGAGTACAATGACCACATAAAAAATTGACCTTTTACGTGTCTATAGGCGTTGATTATTATTAATACTGTTTATTAAAAGAGAGTAGGTACATTACATACTGCTAGGAGTACGAGAAAACTATTCTTTGACATAACATAGCGTTTCATTGCGATGCGAAGCGATTTTCTCATGCACATAATAATAATCAACCTGGGAACGATTATTTGGATAAAATTTAACGCTTACACGTAATAAGTCTATTTTTAATGATTGTCGTTGTACTCATTTGTCGATATTTACCTTCAAATACCTCGGTAACGTGACACTTTGGGGTACCGTGTTTCTGGACATGTTTTGTTCGTCTATACGTCTTCTATCCATACATACCACTTTCATCGTGGGTTTCAACACTGATTACAAATGGTAAATGATGAACTTGGTCTTTGATATTCAAGGAGTCGCCAAAAGAGTTTCTACTTTAAAAAGTAAAAATTAATGTACCTACGCTTAAAATGAATACTTTACACTGGTCAAGCTTCCCGCCGTACGCCGTTAATTATTTTTCAGTAAAACAGTAATAAAACGAATATGTACACTACATCAAACACCTGTCAAAAGTATTCAGTCTTTCGCCTTCTAAAGGATTATTATGTACCTGATAGGGGAATTGTCCAAGGGTAGCCAGTGACCCACCGACGATCCGGGATGCATCACGGTTGCCTTCCTCTTCAGCTTTGCGGATCTTCTCAGCTAACGGAACACCGACTCTGGTCAGATATCCGTACGCGAAATTATTTTCCAAATCCATGACATCTTCGAGGGTGATATGCCTCGCGGACGCGACCGCTACTAAAGCAAACAGAGTCACTGCTAAGAACTTCATGTTGCTGGTACTAACGAAGTAAATGCAAGTTATTTTCGATTCTGTCATTTATATGTTGTAGTGATACGAATGTTCTGATATTAGCCTTATTATCTTGATAATAATTCTTTAATTAGGTTAATTATCAAAAAAATTTCGTACTTAGGTTTCCCCATAAATATCGATAAAATAATACTCTAGACATAAGTAGTGATTGTATCTACGACGTCAGCGAACACTTTTTCGGGAAAATCTATGTCACTAAACACGATCATATTTTGTCAAAAAAAATGCAGCACGAATTGTCACTTTTCCGAAAAAAAAAACTGGTCAAGTGTGAGTCAGACTCGCGCATGAAGGGTTCCGTACCTACCATCGCAGTAGGAAAGCCCTTTTAATTTGTATCATTTATTTTGTTGTTATAGCGGCAATGATAAGTTTCTTTTTCATAGTGTATGTGTGAATGACAATGTTATATTTTCGTGTTTTTAAATGTACCATAATATAAATATTATCATCTCCTTTAAAGTTTAGTTTTTTGGATTGGCGTCTCCGTAAACGAGCCCTTAGAGAGAACAAAAATATTAATATGGCTTTGTTTGACTTATTAACCACTGTTTTAAATAATGTTGATTCTAAAACACCTCTAAGTGACAGACAGTACCGCACCGAGCACCGAGTAATACACAGACATGTCTAAAGCCTTCGATTATGTTAATCACGAAAAACTCTTGGAAAAAGTAAACGCTTATGGCATAGTATACGTGGAAATGCCCTTAATTTAATAAAATCATATATGTCGCCGCGAGAGTGTCTATCTGCTGGGATCATTAGTCAATCTAATTAATAACCAGCTTATAATAATAGCTTAGCTTAGTTTTTTATAATAATTGATGAACCTGCCATCTCTGAGATATTTGTACAGTTATTACGAGATCAATATTGAAAGACAGGAGCGACAGTGCCATCTGTTAGCTTTTGTGTTAACTACTACAGAGATGGTTTGTAATTGAATGGTCGACGGCTCGAATAATGATTTATTAAACAGAGGTCTTTAACTAGAACTATAGTTAAAATTAAGATAAGCTAATTGATTATGAATATTGGGATTTTAATGATTGCTCACTTGAAATTAGGCTGTATGAGAGACGTCATTGCACATTGTTGTGAAGATGGCGGCGAATACGATTTTAATAGTCAATAACTCAATTTATAATCTGAAACCACGACTAAATCAGTTTTTTTATGTAATTATAAACTAAAAAGTCATAAGATTATTTTGTAGAGCAATTTATTAGTAGAAAACCCGTTCTTTGTATTAAATCCTTTAATTAACCGGAAATGGCGTAAGTAACATTCTGTTGTAAAAAGTAATGAACCTATTAATTAGACATTAACTTAATAACGCCTTCGCATTAATATTGGTATTTTTTTATTGTTAAATAATTATTACAATCAATTGTGAATTATTTTAGTATTGTTTATTAGTTTTAACTGATTAAGTAATTAATAACAATACTGAGTGCGTTGTACTTCCGCTAGACGGACTAGAGACGCGTGAGACGAAAGATGAACGCACATTATCTGGTGTTTAGCAAAAATTGCAATATTAAGTAAATGAAAGTGGTTTTTGATGTGATTAATATTAATTAGTGCAAACGAGAATTGTAACATGATTTAAATGTAGTTTCTTAAACCCATTCGTCTCCATAGTAACAATGATTTATGTGAATGTGTCTCAACCTCTGAAAAGTTTATAAGTGCCTGTAAATGGACTATTCTAAATAAACGTTTGGTGTTTGAGTCAAGTATTGTGTGTGATTTCAACTACCCATTTACCCATCTGCCACGAAGAGGAATCTAAGGCGAAGACAATATGGCGGAGGCCATTGATATTTAGGAGCAGCGTTCCTCAAGTGGTTTTCCCGCCGTAACATATATAAGTGGCCGAAAGCAAATTACAGAAGATTCCAGAGTATGTATGAACTCTAAAAGAGAAATAAAACATGTACCTTCCTATAAACACATTACATTCGGCGTACCACAGGGAAGCGTTCTCGGCCCGAATCCTTTTAACTGTATATAAACAATCTGCCACCACTATTTCTAATCCAATTATACTGAATGCCGATGACAGCACAGCAATAATTCATTGCATAAATAAAGCGCAATACGAAATAGACATAAATAACGTTTTAAAAACAATAATCAACTGGCTCAATCAAAATAATTTATTAATAAATATAGAGAAGACTAAAGTTACCACCTACCTACCCTACGATGCGGGATGACACCTACCTACCATACGCTGCAGGGCAGCGCTGAGCTTATCTACGGAGACATAGCCTGGAACTGGAGCCGTTGGTTGCGGGCAGCTACCAACGACGGAACCACCACCCTGGGATTCAGTTCAGGCCAGTGTACCCTACCACCTGTAACCTCTGTAATCGAGACGTGAGAACCTATCTGCTGACACCCTCCTTAAGGGCAAGTGTCACAGTCGACAAAGCCAGTATAACTATTTTTTTGGAATTTTAATTGATAGCCAACTTACATGGAAACCACACAATGAAGCTATTTGCAAAAAAATTGGTACATCAGCGTACGTTCTTTATAAACTTCCCAGAAAGGTAAATATCAATACTATATTGGTTGTTTACCATGGCTTAGTGGTGTTGAATTAACGGTTTGGTGTCATATTTTGGGAAAATTGTTGTAAACGAGAAAATATCTTTAAAGCCTAAAACGCTGTCTAAGAGCAATGTTTAACTCAAAAGTTACAGATACTTGCAAAACTTTATTCATTAATAATAAACTACTTCCTTTTCCCTGTCTTTACATATTGGAGCTTTCCATTTTTGACAAAAGTAATAGTTTTTCCCTAATTTAAAGGGTACAACAAACCGAACTACAACACTCAGGTCTCAGTATAAATATAATTTATGTAACGGTGCTCACAAAACAGCTTTATTAAAACAAAAGTGTTTTAGGTATGGCACCTGTAATCTTATTAAGATTTCAAATGGCAGCAAGACCTTTGGAAAGGGTGGATGTCTTCAAGTACTTAGGACATTTTGACGCCTACCTTAAAAGATGATGCGGACATTGAGTGGAAGCGGAGGGCGCTGGCTGTCAGAGCGAACATGGTTATCCGCAGATTTGCACGTTGCTCGAAAGATGTTATAATAACTCTTTATAGAGACTACTGCACTACACTGTACACGTGCAGCTTATGGACTAGCTGTACGCAACAGTCATACAGCGCCCTTCGCGTCCAGTTCAACAACACGTTCAGGGTGATGTTGGCGCTCCCCTGCTATTGCAGTGCATCGACTATGTTTGCACGCGCGCGCGTGGATTGTTTCCACGCCATTGTGCGCAGGAGAGGCACGTCACTGGTGCGGCGAGTGCGGGGGAGCGCTAACAACATGCTGGCTGCGCTCGCGGGAAGGCTTGATTGCGCCATCATCTCCCACTGTTCTAAGCGACATGTGGCAGGTCGATGCAACTGACGAAATAATAAATTTATAAATTGATTTATGCTGTATTTTATTGACTGACTTATTATAATTTGATTAAGTAAATGCAATTTTTGATGACTTATTATAATTTAATTTGAGAATGAAATTTTTATTGTATTCTTACAAATAGAAACACAAACTGATTTTTTAAAAAGATTTTAATGGCCTTCGGCCAAACAAATTACTATTTAAATAAAAATGGCAAACAAAGAGAAATTTGAAATAACGACGATCGCTAATAGTTCGGGCAGAGCTTCATCACTCTGTGACGACCGATGAGCAAATGGACGAGTGCCGCCAGCCACCTTCCTTTTATAGCCCGTCGTGGTGTTGCTATTCTTGATTGAATTTTTCTTCTAATAGTATTGAATTTAACTTTGTGTATGTAATGTGACTGTTGAATGTATTTCGATTATGATATGAGTCAGTGATACTCGAATTAAATGATTTTTTTTTAAAGAGCAACTTTTGAAAATTTTTAAAAACCAGCTGTCAGCTTTTTTAAAACAAAAATGTTATTATTCTGTATCAGATTTACTGAAAGATAAAATATAGCTATATTATGTTATTTTATTTTAGAATTGTTCAAATTGATAGTTTTTAAATTTTTGTGTTGTGTATTAAACAATTTACTTAATAATATTATATAAGCACAAAGTTTAATTGTCTATAAGTATACATTTTTGCATACCAAATGGTGGAATATATAAAAGGAACAAAACTTTTACTGTTATACCTTTTGCATTTATCTACATTCAATGCAAATAAATAAATAAATTCTATTCTATTAATTTAACAACAAATGATACACATTAAAAGGGCTTCCTTACTACGATGGTACGGAACCCTTCATGCGCAAGGTTGACTCGCACTTGGCCAGTTTTTTTTCCGGAAAAGCGACAACACGTGCTCGTGCTCAATGCATTTTTTTAGTCCACGAAATATGATCGTGGTAACATAGTAATTCCCAAAAAAATTCATAACTGACGTCGCAGATGTAATCACTACTCATCTCTAGAGTATTATTTTATCGATATTTATGGGGAAACCTAAGTACGAATATTTTTTGATAATGAATCTAATTAAAGAATTATTATCAAGATAATAAGGCTAATATCAGAACATTCGTATCACTACAACATATAAATGACAGAATCGAAAATAACTTGCATTTACTTCGTTAGTACCAGCAACATGAAGTTCTTAGCAGTGACTCTGTTTGCTTTAGTAGCGGTCGCGTCCGCGAGGCATATCACCCTCGAAGATGTCATGGATTTGGAAAATAATTTCGCGTACGGATATCTGACCAGAGTCGGTGTTCCGTTAGCTGAGAAGATCCGCAAAGCTGAAGAGGAAGGCAACCATGATGCATCCCGGATCGTCGGTGGGTCACTGGCTACCCTTGGACAATTTCCTTATCAGGTACATAATAATCCTTAAAAAAGCGAAAGACTAAATACTTTTGTTTGACATGTCTTTGATATAGTGTAGATATCGTATTATTACTGTTTTACTGAAAAATAATTAACGCGGACGGTGGGACGCTTGGCCAGTATTACGTATTAATTTTAGGTACGGATTTTAAGCGTAGGTACAATAATTTTCACTTTTTAGAGTAGAAACTCTTTTGGCAATTCCTTGCATATCGAAGACCAAGTTCATCATTTTGCATTTTGCATTTGCAATCAATGTTAATTTTTATAAATCGTCGTATAATGTCGTTTTATTTCGTTAATACCTAGTTTTTTGAGTGATGCTGTATGTAACTGACAAACAAATCGTGTTCTCAAAAGTTGTAGAGCTATCTCTGGTGCTTGTTTTAGAGATTTTTTAAAATTTACTTTAAAATAACTCATCCTCTTCAACCCGTATTCCAAGGGTGAATGTAGATCTCCGCCATTGCGAACAATTTACTTAATTTTAGAATACCAATAACTCTTTTACTTCACAGGCGGGGCTTCTGATGCAACTACCAACCGGCAGTATGTCTTTCGCAACTGCTGTCCTCGTATCCCCAAACAGGGTACTCAGTGCAGCTCACAACTTCCATGACGTTTTAAACTCGGTTTCAAGCGTGACTGTTGTTCTTGGCTCCATTACTATATTCACTGGTGGTACCAGGGTGATTCCCACCGACATTATTTTGCACCATAATTATATTCCTAATCCTCCCATTAATGATATTGCCATGGTCAACTTGCCACAAAACGTAATTTTTTCAAGTAAGTAAAAATTATTAATTATTTCTTAAAATATTTAGTTTACGCGAGATGTTCCCGTAATTACATTGATTGCATAAAAATTTCAATCTAAATTATATATTTATATAAGATTCATTTTTTCATACAGGCATGCATGGGGTACCCCACTCGCCTTTTGTTTGAAAACCTCACAAATACTGACATTAATGCCTAATAAGTTGCCTTATTTTGCAGATATCCTCGCTCCCATCGCTCTCCCCTCTGGATCTCAGCTCAATGAGAACTTCGCTGGCGATATCGCTATAGCATCTGGCTTCGGGATGACTGCTGATAGTAAGAGAGTCTTTTCTACCATCATACTTGAATACTATCTAGAACAAATTATCATGATTATAATATTTATTGTTGCTACACAGTTGGTGGTGTAGCCGCAAACCAGCCGTTGAGCTACGTGCACTTGCCTGTGATCTCGAACGAGGAGTGTGCACGGACTTTCGGCGTTTTTGTACAAATCTCCAACGTGTGCACCAACGGTGCGGTTGGCCAGAACATCTGCACCGGTGACTCCGGCGGTCCTCTCGCCGTAACCAGGAACGGCCAACCACTTCTGGTATGTACACCATTTGCAACAAATATTATTAAAGTGATGGAACCATGACGAATTTTTTTTTTGTTGAGGGATCCCTCAACAAAAAAAAAATTACATAATATTTATGCAGGCGGGTAGTTGGTGATGATGTAGCATTTGGCATCCAAGTTTTGATCCTTTTTTTGGCGGCATCACAAGTAAACATAAAAAAATTACGTATGTTTTGTACGTATTTTACTGCAACAAAAAATATTTTAAAGACAAAGTCATTTATCACAATTTTAAATTAGATAACAACTTCTGTTTTTCCTAAACAATAAAATTAGAAATTGATTTTCATTTCCATGAACTTCACCCATCATAGCGCCAAACAGCCAGAGATGTCGATATGCACTAAACATAATTTTTTGCTTGAGTACACGCTGTACGCTGTACGCTGTACGCTGTGTGCATAAATAATATCATAAGCTTATTTTTTTGTAACTCCTTGTTTTCTTTGCTCCAACAGATCGGTATAACTTCGTTTGGGTCAGGTCAATGCGAGCGTGGTGGCGCGGCTGCTTTTGCAAGAGTAACCTACTACAACGCCTGGGTCAACGAACGTCTTTTATAACGTGACAATAATTTGTATAGTTTCTCAATTAAATTATTAAAAAAATACCATTCAATTGTTTTTTTTAATAAGTATTATCGTCATTTATTTTTGGTCCTCATTATTAGTAGATGTAAGTCCCTTAATTTAAGTGATGCTAACCAGGTGATTCATCACCTGTTTAGCCTTTCCCTAACTATGTTAGAATCAGTTTCAATAACAATATTTAACATGGAGTGACTGGTGACGTAGAACTAGTTTAAGTTATATTTTCCATTTTAACGGATAATTACTCGTTTTCAAATAATATAAATACTTATGTGTACGTGCAGCAGCTTGTAAGAGTAGCATCCTACTGCTACAAAAATCATTGGCAAGAACCATTGTATATGCCTTCCTAGTTGTGAAAGTCAGACTTATAATAAAATTGTGAAGTTTTGATTCCAATCGAAGCATATTGAAGCTTCGACATGTGCTAGAGCAAGCATCCAGGCGCCACGCAAGATTGGCGACGCTTTTTTTATGAAAGCGCACGTAACGGGGATCGACACTGCCATTTTATCACGATAATTGGCGCCATCTATCTTGATAAAATCATCGGAATGGTTATTGAAAGCTGTCAGTTACACACACGTTGAAAAAGAAGTGGGAAGAGGCTAAATTTTGTAGTAACACAGCATAGCAGGTTATGCCGGAATCATTTCCGTGAATCTGATTATGTAGGAGAGTCCGCTTATACAGGTGAGATAATATTATTTTGATGGCTGATTTTGTTAATCTTCTACCAACATCCGTTATGATTAGGTATACATTCTATTCGTTTGTTAGATGGGGCGATCAAGGGCCTGATAAAGTAGTTTTCTTTGCTGGTTTAAGTGAACTTAGATCTATCAAAATACTTGTTTCGTAGTATAATGAAAGGGAATAATAAAATCTATTTGAAATTACAGTTTTTAATAACAATTTAAGTGTATTAAAACAGTTGTCATTGTTATTTCAAAGATGTTGGTTGATCCAGTTCATGAAAGAGGTGACTCTTGAAAAACCGGCAACTCCATTACCATCGCATGGTGTAGTCACGAATGAAAATACGCCAATCTGTTGGAGAAAATAAATAAAAGATATTATTATTAATCTAGGTAATACATTATAAATAATAATAATAATAGGTAAGAAATTTGAGCTTTCACCAATGAAACTAAACGCGCTCAGACAACACTCACAGTGTTCAAGAGTTTTCTGTCAATGTAACAACGACTTGTTGTCGGCCCTAAGTTAACCTCCCATACTAATTAAGTGCTAACACTATAACTTAATGCAACTGTTTAATCAAATAATTTTAAAAGAGTAACCAAGGTTATGCCAAAGAAAAAAGGTGAGGCCAATACTCAGCAGTGGGTGATTTCGGGCTGATATGATGATGATGATGAACCATGAAGTTTTTTTATTGGTTCTTCTTCATAATCAGTGCACCATCTCTCGTTGTTGTTTAAGTGCCCATACAGGCCAAAGCGTATTAAAAAAAATTGTAAAGAAGAGTAAAAGAATGACACTTATATTTATAGTTCACGACTGCGATTTATGTGTGCTGACAGCGATCAGTTTCGCTGGTGAAATTCACTGTTAAGAATTCCAAAAGTCAAACGGTGCATTTTAAAATGTAGGTATCGCCAAGTCCCGTCGGGGCTGCGGGTTGTTCGAAAGAGATACCGCGGCCTGGGCACAAGAGCTAAGAAGGAACATGGGTGGTTTTTAGCCAGTAGAAGTCTGACACTCCCTTCCGCTCTGCCAAACAGCAGGAGGGTTTATTTGACGATTCCCCACCACCCAAAAAAGAAGGTTTTGCTAAGTACCAAGAGTCATACGTACCAAGAGTGGACTGTTGTTCCTAGTGACAACAATAGGACCGCCGGAGTCACCGATGCAAACGTTCTTGCCAGATTCGGTTTCGTCTCTGGTACATACGTGGGAAGAGGAGAAGAACGTTGGGAGCATCGCCACACACTCATCAATCGGAACCACGGACAATTGCGTGAATCTCAACTGCTGGTTGATGCCTATACCTTGAACTGTGTAACAGTTCATTAATATTTATTAATAATAATATAATATGATTATGCTTTATGATTCATCAATAAATTACCCATCTGCATACCTAGTTACCTACTAGTAAGCAGGATAGCAAAATATCATAATAAATGTATACAGAGTGTAAGAGACAGTTCTCCGCAAACTGATTAAGCTAGGTACTTTTTCTGAATCATATTCCACTGGAAATTTTCTATTACTATTTTTTTCAGTTAATATTCCTTAAAATGACCATTGCATATGAGGAAATGAAACAAATCAAAATTGGATTCCCATAACGTTCGTGAAATATTTTCTTGTGCGGTCATCTTAGTAGGTAAGATTTACTGAGTTCAGCCCATCAGTCTACGGAAGGTTGTTCCTTACACCCTATCACAGTTCATCATAAAATTGTTTTCTTACGGGTTTGTCCAAAGCCCGATGCAACGACAATTTCACCAGAGAAGTCTTCATTTAGCTGAGATCCAGAGGGCAGAGCAATGGGAGCGATGAAACCTGGCAATAAAATAACATATTATTAATTTACTAGCTTTTGTCCGCAGCTTCGCCCGCGTGGATGTCGGAAACTTTCATCCCCTATGTCACCACCTTGTGGGTTGAATTTTGAAAAATCTTTCCTTAGTGGATGCCTACGTCATAAGAGGAATACGTGTGCGAAATTTTAAGTTTCCAGCCCTGACTAAGAGTTTGACCTGTTCGTTAATCCTCAGTCAGTTAGCTTTGCCTTTTATACAGGTTGGTGCCGACAATACGACAGTAAATGAAACCACTGGTAGTTTTAGTTCATAGGAACATTTTTAAACTATCAAATAAATCTTAAGTCCGAAATAAAAAATTAGAAAAAAAAGAAGCTATGTGGCATAAAACTGTAAACGAAATTCAATATAATTTACAAAAAAGGTTTACTAACCTTAGGAATAATTTGCACCGATTAACGTGTGGAAACAAAGTGTTACGATCGAATTTGGCAAAGACATTTAGGTAGGTTATTGTCGTATCGCCAGCACCACTCCGTATATATACAGATTGTTCTACATATTTTATAAATTAGCACAAGGTTACATCGTTTTTACATAGCAGGCACAGAAATGTTAGGTACTCACCAGAAATACTAACTGCAAATGGTAAGTTAATCATAGCGACGTCATTCCTATAGGTGACGGGATTGTAATTAGCGTGTAAGACATAATCAGTGCTGACCAGTCTAGTGCCACCGGTGAAGATAGTAGTGGACCCAAGAACGACGGTCACTTGTGTAGCTGATGCTGTGTTAATTAAATTGTGAGCAGCCGTTAGTACTCTTGTTGTCGATATTAAAATACCGCCGGCCAGATGAGTGCTCCCACTTGGAAATAGAGTGAGAAGTCCAGCCTGAGAACGTACAATAATAATATTAATAATTGTACCTCAATTTCTTTGTCGTGTCGATTATTTTAAAAGTAAAATGACCAGAACTTGTTTAATAGATAGTAGTGGTGGTCTCTTAAAGGTCCCTTTTTTTTTTTTTTTTTTTGGGGGGTGGGAAATCATCAAATAACCCCTCCCGCTCTTGGGCAGAGCGAAAGGGAGTGTCAGACTTCTACTGACTAAAAACCACCCATGTTCCTTCTTCGCCCTTCATGTCGAGGCCGCGGTATCCCTTGCGGACAACCCGCAGCCTCGACAGGCGTCGGCCCTTGCGGGCCCCTTCCATGTTGCTGACATCTCTTTGAGGCGCGCGTGGAACACGAACGCGCCGTCGACACGGCCTGTCGTCGTCATAAGACGGACGGACGGCGAGCTTACCCATCACTCACCGTCCACAGGCCCGCGTCTACGGTGGCCGGAAGCCATCACGTGGCCCCCGACGCCCGGAGCGCCTCCCGCGGCGGCTGGGACGAGAGGTTCTCTCCCTCTCACGTTCCGCCACCTCCTTCGCTAGCATCACTGCTTCGCAGAAGGAGGCGACGGCGTCCCATTCCTCCTCGCCCCGGACCATGGCTTGCACCAGGGCCGGACGCGAGAGGTCGCCGCCGCCGATCGCCGCTACGAGAACACGGCGGGGCTCCGCCCAAGCGGGGCACACCTCCACAGTGTGCTCCACCGTGTCCTCCGGCCGATCCTCACAATGGTGACAACCGGGCGTTTCCTCCCGCCTGATTCGGTGCAGGTACCTCCCGAAACAACCGTGTCCGGTGAGTACCTGCGTCAGACGGAAGGTGAGGGCGCCGTGGCGCCTCTCCAGCCACTCCTCAAAGTCATATAGGTCCCTCAAGGTGTAAATGGAGTTAAAGATGATTATGTGAACTGAAATGAATTACAATTTTTTATTACAGATGAAATTATTATGGAATCAGACAGAGCTTGCTACTTTTATACTGTACTTTTGGATGTAGGAGGTGATCTTCTGGTACACTGACCCAATCTCTTTCACTAATCGAAAACTTCAGTATCCCCAAGCATACTATAATTCAGTAAACCATAATTTAGCGTAACCCCGGGAAAAAGCTAGTTGATTACAAAGTGACAAAATTACATTTAGAATAAATTAAATTGGTTTAAACATCATCATTTGTATTATTATAAGTGTTTGTTTGTATGAGGAAGCTATTACAAACTACAGTGACATTTAAATGATATAGAAACCTGATAAGGGAACTGTCCGAGACCAGCAAGGGAACCACCAACGATCCTTGATGGATCCCGGCTGGCTTCCTCCTCAGCTTTACGGACTTTCTCAGCAAATGGTATTCCAAATCTGGTCGTGTGTCCATAAGCACTGTTTCTCTCTAAATCGATGACATCTTCGAGAGTGATGTGCCTCGCGAAGGCAACTGCTACTAGAGTAAGCAGAGTCACTGTCAAGAAGTTCATGTTGCTGTTTTCAATCAACTAAATAAAAGTATCTTCTGATTCATGCATTTATACACAACGTAGAGATAGAATAATAGGTACATAAACCTCATTAAATAGATAATTCTTAGATCATAATCAAACGAAAACCCCAGGAAACTTTTTTAATTGATTAAATACCTAATGTTTTAGAAATGAATCAATCATTAATTTATTTTATAAATCAATGCGAAGCGAAATAAGTGTAATAGAAGTTCTGTTCAACAGTCTGAATCAGAAAACGACTGTCACTAGTGCAAGTAGAGTCACTGCCGCAAACTTTAAAACCAAATGAAACTGATCTCTCATTCTACGGGAAGCTCATACAAAACGTGGTCCGGTTATACTGGTAAATTAATATAGCTTGGTAACTAAATGGATGATGAAAACACCGTACAGATATAATAATATGTATACTACTGTAATGTGCTGGAAGGTTTAACAGATATTATAATCCCTATTTGATATGATAATGTTAATAAATAATAATGTTATCAAACAAAAAACCTGTGCCGTAACTTCGTTGAAATCAGGTTTCTCCGTATATTACGTGATTAGATAATGGGGATGTTACGATTTGAGTCATTATAATTATTGATTGTGTGCTAAAGTAACATTGCAACCCCTCTTCTCTAATATACTTTAGGTATATATATTTTTTAATTAAATTAAAGTAAAGGTTTTTATCTGCGGCTTCAGTCGTCTTATGGCCTATGACACTGTGGGACAATATCGGTTATTAGGGGTTTGTAATACTAATATTACTATGATTTAGAAAAAACCAAACATTTATCGGCCTGAGGTAATTTAGTTTAGGGTTTCTGATCATCACTTATCCCCTTTTGTCTATAAATAGACAAATTTTGTACTTATCCACGTGTAGGTACAGTGTTTTCGTACCTATTTAAAGTTCTTTATTTACTTTCCTTACGTTATAATTTACATTTAATTTTTAAATGTTTCTTAAACACCAATTAGGTAATCCCCTCTTGTAAACTGAAAACTGATACGTCTCAAAATTGGTGAATATTTTTTATTAGAAAAAAAACAAAATTATTGAGCGGCATGTGATCTCCGTCTATGAGCTATTAATAACTATGTGTATATCTATATCGACGGTTAAAAGGAAATAGGGTATAAGCGATGTTTTCTACGCTTTGAAGTCTGTGTGAGATAAAAAAGAAAGCCCATGTTCTTCCCCAGAATTTAAGCTATCTCCTTGTTAACATTATCTACGATAAAATGTTTGTTTTCGCATTTGTAATATTAATGTATAGGATGGATCAAAATAATCTTTTCGTAATTGACGAAATATTTAGTTGTTTAATATTATCTTTTAAAAATAATGGTAATACAGGAAATCAGATTTCTAGATAATTTACAATTAATTTAAAGGTGACTGTTTATCCAATTCATGAAGGAAGTAACTCTTGCGTACCCGGATGGCTCACCAACCTCGCAACCGCGCCAGGACCCGAATGAAGTAATACCAATCTGTGGAAGAAATAAATAAAAATAGTAATGTCCACATGATCCGCAGAGTAATTATTATGAATGAGAATCAAGAGATGGCAATATAAGATAGCACCGACGGATTTTTTTCCTCGGTTTATTGTAAACGTTGTTTAGGTAGATTCGAGGAGGTTTATAGTTACTCATTATTATTTTCGTTATTATTTTATGAAGAAATGGGTATAAAGTTCCTCATCCAGTTTGGGGGGTATGAAAAACAGGGTGTAAAGTTCCTCATCCCCCATATAAAAGGGAAGATCCTCCGACCAGACGGATGTTGTGCCTGGTGGGTCGGGATTTTCTATGTAGGTTAATGTCGCGGATAAAGTTGATAGCGCGATGTAGGATTAGCCAATTTTATTTTATTTTACTTATTAAAAACGTTGCCCCCACACTTTCACAATTAGTTCGCATGTGTTGCGTTAGATGTCGCTGTCGCCACATCACTCCCCTCTGAGACCGGAGGTCGACAGCAGGCTGAGTCTTGATGCTTGCCAGGCCAGTGGAAGGTTCCAGTGAGTCGGAACCGAATGCCGCATAGTTCAGGGTGAGTCGGAACTGTCTGCGGTGATGCCCCAGTGAGTTGGGGGTAATGCTGCATTATACTCCAGTGAGTCGGAGTGATGCAGTGCTGCGTAGTGGCTGGCTGCGTCGACCAGGAGAGAAGTGCGTCTCCACTTGCTGGCGGGCCGAAGTGTAGTGTGCTGTATCAAGGTCACTGATGAGGCTGAGGGTGATGACCAGGTATAACATGCGCTTCCGCTGCATGCTTGTGGTCAGGATACCCGGTGAAGCCGTGGTTGCTGGCTGATGGTATGACTCACTGCTCGAAGGCTTGAGGAAGTGATGATTTGTGAAGTAGCTGCACGAAGGCTGCGCTGACGTTCGTGCTCGGGTTCACCAGTTTGGGGGGAATGATGGAACAGGGCGTAAAGTTCCTCATCCCCCATAGAAAGGGGAGCATCCTCCGACCAGACGGGTGTTGTGTCTGGTGGGCTAACTGCCCGACATAATTATGTAAGTCGGGATTTTCAATATACGCTAATGTCACGGATAAAGTTGATAGTACGATGTAGGAATAGCCAATTTGTTCGCATGTGTTGCTATAGATGTCGCTGTCGCCACACGTTCTAAGTTTCTAGATTATGTGTGTTGCTACCTCGAACCTTATTATGTAAAACGGAATATGAGGGAACTCGTCAAAGGCGGCGGTATTTTTTGGCGGCTACACGTAACGTTAAAAGGTAGCTAAGTAATAACCGGTAAGAATGGTAGTCGACCCCAACAAAATTGGAAAAATATTAAGTAGATGATGATAATGTAACGTTAAAAGGTGGGCGAGGGATGGACAAATTAGGGTAAGTGATCCTCTTTGAATTAACTCCTACCAATAGCGGCCTGTTGTTCCTGGTGACGGCGAGAGGACCACCGGAGTCACCAGTGCATATGTTTCTGTGCACATGTGCACACGTTGGAGGGTTGTATGACCGATGATTAACTCCGTAAGCAGTCATCGTTAGATATCACAGGCACGTTCACGAAGCTCAGCCGCTGGTTAGCGACTACACCGCCGACTGTAAAACGATAAAGATAATGAAATCACGGTTTGCGAAATTGAGCATGATCAAATGACTACAAGGAAAACGTTTCTGCTGGTCATGGTATCGATTCCCAAGTCAGAAAAAGTGTTATAGGGAAATCATCATCAAGAAGTTTCCAGATGCAGCAGCTTAAAATTCTGCCCGATTTATGGCAATGGCAAAATATGGGTGTATTGTAGTTAAATTTTCTTACTGTAAGCGGTTTTTCCGAAGCCTGAAGCAAAAGCAACATCTCCGACGAAGTTTTCATTCAGCTGTGAACCAGATGGCAGAGCAATGGGAGCAATGAGATCTAAAACGGTAAGTAACGCAAAAGTTATTAGTGATTTAACTTTAGTTTTTGTTAAAATAATTAAGTGACTTGGAATTCTAACGGAAATACATTAATTTATTCATTAAATAAATCACTACAAAATACCCGTAACATGAAGGTAACATGAAGTTGATGTGCTGACCGCGATATTTGGGTGTAATGATGATGAACTTTAAGAAACATTCTGTCTATTCATCACAATTATTATATTTTTTCCAGGCTGGGCTTCTTCTCCGTCTTCCAAACGCGACTCCTTTCGCCGGTGGTGTTCTAGTATCCAACAGAAGGGTACTGACAGCCGCTCATAACTTCAATGATGCTGTATTATCAGTTACAACAGTGACCGTTATTCTTGGCTCCACTACTATATTCACCGGTGGTACTAGACTGGCTAGCAACAGTTATGTGATGCACCAAAATTATAATGTTAACACTGTAAGAAATGATATTGCTATGATTAACATACCATTGAACGTCGCCACTTCGAGTAAGTATTATATTATACTAGCTGATGCCCGCGGCTTCACCCGCGTGGATGTCGGTCAAATTATATACTGAAACCATTCTCTGGAATCATTCTATCTATTAAAAAAAACCGCTTCAAAATCCGTTGCGTAGTTTTTAAGATTTAAGCATACATAGGGACGGACAGACAGCGACAGCGACTTTGTTTTATATTTTGTAGTGATTTATTTAATGAATAAATTAATGTATTTCCGTTAGAATTCCAAGTCACTTAATTATTTTAACAAAAACTAAAGTTAAATCACTAATAACTTTTGCGTTACTTACCGTTTTAGATCTCATTGCTCCCATTGCTCTGCCATCTGGTTCACAGCTGAATGAAAACTTCGTCGGAGATGTTGCTTTTGCTTCAGGCTTCGGAAAAACCGCTTACAGTAAGAAAATTTAACTACAATACACCCATATTTTGCCATTGCCATAAATCGGGCAGAATTTTAAGCTGCTGCATCTGGAAACTTCTTGATGATGATTTCCCTATAACACTTTTTCTGACTTGGGAATCGATACCATGACCAGCAGAAACGTTTTCCTTGTAGTCATTTGATCATGCTCAATTTCGCAAACCGTGATTTCATTATCTTTATCGTTTTACAGTCGGCGGTGTAGTCGCTAACCAGCGGCTGAGCTTCGTGAACGTGCCTGTGATATCTAACGATGACTGCTTACGGAGTTAATCATCGGTCATACAACCCTCCAACGTGTGCACATGTGCACAGAAACATATGCACTGGTGACTCCGGTGGTCCTCTCGCCGTCACCAGGAACAACAGGCCGCTATTGGTAGGAGTTAATTCAAAGAGGATCACTTACCCTAATTTGTCCATCCCTCGCCCACCTTTTAACGTTACATTATCATCATCTACTTAATATTTTTCCAATTTTGTTGGGGTCGACTACCATTCTTACCGGTTATTACTTAGCTACCTTTTAACGTTACGTGTAGCCGCCAAAAAATACCGCCGCCTTTGACGAGTTCCCTCATATTCCGTTTTACATAATAAGGTTCGAGGTAGCAACACACATAATCTAGAAACTTAGAACGTGTGGCGACAGCGACATCTATAGCAACACATGCGAACAAATTGGCTATTCCTACATCGTACTATCAACTTTATCCGTGACATTAGCGTATATTGAAAATCCCGACTTACATAATTATGTCGGGCAGTTAGCCCACCAGACACAACACCCGTCTGGTCGGAGGATGCTCCCCTTTCTATGGGGGATGAGGAACTTTACGCCCTGTTCCATCATTCCCCCCAAACTGGTGAACCCGAGCACGAACGTCAGCGCAGCCTTCGTGCAGCTACTTCACAAATCATCACTTCCTCAAGCCTTCGAGCAGTGAGTCATACCATCAGCCAGCAACCACGGCTTCACCGGGTATCCTGACCACAAGCATGCAGCGGAAGCGCATGTTATACCTGGTCATCACCCTCAGCCTCATCAGTGACCTTGATACAGCACACTACACTTCGGCCCGCCAGCAAGTGGAGACGCACTTCTCTCCTGGTCGACGCAGCCAGCCACTACGCAGCACTGCATCACTCCGACTCACTGGAGTATAATGCAGCATTACCCCCAACTCACTGGGGCATCACCGCAGACAGTTCCGACTCACCCTGAACTATGCGGCATTCGGTTCCGACTCACTGGAACCTTCCACTGGCCTGGCAAGCATCAAGACTCAGCCTGCTGTCGACCTCCGGTCTCAGAGGGGAGTGATGTGGCGACAGCGACATCTAACGCAACACATGCGAACTAATTGTGAAAGTGTGGGGGCAACGTTTTTAATAAGTAAAATAAAATAAAATTGGCTAATCCTACATCGCGCTATCAACTTTATCCGCGACATTAACCTACATAGAAAATCCCGACCCACCAGGCACAACATCCGTCTGGTCGGAGGATCTTCCCTTTTATATGGGGGATGAGGAACTTTACACCCTGTTTTTCATACCCCCCAAACTGGATGAGGAACTTTATACCCATTTCTTCATAAAATAATAACGAAAATAATAATGAGTAACTATAAACCTCCTCGAATCTACCTAAACAACGTTTACAATAAACCGAGGAAAAAAATCCGTCGGTGCTATCTTATATTGCCATCTCTTGATTCTCATTCATAATAATTACTCTGCGGATCATGTGGACATTACTATTTTTATTTATTTCTTCCACAGATTGGTATTACTTCATTCGGGTCCTGGCGCGGTTGCGAGGTTGGTGAGCCATCCGGGTACGCAAGAGTTACTTCCTTCATGAATTGGATAAACAGTCACCTTTAAATTAATTGTAAATTATCTAGAAATCTGATTTCCTGTATTACCATTATTTTTAAAAGATAATATTAAACAACTAAATAGTACTCTGCCACTTTTGCCGTGGTCGTCCAGTCTTCTAACGTTTGTGTAAGCGGCGCCGGTCCTAGAAGCACCTGTCAGGGTGACTCTGGTGGACCTCTTGTCGTCACCAGCAACGGCAGGCGTATCTTGGTACGTAATTTTATTATCAACTAGCTACTTACATCTACTTACGTTGTTCATCTGTTCTCAAATAAAAATGGATCAATTTGTTGTCTTCATAACATTATCTTCCCTTCCATCAGATCGGTGTGACTTCCTTCGGATCTAACCGCGGATGCCAAGCTGGTTCTCCTGCTGTCTTCGCAAGAGTTACGTCTTTCATCAGCTGGATCAACCAACGACTCTAAATACTTCTATAAAAACTGTGATTTATTGATAACAAAGGCTGCTTTGTAAAAAATAAATATGAATAAACAAAAACACGTTTTTTTTTTACACAGTGGTTCAACAATAATCCCGTGTTGGTTTTCTACCTTCCTTATTAGACCAAAAAATTTGGTTTTTTCCATTGCGAAATGCAAATGATTAAATTTAAAAAAATATACGATGTTTTTAAGAAACTACTGAAAGAAGATACTATCGAAAGAAAAGTCATCGAAGAAAAACTGTAATGCCATGTTTAGACATGGCAGTACAGTTTCTATGAGGTCATAAAATAAGGCTTAACAGGTTCACTGTCCACAGACCACATACGGTCTATAGAGCAACTTCCATGCCAGTCCACAGACCGTATGTGGTCTGTTTGCCGGAACAATTTCTAGGCCATCTGACACTATGGACGTTAGAAGAAACATCATCAGGACACATCATAAGGATTATAAAAAGTGCTGGGACACACGGTAATACTGGTTTTTTTTGTTTCAATTATTGACGTTTAATAAAATCATAACGGGACTTGTGGACCTTTACCACTCTGGATCCTGGAAAGTGAACCAGCTAATGACATAAAATACCCAATTACGTAGTTAAATAACACTCTTTTTTTGGGGCAGTCGTGTAATAAATACGGTACTGTTTTAACAACACTGATGAGTTGTTCGTTATTTTAGGTAGAGCACAATGTGCACTTAGATCACCTACATAAATGTTTTGGTTAGATTGGGCCTAAAATCTATGTATATAAATAATAATAATAATAATAATTCTTTATTGACATAATAGGTTACAGCAATTTGTTTGAAGCCTCTGACTCCTAAACTAGGTGTACCTGTATGTCAGGAGTCAGCGCCCTCTCCCATTTTACTTGCCTTAGATACTATAATGTCCACATAGGAAGATACAAACATTGTGTTCCACAATACAATTAAAAAGAAAGAGGTAAAAACAATCAGAAATACAAAAATTAAATTAAAAATATAAATAATAATAATAATTAGAAAAACATCAAAATAATAAGTTAAATAATTCCTTAATGATTATTTTATATCGCGCTGAATGTGTGTGTACGTGTGTGTGTGTAGGAGGTGTGTACGTGTGTGTGGGGGGGAGGTGTGTACGTGTGTGTGTGGGGGGGAGGTGTGTGTGGGTGTGTGGGAGGTGTGTACGTGTGTGTGTGTGGGAGCTGTGTACGTGTTTATGTATGGGTAGATGCATGAGAAAAAGGTATGTTCAATGGACGTGTCCCTTTGTAGAATTATATTAGTTATTTATTATTTTCTCTACGCCCTCATAATCAAGAGTAAGTAGCCAATTCTTTAATTCAAGTTTACAGTCGTGTAGTGTTAGCGGTATATTGCTTGTTAGGAATGAACGATTTATGAATAGCCCTGCTTTTTGTATTTTTTAATATCTGTTATGAGTTGTATGTGTATTTCTTTTTTGGTTGTCTATTTGTATGCTCGTTATGTTTCTGCGACAAATAAATATTTTTTCTTTCTTTCTTTCTTTCAATATTATATTTTATTGATAGAAATAAACAATGGATAGACTGTGTGAAGGATGATATGGCAAGAAAGGAGGTTTCTGATGAGATGACAAGTAATAGGAAGAAGGAAGAAGAAGACTTGCTGCGCTGCCCCAAATAAATTGGGATAAAGACAAAATAATGATGATGATATTATACTAGCGACTGCCCTTGCTTTGTACGGGTGCGATTTAGTGATGTTATGTAGGGACATTTTACCGAAACATCAAGATTTCTGTTTTATGTTATAATTTTAAAAAACATTAGGAATCTTCGTCGTGTGAACTATCGGGGGAAACTATACTAATTATCTTAACCCAGGTCATGGTCTACCTACGTGTCATGGTTTTGTTTAGAAATAACAATCAAGCAAAGTTATTTTTGCAATAATTGTAATAACATTATTGGTTAGTATAGGATTACCTGCACGATTAAAGCAATTGCAAGTTAGTCAAAAACTGTCACCAATTTAAGTGTTTCTCCCTCTATTTTAGAAGGTGTCTCAAAATGTGTCCACACAAATGAATAAGAATCTGTTGTATTAATTAGCATATTTTTATTCATGTTGAATGATAATAATAAATTATTTTCAAAGAAGTTAATTTTTACTAGCACTTTTAATCTTTTACAATTAAATTATTTACAAAATACAAATACCTAAAAATTAAAACTAACAATACCATACATACTAAGAGTATCAACACTACATAATATATACAATTTCAGCAATATGACACTTAGGCGTCGAAATACTCCGCCGCATCGTTGTCGTACGGAAACGTGCCCAGAAGACCGGCAGCATTACCACGTTGAATAGCAATGCTAATTCTTTGAAATTAGTTTAAAATTTAAATTAATTTACAAAAAAAGCGATGATTTTATTGAAATAATTATTCAAAGACGTTGTTGGATCCAGCTGACGTAGGATGTTACCCTGGCGAAGGCAGCAGGAGCACCAACTTGGCAACCACGGGAAGATCCGAAGGAGGTCACACCAATCTTTTAGAAACGTAAAAAATATTGATAATTTACCAAAATAATGGACCTTCCTTATTTTTCTGCATGAATGGAATGACGACTTTAATCTCTACTCAACTTGAAACACCTATGCAAGCATCTGTTCTTTAAAAACCACTTCTTTATTTTCGTAGTAGGTAATTGACGTAGTGCCTTTAAACTCATTCCACACTGAGTCATTTTGTCTTTTGCTTCCACGGTGGTTAGTTTATATCGTGTTAATACTGTTCAACCTAGACTACATAATTATATAGGCTTATTCTATTATAATTAAATTACGTACCAAGATACGCCTGCCGTGGCTGTTTGTGACGAGAGGACCCCCGGAGTCACCCTGGCAGGTGCTTCTGCCGCCAGCGCCACTTGTGCAAATGTTTGAAGCCTGTACGATGGTGGGGAAGGACTGGCGGCACACAGCATTGGTGATGACAGGCAAGTCGACGTGACTCAAAGCTCCACTGACACTTCCACCTAGAATAAACGTAGTAATAATAAAATTAATTGATGCAGATAGCGGTACTCCTAGACACGGCTCGTATTGTTAGGAGGTTCCTTTCTCTGGAGCCCTGACCGCCGGTAGCTTGGACCCTGTTCCCGATACCGGTGGGTTACGATTTTCTTATATTTTTAAATGTTTTTTAATTGTTTTTATAAGAAATATTTAAAAATGTACAAAATTTGTTTTTAAATGAATAAAAAAATTATTATATTATTATTTATTATATTTTTAAATGTTTATTTATTGTTTTTGTAAATAATATTTAAAAATAAGTTTGTTTGAAAATAAATTAATTATGGTGCCGCCAAGTAAAATTAGTGTTGTTAACATGTTGTTTTCTTACCATCCCTGGTGAGACCGAAACCTGATGCGGTAGCAGTAACATCGTTGAAAACATTGTTGAGTTCATTACCAGAGGGCAAGGAGATGAAACCGATGTTCCCTGGTAAATAAATAGTTATTTAGTTCTAAAATTAATTAAGCTAGGAGATAATCTATTAAGGTTTCTTGTCACGTTAAATTAAGTTATTCCTTATTTCAAAATCTCACCTGAAGTACCGACGGCAGATGGTAAGGTGATCATGGCGATGTCATTACGGATGAGACTTGGAATCCAGCTTCCATGCATGACGACGCTAGCCGTGTTCAACCTGGTACCATCGCTGAACAGACGTACTGAACCAAGGACAACAGTGAATCTCCTGGCCTGGTTGCGGCCGTCGAACCAGCAGTGGGCAGCAGTAAGGACCCTGCGCGAGTTGAGCAGAGAACCACCGCAAACACCCCGACCGCCCGGCAGTTCAGCGATAAGACCAGCCTGTGAAAGAATAATAGAGCTGTCGTTATAAAGAATACGCTCATGTCAGAAATGTATCATCATTATCTGCCTATTAATGTTTCCACTGCTGGGACACAGGCCTCCTCTCTTTGAAAGGGAATGGGCTATAATCTACCACGCGGGCCCAATGTGGATTGGAAGTCAAAAGTCTTCGAATTTTTGGTTCTAGGACGTATACCGGTTTCCTCACGATGTTTTCCGTCACCATGTTTGAGAGCGGTGGTGATGAAATAAATCACATAAAGTAATGCACCTGCCTGAGTTCGATCATAAGTCGTGGCCTCCACCACTCGGCCACCGCTGCTGTATCGTTTCACTATAGTAAAAATAAGAACAATAAAGACCTGGTAGGGTAATTGTCCAAGACTGGAAGTGGAACCACCGACGATTCTGGATGGATTCCGGTCGGCTTGCTCCTCAGCTAGGCGGATCTTCTCAGCCAAAGGTTGACCGATTTTTCGGTAATAATCGTAAGCGGTGATGTCTTCAAGATCGATCACATCCTCAAGCTCGACGTTCCTCGCGGATGCGACCGCCACCAGAGCCAATAGAGTAACAACCAAGAACTTCATGTTTCCGTGTGTGTAATAACAATTGAATGCTAACACTTTTCTGCTGTGAATATTTATACCTATGTTTACAGATTGATAATGCCCTGATAATCATCACGATCTTATTTATCTACCAGGGCAAATATTATTAAGGTATAAGGACAAATAAGACAATAAAAGTCCATGACTGTTTCTGATATCAATAGTAGATAGACATCAATGTGTCTGTCTTTGTTATTAATGTGATTGTGATTCATTCAATTACACATTTTGTAGGTCTTTCATAGTTTAGTGCAACCAAACCTACGCAAGTAATAAATGAGATCGCATGATTAGAACACTGTTATTGATCTAGGATTCCCATTATTTATTTTCAAACTTTTGTACAAAAAACCATAAAAAAAAGATTGGACCCTGTTCCCGATGCTTTTTAATTTTTTTCATTTAAAAATATGCAAAAATTTAAAAAATATCGGGAACAGGGTCCAAGCTACGCCGGTCAGGGCTCCAGTATCCAGGAGTACCACTTTCTGTATCAAGGCCTTGATCTTAACAAGAGCCTTCTCAGGTGTTGGTCGAGGCTCTTGGCAATTAAGCCATTGGCTGAAACAACTATCGGCACAATGATCGCTGAGTTCACACCCCACATGTCGACAACGTCGCGTGCCAAGTCAAGGTACTCAATGTCATTTTCTGACCTGTCAAAGTGAGTACATACTATTATTAATTTAATTTAATACTGGGTGTCAGGGGACCCGAATTACGAAATCGATATGATGATTTTCATTTCATCATTATCAGCCATAAGACGTCCACTGCTGGACAAAGGTCCTCCCATATTAGGGCACGCCACGATAGTGGCGGTAAGTCCCCTCTTTGAGGAGTGGCTTGAGAGGCGCCACGGCGCCCTCACCTTCCACGTCTGACGCAGGTCCTCACCGGACACGGTTGCTTCGGGAAGTACCTGCACCTAATCAGGCGATTGGAAACGCCCGGATGCTACCACTGCAAGGATCGGCTGGAGGACACGGTGGAGCACACCGTGGAGGTCTGCCCCGCTTGGGCGGAGCCCCGCGGTGTTCTCGTAGCGGCGATCGGCGGTGGCGACCTCTGGCGCCCGGCCCTGGTGCAAGCCATGGTAAGGGGCGAGAGGGAATGGGACGCCGTCACCTCCTTCTGCGAAGCAGTGATGCTAGCAAAGGAGGGGTACATACGGACAGTTTCCTGATAAGGAAACTGTCCGGGATTAGCAAAGGTTCCACCGACTATCCTGCTTAGTTCCTGATTGCCTTCCTTCTCTGCTTTACGGATTTTTTCCGATAGTGGCACTCCCAACTCTATTCAGGTATCCGTAGAAGGTGTTCTTTTCATGTTCGATGACATCTTCGAGGGTGATGTGCCTCGCCGACGAAATCGCTGCTAAAGCCAACAGAGTTACTGCTAAGACCTTCATGATGGCGTTAATGAATTGGGTTAATTACATTAATGTCTTTGATATATGCTTCTAGATTCTTTCCAGATTAAAGTAATTAGTACATTGATAGCCTTGTTTTATAATCTGGGAAAATTGGCGGATTCAAGATATTTTGAATCATCATGAATGCATCGTGGGTAATTTGTACAGATTAAATGATAAACAAGTTTGTTTGCCCCTCCTTGTTCGACTTGACAAAAGATCAAAGACATTCAAATATTATCTTAGATCTCTTTGCAAAAGATCGACATTTTCCTATAGGGTTTTAGTTCGACATCAATTACGAAATCATTCACATGATTATAGTGCAAACTGGAAAAGCATACAATCCTATTACAAGCTGTTATGAAGTTTGTTTCTTGATGAATAATTATGACGAGTGTTAATACTACTAATTTATGAACCACGTTGCTTGGCAGTGGCGTAAATGTTGCTTTCGAAACGTTCAACTTTGAATTTCTTGCACGATACATTACTAACTTCACACTTTGGAATAAAATCGTATTTGCTACAAAATGATATCCCCTGTCTACAAAAGACTTGTAGGCATCCTCGTAAATTTTTGCGCCGTCGACACGGCTTGTCGTCGTCATAAGACAGATGCACGGCGAGCTAGCACATTACTCACCGTCCACAGGCCCGCGTCTACGGTGGCCGGAAGCCATCTCGTGGCCCACGACGTCCGGAGCGTCTCTCGCGGCGGCTGGAACGACAGGTTCTCCCCCTCTCACGTTCCACCCCCTCCTTTGCTAGCATCACTGCTTCGCAGAAGGAGGTGACGGCGTCCCATTCCCTCTCGCCCCTTACCATGGCTTGCACCAGGGCCGGGCGCCAGAGGTCGCCACCGCCGATCGCCGCTACGAGAACACCGCGGGGCTCCGCCCAAGCGGGGCAGACCTCCACGGTGTGCTCCACCGTGTCCTCCAGCCGATCCTTGCAGTGGTAGCATCCGGGCGTTTCCAATCGCCTGATTAGGTGCAGGTACTTCCCGAAGCAACCGTGTCCGGTGAGGACCTGCGTCAGACGTGGAAGGTGAGGGCGCCGTGGCGCCTCTCAAGCCACTCCTCAAAGAGGGGACTTACCGCCACTATCGTGGCGTGCCCTAATATGGGAGGACCTTTGTCCAGCAGTGGACGTCTTATGGCTGATAATGATGAAATGAAAATCATCATATCGATTTCGTAATTCGGGTCCCCTGACACCCAGTATTAAATTAAATTAATAATAGTATGTACTCACTTTGACAGGTCAGAAAATGACATTGAGTACCTTGACTTGGCACGCGACGTTGTCGACATGTGGGGTGTGAACTCAGCGATCATTGTGCCGATAGTTGTTTCAGCCAATGGCTTAATTGCCAAGAGCCTCGACCAACACCTGAGAAGGCTCTTGTTAAGATCAAGGCCTTGATACAGAAAGTGGTACTCCTGGATACTGGAGCCCTGACCGGCGTAGCTTGGACCCTGTTCCCGATATTTTTTAAATTTTTGCATATTTTTAAATGAAAAAAATTAAAAAGCATCGGGAACAGGGTCCAATCTTTTTTTTATGGTTTTTTGTACAAAAGTTTGAAAATAAATAATGGGAATCCTAGATCAATAACAGTGTTCTAATCATGCGATCTCATTTATTACTTGCGTAGGTTTGGTTGCACTAAACTATGAAAGACCTACAAAATGTGTAATTGAATGAATCACAATCACATTAATAACAAAGACAGACACATTGATGTCTATCTACTATTGATATCAGAAACAGTCATGGACTTTTATTGTCTTATTTGTCCTTATACCTTAATAATATTTGCCCTGGTAGATAAATAAGATCGTGATGATTATCAGGGCATTATCAATCTGTAAACATAGGTATAAATATTCACAGCAGAAAAGTGTTAGCATTCAATTGTTATTACACACACGGAAACATGAAGTTCTTGGTTGTTACTCTATTGGCTCTGGTGGCGGTCGCATCCGCGAGGAACGTCGAGCTTGAGGATGTGATCGATCTTGAAGACATCACCGCTTACGATTATTACCGAAAAATCGGTCAACCTTTGGCTGAGAAGATCCGCCTAACTGAGGAGCAAGCCGACCGGAATCCATCCAGAATCGTCGGTGGTTCCACTTCCAGTCTTGGACAATTACCCTACCAGGTCTTTATTGTTCTTATTTTTACTATAGTGAAACGATACAGCAGCGGTGGCCGAGTGGTGGAGGCCACGACTTATGATCGAACTCAGGCAGGTGCATTACTTTATGTGATTTATTTCATCACCACCGCTCTCAAACATGGTGACGGAAAACATCGTGAGGAAACCGGTATACGTCCTAGAACCAAAAATTCGAAGACTTTTGACTTCCAATCCACATTGGGCCCGCGTGGTAGATTATAGCCCATTCCCTTTCAAAGAGAGGAGGCCTGTGTCCCAGCAGTGGAAACATTAATAGGCAGATAATGATGATACATTTCTGACATGAGCGTATTCTTTATAACGACAGCTCTATTATTCTTTCACAGGCTGGTCTTATCGCTGAACTGCCGGGCGGTCGGGGTGTTTGCGGTGGTTCTCTGCTCAACTCGCGCAGGGTCCTTACTGCTGCCCACTGCTGGTTCGACGGCCGCAACCAGGCCAGGAGATTCACTGTTGTCCTTGGTTCAGTACGTCTGTTCAGCGATGGTACCAGGTTGAACACGGCTAGCGTCGTCATGCATGGAAGCTGGATTCCAAGTCTCATCCGTAATGACATCGCCATGATCACCTTACCATCTGCCGTCGGTACTTCAGGTGAGATTTTGAAATAAGGAATAACTTAATTTAACGTGACAAGAAACCTTAATAGATTATCTCCTAGCTTAATTAATTTTAGAACTAAATAACTATTTATTTACCAGGGAACATCGGTTTCATCTCCTTGCCCTCTGGTAATGAACTCAACAATGTTTTCAACGATGTTACTGCTACCGCATCAGGTTTCGGTCTCACCAGGGATGGTAAGAAAACAACATGTTAACAACACTAATTTTACTTGGCGGCACCATAATTAATTTATTTTCAAACAAACTTATTTTTAAATATTATTTACAAAAACAATAAATAAACATTTAAAAATATAATAAATAATAATATAATAATTTTTTTATTCATTTAAAAACAAATTTTGTACATTTTTAAATATTTCTTATAAAAACAATTAAAAAACATTTAAAAATATAAGAAAATCGTAACCCACCGGTATCGGGAACAGGGTCCAAGCTACCGGCGGTCAGGGCTCCAGAGAAAGGAACCTCCTAACAATACGAGCCGTGTCTAGGAGTACCGCTATCTGCATCAATTAATTTTATTATTACTACGTTTATTCTAGGTGGAAGTGTCAGTGGAGCTTTGAGTCACGTCGACTTGCCTGTCATCACCAATGCTGTGTGCCGCCAGTCCTTCCCCACCATCGTACAGGCTTCAAACATTTGCACAAGTGGCGCTGGCGGCAGAAGCACCTGCCAGGGTGACTCCGGGGGTCCTCTCGTCACAAACAGCCACGGCAGGCGTATCTTGGTACGTAATTTAATTATAATAGAATAAGCCTATATAATTATGTAGTCTAGGTTGAACAGTATTAACACGATATAAACTAACCACCGTGGAAGCAAAAGACAAAATGACTCAGTGTGGAATGAGTTTAAAGGCACTACGTCAATTACCTACTACGAAAATAAAGAAGTGGTTTTTAAAGAACAGATGCTTGCATAGGTGTTTCAAGTTGAGTAGAGATTAAAGTCGTCATTCCATTCATGCAGAAAAATAAGGAAGGTCCATTATTTTGGTAAATTATCAATATTTTTTACGTTTCTAAAAGATTGGTGTGACCTCCTTCGGATCTTCCCGTGGTTGCCAAGTTGGTGCTCCTGCTGCCTTCGCCAGGGTAACATCCTACGTCAGCTGGATCCAACAACGTCTTTGAATAATTATTTCAATAAAATCATCGCTTTTTTTGTAAATTAATTTAAATTTTAAACTAATTTCAAAGAATTAGCATTGCTATTCAACGTGGTAATGCTGCCGGTCTTCTGGGCACGTTTCCGTACGACAACGATGCGGCGGAGTATTTCGACGCCTAAGTGTCATATTGCTGAAATTGTATATATTATGTAGTGTTGATACTCTTAGTATGTATGGTATTGTTAGTTTTAATTTTTAGGTATTTGTATTTTGTAAATAATTTAATTGTAAAAGATTAAAAGTGCTAGTAAAAATTAACTTCTTTGAAAATAATTTATTATTATCATTCAACATGAATAAAAATATGCTAATTAATACAACAGATTCTTATTCATTTGTGTGGACACATTTTGAGTCACCTTCTAAAATAGAGGGAGAAACACTTAAATTGGTGACAGTTTTTGACTAACTTGCAATTGCTTTAATCGTGCAGGTAATCCTATACTAACCAATAATGTTATTACAATTATTGCAAAAATAACTTTGCTTGATTGTTATTTCTAAACAAAACCATGACACGTAGGTAGACCATGACCTGGGTTAAGATAATTAGTATAGTTTCCCCCGATAGTTCACACGACGAAGATTCCTAATGTTTTTTAAAATTATAACATAAAACAGAAATCTTGATGTTTCGGTAAAATGTCCCTACATAACATCACTAAATCGCACCCGTACAAAGCAAGGGCAGTCGCTAGTATAATATCATCATCATTATTTTGTCTTTATCCCAATTTATTTGGGGCAGCGCAGCAAGTCTTCTTCTTCCTTCTTCCTATTACTTGTCATCTCATCAGAAACCTCCTTTCTTGCCATATCATCCTTCACACAGTCTATCCATTGTTTATTTCTATCAATAAAATATAATATTGAAAGAAAGAAAGAAAGAAAAAATATTTATTTGTCGCAGAAACATAACGAGCATACAAATAGACAACCAAAAAAGAAATACACATACAACTCATAACAGATATTAAAAAATACAAAAAGCAGGGCTATTCATAAATCGTTCATTCCTAACAAGCAATATACATAGATTTTAGGCCCAATTTATCCAAAACATTTATGTAGGTGATCTAAGTGCACATTGTGCTCTACCTAAAATAACGAACAACTCATCAGTGTTGTTAAAACAGTACCGTATTTATTACACGACTGCCCCAAAAAAAGAGTGTTATTTAACTACGTAATTGGGTATTTTATGTCATTAGCTGGTTCACTTTCCAGGATCCAGAGTGGTAAAGGTCCACAAGTCCCGTTATGATTTTATTAAACGTCAATAATTGAAACAAAAAAAACCAGTATTACCGTGTGTCCCAGCACTTTTTATAATCCTTATGATGTGTCCTGATGATGTTTCTTCTAACGTCCATAGTGTCAGATGGCCTAGAAATTGTTCCGGCAAACAGACCACATACGGTCTGTGGACTGGTATGGAAGTTGCTCTACAGACCGTATGTGGTCTGTGGACAGTGAACCTGTTAAGCCTTATTTTATGACCTCATAGAAACTGTACTGACATGTCTAAACATGGCATTACAGTTTTTCTTCGATGACTTTTCTTTCGATAGTATCTTCTACCAGTAGTTTCTTAAAAAACATCGTGTATTTTTTTAAATTTAATCATTTGCATTTCGCAATGGAAAAAACCGAATTTATTGCTTTAATAAGGAAGGTTGAAAACCAACACGGGATTATTGTTGAAACAAAAAAAAAAAAAAACGTGTTTTTGTTTATTCATATTTATTTTTTAGAAAGCAGCCTTGTTATCAATAAATCGCAGTTTTTGTAGAAGTATTTAGAGCCGTTGGTTGATCCAGCTGATGAAAGAGGTAACTCTTGCGAAGACAGCAGGCGAACCAGCTTGGCATCCGCGGTTAGATCCAAAGGAAGTCACACCGATCTGATGGAAGGGAAGATAATGTTATGAAGGCAACAAATTGATCCCTTTTTATTTGAGAACAGATGAACAACGTAAGTAGATGTAAGTAGCTAGTTGATAATCAAATTACGTACCAAGATACGCCTGCCGTTGCTGGTGACGACAAGAGGTCCACCAGAGTCACCCTGACAGGTGCTTCTAGGACCGGCGCCGCTTACACAAACGTTAGAAGACTGGACGACCACGGCAAAAGTGGCAGAGTACTGACGGCACACGGCATTGGTGATCACAGGCAAGTTAACGTGTCTCAAAGTTTGACTGACTGCGCTATCTGAAATAATAACAGTCAATAGTTATAAAAATTGTGCTCAAAACGATATTTAAACATTAAATTAAGAAAACTAATAAAAATACATTCTTACTGTCACTGGTGCGACCGAAGCCCGATGCGGTAGCAGTAGCGCCGTTGAATTGGTTGGTGAGTTCATTACCAGAGGGTAGGGCGATGGGGGCGATGCTGCCTGTTGATATAATTGTTATGTGAGTTAAACAGTAACTATACTTACATTGAAAGTTAATTTCGCAATTTGAGTAACTTACTCGAGGTACCAACGGCAGAAGGTAAATTGATCATGGCGATGTCATTACGGGCGTTGGAAGGGGTCCAGCTTCCATGCATGACAACGTTGTTGGTATTTAACCTAACACCACCAGTGAAAATACGAATGGAACCAAGGACAACCGTGAATCTGCTGGCCTGGTTACGGCCGTCGAACCAGCAGTGAGCAGCAGTGAGTACCCTCCATGAATTGAGCAGAGAACCACCGCAAACACCCTGACCACCTGGCAGTTCAGCGAGAAGACCAGCCTGAAATAATTTTTAAGATGTTGCAATAAAAAATTCTCTTCCATTAGAATCTTGTCACGTCACCATTATGCAAATAGAAAATGTTACAGACCTGGTAAGGGAACTGGCCCAGATTGGCATTAGAACCTCCAACGATTCTGGATGGGTTCAGATCGGCTTCCATCTCAGCTAGACGGATCTTCTCAGCTAAAGGTTGACCGACTTTCCGGTGGTAATCGTAAACGGAGATGTCTTCCATATCGATCACATCCTCGAGGTTAACGTTCCTCGCAGAGGCAACCGCCGCCAGAGCCAATAGAGTCAGAGCCAAGAACTTCATGATGCCGGGTTAAGGAAATAAATGAAATAATGTGCTGAAATGGATATTTATATACTTAATAGATAGATAATGCACAGATAATGATCCTAATTAACGTTTCATTCATCATTGGATTAAGCTATCAGGACAGACAAAATGACAGGAAAAAGACACTACTTAAAATTTTCCATTTGAATTAAAAAAATGTCACGTGTACAAAACGAATGGTAGTAAAACATTACATAATTATAAATACTTAAAACTCGCGTTTGGGGTAACAAAACCTTCCTGCTACGAGCCGTACATACTCTTTCTATTTGGTCCACTTGAATCTACTAAACCGACTACATATCTGACGGTAATTTACATACATGCAAGACATATGAAATCTGTCCTAACTAACTTATATGTGAAACTTAATAACTATTATCGACAGGCAACATCGCTTTTATCGCCCTTCTCTTTGGTAATGAACTCAACTACCAATTCAACGGATCTACTCGGATCGCTCGTGCCACGTAAAAAGAACGCTGGCGGTTAAGCTGCGCATTAGGTGATTTATCGGTCTATTTGGTGGTATGAGGTGGGGCGCGGGGGAGGCAGGACCCGCAATGCATTCTTGCTGGTATGCTATTGGTTCGTCACTGTGTCTACGTCACGTTCGTTCTTAAAATACCATCGCGCACAAAGGTTTTACTAGATTTTTTTTTGAAAAAATATTTATAACGTACCTATATTGTGTTATGAAGAGAGATGCAGATAACGATATTGTTGATAATGTATAGCAATACCTGAAACGGACCTCAGAGACAACAAAATATATGTTTAATTATATTTAATGATATTATATTTAACTAGCACTACGCCCGTGTGGATGTCGGTTATCGCGATCAAAAATATTCATCAAATTATATTAAACCTTTTTTTTTTTTTTGGGTGATGGGAAATCATCAATCGAGTGTCAGACTTCTACTGACTAAAAATCACCCATGTTCCTTCTTAGCCCTTTGTGTCGAGGCCGCGGTATCTCTTTCGAACCCCGACGGGCGTCGGCCCTTGCGGGTCCCTTCCATATTGCTGACATCTCTTTGAGGCGAGCGTGGAACACGAACGCGCCGTCGACATGGCCTGTCGTCGTCATAAGACGGACAGACGGCGAGCTAGCCCATTACTCACCGTCCAGAGACACGCGTCTACGGTGGCCGGAAGCCATCTCGTGGCCCCCAACGCCCGGAGCGTCTCCCGCGGCGGCTGGGACGAGAGGTTCTCTCTCTATCACATTTCGAGAGTTCCTCCTTCGCTAGCATAACTGCTTCGCAAAAGGAGGCGACGATGGCGTCCCATTCCCTCTCAACTCGGACCACGGCTTGCACCAGGGTCGGACGCAAGAGAACACGGCGGTCTCATCTCTCATCCAGTTGCTAGCGGTCTCCTTGCGTAGATCTCGCTGCGCTGAGTCTAAGGGCGTCCCACCTTACGCTTGCCAATTCGCGGTCTCCACTCAAGAACAGGTCTATCCTAGCGGTCATCGGTTCTGCGGCAAATATGCTCCCACTGCCACTTCAGCTTACTTATTCTGTGATGGATCTGGTTGTTGTTCTGGATCACCTCGTTCCGGATGCGATCTCTCAGAAAGACTTCAAGCATAGCCCGCTTCATAGCTAGTTAATCAAACTTGATTTTATGGACCAACCGTACCTTTGATGTTAATACCCCGTCCTTGCCAGAACAGCGTCAGATACACATCCTCCAGCGAAATTCTTCCTTTCAGGGAAATTACCTTCCTTTGCTGCACCTCCCGATGCTATGGCAAACTGTTTGCTGGCTCTGAGTTTCTATTTAGACGGATATTATGACATTTTTGTATAGAGTTCTTAGCACTTGGATGTACCGCCAGTTTACTTTGCATTGTTGTAAAGATTACGGAAATGACCAGGGCTTGATAGAGTCGAGACACTTTTTATAGTTTACAAATGCAAGACACAGGGGCCGATTATACTATTCGCACTTCTTTATAATCAGTCGGATTCAAGGAAGGAGGATTCCTTAAAATCCGGCTGGCTCCGGTGGCTGGAAGTTTTCGTGTCTTCGCGCTAGATGATTGGTGCCTCTTGAAAACAGCTTACACACGTGGCTAAGGAACAAAATGGGTCTGTAAATCTTTAATAGTTCGCCTTTTTAAGCCCCGACTCAAAAACGACGGGGTGTTATAAGTTTGACGTGTCTGTGTGTGTGTGTGTCTGTCTGTGGCATCGTAGCTCCCGAACGCAGGAACCGATTTTGATTTAGTTTTTTTTGTTTGAAATATGAATTAGTAGAAAGTGTTCTTAGCTATGTTTGAAGAAAATCGCCGCTGTCCAAGTCCGTCCAAGATGGCCGCCGCCACAAAATGGCGGATTACATATTTTTTCACAACTCCTTCAATATGGGTATCAAATGAAAGGGCTTGATTAGTAGAATACTATACACTATGACGAATTTTAAATCCAAGATGGCCGCCACCATTAAATGGCGAATTACGTTTTTTTCTAAACTGCCTCAATATATATACCAAGAAAGAGAGGGATTGAAGAATAATGTACGCTATATTGAAAGGGAATGAGGAATATAAATTAACGAAATTAAAACTAAAAGCTTGAAAATAGTTTTTTTGGTGACCAAGTTTGATTTAAAGAGAGTATGAGTGGAGAACCAATGTTTAATCTTTATTGATTCTCATCGAATGACTGCCGTGCACGTAATTATTTTGTCGCGTGGATATTTTGACTTTGCGATATCTTGTAAGATATACAGAGTGGTGCCGACAATACGACAATAAATGAAACCACTGGTAGTTCTAGTTCATAGGAACATTATTAAACTATCAAATAAATCTTAACACCAAAATAAAAATTTGGGAAAAAAATCAATAAAACTAAGTAGCATGAAACTGTAAACGAAATACATAACAATTTACAAACAAATATTGGTTTACTAACCTTAGGAATACTTTACACCGATTAACGCGTGGAAATAAAATGTAACAAACGAATTTGGCAAAGACATTTAGGTAGTTTATTGTCGTTAGGATTTATTTGATAGTTTAAAAATATTCCTATGAACTAGAACTACCAGTGGTTTCATTTATTGTCGTGTCGAAAAGCTCCCAAAGTTCTTAATAGCGAACTTTCTCCCGCTTTCAGAACAAAAAAAAACATACAGACCAGACGAATTGAGAACCTCCTCCTTTTTGAAAATCGGTTAAAAATAAGACGGATAATACGTATTATGATAACATTTTATTGGTCCATCTCTCTCCCTATCTTAAAAGCCAAGGTGCTTGATTGATAGTCAGCTGAATAGTTGCTTGACTGCACAGGTTGTTTGGATCCAAAGTAGGAGATTCATCAGAGAGCGCTGTTCTGAGTCGATCTGTCGTGTAGGACCGGAATACGCATTTTTTCTCGACTTGTCAAAGGCCTTTGATCTGGTTTCGTATGATATACTGTGAAGGAGGTTGGGGGATGTGGGTGTGTCAGTTAGGTCGCTTCATAAATACTGGTACTCTAAACAAAAAATCCGGGTATGGAGGGCACTTTTGTAGGTAATCTATCGTACAAGGACAGGAATGTGGTGTGTTAGTTAGGGGCGTTTAAGATTGCCAGTGCTATTTAATTTTCACATGAACCTGCTTCTGCCTTATTGACGTGCCTGAGTATGAGGTCCTGGGTTCGATTCCCAGGTTGGGTAAAGGGCTATTGGGTTTTTCCATCAGAAATTTCTCAGTAGGAGCGACAGAGTCTGGACCTGTGCCCGGTTAATAGCAAAAAGTTTGTCCGTTATTATATGGGACTTAAACTAACTGGTGAAATGTGGGTATACTTCTGTTATTATAGGCGTGATGTTACGTTAATGTATGTAACTTAAATTATACTGGAAGGTGATAACATGCGGTTTGCATAAGTAGGGTATTTTTATTTGGAGTTTAGGAAATTAGCATAGTAAAAAAAAAAAAAAATATCAAATGACTCCTCCCGCTCTGGGCAGAGCGGTAGGGAGTGTCAAAATTCTACTGACTAAAAACCACCCATGTTCCTTTGTAGCCCTTTGTGCTGAGGCCGCGGTATTTCTTTCGAACAACCCGCAGCGCAGCCCCGACGAGATATGTAGGGTCTTGCAAAACATTTGGAAACATAGAGTTCTGGTTTCGACAATAATTTTAAAGTCTTTCTAAATCCCGCTGTTAACTAAAACAGTCTGCAAGTTTTGATATAGGGCATAAAAAAAACATTTTATTTTATTTTATTTATTATTTACAAAATCCACAGCTCTTTGAAATTTTATCTTAAAAATATAAACTTTACAAAGCAGTCTTATTATCAAGTTTTCTCTGGGCAGAGCGAAAGGGAGTGTCAGACTTCTACTGAGTAAACACCACCCATATCTTATTAAGGTATTTAAAGTCGTTGATTGATCCAGCTGATGAAAGATGTCACTCTTGCGAAAACAGCAGGAGAACCAGCTTCGCACCCGCGAACAGATCCGAAGGAAGTTACACCAACCTGTTCGAAAGAAAAAAAAGTATTAAGAACTGTTTGTTTTACATAAGCAACAGAAACCTTTCTCTTTTTCGTAAGAAGCAGTTGAAGGTCGTTTGCTGTTACTAAAATAACTCACCAAGACTCGTCTGTTGTTGCTGGTGACGACGAGAGGACCGCCGGAGTCACCCTGACAGGTGCTTCTAGGACCAGCACCGCTTACGCAGATGTTGGAATCCACGACGAATAAGGCAAATGCGGTTGAGTACTGGCGGCACACAGCGTTGGTAATTATGGGCAGGTTGACGTGCCTCAAAGTTTCACTGACTGCGCTATCTGAAAATAATTACAGTCATTAGTTATTAAAAATTTATTCCAAATAAAATTTAAGCATCAAAATATGAATACGATAACTGTTTCTCTTACTGTCACTGGTGCGACCGAAGCCAGATGCGGTAGCAGTAGCGCCGTTGAACTGGTTGGTGAGTTCATTACCGGAGGGCAGGGCGATGGGAGCGATGCTGCCTGTTGATAAATACAAATTATTAAGTTACATACCAATAGTCTTAATAATATTAGCAAGATTTTATGTCATGCTTTGAGAAACTTACTTGATGTACTAACGGCAGAAGGTAAATTGATCATGGCGATGTCGTTACGGGTTAGTGCACTGTTCCAGCTTCCATGTAAGACAACGTTGGAGGTAGCCAACCTAGTACCACCAGTAAATAGACGGATTGAACCGAGGACAACTGTCACACTTCTGGCCTGGTTGTTACCATCGTTCCAACAGTGAGCGGCGGTTAACACCCTCCATGAGTTCAGCAAAGAACCACCGCAGGCGCTCTGCCAGCTTGGCATAGTAACAATAAGACCAGCCTGTGAAGTAATGATTTTGCTGTTATAGTAAGGACACATGACTCGGAGGACACGAATTATATGAAGTCAAATTCATTTTAAAAGTATGTTACCTGGTAAGGGAACTGGCCAAGATTGGCATTAGAACCACCGACTATTCTTGATGGGTTGCGGTCGGCTTCTTCCTCAGCTAGGCGGATTTTCTCGGCTAAAGGTCCACCGATTTTTCGGTGATAATCGTAAGCCGAGTTGTCTTCTAGATCAATCACATCCTCGAGGTTGACGTTCCTCGCGGAGGCGACCGCCGCCAGAGCCAATAGAGTCACAGCCAAGAACTTCATGTTGCCGGGTCTAATTAATGAATGAAATAACTGTGCTGCAATTAATATTTATATGCTTTTGTAGAAAGATAATACTCAGATAATGAATCAAACTTTTGGGTAATATTCACATATCAATGGATTAGCGCGCCCGATGGGATTTCCTGTCGATAAGAATGCCAAAATTTTATGCCGATTCTTAACGATGCAAAACAATTCTTTCCTAAGGAATTTTACTGTAAAAAATTATACATAGACAGTTATTTTAATTTTTTTTGGATTTATCTACAGCTTAAGTCACGTTATCAGACCAATGTAGGTAACATTGGTCTGATAGGTGACTACTCGTAACAGTTTCTTCAGTACCTCGGAAAGCAAGTTATGTATGACAGTCGAGACTGGCCCAAGATTCTAAAAACCAGTCTTATCAAGGGGTAATGTATTATACGATAGGCAGCAGCGGTGAGAATGGAAGGGAACCCTATCATAGTTGGGAAAAGGCTAGGCAAGATGGGATATCGTATAAATGCAGTCATCAAATTACAATTTCCAATTGTGTTCATTATAATATTGATGACATCATTTTTTTTTTGATAATCTGTTGTTTTGCAATTCTGTTCTGGTTTTGGTTCAGTATTAAAGCTACTAGTCTAGTCAAAAAGTAAAAAAAAAAAATTAAGAGCCACTAATGCAAAAATTCAAAACTATTAACCGAAACAAAAAATGAGGTTTGGTAAAAAAATATCCAAAAAAAGAAGGAAATTTTGTATTAAAAAAATCGAACTCCTGGAACTGTAGCACCAATATTTATAAAACGTTCCCAGATGGTTGACAGTACGACCGAAAACGGAAACTCGGCCATGCATAACTTTCACTCACTCTCGACCTTTCGAATACTGTGTTTTAGTGAATATGAAAATTAAAAATTGAAAAAATTCAGGCAGAATGCAAAATAATCCGCGGTCAAACAATTTTTATACCGATTTTCTATTAATTATGCATTAGTTAAATTTTATCATTTGTAATTTTTTCTTACTTTAACATAAAAATTGTAAGTGTGATAATTGCTAATAACAATTAATATATTAATAAGATATTTTTTCCTATTTTGTAGCTTTTTCTGAAGGTCTCAGAAGAGCATCCCGATGAAAAAAAAAATATTAAAAGAGTTATTTTTCAATTTGATCAACAATTTACTTATTTAGGTTAGTTAGTTTATTCCTACTTAAACATGCTGCTGCAAACATAAAATTAACCATAATAAAGCAAGATGACTTTAGTATGATGTTACGCTAAATTAGTTACTGTTGCTGTTAGCCTGTGTCATCCAACTGCTGGACAAAGGCCCCATAAGTAAATTGGTGGAAAGACTGCCACTGGTTAATATATATATTTTTTTGAAACGCAGAGTGGGACACCACCCTAAGAATTTCTCCTGTATCGTGGGTGCGTTTACAAACATTTAAACTTACATACACAAACACACCCAGACCCGAAACAGCTATACATATGTAGGCCATACAAATCCAATCGCTCAGCTACTGCGCCAACCGTGCCGTCAAATATTATTTACATTTTTATCTCTAATTATTCGATGTGGCTTATATTAAGTAGGAATTCCCAATTAAGCTGTAGTGACTTATACAATGTACATACTTGAGCGGGTTTTTTCATTTAACACTCTTAATCTTAATCTCGCCGATCAAGAAATGTTATTGTCATTACGGAAAATTGATTGAAAATTGTTATGTTATTTTTACCAGTAAGTATTTTTATGGATTGTACTGTTTGTCTAGTGATCACATGCTTGACTGCTGAGCATGTTGTGTTTGGTTACTTACAGGTCAGGCAACATGTGAATTTCTCAGTTGCAGGCAAGGAGTCTGGATTTGCGCGATTTGGTTGATAGCAATATACTCGGCCGCTATAACATGGGACTAAAACATAACTGGATTCAGCAAGCATTACTGTTACGAGTACAAATCTCAAGTACAGTCACGAGAAATATAATATTGTATGGACTAGACAAAGTTCAAACGCATTTCTTTTGTGTGATAACGATCGCAATTTTATGGATATGACCTGCATTATGATAATATGGTTCTAAAATATTAGTTTCGGTACCTAACATGATCAAAAATTAATACAGTTGGCGAAAATTGCTTCTAAACATTGATAATAAGTGCATACATATTAGTGCACCTGGTTGCAAACATACAGATTTTGAAATCGCTGGAGTGCACTACGTATTATGTTTTACAATTTACATTTCAGAAGCTATATTATTCTTTATTGTATACCTACAAAATATTAATTACATGATGATGCTGTATTTCAGTGTTGAATCTAAAATAAATAAAATTCATGAATTTCTACGGTGTCCGATAGTCCTAGTAGTACTTGTTAAATTAGGTTCGTTAAAGAACTTTGTAGGAAATGTCTGTTGCATGCCGAACGAGCCCGTAAAGTTGCCCTGAAACAGTGACACGGGGTGGCGGCACGCCATGAAGGAGATAGTGGGACGATCTGGAGGTCTTCCTTGACATTTGGAAAGAAGTTGCACAGGATCGTGACTGTTGGAAGGAATGGATGAGGCCTTTGCCCAGCAGTGGAACAAAATGGGCTAGCTATACTTTTTTTTATTTTTTATTTATTTATTTAGGTAACCAACAGCGATACATTAAAATATATTACAAAATTTTTTGTTACAGTTTCTATGGCCAATTAGAGGCTACCCTGTATAACTAGATATAATGTAAGACATGCGAATGGACTGACAAAAAAAAAAACAAAATAAAAATGCAATACATAATGCAATACAAGATGAATTTTGGAAAACTTAACACAAAAAAGGTTGAATAATAAAATAAAAGATGAAGAAGCAGAAGAAGACGAAGAATGGTTGCTTGTCATTTACCTCCGTTTATAGTCTTCATGATACGTTTTTTGAAGGTCAGTTTATTACAGTTAAACAAATCAACTTCTGAAAAAAAGCTATAAGTACTAATAAATAAAGATTTCAAGCACTTTTCGGAAAAACCTGCTTCAAAGTTGATGTCTTTAATCACCACGATAAAAGATTTCGAGACTAGTACTTAGTTGGGGTTTTTCAATACACACCCAAAATCTTAATCTATTTAAATAAGACAACATTGTTTTGAATCATAATGTAGAAACCTACACGTGTAATGTTTGAGATTGGGTACACCTTTTTTTCTAACTTATTTCAGATCTTATTATTCGTTTTCTTCAAGTTCGTAAACAATTTGGAAAGCTTTGACGGAGTCCCTAATAAGCTGCATACAGGTTACTCCGTGAGTGTATCGGCTCAAAGCAGCAGAAAAAGTGGGCGCTCCTTCAACGGGAGCATTTATCTATAACTAGCTGACCCACGCAACTTCGTCTGCAACACATAATATAGCTTATAACCTTTCTAGATAAATCGACTATCCAACTTATTAAATTGAGCTATATCGTACTCGTAACAAATAAAAAATCTTACCTTTCCTCTATAAAATACCTATTAGTTTAGATTGACTTCGATTATATTATTAAAGTAACAATTACTATAGGTATCTCTTACTGTTTAATATACAGTAACACCTTGTACTTGTAAACATTATGGTGCAGTAAATATTTTGAATTTGAATTTCTCCGCAGCCCCCAGAGGCCAGAATCCCCACGTACCTACCGCACCGGACCGAATGACTGCCACGCGCTAATTATTTTGTCGCCCGTATATTTTTACATTGCGATATCTTCTAAGATATTTGTTTAAACTGTATAAAGTAAACAGCACAAATACTCTACATTAAATTTCCGTGCTAGCAAACACATTTATTTAGATATAGATTAATACTATATGGGTTAAATAAGCTTCGCAAAATATAATTCTTTTTAACCTATCATTTTAATATAAAAAAATGGTTACAGTAGGTCAATCGTAAAAGATAAACATATGCTGTCGCGGACTTTTTTTTAGAACTTTTAAAGAGGAACAATTCCTTCATACATGATATTTACGTAACTTAAACCGTTTTCGCAGCGCACGCAACGGAAGCTCTCAAAAAGGAATATCTTTTCCCGTTTTTGCAACATTTCTCATTTATGCTCCGCTCCTATTGATTGTGGCGTGATGTTATATAACCTAAAGCCTTCCTCGATAAATGGACTATTCAACACTAAAAGAATTTTTCAATTCCAACCAGTAGTCCCTGAGTTTACCGCGTTCAAACAAACAAACAAACAAACAAACTCTTCAGCTTTATAATATTAGTAAGTATAGAAGTATAGATGTTACTGTTCAGATTCGAGCATAAAACCACAGAATTAGGCAAAGCCAATATTATACAGAGCGCAATCTGTGACGATACAATTTGTCCCTTTGGACTTTTCACGAATTCGGGCACCGGATGCATTAGCACTAAATATGTTTAAGTCAGGTCATTGATTAGACAAAGACAACGATATAAATTATTAATGGGAGAGGGGATGGAACAGGGTTGGTGTAATAATCATTTAGATCTTGACATATGGTTAGGACATAATAGAATACTTCTTATTTTTGTTCCCGTGGAACTATTCTCAGACAGGACGTCGTCTTGTGACCTCCACGCGAATGAAATTGGGGGTAAATAAAAAAACTAGTTAACATAATGTTATAGAATAATATCCTATTTGGCGCTGCCGTGAGACACAATATATTTTCCTTTTTTTATTCCTTGTGTAGTTTTTTTTATAATATTTTTTTGTTGTGCGTACTTGTGGCCCAAATAAATATGTTTTCTTTATTTTCTTTCAAATTCAAATATGTATGTAAAAACCAATCATATCCCTAAATAAAAAATATTACGATTACTTAAAATAGAAGTGGGTTTTTCAGAGCTAAAAGTTATAAGCGAAAAATAGGATGCGTTTCGCAGCGCTGTAAAACCTTTACTAACGAATATAATTTAAAAATAACATAATGTAAATTATTCCTTAAAACACCATCTATACAAATGGTCTGAAGTAATTATTTGTAAAATAATTAGAAAAAATGTTATATCGACCAATAGATTTTTTTTTTGTCAAAGGATCATGACCAATAGCAGTACCTACCAAGAAGTCTCAGGCCTGAAACTGCGTTAAGCGGGCACCCGCGCGGTTTCATACAAAAGTGCTCCGTCGCGGGGACCTGCGCGGGCGCACGTCACGGGGAGGCGCGCCATGCACCCACACAACGGGGCCCGCATCCGTGCGACGGAAACCGTCGCGGGGCCACGCGCGGTGCCTGCCAGCGGTAATACGCACGGGCTTGTCGTCGTTTTGCTACGTAATAAAATAACATATTAAGTTCTCCATCGACCCGACTAAACATGCACACCGTTAAAATTGAACTAGTGACACTGTGTATTACGCAGTGCGTAAATAAAATAATTTGGTCTCCGCAAAGGGTACCCGCGACGGAGCCGTCGTGTTCCCACGGAGCCCACCCGCGTGTCCACGCGCGTAGATAAGCGACAGACAGGGACCCCCCCCACTAAGCTAAAAAACCAATTTTGCAATAGCGCTCTACACTATAAAAACAGTTACATAATGTCAATTAAAATTTATAACCACATTCCGAAAATAATAAGGGAGACATCATTGCATTTTTTCAAAAACAATTTAAAATCGTGGCTATTGCAAGTCTTTTTACTCAGTGAAAGAATTTCTGGAAGAGAAATAGGTACTCTTTTCTTATAATTCTATTATGCTTAATGTTGTGTTGTTTATTATTATTATTTTACCCTTTGTTCATTTGATAACAAATTTTATACATTTTTAAATATTTCTTATAAAAACAATAAAAAAAAACATTTAAAATATAAAAAAAAAAATCGTAACCCACCGGTATCGGGAACAGGGTCCAGAGAAAGGAACCTCCTAACAATACGAGCCGTGTCCAGGAGTACCGCTCTCTGTATCAAGCCCTTGATCCAGCTGCCTAACGAGACCCTCCTCAGATGTTGATCGAGGCTCTTGGCAATTAAGCCATTGGCTGAAACGACTATCGGCACAATGATCGCTGAGTCCACACTCCACATGTCGACAACCTCGCGAGCCAAGTCAAGATACTTGATTTGTTTATCTTTCTCGGCTTTGACGAGGTTCTTGTCATGCGGGACCGTTATGTCAACAATCATTGCGCGCCGCTCTGGTCGATCCACCACCACTATATCAGGCTTATTGGCTACAATAGTCCTGTCAGTGATGATGGATTGATCCCAGTACAATGTGATACTGCCATTTTCAAGAACTGGGTCGGGCACATACCTGTAGTACGGCACTTCCGATTCTACAAGGCTGTATTTTAGAGCAAGTTGCTGATGGATAATCCTGGCTACAAGTACTCTCCGTTAGCCAGACAAGAACACCCAGAGATAATGTGACGGACTGATTCGCCCGGACGGTGGCATGCCCGACATAAATGTCAACCGTGCCGTCCTTCACAATAAATCTCCGGTAGTTATTCGTCATTATAACTTCATCCATAATTGCACAGACAAAACCTTCGGTTTCTCCGAAGAGTTCCCCAGACTAGGAAGTCTACTTCGGGCCCGTTTAGGGCCCGGAAAAAGCGTCCGTGAAGCTCCTTACTCTGCCATACCTCCATGCGGTCGTTAGTGTCAAACACTACAGGCTTGTGCCAGTTCTCTTTAGCCAAGGAGAGCGGGGTGAGGCCCTTGTCCACCGCGACAACATCTCGATGCACCCCCACGTCGGTTTCCAGGAAATATTCCCTGAGACTGCATATCTCACGATTGTGGAGAGTCTTAGCATTTAAAAAGCCTTGACCTCCACACTTTCGTGGGATATACAGTCTCATAACCGCAGAACGTGGGTGATGCATTCGATATGTCGTCAACAATGTACGGGCCCGCCTATCCAGGGCGTCTAGCTCTGTTTGATTCCATTTGAGTATGCCGAAAGAGTACTTCAAAACCGGCATGACCCAACCGTTGAAGGCACGCACCTTATTTCCGCCTGATAAAAGACTATTAAATACTTTTCTCAGGCGGCCAAAGAAGCGCGCCTTCAACAATTGCTTCATGTCGGCAACGTTGATGCCCAGCGCTTCCGACATACCCAAATACTTATAGGTTTCGGTTGCTGAGAGGGATTTAAGATTTATGGAATCTGTGAGCTGGGTTCCCACAGACTCCACAATCCCCCCTCGCTTTACATGCATGACCGCACATTTGTCCACACCGAATTCTATCCTGATGGCGCTACTGAAAGCTTCAGTGACCTTCAGTAGCTCCATCAGTTGCAAATCGTTGGGGGCAAAAAGAGGAAACGCACGGATGTCACCATTGTGAGGATCAGCCGGAGGACACGGTGGAGCACACCGTGGAGGTGTGTCCCGCTTGGGCGGAACCCCGCCGTGTTCTCGTAGCGGCGATCGGCGGCGGCGACCTCTCGCGTCCGGCCCTGGTGCAAGCCATGGTCCGGAGCGAGGAGGAACGGGACGGCGTCGCCTCCTTCTGCGAAGCAGTAATGCTAGCGAAGGAGGTGGCGGAACGTGAGAGGGAGAGAACCTCTCGTCCCAGCCGCCGCGGGAGGCGCTCCGGGCGTCGGGGGCCACTTGATGGCTTCCGGCCACCGTAGACGCGGGCCTGTGGACGGTGAGTGATGGGTAAGCTCGCCGTCCGTCCGTCTTATGACGACGACAGGCCGTGTCGACGGCGCGTTCGTGTTCCACGCGCGCCTCAAAGAGATGTCAGCAACATGGAAGGGGCCCGCAAGGGCCGACGCCCGTCGGGGCTGCGGGTTGTTCGCAGATACCGCGGCCTCCTCGACATGAAGGGCTAAGAAGGAACATGGGTGGTTTTTAGTCAGTAGAAGTCTGACACTCCCTTCGCTCTGCCCAAGAGCGGGAGGGGTTATTTGATGATTTCCCACCCCCCAAAAAAAAAAAAAAGGTTCGACATCAAAATGTTACAGTAATTATTTTCATATTTTTGTACGACATCATGCGTTAGGTATTTAATTTTTATTTTGGGAATTGTTTTAAAGTACAAATATAATATGAATATTGTTTTACTCCCTTTAAATGAGATTCATACAACCGGTCATAGTGATGATACTATTTTGATGAATATACTAAATAAACAGTTATGCCAATTGTTTCTTTTAACTAACCCTAAAATTTGCTTAAAAAACATTTTACGAATTATATGTATTACCTTTGCTATTTTCTTGTTAAATAACAGTAACATTACGTATAACCAGTACATCAAATCGATTTAATATTACTAATTTGACTGCGACCTTTGCAGATGATACGGCATTATTGTCTTCTCATATTAGTCCGGAAACTGCGTCATTGAATTTGCAAAGACATTTGGATAAGGTGGACAGGTGGCTGAAACAGTGGAGAATTCGAGCCAATCAGACTAAGTCTACACATGTCACTTTTACCCTTAGGAAAGAGACTTGCCCTCCTGTCAAGCTCAATGGCGAAGAAATACCTCAAGAAGAACATGTTAAGTACCTCGGCATGCATCTCGATAGACGACTCAATTGGCAGAAGCACATCTGGACAAAGCGAAAGCAACTTGATGCGAAACTGAGGGGTATGCACTGGCTAATAGGACGACACTCACAGCTAAACAACAAAAGTAAAATGACGATATACAAAGCCATCCTAAAGCCAATCTGGTCATACGGAATCCAACTATGGGGTACAGCTAGTGTGAGCAACATCGAAATACTCGAAAGATTTCAGACCAAGGCACTAAGAACAATGTTTAACATACCACGGTGTATCAGCAACAAATATATTTACCTGGATTTTGACATAAATACCATCAAACAAGAAATAATCCATCACAGCGAGAAATATCAGAGCAAGCTTACAAGCCATACTAACGAGCTTGCTCGTGTCTTAAATAAGGAGGGTAGCCTTCGTCATGTTAGACTTAAAAGAAACGACATAACGACACTGTATACCAGATTTTCCTCTCATTGAAGAGTAGCCTCTGATGGAATACTTCATCTCATAGAAGCTTACTACATGAACATCACAAATCAGATGGAAATCGGACAGATGTATGGCTTATTGTCTCCTAAACAGATTGCCAAGTTGCAGATTACATAAAAAAAAAAAAAAAAAAAATTACTAATTGACACAATCGATTTACCTACTTACTAAAGATTTCGATTGATCGATCCCAGCCCTAAATCCCTGCAGCGCGCATTTCTGACATTGGTTTAACGTCAGTCTGTGTGTTTTAGTTTTGAGACTAATTCTCTGTTTTAGAGCAATAATGTTCGTTCGTGCATAATTTCAGATGTGTCAATGAAATAAACCTACTCGCCTGGTTATGAGTTTATGTTCGATTTTATAAAATAACTCCGACACTCGGAAATTGTTTACAAAAATAACTTTTGTAGAAGTTAATAAGATAAGTATAGACAATAAAAAGCAAAGTTTGAAATTGGACCAGCATGGTAGGGGATTCCATACTTAAAAAAACATTGTCGCTTTCATAGATTTTCGCTCATAACTTTTTATTTTTGGTTGAACTACGACAAATGGTTGGACAAAGGTTGCTGTTTACCTTTTCCTTTTTTCTGTTAAACTGTGCTCTCCTCCTAGGTAGGAAAATGCTTATTGTGGCCTTACATTTGTCAGGCTCCCCCTGTTAAATGAAACGTTACAAGCTGGCCCCACAAACTTGGATTTAATTTTAAACTAACCCCCTTTTGATATTTAAACAATAAAATTGCCTCCTCTAACAAATGCATGCTAAATGTAACTTTTTAATGGGCTATGGCTACTAATCAGTTTTTAATTCTAAATGAGTTCATGGACAACCCTGGAAACTAAGTCTCTATACAAGGATCCTTCTTCATCTGTCTCTGTTTTTATAAGTTATTTGTTAATGGGTAGGTAAAAAATCTATAAAAACACTAAATTGGACAATTGGATAATGGTGAGAAGGGCACAATAAGTGAAAATAACGTAACGTAGATAATACAAATTTATTCGAATCATTATAGAAGAGATTTCACAGAGGTTTATTTTGAGTAATCAGAGGCGTTGGTTAATCCAGCTAATGTATGAGGTTACTCTAGCGTAAGCAGCAGGGTCTCCACTTGCGCAGCCACGTCCGGTTCCGAAAGAGGTCACACCGATCTGTTAAAAAAAGTCAATATTATGTAATTCTGTTTTATAATACTACAAAATATTTTATCAAAATCCTAACCAAAATCTTGTCCAGAGACAGGATATAAATTAATGTAAAAATAAAGTGATAAAAACATTATTTACTCACCAGGATGTTCCTACCATTGCTGTTAACAACCAGAGGACCGCCGGAGTCACCCTGGCAAGTGCCTCTGCCACCAGCACCGCTGGTACAAACATTTGAGGCTTGGATGAGCAGCTGGAAGAGGACTGTTGCTTGACTGCATACATTGTTCTGGATCACAGGTAAACTGACGTGGCTTAGGAACTGATTCACGCTGAGGTCTTCACCTGGGGAGATAATTTTGATGATTACCATGAAATTTTAACAAAATGACCTCAACGCAGCAGCACTGAACTGGAAAAATGTTTCTTACCATCCCTGGTACGACCGAAACCGGAAGCAACAGCGGTAGAGCCGGCGAAGTTGCTGTTGAGTTCGTTACCAGAGGGCAGCGCAATGGGGGCGATGGTATCTGTTAATGAACAAAAGTTTATTTAAAAAATAAAAAAAATATTCTTGCCACATGCCATAGAACATACAAGTTCAATACTCACTTGAGAAACCGATGTTAGAAGGCAAATTGATCATAGCAATGTCATTGCGGATAAGGGAAGGGTTCCAGCTTGCGTGCATATCAACGCTAGAGGTAGCCAGCCTAGTACCGCCACTGAACAGACGGATTGAGCCAAGGACAACCGTGAACCTCCAAGCCCGGTTTTGGCCGTCGAACCAACAGTGAGCAGCGGTGAGTACTCTCCTTGCGTTAAGCAAAGAACCACCACAGGCACTCTGGTGATTGTTGAAGTCAGCGATGAGACCAGCCTGTAAAATATAACAGTGTTGTAAAAAAAGAAGTGTTCTTCATTTTTAATATAGGTATTCGCTTGAACTACACATTCAATATCTTTCAAATAATAAAAGCTTAATGACCTGGTAAGGGAACTGTCCAAGACTAGAAGCTGAACCACCGACGATTCTGGATGGATTTAGGTCGCCTTCCTCCTCAGCTTTGCGAATTTTCTCGGCCAAAGGAGCACCGACTTTACTGAGGTATCCATACGCAGTGTTTTCTTCGAGATTGATCACATTCTCGAGGTCAACGTTTCTTGCGGATACAACCGCCGCCAGAGCCACCAAAGCCAGAGCCAAGAATTTCATGTTGCCGGTACTAACAGACAGTTACGAATCTGCCATTGCTTCCTTGCAGTTGATATTTATATGCTTAAGTAGTAAGATTATGATCATGGTACTCCCCAAGATATTATTATCAGAGAATTTAAAAGATTACAACGGGTTTTACACCTATTGGATAAATATTATTAATTATTTAAATGCAACAGATTAGTATCAATCTTATCAAACAGTGTAAAATCTAATAATCAAGTAAAGGTAAAAACCAGATTCGCTTTGACGCTAATTCAGAATCAGCCTTATTTATTTTGTAAGTGTCGTCAATGACTGAAAAGTTGTGTAGTAATCGATGGGCTCGATAAAGGCAAGCAATGGGAGGTATCAGGAAATTGTCGTGAGGAATGTTTTGAGTATGAATGTGGATGGGTACGAGTATAAGAGTAGAATAAGACCAAACAAGCTATGGAATGACGGTGTGAAAGATGATATGGCAAGATGAGAGGAGGTGTTTGATGAGGTGACAAGTAATAGACAAGTATGGAAGAAGAAGACATACTGAGCCGCCCCCCAAATAAATTGAAATAAGAAGCAACAGCATGATGATATTAGTCCTAATTAGACTCTGAGTTAAGCAATGTGTGTGTGTGTGTGTAAAATATGGTTAGGTTAGGTTAGGTATTCAGTATTACTTTAACACTTACACTTTGATTACCTGCAACTTGTTGGCGATTCTAAAATCCCCACCCAGATATGAACTGTAAAGTTATTAACGACATTCGCCGTTCATTTTTTTATTGTTGTTAGATTGGCCCAACCCTTTTTCCATTCTGGCGCCGAGTTGCTTTTAGTTTTATTATATCTAGTGTGTATTGCGAATATCATAATAACAAAAACAGAACAGTTTGTCATAAATTTTTCATCGCCAATAGAATTCCGTGTTTGGAGTCACTGTAAATGTTAAGAGTCTACAGAAGGCTTACGAAAACGGCAGAAGATTTGCTCTGGTAAGGCATCAACGTCTGCCACTAAAGTTATTATTGCGAAAGTGAAGGAAATATTGACTGGAAATCCTCATTAAAGCTTGACAGAACCATCGTACTTTCTGTGTCCCACATGTTGGTCCGTGCCATTTAAAATATTCACTTGGATATGAAACATGCTGTCGCTCGGCTAGTCCCAAAAGACCTGAATGTTCTCCAAAAACTCAATCGCATAAGAATCGCTGAGGACATGCTAGAACGAGTCAATTCCGCTTAACATTCATGAAACGCATTGTTACTGGTTACGAAACGTGGGTTTACGAGTTTGACATGCAAACTAGTCAACAAGCTTCGGAGTAGCGCCTTCAAACTGAACCGAAACCGAAAAAACCACGCCAAAGTCGATCAAAAGTCAAAGTCATGTTGTGACGACAACGACATCTATCGCAACACATGGGAACTAATATGACAAATTCTGCATCGCGCTATCAAAGTTATCCGCGACATTAGCTCATATAGAAAATCCCGACTTGGATATGTCGGGCAGTTAGCCCACCAGACACAACACCCGTCTGGTGGGAGGATCCTCCCTTTTCTACGGGGGATGAGGAACTTTACACCCTGTTCCCATACCCCTCAAAATGTTGACTGTTTTCTTTGACTATCGCCTATCGCGGTGTCGTGCCCTCAGCATTCTTGCCGGAATATCTAACGCTTAAATAAACAATACTAAAAGACGTTAGCAAAGAAGAGACGAAAAAGGCCAGATATGTGAAAAGAAAATTCTTGAATTTTGCACCACGATAATGTGCCGACGCCCAAGGCCATCATTGAGTTTGATTTTTTGATAAGAATATCCTCAACAAATACCATCGAACGACCACCTTATTCAACAGATACACTTATTTTCTTTTTCTTAGACTCCAAAATTACCAGCCGTTTTCATTCGATAGAAGACATGAAGGAGGCGTGATCTGAACAAATTTTTGTAAAAAGCGTTTAAAAAATGATTTGAGGATTCGATTATTCGTTGGCGTAAGTGTATCGTTTCTGAAAAGTGCAATACAATTGTATGAATAACCCACATTTTATATATTATCGATGTTTTCCCGGTGCTTTCTTGACTGGGTGGTGTGATGGGTGTAAAAGTACCCATAATGAAGCTGAAAGACACTTGTTCTCCCCTGTCACTGCGATATTTTTTTGTTCTAAACTATACCTGGAAAACCCCTAGTTATGGAGATATAATAATAATAATAAAGTTTATTGATTCATAAAAAGGTTTACAATGGGATTACACTGAATCCCGCACTGACTAGGATACCCTGTGTTGCATGATCCAGTCTCTTTCGACAGATAATTGAATTATAAAAACAAAGGAACAAATGCAACGGTTACAATATAATCAATTAAACTTGGGACTAAAAGGTAACGTAGTTTATGTGTGTATGTGATGAGTGTGACTGTGTATGTCATGAGTGTGAGTGTGTATTTGTGACGAGTGTGAGTGTGTATGTGGTGATTGATATTTTAATGGTTGAACGATAAGAAGTTTTGTGTTTCAGCATACTCGTAATTAAGACCAAACAGCCAATCATGTACCTTCTTTTTACACCCAAATTTTGTCAAGGGAAGATTTAGAGCTTATTAACTTTCTCATATAGGTATGGCCCAATACGAGAGAAGCCCTTATTGCTAAATTTAAGTTTGTTTATTAAACATTTAAGTTATGCAGTAACATAACACAGACTGACAAGGCAAGGTAGGTCATCCTGAGAGTTTCTTTGTCAGCTACAGATTGAAGCTACGGATTTTAGATCGGCTAAAACTGCCTATAACGCATACGCACACTCTTGGCTCCGTTACGGTATAATACTTTGGGGTAATAGTACGAACGCCGATAAGCTCTTCAAGCTGCAAAAAAGATGCATACGAATATTAATGAATATAGGAAGCATGGACAGCTGTAGTGTGCATCCTTACACTCACGTCTCTGTATATTTTAGAAATTTGCCTGTTTGTCAGGAAAAATATATCACTTTTCCCCTTAAGGCCGTTGCAATGGTCAAATCCCAAAAACGACGTATGTTTAAAGAAATTTGTTGAGGAATCCTTCCGTACGATTTCCATATAAAAAATATATGTTATACTTAAAGTCATCACAAATAATTCGTATTGTTTAAAATTTTAATAAACCTTCACATTATTTAATAAAAAATCGTAGTATGTCTTAACCTAAATCGAATTTTGTCTCTGTAACGGCTGAATAGTTCGGTATGAATTTTATACCCAAAAATACGTAGTGATGTATTTATCAATCCGTATTGTTTATTTTCTCTGATTTGTAATAAAATTTAAAAAAAATAAATTAATTCCCGACATTTTGAGGCAAATGCGGCGCGAGACCCGTCGCGCATACTTGGAACGCGCTGCGCCAGTGTCTCGATGACTGTTGTCACGGGTGGACTGCACGCATGTCATTACTTCACAAATAAAATTCAAAAGTTCACGTTTCTAATGTTTTCTGAATTAAAACATATTGTAAATTGTATAGTTATCAATATTTCGTAAAATAAGAACAGAAAATAAGTTTGTAAATATATTTAAAGTAGTTTGTAATTTCGATTTGTTGTTTGCACCTATCATAGACTAAGCTGACTATGCCTAATAAACGTAAAGTGACGCGTGGCCGAGCTCTCCAAAACTATTGGTAAATTATCTACGTTTCTTAGTAGATATTTTGGTATATAGATATATCTATGATATTATTTTAATTTTGGACTGCCTCGTTGGTCTAGTGGTCGTAAGCATGATGCTGAGCATGAGGTCCTAGGTTCGATTCCCGGGTCGGGCAAAGTGTTATTGGGTTTTTCCATCAAGAAATTATAAGTAACAGCCACGAAGTCTGGATTTGTGCCCGGTTGATGGCAATAGGCTCGCCCCTATTATATGGGACTTAAACATAACTGGCGAAATGTGGGTGTACTATTAGGTACACCTCTGCCTAACCCTTCGGGGATTACAGGCGTGATGTTATGTTATCTAACTATTTTGTCTTGAGATTTTCGTTTGATGGAAGATGGAGATCTAGATGACTGATGATGTCTCGTACCTAATGATGGTCTATCATACTACATGATACATTTTGAAGGTCTGATGAAGACCAGGTAACTGCATATCGGTTCTCAGTCACGGAAATAGTCAGAATGCTCCAACTTTCAGCTTTTATCTCATTGAGCACGGATGCTACTACATGATACATTTTGAAGGTTTGATGATGATCAGCTAAGTGCTAACTGGTTCTCAGTGACGGATGTAGTTAGAATGACCTAGCTTTCAGATTTTATCTTATTGAGCACGGATGCTACTACATGATACATTTTGAAGGTCTGATGATGACCAGCTAAGTGCTAATTGGTTCTCAGTGACGGATATAGCTAGAATGACCTGGCTTTCAAATTTTATCGATCTGAGCACGGATGCTACTACATGATACATTTTGAAGGTCTGATGATGATCACCTAAGTGCTTATCGGTTTTCAGTAACGGATGTAGTTAGAATGACCTAGCTTTCAGATTTTATCTTATTGAGCACGGATGCTACTACATGATACATTTTTAAGGTCTGATGATGACCAGCTAAGTGCTTATCGGTTAACAGTGACGGATATAGCTAGAATGACCACCACCAGGTAAATGGCACCATCAGTCTCCAAGGCCACTTCGAGCTCTTTCGAATGAGTCCACACACGACGGTTCTACGTGGTGCCATCAATGAGATCCTATACTTACCTTCGGAGTCTACCATCAGGTAGCTAGTATCATCAGTCTCCAAGGCCTCCTCGAGCTCTTTCAAATGAGTTCAAACACGATGGTTCTACTCAGTGCCGTCAATGAGATCCTATACCCACCTTCGAAGTCCACCATCAGGTACGAGACATCATCAGTCATCCAGATCTTCATCTTCCATCAAACGAAATTCTCAAGACAAAATAATTAAAACGATAAAACAATTAACACCATTAAAACAATAACATACATTACATAACATCGCGCCTGTAATCCCCAAAGGGTTAGGCAGAGGTGTACCTAATAGTAGGCGTGATGTTATGTTATGTATGTTATTATTTTAATGATTTTAATTGTTTTATCGCTTTTAGCGTTAAAACAATTGTAGCAAAAAACAATTGTAGTCGTTCTTGTAGCACGGATGCTACTACGTTTTGAAGGTCTGATGATAACCAGCTAAGTGCTTATCGGTTCTCAGTGACGAACGCAGTTAGCATGACCTAGCTTTAAAATTTTATCGATCTGAGCACGGATGCTACTACATAATACATTCTGAAGGTCTGATGATGACCAGCTAAGTGCTAATTGGTTCTCAGTGACGGATATAGCTAGAATGACCTAGCTTTCAAATTTTATCGATCTGAGCACGGATGCTACTACATGATACATTTTGAAGGTCTGATGATGATCAGCTAAGTGCTTATCGGTTCTCAGTGACGGATGTAGTTAGAATGACCTAGCTTTCAGATTTTATCTTATTGAGCACGGATGCTACTACATGATACATGTTGAAGGTCTGATGATGACCAGCTAAGTGCTAATTGGTTCTCAGTGACGGATATAGCTAGAATGACCTAGCTTTCAAATTTTATCGATCTGAGCACGGATGCTACTAGATGATACATTTTGAAGGTCTGATGATGATCAGCTAAGTGCTTATCGGTTCTCAGTGACGGATGTAGTTAGAATGACTTAGCATTCAGATTTTATCTTATTGAGCACGGATGCTACTACAAGATACATGTTGAAGGTCTGATGATGACCAGCTAAGTGCTTATCGGTTCACAGTAACGGATATAGCTAGAATGACCACCATCAGGTAAATGGCACCATTAGTCTCCAAGGCCTCTTCGAGCTCTTTCAAATGAGTCCACACACGACGGTTCTACTCAGTGCCGTCAATGAGATCCTATACCCACCTTCGGAGTCTACCATAAGGTAGCTGGTATCATCAGTCTCCAAGGCCCCCTCGAGCTCTTTCAAATGAGTCCAAACACGATGGTTCTACTCGGTGTCGTCAATGAGATCCTATATCCACCTTCGGAGTTTACCATCAGGTACGAGACATCATCAGTCATCCAGATTTTCATCTTCCATCAAACGAAATTCTCAAGACAAAATAATTAAAAGCGATAAAACAATTAACACCATTAAAATAATAACATACATTACATAACATCACGCCTGTAATCCCCGAAGGGTTAGGCAGAGGTGTACCTAATAGTAGGCGTGATGTTATGTTATGTATCTTATTATTTTAATGGTGTTGAGACCTCGAGGACGCCTTGGAGACTGATAATGTCATTTACCTGATGGTGGACTCCAAAGGTAAGTAAAGGACCTCATTGACGGCACTGCGTAGAATCGTCGTGTTTGGACTCATTTGAAAGAGCTCGAGGGGGCCTTGGAGACTGATGATGCCATTTACTTGACGGTGGACTTTGATGGTGGGTACAGGATCTCATTGACAGCGCTGCGTAGAACCATCGTGTTTGGACTCATTTGAAAGAGCTCGAGGAGGCCTTGGAGACTGATGGTGCCATTTACCTGATGGTGGTCATTCTATCTATATCCGTCACTGTGAACCGATAAGCACTTAGCTGGTCATCATCAGACCTTCAAAATGTATCATGTAGTAGCATCCGTGCTCAATAAGATAAAATCTGAAAGCTAGGTCATTCTAACTACATCCGTCACTGAGAACCGATAAGCACTTAGCTGATCATCATCAGACCTTCAAAATGTATCATGTAGTAGTATCCGTGCTCAAATCGATAAAATTTTAAATCTAGGTCATGCTAACTACGTCCGTCACTGAGAACCGATAAGCACTTAGCTGGTTATCATCAGACCTTCAAAATGTATCATGTAGTAGCATCCGTGCTACAAGAACGACTACAATTGTTTTTTGCTACAATTGTTTTATCGCTAAAAGCGATAAAACAATTAAAATCATTAAAATAATAACATACTTATCATAACATCACGCCTTAACCATTAGGTACACCTCTGCCTAACCCTTTGGGGATTACAGGCGCGATGTTATGTAATGTATGTTATTGTTTTAATAGTGTTAATTGTTTTATCGTTTTAATTATTTTGTCTTGAGAATTTCGTTTGATGGAAGATGGAGATCTGGATTACTGATGATGTCTCGTACCTAATGGTGGACTCCGAAGGTGGGTATAGGATCTCATTGACGGCACTGAGTAGAACCATCGTGTTTGGACTTATTTGAAAGAGCTCGAGGAGGCCTTGGAGACTGATGATACTAGCTACCTGATGGTAGACTCCGAAGGTAAGTATAGGATCTCATTGATGGCACCACGTAGAACCGTCGTGTGTGGACTCATTTGAAAGAGCTCGAAGAGGCCTTGGAGACTGATGGTGCCATTTACCTGGTGGTGGTCATTCTAGCTATATCCGTCACTGTGAACCGATAAGCACTTAGCTGGTCATCATCAGCCCTTAAAAATGTATCATGTAGTAGCATCCGTGCTCAATAAGATAAAATCTGAAAGCTAGGTCATTCTAGCTATATCCGTCACTGAGAACCATTTAGCACTTAGCTGGTCATCATCAGACCTTCAAAATGTATCATGTAGTAGCATCCGTGCTCAGATAGATAAAATTTGAAAGCTAGGTCATTCTAACTACATCAGTCACTGAGAACCGATAAGCACTTAGGTGGTCATCGTCAGACCTTCAAAATGTATCATGTAGTAGCATTCGTGCTCAGTTAGCTGAAAGCTGGAGCATTCTGACTATTTCCGTGACTGAGAAGCGATAAGCAGTTACCTGGTCTTTATCAGACCTTAAGAATGTATCGTAGGAGTACCTGTGCTCAGTGAAATAACTAATGAAAGCTAGTATAAATAATTACTTCATTAGTCAAAGTGTATAATTTATTATTAAATATTTTATTCATACATTATGATGTAGGTACTCCAAGAGAAACAAAATATATGTTAGGCAAATACGATGACCACTCTGCGACACATTTCTGTTCTTTGGTACGTTTTTCTGTAGTACAGTCGTTTGCCGGTAGGGGCCGAAAAATAAACAAAAGCCAGTACAGAGGTCAAATCGTCAAAGTCATCCACTGCTGTGTTCCCCTTAAATAAAGATCATTATACCCAGCCACGATATTTGCGGCACCGAAATGATCTCGCATTACCGGTTTCAAAACTAGCCATTTTTCATTCAGGTCCGTATGTAATGTGTATCAAAATTTACAATAAAATACCGAAATTCTTAAAAGAAATTGAAAGAAACAATGTATTTAAAACAAAGTTGTTTACTTATTTAAACCAGAAGTGTTACTACACATTGCAAGAGTTTTTTGAAGATAAACACAAATAAATAGCTTATCATTACTGAACAAACGTAGGATATAAATTTAATTTATTTGCATTTATAAATTAATTAATTTTATTTATTTTGACTTTGAATTTTATTTTGTTTTGACGTAATAGTGTATAACAATATTATCTTCAAAAATTATAATAATTTAATTTTGTAAAATGTGACATACTATTTATGATAATTATGAAATGTAATGCTATTAATTTGATTGGATTTGGATTTGTTTTGCAGTGCCCTTACAGGGTGCATGTTTGATACTTCTTAAATTATTCTAACTCATGTACAACATGTATGCAATAAACTGATTTGATTTGATTTGAAGTTTTTAAAATATGTATATGTCGGATCCGGTCAATAGTACGGACAAGAAATGAATCGCAAGCGCGCCATTTTTAACATCACGCGATCTACGCGCGCTTCTACAGAGTCGTGATGTTTCAAGAGGGCGGCGAGAAGGACATTCAGTGTCTGATCGCAGTAGTGTGAAGACATCCCGGAACTATACTCGATTCGTTGTACCCAGTATAAGTGTTGGGAGTGATTGGACTAAATTGTGTTGAAACTAATTTGTGATTTAAAATAAAAACCAGTAAGCCCCACCCGGTGTATTTTCATTGCACGAGACCCAAACTCTGCCCACGTGATGTCTGAATCTGCCGGAATAAAACCGGTGGATCCTACATATAAAAGCTTCCTTACACGCGAAGTAACCAATTCGATTTGCTGTTTTTTTCAGATTATGAAAAAACAGACTGACAGACAGACTGACAGACAGACTGACAGACAGCCTGACAGACAGCCTGACAGACAGACTGACAGACAGACTGACAGACAGACTGACAGACAGACTGACAGACAGACTGACAGACAGACTGACAGACAGACTGACAGACAGACTGACAGACAGACTGACAGACAGACTGACAGACAGACTGACAGACAGACTGACAGACAGACTGACAGACAGACTGACAGACAGACTGACAGACAGACTGACAGACAGACTGACAGACAGACTGACAGACAGACTGACAGACAGACTGACAGACAGACTGACAGACAGACTGACAGACAGACTGACAGACAGACTGACAGACAGACTGACAGACAGACTGACAGACAGACTGACAGACAGACTGACAGACAGACTGACAGACAGACTGACAGACAGACTGACAGACAGACTGACAGACAGACTGACAGACAGACTGACAGACAGACTGACAGACAGACTGACAGACAGACTGACAGACAGACTGACAGACAGACTGACAGACAGACTGACAGACAGACTGACAGACAGACTGACAGACAGACTGACAGACAGACTGACAGACAGACTGACAGACAGACTGACAGACAGACTGACAGACAGACTGACAGACAGACTGACAGACAGACTGACAGACAGACTGACAGACAGACTGACAGACAGACTGACAGACAGACTGACAGACAGACTGACAGACAGACTGACAGACAGACTGACAGACAGACTGACAGACAGACTGACAGACAGACTGACAGACAGACTGACAGACAGACTGACAGACAGACTGACAGACAGACTGACAGACAGACTGACAGACAGACTGACAGACAGACTGACAGACAGACTGACAGACAGACTGACAGACAGACTGACAGACAGACTGACAGACAGACTGACAGACAGACTGACAGACAGACTGACAGACAGACTGACAGACAGACTGACAGACAGACTGACAGACAGACTGACAGACAGACTGACAGACAGACTGACAGACAGACTGACAGACAGACTGACAGACAGACTGACAGACAGACTGACAGACAGACTGACAGACAGACTGACAGACAGACTGACAGACAGACTGACAGACAGACTGACAGACAGACTGACAGACAGACTGACAGACAGACTGACAGACAGACTGACAGACAGACTGACAGACAGACTGACAGACTGACAGACAGACAGACTGACAGACTGAAAGTAGTCAGCGCTATGACTCCAAGGCTGGAGAGACTGCCGAAAAAGCAGAACATGAATTCGGTTTTAGTTCTGCTGATTTTCAAGTCAACATTCTCCAGCTTCTGTTGCCACTTTTCCAATCTACTCTGGATCTCCGGTCCGTCTTCTCCAAAAAGAACAATGTCGTCGGCAAAAAGCATGCTCCAGGGTGCCTTTTCCTGTATGTCCGATGTCAAAGCATTCATAATCAACAGGAAGAGGTACGGACTCAAAGCCGACCCTTGATGCAAGCCTACAGCCACATTGAACTCGTCGGTGTTGCCAACAGCAGACCGGACGTAGGCACAAGTTTGTCTGTACATCGCACAAATAACTTATACATACTTCCCAGCCATACCTTTCTCTTTCAAGGCCCACCACAACACATCCCGAGGTACCTTAACATACGCTTTCTATAGATCAATGAACACCATGTGCATGTTCTTGTGTGCACGCCTGTACTTCTGGCACAATTGGCGGAGTACAAAAGTGGCGTCCATTGTTCCTCGACCGCCAATAAACCCAAACTGATTTTGAGTTATCTCACGCAAAATTAATGGGGCAAATTGGGTAACAAAAAAAAACTGGAATACGAATTAATATTACTTTACTGGAATCATTATTTAAGTAGTATATTTTTATCACAGATATTAATTTTGAGTATTCAGAGACGTTGGTTAATCCAGCTAATGTATGAGGTCACTCTGGCGTAAGCAGCAGGATCACCACTTGCGCAGCCACGGCCGGTTCCAAAAGAGGTCACACCGATCTGTTAAAGAAAATAAAATTAAAACAATGCGGTTTAGAATACACCTAAATATAAATTCTAAAATACCTAGCTTTATCAATATTAGTAAAGTTACAATATCTTTAAAAACACAATGTGAAATACAAAAAAAGTTTAAGGATTCACGATTAACATACCAAAATATTCCTGCCATTGCTGTTAACAACCAGAGGACCACCGGAGTCACCCTGGCAAGTGCCTCTGCCACCAGCACCGCTGGTACAAACGTTTGAGGCTTGGATGAGGAGTTGGAAGAGGACTGTTGCTTGACTGCATACATTGTTCTGGATCACAGGTAAACTGACGTGGCTTAGGAACTGGTTCACGCTGAGGTTTTCACCTGGGGAGATAATTTTGATGATTACCATGAAATTTTAACAAAATTACCTCAACACAGCAGCATTGAAAAAATTGTTTCTTACCATCCCTTGTGCGACCGAAACCGGATGCAACAGCGGTAGAGCCGGCGAAGTTGCTGTTGAGTTCGTTACTAGAGGGCAGCGCAATGGAGGCGATGGTATCTGTTAATGAACAAAAGTTTATTTAAAAATTAAAATAAAATATTCTTGCCACATACCATAGAACATACAAGTTAAATACTCACTTGAGAAACCGACGTTAGAAGGCAAGTTGATCATAGCAATGTCATTGCGGATAAGGGAAGGGTTCCAGCTTGCGTGCATATCAACGCTAGAGGTAGCCAGCCTAGTACCGCCACTGAACAGACGGATTGAGCCAAGGACAACCGTGAACCTCCAAGCCCGGTTTTGGCCGTCGAACCAACAGTGAGCAGCGGTGAGTACTCTCCTTGCGTTAAGCAAAGAACCACCACAGGCACTCTGGTGATTGTTGAAGTCAGCGATGAGACCAGCCTGTAAAATATAACAGTGTTGTAAAAAAAGAAGTGTTCTTCATTTTTAATATAGGTATTCGCTTGAACTACACATTCAATATATTTCAAATAATAAAAGCTTAATGACCTGGTAAGGGAACTGTCCAAGACTAGAAGCTGAACCACCGACGATTCTGGATGGATTTAGGTCGCCTTCCTCCTCAGCTTTGCGAATTTTCTCGGCCAAAGGAGCACCGACTTTACTGAGGTATCCATACGCAGTGTTTTCTTCGAGAATGATCACATTCTCGAGGTCAACGTTTCTTGCAGATACAACCGCCGCCAGAGCCACCAAAGCCAGAGCCAAGAATTTCATGTTGCCGGTACGAACAAACACTTTCGAATCTGCCATTGCTTCCTTACTGTTGATATTTATATGCTCCTAATAGTAAGATAATGATCATGGTACTCCCCAAGATTTTATTATCAGAGAATTTAAAAGATTAGAACGGGTTTTACGCATATTATTGGATAAATTAATTACTTAAATGCAATAGATTGGTATCGATCTTATCAAACAGTGAAAAATAAGTTATGGTAAAAACCAGATTCGATACTTTGACGATAATTAGGAATCAGTATTATTTAGTCTCAAAGTGGCACCTTTGACTGAAAAGTGATGTGGTAATAAGTTGGCTATGGGCATGCGATGCAGATTGCAGAAGTATGAGAAAAGTTTTGTATATGAATGTGGATAGGTATGAGAGTAAAATAAGACCAAAACAGCGATGGATAGACTAAGTGAAGGATGACATTGGGAGAAAGGAGGTGTCTGATGATATGACAAGACAAGTAATCGAGAAGTTCGGAAGATATGCTGAGCCGACCCCAAATAATTTATGATAAGGATTAACTAGACTCTGTGCTTATCTCGTAGAGTGTTACTTTGAGTGCCGATCCTGGTGTATAAGATCAAGTAGAATTAGTTTCGGTAACCTATCTAAACTCTGGATGCTCAGAGATGGACATGAAAGCAAATGATAGACAATAATTATTTTTTATCTATCCATGGATTATAATTTATCAGGAAAAGACAACTGTGGAAGTCGGTGTTGTAATATTTGCTTATTTGTATATCTTTAGGGATTCTCTTCATTATATTTGCTAAAATCAATACAGATTTTTCTTTCAAAATATGGTTAGTTATTCAGCATTACACTAATAGAAATTTGATTGCCGGCAACTCGTTCTAAATGCAAGGTTAACATTTTCGTAATGGGTTCGTGATATCCGGAGACACTGGTGGCGATATTCAGGATATTATAATGAAAATTTTAGTCTGTAACCGTAAACATTTTCTCATCATAGGTGTCGTTTTCGACGATTCATCGATCATCACCTGCTTGGTTTTTTTCGTGATTATGTTGGGCTTGAAATCTAGCTTAATGACTGCTCGTAACGACTGTCAATGATAATTGACCGCCGCGCGCATGTATGTGTGCATCCTCCTAAATTAAGTACACCTCTACTTTAAAAGGAGATTATTAATTAAATTATGTAATTCTTAATAATAGGATAGGATAGGACAGGCCTTTGCCCTGGAGTGGGACAGAGCAGGCTAGCAAAAAAAAAAAATCTTAATAAGTATTGCAATAAATTATATTGATTTGATTTGGTTTATTATTATTTCTATTTTTTATCGATGTTAAATAACACAGATCATATGAGTACCATAACAGTACGAACAAAACGTTCGTTCGCTGAAAAAGGAGTACCTACTCAAACCTACCAAACCTAATTAAACGTAAGGTTTTTTGAAAAGTACTAATAAAATGCTTATAATAAATACGATTATCAGGGCTGAAAACGGCTTAACAAAATAGGGTCCTGCTGGCTTGACAAAAGTTTTGTAGGTATAACTCATAGAATCATTATTATTTTAAAATAAAACTAAAGTATTTTTAATGTATAAAAACACCGCTAAATGCATATAAGTTTGGTATGAAGACCTTTAAACAGTGGAGGGTCCTGCTGGGAAATAATTTAAGATTTCTTTGAAACCATTGAGGTACTATTTTTTAATTATGCGATTCGGAAGGTACTGAATACTACGCACGTTACACTTTAGGTTTCAATCCGGTTAAATATAGGGACCTGCTGGGTATACAGACATGCCGCACTGACCAACGGCTTAACCTGCTTTTTGAGGCTTGGAGGAAACTCGGTATGTAAGTAATGGAGCCATCTATGGACTGAAAATTACTACTTAACCTTAAAAATCGACCTGTGCGGCTGATTTAATTTAGCCACGGTACCCTATGATCCAAGATGGCTGCTGGTTGCCATAATACCAACTACATCCATCAACGTCACCGAGTGTCCACCTTTTTTGAGCCTCAACATTTTGTGAATCTATTTTGGTCTCTGAGCCTAGCCATCTAAAGAAATACCAAATTCAAATACTTGTTCATTTATCAGCAGCCATGATGTAAGTACAAGATTATTTTCAGATTTAATTATCTAAAGAGATAATAAAATACATTAAAGAAATCACTAACTAATCTACTAAGATGAAATTGTGGAGTCAAAATATAAAAAAAGAAAAATGTGTTTATTTGGCACTAACAACACCTTAAAAAATAACCACAAATAAAACTAAGAAAACTGTACGGCTAAAAGGGAATATTAAGTAGTATGTAGTGAAAATACATTTTGACCAACTGTCTGTTTGCTTAGTAAGCTTACTTTATTTCAATAAGTTTTCTGCACCATAAGCTTAACAGTACCCAAGAATTATTATATTATTAAGTAGGTAAATCAATCATTGATTATATATTATGTCAATGTCTGGTGGCCAATGCCACCAGACATTGACATAATATATAACATATCATACTTCATTGTGATAAATTGACATGAAGTGAAATTGAGTTCAAGTACCTGTGGGGTTAATCTGCGATTCTAATTTTATAATATAGTGTTAAAATATTGTTTGGAATAGTGTTTGTCCTACTTGTGCATTCTTCCCATTTTGACATATGGATATGGATGGTTTGACTTGGTCTTCAAATGTATGTATGTATGTGTATGCGGCAGCTGTGGGCCAAAATAACCACGTTGTAGAGCCCTGACACAGCCAGAAGGCGACGCGGTAGACCTCGCAAGAAATGGTGGTACGAGCTGGACAAAACCAACGACCAGTGGTCCACTTTGGCCCTGGACCGCAAAATTTGGAAGTCACAGGCTAACAGTAACAGTTGTCCTACAAGTGGAATATTGTTAGAGCTCCTGCCGCCTGTGATACAGGATTATCATAATATAGGTATGTAATATTGTAAAATATTCATTGTTTAATTAAGATGAATTTTGTATTAATTTACCCAATGTTGGTTCTAAATAAAGATTAATTTCTTTACTTTTACTATAATAATATGCTGTCTGCTTCTACACGCTTAACCAGAGCAGCCATCTCATCTTTACTCGTCGCAATAGCATCGTCCGCATATCTTAGGTTAGTAAGTAAAATACAGCCTAGATGCAAGATCCATATTATTATGAAAATAACCTGTGAAGTTTTATCTTCCAGTTTCGCAAAGTCATAAGTCGTAAGTCATTTATTCATTCGTTTAACATAGGTACAATAATGGTGGTAATATGTAGGTAATAATGAGTGCGCTATGTTATGCCAGAGAGCGTACAAATGTTTCTAGGTAGAAAATAAATCAAGGCAGACAACTCAAAATAGTTAAATTAAATAATCCTGAATACTAGAAAAATAATTATTAAAGAATGGCATAATATAAATTAATTAATAATAATAGCAATATAAAACGAAAAAATTGTAATAGTCATGTGATCATGTCAAAACAGTACATCATGTCAGGGGAAATACTGAAATCATTTACCAAACGAATGTCAATACACAATTATAATACTAATGTCAATTTAGAAAAGCTAATGGCAATCTACAAATCGAATGTCAGCAATATACAATACAAATGTCAATATACAATACCAATGTCAATATTTAAATTTATTTATAGGGACAAACATTCCAACTATTTTATTAGTAGGTATGTGAATATACAAAATTTTTGTCTGTTAAAAGTTCCGAAATACTGTAATATGCTTTGTTCACTAGTAGTATGCTTTTTCAAAGGAATACTGGATACGAAAACTGAATAGTTAGAAGGGCATTTATGTCAATTATTGAATCACCATGTTACTTTTACGGAAGAGTGGAGTGTCCTAATACAGGCATTTACTTGCTTAAAAGGGCACTTCTATCACTAGTTATGTTGTACAAACGTCTTAAAGAAAATAAACTATTTGTACTTATTTATTTTTCAAAATGGCAGAGAAAAACATACCAAGAAAAAAAATTCGAAGACATGGGAGATAGGACACATGACGGCCAATCTCACAAAGGAGAAGACTCTGAATATTGACCGAATACTGTAAATATTATATGTTCATTGTGAAAATAAAGTCCCATTAAAATAGATGGGTAGCTTTTAGAGATAATTCGGACCATCGAAGTAGAGACAAAGGTTAAAAAAACGCATTAGATACTTATAAGAAAGAAAAACAACTAACGAAAATACACTAAAATGTTGGCTACCGAAATATCGGTACAATGATTACTGGGTTTACCCATTGTTATAAACGTGTTCTACCTCATAAATCAAAACTAAATCATTCATTTCTTCATGTAACTAGCAAAGACATCATTTTTGTAATGACTAACTAGAGTAAAATAAAAAGGTAGGATATTAAACATAAGAATAGGGCAAATTGGGTGCTTTCCTGCCTATGCAGGTACCTAATTTTATATTATTAGTTTTTTATTATTTATAAGTATACTTACTGCGGTACTCAGAGATATTTAATGATTACTTAAGCCGTCACTTAGTAAAGGTTTGACATTCTTTTGTATGACAAAACTGTCAAAACCTTTAAACGGCAGTAAGTTTAGCTATTTATATTAGGCTTAGTTAATCAATAGTTTATATTATATTTTATTTTTATGAGTGTATTATGCTTTTTCATTAGTCTAAGCAACATTAGTTTACTGCCATCTGTGGAGGCTTGTAAATGGCTAGTCGTGGAACAACTCATTATTAATTTATGTATGTTAGCCACCCGAAGAAAATAAAATAATTAAAAAAAATAGGAATACCAATAATAATAATAATCAATATTTATTAGAATCATTATTTAAGTAGGTAGTACATTTATATCACAGAGATTACTTTTGAGTATTCAGAGGCGTTGGTTAATCCAGCTAATGTATGAGGTCACTCTGGCGTAAGCAGCAGGGTCACCACTTGCGCAGCCACGGCCCGTTCCGAAAGAGGTCACACCAATCTGTTAAAGAAAATAAAGTTAAAGCTATGCGTTTTAGAAGACCCAAAACATAAGTTCTATAATAGCCTATATAGTATATATCAAAATCGGAAGAGTCACAATATGTCTAAATATACGATATGAAATACGACAAAATTTGAGGGATTCATGATTCACGTACCAGGATATTCCTGCCATTGCTGTTAACGACGAGAGGACCGCCGGAGTCACCCTGGCAGGTGCTCCTGCCACCCTCACCGCTGGTGCAAATGTTTGAGGGTTGGATGAGGATTTGGAATAGGAGTGTGGCCCTGCTGCACACTGTGTTCGTGATCACAGGTAAACTGACGTGGCTCAGGAACTGATTAACGCTGAGGTCTTCCCCTGCGAAGATACGACATATTATACATAAATACAGATGTAAAGTAGTAAGACATTGGCCAATCTATAACTTTTGATACTGCCGGGATAGAATTCGACATTATTTATTACCGATTTGTTATTAAATATCCCAAAATCATCATAATAAAAACTAAACATCATAACAAAATTATGTTTCTTACCGTCTCTGGTGCGACCGAAGCCGGATGCGACAGCGGTAGCGCCGGCGAATGCGTTGTTAAGTTCGTTTCCAGAGGGCAGAGCGACGGGAGCGATGGTACCTGTTTATAAATATTATACATGTACATATAAATAAACATTTAAAAACTATCCTTGCCACATTGGTATGTGGCAAGATGAAAAAATAAAAATAAAAATGGATGTACCATGGTTGGTACATCCATTTTTTCTATAAACAAATAATGTTTTAGTACTCACTTGAGAAAACAACGTTAAAAGGCAAATTGATTATGGCAATGTCATTGCGGATGAGGGAAGGGTTCCAGCTTGCGTGCACATCAACGCTAGGGGTAGCCAGCCTAGTACCACCACTGAACAGACGGATTGAGCCAAGAACAACCGTGAACTGCCAGGCCTGGTTAAGGCCATCAAACCAGCAATGAGCAGCGGTGAGTACCCTCCTTGCGTTAAGCAAAGAACCACCGCAGGCACCTTGTCGATTGCCGCCGAAGTCAGCAATGAGACCAGCCTGTAAACAAAAGACAGAGTTACAAATAGAAGTATTATTTCCGTGTTTTTAAATAAAGCTAAGCGTTTTTACATTAAATATCTTGTCAGAAATAATCAAACGCTTTACCTGGTAAGGGAACTGTCCGAGGCTAGAAGCTGAGCCACCGACGATTCTGGATGGATTTTGGTCACCTTCCTCTTCAGCTTTGCGGATTTTCTCGGCCAGTGGAGCACCGTATTTACTAAGGTATCCGAACGCAGTGTTCTCTTCAGCATCGATCACATTCTCGAGGTCAAAATTTCTTGCGGATACAACCGCTGCCAGAGCGAAAAATGTAAGAGCAAAGAATTTCATGTTGCCGGTATTAACAAACAACTAAGAATAGATACAATTAGTTTCTGAAATTGGTTTTTATATGCTTAAAAAATAGATAATGATCGTGCGTGCCCCGAGATTTGGCTATCATGGAATTATTAAGAGATTAAAATTGGTTTTACACATATTATTTCAAATAAGTATTTATCTTATCGCCTAATGTAAAATCCGAAAGTCATTTACCTAATGGTAAAAACCAGACTAATTAAAAGTGTTGTTATTATTGTTCCGCAACTTTAGAAACAACAAACCGTAACGTTAGAAGTGGGCTGTAGGGAGTTTTATGGTCTTCGTCGGCCTTGCAGGGGTGACTACGCTGTGGCTGCTGTGGCCTGCGGATCAGTCTATCACCTGAACCGACATTTGCTCGGTATGGAGGTAATAAGTTATGTATGAGAAGGGGTATAGTAAGACATCGACATCTTAGCAAGTGCTCTAACTCCCTAGGTGGAGACTGTGTTGAAGAAAACACTGTGTTGTTGAGAATTGAGGATTAAGGACTTTTTTTATTTATTTTTTTGCGTTTGGAAAATCATCGAATAACTCCTCCCGCTCTTGGGCAGAGCGAAAGGGAGTGTCAGACTTCTACTGACTAAAAACCACCCATGTTCCTTCTTAGCCCTTTATGTCGAGGCCGCGGTATCTCTTGCGAACAACCCGCAGCCCTGACGAGGAGGATTGAGGACTTACAAACCCAAAAAAATAAAAAGAGATAATAAATGTAGGCACTGAAGATAATTCCAATCATGTTTCATGTGGATCGGAGTATAATCTAGTTCGAATACGAAGCAGTTCTGGTGGCCGTTAAGACTACGCATATCTGACTGAACCTTTTAAAACATTGTTCCCCCAGACCTTGTCAGGGTTAGTAGTTAGATGACGAAACTAATATTTTCGGTGTAGAATAGCATAGAAGAAATACAGGAACATTAATTAAACATAATTTAGCTGTTAGTAGTTTCGGGGATACGCAAAGAAATATAAGCAAATAAGGATCATTTTCACAAATATAATAAATATATTTTTCCTATCATTAATTTCAAGTTTAAATTCAAGTTATAATGAGTAGTGCGATAAGTTGTTTATTATTAAATGAAATATGGTCATAAAACCTTGAAACTGGAAACCCATTATATTTTTTGATCGACACTATTACACATTTGGTATCTGAAATTGTCTAATCTATTAATTATCTATTAATAATCTTGACATCGATCGCTAAGTAGTTTGCAACGATTTTCAGCGACACGTTACATAACCGTCATTACTATTTTGGAAACTTATTTTATAACAGCAGCAAACGACAGCGCGGCAGGCCCAGAAGGAAATGGCGGGACGAACTAGATTCTTTTCCCAGGGCTTGACAAACCGAAGCACTGGATAGGAATAAGTGGAAAGAGGAAAAGGAGGCTTTTGCCCTGCAGTGGGACACAAATGAATGATTATTATTATTTTATAACAAGTAATAGCAGCAGCGGAAAAAAAAACAATTTCTGGTTCTCTTTGTTCGAGGTTTTGTGTTTCACCTGGCTATACACCTGTTGTAGATAATTTTAACTGCAAAACACGCAAGGGTTTTTCTTGGGTTGTTTCAACTTATATGATTTAGGTTGGTCTTACCGTGTTTAACGGTTTCAGTACTTTGAAGTAGGTTGCCAGCTAAGTCACGTTTTTTTTTTAGAAATCGATTTTTCTACTGTTTTCTGGAAAAAAAAAACGTTAACTAACACAGCATTTGGGGGCAAGTTTAAACTAAGGACATAACTCTCATACTTTCGTAACTTCAAAATTAAAGTTTAACAATTTAATTCACTTATGCCACTAAAAGGCACTTAAGAAGGACAAACACGAAAATTAAATTGTATTTATTGACCATTCGCAAAAATAGTTTCGTTTGTAAAAGAATGGGCAAGATACTTCTTAGAAACACGTTGCTTTGTATAATAATTTATATTATATATTTAATAATAATATATGTATATTATATATATATATATATATATATATATATATGTCGCCGCGAGAGTGTCTATCTGCTGGGATCATTAGTCAATCTAATTAATAACCAGCTTATAATAATAGCTTAGCTTAGTTTTTTAAATTAAGATAAGCTAATTGATTATGAATATTGGGATTTTAATGATTGCTCACTTGAAATTAGGCTGTATGAGAGACGTCATTGCACATTGTTGTGAAGATGGCGGCGAATACGATTTTAATAGTCAATAACTCAATTTATAATCTGAAACCACGACTAAATCAGTTTCTTTATCCGTTCTTTGTATTAAATCCTTTAATTAGCCGGAAATGGCGTAAGTAACATTCTGTTGTAAAAAGTAATGAACCTATTAATTAGACATTAACTTAATAACGCCTTCGCATTAATATTGGTATTGTTTTATTGTTAAATAATTATTACAATCAATTGTGAATTATTTTAGTATTGTTTATTACTTTTAACTGATTAAGTAATTAATAACAATACTGAGTGCGTTGTACTTCCGCTAGACGGACTAGAGACGCGTGAGCACAGAACATCGCGTGAGACGAAAGATGAACGCACACTCGTGTTTAGCAAAAATTGCAATTGCAATATTATGTAAATGAAAGTGGTTTTTGATGTGATTAATATTAATTAGTGCAAACGAGAATTGTAACATGATTTAAATGGAGTTTCTTAAACCCATTCGTCTCCATAGTAACAATGATTTATGTGAATGTGTCTCAACCTCTGAAAAGTTTATAAGTGCCTGTAAATGGACTATTCTAAATAAACGTTTGGTGTTTGAGTCAAGTATTGTGTGTGATTTCAACTACCCATATTTACCCATCTGCCACGAAGAGGAATCTAAGGCAAAGACAATATGGCGGAGGCCATTGATATTTAGGAGCAGCGTTCCTCAAGTGGTTTTCCCGCCGTAACATCAGAAGAAAGGGATTTTATCTGCGCTTTACTCATGAATAATTGAATATGCGCCGGAACATCCAAATGATGACATACAGGAAAATATTGAACTGAAGACTGATCGTCTAAAATTTGGCTGTATTTTCATCATAGTGGTTGACAGATACCAACATGATAATTATGGCATAATTCAACTTGAACACACATGACCCAGTAAGACAATAAGTTCACATGAAAATACTTTTTACATGGGAAAACAAACAATGAAGTTTTATGTGCCAGAAAACTTCATAGTCCAATCAAAGTGACAAACATACAGTACAGCACAGAATGACCGAAGCAGCAAAATAAAAGAAACATGAACACTGGGAAAGCATATCAATAAATTAACCTACGGGATGGAACATCAAACCCGGGAAGTATTTTATTTTATTCATTTTAGTAACTGTAGTGCAGTTAACAATATTTTAACTTATCACATTACACACTGGCTAGGTTAATTGCCACCTTAAATTGACACCCGTGGAATTGAAATATTAAGACATCTTTAATCACTCAAGGAGTGATAAGGTCATTACCCGTTCAATGTTTTTATTAAAATTTAAACCAGGGTACTTAATGTGTCACAAACTGAACACATGAATCAAATGATAGTCAGTTACTTGCATTCACACATTAATTAATTAACTAAGTATTAAATCTTGTTATGTTTTAATATTATGTCATTCAGAGTAAAACATGCAATAGAAATAATTCTTATTAGAAATCCCTCATACTTGATATTCAAGTGAGGAATTGCAATTAAGTACTTTGTACAAACTTGTAAACATTTGTATTGGACAACATGTTTCAAGATTCAATAAAAACAAACAAAGTTGTCCGTCACTGGACACCCGGCAGATGTGAATCTTTGTATTGTAATGACACAATATGTCATGATAAATATTACAATACTTAACTGCCTCCTTGGTCTAGTGGTCGCAACCGCAACTGTTGAGCATGAGGTCTTGGGTTCGATTCCCGGGTCAGGCAAAGTGTTATTGGCTTTTTCCATCAGGAATTTATCAGTAACAGCCACGGAATCTGGATTTGTGCCCGGTTGATGGCAATAGGCTCGCCCCTTATTACATGGGACTTAACAACAAAACTGGCGAAATGTGGGTGTACTATTAGGTACACCTCTGCCTAACCCTTCGGGTATTACAGGCGTGATGTTATGTTATGTTTAATATTACAATAATTATTTATTTATCCAATATCTATCAATCGAATCTGTATCTGACCTTACTACATCACTAATTGATTAGCTTGAAGTTAAAAAAATAATTGATCCACATTAAACATTATTTTAATGGCGAAACGCAATAATAGCATCATACTATTTCCCATTATAGCATACGAGTTGGATTCAAAGCCAGGGTGCACATGTTTCACATAAGTAATGCTTTGTTATGTAACTGATTCATAAAACAAAACAATTAACAAAACATCAACGTTGTTCAACAAATTGTGACAATGAAATTCAGTGCGATAATTCAACAGAAAGCAAAGCTTTAAATATGTTAATAAAATGTGAATGTTTCACTAGTACAGTAACACAACCAATAGTGTTTTTAAAGTAGTTTTAATCAGATTAACTTTCCCATCTTAGTTTGATTACCATCTAAGTATGATAACTATTTAAAAACAATTGATTACTATATTTTCATTACTAATTTAAACATTTAGTCAGACTGCTTTGTGGGCCTAGTAGTCATGGAACATACAATTAAAGCATGTGGGCCTGGATTCGATTCCCAAGTCTAGCAAAGTGTCGTTGGGTTTTTTAGGGTTCCGTAGTCAACTAGGAACCCTTATAGTTTCGCCATGTCTGTCTGTCTGTCTGTCTGTCCGTCCTCGCTTAATCTCTGTGACCGTTAGCACTAGAAAGCTGAAATTTGGGACCAATATGTGTATCAATCACGCCGACAAAGTGCTAAAATAAAAATTGGAAAAAAATGTTTTATTAGGGTAGCCCCCCTATATGTAAAGTGGGAAGTGTTTTTTTTTTTAATTTTAACCCTAATGTGTGATATATTGTTGGAAAGGTATTTAAAAATGAATAGGGGTTTACTAAAATCATTTTTTGATAATGTCAATAATTTCGGAAATAATCGCTCCAAAAGTAAAAAACAAAGCGTCCCCCCCCCTCTAACTTTTGAACCATAAGTTTAGAAAATACGAAAAAAATCTGAAAAGTAGAACTTTATAAGGACTTTCTAGGAAAATTATTTTGAACTTGGATGGAAACAACAGATGGAAACTGCAGTTAACCAATATAATTTGGTCCCTGAATCGTATGAGCGCCTATACAATCCAGAGGTCAAGTTTCATTTGCCCGTATTTTTTTTTTAACTTCGTTTACATAATATTTTATTATCTACGGAACCCTACACTGAGCGTGGCCCGACACGCTCTTGGCCGGTTTTTTTTTTTTCATCAGGAAGTTCTCAGTAGCAGTCCAGACAATAATATTAATGGCATATAGTCTTGCCCTTTAACAAGAGGCTTAGGCATTACTGGCAAAGTGATGATGTACACCTCTGCCTAACCCTTCTGGGATAGCAGGTGTGATGTTTACATAACATCTTTTATTGTTCTATTATTTACCTGCATGACTTTTACATTCCAGATTCGAGGCAATTATGTTATAAAAGAGGAAATGATAGTAGAGCAAATTCACTACAAATACAAACAACATCAAGTACTACAGCCTGGTGAACAAATGACCGTGTCGCCGGCTATGAAGCTAACAAATGAGAAACAGCATGAGGACAGCCAACCCAGAATGACTGTTCCAGTGTTTACACACCATAAGTTAACATAAAAGGTGAGAAGTTTTCAAACTACTTCAAACACTTCACTACTGATATCAAACAGTGTTGCATTAAAAGGCTCAATACAATCGCCAATCAACCTACCTACCTACATGATGCTCATGTGTGATGAGTATCAGGTATTCCGATTTCATTATTTTAATGTTTTTGCAATCCTGCCAGTTGTAAGCAACAACTATTAACAAAAACAAAGTATTAGTACTAACAGTAACTAATGAAGTATAAAATAATAATACTCACAAAAAGCTAATGGTATCCGTGGAGGAAACAACCAGCGCAATAAGTAATACTCACAATGAATCACACAAATAATCTATCAGCAGCCGTGGAGGCAGCTGGTAAAGAACCAACACAACAAATTATCTATCAACAGCCGTGTAGGCACTTGATAATGAACCCACACAACAAATGATCTATCAGAAGCCGTGGAGGTGTCTGATAATGAACAAACACAACAAATGATCTATCAGCAGCCGTGGAGGGAACTGATAAAATAATACTCTCATGTTATCCTGCTGGGTCCACGGCGTATTAAACGCCCAGAGCCTGGTTCCTTATATCCTGTCAAATCAAAGACTTCGTGCCTGTCACGGAGCAATGGTCCTAAACTCCTTATCCTTTAATCCTGTCAAATCAAAGACTTTGTGTCTATCACAGAGCGGTGTTCCTGATCCTATCCTTTTATCCTGTCAAATCCAAGACTTTGTGTCTATCACAGAGCATTACCTTCCCGTGAGAATGAACAAATAAAAACATACTACTCACACTACATTTACCAAATACAAATCACAATGTCTAAAGCTATCAATAATTTTATTTAAAACGAATCTAGTAGACAGTAGACCTATTATACAAGGTTGCAAAGTCATAGTAAGCAACGATATTATCTGTTTGCTGAAAAAGCAAACAGCTGATCAAACAATATCAATAAAATCAATGTTGTTCGATAATTTTGACAAAAATATTCTATTTAGCTAGTAGCTAATCAAACAATATTTTATTCAACTAGTAGCTGATCAAACAATATTTTATTCAACTAGTAGCTGATCAAACAATATAAATAAATTCAACTAATGTTGTTGATAATTTTGCCAACAATATTCTATTTAGCCAGTAGCTAATCAAACAATATTCTATTCAGCTAGTACCTGATCAAACAACATCAATAAATTCAATTAATGTTGTTGAATAATGTTGCCAACAATATTCTATTTAGCTAGTAGCTAATCAAACAATATTCTATTTAGCTAGTAGCTAATCAAACAATATTTTATTCAACTAGTAGCTGATCAAACAATATCAATAAATTCAATTAATGTTGTTGATAATTTTGCCAACAACATTCTATTTAGCTAGTAGCTATTCAAACAATATTCTATTCAGCTAGTAGCTGATCAAACAACATCAATAAATTCAATTAATGTTGTTGAATAATTTTGCCAACAATATTCTATTAAGCTAGTAGCTAATCAAACAATATTCTATTCAGCTAGTAGCTGATCAAACAATATCAAATAATTCAATTAATGTTGTTGAATAATTTTTCCAACAGTATTCTATTTAGCTAGTAGCTAATCAAACAATATTCTATTCAGCTAGTAGCTGATCAAACTATCAATGAATTCAATTAATGCTGTTGAATAATTTTGCCAACAAAATTCTTGTGAGCTAGAAGTTGATCAAACAATATCAATAAACTCAATTCAATTAATGTAATTGAGTCATTCAGGCAACAATTGTTTTATTAAGCTAACAGCTTAGCATCCAATAACTTGAATAAAAATTCCAAACAGCTTTATATGTCTGTAACTGTGCATGTGTGTCTAGCAAGGTGATACAAAAATGCATTGAATGTCAGATCTATTACAAGGTTTCTATGTTGAATGAACCTTCCTGTTACTAAATCCTACAATTGAATAAACATTGTAGGATAATAAAAGCAACAATAATCTGCCGACAAAATTTATCTCCACTATTTCAGATAACAACCACGAGACTACACATAAGACAACGGACGGACGAGCGGACGGCAACGGCAAGTGCAGAGCGCGCACCGCCGATCAGAATGGCCGTGTCGCCGCGAGAGTGTCTATCTGCTGGGATCATTAGTCAATCTAATTAATAACCAGCTTATAATAATAGCTTAGCTTAGTTTTTTAAATTAAGATAAGCTAATTGATTATGAATATTGGGATTTTAATGATTGCTCACTTGAAATTAGGCTGTATGAGAGACGTCATTGCACATTGTTGTGAAGATGGCGGCGAATACGATTTTAATAGTCAATAACTCAATTTATAATCTGAAACCACGACTAAATCAGTTTCTTTATCCGTTCTTTGTATTAAATCCTTTAATTAGCCGGAAATGGCGTAAGTAACATTCTGTTGTAAAAAGTAATGAACCTATTAATTAGACATTAACTTAATAACGCCTTCGCATTAATATTGGTATTGTTTTATTGTTAAATAATTATTACAATCAATAATTGTGAATTATTTTAGTATTGTTTATTACTTTTAACTGATTAAGTAATTAATAACAATACTGAGTGCGTTGTACTTCCGCTAGACGGACTAGAGACGCGTGAGCACAGAACATCGCGTGAGACGAAAGATGAACGCACACTCGTGTTTAGCAAAAATTGCAATTGCAATATTATGTAAATGAAAGTGGTTTTTGATGTGATTAATATTAATTAGTGCAAACGAGAATTGTAACATGATTTAAATGGAGTTTCTTAAACCCATTCGTCTCCATAGTAACAATGATTTATGTGAATGTGTCTCAACCTCTGAAAAGTTTATAAGTGCCTGTAAATGGACTATTCTAAATAAACGTTTGGTGTTTGAGTCAAGTATTGTGTGTGATTTCAACTACCCATTTACCCATCTGCCACGAAGAGGAATCTAAGGCAAAGACAATATGGCGGAGGCCATTGATATTTAGGAGCAGCGTTCCTCAAGTGGTTTTCCCGCCGTAACATATATATATATATTTTATTTATATTATTATATTTTTATTTTTTTATTATTGGTGTATTTTGAAAATAAAAACTTTCTCCTACCATTATAATTTTATCTAGCACTCAGGTGGTTATTTTCAACATTTTGATGGATGTTACTGTATGTCCAATTGAAACTAGCCTTTTTTTTTTTTTTTCGAGGAAATCATCAAATAACCCCTCCCGCTCTTGGGCAGAGCGAAAGGGAGTGTCAGACTTCTACTGACTAAAAACACCCATGTTCCTTCTTAGCCCTCCATGTCGAGGCCGCGGTATCTCTTGCGAACAACCCGCAGCCCCAACGGGAATTGAAACTAGCCTGACGCGAATTTGTTGCCTGATAACATCTCAATTTGAATGGGTTAAAGTAGATACCCAGTCAGTATTATGATTGCAACCTTTTTGGCTCCTGACTTTGTCTATACAGACATATAATAAGATTTACTACTTTTGGTGTCGGACGTAAAGAATAGCACCATACCATATCTTCCCGTGGTTGTCGTAAGAGGCGACTAAGGGACTTACCAGAGAATGGGCAGCAGCGTTCTCTGTGCCTTCGTAACAACCATACTGCGATCGCCAAACCGCCTGCTAAGCGTAGCGATTATGGCAAATCCCCCCTTCTGGGGGAGGCCTATGTCCAGCAGTGGACATCTTATGGCTGAAATGATGATGATGAATCAGATTTACACCAACTGTAAATCTGTGCAACATTGATTTTGTTCCATGATTAAGTCTTCGAGCGTCCTTATGATCACCCGGTGGATCATAAGACATTCAAGCAATGTTAGCGGACGTTCAAAGCAGTACGGCGAAATGCGTAGCATAATTGCACACCCGGCTCTGGTCATTGACTCCTATACTTACATACAGCAGAATCTGTCCTCGTTCTTGTTTGAGGAGCCGCATCCGCAATTGTCCGTCGTGTGTTGCCATAACTAAGGATATTTAACCACGAGCGTAGAAATTTTGCTGTTCTATCTCCGATATACATTAGCATAATAACATTATCAATTTTAGGTTCTTACATTCATACATAATCTCACGCCATTTTCCCATGGGAGAATACAGAAAACACAGAACGCCACCTACTACGATCAATTTTAGATTTATGTGTGAAAAAAATTTGTTATAGCTGCTAAAAATTTAAAAGTGTACGAATTTAGGAAGTCTGTAAGTATACTGACATTGTCAGACCATGTGATGGAACCAAACCCCTATATTATAGGTATAATTTTGCTAACTTCTTCTGTGAGGAGTTGACTGAATTGGCATAGACATTTATGCACTATCTAAATAAAAAACTCTTTAGTGAGATTGGGTTCCGACAAGATTAGGTTATGATAGATTTTATTTATTGGTGTGACGATTGTTATGCTACGCATTCCGTAGCAGGTTGCTACGAGCGTATTCGTGCTACGCACTACGTTAGCGTTACGGTTTTTGTTAAACACATACATACAGCTATATTCAATTTCCATTCATATTTTCAGCAACAAATCTCAAACAGATATAATTATAAAAATGTGATTAAAAAACCATTCATAATGAAACAGGCTTCGTATTTCTAATCAGTATCTATTTTTAATCGACTTCCGAAAAGGAGGAGGTTATCAATTCGTCTGTATGTTTTTTTTATTTTTGTATGTTTGTTATCGCATATCTGCGTCATTAATGAACCGATTTTCAACATTCTTGTTGTGTTCGAATAGGTATACTCCTGAGGTAGTCCCGAAAAATCGAGGGCAACTCTCAAATTTTATAGGCACATAATAATATGATGTTTTTCATATACTTTCTAAAGCTGTTTAAGTATTTGCGTCTGACCATCATAATATCATGTGAATTTGCTGATGATGATGGAAGGTACAACTCCTCAACAGTTAGGAGGTGAAAGAAAATTCTTTCTTATTTATACTCACTTATGGAGCGTTAATTGTATTCTTTCAGGGTATTAGGTTGACCCGAGGTGGTCCCATTGTCACCAAGTCAGGATCTGATGATGGGATCCCAGGGAAATCGAGGGCAACCCTCAAATTGTATAGGCATGTATCACGTGTTTCGTGCTTTTTCTAAGTTTTTTAAGTATTTGCATCTAGCGACCATCGCTTCATGTTGATGAGTTAATGATGGAAGGTATAACTCCTCAACGGTTAGGAGTTGGAGCATAATTCTTTAGTAAAATATTATGGGGACGTATATATTTGTATTCTTTCAGGTTATCTAGGTGAGCTAATTATGGAAGGTACTAAACGGTTAGGAGTTGAAAGCAATAATAAGGGAATCTTGAAGGTTAAGGGTAAGGGTTCTTGGCTGAATGTTAAATGTATAGTAAATATTTGTATAGGATAATATTACAACTAAAAATTGTAAAAGAAAAAAACTTTTTTGCAAAAAAAACCGACTTAAAAAACATAAAATAGTAAAAAACACAAAACAACACTTTTTTTGTGTTTTTGAAGTCAGTTTTTTTTTTTGCAAAAAAGTTTTAACAATTATAGTGGAGTGCCCTAAGGCATAAATATTGTAAAACCTCGGAATCCAGGGCCGGTCAATGAATCTTCATAAAAATTTTTGGACTGCATTGGTAAAAGCCCAAATAAAGAAGTTAAAAAAATAAATTGCGCGCTCTTCTTTTTTTTTTTTAATTCGGCAATTTGCTGAAAAATGATCGGGACAAGGGAAAAAAATGTTTAGAGCTACTAAATAATATTTTCACCGTGACTTTAATGTTAATTAATTAATATTTCGCAAAAAAGAACGACTTGCAGCAAAAAAAGTAATTAAAACGTATCTATCTAATACATTAATTAAAGGAGCAATTCTTGTAATATAGTATAATCTGAATCTCGGTTACGGCTTCAACGATTTTCATGAAATTTAGTATGCAGGGGGTTTTGGGGGCGATAAATAGGTCAAGCTAGGTTTCATTTAAAAAAAAACACGATTTACCAAAACACCCAAGCAAATTTCGGTCATCCAGGTACTATACATTATAATAACATTATTGTTAATTACTGTCGTCGTCATCGTTGATGTGGATTGTTGGTGAAGGATTAGTACCTACAGCTGTCACAAAAGCATTCTAAATTTAAAAAAATCCTGTGAATGCCTTATGTTTAAGGCCTCCTGCCAGAGGCATATCCTACTAATATTATATTTGCTAAAGTTTGTGAGAATGGATTGATGGTTGTTCCCCGTTTCACGCAAAAACTACTGAACGGATTTGGAGGTTAAATATCGCAAATAGATAGATGGTTTACAACCTGGATTAAAACATATGACACAATTTTATCTCGGTAGTATGATCCCGTGGGGCAATTATCGAGCTAGTAACTGATATACCATAAGTGACTAATCGCTAAGGAAAGCTGCTGTGAGGTACGGACCTCGGTTTAGGACGTCACTGAGGGGGGGCAACAAAGGGACAGGCTAAATCTGAGAGATATTATTTAGGGTCTGGTTTAATACTACTGTCTCAGCTTCGCAGGCTGGCTCTAGCAAGGGTCGGGTTATTTGTATTTCTTATTTCTAAGTGTACCTACTGGTTTCCCTACTACTTTGAGGTGCATACCCCACAGGAGGTGCCCTTAGTGATTATTAGTCACTTATAGTATATCAGTTACTAGCTTATGGCCGCAGTTTCTCCCGCGTGGAGTTCGATAAACCATCTATATACGTTATCCAAATCCGTTCAGTAGTTTTTGCGTGAACGAGTAACAAACATTAATCCATCCTCACAAACTTTCACACGTATAATATAAGTACGATATGCCTCTGGCAGGAGGCCTTAAACTTAGGCATCCACAGGATTTTTTTAAATTTAGAATGCTTTTGTGACAGCTGTAGGTACTAATCCTTCACCAACAATCCACATCAACGATGACGACGACAGTAATTAACAATAATGTTATTATAATGTATAGTACTGGATGACCGAAATTTGCTTGGTTGTTTTGGTAAATCGTGTTTTTTTTAAATGAAACCTAGCTTGACCTATTTATCGCCCCCAAAACCCCCAGCACACTAAATTTCATGAAAATCGTTGTAGCCGTAACCGAGATTCAGATTATACTATATTACAAGAATTGCTCCTATAAAGGTATTAGATAGATACGTTTTAATTTTTTTTTTGTTGTAAGTCGTTCTTTTTTGCGAAATATTAATTAATTAACATTAAAGTCACGGTGAAAATATTATTTAGTAGCTCTAAACATTTTTTTTCCCTTGTCCCTATCATTTTTCAGTAAATTGCCGAATTAAAAAAAAAAAAGAAGAGCGCGCAATTTTTTTTTTTAACTTCTTTATTTGGGCTTTTACCAATGCAGTCCAAAAATTTTTATGAAGATTAATTGACCGGTCCTGGATTCCGAGGTATAAATCTTACGGCACTCCACTATTATTATAATTTACAATGCTTGGAGTGTGCCAAGGTTTTTTAATCATACGACTTCTTGTCATGTTTTTGATTTTTTCTATGTCTAGAAATAATTCAGATACGTTCTTCAAAAGTGTTGTCTTCTTTGACCGTAAGGCACACTGTTTAGAGTGGTAAATGTAACCTGGCATGAAACCATTATGAAATAACATGTTAATATTTTTTCCTAAAAAAGAAAAGACTTCTACTAGTTAGGTAAAAAGCTGATCACGAGAATTTATATGACGAATAATAAATATGAATTAGTTTAATAAACCAGAAGGCGCCGTCTGCCATCGCGAACACGCTTTTCAGTTCACCGAACAACATGATCACAAACAACAACAACGTGACAATCGTGTACTAACCTTTCGCGGAATAGGAGCAGAATTAACGCTATGTCAAATAACTTTAACCGGTTGAGTGCCCATGGGTTCTAATTGTCCCGTAATTTTTGTGCTTTGAATTGCTCTTAAAAACTACTTGTCTCGTAATTTTTAAATTTCATCCTGAAATCCTTTTCCATTTATCCCAGATGCGCAAAGAAACACAGCACAGTCAGTGTCTTAAATATTTTACTTTTACACTTTTGTTTATGCCTTAATAAGTCATTTTGTTTACGACATATTCGAGCGATGATTCAAAATGTAACGACCCCTTATTATTTTTATTATCCGGGTTTATGGTTTATTCAGAAATAAATAAAGACAAAAAATTTACTAAGCAAAATCAGATATTTATTCATCATCAGCCTATAATGTTTCCACCGCAGGGACTCAGGCCTCCTCTCTAGGAGAAGGATAGGCTATAATACACCACGCGGGCCCAGTGCGGGTTGGTAGATTTTCGATTTTTTTGGTTCTAAGACGGTGAAGGAAAACATCGTAAGGAAATCGGCATGATTTCCTTACGATGTTTTCCTTCACCGTTATGAGAGCAGCGGTGGTGAAATAAATTACACAAAGTAATCCGCCTGCCTGGGCCGCCACTGCGCCACGGCTGCTCTTATTATATTTATTATAAATCTTTAATTATAAGTACCGATAAGTGAATGTTTATTGGTCGACGTGTTTGTTAAAGAAGTCCATAAAAGACGTGACACGAGCAAAGGCAGCCGGTAAACCAGTCGAGCAACCCAAGCCGGAACCAAACGATGTGACGCCAATCTGTTAAGAAAATAAGAAAATCAAATAATTACAAAAAAAATATAGTAATAAAACACAGGAATGAAGAATACGGTGTAAAGTTTCTCATCGTTCATATGGTTGAAGGATCCTCCAATGTAAAAGGATCTCCGACTTGAGTCTGGTGGGCTAATACCCGACGGTTGTTGATGTTTATTTATGCTTGTCTTACGAATAACTTTGATTGTGTGGTACTAGATTTTGATTTACGTTGCTGTATACAACAAGATAAACGTCACTACGTTCGCAAGAGTGACTAGTGTAAATGTCGGTACGCTATTAGATATATATACCTCTCTGTCTCATGTTTCGGAAAATCAAGGGTAATGTTATGCTACACTTATAGCGTACATACCAGTACAGGTTTTCCATAATTGTTAATAGCGAGTGGACCACCAGAGTCACCTTTGCAAACACTGGTTCCTCCCAAACCGCTTGTACAGATGTTGGAAGATTGAAGATGCAGAGGAAAGGCTATTCGACAGATACCGTTGCTGATCACACTCAGGCTCACGTGGCTCAAGACTTGGTTAACTGAGATGGAACCATCTGAAAACGGAAACGTAAGGAATAATGAATTTGAAAGCAGCAATTTGAAACGAAAAAATGTTGGGCTTAAAATAGGGCATTCGATTTTTGGTATAAAATATAAATTGCATATACCTAACATGTCTGTCTGCTTGTTCACTTCATTTTTTGACAATTTGGATGTAGTTTTCATATCCGTTGAAGAATTTATTTCCAAAGGTTCTAATTTAACTTACATAATTGTAGCACAGAAAACACGATGTTTAATATGTGAGGACATCAGAATTTCGAAATGTTTAGGTACGTACTGTCACTAGTCCAACCGAAGCCAGAAGCAACTGCAGTGTCTCCAACAAAGTCATTTTTGAGTTGAGGCCCAGAAGGAAGAGCAATGGGAGATATGTAGCCTGTAAAATTAAAAACATCATTGTATCATTCAACATCACAAAATCGTTTATGAATATCGAACACTGTAAAGGCGCCACTCCATAATAGGCCAGAGTGTCAGCTTCGCATTGTATAGATGTATACAGACAAGATTGTCCGTACCATCATTGTCAGAAATGCGTAGTTTGCAAACAAATGAACCGCGTTACTTACATGGTTACTCTCCGTGCGTATTCTATGTCAGTGGTTTAATCAAGTTAACAAATAAAAAAAAATAACAACCAACCTGAGACATCGACGCTTGTAGGTAGGTAGATAACAGCAACATCATTGCGGGCCAAAAAAGGGAACCAATCAGGGTGTACAACGACAGCACTGGACTGCAATCTAGTACCACCAGAGAATAGAGTGATGGAACCGAGGACAACGGTGTAGACCCAAGCCTGGTTTTGACCGTCATACCAGCAATGGGCAGCGGTGATGACCCTGTTGGGGCTGACTAGGGAACCTCCGCAAATACCGGTGCCTTCGATGGCAGCGTATTTAGCAAGGAGACCAGCCTACGGAAAGACGGCAGCAAAGGGTATTTATAAATTTAAGTTTTGTGATTGTTAAAGACATTAAAAAAGATTCAAATGTGTTTTCAGTTACGATAATAATATTTCTCAAACATAAGAAAGTGTTTTGGAAAATACTTTATTCACGTACCTGGTATGGGAAGGCTCCAAGTTGTGAAGGATTACCGCCAACGATCCTTTGAGGGTTCTTCTGTGCCTCTGCTTCACGGATTTTTTCGGCCAATGGTATCGCATAGTTCTTGATGTAGCCATAGACAGGGCTTTCAGTGACTTTTACTTCTTTGGCGGAGGCAAGGACTGCCAGAGCTAACACAAATAGGACCTTCATTCTAATGTTTATAGATCACCGTTAATAAAAATAATTAACTGCATGTTCATTTATATGAAACTGTTATCTTCTATAGATGATTATTGTTGATAAAATGTATTGTTGCTCAATGAGATGATACTTGATATATGCTACTTGATGACGCGATACTTATCGCGCTATTCTCAACAAATAACTCTTTGCTTTGTTTATGTTAGTTTTTGTTTGTGTTGTTGTCAATATATTTGTACAAATTAAGCAAATCTTTTGAGAAAAATCTACCCTGACTGGGAAAATCAGTGAAATAATCAGAATACCCAAGACATCTCAGATGTCTTTGTTTCCTTGGAAGATGGGTAGGCCTTTAGTGTGGGACGCAAAATGTGTCGATACTCTTGCGCCATCACATCTTCCAAGTTCATCGTGCTGCGCAGGTGGTGCCGCTGCGGCTGCAGAGAACCTTTGTGGAAACTATGTTTTTGAGCCGTTTGGGGTTAAAACTCTAGGGCCGTGGGGTCCGAATGCTCATAGCCTGTTTAAGGAAACAAGCGTAGTTGACGCTTCTCGTGACCCAAGGGCTGACTTTTATCTTGGCCAGAGGCTAAGTGTTGCCATACAACGTGGCAATGCCGCCAGTCTTTGGGCACATTACCAGTTGACAGCGTTGAGGAGCAGTATTTTGATGCCTTTTTATAGTTTCTTGTTAGTTTATTAAATAGTTTTGAAATAATGTTACTTTTCTCTTATAATCAATAAATTTGTTCCAAGATTCTTCTTACCTAAAATGAAGAAGTGCGAAGTGGTGGTCACAAATGTTGACTATCGTAAAGTGTCGGCACTAGTCATTGTTTGTATTAATTAGTTGTATAGCCTCATGTTAATGAGATTTGGTTGGTTGTGGTTATTTTCGTCGACCACAACAGCTAGTAATATTAAGTTTTGATAGAGTATAACATTTAGTAGGTAATGTACGAGTAGGTATGTGTTAGTGAAAAACGAGAGCTAAAAATACTTATAATGGTTTTCAGAGTCACTTCAGTAAAATGTATGATAGGATTATTATCTTAAAACGATTTAAAGATAAAGTATCTGTTGGAACTATTTGGTAGCTGTAACTAACCTTCTTCATAATGTTTGATAGGTCTTTTGATTTAGTTTTAATTTGAATTTTGTTTTAATTTGTGTCTGTCACTCTATTGAAAATATCGAAATATATAACTTATAAATATTAATAATGTTACTCATTATTTATTTGGAATACTAGAAATCCACTGAAAACGTTAACCTCCTTCTGGTTATGGGCCCAGAATTCTAGAATTCTAAATTTTGTGATTTATTTTTCGTACGTACTTCGAACATAAAAAATGGAAGATTCTTGTTCAAAATTTCTTTCCAATAAGAATGGAAGTAATACTAGTGTAGTACCCCATATTGCAAATACACAGACTGTAAGTACTCCATCATTTAATAAATTAGAAGGACGTTCGAACTACACAACATGGGCATTTTCAATGGAGATGATGTTGATTGATTGTGGACTTTGGGATTGTGTGAAGCATCCACCTTTAGATAATAGTTCACAAGAAACGCTTCGTCGTGATGACAGAGCTCGCTCTAAAATTGGCTTGTGTTGTCATGAGAGAGTCTTCTCAAAAATAATGGGATCTAAATCTGCATTTGAAGCGTGGAATAACTTAAAAAAATCATACGCAGACAGCGGACTTGTAAGAAAGCTCACATTAATGAAAAAACTAATGAATTCTCGATATACTGACAACATGGAAAGCTATGTAAATGAGATTATGTCAACACATCAACAGTTACAACAGATTAATCAAAAAGTAGATGATTCGTTTCTCGCAATTATACTGCTATGTGGTCTACCAGAGAAATTTAAGCCACTTGTCATGGCATTGGAACATTCCGGCTCTGAACTGACTTCAGATAATGTCATTGCTGCACTCCTGAAAGAAGACAGCCGTGATCTAGCTGCTTGTAGTGACACGAGTGAAGATAGTGCTTTGGTGATGTTACACAAAAAGTTAAATAGAGACACTAAGAACATATTTTGCAATTACTGTCGTAAACCTGGTCATATAAAAGCAAATTGCAGAATACTCAAAGCCAAATCCCAAAAGGAAAAGGCCAATATTTCTGAGGTAACACTTATGGTTGATGATCAGTCAGTAAGTAATACTTATTTTGATAATTCTGAAACTTGTGAAACTTTTGTAAACCTAGTTTTGATAAGGCGTATACTGTAAAGAGTGATGACTGGCTCATAGATTCCGGGGCTACGAGTCACATGACTAATAGACGTGATTGGCTACATGATACTAAACCTATCCAAAAGCGTATTAGAATAGCTAATGATCAAATAATTCTTTCAGATGCCATTGGTACTGTAAAACAAAACACTTCCAATATTACCGATGTTTTGCATGTTCCGAACCTGTCAACGAACCTGCTTTCAGTTAGCTCATTGGTAAACAAAGGAAATGTCGTACTTTTTTCGAAATCTGGAGGTAAAATTATTGATGGTCAAACTTGTAAGGTATTTGGAAAAGTTATAAGAACAGCCTCAAACGTCAACGGTATGTACAAACTTGATTTATCTATTGATCAGGTGAATTTAACAGAAGTTACAGATAACTCAGCTTATTTATGGCATAAACGCCTTGGTCATCTGAACTTCAGATCCATGGAATTACTAAGACTTCACTTAGCTCTTGGTGTTAAGTATCCAAAACCTGATGGATCTATTAAAGATAATTGCATTGCTTGCGTGGAAGGTAAACTTTCAAAGCAACCTTTTAAAATGTCTGATTCAAAATCGTCAAATCTACTGGAAATTATTCATAGTGATGTTTGCGGACCTATGAGTACCCAATCTTTGGGAGGTGCTTCATATTTCGTAACTTTCACAGACGATTTTTCTAGAAAAACATTTACTTATCTAATGAAACAAAAAAAGGAAGTTGTTGAAAAATTTTGCGAATTTAAAAACTTAGTCGAGACCCAAACTGATAAAAAGATCAAAGTTCTACGTTCTGACAACGGTACTGAATATTTGAATTCAGAAATGAAAGAAATATTAAAACAGTCCGGTATAGTTCACCAGACAACAGTACCTTACAATCCAGAACAAAACGGTTTAGCTGAACGGGTCAATAGAACTTTAGTTGAGAAAGCAAGATCTATGCTATCAGAATCTAGCTTACCTAAGACTTACTGGGGAGAAGCCGTCAATACAGCGACTTACTTGAAAAATCGCTCACCGACAAAGGCTATTAGAGGAAAAACTCCTGAAGAAATGTGGACTGGAAGAAAAGTAAATCTTTCACATCTTCGTATTTTTGGATGTAAAGTATATGCTCACATACCTAAAAATCTTCGAAAGAAATTTGATTTTAAGGCCAAACTGTGCATATTTGTAGGTTATTGCACCGAAACGAAAGGATACAGAGTAGTTGATCCTGAACATCCAAAAATTATAATCAAAACGAGAGATGCCAAATTTTTCGAAAATGACTTTCTATATAAATCAAAGTCAACTGAAAAAAACAATATGGTTGATAAAGTTGGAACTCAACTATCAGAATCTGTTCCTATTATATTTCAAGAAAATTCAGAAAATATATCAACTCAAGGAAAAGTCAACAAAAATCTTACTGAACCTGTAATCCAGGAAACTCAAGTTATCAAAATTTTTTCTGAACCTTTAGTACAGGAAACAGAACTCAATGTACCTGAAAATGAAAACACTGAAGAAGAATTTCATGACAGTATAGCAGAGATTCCAGATGATACAAACAATCAAGTTTCTCAACCTGATAGAAGATATCCTTTGAGAAACAGAATAAATAAAAAGTGGTCAGAAGATACAGTTCTATATAAAGCTGCAGAAGATGAAATTCCTTCAACCTATAAGGAAGCTATGAGTTGTGATGATAAAAATAAATGGAATGAAGCTCTTCAAAGCGAATATGACTCACTTATGAATAACGAAACTTGGATTCTTGTAGATAGACCAAAAGATAGGAAAATAGTTCGTTGTAAATGGGTATTCAAGATCAAGAAAAATGGAAACGGAGAAAACGTACGATACAAGGCGCGATTAGTAGCCAAAGGTTTTACACAAACCTACGGCATAGATTATGATGAAACATTCGCACCTGTAGCACGTCTTTCAACAGTCAGATTATTACTTGCTTTTGCAGCCCAATGGAACATTTCAATGGATCAAATGGATGTTGAAACCGCCTTCCTTAACGGAGATCTAAATGAAGAAATATTTATGGAACAACCTGAGGGTTTCACCAAAGAATGCAACAAGGGGAAGGTATGCCAGTTAAAGAAAGCACTTTACGGTCTGAAACAAGCGCCTAGACAGTGGAATGTCAAACTTAACGAAGCAATGATGCAACTAGGAATGAAAAGGTCTGAACATGATCATTGCCTCTATTATAAAGACAAAGGAACTTGCAAATTAATTGTCGCAATCTTTGTTGATGATCTATGCATTCTTAGCAATAGTGCTGACATGAAAGAAAACTTTAAAAAGAATATTCAAAATTTCTTTAAGATCAAGGATTTGGGAAAATTGAAACATTTCTTAGGAATGAGGATAATTAAAGAGGAAAATAGAATAACTATTGATCAAGAAGAATATATTAAAAGGGTACTAGATCATTTTGCTATGACTGATGCAAAACCTGCTAGTACTCCTGCTGATTCAAATCTGAAATTAGTAAATCCTTCAAATGAAGAGAAAGAGGCAGCTCAACATTTGCCTTATCAGAGACTGATTGGATCTTTAATGTATTTGTCTGTCGGAACAAGGCCAGACATTACACATTCTGTAAGTGTGTTAAGTCAGTTTAACAGTAACTTTGGAACAATTCACTGGAATGCAGCAAAAAGAGTTCTACGATACTTAAAAGGGACAATGCATCTTAAACTTCAATTCCAGAAGAAAAATACACTTGCACTTACGGGATATACTGATGCAGATTATGGTGCGTGTCAGATAGACAGAAGATCTTACACTGGATATGTATTTTATTTAAATGGACCTATTTCGTGGGAATCTCGTAAACAGCGAACGGTCGCCTTGTCAACAACTGAAGCCGAATATATGGCAATTAGTGATGCTTCTAAAGAATCTATTTATCTCAAAAACTTATTGATGGAAGTGTTAGGTTTTGACAATGGTGTCTGTATTTACAGTGATAATCAGGGAGCTCAAATGCTTACTAAAAATAACATTCATCACTCGCGAACAAAGCACATTGATGTAAGACATCATTTTATAAGGGATACTGTAGCTAGTGGTATTATCAATATAAAATATGTTCCCACAAATGAAATGAAGGCAGATGTCTTAACTAAGTTTCTACCGAAGCAAAGACATCTGTGTTTAACAAAAGAATTAGGATTAATTTAATATTAATTATAATGGTCTATTATCTATTCAGAAGTAGGGGAAGTGTTGGAACTATTTGGTAGCTGTAACTAACCTTCTTCATAATGTTTGATAGGTCTTTTGATTTAGTTTTAATTTGAATTTTGTTTTAATTTGTGTCTGTCACTCTATTGAAAATATCGAAATATATAACTTATAAATATTAATAATGTTACTCATTATTTATTTGGAATACTAGAAATCCACTGAAAACGTTAACCTCCTTCTGTATCAAATGAATTTGAAAAAAGGACCTTTTTTTTCTTTTTTGGGGTTGAGAAATCATCAAATGACTCCACCCGCTCTGGGCAGAAGGAGGCGATAGGGAGTGTCAGACTTCTACTGACTAAAAACCACCCATGTTCCTTCTTAGCCCTTTCTACCAAGCCCGCGGTATCTCTTTCGAACAACCCGCAGCCCCGACGGGCATCGGCCCTTGCGGGCTCCTTCCATGTTGCTGACATCTCTTTGAGGCGCGAGTGGAACACGAACGCGCCGTCGACACGGCCTGTCGTCGTCATAAGACGGACGGACGGCGAGCGGATTTTTCGGATTCAATACAATATTATATATTCATGTGCATATTGTACAAGTATGCTTCGGTAAAGGAATGTATTAGTTGCAGGAGTACTAAAGTTCTGCCGTTGGTCCTATCAGTGTACCTACCCTAAAAAGAAGAAAGAATATAATTATGCCATACTATGAATTAGTTCATTTCTTCTTTATTACTTTCTCCTGACAAAGAGAATATGAGGATTTCCCCACACTACACAAAGGCTTAGCTGTTGACTCATAAATTAAAATGATACATTGATATTTGAAGTGGTTGATTAACAAACAATTAATCGGTGATATCCACGGTGGAAAAACCTGTATTATCTATGTGTAATTCTAGGTTAAGCTCGCCATTGGAAATATTATTGCACTTTATATGTAGGTACCTACCTTTACTTTTTTGTGTGCAATAAAGAAGAATAATATATAGTCGTTCAGCCAATGGCTTAATTGACAAGAGCCTCGACCAACACCTGAGGAGGCTTTCGTTAGACGACTGGATCAAGGGCCTGATACAGAAAGCGGTACTCCTGGACACGGCTCGTGTTGTTAGGAGGTTCCTCTCTCTGGAGCCCTAACCACCGGTAGCTTGGACCCTGTTCCCGATACCGGTGGGTTACAATTTATTTTTATTTTTAAATGATTTTTATTGTTTTAAAAAGTAAATAAAGAAAATAATATCTTCTTAGGGCTGCGCCTTTTCATACTACTGTACAGTACGGTAAAACTAAAGACCAATAATTTCAGTTTATCTGTGATTATGGTGTTTGCGCCGGAACAGCGGGAACTCGAAACAAACAGTAAACATAGTAAATATCCCGTTTTCAGTGTTAATGATAATGTTAGTGACCGTGTCAGTTTAAAAACGTATGCAATACAATCTATTCTATAAAAATATGGACTGGCCAGAGAAAAGCCTTAAGTGGATAGACAAGCTTATAATGTTCGGTACCTATTGGAACAATTTGGATAAGGAACCCTAAGCATACTGGATTTTTGTGAAGACATCAGTCAATTATACTCATCATCAGTTTATTAATCTTAAGATTTCTCCAAGTTGCTTCTATTTCATCGTGGTCGTCGTTATTCGAAGACTACTGAGACGTGTTTTGTTTTTTATTGCGCTTTTTAAACGGTTTATGGTTAGTGGTTGTATGCGTCCACGAGGACCCAGTGCGCATTGGTATAATATGTCACTAAAATTATTGGTTCTAGCTTTACTGTTGCCTCAAAACAGAACAAAAACCAGCTAACATGGATTAGCGCACATCATACATGAACCGATTCATGAAGATTGTGACAACGGGTGAGTTTCAAAAATTTTTTGTACCAATAACACAACAAAATATTTTTGAATTCCAAATTAAATTCGGTGCAATTGGCCGTGTCTTATGATTTATTTTAGTAAATTAAGCACAAATAAGAATTTTATTGTGCATTGTCATGCAAAATTGACAGCCCAGCCGATACGGAGAAGAACTCGTTGTTTAATTATAACAGCCGCACGAGTTGATCTTCAGGTTAAGCCGCGCTTGCCTGGATTGGTCCGTGGATGGGTTACCACCCGTAATACACCAAGTTTCGTCCGTGCCTCGGAAAACACGGTAAGCCGTTGGTCCCGGGTATCATATTACCTAGTACTAACTGGGTTTGTGGAGGTCAGGTAGGCAGTCACTTCCTGTAAAATACTGGTATTCTTGGCACTACCATAGTTGGGAAAAGGCTAGGCAGATGAAATTGTATGGAATAGCCGGCGCCATCTATTGAGTGTGAATAAAACTAGCTGCATTGTTGTTTCTCTCTCTGCGAAATACTGAAGCAAAATTAGCATGATACGAGACTTCAAGGTACTAAACGCCTTTATTGGTATCTCTTTCTTTGAGTTTACAGTGTATGCTATTTTAAGCGCCAGCTTTATTTATAATAAAAAAACGACAGACACAAAATAACTCAACTTTAATTGGTATTAAACAATCAGATACATAATCGGAATTATAGCATAAAAATAGCACAAAAATAACACAAGAAAAATAAGTAAGTAAATTACAGTTAACGATAGGAGCGATGTGGTCTCGGGGAAATCCTCGAACAAAATGGACGAGTGGTAGAACGCGCGCGAATTATATAGCCTCGCCCGACTGTTGGTTTTCAACGGTTTGAATGAAGAGAGTTTCTTCATAATACTATCATAATGTCACATAAATACATTGTTATAAAGTAACAGCAAAGTGTTGCCTGACCATGTTTTGTACGTTATCAATTTTGTTACCTTTTAGCGCCTGAAATGTGTTTCAAGCATGTAGACAAAAAATGATTATCCTAGAAAATGCTGTACCATATTATTATGACGCATGTTCAATGAGCTGTGGGCCAAAATAGCCACATTCTGGACCCCTGACACAGTCAGAAGGCGTGAAAAAAACATAGTAGAAATTGGCAAGACGATCAGGACAAGATTAGCGACCAGTGGTTTACATTGGCTTTGGATCCAAACAACTGGGAGTTATGGGCTGATGGATGATGCATGCTACCAGTATTAGTATATTATGATATAAGATTATTATTCACTAGCAACAGCTAGTGAATAATAATCAGTCGCGGCAGTAGTAAGTCGCGGGCAACAGCCCGCGACTTCGTTCGCGTGGAAATTTCGACTCTCTGGTATTGGGACTGCCTCTGGATGTACCTACTATATCAAATCGAAGCAATTATATTCCCTTAAACCAGCCATGTCGTAAAATCTTTTGCTACCTGACATGTCTTAACTATGTATACTCTTTCTCTCTACCAATTTTCAGGTAGTCTCAGAAACTCTAGACTTACTAAATTTCAGGTCGGTAGTACAAAAAAAAATCAGAACTTTCATACAAACATGTGAGCGCCCTTTATTTTGAAGGAAATCATCTAAAGACTTTTTGGATGGTGAGAAATCATCAAATGACTCCTTCCGCTCTAGGTGGAGCGGAAAGCATTATCAGACTTTTACTAACTAAAACCCACCAATGTTCGTTATGAGCCCTTTGTGTCCAGGGCCACGGTATCTCTTTCGAACAACACGAAGCCCCGGCAGGCGTCAGCTCTAGCGGGCCCCTGCAATGTTGCTGATATATCTTTGAGGCGCGCATGAAACACGAACGCGCCGTCCATTAGGTACTCACCGTCCACAGGCCCGACATGTGAGAGAGAGCTCCTTATTCAGGCCCTGTCGCAAAATCCGATTTATATTCGTATCTGACCGTGACATCACTTTGGGTCCTATCAGAATACCAGCGTAGTGACTTTTTTTTAAATGTTACAGCACCACGCTCTTCTTCTTCTTAGCGTGTGGGTAGTAAGGTCTAACGACCCCATACACCCTAGTGTCAGAGTTTCTAGACCGCCTCAAGGCCCTCTGACGTGGTCTATTTTGACGACCGCCATTTGGCGACCGGGACCACCGGCTTATACGTGCCTCCCGAAGCACGGAACCATCTTTTTATCAGACAATCAGGTGATTCAAGCCTGCAATGTCCTAGCCGAATGGAAACAACTTTACAAAGTATGCTTCCCGCGGGAATCGAACCCACGACCACCGGGTCACAAGGCAAACGCCTAAACCACTCGACCACGGAGGCAGTTGAAACAAAAGTATATATTTTTTATATACTTTTGTTTTATTGTTAATTCAACCATTTTGTTATTTGTTTTGTCCTGTGTGAGTCTAATAAATACTTTTCTTTCTTTTTAAAAATACTACTAACGCCATCTATTGTCAACATTTAGAACTAAAAATTATTTTGTTCGTCTTAATTTATTCGTTCCATTAGGTACTGATAGGTTCAAACTAATACATTTACATCCTCCATCATCCCTTATTTTATCCCCATGGGGGTTGAATTTATCAAAATCCTATTTAAGCGGACGTCTTCATCATAGTAACTCCAATCTTTAATTTCAGTTCAATCAGTCGAAAATCTAAGAAGATTTATACAAACTTTCATCCCCTATTTTATCCCCTTAGGGGTGGAATTTATCAAAATCCTTTCTTAGGGGATGCCTACGTCATAGTAGCTTTATGCATGCAAAGTCTCAGCCCGTTCGGTTTAAAATTGACAAAGTTTCATACAAACTTTCATCCCCTATTTTATCCCCTTGGGGGTAGAATTGACCAAAATCCTTTCTTAGCGGATGCCTACGTCATAACATCTACCTACATGCCAAATTTCAGCCCGATCCGTTCAGTGGTTTGGGCTGTGCGTTGATAGATCACTATGTCAGTCAGTCACCTTTGAGTTATATATATTTAGATTCTCAAGCAAACAGACATGTAATTTGCAAGCTCTACTTTATTTATTATTAGTTGCTTGACCCAGCCAGGGTATTCTGAACAACCCTTCCTACTTCGACATACAGGCGATTGTAATGTCAAATTACTTCAGGTGTTTGGTACGCACGACGGCGACGACCAATCCAGCTAGACAAAACAAAATTAAGTTAACCTCTCATTGTATGAGAAGCTGATATAAAGTGAGATAAAAAGTTGTCTTGTATCGTTTCAGAACTGTTTAATTATAGAGACACTGTTTCTTTATAATAACCTACGGTAACTATGACTGAGGAGGGTTTAAAATTATCTCTAACTGACCATATACATAAATAAACGTATGTAACTGACGGCCTAAAGCCTAAGGACACCTTAGTCCTTAGGCTTACTAGCTAATGATAAAAGAAGAAATAAAAACTGAATTTTGATTTGTGAAAACCGTAAATTATATTAATTCAATCTTTAGTACTGAGTGTTTATATGTGCTGGTTGAAGAAGTCAATGAAGGAGGTCACACGGGCGTAGGCAGCAGGTAAGCTGGCCTGGCAACCAAGACCGGATCCGAATGATGTGACACCAACCTGCAAGAAATAAAAACATTTAAATGATCTGCAAAAGGTTCCCAGTTACCAGTATAATTAAGGTAATGCTTTGGCAAGTCTCAGGTAAATCCCGTGTAGAAAGAGGGAAACACCTACACGCGTCGCGTCGATTGTTTTAAAAAACATGATGTATTTAGACTATTGGCGTTAATTTGAACCTCCGTTCAAGATAAGTATAAACAATCGATAGAATCCCACCTTGTCTCGAATTCCAAAGAAAGAAGAAAAAGAAAGATTTAAGGGTAATAGTATACATACCAGGACAGGCGAGCCATCAACTGTGACGGCTAAAGGACCACCAGAGTCACCTCTGCAAGTGCTAGCACCACCAAGACCACTGGTGCAGATGTTCGATTCTTGGAGGATCAGAGGGAAGGCGAAGGAGCAAACGTTGTTGGTAATGACGTTCAAGTTCACGTGGCTCAGGTACTGGTTAGTTGAGATGGAACCATCTGAGAAGAAGAAAAATATTTTAAATGATTTTTCAACAATCGACAAACGTCCTTATTAAACGTTTATATGAAACTTACCATCGCTGGTCAAACCAAATCCAGATGCTACTGCGGAAGACCCAGCAAAGTCGTTTTGAAGTTGGCTTCCGGAAGGCAAAGCAATAGGAGAGATGGTGGCTGCAACAAAATAAATCAATATACATGCTGTCGTTTTGGAATTGCGTCAACTTAAAGGAGGTAACTATTCTAATGACTCTCGACCCGATATATTTTCTTAGAAACGGAAGTCTTTAAGTGTGTCTTTAAGTCTGTTAAGAGCTGGATATACGCCACTGACAATTCACCCTCCCGCACCCGATTTATTGGGCGCTACGTTACTAGTAGCTACGCGATTTGCGAGTAGCCATTACGTAAAAAAAATCCACATAAATTATTAAGAAAGTTATTGGCAAAAATAAGCTGAAGGTTCCCTTGGCATGGCTTTATATAATAATATATTGAGGGCAATAAAAAGATCCTATGATTGATAGTTTAGAAGAAAAATGGTAGTTAGTTACAAAAACAGAGGCTACTTTGCATATTTATTTATGACTAGCTGTGCCCGCGACTTCGTTCGCGTGCTTGTCGGAAACTAAAATGCGTCGCTTAGATAAAAGTACATTTAATCATTGCCCTGCGTTAACTTACTGACGCTGTAGAAAATAAGAAGAGAGTAATGCAAAGTACTGACTATGTCTCATACTAAAGTTTAGATGGATGGGTGTTTGTTAATCAACCACGTCAGAACGGCCGAACGGATCTTGAAGAAATTTGAAACAGGTACATTATAGTCGACAGGCAGACAGATTGTCGTTGGCGCGTTCGTGTTCCACGCGCGCCTCAAAGATATGTCAGCAACAATTAAGGGGCCCCAAAGGGACGTCTGCCGGGGCTGAGGGTTGTCCGGAAGAGATACCACGGCCCCGAAACACAAAGGGCTAATAAGGAACGTGGGTGGTTTTTAGTCAGTAGAAGTCTGACACTTTCTTCCGCTCCGCCCAGAGCGGGATGAGTCATTTGATAATTTACGAACCACAAAAAAAAGGGGGGATTAGAGGGTGTTTCGAGAGGGTACCTGTACCGAATCTGGGACATCGAATCTGAAATGGCCGCCACCTCCTTCTGCGAAGCAGTAATGCTAGCGAAAGAGGTGGCGGAACGTGAGAGGGAGACAACCTCTCGTCCCAGCCGGCGCGGGAGACGCTCCGGGCATCGGGGGCCACGTGATGGCTTCCGGCCACCGTAGGCGCAGGCCTGTGAACGGTGAGTAACGGGCTAGTTCATCGTTCGTCCGTCCTATGACGATGGAGGCGCGTTCGTGTTCCACGCGCTTCTCAAAGAGATGTCAGCAACATTGAAGGGGCCCCCAAGGACCGACGCTCGTTCTGGCTGCGGGCTGTTCGAAAGAGATACCGCGGCCTCGACACATAGGGCTAACAACACACCACATCTATATGACGACATGGTTGGCGCAATGGCTGGACGATTAACAGTAGCACTGCGTGTCGCAGGTTCGATTCCCACACGGTACATAAAAAAATATGTCGTGGGTTTTATCTAATTTTAATTTAGTTTAAAAAAAATAGTATTTTAATACTGTGTAATTGGTAATTTTTTATTTGTTGACTATTCACGAAACATAATGTGTGTATGTTTACAATCATCGCGGTTCAGAAAATGACATGAAATGAATAACGCCATCTGTCGAAGACGAAGATAAACTGCTAAAAAAGAGCGATCAAACACTATAAGGTTTAGGCTATGTAGATTTTGAAAGCAGCGTCATTTAGACTTATATCTACGTATCTTTTGCTATCATAACTTTTTTAAAGTTATCTTGTGAAGGCATTTAGTAATAAGTACCATATTCGTTCAATAGATGTCGTTGCTTGTCTCATTCTTGACCATAACGATAAGTTCTTCTTGAAAACTATAAATTCATATATCTTTTGATAGAGAGCACCGATTACGATGAAACAAAGACTAAGTAATAGCCCAAGTTACGCACAATGTTTATGTACAAAAGGTACCTACATTCGTTTCGTAAATTTGACGTGATGCTTAGTCATCGAAACAGACAAACAGATAAACAGACAAACAGACAAAAATTCCAAAAATGCTGGAAATGTGTTCTGTTGGTTATACTTTAATACCCTGACAATTTTTTTTTTTAATATTTTCGATGTACAAAAACGATTTCTCTACAGATTTATTATATGTATAGATATAGAAGATATAGATAGATAGATATAGATAGATATAGATGTTTAATTTTTTTTAAGCGAGGAGGACATGCTCTAGATTGTGTAGATTTATATATATATTTTTTTTTTTTTAATCCGGTGATGGTTGCGAGAAAAAAGGTCCTAATGTATCCTGAAAAAGGCCAATTCACGTATATCCACACCTTAAAACGCATCCCGTCTGATTCTCGCTCTATAACCGCGCTTTCACACAGACACAAAAAAACACAAACGTTTATTTCATAATTTCTTATTCCTAAACCATGGTATGGGAGTTATTCTGAAACACTGTAAAAAATTTAACAACTTATAAAACAGCGTATAATAACTATTTAATTGACCAGGTACCGTTATTTAAATTGATTACTTATATGTTTTTTGACGCAGATGCAAAGCTGCACCTTTAATAGAATTAGAAATATTAGAACTATTAATAACTAAATAATGCCATATTCTTCTTTATAACTTACCAGAGACCGGGACTGGAGTAGCCAGATAGATGACAGCAACATCGTTACGGACAAGAACAGGCAGCCAGCTAGGGTGTACAGCAACAGCGCTGGATTCCAACCTGGTGCCGCCAGAGAAGAGAGTGTTGGACCCGAGGACAACGGTGAAAAGCCAAGCCTGGTTTACACCGTCAAACCAGCAATGGGCAGCGGTAACAACTCTGCTTGTGCTGATGAGGGAACCTCCGCAGACACCGGTGCCAGAGATACCAGCGTAGGAAGCTAGAAGACCAGCCTATGGAATAAAAATATTGAAATGATTAGAATAAGCACCAATCTTCTTCTATAGCCTTTTATTAATTTGATGTCGGTAGGTTCTTATTGATTTTAAAACAAAAATAATTTTGAAACATAGCAAATATCCTACAATTCCATTAATGTAGTAATAATTGCGATAAATATTATCTCACCTGGTAAGGGAATTGACCAAGGTTAGAGGGATTACCACCAACAATCCTTTCTTGGGTTATCTGTTCCTCGGCTTTACGGATCTCCTCAGCCAATGGAATTGCATAGTTTTGGATGTATCCATACGCGGTGTTGCCCTCAATCGGGGACTCTACATTTGCGTAGGCAAGGGCCACCAAAGCTAATACAATCAATACCTTCATTGTGGTATTTTGGAATGACTGAGTCCCGAATCAATCTATCAGATTAGTATTTATACAAAATCGTTAACAGATTACAGAACCTTTGCAGATACTACGTGTACGACTTACGTAAAATAATATCACGTCATAATGATTTGGAGAAACAGCCAAGTTCTTTTTGATATGTAAGTTTTTTTTATAACTTTTACATAACATAACGCCCGTAATCTTCATTAAGTTAGTCTGTTACCTAATAGTAAACCCATATGTCACATTTATGTTTAAAAACTGAAGTGAAAATGAACTGAAAAAAAAGTATAAAGTGATTAAGATTTTATAAAAAGGTAAAGGTTTCGTTTTTCATATTATGTAATAAAATCCTGTTTCACTTAAGTAAATGAAACTGTTGTCCTCGATACTCTTGACATGACTGACTTGGATCTGACGCCTTTTGAGATCAGCAGTAGATTAGTGGGTAGTGAAACATTACCTACCTATAAGTAAATAACTGCCGCATTCAGAGAATTCAAATGATTACTTAAGCCATCACTTAGCAAAGGTTTTGACAATTTATTGAAGGTTTTGTATGTCAAATCATTACTAAGTGACGGCTTAAGTAATCATTAAATATCTCTGAGTACCGCAGTAAGACGGAATATTGAGTTCATAAAAAATAGAACTTGGCTCTGCACTGTCATGCATTCGGATTAAAATGATAAATCACTCAGCCTGTGCTCATGTTTTGTCTCGAGGGTTCATTTAAGAGTCCAGTTAATAAAACTTTAAACAAAATTCTAAATTATGTAAGTAAAATATAGTCTTAAGTTAAAACTAGATTTTATTGGAAACTATACCTACCTAGACGGCTTAATAATTTTTTGCATGGAACTGAAAGCTACTGACAGGTGTCAGGTAGTGAAAGGTCAAGTAGCCTTTGGCTGTTCGCAATGTCTACTAAAAACTGGTGTATCTACAACTAATTGGTATATTTTACCCCCACTGCCTCATCGTACTATTATTCATATAGGTACGATACAGTGTAAAGTCAATGGTGATACAGAATTGGTTGGTAGTAGTGAAGAAGAAAGGTATTTAGTTGATTGGTTTAAATGAAGGTCAAGACATTTTCCTATGAGCGCCATCAATAAAATTATCATGATTTGTTATGAATTTGTTTCATGGCTACTCAGCAAAACTTCTTTTTCTTTACTGTCATGTTCGCCATGTTTCTAGCAAAACCATAATAAACCATCCATCGATAGTTCTTTTGACTTTTGTTTACAGTAATTCATGTTTCAGTAAATTTTTTTCTTACCAAAAACTATAAGTAGGCAATCTATCCTGTTGTTTTCGCAATAAGATAACGTAATTGTTACTGTGACAATGTTATCTTAATACTTTTTTTGTGATTTCTTAATTAATTAACTAATCTTATCCAATAAAATATACCTATGTGATGTGACACATTTTAAGTCAAGCTTTATCAATTGTAACACGCATTTGGTTTTTACGTAAAACAGGACGACTTTTGACAATCTCTGATGCAAAGATATAAAATCGGACGTATAGGTTTGGTTTAGATGGGGAAATTCATTATTTGCGCCCCTGTAATTTTCTGATTCTATTAGGGTACGTTATGGATACTAAAGTAAAGGTATCATTTTGAGGGGGTGGGGGGGTTTGGGATCATCAAATGACTCCTACCCGCTCTGGGCAGAGCGACAGGGAGTGTCAGACTTTTACTGACTAAAAACCACCCATGTTCCTTCTAAGCCTTTTATCTCTATCGAACAACCCGCAGCCCTGACGGGAAGTAATGGTATCTTAGTTATGATATCATACAAGAGTTTCTCTGAGCGAAACCTGTGGAAGTAACTATTATTATTGGTCTTCGAGTTCTTTATTCCTTGCAATATGCTTGACGGCACGGTTGGCGCAGTGGCTGAGCGATTGGACTGCTGCGCTGCGTGTCGCGGGTTCGATCCCCGCACGGAACAAATATTTGTGTGGCCTACAGATAGTTGTTTCGGGTCTGGGTGTGTTTGTGTATGTGAGTTTAAGTGTTTGTAAACGCACCCACGATACAGGACAAATTCCTAGTGTGGGGCAACGTTTTTTAAAAAGAAAAAAAAAAAAAAAAAAATTTTTACGTGAGCTTGTCCGGTCAGAGGCTAGTAGGTAACAACAGTGTGACTGAAGGCTTGCATCAAGTATCAGCTTTAAGTTCTTATATCTTCCTGTTGATTATGGACGCTCTGACGTTGGACATACCGTCCCCGTAGTTGGAAAATTAAATAAGTACGATTTTGGCGATTTTGACTTTTCCCTATTTTCGAATCACCTAAAACATGTCGCATATTTGAGACTTACAGGCATTTTTGTATATTATTCCGTTTAAAAAATATAGCCATCTTTGTCGGACAGTTGGAATAATAAATATCTTCAGACAAACATTATTTTTTTAAAGGAAAAATAAATAACTCAGTAAATAAATCAATAACTGTGGTCAATGATAAGTTGAATGTCAAATAAATTAAACAACATGAGTTGTTGAATTTTTCCTCAACTTAAAAATTCTTTCACATAACTAACAAAGTTGTAGGAAAACTAAATAACTCTATTTATTTAATTCTGCTATTCAGAATTCTGATATAACGTACCTAATTTATAAATACTTGATGTTATCTATTTCTTCTACAACTAGATAATGAATAATTAATAAGATGCTAGGCAAATAAAATTAAACAAATTAAGTTGTTTATAATTGCCATAAAACAAAATGCACCTGAGGAAAGTTATTATTACATTTTTAATAGAATTTGGCGCGAAAAAAATGTCTTTCTGTTTTTGTTTTGTTTTAGGAAGACATTGTTTGTATGCCCGGGGAAGATCTTCAGTATTTATAGTTAGCATTTCAGAGTTTGGAGTTCTCCTAGTCGCTCTCCCTGGTTTACAAAGAGTATTTTAGTAAGTTATATGGCCCATCGTAATCGTATCTGTATTTAATAAAACCAGGTTCCTTTTCAAATCTAAGACATTTTTGTAATTTTCAACCAGCACACTTTCACCCCATTCTCCACTACAGTTTTGTTTTTAATAATTATTTTCGAAGCAAGTGCTTTTACATCAATCATATCTTGATATGACAATTCAGTTACATTATATGGAGTTGCATTTTTAAGTTTAAACCTCCACCGAATGACGCTCACCAAAAGAGGCAGTGTTAAATAACATCTGCTGTTCATTTATGGATTAAGAATCTCCCCGAGGTTTTAACCATTTATTCCGACACGTGATCGGGACAAAACCAAAATCAGTACATAGCAGCATTTTTATTGTATTTAGTACATACGCATGAGACAATCAAAGTATTGGAACAGAAGTATCTAGAAAGTGGTTCTCATTCTCTTTCTCATTCTCTTTCTCTTTCTCATTCTCTTTCTCATTCTCATTCTCTTTCTCATTCTCTTTCTCATTCTCTTTCTCATTCTCTTTCTCATTCTCTTTCTCATTCTCTTTCTCATTCTCTTTCACATTCTCTTTCTCATTCTCTTTCTCATTCTCTTTCTCATTCTCTTTCTCATTCTCTTTCTCATTCTCTTTCTCATTCTCTTTCTCATTCTCTTTCTCATTCTCTTTCTCATTCTCTTTCTCATTCTCTTTCTCATTCTCTTTCTCATTCTCTTTCTCATTCTCTTTCTCATTCTCTTTCTCATTCTCTTTCTCATTCTCTTTCTCATTCTCTTTCTCATTCTCTTTCTCATTCTCTTTCTCATTCTCTTTCTCATTCTCTTTCTCATTCTCTTTCTCATTCTCTTTCTCATTCTCTTTCTCATTCTCTTTCTCATTCTCTTTCACATTCTCTTTCACATTCTCTTTCTCTTTCTCTTTCTCATTCTCATTCTCTTTCTCATTCTCTTTCTCATTCTCTTTCTCATTCTCTTTCTCATTCTCTTTCTCATTCTCTTTCTCATTCTCTTTCTCATTCTCTTTCTCATTCTCTTTCTCATTCTCTTTCTCATTCTCTTTCACATTCTCTTTCTCATTCTCTTTCTCATTCTCTTTCTCATTCTCTTTCTCATTCTCTTTCTCATTCTCTTTCTCATTCTCTTTCTCATTCTCTTTCTCATTCTCTTTCTCATTCTCTTTCTCATTCTCTTTCTCATTCTCATTCTCTTTCTCATTCTCTTTCTCATTCTCATTCTCTTTCTCATTCTCTTTCTCATTCTCTTTCTCATTCTCTTTCTCATTCTCTTTCTCATTCTCTTTCTCATTCTCTTTCTCATTCTCTTTCTCATTCTCTTTCTCATTCTCTTTCTCATTCTCTTTCTCATTCTCTTTCTCATTCTCTTTCTCATTCTCTTTCTCATTCCCTTTCTCATTCTCTTTCTCATTCTCATTCTCTTTCTCTTTCTCATTCTCTTTCTCATTCAGAAAGAGAATGAGAAAGAAAAAAAGAAAGAGAATGAGTATGAATGATTTGTGAGTCAAGGGAAGGGCAGTAATAAACGGAGGCTTCTTCGAAAAGGGGAGATATGCTACAACCGTCCTTTGACTATTTCGCAGAACACTGAGTCACTTTTTTCTATCAATTCTTCGAAAACATTAATTTCTTCCTTTCTTTATTTACACTGGAATTACTGACAGTTCTCATAACCAAGTTAGTAATATTTTCTAAGCTCACAAAGGCTATTATAGTTTTTGCCTCATCTTCCTTATATAGAATTACACATTAAATGAGTCCAGAATACAATGCAATGATTCGCCAGGCAGTCACCAGAAGGACGAGGTTTCTCTCACAAGATTATTTTAATACAAGCTTCACCTAAGAATGTAAATTAGTAGGTTTTTGGTCAGTAAAAGTCTGACACTCCCTTCCTTTTTCAATAAATTTGTTATTTAATAATAAATTATTCTTTTCTTTTTATTTGTGATGGGTTTACTCTTGACTGTTGGTCTTGGTCTGAGATGACAGAGACAAAGTCTACGATGAAGCGAGCTTACCCAGAAGGGGCCTGTTCACTTTAAGTTTTTTACTTACTACTTAAGTATGTCTTTTGTAATTAGGTCTCTGATTTTAGAACCATAATGTTATTTTTAGAAAATTTAAAGAATACTTTAAGTTAATTTGTTTTCACTTGGTGTATTTTGTCCTAACTAAGGGGACAAATGATGAGGCATCCTAGTGTTTGCTGTTTGCCGCCGAAATTGTTATTTTCGATGTAGATAGACCTGATCACGCATTTCTACGGTGGTCATACACCACCGTAGAAACGGGTTTTGTCGACGGAAGAATCGACAAAATGACAGATTGTAGCAAAATTGAATGTCAAATTATATGGAAAGAGCTTTGTCTATTCTTGGTAGAATAGAGATAGAATCGGCATACTACGCGTGCAGGGCAGATTGTAGAAATAGTAACAGAAGCAAGAGAATGTTTGCTTGAATGTCAGCCGAACTAAAACCAAATGCAACCGTGTTTTGCGATTACAGCGGGCTCACCAGTTCTGTAGCGATAGCGCTAGATGGCGCGCTTTTACAGATCTGCTCCGACTGTCGGAATCTCTGTTCATTCTTAAAATAGGGGTGACGAAATAATTAATAAAATAGATGTATCAAAATATGGCAGGTCATGAGATAAATATGCGACCCCTTAAAACTTAAGGGGTACATTTATAAGACCGGTTGTCTTGTATGCATCAGAATATTGGGTCACAAAACCGAAGAATAAATGGCAATACTTGTGGCTGCGATTACGAGTAATAGAAAAGGGCAGGACAATGATTACTTTAAATATTTAGTTTAAAACTAGCTTGTGATGTAATTACATCAAGTATGTTTAATCAGTACTGATTGTCCACCCCGAATTAGACAAAATTAGAAACCTTAGAAGAATTGACTACCAAAGTCTTCGTCGGTGTAGAATCTGTTTGGTAAGTTTGACTTAGAAGAGATTGTCACTTGTCTTGTCGTATCTTGACTATATCAAAAGAAATAAAAGAAAATTGAAGTAATATAGGTTTGTATTTTCTTAATTTATTACAGAAGAGGCTCATTATTTATTTAGCCTTTGTTTTTCGTTTTTGGTTTTTCAGGTCAAAAAAACAAAATATATCATCCAAAATTAGTATTCGCTCCTATAACATATAAATTCCATATAATTTCTATACGTTTTTATGTTTCAAATGTTATAATGTTCCTTAACTCATTAAAATTATAAGTGTTGTTGGAAGAAGCTGACGAAGGATGTGACACGAGCGAACACTGATGGCAGGTTGATTTGGCAGCCGAAAGCGGATCCAAAAGATGTGACACCGATCTGTGAAATAAAAAATATAATCATCATCATCAGCATTCTGTTAAAGATAAGTAAAATTAAAACTGCTCACAAGAAATTTAATCACTATAAATATGTACTTGTTTCGCGTTACACCTTCTAGTTACCGTCCAGTTATCTTTATAGTCTGTCAACTGTGTCACTGATAATTTCAACTTTCTTCTTCATAATTATAATTAAACCGATAGTGGTAGTATAAAAAACCCAACATAAAAGAAAATACGACGTTTTTAAAAATCGTCGCCTTTTGGGGTGATTCAATTTCATTTTAAATTGTCATCGACATGCTAAGAAGAATATTGAGAAATATAAATAAATTATACTTATACTACAGCATCTTTATTATCTTTGAGTCCTCTTCCATTATTCACTCTACTTGCGATTGGCACAACATGTGTCTGTAGTCTGGACGATGCACACTAATAATATTAAAGTAATAAATAAATTCACATACCAAGACATTTTGTCCATTCTGGGTGGCAACAAGGGGACCACCGGAGTCACCTTGGCAGGTACCAACACCGCCGACACCGCTGGTACAGAGGTTGGAAGGTTGAACCACGAATGGGAAGGCAAAACTGCAAGCGCTGTTAGCGATGACATTCAGGCGAACGTGGCTCAGGAACTGGTTGGTTGAAATACCACCACCTGAAAACAGATTTATAAATAAATATTAAGAAAAGACTTATAAATACGAAAGAGCAAATATTTCATCGTGAAAATTAAGTAAATCTTGGTCATTGTACTTTCTTAGTAAAGTTAGATTTAGGCTAAAGGAATAAATAACTAAGAGCGGAGTAAGAGCAATATTTGCTTTATATTTATTAATTTCTTATATTAGTAGGCGATCGTTTGTTTGATCTCGACCTACCTTTAGATTTGGTGATTTTCAAAATTTATGTACATTTTGGGACGTGAAAACGTCCCGCGAAATATTGTCCAGGCATAACATATTAAACGGTCAAATAATTTTTTTTATCATTAAATAAAAGTTTATTGAGAAGGATCTCAAAATTTCAGTTAAATAAAAAATAAGTTGTCTGAAATATATGACATTTATGCTCTTAGTATCATAGTATTTCCATACATCTACCTCGTGTCTCTAAGCGAAAGCGTGTTACAAAAACCAGCATAAAGATTAAAATACTCACTTTATTATAAGTTCTCTTTGCGCAATATCTTAATGGGTAATTACTATGTAAATTATTCAAAATTTAAGTAAAAAACTTAATGTAATAATTATAATATAAGCCTTTTAAAATGTATCTTACATTTCATTACATTTTGTTGATCATTATTGTAACACAAATATTAGAAGATATTTGAGATTCTTTACTGGCAACACTTTTTTCTCAAAGACATCCAATCAGATGACAGCAAAATATTACTCCGCCATTTCATCTGCAGGTGCCATTGTTGTGAAAAGTATGTTTCTTGCGGTGTAGTGTTTTTTCCACATTAAAGTTTTCATTTTAGTTGATCAGCTATAAAAACAACGGTAAGTCTCTGTTTTACTATTTTTGCGTAAATTCAAAGAGTAATATTGATTCCATTTGATTAACGAGATAGACAAGTCCTATAACATTATTTTTAACCTTCAAATGTTGAAGGTCGTTATTCAACAAACCGTTGATTTTCATTTTCGTAACGATTTGTTACATAATTTTGTTGCGTAACAAAAAGGATGTAACAAATATGAAGTAAACCCGATTTCATAATGGAATTAATTTTTCAATTATACTTCGTACATACAGTGTAATGTTTTAACTAGTGCGCAGTTTTTTTTTTCTGGATTTCTGTATCAGCAATAGAACATATTTCCATGAATAACTTTTCTTTTCTTCCAGAATTCTTTGGCTCTACTTCTACGCCAAACACGAAGCTAGAAAAAGACCCATGTTCCTCTAAATCACAAGAAATGAATAATATTAACCGTGGTAGAATACATTTTTTTAGTCTTAGTGAAAGTGACGATGATTCGAATTCGAATATTTTTTAATCACATGTTGAAATAAAACTTTATTACCTAATATTTTTTATATCAATGATTATTTTTATTATTATTTTCTGAAATTAAGAGAGGACTTATATTTTTTTATGTTACGAGAGATTCCAGTTTATAATATTATTTTTTAATTGAAGCCAAAGTCTACTTTATGCCTGAGAACTACTGTTACTGTTTAAATTGGTAATCAGTTCCTACGATTCCTTATTTGTTATTTTACATGATGTTTTCTAAAGTTTAAAACTTACTTTATTTACCCTTAAAGATATTACAGTTTCCTTGCTAAAAAAATATAAGTGACGTATAGATACTACGAGTATTTTTTAATTGGTTTATTACTAGTTCATTGTTAATAAAAAATTCTGATAAATAATAATTAACTTTACTATTATTTTTGTAATGACGTATTAAAAGTAATTACTAATATTGTTAACCGTAAGTTCCATCACCAATGGTTTGTTTTCTGTAGGCTAAACATTAATATTTAATGATCAAACGGAATGCACAATTTATTCTGAGACTGATTTTGTAATTAAAGAGACTGCTTATGTTATCAATAAATAATTAAGCTCTGATTTCGTTGTTTTAATAATGTTGTGAAATTGCCCTAATATTTCCTTTTTGTTATTTTTTTGTAACGTTGGTCAATTTTGTAACGATATTCATTTTTGTTTCATTTTTGTAACTGTACAAAAATTTTGAAAATCACCCTAAGTTCGTGAATGTAGGACTAAACTGTTTTAAGTTTAAAGATCAATATTGTTATTATTGACGCTCTAGTCATTTTGTCAAACTAATAACTACTTACCGGTGTTTGTCAAACCGAAACCGGAGGCAATAGCTGAGACTCCAATAAATTCTGAGGAACCGGTAGGTAACGCGATCGGGGAGATGGTAGCTGAAAATAACAATAAAAACCGTAATAACAACAATTTGTTTCCAAAAAACCTACATGGAGAAGTGGTGAGCAATTTTCCGATGGTTGTAAGACAAAACCTCGATGAAATGCCAGATTGTATGTTCGTTTAGTTGAGTGATTTGAATTAATCTTTAAATTAAAAAACCAAGTCAGAGGCTCATGCGAGGCATACAAATTCTGACACTAGGTTATCCTGAATAAATAAAAAAGAAAAGAAGATTAGACCTCTCCCTTGTCTTGGTGGTCCGTTGTTCTATTCAGCTAGCAAAAAATCCCAAACCAAAAATAAAATCTTGAGTTGGTGCTAGATTTGAGAGTCGGGCATGGATTAGTATCAACCGATTGATTTTTTCAAACTATATGTATTTTTCGAAATATCAAGCAATAGTTTACTTACAAGATGACCCCACAGATTGGGGCAAGTAGATCACAGCAACATCGTTACGGATAAGTGCGGGTTGCCAGTTGGGGTGCATGGCCGTGACACTGGAGTCCAGCCTGGTGCCTCCGGAGAACAGAAGGGTGGAGCCGAGGACGACGGTAACCCTCCAGACTTGGTTGACACCATCGCTCCAGCAGTGGGCGGCCGTGACTACTCTGTTGGGACTGATCAGAGAACCTCCGCAGACACCGGTGCCGGTGCTGCCGATGATAGAGAGCAGGAGACCTGCCTGGAAAATAGTAGAACATATTTAGTTAAGTATGTTGTCAAGCAGTTTATTTGGTGACTGCAAAGCGTGTGGCTCTCAACGAATTCATCATTGCATTGGCTAGAATACGTGGATGCAAATTGGTGAATTTGACAATATATTTGAATTGACATTATACTGGACTGGGGTGGACTAGCTTTACAATGTGTTTATATAATTTACGTTGCAAGTACCTACTTATCTCTATTTTTTTTTAATTTATATGTCGTATTAAAATATGTCTAAATATATTTCAAAAGCTTACTCCAATTAATTTTGCCTCTTTTAAAAGTTTTACATACCTAAATAATACAGAGTACTTTAACAAATCTATTACATCTTCCAATGCAAAAAACCACAAACCTGGTACGGATACTGTCCTTGTCCAGCGGGTACACCTCCAACAATTCTGGAGCTAAGGAATTTCTCCTCAGCCGCTTTGATCCTTTCACCTTCAGGGATACCAACGTTCACCAGGTAGCCATAAGCGGTATTCCCGTATAGGGATTCTTCCGCGCAGGCGAAGCTTGCCAAAGCCAGACACGCTATTACAAAGGTTTTCATCGTGGTTCCAGCTGAAACTACGTGCAAAAATATTCACTTGATTATTATATAGATGTGATATTGATAATTAAGTATGCTGATGTAATTAATCCATAGATAGGTAGTCGGTGCCGTTAGTTATCTACATGATAGTATAGTGATTAATGGTTTTGATTTTAATATCATATCGAAATCTGAAGTCTTTTCGGATTAGTGACTGCTACTGCACTACTATCAAGTCATGCCCGCGCCAACCACAGAAAGTGATATCATCGATGTAAAAGACGTATTTTCCATAGTTATGAAAATCGAAGTAAAGGAGAAAATTGTCTTACGGCTGAGACGTGCTACTCCATCGGGATGGTTGTAAAAGAACATATTTAATTTCGTTATACCAAAAGTCGACCAACAAGTCTGTGATATGCCTGCAAAATATAGGTCAAAACCACATAACCTGCATTTTTAAGAGTCGGTTAAGTCAGTACGGTGCGGGTCAGCAGATTGCATTATGATTGTGGAGTACTCATACTATCTACTTCTAAGTAGAATCAATTTGAGTGCATTCAGTGGCACTACTATGAACCTACTTAATCACATTTAAATAGATTTCAGAATTGAATGGACTTTTGTACACAAAAAGTGTTTAAAAATTAAATGCTTGTAAACTTAGGCTAGAGTTAGAGGCGTATCTGTTATATTTGACGGAGAGAATTGCACGTAGCGACTAGTCAGGTATTGAGGTAGACCGCGGGTAGAAAATACTGGTTGCAAAACTTAATATTTTGCAAAATCTTTTGTTACATGCGTTTTGTATTGATTACACAAAACACACCTTAATCGTGATAAATTTATATAGATTAGATCTATATAAATGCGTCACGGAATACATGATAAAAGTGGTAGCGCCAACGATAAAGATATACCTATTATTATGAGAATAACGTCACCTAACAAAATTATTGAAAAAAAATATGAGAATTTTATTGTTTCTTACCTAAGACAAAACGTCAAAAATCGCTGCGTTTATTTCAAACAAGACGAAACACTTATTAGATTGTTCAATAAATACTAAAAGATTAAAATTGTTCAGCTGTATCAACAGAATCTATTTGTTCTCGTTCTCTCTTGATAATATTTATCTCTGTATTGAAATACATCTTTAGTTCTATTTACAAACACTGTTTATCGAAGATTATCGGTTAACTATTCGGTTTATTTATTGTTGTAAAAAACAGCATTACTTTGTTAGTACTAAAGCAACTTATTCATTCAGTAAACAGTCTAGAGTTCAATTATATTCCAAGTTCATAAAGAAAAGATAACAATTGGTAGGTTCATGGTTTTATTGAAAAACTGATAAATACAATAAAGTTTTTATGCTTATGTTCAAATGTGGTTGCTGATGAAGTCCATGAAAGAAGTGATACGTGCATAAACACTTGGAATACCCGCTTGGCAGCCCAGAGCGGACCCGAAATTTGCAACACCAATCTGTAAATAAATAAAATTGTTAAACCATAAAAATAATTATTAAACAACATCACTACTTAATATAAACGAGAGGTCATATTATTATTTAGTGGTGTTTGTGAAAGAGATCTTACTTATAAAAATACAAATCCAAATTAATATTATGTGTATGGTGGCCTGGGTTTTTAATTTTTACTAATATGTAGTCACCAATAAATGAGATGGATACACCCATAATTAAAGTGCCGACTCAAGTCCATTTTTCAAGTCGACTGTAGTAGTCATGACTACCAAGGTGACATCTCCCATCAAATCAATACTAGAATTTCGAATAAGGTACTTCCTCCGTGTAATATGTTTATTCTATTCTATTTTTGTTTAATGGCAATTAGAGCCGGTGTCGACTATTCTGCCAATTTCCAGTGAATGTGAGTGTAATATGTCACTATAATCAATGTTAAAGATGTCTACAATGTCACTCTGTATTAAAAAGTGAACGATTATGTCGAATTATAAACAAACTGTAGATGTCAGTATGTATAATGGGCCGGAATGTAGGCGTGTCAAGTCCAACTTAAGTTCAGTCCACGATTAACGATAGGTACCAATGTAAGACCACTTTTCATCCTACATAGCAATTTTATACTTGCAATACTCGAGTAAATTAAGTAACGGAAGCAGAATCAATATTTTTAAAATGTTCTTACCTGAAGTAATCTGTTGCCCCTCTGAACGATGAGAGGACCGCCGGAGTCTCCTCTACAAAAGCCTACGCCCCCTAGTCCACTGGTGCAGATATTGGAAGGTTGAATTATTATGGGGAACGTTAGGCCACAATAACTGTTAGTAATCACGGTTACGCTGACGTGGCTCAGGAACTGATTCTCGGTAATACTGCCACCTGAAAATATAACAAGGTTTTACTGTTTGGTTTATATAAAACTGAATTGATTAACTTAATATTTACCCACTTTGCTAAAACATAAGGGGATTAAAACTTAAGGACACATGTCATATAGGCACTGCACTGGATCACATCACCTCATATCATTTTTGTTAACCCCAATCACAGTGCTATAAGTTTGCTTGCAGTATGAAGTTTTTAAGAGGATTCCTAAAGGGTATGATCATATGCAGTGTTTACTCAGCAAGCAACAGCAAGTTGGTGGCTAGAATAATATCTCAGAGAGACTAAGACGATAATTTAGAGTATATTGAATAAAAACTCACTGTCACTGGTAGCACCAAAACCGATAGCAATAGCCCTCTCATTGGCGAAGGATTCAAATAGTTCTGATCCAGTAGGCAGTGAGACCGGAACAATACTGGCTGAAAAAGAATAAAAATATAATTAATATTGTAAATCGCACATTATCATCGTCATCTTTCTGACTTATTTGGGAATCGGAGATTTTTGGGAAATTTCAAAATTGTTCCTACCTTACGATATCGTTTACTATGATATTGTGTATTTGTTAAACTTACGTATTACCAATAAGTTGTAACTTTTAAAGCTACTGATTTTCTGGTTCGGCACAGGATTCAGATTTTTAGTCCCAGAATATAATTGTAGTTTCAAAAAAATATACCACTGAATTTTAGTTTAATTATAATTATTTTCAAACACTGACCTGACACTTGTACTGGGGCAGGTAAATACGCTACAAGAACATCATTACGCACGAGGGTTGGTGTCCAGCTCGGGTGCACGGCTACTGCACTAGTCCCAATCCTAGTACCACCACTAAAAAGGCGAACGGAGCCAAGAACGACGGTGAAACGCCACGCCTGGAGACTACCGTCGAACCAGCAGTGGGCAGCGCTTAGAACACGACTGGTCGAAATGAGGGATCCTCCACAAACACTAGTGAAGACTACATCACCACTGATAATTTCGGCAATAATTCCAGCCTGCAATCAAAAAGGGGGACTTGCTACATAATTCGATCAGAATTGATTCTAGCCAGTAAATGTATTACTTTTGATAAAACAGAGCGCACTGTGATTGTGCAGTGTTACCTATTTATTTATGATTAAAATCTTTGCATTAATAGTAAAAAAAACTTACATAGGTAAACAGTTATAGGGATAGATTTTCTTAAGTTAGGCTTGTCCGCATCTTTTTTGGTATGAATGTCCTTAGACCCTCTAGAATAAATAAACTGGCTGCCAACATACTTTTACGATTCTATGCAACCACTCTACCGCTCTCTCTCTAGGTATAACTCATACAACCAGTCATCATCATTGCATTACTCTGTTAATATTACTAGGGAACACACCAAACACAATATGGAGGTAGTTAGACAGTTCACAGTTATGGCATAAGACAAACCTGGAAGGGGTATTGCCCAAGAGCGGCCGGCACTCCTCCAGAAATTCTCGAACCCACTTCCTCCGCCTTCCGAATTCTCTCCGCTTCCGGAATTCCTATGTTCTTCATGTACCCATAGGCAGGATTGAGTGCAGAAATTTCCTGCACATCTTCAGCGAATACAAATGATCCAAACAAAAGAAAAACTACTAGGAACTGCATTGTGCGGCGAATGAATGCTTCGTCACTAATTTGTCACAAATATATTATTTATTTTATATGGAACACAAATAAGCGATACGCTATTTTCCTTCACTTAAGCATATTTCTAATCGCTCTGATTCGATTTCGTTATCATAATTATTCTCCTTGATTAATGTTCGATTGGTTATCACGACACGAACAATTGCGTGGTTTTATTTACGCCAGTACATGACACCGTTGTTATGCCACGTTATTTTGCGGTTTTAAAAGGAAAGTACATAAATGAGTTCATAAATTAGATTTAGAAGAATATATCGCCGTCCCCGGAGAATAAAATGATAACTGCCATTACCATAGTCTTATTGATATGCCATATTTGAAACCTACGGAGACTAATGCATCTACTCAATTTTTTTTGGGATTTTTCTCCTCTAATCCACAAAGTTATAAGACAATACAATAATATTCACTACTTTTTCCCAGAACAGACGCGTACTAGAAAAAAAAGATAGTATTATTTTGATATTTTTTTGTTACTGGACTTGTCAATTAAATTGCTTGACGGAACAATGGATTTTCTTTTTAAGAACTAGAAAAAATAGCAATATCCATTATTTTCAGTAATATAAGTGGTCCTTCTACCGATCGAACTAGTGTCTAGTAAGACTAGTCCACAGGAATTTCATTTTTCAGGTTTTTCAGCTATAATGATAGTGAAACAGTTTCTTTACAAATATGTGACAATAACTTTTGCAATAATATTCTCGGAAAAACAAGAAATATTGATGAACGCCATTATCATTTTATAAATACCCCAGAATAAAAGTTCATGGTTGTATTACCGAATAATGCGTGTCCAATATTAACGAGAATAAAATTGTAATGGATTATGTTTTCCGTATATTTGGCCTACATTATTCGTTGAATATTATTGTAATGCACTATAGCAATACTTACATCCTTTTAAAAGTAACGAGAGTAAAATGATAAGTGTATATTAGTCAATTAAGACAGCAGTCAAATGCTACTAACTTTTTAAATATCTTCAGTTTGTATAACCTTATTAAAACTATTTTCAAACATTTTAAAAGGTTATAAAATTTGCTACCACTGAGCCTTTTTTTGATCTCTCTACGTCTATTGCTTGGCAAGTTACAGTCAAAAATCAGTTTTATTTTTCCTGAAAAGTTGTGTTTTTGCAGTTATCATTTTATTCCCCGGGGACGGCGATATGTGTAAGCGTAGCGCCATATTTTTCAAACATAAATAACAATGTGTTTTTAGTAAAGCTTAAACTATTTATTGGTTCATTGAAAAAGTCTAGAGTTTGATTATATTCAAGTTCCGAGTACATAAAGAAAAGATAGGGTATAGTTATTGTTTTATTAAAAACTGATAAATACAATGAAGTTTGTTGGTTTGCTTATGTTCGCATGTGGTATTCGATGAAGCCCAGGAAAGAAGTGACACGAGCGTAAACACTTGGAAAACCCGCTTGGCAGCCCAGAGCAGAGCCAAAAGATGCTACACCGATCTGTAAATAAAAAATATTATTAAACGCCATTTACCACTTCATATAAAGGTGAAAGGTGCGTTTCAATTTAGTAGTATTTATAAACACACTTATACAAGGTGGTGTCTTATCTCTGTTTGTCGTCAGACAAATTAATTCTAATCAATGTTATCAATTTTAAACTTTGCATCCTAAATCGCAAGTTTATAGTTGCAATATAATTTACTCTTGTAAATTAAATTATACTGAAGTTAAGAAGGTACTAATATTCGGATATGTCCGTACCTGTAGTAATCTGTTGTCCCTCAGGATGACGAGAGGACCACCAGAGTCTCCTGTGCAGAAGCCTGCGCCTCCAAGTCCACCGGTACAGATATTGGTAGGTTGAATAATAGAGAACGCCAAGGCACAATCGCTGTTAGTAATGACGGTTACATTATTGTGGTTCAGGAACTGACTCGGAGAAATACTGACACCTGAAAATGTTACAAAGAAAGCATCATAGTTTTTTTTTTCAATTTTTATGTTATATTTTTTTCGGTTTTTAATAAAACTGGATTGATTGAATTATAAAATATGTAATAGACAAGGTGTATCTTTGATATCTCATAACTCTAGGGTATAATCAGAGGGATTAAAACCAACTGACAAATATGAATTACTTTTTGTTTCATTGTTCATAATTTGTGAGATATTTCTTGCCACGAGGTTAGCCACTAACCACACGATAAAGAAAGATTCTATACAAAATAATTTCACCAAGTTTAAATTTTAAATGAAACTATGCACTTTTGGACCACATATTTAAGTAAGAGTTATGGATATCAACACTTTAGGGAAAAAAATACGTTGTTTACCCACTTGGCAACAACATAAGGGGATTTAAACTTAAGTACAGTTCCATCCAGTCATCAATTTTTTGCTAAGCCGCAAGGTACGAGTTGAGGCCATACTGATCATGTGCAATGCTTATAACTAAAGACACAGAGGAGAAAATCGGCAAGTTGGTAGTTATAATAACATCTCCGACAGAATAGGACAATAGTTTACAGAATATTGAATAGTAACTCACCGGAACTGGTAGTACCGAATCCGACAGCAATAGCTGTTTCATTTTCGAATGACTCAAATTGTTCCAACCAAGGCAGTGCGACCGGAATAATAGTAGCTGTAAAATAATTTGAAATTGATATTTAGAAAATTGTCATTTGCAAATAGTCTTATCCATAAATGTAAAAACTTTCTTCTATTCAACGAAATGCTTTTTTGTATTTGTTACGATTTGATTTAAAGGATTGATATTCCGGATCAACAAAAGATTCCGAATTTTATTCTTAACCTTTTTTTTTTTGCAAAACTTCCTGCTCTTGACCTCGAGTTTCTAAAAAATATACAGCAAGAGTGTATTTCACTATTATAATATTTTAAAACACTGACCTGACAATACTGGGGCAGGTAAATACGCTACAAGAACATCATTACGGACGAAGGCTGGACTCCAGTCTGGGTGCACGACAACTTCACTAGTCACAATCCTGACACCACCACTAAAGAGACGAACGGAGCCAAGAATGATCGTAAAACGCCACGCATGGTTATGCCCGTCGAACCAGCAGTGGGCAGCGCTGAGAATACGAGTGGGCAAGATGAGGGATCCTGAACAAACGCTGCTAAGGACTGTATCACCACGGATAATTTCAGCAATAATGCCAGCCTGCAACCAAAAATTGGTTTTATTATACAAGTCAGTTCGTATTGACACTTGCTTGTAAATATCTACTTTTGGTAAACTTAGTGCACTGCGACTGCGCATTTATTTTTATTAAAATAAATGCGCAGTCATAATAAAAACTACACATTGTATAAAGAGAGTTTTTTTCAAGTTAGGTGGATTTTCCGCTTCGCTTTTTGGTACAAAATAAAGTAATGTACGGAAATCCGCTAGCAGAATAAATAGGCTGCTAGCAATAGTATATTATGCAACTAGTGAATAAAGGACGGATTTAAAGCGAGGGCCGTAGATGAGTCACGAGCAAGTGAAGGATTCTAATGATTGAATCACGAACGCAGCGAGTGATTCAACTGTTAGAATCCTGAACGACGGGAGTGATTCATGGCCCTCGATATAAATTCTTACTTTATTCAGGAGTTGCATACTATACTTTATATCATGACTACGAGAAAAATTTAATCAAGAAATAAGAATTGTTACATTAATTGAAATGGACATTAAATTTAGAGCAATGACTGAAATTAAGCGTAATTTTCTTATTATTATCATTAGGGTGGTCAACTTGTGAAACAATATTTATTTTTCTATAAAGGCAGCAAAGAACACAAAACAGTTTTTAATCTAATGCCAAACTCCTTGTCGCAAATATCGACCAATCAAATCTCGAGAATTTATTTGCACCAAAGAGTTTTGAATTTCGAATCTTAGCGCAAGGAGTTTGTGTAAGCATTGAAATAGAGACCGGATATATTTTTGTGTTCCAAATTCAAACACCAAAATAGTGAATAAAAAAAAAAACAGTGAATAAAAGGCCTTTTTATTCACTGTTTTGCGTGAATAAAATAAGCTTTTTAGAGTAGGTATGGTATAAACATATTATTATGTACTTACACATTACGATTCTATACAACGACTTTATCTGTCTTTCTCTCTAAATATAACTCTTACTCTGCCAATATCACAAGGGAATACTGAAGCGATTGAATAAACACAATACGACAATACGATACTTAGATAGTTCACAGTTAAGACGTAAGACGAACCTGGAAGGGGAATTGCCCATGGGTGGCCGGCACTCCTCCAGAAATTCTCGAAGCCACTTCCTCAGCTTGCCGAATTCTCTGCGCTTCCGGAATTCCTATGTTCTTCATGTACCCATAGGCCGGATTGTGGCCGGAAATTTCTTGCGCATCTTCAGCGAATGCAAATGTTCCAAACAGAAGACAAGCTATTAGGATCTGCATCGTGCGGTGAACTTATGCTTTGTTACTAAATAATAACAAATGCATGTTTTATTTTATATGGATCACAACTGAGTGATTACGCTATATTCCTTAACGTAGGTATTTGTAATCGCGATGATTAGATTTAGTTATCATAATTATTGTCTTTGATTTATGTCCGATTGGATTATTGGATGATTTTGTTTACGCCGTTGTTTTACTATGTTACTAAGCTGTACACGATTGTAAAGGGGAAATACCTGCATGACATAAATAGATTCTAGTATTCTTCAAACATAAAACGCAATTAATTTTAGTAAAGGAAATGCAATAGGTAAGTACAAAAGTTTTATCCAATAATTTGTGAAACATTGCAAGGGATGCTTACGAAAGCTATGTTCAAAGTTGATGGGCTGGCTCTCCCGCAATGCGCTTCTACAAACAATTTCAGTCTCTGCCTTGCACAGGGGACTGTCACTCAAGCGCTGGCGCGGAACAACCCAATGATATTAGCCACCCATTTAGACCAGACCCCGACGACGTTTACCTATGACCCTTTTATACCCTCCGACTAAGACTTACTGGGACACATGGGGGCTCAGGCTACAGTGGGCCGTCCTTTTAGTCTAAAGTCAAACTCTTTAGTTATGCTGGCATTGTATTCAGATTCAATTCGCATACACTCGTGTCAGTTTGGTTATCTTCCATTTTTGGTAAAGGTTGTGGTTTATTTGTATGACAATAGAACAGAATAATTGATTGCATTGTGATCCCTTCATTGCGGTTGAATACTGTGACAAGTGCCTTTACAAATGCAAGGATTTGGTAAAAGAAATGGGGAGAATTCGTTGAGATAAATAATTCAACTATTTAAACGTTTATTTCCCGCAAGTATTTCGTTGCAGGTGCATAGCAAATAGTCGACATGAACTCCTGGAATACGTTTCGGGTCTGTGTCGAATTGAGATTCGATTAGTCGCAGCGAACTTGAAACGGAGTGAGTAGCGGCGGGCTCAAACATTAATCGAATTTCGGTCTTCGGCAGGCGGACGATCAAGTGTGCGTTAGTTCACATTACGAGGCCTCTCGACTCTCACTCGATACTTGCTCTCGAGTGTTCGATATACGATATCGACTCGAGATGTCTGCTACGAGTGATTGCAGGATGTCAAGAGGTCAGAGGATCACTGCAGTACAATTTACTAAGGTCCACACCAGCACTTAATTTCGGTGCATATTGTGAGCGAGTCAGTTAACATGCGATGTATTATTACTAAATGTGAATCATTTAGATAATTATGTTCACGTATGGCAGCTGTAAACGAACCCTTCACGAGGCCGTCTATCAAGCATCATGTACATCAAACTAAGTACTCCTACCCAAAAAATATTGCTAGGATACGACTGTTTTTTGGGATCAAAAAACACATACAACTGTACTAACATGAACCTATATTATGTATAATAACAGAGTTCGAAAGTAATTTTAATGTAGAATGACGATTACTACTTTCAGATAAGCTAAGTCATGAATAGCATAAAAACTTTGACAACTGAAAAAGAAAGACTTTCTGATAAAACCTATTTCAAAATAAAATGGATTATAAAATACTATTTTTTTACAACATACAGTTTCAACCAATGTAATATGCTTCTAAGTGTACCTATATTAGTGTATGTGAACGTAGTCGCGACTAAACCTACCTGTAAACGTATTGCAGATACTACAATTTATTAATGTCAAAAAAGGATGTAATTAATAATTCCCATAATGATTTCTAAAGGTATTTTGCGTGTGTCATCAAAAATGCAGCAACAGATGCAAAAACGATTTGCCACGTCACAAGGCACCACAATTAAAAATAAATCTAAATTAAATTTGGAAGCGAGTGTATCCATGTGTGCGTGCTAGTGTTGTTATTCTATAGATTATCGCAGGCGCGTAAATCCGAGCTTAACAACAGTTTGCACATAACTAGCCAATCGATCTTGTTTGATTGACAGGCGGGACGGTCAACAACTACACTGTGAAAACTATTTTCGGTATCGATAATCATCGCCATTTATCGATATAATTAAGTGTACAAAATTTTCGAGGCTGACAGCACTTTATTTGATGACAATGGATTGTTAAAAGCCTCGAAATTGGGTCCTCTGATTTTAGGCTTGTTAATTAGTAGTGATTGGTTGGGTTTGTAAAGGACTTTCTCGATTAATATTTTAGGGTCAATAACTCAGTCAAATATTATCGATGGCGTTTTCATCGAATTTATTGTTGTTTGAACGTAGATAAGTATTTATTAAAATTGATTTGATAGATTGTAGTGAGATCTCGTTTATATTGATTAATTTGCGTTTATTTTGTGTATTATTTTTAAATGTTTCTTTATTTATTATTATAAGCAATTATTTAACTTGTGAGTTAGTTTGTTGTTGGATTGTTAGTTTGTGACTATATAGGTATTGGTGAAATCTCGCAACAGAATTTCAAACCTGTTCCCCTGACCGATTGAACTGAATTTTTTCACACAGCTATAGGTCTTGTAACAATACATTCTTATCCTACAACCGAGATCGTCTCCTCAAGACGGAATCCTCAACGGTAAATAGTACGGACTATTTGGAGCTGCGTTCATACTTGATCGATAAACATGATTTTTATAATTAACTCTACTACTAAAAGTTCTTAAATAAATATTCAACAGGTACCATACTTTTTACATAACAAAAACCTCAGGAAACTCTACCCAGTTTTAAAATTACCTAAGCTCAACTTACAACGGTCGTGACAAAAACTCATAAAGCGCATTACCATCGCCACTTTACCGTCTCATCGCATTACTTCCCAACCATAAATGTGACAAAAGCGTGTATTGGCAAATAAATATAATTAAAAGCGAAGTGTGTTCGGAACGTGACAGCGGCGGGACGTTAATGCGACCGGACTAAATAACGTTAGAGCACCCTTGTTACTGCAATTACGCCCGGCCCGGTTAAAACGTCGGACCGTTTTAAAGTTTTCATCCGGATTTGACGGCAGACTATAACCATCAATCAGGGTTTCCCGCTGATGCTTTTTAAATTTCTGTGGGTTTGTAAATGTTAAAGGTTTTATTAGTGCATGAATGAAATATTTGTGTGCGCGCGTGTTGTAAAGACAGATACAATAATTTCACAAAATAATGGGCATAAATTGACCCATGAAGCAGAAAGGCACTGATTTTACACCCATAATAAAAAAAAATATGTAGAACGCTAAACCGATTTTATGAAATGTTTCATACAGGAAGCCGTAGGATACTCACTTCAATTTTCTAAAAATGCTAAAAACGTATAATAATAGATATGCAGTAACATTGAATTCCATAGTAGAAGTTTCTCTTGTTTGAGTCGTTTCTGTTCAGGACGAGGTCTGACTCTAAAATCTGATTAGGTACTGGTTAACCCACCATATTATAACAATGGGAAAGGCATAAATAAAGTGATGCTCTATTAGCGAAACAGATTAAGGAAAAAAATTATAAAAAAGAATATGGGATTGACATCAGCTACTGAAAAACCGCCTGCACCCTCCAATCCCTCTTACACCAGTCATCCTCTTTATTGTAGAAAAACGATACTTTTGAAAACGATTCTCATTTGCGAATATGTATGCAATTTTTGTGACAAATATCCGTCACTTTTAACAGTGAAGTTAAAGTGGTCGTATTGTAATCTGCACACTGTGTTTTGGATTGAAACACGAATAAAATTCAATTCAATCGAACATGGTAGGTTTATAAATAAATTGAGTAGCATCTAGAAATATTTCCCGCGTACCTAGACATGTAGGAAATGAACGTGTCTCAGTCATAAGCCGACAGGAAACGTCGCGCCGCGTGTTAGCGTTTGCCTGTAAAACATCACTACTTTTTCGGAATTTCATTTTATATTTTCGGGATATCATGTTAGCCTACATTTTCAGTGAAGTGTTCTTCTGTATTATGACTTTTTTAAGGTAAATTCGGCAACTACATATAAGGCAGAGAGAGGTAAATAAATCAAAGGTAAATTAAATACTACTAATTAGTTAAGCAGCCGTGAGCAGCGGTGGCCCAGTGGTGGCGGCGAACCTAGGCAGGCGGCATTACTTTGTGTAATTTATTTCATCTCCACTGCTCTCAAAAACGGTGAAGGGAAACATCGTGAGGAAACCGGCATTACTTAGAACCAAAAATTCAAAGGCTTGTGACATCTACCAATCCGCACTGGGCCATGACATGTGGTAGATTATAGCCCACTCCTTTTCAAAGAGAAGAGGCCTGTGTCCCAGCAGTGAGATAATTAATAGGCTGATGATGATGATGATGAATTGGTTAAGATCAACAATTAAACATAATAAGACCTACTTAATAGAAATGCCATTAATCGGACCTAGATACAGAATGTGGGCTGCAACATTCGTTCCAAAATGTTGATGATACTCATCTAACAAGGTTCAATTCTTTCACCGCAAATGATCAGCAGTGATTCTGTGAAGCTGATGTTTTCACGAAGAAGTACCAATAATAATGGAGCTATGCCGTAGCCTTGTGTATTAAAAGCCTTAAAAATAATTAAGAAACACAGGACCGATAACAATATATTTAAAAGTAAAAATGATCGTACTAATTGACTCATTTATTCGCCGTCAATTTTAAGTATTTATCCACTGATGCGACATCAATTCCGCATTATGTCCCACGTACAATGACAGTGAAATACGTAACGTTCCGAAATATATATTTAAATAAAAGCTCACGTGAAAGCCCAGTATTAAAGGTGTTTACTTAAACATTATTAATGGTTCAGATTTAATATTATAAAGTGGAAAGTTGAATTTATTTCTGGCTTTTATTGTGTCTTGAAAATATGCCAGTGATTTTAAATGTTTGTGTAATTGTAAAATATGTGTAATTATTTTGAGCAAGCATAAAGATGCTCTTAAATGAGTTTGGGAACAAATTGTTTAATACTAATCTGACTGGAGTTTTCTCAGGACCAATGTCCTAGGATTCATTTCATGAATCGCATTGTTAAGAAGAGCACTGGTGAAATCATACGAGATGTAAATATCCCCTGCTAACGAAGCTGTAATCGATTCATTCTGTGTCATTTTGAACATCAAAGTACCTAACTCTACACAAAAAACGATTGCTGGGAAGTTCTCTAGGTTCCTCTACTACTACGATAAGGATTAATACGAATAATTGAAGTTTGCAACTTTTAATGTTGTTCCCAAATATATTTTAACCACGACCTAATATAAAAGTAAACCACAACCCAATAACACCACAAACCGAATCCAAAATCTATGAATATATTCACGCAAATACGTCACATGCAAATTATCGTTTTAACTAGTTGTATTCAGGCCTTCAGTGTGCCATCGGTAGTAAGTGCTACTACCACCAACTTACTACCGAAGTACCGACTTCCTGGGATGGCACGGCAACTGAATTAAACAGTTTCCCCTGAAAACTGGGTTGTCGTAAACAATTTGCTCGACTTAGATGGACAGAGGGCCGCACTGGCGCGAATATTGCACCGGTTCACGAACGTTAGTTGGTATACAGTTCTCGTCTTCTCTAAGTTTTAATCAATTTAAGTTTTAGATGTGATTGGGGTGAAATACGTAGGGCGTGAAAGATACAATAATTGTTACTGAGTATGTTTAGAACAAGCATTATCTTTATAACTATTTATGTCCATCTGAATTTTCTTATGGGCAAAGGTATTCGCTTTTTAAAAAAATGTATTAGAACATACTGGAGTAACTGTTAGTATAAATTGATAATGTATTGTAAGGAAACCTTCATGCTGTGAACAAAACCTCCATAATGTGAAGACTGTAGAAGAAGACTTTAGACAGCCGAACTGTCAAAATCAACTGCCAGATTAAACAGAATAACTCTTGTTAGCGACAGCTCTGCGGACGGGCACATAATTTGCGTATAAAAAGCATATTCTTTTGTGTAAGAAAACCAAAACTCAATAATCAATGTTGTTTTATTTGCTTTTAGTATTATTATCAGAACAGGCCAACAAAAAATTATAAGCGCCAGTTAAAATAACAGCTTTCTGCACTAATGACTGAATGGAAGTCTCCAATGACCAAATTAACATATTTGTTGTAGTTGTTTCGCATCTGGGTATTTGTGTATGTGAGTTTAAAGGTTTGTGAACACACCCACAATACAGAAAAAAATCCTAGTGTGGGGCAACGTTTTCTTTTAAAAATATATTTTAATATATATTTATTTGAGGAAAAACATGTAGCTACAATTTGTCCGAAAAATTCATGCTATTGTACAGGAATAATTTAACTAATTAAATGAAGTAGGTACTCAAAAATTACAAGAAAAAGTAACCTTTTGTTTAAAATTTGCCGCATCCTGTGACAGTCAGCAAAGTTGTTGATCTTAGTGAATTACAGATACTGCGTACAGATAATCCTATTCTGTTTAGCTTCTTGTTTGCTGGGAACTAAGAACCAAGCAAATTGTAGATTCTAACTATCTCAAGCAAACAAACAGAGTGAACTTACATATTAGGTATGGTAATACATAATTCATACTAGACAAACCTAGACGTACTAAGTTGAATCTGATGTTGTTATAATAAATAATAGGATTATCACTACAACGAATAGTTTTACTCACTAGCAAGGTAATTCCGAACAGTTACTTTGGACAGACAATCATCATCATCATTCCCTTGCCCTTAAGGTGAATGCGACTAGGTAGCCCGCGAAATTCAAATTTTCTTACGTTTTTTGCAATTTCCCGGTCAGTGTCAAGATAATGGGATTTGCGGCAATAACAAATGTGTATTTACTGAGTACAACGTCAACGACAACCGTCTCAGTTCATAAAGGTCTCAAGAATGCCATTTTCATCAAGTAGTCACTCAAAAGACGATAAGAAAATTCGATTTTTGGGGGGTACCTTGTCCCATCAACCTTAATACAATTCATTTGGGGTCGGTGTAGTATGTTTCCATCTTCCATACTTCTCTCTACGATTCATCATCTCATCAGTTACTTTGAACATAAATTTAAAAAATACATTTCTTAGCAGACACTTTTCCAAAGATTCTACTTCGTTTTATTTTATCCGGTAGGTAACGGCTAATAAGGAATCAGAGAATTTCAAATCCTATAAAGTAGACACCATGTTGACACAGACAAAGTCAATCAAGCGCACTAACACTATTAGCCACGTCTCTTTTCATTCGTATTATCCACTCCAACTGTCAAATCCTCCTAGTCCAACTTTCAAAGGATGCACCATAATAAGGGGTTATTCTTTCCGCAGAGCAAAAGTCCCTGGAGGGTTGAGCTCTTATGTCTTGCCCATAATAGTTCGAACCCATTGTCCGAACCATTAGCGAAGTTAAACCCGAGGTTTGCCGACCTGCCACATAAATCACTTTTGGGAATATGTCTACACATGATGCCTATATTTGTGGATACCTTAAATAAGACGATATCGGTAATCGGTAAGTTAATGTTAATTTATATTCAGATTAAAAGAGAGCACGACATCTTGAAATGTCAATTGCCAATGAAATCTTTTCTTCATCTTTTCTTCTTTATCGTGTGGTTATTTTTTTATTTTTATTTTTTTATTGGGACAAGCCCGCCACACTATTCCCAAACCACTGTAACTCCTGTTAGCCAGAATCAACAGTGGCGACCACAAGAAAAGCGCCGAGACAATGAAGCTCGACGAAGTCCCAGGGAAACGATTTAACTGTCTTGGATCCCGCAACGAAATTAATCAGAAAAGAATAGCGGAGGAGTAGGAAAAACATAATTTCCACTTCCCTCCATATCAGCAGGAGACAGAACAGAACAAGGCCAATAGGCATACAGGGACGTATACAACTGGGATAGGCCCAGTTGCCTAGCACCACGGATTGTCATTAATATTACTGGGTCCTAAGTTGTGAGCTGTTATATTTGATTCCAATAATAGGTATGACAAAAATGCTTGAACGCACGGAAATTTGTTCTAGTTTCTACAAGGTCCGTATAGTAAATAACTCCGGATGTAACCCGTACACTATTTAACATAATATTACGTTAATTCTGCCAAAGACTACACTCCCATAAAATGTGATGTGCAGATTGTTCAAATTCGCAGTCAGATGTAGAACATTGACAAAAAGGTGAGTCAACAAGCTTGAAGGAAAATAATTTACTCTTAAAGTTACCATGACCTGTGAGAAATTCGTGGAGAATCGTGTGGTTATTGCCTAACTTGGTGTCAGAAGTTTTATGCCACCCATGTGTCTCTGAGTTGGTTTTTCCATGCCAGCGAGAAATATCTCTCAGACATCCTGGTTTCCTCACAATGTTTTTTCTTTACCAAAGCAAGTGATAATTTTACAATACGCACATTAATCCAAAAATTATAGTTGCATGTCTTAGTGCCTCACTATTAAGATCAGATCAGTTGACTTTTTAGAAAAACCGCAACACACTACTTATCTTCTACAAAGTTAATAAAAAATAATAATAGCAAGTTAGCAATGTTTGCCAGTCGGAGGTGCGCGCGAATGTGCTTGTACCTAGTCTTTACACATAGTAGTGGCAACATTGGGTTTTTAGTCGGTTAAAGTCAGACATAACCCTAAAAAAAATCCTTTTGATATGATATCCTATCTCAACGATTCTCCAAAGTAACCCTCTACTGCTCTGACAAAACTATTTATCATCATTCATTAGTTCACTCCTGATGGATTAAGCACGCGTGTCGTCTCTTGTGGCCAGATTAGCGAAAGGGTTTAAGTTCAAGGGTTGGTACAAGTTTGATGTGTTCACTGTTATCTCTGTTGTTAAAAGTTGTACGATGTAACGGATAATGGATTATTTTGTTGTTTGGGATAAGGATGAAGAGTTTCCGGACTTTTAGTGCAGTTGAAAAAGTTTCTTTAATAACTTTTGGTAGAAGAGACTATGGCCGTAGCTGACAATATGTGTGCTAATAACTAGAGGCAAGGTTTTCCTTTTAAAATTGATAGATTTACATCTGATTTCTGATAAAAATCTCTCTCTCTAAATAAGTTGAATGTATTTATCTACTTACAGTCAATCGCATCTCTCGACTTGCCTTTCATTTTGACGATTCGATGATGTTCGGTTCAGAAACTGGGTGTCGGTAAACCGAACTTTATAATAGTAATAAACATTACAAAACACAGAGGAACCTGCGCCAAAGTTAACATTCAAAATACATCGTTCGTTCCAACCAATTCAGATTCCACACCATTGCTCTATACCATCGATTCGGCTCCACTAACAACGGGAAACGCATCAGCGAAAAATTCAAAGCAATAAATCGTTAAAGGAACAATCGATACACGCAAACCTCATTCGAATTGCGTTGTTATTCGATGTCCGCAAACAGGGCGCGGGCTCGCATGACTGAATGTACCCGAAACACCACTTAGTCTCGTATAATTTTCAATGAGTAATGGTTGCAGCGGTCGCAAGGAGGCCGACCTAGGTCAACGCATTACTGGCCGGAGGAGCTGCTTCCGTCACGAACAGCGAAGCCATGGAGCCGACTTTGCACTGTTATGATTCCGGATGTCGTCTGATAAGACTGGATGGCTTTTGTCGTACTGTTTTTCGTAGGCTATGCGCAAAAAGTTTAACTGTTTTATTTATAGTGTCAAAACACGTGTTTGTGGGTCAGTAGGTGGTCGTAAATTTTAGAGGTGTAGTAACGTGGAAATTGTTGTAATATATTGGATTGTCGTCACCATAGATAGTTATAGCACTAGCTTTATTGTAAGCAGCAGGGCTGTGCACTTACAAGAAAAAAATATTGTAGCACCGTATCTTTGCAACCGAATTAACACAAAATAGTAACAGTCGAGGTTATTCTAGCGTTAAAATTAAATCTATACTAATATTATAAAGCTGAAGAGTTTCTTTGTTTGTTTGTTTGTTTGTTTGTTTGTTTGTTTGAACGCGGTAAACTCTGGGACTACTGGTTGGAATAGAAAAACTCTTTTTGTGTCGGATAGTCCATTTATCGAGGAAGGCTTTAGGCTATATAACATTACGCTACGACCAATAGGAGCGGAGCATAAATGAAAAATGTTGCAAAAACGGGAAAAGATATTCCTTTTTGAGAGCTTCCGTTGCGTGCGCTGCGAAAACGGTTTAAGTTACGCAAATACCATGTATGAAAGAATTGTTTCTCTTTAAAAGTTCTAAAAAAAAGTCCGCGACAGCATATGTCTATCTTTTAAGATTGACTCACTGTAACCATTTTTTACTATTAAAATGTTAGGTTAAAAAGAATGATATTTTGCGAAGCTTATTTAACCCATATGGTATTAATCTATATCTAAAAAAATGTGTTTGTTAGCACAGAAATTTAATATAGAATATTTGTGCCCTTTACTCTATACAGTTTAAACAAATATCTTAGAAGATATCGCAATGTAAAAATATCCGCGCGACAAAATAATTAAGCGCGCGGCAGTCATTCGGTCCGGTGCGGTAGGTTAGTGGGGATTCTGGCCTCCGGGGACTCCGGAGAAATTCATATTCAAAATATTTACTGCACCATAATGTTTACAAGGTGTTACTGTATATTTAACAGTAAGAGATACCAATAGTAATTCACACTTTAATATAATCTAAACTAATATTATAAAGAGGAAAGATACGATTTTTTGTTTGTTACGATTTAACTCAATTTATGTTGACATTTTGTTATAAGCTATATTATGTGACGCAGACGAAGTTGCATGGGTCAGCTAGTTAAAATATAAAATGGCCGCTGAACGGAGATTTTGAACAATTTAAATCTAAGTTGATACTTAATTGCCGATAGCCCAATTAACAGTAGCGAATAACACAAAACGATCCAGGCTTTAGTAAACTGATATTATGCGATAATTAATAACTTCCAGTATTATTGCTGTATACGTCATAATGGGGTACATAATAAAATGTTTTATTTCTTAATATGTAAGAATCATGTAGGTATCTGAAATTAATATTTGGTGAAAGTAATTAAGTTTTGCTTTAGTAATCCATCGATGTTTGCATCAATTAAAATAAAAAACTATAAAGAAATTTAATAATATTAAACACATAGCTTCAGCCCTGTAATTCTCGATATGCTCGGTAATAGCACTTGCACTTCTAACCCACAAGACAATGAGTTGTTTTATAAACGTTTAGTAAACTGAATCGTTACTAACCTTGTCTGATTTCTAGTAAGTTAGTTCAATTGTGTACAGTCTCAAGCTTTAAACAAAATGTTGTCATCAACTCATCAATTTTTCTCCTAAATAATTAATAACTCGCAAACTCCACGATACTCTGTTCGTCACTTCCTGCAAGGGTGTCCAGATATCGGTCACGCTTATCTCGTTTCGCAAACATCGGCCGATGACGCGTTGTCAGATGGTCGGCCAGATAGTTAGGGTGTTACATCGGTATGATGGCTAAAGTCATTTGTAGTAGATTGAAATCAAGATGGACGGCAGTGCAGATTAGATGGTGGTGAGGAGATCAATTCATTTTCGTTCGTAATTTAAATTGTAATGGTTTTTTTATGAATTTTATTTCTGACCGTAGTTTTGTCTGTGTGAAGGATGAGGCATGTCTAGAATAGCGGTGTCTGCTATCTATACTAATATTATAAAGCTGAAGAGTTTGTTTGTTTGTTTGTTTGTTTGTTTGTTTGTTTGTTTGTTTGTTTGTTTGAACGCGGTAAACTCAGGGACTACTGGTTGGAATAGAAAAAATCTTTTTGTGTTGGATAGTCCATTTATCGAGGAAGGCTTTAGGCTATATAACATCACGCTAAGACCAATAGGAGCGGAGCATAAATGAAAAATGTTGCTAAAACGGGAAAAGATATTCCTTTTTGAGAGCTTCCGTTGCGTGCGCTGCGAAAACGGTTTAAGTTACGCAAATATCATGTCTAAAAGAATTGTTCCTCTTTAAATGTTCTAAAAAAAAGTCCGCGACAACATATGTCTATCTTTTAAGATTGACTCACTGTAACTTTTTTTTACTATTAAAATGTTAGATTAAAAAGAATGATATTTAGCGATGCTTATTTAACCCATATGATATTAATCTATATCTAAATAAATATGTTTGTTAGCACGTAAATTTAATATAGAATATTTGTGCCCTTTACTCTATACAGTTTAAACAGTTATCTTAGAAGATATCGCAATATCAAAATATCCGCGCGACAAAAATAATTACGCGCGCGGCAGTCATTCGGTCCGGTGCGGTAGGTTAGTGGGGATTCTGGCCTCCGGGGGCTCCGGAGAAATTCAAATTCAAAATATGTACTGCACCATAATGTTTACAAGTACAATGTGTTACTGTATATTTAACAGTAAAAGATACCTATAGTTATTGTCACTTTAATAATATAATCGAAGCCAATCTAAACTAATAGGTATTATAAAGAGGAAAGGTAAGATTTTTTGTTTGATAGTACGATTTAACTCAATTTAATATGTTGAATAGTCGGTTTGTCGATCAAGGCTAAAAGCTATATTATGTGACGCAGACGAAGTTGCGTGGGTCAGCTAGTTAAGAAATATGGAGGAGAACACATGCTGCGCCGATTCCAAATAAATTGGGATAAGGGCTATTGAATGATGATGATGAGTGATGTAATGGGCTGAGAGAGCTATGACTACATTCGCATTTGAATCTTGGTAACGTAATTCTTTAAATGTCTATTTTAAAGGGGCTCTTTTTTATATTGTTTTTATGAAAAACCTTTAAGCAAAAAATAGAAAACTTTTTGCTGACTTCGTTGAAAAAAAAATATCACTATCTGACACTGACATACATTAGCATAAATAAGGCAAAAACTCTTCAAATTATTTTTAAACATAACATCCTAACGTGGAGTGCCTTCTGGCGTCTGCCACAATATTCGTTCAGTGAGAATAAATAAAACAATCCATTGTCTTTAAATGCACGAGTATAAAGGAAGTTAATGTACAAAGCTGTAGTGAAAATCCCGGCTCATGTTGGTGTACTAGTCTATACCCTCTAATCTCTACTGTTTCAATTGTGCGTGGTATAAGTAATAAACGCTTGGCGATTTCCCTAATAGAGTTGATTCCTTAGAGGAATGGATCCCAAATACGTATTCTTGCCGTATGTTTTACCGATCTACAATTTGGAACAGACTATTAGCTTCTCTTTTTTTGTCCAAATGGCTGACTCTGGTAACACTTATTTTGTAAAATTTTAAAGATCAAACAACTAAACAAACTTATTTCAGTTTATAAGTTTAAGGCAGAGCGTGTACTAACTAACCAGTATTGCTTGAAATTGCAGGGTAAAAGTTGCCACGTATATAGATAGAAAACGATGACGTTGACTACATTACACACTGTTTGCTTTTGTGTGCTTCTGATATATTCTAAAGGTGCTTAAAACTTGTTCTTATAAATGCTCAAAAACCCGAAATTTCTTCCCAATCAGTATCGAAACTTTAACAAAAAACCGGCCATGTGCAGGTCGGACCACGGACAATGTAGGGTTCCGTAGTTGCCCATCAAAATATGTGGACATACTAAATTGATTATTCTCCTGCCTATTACCCGCCTCCAAACGATGATTATTTTTGTACCTAATAATAAAAAACAAAGCTACATTTGCAGTTTTAAAAAATGTGCTCCCATACATTAAGTTTAGAAAAATTGGTTATACAAGTACCTACATTTTATAAGTTGGTCGATTATTACGTACTCGTAAACTTATAAAGCCAACTTAGCTGTGATATGTTTCCTTTTCATTTAGTTATAATAATAAACTACTACCACGATTACACATAAACACAACCATTTAGCTGGTAGAGGGAGCCACAATTGAGTCTAACAAAAATTTGTACTGGGGAACTCTAAAAATTTGAGTTTTTTTTTTGGAAGTTTAAACCTGAATTTGTTTCAACATGTTTCTACTTCTTGGTTGTTTACGATTGTAATAAGCATAAAAAACTGCAACTACACATGCAAGTCGCTACAGTCTAAGACCTACACCAGTGTTGAGGGTAATGCACAACACACAGCACTCACGCGCCGCGATTGTTCTTTTCTGGCGAGGAATTAGCAAACATTTCCAAATGCTTTTTAATACCGCACTCAGAATATCTGAGCAGATTATGTATGGAAGCTTTTAGCCGCACAATGATAGAGGTTGGGAGCAAATAAAACCACTGAAATTAATAATCATTATTGAGGGGTAATACCTCCATAAACATCGTGAGAAAGCCAGCATGCGAGAGAGATATTTTCCGATGGCATGTAAGCCAAGTCAGAGGGGGATGGGGGCGTTAAACTCTGAAACCAGGTTAAACCACGATAAAAAAAAGAAAGACCATTTCAAATAGAAGATATGAATGTGTCATCCACTTCCCCGTACTACGTGGTGGATTAGGCCTCTCGAAAAATGCCTACTCTCGAAAGAGAATGCCTGTGTCCTAGCTATAGAGCTAGGACACAGGCATTATCTTTCGAGAGTAGGCATTTCTCTGTCTTCGATTGAAAAAAGTGATTGTCATGGAACCATCATAGAACCATTTGGCTAATCAGAGAAATGCCTACTGTCATCATCCTAGCTTTTATACCATTACTCTCAAGGGTTTGGTATTACTCTGTCTAAAGGGAGCTTAGACTGTAGTGTGGTGGATTTTATTTTTAGCAAGCCCTTCCAATATCTTAACAATTGTCAAACTATAGTTTTACAATTGTTAAGTTATTGAAAATCGCTAATTTAACAAAGTCAAACTTTCTGGTTTTTGAAAGCGATTTTTGTTTGAGAGACAGATTCTAAATCATATTTATTTATTTAGTAACTTATTTTCCTGTCTTTAAATATTCAATATTGTCAACATAATTATTATTTTAAAGTTCTAATGTATAAGTAATATTATAATATGCAAACAACCAAGTTACAAAACAAAATGATATCTATCTTCGCTCGAAGAGGAACTTGGCACGCTTGGGAGCAGATAATACAAAGTAATTTGTTACAGTCTATCTATTCCTAGAATATATCGAGTTGAGACTCGTGTCTTGTAGCCATCTTGAAGTTAGATACTGCAATCTTGTAAGGATCTAAGCGTTTCTAGAAAAATTGTACGCTCTCGCAAGAATTCTGTTGGAATTATGTTGGAAGTAGGTTAAATCAAGAAGTAATTTTCCTCAGTTTGTTTAAAAAGTTCGTGCTTTGGCTTATTGTCTCAGTGAATTTAAAGTTTAGAATGGTATTTTCTTTTTCCGTGTTGGAAAACCTTCTTAGTTTAAAAGATATCTATGCATTTTCTCTACAAGTCATCAAACGTCTTAGCTCTTATAGACAATAATTCACTAAATGCATAGATAACTTAAGTCCTAACAGAGTGTTACGGAACACATTTACATTCCCAAAATCAGACCAACAATTCCAATCCCGGATTAACGCGGTGAGAATGCAGCAATGACAGTGATACAGGGTGCGTACCGGTGGCACGGCAGTGGTCCGGCGCGGTGGTACGGCCGTACGACGGTCCGGCACGGTGCGGTCGGCACATGCATCGCTCAGCCACCGCAAATGTAACCGGACACCCGTCTGGCACGTCTTGTGTGCATTACTGGTGTCAAGCATGCGGTTAGGATACCTGACTGATGCTGTTTAGCTATACGGCTAACATTTGTGGGTTTTCTTTCAGGTTGTTGTGTTACAGTAAAACGGTGGTTTTTGCTAGCGTAGTTCTTTATTAATCTCAAATAATTGTAATTTACTCTACTGAAATCATTTTTTTTCTTACTAACATACGCGCTAAAACTTTATACAGCTTCAAAAAACTTTTTGCAAAAAAAAACCGACATAAAAAAACAAAGACTCAAAAAATTAACTTCGGAAGAAAAATCAGCTGCTGAAGTCGGTGACATTAATTTGTTTGTTTGATTTCGAATTTTGAAAATCGGTCTACAATAACGGAGATAACGGTGGACATAGGTACGGTCAGCATCAGAAGTAGCTTCACATTTCGAAATTTCAATTATTTGATGTACAGGACTCACTCTATTACTTTTAATGTTTCAGAAGATTATTCTTAAAAGTATTCCTTACTCTACAATAACTTGTTAGTAACGAGTAATATCTGAATAGTTTTTTATTGAGAAACCTGCTATGATACTTTAAATAGTGTTAATCTACTTCTGATGCTGACTGTACATAGAAAAAAAAACATTCACACGAATAGAGAATCTCCTTCTTTTTGGAAGACAGTTAAAAATGCCACTCAGAGTTAACTTATTCAGTACGCTTTATCGTTTTACACCGTGTCGCATAGTGTCAGTAAAAACTAGCAACAGTTCAAAAAAATCTGTCTGAGCCTAACATTTTTCGACGAGTCATAACCATTTTGTCTAAAAAGTTTTAAAAGGAGTTAACGGTAGCCTGAAGAGTAACTCTAAGTAAATTATCTATTTAGAGACCTGTCAGCAGTCGCTCAGGTGCTTTTAATACTAAATTCAAAGCCTTAAAAGTACTTTCTTCTTTTCAAACTACTTACTGTAAACTTTCATTATTCACTTTGAATAGGCATTTCTGACTTATTTAGGAGAAAGATTATAGAGGTTTAATTTTAGGTAAAAAGCCCGCCTACGCAATAGAAAAACGAAAGTAGAGGTAGCTGCGTGTGTTTTTTTTTTTTAATCAATGAACGTTGCCAATAAGTTTAATTTATTTAAAGAGCTGATCCTGTCGGTCAAATTATATACTAAAACCTTTCTCGAAAGCCACTTTATCCATTGGTGAAAACATCATAAAATCAATGCAGTAGTTTTTGAGTTTATTAGCGAACAGGCAGACTGACGCGGTGGAGGACTTTGCTTTGTAATCGTGATTGGAATCATGTCGTCGTGATTTACTTTTAAAACAAATGACAATATTTTTGTATTTTACAGGTGACTTTACACAAATAACCTATGATAAGAAAGAGTTTCGAAATTTTCAAAATCAACTTTTTAGTGTACAGTCAGCATCAGAAGTAGATTAACACTACACACAGTTTCAAAGCAGGTATTTTAATAAAATCTTTTTAGATATTACTTGTTACTAAAAAGTTCTTCAAGAGTAAGGAATATTTTAAAGAATAATGTTCTGAAACATTAAAAATAATAACTAGTGTAATGTATATCAAATAAATAAAAAAATCCGAAATGTTAAGCTACTTCTGCTGCTGACCGTACACATAACATATTAAATTCCCAAAGTCGTAATTCAGGTGCAATAGGTTCTCCTGAAACATATTACTTACCCAAATAGCCACTAAAACTACATCTGCAAGCATAAATATAGCATATTATACGTAATGGTTACGTTCTGTCTTGACCATAATCAGTACCACTGTAATGCGTGGAATGGAACGTTGGGCTCAATTCGACTGTGACAAGAATTTCCAATAGGAACTTAGTTATAGTATTCTGAGAGTTGGTTAATATAAACATATTATATAGGTTCCTTTGCCTATATATATTTTGAACTGATAATTATAATGGTCGATGCGTCGAATCGTCGTAGGTTCCATTCAGAAAATTCTAAAGATTATTACGATTAGCAAGCAAACACTTATGTTTTTTCTCATAGTCTGAAAGCTACAAGTATCCGACACGTGACTATTGTATTATGCCTAATTCTCATGAAATAGGGGGCGCCCCTGCCTTTTACCATCAACTGAGAAACGCATCATAGAAAATCTTAATAACACTTTACCTGCCCCGGGAATAAAACCCAAGACTTTATGCTCAACAGTCGCGCTTACAACCACCCGTTTAATTTAATAATAACTAAGTAGTACCATACCTACATGACATATGTATGGATGTCAATATTACCGATTGTGCAATGTACATCCCTATTGTTCGATGTGTAAACACCAGTCATTAATATTTCAGAGTTTGATCTTCGTCAATATTTGCATAAGACACCACCACCTCGATTTACAAGCAGTTATCTAAACATATAAATAAATAAAATTGAAGTGTCTGTGTAAAATTTCAAAATAATAGCTTATTAAATTCCCGAAGTTTCAGTTAATTATGACAAAAATACACAGACACACATACTGAAAAATACACACATCAAAAGTGTCTAGGGATCAACATATATTTTTGCAATAACTTTTCTCCTGATTGATATTAATTAAAATTTTCTTTAAGGATTCATCAAATAAAGTGTTTTCGTTTGTCACAGTAACGATAAACCAAGTCACCTTTGCATTAATAAAGAAATTTGCCATTTTCCTAATAAAGGGATTTTTGACATTTGAACCACTAACATTAAAGTTCGAAAAAAAGACTAAAATAACAGTTTTCTTTAAAATTTTATTGGGTAACTTAAACAATTAATAATCCGTGTTTCTACCGCGAACACTAACAACACAAGAACATCGGTTTGGCATACTCAAAATGAGTTCATCCAAATCACGCTGTGGAATGGCCGCCCATGTTCGTTGCAACAACAAAAAAAGGTATTCTTGCGACTGGATACCCTCCATATTCGGCAGAGCTCTTCTCTGTAGCATATCCCATGCATGCTCAATCGGGTTCAAGTCTGGCGACTGAGCAGGCCAGGGCAGGACATTGATGTTAGCTGCGGCGAGAGTCTGTCTTACAACTCTTGCGGTGTGCGGTCGTGCATTATCATGCATTAACTGAAATAAGGGACCGATTTGCACTTGTAGAGGAACGATGACGTCTGATACAATCGTCTCAGCATAAATTTGAGAGTTGAGGTTGCCTCTGATCCAAATCAACTCAGTTCTTCCGCCGATCCAAATACCCGCCCATACCATGATGGTTCCACCACTATAAGGATGGACTTCCTGGCAGGATTTTAATCGCTGTTGGCGTCCAGGGGTTCTCCAGTGTCGTATACGTCTTGTATCCGGTCTCATACCAAAACGAGACTCATCAGAAAAGCACACGAAACGCCATTGTTCTTCTGCCCAATTTCTGTGTTCAAGAGCCCATTGATATCGAATCCTACGATTGTGCATTGCTATAGGTGGTACCCGTAGCGGTCTTCGGGAATGAAGGTTCACTTCATGCAAGCGGTTTCTGACTGTTTGGTCGCTAATTAAGTTCCCTGAAGAGTGATGAAGCCTCACGGCTAACATCATGGCGGTTATTGTTGGAGCTCTTCGAGTTAAGATTTGAATGTATCGGTCTTGTCTCCGTGTGGTGCAGCGATACCGTCCTCCATGGCGCTCAGCCATGGTACCAGTGCTTCGGTAACGTGTCCAAAGTCGACTGATAACACTCTGACTTGTATTCAGAGCTAAAGCCACAGTACGTTGCCGGGAACCAGCTTCTATCATTCCCACGGCTCTGAGCATTTCTTCCCTGCATAAATGTCGTCGCCGCTCCATAATAACGTTGGTTTTAATCAGTAGTAGGGAAACAGTAGCACTAATAATGTCTTCAATGCGTTGTATGTTTTTATAGGGAAAATATTGACAGCTGATTTTCATCTTTTACTCGAATTTGATTCACAGTTCCTGATTCAAATTATGAAATGCACCAAAAAGGATCCATATAAATTTATAAAATCATAAATTTATTACAAAGCCACATCTCAATCTCAAGAAATCCGCATAAAAATGCTTGATCCCTAGACACTTTTGATGTGTGTATATTAGAAAAATATATTTTTCAGTTTATGTGTTCCGGCTAATCTCCGAAACACCTGAACCGATTTTGGCGTCACTTTTACTGAAAGCTGGTATTTTAAAAAGTGACTAACTGCAGTACTCAGAGATATTTATTGATTACTGAAGCCGTCACTTAGTAAAGATTTGACATATTTTTGTATGACAAAACAGTCTAAAACTTTACTAAGTGATGGCCTAAGTAATCATTAAACCTCACTGAGTACGGCAGAAACTGCGGTACTCGGAGATATTTAATGATTACTTAAGCATTCACTTAGTAAAGATTTGATATACTTTTGTATGACTAAACTGTCAAAACCTTTACTAAGTGATGGCCTAAGTAATCATTAAAGCTCTCTGAGTGCGGCAGTAAGTCTTTTTTATTTTAGGAAAAAAGATAATAGTCCGTGCTATCAATTAAAAGCCTTACCAAAATCCGATTCAAATAGGAACATATTAAAAATATTATTTTTTAATAACAAATTTCACGCAAACGTGCTCGTGGGCCACAGCTAGTATATCTATAAAGTTGTAACCACATCCTTTTACTATGATGATTACTCAAAATGAAAGAAAGATGTGGCATTCAGCGGCCACCCATCACCACTGGACTCGAGCGTCGTGGATCCACGTGGCCCATTCCGTTTTAGGACCTTGTCTGAGCAATGGGAACGCGATTTTATGCTAACCACAGGATAATAAAAATATAAACTTTTCTTTCATAAACATTAGTTCTAATATAAAATGGCCAGAAAGAAGTTATTTGGAGCAAGTAAAATGGTTCTTTTTGCCTCTCGAGCGTTGAAGTTAATTAGTTAAGCTAATTAAGTGGATTAGTAGTTTCGTTTACGGCACATTTGAAAGAAAATTATGCTTTAGAAAATATTATATTATACTTAATAATGCTTCTTTATATTCATGGTTCAGAAAAAATGGAGGAGAAGCACTACCTATAAAATAATATATTCTTAACAAACAGTGAGATAGAAGTTAATGAAAATATTTTCCTTTACGTAATTAGATAGGTACTTATTGCTGAATATAACTACACTAGCACTTTTCCTGCGACTTAGGAAAAAAAAATGTGTGTCATTATGTAGGCCTATCATCATCATCATCAGCCTATAATGTTCCCACTGCAGGGACTCAGGCCTCCTTTCTAGGAGAGGGATGGGTTATAATCCACCACACGTGCCCACTCCGGGTTGGTAGATGTCTTCGAATTTTTGGTTCTAAGACATGCCGATTTCCTCACGATGTTTTCCTTCACCGTTTTGAGAGCAGTGGTGATGAAATAAATTACACAAAGTAATGCGCCTGACTGGGTTCGAACCCACGACTCACTGTTCGTAAGTCGGGGCCGCCACCACTGGGCCACCACTGCCATCTAGACCTATACCAACCACGAATAATGTATCTTTTTAACAGTAAAAAAATAATTTTAAAATTGTATCGTTACAAAAATTTCCACCTGCATATAAACTATAACGAACTTACAAAAAAAAAAAACTTTTTTAGTGTACCTAGATAGCACTTTGTCCGCGACTTTGTCCGCGTGTATTTCACAAATTTTGAAAAATAATGTATCCTATGTAACTCGGTAAAGATGTAGGTTTCTAATGGTTAAATTTTAAAAAACAGACAAAAATGTAATCTTTATTCTTTATAACATTTAAGCAGTTTAGATAAATAAATATGGGAGATGTAATTTTTGTTTCAAAATTATTAGGAGGAATCTTCAGCAACCAGCCCTCTCGGATTCGGTCGTTGGGCGCTCCTCTCTACTAAATCTGGGCGAACATTCAAATAAACAAAATGAACCCCTACGCTAGAGACTGATTAACTGACTCCAACTCCCCCGAAAGTAGGTACATACGTAGTTGGTAGGTATGTGCAGCCCCGACGGGAACCTGGAAACCATTACTTTAGCTATTTACATGTATGCACCATTATTACAGTACTAAGTAGATGTTATATTTTATTTCACGAATTCATGATTTTTTTTACGACTTGACATAGACGGAAGAAATTCTCATTTGAATAACACATAAAAAAGAAAACGTATTCCTCGAATCTTCGAGTTATGGTTTCGACATACAATATTCGTGATAAAAAGATAAAAAACTTACCTTCAGTTTAGACTGATAGGCCTATTGTGACGTCACTCAACCTTTTCAGACATTTTCAGACATCTTTCAGCTCGTGCCTGTGTAATTTCTAGTCGTCTTGTTTTTCCTGTCATCAACTTTGAAAGATATTTGTAACAACGGCTGATTAAATTAATAAAGTTAAGTTGAAGGATCTCAGATTTCTTAACAAAATGGAAGCCTATTTTGAAGAGTTAAGAATAAACTCTTAATTTTAGTTGCTTGTAAAATTTAAAAGTGAACTGAAAATTAAGGTTTGATTTTAGATTTTAATCTCTGGACTGCGAGTACTAAATGAAATGTACGTAATTATAAAACTTTAAATGTACCTATGTTTATAAATATATAGGTAGGGAAATAATGTAACAAAAGGTAACGCTTACCCAGGTTAATAAATTCCCCAACAAACGAGCATGAAGGTACTATCTAACTTTTTCGCAATTACCAAAACTAGTTAAACGTCACAAAGTTTTACCGACGGGTATATGTAGGTACCTACTTAATAAGGTACATTGCTCGCAGGTCCGCAGTACCGGGCGTCATTAGCAGGCGTCCGCGATGCGTGACTCTTTATGGCCCGTGACTCCCGTTTCACCCCTTTGCCCTAATCGAGGACACGTGTGCGAATTAATGGTGATTTTTTCCCAATAAATCTCTCCCGACTACGAAGCTAAAAGGTTCAATTGTTATACAATTCAATTTTCCTCAGCGCTCGTATGAATCGGATATTTTTCTAGCGACGCGCTGTGGTCGCTTTGGTTCGTTCGCAGTTTATTAAGCTCGATGGTTATTCATCCGGTGATACGAATTTAATAGACAATCTGTTGAAAATAACTCGGTAAAAACGGGGAAAAATATCTAGGTGGGATGCTATTTTTGCGTCACAAAAATTCAAAGAGGAAATGAGAACGAATTTTCGTTTACAGTATACTGGCATTACTCTTCCCGTAAGTAAAGGGTAAAAGTAGGTGTGTATGTAACTCAAATTATTATCCCACATTTTACGATAGCATAAATTACAATTACGACGTAAAACCAAATTCACTTTTGGTGTTGGGCGGGTGAACGTTGTGTGAACACATTTGCCGGCCGCGAATTCTTCATTACGCCGATTTAAGAGGAGCTAACACGTTTTATGGGCAACAATACGTGCTTATAAAATTTACATACCTTCATTCGCACTCTTCCTCGACCATTACCTTTCCATTTGGTAAATAATTTAGGAGCCCTCTAGGACGCCGACCAAATATTAAAAGTGATGGGTCCCCGAGGTTTAATATTAGACTCCCCTCGTATTAAATTTTCTGTCACGCGAAATTCCCAAATGCATACGCCAGATATTTTTTGCACATGTTCGTATTCTCTCTATTGTACTATTATTCGACACAGAATGTCATACTTTGCTGTCGTAATTCCGATTGGGATTCGGGGCAAAGTCGCAATAGATTTCTTGTTCGTTTCACATAACTTGCAACCCTTCATAGCTTCCATTGATCTTTATTATGAATGCTATTGATATTTTGTGAATACAATTTATACAGCCCAAATGTTGCCCAAATATTGAACAGTTGTTTACCTTCCATTACCGTAGCAGTACTTTTGGGTTTAATTTTTTTTAAAGTCCCACATTTTTAATATTTAAACGTAATAAATTGCTTCCATGCATATTCTAACATTATTAATCATAATATATAACACTCCTTTATAAACTGACAAAAAGTCATATGGCTTCATTTCGAATTCATATTTGCAGTAGGCACAATACTAACCAAGTTGTGCAGGGCGTTGAATAATCGAGCTCATTTTATATGCATCAAATTCACAGAACAAAACTAATCTAGAGCTTGGGGGCAATAAAAATGTCCCACTTGCCTGCGCAGCATTAAAAATAGATGAGCACAAGGTGTAATCTCGGCGATTCTTATTATAAAATTTTGCATCTTAAATATTTCACATTTTTCAACACACTTTGCGACGACGCCCCGAAAGAGGGTAATGCCGCTATTACGTCAGACAAAGTAGACTCGAGAATAGCGCTGCTGGCTTACCTATATAAAAAGCTAATTGGACGGCTTGAGATATTGTTATAATAGCACACAATATTTCTGCTCCCTTAAAAAAATCTCACACTAACTTGATTAAGACGTTGTTTTCAGGAGGCATATCTTCCACTAGATTGGTTCGACTTCAATGCTATTGAAAACGTTGACATCACAGAAGCAAACATAATAAATCTCTACTAACAATACGCGTTGATTTATCAAAATTAAATCTCTTTGTAGAGTGGAGTAATCAAATTTATCGCTCATTTGAATCTTCAATTCATTTCAAAGGGTCTGTTCGGAGACTTTAAAATCATCACTGTTTACATTCTCGTGATGCAATTATGGTAATAAATTCTCGCATAATGTATTTTCATTGAATATGAGTCGTATAATAACGATATAAAAATTTAAGGGAAAGCCCTCGTTTACCTTCGTTCACCTACTTAAGACGTTTTGCTGCATCGGCATCTCCAGAAAGGACAAATATGGCCCGACATCCCCTCGTCCCGGGATACCGGTAACATTGTTTGTTCTTCGTATTTTTATAAAGCCTCGCAATAAAACGTTTGCATTTTACATTTTTGGGGGCCATAAATAAAAGTACTCACGTAAAATTGCATTTTAAGCATTTCTAACAGCGACCGTCACCTTTGACCGGGACGGTGGGTTTGTATAGGGACATTAAACTTTCAGGATAACGATGGGACTGCACGTATTGCGTATTGTAATTTTGGAAATTTATAGCGTCCCTATTATAAAATACGACACTGTGGTAGATATAATTCTCATCGGTTCGTTATTTTAGGTAGAGCCTTGAACTTTAGCACCTCTGTTGTGTTGTAGTTCTAAATCGTTACATAAACAGACAATAAATTAACAACATAAATTGCTGTTGCCCATGTCCTGCGCCGCCTACCGTTGAGTTGCTGGGGTTCAAGTGAAATTAAATTACGAGTTGACAAAATGAGTTACGCCCTTTTCTGTAGATTAACAAACAAAAACTGATGGTATGAGGGTCAGGCTGGCATTAATGTTGTTAGAGGCAAATGACTCTATTCTTCGCGGACGTGTCGGCTACTGTTCGTTCACAATGCTACAATTTAAGCCGCTATTGTTCTTGCTTATTCCGGTCTCGATTTAGTTTCGTGCTTTTATTGTTGCCCATTTGATTCGTGGGACGCGAGCGTATCTGTCGCCGCTCCAATGAGCGTCGTCCGTCATAACACTGTCACAATAAGTTAATAACGAGATTACGTTCCGATAACACTGATTGTTTTAATGACGTCAGTTGCAAATAATGTGAAATGAACGGGTTGTTTACTGCGTGTTTCAGTAATGATATGACTGTATCGGAACGTTCAGGGTGGTTGTTCAATAAAGTATTGTTTCATTATTTACCAGAACGTCCTACCTATTTGACTTTAATTTGTAAAAAATATTAAATACTAATGGGTACATAACACTACTGTAACATTCCTTAGGATCTGGTTTCTAACCAAAAATAAATATCATATAAATAGTCGCTTATGGAAAGCTTTGCTGAAGCCGTAAAACTTAATCATAAACTTGTCATCACATCTCTTATCTCTCCCATCTTGTCATGACATACAAGTGCAACTCTATATATATTATTATATCTATTTCTATTCAGCAATCTCTGCTAGATCTTTCAATCAGTAGGTACTTGATACAGTGCATACTTCTAAATGCACATCTGTGCACTTTTCAACCCATACCATGCAACCCTTTCCTTTTTTTATTATACAAGAATGCTATCTGTGAGATAAAAATCAGACTGTCCTCTATCCAACACAGTTTACAGACAAAACAGTAGTAGGTACTCGTAAGTACTGACCGCGTAGGGAGCAAAAGCCCACAAATTCTCCACGGTTCCCGATCCGATTAATTTAAAAATCGCCATAACAAACTGTGGGTGTACGAAGGGCCTTTATTGTTATGTAAATTTGTGCAAACTTGGGCAGACGTAGGCATGACTAATTGTTAATTCGGCTAATGCGCTTACGAGAGTGGGACACCGCGGCCCATCCCGCGTCGATGTAATAACGGATTAGCCGCCTGACCTCGCTTCGTAAGACCATCTCTAGTTCGGCTGAGGGTTCGGGTCGGTAGTCTGTATTCGGGTATGACGATCTCAAAATGGGTATGGTGTATAGGAAGTACTACGCTCGTCTTGGAGTTACTAATTTGTGATACGAACTCACGAAAGGAAAAAAAAAAACAATGATCTTATTATGTGTGTATCCTAAAGCAGCTGTGCTTCTCAGTTTCGTGGCATATTTTCACTACCCCACTGCCTAACTGCTTTTTTAAAACTTAGATGTCCTTGTCATCGATGAAAAGATCAAGTAGGTAGAAATAATTTTCATCGAAATTTTGGTATCGCTCACGCCGAAATGATTTTATCAAGCATTGCTAACTGGTAACCACTTTCTGTAAGGGCTACAATACCCATCCATCTTAAACGTCCCTCTATTAATAATTGCGCTCCGTTTTACGCTGTGCGTAATTATTTAATGGAGACGAATTCCGCAAGCACGCGGCGGCAGCACCGTGAAATGAAACGTTACATGCTTCAATGATGCCATTGAAGACACGGTTTTTATGCAGCAATGCTTCGGGAACCACCCTTTATAAACATTTTATTTTTTAATGCGACTTTATTCTACGGTCATAATTAATTTTTGAACTCTGTTCCGGATGTTTTAATTGAGCTTTCGTTGTTTGTTTTTGATGTACGTAATTTATTGGTTAATATTTTAGGGCCAGTCATTAAAAAAAGTTTCCCAGGATCGGGGGAACTGCTGAAAAGTCTGACAACAGAAATGTACACCCCACAACTTTGTTACTGAAAAAAAAAACAACGAGTGCGGTGGAGTTCTATATTATTTGTAAGTGCATAAAATATCGCTTAACTCAATAGACCACAAAACCAGAACATTACGTAATTCCTCTGAAATCCAGAACTTACCCCAGAACAACTCGAACATTTTGATAAATCTGCTAGCTCTCGGGTAGGTTTATGGTGCAATCTGCAATCTAATCCGCAGTACACTTCCTGAGACGAAGTACCAACTTGTCACAACTTGGTTCTCGCTTACAATGCATGTGCTTCGCTTAAACCCCTCGTGTTCTAAGCTAGCCTAGCATCCTAATCACTAGTTTGTAGAACTAATCAGTTTTCTGTACCTTGTTTGGGGGTTTATTTAGCGTTCATACTTCGCTGTTTAGTCCTTTTAGTGCCGAAACATGGTTACTGTAGACATGGTTAGGTATGTTTATAACACCCCTTGGTCACATGTGTTGTGCAATACCTAGCATAAAAACTGCCAATCATTAAATTTTCACAGTCACAGGATTGTATACTAGAACATTCGTTGGTATGATTCAAGTGGCTTTGAAAATTATAATCGATTCGTTTGAGTTTTTCGAAATTATCTTAAAAACTAGACGTCTTTGGCTAATTTTAATGACTTTTTTACCCCGGCTTTCTTGGGTTTTATTAACCTTAAAGGTCACTTTTGTCAAAAAATGCTCCAAACCCAAAACCTTTGGAGTCCCCTTTCTAAGTTTTTTTTTTCAAATTAAATTTTGAGTAGGTTATAAAGACTAACTAATTCAGAGGATCGTTTGGTGAAATGTTACAATCGAAACATGTTGGTCACTTTGTTGGCGTCTATATTACCTACAATACAAGTGGGGACGTGGTTTTAGACGCATTAAAAGGTAACTTTGGAAAAAGGACATTATATTTTCTAATGAACTCAAATGAACGCTGGCTTGTGGAAGATTTTTTTTTTCTGATTCTGTGTTATTGATACAGTCATAACTCATTGCAGCTCTTATCGACCGACAGTGGGATTGCTAATTGGTATGAGGGTGAGCGCATTTGCTGATTCCGAATCGGCAAATAGTCTTTACACACAGAGGGTTGACTAGACCGTCTGCAATGCCAATGTAGCGTGTGCAAGTAATTAAAAACTGCAACATTTGGAGTCTGTAGTCTGGTTTTATGTTACCAGTGATATCGTATTATTATTATAATAGCTAGCTTATGTTGTCCCACTGCTGAGCAAAGGCCTCCCTCCATTCCTTCCAACGTTCACGATTCTGTGCAACCTCTCTCCAATTCTCAAAAAAGACATCCAGTTCGTCTCGCCATCTCCTTCGTGGTCTGCCACGACCTCGTGTAACTGTTTCAGGGCACCAATCCTGAGCTTTACGGGCCCACAGCTCGATCGGCATGCGACAGACATGTCCTGCCCAGTCCCATTTACGTGTGGCAGCCTTTTGAGCCACGTCAACAATTTGCGTTTTGGAGCGCAGTGTAGTGTTTCGAACCCGATCGATTAATTTTGATATCGTATAAGCTTGTAATTTATGCGAAATCATTTAGTCGATCATCAGTTCCAAAAAAGGGTACCTAATTGCTTTTTAATATCAATTGGAAGTAAGCACGTAAAAAAAGCCTAAGCGATGTAACGATACCTAGGTAGGTTCTGAGCGCTAATGAGAAAATAATTCAAGGCTTAACTTAACTCGTATTTTCTATGTCATCGCCGACAAGTACGTGTAAATTACTGTAGGTATAGATTACAATATCACATTCTTAAACACGGTTTGGCATGACGTTAAAACCCTGTAATTATCAAAACGACTACCCAAATACAAGGCACGCTACGAAAACCTTGAAAAGTCGAAGGTCAAAATAATTCGGGTCCCTTCGTCAGCTTATTAATTCGGGGCCAATTTCATCGTAAACACGTTGCCACCAACATTAGCAATTCATATGAAATAACACATAACAATAGTAATCAGGCGTTTGGTTATGAAAGAAAAATCACATTTCGTCGTCAGGCAAGGCGGTGCCAAGCACAGATTTCGTCGGCAATGTATCGTGAAATTAGTTTAGTGGCACTATATAATTACGCGCCCTCACTTTTTATAGTCCCTCGGTCGTTACTCGAGGGGCCGGCCCCCGGGCCCCCGGGCCCACGGACTCCGCACCGGTCTGTTATGACGAAAATGTCAACCCGGTATGCGACTTGATGAATCGACACTATTTTAAACATTTTCTCGTCGTGTTGCTATGATGGCTCTATAACAACAACAATACTTCCGCAAGGGTTCTACAAAATGAAACGCCAACAAACTGAAAGGTACATTTCATAGATTTATTATATAAAATCTTAACGCTACATTTTGAATTTTTTAACTTAGTATAGTAACATGTGAAATTTACAGAGCTATTACATTAGTATAGATAATAGTAATTAGTTTATAATTATTGCGCAAGATATTCCCAAGAAGAGGGAAATCCGTAGTTTTTATTCACTAGAATACTTAAGTACTGAGTCTTAACTAATACAATAAACGACGAAGCTCAGATATTTCTTACGAATTTATAATCTATTTCGATTTATGTATGTACATTATGATATGAGAGAAGTCTGAAAAATACTTTCATATAATATTTGCAAAACGAAAGCTTATTTAAGCACCTAGTAGGCTATATTATGACTACTTTAGCAGTTGTAGCGAAGGGCTCATTGTAAATAACTGTCACATTAATTTTTATCACTTTTTCTACAATAAATACAACAAAATGTAATTTAGCTTTAGTTACTAGATAGGTACCTTAATGAGCAATCGAATAAATTAATACCCTTAAGTACAATTTATGTTAAGTGAGGATGAACACATTAAAATTATGATATTTTTATGCTACGGTATTTCTGACAAACTATTAAAAAGGTTATAATTAAAATACAATATAATAAAATTTCCTATTGACGGAATCATTTTGTGTGAAATAAATAGTATCAAATTATTTATTAGTTCGGATTGTAATGCCTAAATATTATTTTTGTAATTAAAACTTAAAACACACTACAAAATTCTGGCAGCGGATGTTAAATGGCAATTTTTCAAAAAAATGTTTAGAAAAAATATATTATAGAATACTCATATAATTTAGACAATTTTTATATTTGACCGCTGCGAATGTAAATATATTGGTGTGACAATGAATATTATGTACAAGCTCTTAGGTACAATTGTATGATATGGAATCGAATAACTTGAATAGGTACTAGTTGATACTTGAATAGTGAGCTAGAGTGGGTACAGGAGTTTTGTACAAAAATATTCAGAGATACTTTTCTAAAAATGTCTTAAGTTTTCTACTTTGTGTACATTCTATATTTACTTATACGTTTAAATAATATGTTATTACAAACTCTCATAAAACTGTTCGATTGAGTATTTTCAAAATTATGTCGAACACCGATGACATACAGTCAATGTCAGTACAGAATAATGAGCAATTAAGTTTTATTAAGAAAAAGTAACTTAATGTTTAGTGAAAACTACTAATTTTAAAACCAGCTTTATGAGAGCTTTTGTAGTCGATGTAATAGTTTCTCTTATGTTGCTGTGATCATAAATCAAACATCAGCTTGTGCAGTATTACGTGTTTTACATTTCTCACAACTTTGTATAATTATTAGGTACTGTCTAATTAAAATTATTATTTACTATAGCACTATTTGTGATCTTACAAAAAATAAATGTTGCAGCTATATTAATGAGTGATAATTTTAGTCTTAATAAGTCCACGATCAATACTTAAAAATATACTTCCTAAACGAGTTTCTTATATATCACAGGCTTAAATTATACTCATTACCATTAGGGACGTGCATACTATACGTACACTTATAATAGATACAGTCAAACGAAATTAGGTAACTATTTACACAAATAGGGGAAAAATAATGAGGCGAACCCTCCCACAACCCTCGGAGATTTCAAATTACGACCGCGGTACCAACACACGGCAATACGTATCTTTGTGTTTCAAACGTTGGTTTACAACAAATAATGAGTCTTGATCCGTTTGCAAAAGTTCTTTAGATCAAGGAACATTATCCGTACACACTTAACTAAACAGACAGGATTCGAAACATATAATATTAATACAAACGTAAGTTCAAAATATAATAAAATAAAATCTTATACATACATCCAAATAATACCATCCCATAAATCTAACAATTGTTCTATCACTTAGCCAACGAACGAAGCGTACTTATAATTTCGATTACTAAATATTTTACATTCCATTTACCAACAAAGCAACGCACAACGCTCTTTATATTCGTTCCATTTTTTTTTCAATAATAAAAGTGTTCATAAAAATTTCGAGTATCCAATAATCACCTATTCATGTTCCCGCCGAGAGTTTGGAACGATGCAGTATTGCATTACTATAGTCAGTTTCACTACACTTTCAGTACGTCTTTACAAAAGCTAAAGGGAGTCACATTCGGTCGGCTGCACTAAGTCTTGAGCGCGACGTACACAACTATGGAGTCACTATGAGATCGTAATGGAGCGGATGATATTGACGGATTTCCTCACGAGAATATATTGAAGTACTTCAGGCCGGCCGAGACGTAAGGTATCGGTATAGCTCCAGCATAATAATTAACCGACTGAAACATGAGATAGGCGATGTTCAGAAGCTATCACACTATTTCGTTTGGATGTGTGTTCTGATTCGAGTCATTTTGTCTCGCGCACTGCTGGAAAAAAATAAAAAATATTAGTGCCATAGAATACAATGAAGGGCAAATCCCTAAAATTAATTATCAAAATAAGACAATTACCTCTTGTTTTCGTTCCCAAGTTTTCATTGCAGTTTTATACTTCTCGAATTCGTGGCACCAATTCGAATATATTTTCTGGTACTCATTACTCTTTTCGGGAGGAGAGCACCTGTAAAGAAAAACATTTTAATTAGAAACCAACTTTATTACTAAGCTCGTGTACATTACAAAATCAAAAGGGATTATTTCTATACCTGTGAGTATCAACCGTGATGTTGTAGGAGCACAGCAGAGATCCTCCCAACCAACAGTCGTATCTTCCTGCATCGGCTTCATTTACTGAAATTATCAGCAAACCATGTTCCGATGTCTCAATGTACTTTTCTGGTTTACTGCAAAGATATGAAGAATAAAAATAAATATTTTTGCATCAAGGATCAAGATTGTTTTCTCCTGCTACAAAATATTAAATGTTGCGGTTTGTAGATTTGATGTTTTTGTTTAAATTTTAATGAGACGTCCAGCGTTGGGGTTTGCTTTCAATATTCATGGAGGATAGACTCACTTTCTGATTAATCTATATCTGTAATGAATCTGTTCATTATGAGTTCGTCGATTCTGAAATAAGGGGTTGCATTACGACGAGACTGTCTGCGAATAAATTAATGTTTGATTGCAAAAAGGGGTGATTAATGTTTTTGAACTTTTACCATTGATCATAACTTGTAAGCAAGACAGTAATAAGAATTTTCATTAGAAATGCAAGGAAAGTAACTAAAATTTCCACAACACAAAACAGACCAGCGAATTTTATTGCCAAAAAAAATAGATGTTCCCAATAGAATGTCCCGCACAAAAGGATTACTTTTTACTTCGCCCCCCAACGCGGCAACGGGTGGCTTAACAAGTCCGTGGGTGAATAAAACATGGTAAATAAAACGCTAATACCAAAGTTTCCCCTTGCATTTTAATTGTGGCGGCGGAAGTGCGATAACCGAAGATTTGGAAGCCCTTTAATTAATGTTGTTGCATGCGTGTTCACTTACAGTATTTTCTGTATAACTTTAAAAGCTGTTCAAATTGTATTTATCTTCGACGGTACGAGTGAAAATTACTTTGCAGGTGTAGGCAATTAAGTTGTAGGGGCTTAAAGTGGAACGTTTAAAGTTTTTGGGCTCAGGGGATGCATTAAACAAGAAATGGTGGTTTATCAGGCAAATATATTAGATTTAGTCGGAGTTTCGGTTCACGGTTTACGCGTTAATTGAAGAGAGCTCGTGAATTTGGGCTGAAGTTTGTTCGGAAGTTTGGGGTAACTTAACTTTTTAGCGATTTTATGTTCGGTGTTGGTTTAAGCACTTTGCCGTGTTTTGGTGCGATTAATCTTAGTTTCTTTATCACTCTATAAACCCCGGATCCTGATTTGCTATTTAAATTAGAATTGACTTGGACAGTTCCTCTTTGTTGTCAAAAATGTACACAATTATTTGTCTTTATATTTTGATCATGAAATCGAAATCATATCCAAAACGGCAAAATTTTACATTGAACATTTAACATACTACTCAATAGGTACCTCTAATACTTTTATTGTAATAAACAAAATATTTATAGTAATCTTCCATTAAAATTTCAACTCACTTGAAAGTAATCGGATGCCGTCCCTTCTCCCTGGAGTAGTGGTACCATGTGACTGCCCGCGGCTGTAGCACCTCGGGCATCTTAACGAAGCTGCCGAGATGCAGGCTCTGACCCCACGTCGCAGACACGACTTTGCGAGCGATGGAGGAGTCGCAGATGTCCGCCGTCTCGTTGGCTACGTCTTGTATGAGGCTGTTTTTGAAAGGATACATTTTAAATTAATATTTATGACTGATGTACTTAATGATAAATTCGATAAAAAAGATTTTACTAAGACTACAGTATTTTGGTTGTCGATCACTGCAGCGCCGACTACGTCGTAGCAATATGAGGTTTGGCTACGGGCGTAGGCGGCTGCGAAGTACCGTAGCAAGTATTTTCAATGCGAAGTTTTCAACAAAATGGTGTTGTATTATTAGTAAAAATGATTTAACTAAACAGGGATTTGAGATTCAAAAAACGCTTTGCCTAACAAGGCCGTAACATCTGTGTAAGTAATATTTTCCAACCTATTCAGTTCTTATTTATAATCGCAATAAATCTCATGCATTCTTAATTCCAACTTACCCTGGCATATACTCCCTACAGACTCCGGCGTCTCTGTCCCACCCGCAGTAGGGATCGCGTGCGCATCTCACGCATGCGTCGTAGCGTCGCGCGCACAACGCAAGTCGTAGTTGAAGAACCCGTCTGTCGGATGCCGCGTAGAGGGAGCCGTGCATTCTGGATATTGCCATTGCCTAGGAGATTGGATAAATGTATTAGAAACAGTTGTATGCTTACATGGACTCACGAAACTGCAAAACCTTGCCCTAATATATATAGGGCAGCTGATAATTTTTCACAATTATCTCCTATAAGTAAGGATTTTTTTAAGATTGAATATTCTAATCCACGCTGTTCACGATCAGTTTCAGCCTCTAGACTCGTTAAATAAAAGATGTTCATCTAATAGGCTACCCTATTTGACAAAAAAACTAATTAGTCCGTCAGATAGATTTCCAAAAAACATTAGACACATATATATTTCTATTTTCACGTCAACAAAAAAATGAAGACAATACAGTGCTTCGAAAAGCCCTGTGACGTCACAGTTTGGTAATTTTTTTACCAGAAAGTGACGTCACAAGCCCCAACTCATGATTTATGACACGTTTTATTTTCGTCAATTTTTATTAAACACGTATCCAATATTTTTCGATAATCTAACTGACGGACTAAACAGAATTATATTTTTTAGTCAGTCAACTACCCTATTTAATAACTTTCCTAACATTTTAACCGGGTAGACTTCACAAAAAAAATCCTTGAAATGCGTTTCTACTCAAAGTTCAACATTTGAAGTCATCTTTATTGACGTATACATTAAGCTTAGTTTACCTGCCACGATCATATCCGAAGGAAACTATCATTTACCCTTACATTATTTCAAAGAGTCACATATCTACCCTACATTCAATGATAGTAACAAAGACATACCTGTATCGGTTCCCCTGGGGTGACGTCAAAAATATCGAGCAGCGCTGATTGGCTGTCACCGTTGCGGTTCCACTGCACTATCTTGTGAATTTTGCCTTCGTCTGCAAAAAAACGTGAAGCAATTGGTTTTACGTTTGTAGTTGGAGTTTCGATCGATTTTTTTAAATTTATAATTTGGTTCATAATGGCGGTGAGATGCCGTAAAAGCTAAAATTCCCTACAAAATCAAGAGAATAATGATATAAATTTGTTTACCTAAGTGAGCCGCTACAAAGTTATATCGAGACGGAAGAGGTTTTTTATAAAAATCTTTTTTGAAAAGCCTCGTTGGTCAAGTAGTCACAAGTGTGACTGCTATGCATGACATAGCAGCCACGTAGTCGAAATTTGCCCGGTTGATGGCAACAGTTTCGCCCCCTATTACATGGACCTTAAACATAATATTTCAAAATGTGTATCTACTAATGGGTACACCTCTATCTAAGCCTTCGTAAATTACAGCCGTGATGTTATGTTAATTTTATGTTTATTTGAAACTCTTATCAGTATCACTTAACTAGTTTATCATTCAAAACATAAACAGAATACATAATCAACATAATCAGTTCACAACATCCATCTATTATCAGTTCCGCAGCAGCACTTGTCGAAAACGCTCAATTACCTAAATGTCATTTACGAAGCACATCCACATAGGTATTCAGTTAATTAGCAGTATCAGTACATAAGTGACACGTATCAGGAATTCCGGCGCCTCCGTGTGTTCCGGCACAGAATAGATAGATCTACAGAAGGTGAAGTCCGTATAAACGAGAACGCACGAACACATACACATACACAGAGATCGCCTCACTATACGTTGCGTGTGGTACGTGTATTGTAGTAAGCACTGCCTACTTTCCTACATACGATCCAATTAAATTATCATAGTCACTTCAATAAGTATTATGTTGATAATTAGAGGTAGTTAAATTGGATCCTATGAGGTAGGCAAGTATGTAGGCAGTGCCTACCTTAAATGCACACGCCTGGTGTGAGTACGCCTGTTTTCGTCCTCGTTGTATGGAGTTGGCATTCTGTACGTATCTATTCTGTGGTTCCGAGTTCTATTAGCAACATCTTAGATGCTGATGTTTGAATTAATCACGATTAATAATATAATTGAGAGCTTATTATTAGTTAATGTATGAGTACGCTTAATTTATGGGGCTAATGAACTAAACTGAATGAATGTGTAGATAGTTTTCTTGAATGGGATTTGTTTAGAAATAAAATAGAAACAGACAATGTTGACAGACAGTGAAGTGCGACTAATTAAGTTACGAAAATGGTTGAGAGTTTTCCGATGTTAATGGTAACCGTTCATGAGAACCAGTTGACACTTGACAGTCAACCGTGGCACAAATATATTACTTTTAGAACTTCGACCAGATCCCAGGAATTACAAGGCCATTAAAACGTCGCAGATTCTCAGAACCAATATAGTAGTTCTTCAACAATGTTTCAACTGGGCCAATAACGCGAAGATTAACTCCTTAAACTATAATATTACTTTAGTGCCTCGCAGTTTATGTTACGATTCTCAATAAACAATGACTAAGTATTAATCCATGGTGGAAATTCAGTGGTTTCGTGATCGTCTGCAAACGTGTGAACTCACAAATGTCAAGAGAACAGAACGTTTCTAACAGCTTGTTCAAACTGTCTGATAAATGGTGGGGACAACTCAAAGTGATGGCCCCAATTAATTCCCCTCCCTACAATAGTCACGAAACGTCCATCCTATTGTTTGTTTATCTAGATTTCAGCTATTTCAAAACGTAAAACTAACTTGAGAAGTACGTTGTCTTTTGTCTCGAAGTAACTTAAATATTCTATTGTTGAGAATGATTAAGAACTGCTACGAAATTCTTGATTCAATTCTGAGTACCTACCTACTTTTATTTTAGTCAACCTCTGCGTGTATCAGACGACCTATCTGACCTTCCCTGACATAAAACGATATCGGTCCAATAAAGCTAGAAAACGGATCACACATCATACATGCAATCCATCTATTCGGCGAAAAAATCCAGACGTATTTTCGGAAGGTCAAAAAATACAGAACAATCTCTGTAAACACAATCGATAGGCACAATCGAAATCAGCACGTGACCACGGCCTATGAAAGCCTCCATTGTACATAAGGTCACAGTCCCAGCTTCCTTACAAAGCGGCCGAATCAGGAGCGAATTAATATTCGGGCCACGAATCTTAATAGCTAATTGGATTAGAGGCATATAGCGAAATTACCTAACCGTGTTACGTACAATGCTCGAGCTACGTGTCTCAGTATGTCGCCATAAGACGGAATGGTTCGGGCCCGTATTATTGTGTTCGTTAAGTTATAGCTGCTGAGCTATAAATCAGTAATTATATTGGGGCCCTTGTCGCAAATAAATGTGCTACATTGATTGTGCGAATGGTCTTGCGTGTTATGTTCCGACTTGATGTTTAGTGTGCCATATTTTGTGTTGTTGATTGGCGCAAAAAATAGCACAAAGATGTTAATAATATTAATGCTCAAGCAATAAAAAAACTCAGTTACGGTTGTATTGCGTTTGGCAAGGGTAATCTTGTACACTCTAAACGCAAAATAATTACCCTCTTTTAATTTATGGGGCTCAGACACATCATTTACGTTTAAAATTCTATATCCACCACGTTGGTCACCCCTCGGCACCTGAATTTGAAATGCTCTCATCAGCAAGTCTAAACTCTTAAAATCCATAGGTAAGCTCATTTGTGTCCGAATATTTATGGGGATGCAGGACCGCCCTTAGTGTTGCTTTATGCGCCTTGGATACTTTGCTTGCTTTTGTGAAATTATACTACGTGAACATTTAATCTAAGGTTAGTGCTTTCATAATAATAATATATTTTTTCATGATTATTAGCAAAGACTTTCTAGTCACGAAGAGAAAGTATTAATACGACCAATCTATTCTAGCTATTAAATACTGACATGGGCTAAGGTTTATTGTTACTAACAAAGTGGACCTCACTGTAGTCTGATGAATATTAATAAAAATAAAGTAATAATTAATTATAATATATTATTCATACCTTCGTAGACTTTGATCAAAGTCAAAAATACAACAGTTTAAGTTTTTATTCACGACTTCTGTCACTCCAGTGCACACCACAACCGCTCTTACACTTAGAAAAATAATTACTACATACAGCTCCGAACACGGATAAAGGCCAGAGAATCAGACAAAGCTACATAAGACAGTCTAACAGAACCACAGACAGAATGCAGCCGACACAAACGACATTATAATAACCTACCCTCAGCCGACTCTTACAAGTGGTTCGACACGCCAAACAACTCTTCACACTCTATTTTCATTCCAATTCTATTCAAAGCTCATATTTTATACCACTATTTCAGTATCCATTGTCTGTTTGGAACGACTTAATCTCTGATATCGTAATGTTGAGCACTCAATGTATCCAAATATAGGATTGCAGTGTTCAGGAATGTAGTGGCGTGTAATTCCTTGATAGCACAAAGGTATTAATGCGTTGAGGAATTTGGTTCGGTTAGTTCGGATTTGCGTGTGGGTTTGAGTGATTTTACGCTTAAAATAGAGACAACGACAGATTATTCTAAAAATTTTAGAGGTTTTAAGTCTACTTCTTCAAGTTTTTAGTCTCCTTTCTTTATCGTCTGGTTAGTGCCTAACCTGCTGTTTGAGATTTTTGTGTTGCCAATCTGCCTCTAATCGGTTTTACATGCTGTCAAGAAATATATCTCAGGCATATTATTTTCCTCACGATGTTTTCCTTCACCGAACCAAGTGATAATTTTCTAGTTTCTAGAACTTTTCTTGTACTGAAAGTGCAGTATCAGCGCTAAGCAATCTTAAACTGTCTTCCTATGGAGATAATATATTTTTTTTTATATCACCACAAAAATGATACAAGAACATATTATATGACTTGATAGGCTTAGTATACAAGTTTTTAATATGGAATCCTCTGATGCTGAACTAGGACGGATCCTGTATCTCGGCAAACAGCGCCATCCCCTAACATATTTCACTACAATGATTAAGTCAATCTATCAAGATAGACTCAGTAATTTGTAAAGGAACGTCTAAATCGAGGTTTATATGTCCACAGGCCTTATCTTAAGCACAGTACAGGTATACAGCATTAAATTTAATATTCTCGATAACTAAACTCGGTAAAAAAAATCCAACCCACATGTATAAAAAGCCAAATTCAAACACAGCTTTTAAAACTGCTAAATCGACAACGACCCCTATTTTTGCGATGCGGATTCCGAATTTCCAGTGGGAATTGAAGAACTAACAATATACTTCCCGGCACCCCATTCTACTAAAGAAAGGATAATAAAGTCGGGCAAGTGTGGAGCATACGCATTAGTTTTATATTAATGGTAATGTTAGATTCAAAGGGTAGGATTTTGATGAAAAAATAAATCACGAATCATTTTTATAATAGGTTACTCTTTGAGGTATTTTGCTATAGGGAATGGATTTTTAATTGGAGGTACTCCGAACCATCATAGTTAAAATACTGAAACTTTGAACTACAATTTAATATCACAGTCTTCAGTACATTATGCAGTATAATGAATTCCAAGGATCACGCTGTGATTAACTACAAAGGCGTATAATTAATGTTCTATTTTTTTCACGCATGCCTGTTTTAGTCGATTGATTTTATTTGTAGTGCCAGCTAAGAAAGTAAAAATATAATAAGTCAAAACATAAAATAATATCACGCCTGTAGTTCCCGAAGGGTTAGGCAGAGGTGTACCTCATGTTACTACCAAAACTAATATAAGACCAAAATCCATTCTAAATATCGGTTCAAGTCTGTACCTATTGCAACTCTCTAACCCGTAGTGCTCACTAGTTACGCACTAGACATTTTCGCATAGAATTAGCGAGATTAGAGCAATAAGTAACAAGGTGAGGCACAGCGTGACACCGGGACCATTAACGTCGTGTGCGCATTCTCCTGAGTGACGGAACCAAGCCACAGTAATTATGTTTCCTGAATATCGTATAAGGAACTCCGTAATTGGAACGTGTTGTCTGTGGAATTCGTGGCGGTGCGTGATTTCTAAGGATTGGTTTAGTGTGTTGTCAGCCTTTTGTGCAAGCAGGTGACTAATTGGGAAATGGAGGTTGTGTTAAAATTATTATAATGTGACTTAGGAGTTTTTTTTGTCGAATTTATACATTGCCTAAATACCGGTATTAATTATTATTTTCTTTTTTGATGATACAAAAAAGAAAATATAAACTGTCAATCTGTATTAAATTAAATTTATTTTGAGTACTTAATCTTGAAAACATAAGCAGTAAAAAAACAAATTCAAACAAAACGTTTGATATTATGAACACTAACAACAATTTTATTGAATAAAATCTGAAGCATATAAAACTTGACGTACGAAGAGCTCACACACCACACAGCACTAACAAAATATTTTACAATGATAATATTCCCAACACGGCAGTGTCTCCACGTTTTGACGCACAAGTATCTTGATGCGATAATAGCTGGTACATGGGAAAGCATTCAACAAACTTGTCTGCTAGCAAATGTGGGGAGGCAGTACAAGGTACCCATCTCAAATCTGTTTACGAGAAACAGTGTTATATGGTTTAAGCTTCACTCGTCACACTATCTAGTGTGAAACAGCAATGAGGGGAAATATTGGACGACTAAGTGGGGTAAGACATTTTCCTTCCAGTTTTCGTGTTAGGATTTAATGAGTAATTAGGGAAGAAAGCTGGTTCGTGTTGACGTGATTGGCCGGGTTAACGAATATGGAGGTACTAATGGGGTAACGTGGTAGGGTACATTATTAAAACTGCTGAATGTTAATGAGTGACAAAACTTTCGGGCCAAAGCAGAAGTTGTAAGTTTAATTGCTAATTGGGACGGTAACAAAGGGCTGCAATAAGTAAGGAAAGATAGAAAAAGTACAGTAGGGAAACTGAAATTAGAAGGATAATTTATTCCCCTACGGCGCTCAAGTTAATGAACTTAATTGAAATACATACATCATTGTATACGTATGCACGATCTCCAATCCGCTGGTGGTCTATAAATAAATTTACTTCTAGTGATTAATTCCGATCACGGTTGGGCCGAGCAAAATAATTAAACAATCCCGCATTGGACGTGGACGGACGGGTCCGCTCCCCGTAGACCACCCTCGCCTAAACAATAACGAATTTCATAAGGAAACGCCCGCAAATGCCAAACAAGGAAATCTTGTCTGAAATGTCAAAGAAAACTAACAAAGCGTAGTCACCGCAACGCTTGCAGCATGTGAAACATACAAATTAACTGGATATCAAGGCTACAGCCTTTTTTTGCGAGTCTTCAATGTTACCAGACAAACGCTGAGGAATCCTTATTCTATTTTTATTACACAGGCAGACTTTTTTGTAGTCGGCTTGTTTGTAAGATTTAATCAATTTACCGATAAATATCAATCAGAACAAGTCCAAAGTAATTCAAGGTAAGACAACTCTTTAATTATCTTTCATATTATTTTCCTTGCGAGCGATCACGACGTCTCCCGACAGCGGTTTCAAAAGAAATAATCCCGCAATCCAATAAAGATTTCGCTTCGACAGGCCTAAGTGAAAACTTTTTTGCGATCCCCGAACAATATAAGTTTTATTCCTCCAAGTGGTATAAATTCCCAAACACAAAGTAGCTCTAACATCTTTATTGCTTTTCATAAAAAAGTCCGCGTTTAACGTATAGATTTACCAGTTAGAGATCGGTCGGGTTCCCCTCATCTCGACGTTTACACCGTGACGTTTTTTTACCTTTTGTATTTTATACATTACAGCACCTGCAACTAAATTTACTGCATAATATTTCAGGGTGGCAGTGTATTGTAAATTCGGAGGGGGAGTGTCGCTAAGAGTTTTGTTATTGTGTAATCTTTTTCCTGTTTTACTTCCTATAAATTTGCTTAGTACTGGCACTTTTTGCTGCCAATATTTGCTTTAAATGTTGGAACTGCTAATAAATATTTCAAGAACATTTCGAAGCGCTGAAATATTGATATGAGCGGTATTCAGCGTTGCGGCTATTGGTCGCGATGGAGACCGCCGAAATGTATTTCATAGACAGGCCAGATAAATTCAGCGATCGGTGGTATGAACGAATTCGGGAAGGACTTTTATCACAAATCGCAATATGTATTTTATAGGTGCCGTAAATCGAGAGACGTGGGTTTTTAACGTTTGCCTACGAGCACTCTGCTGACTTTTACGAGATTCGTCCCAAGAAAATTTTATGTTCATGAATCTCCTAAACCGATTTATTTTTTCAATCGATATGCATAATTGGGTCCTCACGTTGTTATAACTAGAACGTCAAACTTTCAATAACATCCATTCTAAAGTTGTTGTTTCCCTATAGTTCGAAAGCTTTATAACGACGCGTTCGATCGATAAATTTAACTGTGTATGTTTGACTTAGTTATGTTTGGTTAAAAAGTTTATTATGATTTGTCTGTGATTTTTATTAGAACTTCGAATAAACCGTATCACTTAAGTCATAAAACTGTAAATTATACAACTTTACTTGTAGTACTTGTGGATAATCAAAAAGTTTCAAACTTTATCTTCAAATACATTTTCGATTTACTAGATAAACATACTTTAGTTGAACGAACGATTATTCCAAACACGTTCGAAAGGTGTATTTTTAAAGAAGGCTTTCACGGTGGCCGATATTAGGGATGCCGCGACCGCTCCACCTCCCGAAACTTTCTCGCTCGTGCACCTTTTGATATTCAATATACTGCGGGACCTAAGCAATCCTTTGATGAGATGTTTTATGCAAAAAACGTTGGGCGTTAGCGGGGCGCGAATAACCGTTCAAAAGTGAACACATTAGTATTCCCAATCTCATCCGGAACCGCGGCCTCCCTCCATTTTGGGGGAATAAAAAATCAATGTTTATTCCCGGTGAACGCGATTCGAATGCTAATTATAGGTATAACTAATTGCTTTGTGTTTGTGTGAAGGCGCGATCGTTTTATAAATGGTTCTCAAATGCGGTGCGACGAATCCAGATTGAATTTTCCCTTGTCTGTGATATATTCGTAATGGAATAATTAATGTATTTTCAATTCAATTGGACCTTCGTCCCCGTAGGCGACACGACACGAAGATCTCAAAACTTTTTTATTCGTATTCTGGAAATAGCGTACGGTTTAGCACTAGCGACCGATTTAGAACAATTTAAAGAATTTTCCTCTATGCTCGACGTGAAATCAAAATTGAACCATGGCACGAGTTCGGAACGGAGCAAGGAAGGCAAGGTGTTGCGAACTATAAATTACTTCGGAAATTCCGTTCCGGCATATCGTACCGCAACTCGGCAATAAATATTGTTCATTTTCGTCCTGTGGGCAATGCACGTCGATGAAGCACGAAGCTATGCCACGTTGGGGAGACTCCGCACTAACTCCTCGCGATTACCGGCGGTACGGTAACTTGCTCTACATAAACCCGGCTTGTCCGCCATACCTCAACTACACCTTAACATATCATTTTGCATGGACCGCATTTCATGTTTATGGCAAAACTTGGACTTCATGCACTTAGGCAAATGGGTTTCCGATACTTATAAGAGCGATATACGCTTCGTATCGCTACATTTTATACAAGGTAAGATATTTTAGAATTATTACCCATGTTACCTACACTTGAGGGGTAAATAAAGCTGTTCAGCCAAAATTGGCTGAACAGCTTTATTTAACCACCAGCCTCACCACCCACCACCAGCCACCAGCTTTTTTTATTTTAAACTAATAAATATTAGTTTGATCGGGAAATAGAACAGTTTATTAAATTTGTATGTTTCAGACGTCTATAGTAAAATTATTAGCTTTATAATACTACCTACTCGTAATTGCCAAAATAATATCAAAATTGACAAGCTGAAATTCTAAAATGAATTATTAACTGAATAGAGTCTATATTTTAATCTAGTTAATTCAGAGTTCCACGAAAAGTGGTGTTACTAATTCAAATATACGCGATGTACAAGCAAAATTACACGTCTACCTACCTACATATCTATCTAAATATCAAAGGGTTAGCGTTTTGTGACTCTGAGCTTACATAATAACGTCATCAAATTGCTGTGACGTTTCCAGCGTGGTTCGGCAGTTAAGCCTTCTGTGAATTTTAAATCGTTTTTAATAGCAGTCCCGTAGCACTGCAGCCGCTGTCAAAGCTAACCGTTACTTTACAATTTGATTTCCTATATTCAGTTTTTTGTATGGGTCGAAACAACTTTTCATGATAGCAAACTAAAAAATAAACGCAGACGATTTCTTTTGTTTTTTTACAACAAACGCTTCGTAATTACGTTTCGAGTTGTTAACTCGGTCTGTATTCATGCGATACGTTAACATTAATATGTTCGTTTGTTTACAAAGGCGCCCTTGATACTAAAGAGTGGCGGCGTCGACGTCTAACTCGGTGAATTTAATTAACTTCGTTAACTTCTAAATACTCTTAACGTCTTTGATACCTCCGTTCCCTTTCATTGACAAACACGATCCCTGGTGTGTACACGACAGTCGCTGTCAAACTTTTATCAACCTCGGCGCGGCGTTCAAAAGTTGTCTGGCAACAGTGATTTAGGCGTGATAAAACAAATGGAATGAGGCGAGACGTGGGGCCCGCATTGCGGGAGCATCATACGCTCATTTCTCATTGTCTGCTAGCACCTCGAGCGCCGCTACAACTTTCTGCCAGTGCAGTTTAATGCATATTATAACGCGGTAAGTACTCAAAATGGAGTAAGCGGCGAGGCAATATCGTCGCGGTAGACGCGAGCGCACGAGCGCTCTCTTTATTGAAAGAGTAAACTGTCCTTTTTCACGGGACGCCTCGGGCTCTTTGTGGCGGAATTTCGTGCAACTTATTTTGCGCTCGAGTGTAAATAATAGTGAACTAAGAGCGCCTCGGATTTTCGGACGCTACCCTTTCCTTTGCGGTTTTGAATATACACCGCCATATATTGCGCACTGAGCAACATGCTGTTGCATAAAACTATTGGGTTGTAGTCTCTTTGTTTCCAAAATGTTACCATTATTAATAGTGCTCGGGAAAACAGTCTTAGTTAGTCTCTGAGCACTGAAACAAAGTTATATTGTGTAGATTAAGTTAGAGTAATTATCATGGGACGTGGCTATGCTACGGGTGGGGTGCGTCAAAGGTAACGTTTAAACAATTTAATATTCTACACACAAGCATTTCAAACGCCAACTCAAACGTAGCTTCTCCTTTCGTAAAAGTTGTTCCGTAAACGAACCCCCCCTTCGTTAGATATCTACGTGAGTTTAATCCACTCGGCAGGGCGGTTCGGTCGGGAACGATTTTCGAGAAAATTGGTGAAAATTGCAACAACATAGGCGAAAATTACCACTTGGAGGCGTTGTTTAGAGAACGGCGGTGGCAGGCCGAATTTATGCGGCAATGGAAATGTGACGTTGACTCTCTGTGGTCTACAGCGAACCGCGCACACATACCGTCGGCTACGACTCTGCGTCGCTACGGCGTAGCACACGCTACGAAAATGTGGACGGAATAAACGTCGAGATACATTTTCGTGAGTGCGTAATGCCTATTAAAATCTTAATTGTTACCCGTTGTTCGTGAAAACGAAGCGATAGGAATTTAAAAAGCTTCCCAAACATGTTAGACAGTTTGGAATGATGTTAACTTTAGTGCCTCATTGTTTGTTTTTTTAACCAACGAACCGTACACCTGTGCTATAGATATTTTGATTGTATCGCAGGGATTTACAAGCTTTAGCGCGAGCTTTTTAGGAGTCAATAAAATTGAAGTACCAAAAGCGCTTAAACTATAGAGTTTCGCACGCCATTTTGCAACAAACAATGAACGTATAATCGGTTTTTCATGTTTTGAACTAAATCCCTTGTTTCATGGTATGGAGGGGTGAAACAGCGATGGCATCCAGACGGACATGCAGCCGTCACGGACGAGACGAATTATGGCCTTTGTGCCACTTTCACTCGCCACCACTTTTTAATTTCCCAGTGGAAGGCATTTTTTAATTCGTGAGCTTTTATGAAATTTTATGTCCTGGCGTATCCGTGCACTGATTGTTCGGAGCGTTGCTTTGCGTTTCGGAATTTGCTAATTGTTTCAACCATTGGTCGTCTACGTTTCTAATATTTTATTTTTCAGATCCATAAAAGTGCCATTACTCTTTGTTAACAAAGGAATGGAATATGCTCCGATATAAGCGCCCATGTATTTTTAGGTATCAGGTTTTTCCATTAGGATGAGTCAAATTTGCATACATAGGATGTTATATGGGTTCATGTAAAGATTTTACGTGCGGTGTGGACCCTTTTGCCTCGAATTGGGAACTGAACTATTCTCGAAAGAGGTGTCTAAAAGATTATATGGAAGTAATGGAAAGTTATATTTAGACCTTAATGTTATTAAGTGAATTGACAAAACGACAAAGAAAAACCTTTATTATTGTGCCTAATGGAATGATGAAATAAAATTGCAAACCTATTTATTTATGCATAGATTTCTTAAAGTAGGGCCTTAGATTGAAACAACTGGAAGTTCTGGGGAGAAACCTTTGCCAAGCAGTGGGGGGTGATGCAGGCTAACAGAATCAGTATCAGTATCATACCACTAGACATATTTTTAAAACTTAATCCTGTTATTTAAATATTATGATATTAATAAAAAGAATGCTCTTTTTATAAATTGATTCGGACCTACATATATTACAAAAGATGATCTAAGCGAAACTTCAACGACTAGAACATAATTTCACTGACTTTCTAGTAGAGTTATAAAAAAAATTAAAAACTCACTCGTGCCAGCATAATAGACGGTGTACTCAAGCGGGTGTCCCATCATGTCGACTTTGACTTTATCCACCACCAGCCTCGTGAAGAACAGGTCTCTTTTGTAGTAGATCGGCTTCTCGTTCTCGTGGGAGACGGCACTATCCATCAGTGGATGAGATCTGTTGAGAGAATTTATCTTTGAGGAAGTTACGACTAATTCTGGATGTTTCTGTGTTCCTGGTAAAAAGAAAAAGCAGAAGTCTGATACACATTCTATGGACCGTTCCTGATAATTCTACGTCTTTTTTATTTTTTAACAAATTTGTTACAACGATTGTTTGATGTTTATTTGGCAATGAAAAATTTCTGTTTCGGGGCCTTCGATAAACGGGAAAAAACCATTCACCTGATTTTCGTATGAACTAAGAACACAATGAACTAATGATGTTGAAGTGTTTTTAAAAGTCGTTCGAAGACTTCATTTTATCAATTGTTACTAGGTACAAAGGTTATGTAGCAGTCATTTCATGACCAGACTTCTACATTTAAATGACTAAAAGGCAATATGAATCATTGTTACGTTCTTGTGTGAATTTTGATGGTACCATTGAAATAATTTGGAAGGTGCCTTTGTCTATTATTTCAATTTGTCACTGATTATAACAGTCAAACCATTCTACAAAGAACGTACTTCGCTTTTGAAACTTGGCAATGACTTACAAATGTTTAGAGGTTAATAAATGTTTTCAGAAAACAATTCGTAGGCATAGGCACTCATCAAACTGAATAGCTACATATTATTTCGAAATATATTTATTCAGAAACAATGCAGCGTGCAAAGGTGTCTAATAAAGGAAAAGTCAACGGAGTGTAACGACGGAAACATAACAAGCATGTTGATAACAATAAGGTTGCGTCGCGACGTCGAGGTCGCTAGCGACAATCGCGCGCTACGATAATGTCGGTGACACGAATGTCGCACAATACAGTCTTTGCTTCGACGCCAACAACAAAATACCATTCATTTAATTAAAACCTCCACTCGTTATGAATAAAAAATGTTATACTATTTTCAGCAGACTGGTTCAGGTGAAGTGTTAAAATCTCAACGTTTCCACATGAGGATCATGGAAAAGCGGGAAAAAAAATAATTGAACGCTCTCGGGGAGAGAGCGTCGGATAATTAACAGGACGTGTCGCCAGATAAAAGTGCCTGTGGATTTCAATGAGCGTGGAGTTCTGGAATCGCTAGAGACCTCGTCGGGGACTGGATCGTGTTTCGAGTTTTTAAGTGACGATTTTCTACTTTGTTTACGTCCGGCGCGCTTGTTACAATAACGACAGTCTCGCCTTTTGTTCTTTTTGCGTATCCGGCTGCTCGGCCGTTTTGAAAATAAATTAATTCTCTGCTTCGTTCGGACGTTTTTTTTAATGAATAAATTGAACAATGCGTTGGAAATTCCGATAATCTGTAAGTGTGAGAATTGGAGTTTATTTTGTCTTCATTTTGCGCGCGTACTTCAATTTAATTACATAACTAGAAAGTTTTCAAAATTAATAGAATTAGTGAATCTTCGATGCAAACGAAATACTGATCTTATATTTTATCAGACAACAAAATATTATTATTTCTAACGACTCTAGTTTTCACCAGCACAAAACAAAGATCACTCACCTTATAAAGTTCAACACAGTATCAGGCAAAGACGAGGTATCATTCACACAAGTCCCTGGTCTTGGTTCAGGGACCTTACTGCTGATGACCGGCAACCAAGCTGAGCTTGAAGACGCCTGTTCCTTGAACTTCCCTTCGAAAGCCTTCTGGATGTCTCCGATGGTGAAGGTGCAGATTGCAGAGCCCATGAGACCGGTGGAGGCTGTCGTGAAGACGCCATAGAACCGGCTGTCATCCCCAGGTACCTTGTAGATGCTCTCTGGTGGGATAGAAAGGGCTAAATTAAATAAATATTTTTCTTTCTTTCTTCTTTCAAATGTAGTTTTTGACGGCAAAACTGAATCCCTTTTTTTTTGGGCGTTGGTAAATCATCAAATCGCTCTGGGCAGAGCGGAAGGGAGTGTCAGACTTCTACTGACTAAAATCCACGCATGTTCCTTCTTAGGCCTTTGTGTCGAGGCCGCGGTATCTCTTTCGAACAACCCGCAACCCCGACGGGGGAAATTGAATCACTTCGTTTATAGAAATGATAAGATTTACATAAAAAATAATGTGCCTACGTTTTATTTCTTAAACACGGCAAATAACATAAAATAACAGCTGCAATCCCGTAATATTAGGCAAAGCTGTACCTAAATTAGGTACAGCTTAGGGTTGCCATACAAAATTTTGGTGCGGTTGGTATTTAATAGTGCACCCAAATTTTGCAAAAACGAGTAACTGTAATTGGCATTCCTATTAAGAACAGAATTTGGGAAAAGTAGTAGTTTTTTTTTTCTAGCAATTCTAACACGACTTTACATTTTACGCAGGGCTCTTTCAAGTAAAAAAAAATGAATTTTAATGACTGACATTCAAAAAGGTCGGTTGTGTACCAGCACGTAACTCCTGTATGAAAAGGTGCTTGTATACGGAAAACGCAAAAGGAGTATTTAAAGATGGTGGCACATGTCGTCATTTAGTTTGTGTTTACTCACTCCTATGGGGACATCCATAATGTTATGATATTTTATGTATGTATGTAGGTTTGCTCCATAGTTTTATGTAACTGTACGCGCTGCGGTAGAATTTGGTTTGGTTCATGGATCGACTATGCGCCATTGCGCATTGCTTCTAAGTATTTTATTTCGAGTGTGGAATATGAAAATAAAGCCTCTGCAAAATCTTTAAATATGAATAGAACTAGTAAAATCTCCCTATAAAATCTATTTCAAAAGAGTACATTATATCTAATTGAATTACTATCCGCTCAAATTCATAATTCGGTTTAAGTTTCTTTCCAAAGAATGTTTTATAATATAATTAATATTCAATAAAACTTCTAAATTAAATTATTTAGAACTTATTTTTCAATTGTCTGATTAGTTTTGTATCAAGTTTTAATTTTGCAGTTAAACAGCTTTTATTAAGATATAATAATTAAAGTTACTTATCGTGACGTCTAACTGTCTTATTTATACTTCAGATAAAAGTTATCTACAATATAATAAACCTTTAATGTAAGATTTATTCGACGGACAATATCAACTTCAGACTTATTGTTTTCATCTTGTTATGGAAGATTAAACAAAATTTGGTCGATGAGTTTTAATTCCAAAGTTTTATTTTATTAAAACTGATTACCCGTCCAGGTGTAAATATCAAAGAGACTGTAAAAGTAATTTAAATTAAATCTCCAACTATTGGACAAGTGAAGCTAAAATTTATCAAGCGCCGCCATGATGTCTAATCTGTTCTTTAGTTGTTGAAACTTCAGTTGACTATCAAATTGTTATAATTGTGGGCTCTCAACCTAATATCTCTGTTAAAGTTACAGCAGTTTAGTACTAGTTGATGCTACTATTATTATAATTTGCGTTTGTGCTGCAAATTGTTTAACAGTAATAATTGCCAGACGATTAACTTGAAAATGACGGACTGAACATACGTTGTCATACACATTTTGATTTGTCCAATATTTATCAGAACGTAAGTAATCATTATATTCGACTCCGTATAAGGAAAAGAATCATTGTGTAGATAAGCAATTCCAAGACAACATTTTGTGTCTGGCGAAAAATAAACACGAAAGGAATCTTTATAGCCCGAATTCTTCCCATTGTACCTTCGAATGGGACCCTATTCAGTGAAAAACGATCGCAAACTTCGGTGCGAACCTAATTGCTCGAACAGACATGTAAATAACACACCTACAGCAAATACTGAGCGCTTGAGTACCTATTACACTCTCATGAGTAATGCAGCGACGGTAGTGGGTCCGCGTGAAAAACCGTGGCACGACGCGAACCCCGGCCGTTAATATTATATGAACACAGTCTGGGAGGTCCCGTACCCAAGTACAGAGTAGAATCGACTAGACTCTCGTAAAATCGTACTATGCACTTTTGAATTTGGAACTCCAAATGTTTGCTCGGGACTGACAGTCAATATTTGTGTGTAAGGAACGGTAAGTCGAAATTCGACAACGTTCTCAAGTCAAAATGGTGGAGAAATATTTATGTGTGCATAACCGGTGTACTTTGACAATAATGTTCTTAGAATAGGTTGAAGTTTGACAGAGATTCTTGAATGTATCCATTAAAAATTAGGTAAACGTGATACTACTATGATTTTATCCTTACGATTAAACTACAGACATTCAATGATACCTAAATATTTTCATTTCTTAAAAGCAAATTAAAACAAAAACAACTTTTGAACTTACGTATTTCATTGAAGTAGAAGGGGAACTCTCCAGGTATGCTGCAGTTCAGTCTCGCCTTCAGATATGTGGCCCAGTTCTGACTGAGAATATTCTTGCCACCAGTATCCCTCTTGCAAACTCTTGCTACCCTCGAATAGACTGCCTTGCCACAGTTGATGTATTCCACAGCAGTCTCCCGGAAGAAGAACAGCACGAAATCCCCAACATCGAAGGAACCCACGAAGTTCGGTTCTAGAACAAAATAATACTCAGTTAATAACATCTTTCATAAAATACAATCCAGAGACAATGACTTTGAAACTTTTCGACACTTAAAAGTTGAACGTAATTGATAGTCGAAAGTAAAGCACTGTAAATTACTCTAGTTTAAAACTTACTTCGGAATCAGTTTTAAATAAATAATAAGCATTATAATTCCCATTTAATGGCGAGCTGTCAAGTTAAATTACAATAGGTAGCGGTGAAATAATTTGGTTATTTATGAAGATAATTATTATATTTTGTAGGTATATTCTGGCGGGCGTGCGTTCCCACAATCAGAGTTAATTCCACAATATCAAATTGCTGTTATTCCATGTGATATGCAATAAATATTAGATGAAGCCGTGGGTGACAATTATGTCACATGGGACGTTTATAGCCAGCATTAATAAGTGCTTATTTGTTGGTCCTATAATGAAAACGCCACGTGGCGCGGATTACGGAATACGGACGCGCGCCTTACACCCAATATCTCTATTCACATTGTTGAATAATGTCCTCTATAGCATACACCACAATGGCTGTAACATAAGCTTTAAGATACAAACTTTAATAAGTAATAAGGCTTCGGAACTTTTAAAATTATTACGCCTATAAATTCGGCTTCATTTAATGAATAGTGGTGATAAACCCTCGTTTGATGAATATGGTGTACGTGGTATTATTAATAATGCCACATGAAATGTCTTTATCATTATTTATTGGAGGATCAATAGCCGAGTTGTATGTAAGCGAGTATCCATCAAAATAGAACATCTCTTTTTAAGCGTCGATAGTTTCGTAAAATCATTGTATTGTGTTCAGGCTTGTCTCAATAATTACATTGTTTTTGAGGGAACACACTCTATTTTATGAGTAAAAGTTTTTACAACATCATAAAAATATTTTATTCTAAGGCAATTTTTTCAAGTATCCAGATATAGAATTCCTTTTTGTCCTGCGTTTATTATAATTACGCATAATTGGGTTACGGAACAAGAAAGGAATTTATTCAAAACAAAACTTAGACATAGGATGAATACTAAAAAGGGTTTCCAGTACAAATGAAAATTAAATGAAAATAATTAACTGTTAGTGGCATTCGAAACGTTACTATTATAGGGCCGAGTTTAATGAACAGAGCAATATTAACGAAAATTAGGCAAATTTGTACACAGGCGTAATTTCTATTTCGCTGCTACCATGCCACACAAATTAACGGGTAAAAGGGTCGGTCCCATTCGTTCCAATATTCATTTCGTACTAAAATCTGAACAATTAAGCCATTTAGGTACTTTAAAAAGGTTCAATTTATAAATATTGATTTAAATCGAGATCAGTTTGAAATGGCAAAATTGAATAAAATTAAGCAAACGCATTCTATTGACTAAAGTGATAATAAGTGTTGTGCAATCTTGTGGAATATCTAATATTTTATGAATTCAATAGACATCATGATTTAATAAAATTTCTACGCAATTTAATATCGAATTTGGAATTATTTTGAGACACAGTATTATGGCTGAAACTACTTAGGTTCTGTGCTAGCAAAATGTAAATTAGTGTCTCTCATATTTCAATTAAACCCACATTACGTTCAGTGTACAGAAAATAAAAAGTAAAAGAGAGATTATCGCCTCTTTTTCTTTTAATTATCTTTTAAATTTAGAATTGTGAAATGTTTTGACTGTGTGTAATGCTAATGTGACCACGCACCACTTCAGCACCGCCAAACCATGTTGACAAATCTAGATACCTATACCTAACAATTAAAAAGCTAGAAAATACCTGAAAAACAAAATATTGTTATCAAAACCGATTTCAATACAGAACAGGCAAACAATAATTGGCTCAAACAGGAATATCCGTGTCATAGAACCGAGACATTGTTGCTCGTTAGAGCGAACACAGTTTAATTTCGCTTGTATAATCGCAAACAGGCCAATTTCCGTGTAAATCGTGTAAGCGTCGATAATTGTAACATTTGTCCTTATTATTACCGGCTCGCTTTCAGTCTAATGGATACTTGCCCATTGTTGGGCAACAGTGGTCACGCTCATTTCGATATTGATTGCATTAGCAGAGGATGATCAGTGTATAATCTTTCTTTATCGTGTGGCTAGTGTGTAACCTGGTGTCAGAGTTTCTATAGGACTGCTCCGTAATCGCGATTGTGACCACTAGACTAACAAAGCAGTATTAAAAAAATGATAAATGATGTTTTTTCTGCAAAAATAGGTTTTTACAAACTCTTATAAAAGTCACTTTTTAGGTTTCCGTTCCTCAAATGGAAAAATCGAAACCCTTATAGGATCACTCGTGTGTCTGTCTGTCCGACCATTCCCCCTTCCCCTTATCTCCGAAACTACTGAGCCTAAAATTTTGAAAATAATTCAGACACTAGTTCAACACTTGTAGATTACAGTGAAATCTATAAGAAGTCTATAGTGCTATAAAAACATGAAAAATCTCTCAATATCTACTATTATGGTACGGTACCCTTCATGATGTGCAAGTCCGACTTGCACTTGGCCTGTTTGTTTAGATTGTTCCGGTGTTTCGTACCTGACAACTCTGAGAAAAAACATCCAAAACAAACTCAGAGATCATAGTCTATTATTTCTTTCTTTACTATAGATTTACGGAAGGTTTTTTTAATATCCTAGGCTAGGACGTGATATTTTGTTGACAGCGCTACCACAGATGCGCAATCATAGTCATCATCATCTTCCCACCTCTGTCCCATGTTGTTTGGGTTCAGTGCAACACGTTCTTTTCCTTCCATTCGTCCCTGTCAATCGTTACGCTATCATTTACTCCATTTTCTTTCATATCATTCAATGGGCAATTATAGTTTTATATAAGATTTTAAACTGACATGGTCACTAGCACTATTATTTAAACTGAAAACGAAAAAAACCCGAAACCCCGAAAACACCCGAATATCCCGTTTTCAGTATAAATATAAAAATTATAGTTTTGCTGAGTAATATAGCTTTCAATTTTGGTATCGCTATTGACTCGGTTGACTGAGCCATTGTGTGTCAGTCAGACATAAATTATCGATCTGGTACTTGGAAAATAATGTTGGGTTCGGTATAACTCATTAGTCATTAGTCTAGTTTCATTAGCCATACTAGACCGGTATAATAACCCTTTTTATAGCAGCAAATGTTGGCCCAAAAACGTTAAGTGAGCACATTGTTGTAGAACAAAAAATATTTCATGTACTTTTTTATTACGGTGCTTAGGGACTTAGGTAGTAGTAAGTCTAGTTTCGACTTTAATGCTGAAAGTAATTATCGTTATACAGTGAAATAACAACAATTTCCATATTGAGAACCAGGCTGCTAGTATTTTATAAAAAAACATTTTATTTTTTGTAGCCGCAACGAAAACGAGGAGGTTCTCCGTTCGAAACAGATTTTTTTTTCAGAAATTTGTTTGAATTATAACCTATACTTAAGCTATATTTTATTTGTGCACAACAGAAGCTTTACACGCAACTTCTGTTCCTACACAGATAAAATATACCTTTATTAATAAAAAAAATATATAAAATACTCACTGTCAAGCCACTTCGAATCATATTTCAGGGTCCTCTTGAACGCAAACTCGCGTCGCCCCGTCGTCAAGTTATGGAGATCCGTCCTGAAGATGACGGTATCCGCTTTGGTGAACTCTGCATTAGTTCCAGAGTACAGCGCAGGTAAGCTGCCAGGGTTGCCCCTCTCCACCCATAGGGCCGTCGAGTTGTCGGCAGGGTCGTAGGGACACTTGGCCACTCCCATGCCTATGCCCGGCACGTACTCATGGCGAGGCAGGTGCGTCAAGTTGGACTGTAACAAAAGAAGATTATTGTCTCAAATGGGTCTCAAAGTAGGTATATTTTTCACAAAATTGCGTATACAGGTGCTGGGTTATGAATTGTGTATGCAATCAAAGTAATAATAGAGTTTGTTGCGTTACAAACAAAAGCTTTTGCTTTAGTTTACGTTATGCGGTAAATAACTTCCCAAACTACAGCTTTAGTTCGTACCAAGTAATGCAATAACCTCAAGTTAAACAGTCAGCACAACGTTGTTATTAAATCATAACTCTACTTAACATTACCTACCTACGTAATTTCATTTTGAAAGTGTAATTATTTCGCTACTAATACCCCTCTGATTTAAACTGCGTATAAAGTACCTATCTCCACAATTGTTTGTGCATAAGGGTGTGCGTTTTGGTAAACACGTTAATTAAAGCTTCCAAACACCCCAATTTCTGAAACACCAAAGTGGGGATGTTTGTAGAGGGTGAATAAAAAGTTTCCAAAAATATTAAAATTTCCACGCGTGAATGTTTCGATTTTATGCGCCATTAATCAAAAATATATCTAAAAAACAAAACGTAACGACTGAATTTATGCGTTTCAAAGTCAGTAACAGCGCAATGGCCAGTGGACCGCCCCTGGCTCGTCCCTTGTGCAACTCAACAACACATCTGCTATTAATTTTTCCAAAAATTTATGTTCGTTTCGCGCTGAACGCGATTTATTAACCGAAACTTATTATTTTGAAGGCGGTCGAATTTTTCGGCGTTGCGAGAAGCTCGGGAGAATTCCTCTATTAGTATAATGCGATGGGTGGCGGTACGGTTTTCGAAATTATCATAAAATTACTAAATGTAGCATAAACGTGGGGTGGGCAGCGGCGCCCGTCGTCGTGGATTGAGACTTTATGTAAATTTTAACGACGCTGCGACCATCGGGGCCACCTGTGACCCTCTCCCCGCGACCGCGTCGCCCGCGGCACCTGTCGAAAACCTATGTCGTTTTTATTTCAATAAGCCGAGGATTAAATTAGGCATGCGAAGACGTGCCGGCCCGACCGCCCGGGGGTAAGATTTCCTCGTTCCTTACTTGTATTCTGACTTTTATCGGAAAACCATTTGTAGCTTTACACGTTATTTAAACCGGACATGCGTAAATCGTGTAAAATAATCTGCCTTCAGCCACGTTTAACCCATTTGGTGGTAAAAGATTCTATTTAAAATAGAATAATATCCACCTGAAATGATGTTTTGTACGATACTAATAATAAAACACCTACGCAAGCTCACGAAGGCAAATGTCAAGTCTCTCGTCACGGAAATGACATATTAATCTTCATCTCCTAGAAATAGTAGAAGGACAAACATATTTGAAGGGAAACGTGTTCAAAATTTATATTAAACGCCTACAAGACTTGGAAGTTATCAGTCCCAAATATAAAAGTTCCAGACGTCTCTTATTTATATTTGCTCTTTTAGGATAGTAAACTCTTAAATTATATGAACTCTGTTTTAACCACTCTGTTTTGTAGCCATTATAACATCAGTTTACTTGAAAATGTATCTTCCTAATAAAATTGTTTCTCAGACCCTTAGCACTGTAACTTTTGCCGATACCCCAAGCTTTCTTATACCCGCCGCGGGCACCCTAAGGCATTAAGCGCATTTGTTATTGTAGGCCCCCATATGATTATGATCTTTAAGCCATATAAGCAATGTAATACTCTGGTCTCGACACTTTTATTACCTATTGATGTACTAATGCGAAACCTGATCGCCTCAAGTATAAAAATAGACTACAGAGCAGTTTCATCGATAAATAAAATAATGCAAGTTATGATTACAGACGATAAAAGATCTTCGTTAAGTAATTTTAAGGACCCAGATAAGCCTGAAACTTGATTTTCTAGAATCGAAGAAAAAATACAATATTCATTTCATTTTATAGACCATAGTTAATTTTTCTTCTGTCCTACAAATAAGACAGTAGGCTTATCTGGGTTAATGGTTATAATAATATATCTTGATTTTATTTATAAGTCAAACAAAACGAAACTGAATAAGCGACATGTGTGTTAGAAGGTTAACAATCACAGGCTAAAAGCTTTTGCATTAAACTTTAAGTTATGCCTTATAAACTGTCACATACACTGACAAGTTGGGACACCGTCTAAAGTCTAAGGTGTATCTTGTACCATTGGCACACAAAACCTTAACGAGCTGAACAACCACGAACTTTACACCAAACTGTGGAGCTCTTTGAAACATTATTTTCTCTTTCAGCATCGGAATGCGATCCTAAGTCCAGGGTAAACAAGCAAATGGTCTGGGCGGAAGGGCCCGCGGCCTCCCTAAGGTTGAATAAGAAAGTTTGTCTACCGACCCGCAAGCGTCCCTCATTAGGCCTTAGCTTTGTTTGCCCACCAAATTAGCATCTAGAAGGCTTTTCATTCACAGAATGAAACGGTGACGGTCTAATGATGCGAATTGAAACTTCGAAGGCGAGATTTGACTTTGAATTTATGATGGCAATCTATTTTGTTAAAGATAAAATTATATTTTAATGTTTGCTGTAAATATATTTTATGTTTTACTCAACGTAGATAATGATGTTTACGCCGAGTCTAGACATCATATTAATTAAATCGGTCTTGCATGCAGAAAAGTCATCAAATTTTGATAAATGTTTGCGTCTTAATCTTTTGAAATACAAACCAATAAAGTTTACTTTTGGGAGCCTAATTCAGTGATCTTAATTTATCTAAGTTAAGCAAGAAATATTCAACTGTCCAAAGTTGTTATTTCAGTACCGATATCAAAGTAGTTGAAACACTGGGGAATAGATTAGGCAACTATGACTATACTATATAACTACTACAACTTCTGATTTAGGTACAAAGTCATTTTAAATATTTCTGAAAAAAATACTATTAGCTTTCGAGAACTTTGCTAAGAGTATACTTAGATAATCTGATCATGTCTAGAGGATGAGTAAAAGGCGATTTACAAAAGGAAGATATAAGTTGCATTGCCGGAAGGGGCTCTAGAAGGACATACACGGACCTTATTGGTAAGGTTCTTCAAAAAAGACAGAGAGAAGACCAGATGTATGAGCGTTGACGAGGCAACAAAGTATCTAAGGATCGTAGCAGGTGGCGTTCTGTGGTATCTGCGTAACCCCATGGAAAAAGGCGTGCGTTTATGTATGTAGGTTTTGTGTCCTCTTTTTTATCGATATTTCAATTTATTAATTGTTAATTATTTCAAGGTATTTCAATTTACCACTAAATTACTGTAACGACTTATTACAACTTTTAAAAGATTGCCTGTTTGACAATTTTAATTGATGTGTGACCAAGCATTAAAGTGAGCTTCATTGCTTTGTTTCATCGATTTTTCACAACGACCTTACAAATTCAGGTCGAGTCTGTAATGTTCCATAATAACTCTAGAAGATGTTCCCAATATACGTCAAGCAAACTTCGCTAAGATACGACACAGCCTTTTAAAAGTTTACAACGTTACTACAAAGTAAAACACGGTATCTAGACATGAGAATAGTTGGCACCTACAGATACGCGGTCGTATGATATACGACAATGGCTTCCCGATACATTGTGAATACATACGTTACGTACGTAATATCCTACGGGAAACTTTCGAGACATTCACTACGAGTTTGTAGAGGATAGGTAATGTGTGAATATTTATACAAGAAAGTGGTTGGTACTTCGCTTTACTTTTTAAATTGGTACTGAGTAAGTGCATGCATAGCAGCATGAAATGTACCACTTCATCCAGGGTGGAAAAATGGAGCGGGACCTGAACAGAGAGCAGCAAAAAAGTGCAAATAATACAAATAGATTTCAAAATCAAAATTGCCTTTTGTTTTTTAGGACGTCATGATTGACTTTTTCGTGGTGTTACACAAAAAATATAGGGCCTTATTAAGTGACTGACAAAAGAAAAGTAATTGGTTAAAAATTAACACTGTAACTTCAAAATAAAGGTCCTTATAGCAAAAGTTGATCTTCATCATCTACATAACCTTTTCACAACTAGGTAGTCTAACAAGGTGCAGCTGAAAACCTGTATTTTGCCTGAACCTCCACAACCTAGTTATTTCTAACTGGGTAATACGATATCCCTAAAAGACAAGTTGATATGAAGTTTTTTATCTCCAGTTACGTTCATTCGTTTGTAGCACCCCTGTTTATCAGTTGCATGACGACGATATTTCAATCTGACCAGATTCTGACGTGACGTATACTCTAATCGAGGTTCTAATAGCACAAATTTAGTTGATTGGGTGATTAAGTACACACATATCGGATCTTACATAACTAAGTAATAATGGAGAACGACAGGGGTAATTTGTCAATGTAATTACAGAAATTATGTCTGGTAATCAAAGACAAATTGTGTGGAGAATTAAAAGGCTTGTATTTGAAGGTCACAAAAGTACCTTGACAGAACAATTTAAAGTTCAATAACAGATATTACGGGTAGACTAAAGTCTGTAACTCCCACGACCTGTCTTACCTTTTTTTGTTTTTGGAGGCTGAGGGTGAGGGCACAGCGGTAGGGAGTGTCAGACTTCTACCGACTAAAAACCACCCAAGTTCCTTCTTAGCCCTTTGTGTCGTGGTCGTGGTATCTCTTTCGAACAACCCGCAGCGACCTGCCTTACCTTGGGGTAACGATTCACTTAGGTACTGAATTGTGAATGTCAGATCGGCGTTTAAAAAATACTGGTATTAAGTTTCATCTAGCTAGTTCGTAAGTTTCTTAGATTTGACTGAATGCCTCACAATCAAGACTCGCAGGAAAGTCCGGTTAAGCATGACCAGCTTACGTCAAGTCACAAACGATAACGTAACAATAGAAAATGAATGCAGAGGACTTGTGAAAATCGCTACAACTCTTGATAGCAACTAGTTACATATTTAAACAATAATTATACAAGTTGTGAATATGTTACGAGTTGCTACATACATTACGAAAGTTGTCTTTGTCAGTGCGTGTATTGGGAGGAGTAACTTTCAAACGCATAAGGGATCCCGGGGTAATACAAATTGTGAGGGAGGCAAAGTTTTGACAACCACGTCACTATCAGTTAATAACCTGTGGGGGTGATCTGAATTTATAACGACATATTACTCTTGATACAACAAATGTATAGCACTTGTACAAATATTAATTTAAAGTGAGTTTAAACTAAATTGTTAGGAGTTCGGCGAAATTGGTTCTTTTGAAAATGTTGATGACGCACTCCGCGTGGTTAGTGATATAATATTAAATTATATTCGCAGTGGAGAATGTATAGAACAGTGTAGGAACCAATCTTATATTAAAATAATCAAAGTAAATGCTAGAGTTCTATAAGCACAGTAGTCTTAGCAACAACAAGATTGTCAAGGCATGAAACTTTTAACAATCTCATAATCTGCCTAGCCTTTTCTCAACTATGTTGAGGACAGCTTCCAATCTAACCAGATGCAGCTGAATACCTATACTCCACATAGCGTGACTACCTATCTGACTTACAAAATTCAATTAATAATGGGTAATATTATACCCTTGCAAAGCCTGGTTGTCAGACTTCCGCGCCCCTGACTACCTGTAATGACGAAGATCTCCAAATAACAACTGGACCTGGTTTACGTGCTTTCCAAAGCACGGCGAAAACTGAGAATATAATGGGTAGGCAATCCACAGATAAACCCACCTGGACACAACGCAACTTAGGCAAGTGACTTAACCTGAAGATCAACCCGAGCACCTGATGCAATTTAGCCACTAGCTCCTCTTCCAACAAACTCATCTGTTTAAATACAAGACTGGTACTTATGATTATGTGCGAACGAATAATCATCTCCATTCACACAAGTAAACAAGAACTAAATATTCCACAAGCAAGTCTTTCAAACATTACCAGAAGGTAAAACATAGGTAATGTGCAAAGTCAAAATATCCAAGTTATACTTGAAGTTTGGTAGCCGCATATCACTCACCGAGACTGAACACATTTTGCAAGCTTGAAATAGAAATAAGCAGAGTTTACGTGAATGGAAAGTTGGGCCTGGTTGCATAAGGATGATAGTAATGTGGGAACAGTACATTTTGATACAAGTGCGGAAAGTTTGTTATTGCATTCGAGGCGGATTGAACACCCGAGCTGTATGGCGAGGGTGTTCATGGGGTCGAGAAATACAATAACAAATTCCCACGTGTATCAAACGACGTTTTTAAAATTATTTATTTATCTGCAAGCACACAAGGATGAATCTTAATAAACGTTGTAAACAATCTTTCAGATTTTAATAAAATATTCTTGGTTGAGAATTTAAATGTCAAATTATATTTCTAAGAAAGTATTATTCTACAGAAGGGCCTTTTTTTTTTTGGGGGGGGGTGGGAAATCATCAAATAACCCCTCCCGCTCTTGGGCAGAGTGAAAGGGAGTGTCAGACTTCTACTGACTAAAAATCACCCATGTTCCTTCTTAGCCCTTCATGTCGAGGCCGCGTTATCCTTTGCGAACAACCCGCAGCCTCGACAGGCGTCGGCCCTTGCCGGCCCCTTCCATGTTGCTGACATCTCTTTGAGGTGCGCGTGGAACACGAACGCGCCGTCGACACGGCCTGTCGTCGTCATAGGACGGACGGACGGTGAGCTTACCCATCACTCACCGTCCACAGGCCCGCGTCTACGGTGGCCGGAAGCCATCACGTGGCCCCCGACGCCCGGATCGCGTCCCGCGGCGGCTGGGACGAGAGGTTCTCTCCCTCTCACGTTCCGCCACCTCCTTCGCTAGCATCACTGCTTCGCAGAAGGAGGCGACGGCGGCCCATTCCTCCTCGCCCCGGACCATGGCTTGCATCAAGGCCGGACGCGAGAGGTCGCCACCGGCGATCGCCGCTACGAGAACACGGCGGAGCTCCGCCCAACCGGATACACCTCCACAGTGTGCTCCACCGTGTCCTCCGGCCGATCCTCACAATGGTGGCATCCGGGCGTTTCGTCCCGCCTGATTCAGTACAGGTACCTCCCGAAACAACCGTGTCCGGTGAGTACCTGCGTCAGACGGAAGGTGAGGGCGCCGTGGCGCCTCTCCAGCCACTCCTCAAAGAGGGCTACAGAAGGGCCTTAGTTACAAAAGATTTCATTGAATTTTTGAAGTTCAAACAGCAGTGATTTTGACTTTGTTTGTTCAATTGTAGTATTTTTTTGTTTTTAAAAATCAATATTAAGGTATTATTTTTGCGTGAAGTTAGTTAGTTAGTTAGCTTAATTGACAACTTCGTGAAGAAGAAGAAGAAGAGGAGGAAGTAAACCACCGTAAGCCTCTAAAATCTATACCTAAAAGGACCAAAAATGACTGCAGTAAAACTTTAAATTCAGTAAGCCACAAAAATCCTAAAGTAAGACAAAATAGCAGAACACGTAGAACCTACCAAAGCGACAGACGTAGGCAATCGTAAAGTACACGCGATATTGGATACTAATTCCGAATGAGATAGCTATTGCACCTGTGCACCCACTAGTGCACGTGAAATACGACTATGGCTTTTAGATCAATAAAAAACGTATTCATTTTACGTCATACGAGACAAACTGCCTGTGAATGACAAAGTAATTCAAGTATTCCATTTTGTTTCACATTTTGCACCACAAATTCTTGCTGAAACATTTAACTATGGATAAAAACAGAAATTGTATTAGCTTTGTTATTTAAATCACACAGAATAGAATAAGTATTCCAAGAACTACCTTTCTTTACATATTCACAAGTGATAACGGCCGTTAAAAATATCGTTCTTGTCAAGAACTCAAATTAAATATTCAGACTAATTCTACCGAGGAAAACTGTCAGTTAAAGACAAGTACTAAACTACACACCGTAACCGTTCTGAGTAAATAATAAGCACTTACGTTAACCGTCATGAAGATACAAATATGTCAGTCAAGCGAGGGAGTATGACAGGTTTCAAATAAATTAGCCTGTCACGTAACTAAGGGAAGACAATAGTTACGCACATTTAATTGAGCGAACACACAGTCGGCGGGTTGGTGACGTCACAAATTACAGACTTAGGTAACTCGAGTTTGATTAAAAATTTAGACTCAAAGGACCAGTTTCCTGGAAATCAATTTGTCAAGAAACCTACGTACGGTTGACATTTGTTTCTTGAAGTAAATATTGAATTCAGTTTGACATGTCAAAGAAACGGTTACGTAGAGTGTTTGTTTTCTTTTGGGAATTTTTGTGGAAAAACATTTTGAATTACTTAATTTTTTTAAAGAGAACCAATTACTTTAGAAGGTTGTAAAATATCCCGTCGGGGCTGCGGGTTGTTCGCAGATACCGTGGCCTCGACATGAAGGGCTAAGAAGAAACATGGGTGGTTTTCAGTCAGTAGAAGTCTGACACTCCCTTTCGCTCTGCCCAAGAGCGGGAGGGGTTATGTAATGATTTCCCACCCCAACAAGAAAAAAAAAAGGTTGTAAAATATGAACTTAAACCAGGAAACAAATAGCAACTCAGTTTCATTCGTAACGGCCGTAGAAAGTAGAGGTTCATTCAAAATTACGTCTTTAATTTAATTGTTCACCATTACTAAAACCCCCTCATGAAATTCAGATTTAAATCAGTTTTTCAAGTACCTCTTGGGATCTCAAGATCAACATACTGATCTAAAAACATGTCTGTACGAAAATATCTCACGACAAGTGGGAATTCAAAAGAAGATATCAAAGAAAACTTTCATCATTAATACGAAGTTGAGAGCTCCAAAATAAACGCCAAAAACAGGAAAAACTATTTCAAGGCTATATATTGTACTCGTTGAAGTTACAGAAACAGACGAACTGTTCTATTTTTATAATACGAGTACCACTGATTTACCGAAACTTCAATCAATAAATGCCACGTAGATACCATAAACTGGTGTAAAACACAAGAAAGGGACCGCGTGAAAATTGTAAAGAAAACTTCAAAACACAGTAACCGTTCATCGTACACTAACACAAATGCACACTTTGAAACTAAGTCAATTTCCACATACAAAATAAGTACACTTTGTTTCAAAGTTGTTTGTATAAAATTTTACGGGCAGCTGCATTCATGTAATGCACAAAAATGGTTATGCGGCGTCGGTGTTCAGCCGAATGCGGCGTTGCATAGATTATAAAGTGATTTTCCGAAGTGCACTCAGCGAAGCGGCGCGGGAGTTGAATTTGCACCATTATCATGCAATAAACATCATAGTATGGTAGCACAAAAGCTTGTTGATCTATCGGCCGGCATGAATAATTAAATTACAAAGAGGAAAATGACACTTACATTTTGATTGTGCTTTGCGAGAATCGACTTTAAATTAAAGTCGATTTTCTTAATTATTTGAGGAGTTTTGTTTAATGCAATTCGTGGTAATGAAGGGTTGAACACAAACGCTGTTTTTTGTAATTCACGTTGAGTGTAAAGATAGATATATAATTTAGGTATAATAGCAGGTTGGTTCGCGCCAACGCTCGACAGTGTATGCCTAACGCGGGCCCGCCACTTATCAAGCGTTCTAGACCATTTATTACACACTTTTAGAATCTATTATTCAATGTGTGGGTTGTTTTGCGATAGTTTCCATCGAGTTTGAACCTAGTGGTATTATAACATTGGGTTTATGGTGTTCGGTTAGAAGCACACGCAGCTAGTATTTCAACCACGAAGTTATAATCGATTTTTCTTATGAATGAAAAGTGTATATGGTGCTTTAAATATGCCTATTTTGCGTATTATAATTGTACGTAGATACGATTTGAAAAATGTGGTATTATAACGTTTTTTTGGTCGGTAAAGTTGGTTCTTTAACTATTTCTTGTTCCCATCATCACCCCAGACTATTTTACACACCATTTAACCAGAACCTCAAAGAGTAACTAATTCCACAAAGATAGCCACAGAATAAAAGAAAAAGGGAAAAAAAACCTAATCGAGTGGAATCGGAACCAAAACTTTTTAGATCAACACGAAACCCTTATGATAACTACAGGGATGTGTACAAAAGTTGTAAAGGTCCGTATGAAAACCTCCCCTAGTTTGTGTTCGCGGTAAAGTTTCGAGTAAACAGCACTGGAAACTTGGTCAACTTATTTTAGGACACAAGTTTTGCTAGTTCAGCTTTTGTTGGGTTTCGAGGGAAAAATGTTACAAGGGATCTACTGATTTAAATGTTTACTATGCTGATACCTCTCTTGGGTATCGGTTCTGTATCGTCTATTAATGTAGGGTTCCATATTCAGGATGTTGTGAAACGGCATGATAAGAAACAAATGAAGAATCATTAGTGTCAAAGAAGACTGTGTGAAGAGTTACCACGAATAAAAGACATCACAACGAAGAATGTAATGGAAGCTTTAGACAAAAGCTAGAACTAAATACACCGATTACGTAGGTACTGGAGTAGGTACTTGGATTCCAGCACCGTTGTACTTTCAGATACATAAATCACGGGGGTAACTGGATACACAAAATGTTTGTCCCCTTGCGGAAATAGAATCTGTAACCCTTAGCACAAAATATGGTCAGTCTATTGCTATGCTAGTTTGACCCGAAACTGCAGTGAGAAAGAGGAAATACAAATACATTTTAGTTATAAAAGACCCCCACAACAGGTACTCGGGTATTTTTTACATGGATAAAAACTCAAAATTCCTTTGTTTGAAAATTATTATAATTCAAAATTGTAGGTACATAAACACGGTTACATAACAAAGTGGTACAGGGAGAGTAATTATAAAACCCAATAAATCTAACAACAATAACGGTGGAACGTTATGAGCACAAAGAATGAGACACAAAGACAATTTAGCGCGCCCGTTGGCAACACCGGAGCTAAAAAAACAAGTGTGATCAGACTAAAAAATAAAAATAGAAGCACGAGCCGTTTGTTACCTGTTTCGTACAATTGTACGTACCTAATAGGAGATTTAAAACACATCGTATTCATCTCGTAAAAAATGCGATAAGCCCATCTTATTGATTGTATCCATTTAAAATGAAAACGTGAATCTGTTTTTTCGTCACAGCTACCAAATGAGGTGGAAAAATGAACCGTAATCACCATAAAGCTTCTTGTAACGAGTATTGGATAAATATAAAATATTAAAAAGTCATTTGGGTATTATTTTTGGTACACAAAATAAGAAGCTTTTGTAGATTTGTTTTCTCTACTGGAAAACTAGAAGTTTATTGTTAAAACTAATTAACTAGGTACTAGTCGTCGAGTAAAAATGATTTTAGGACATGGTAATACAATAAATTGAGATTATTATTAATTTGTCTCTGAAAAGCTAAACTTTTCTGAAAATTACTTTTTAAAGAAATTTTATTGAAACATAAAATAAACCAAATCCAAATGCCATAATCCCGCTTCCCTTTTTCCACCACAGCCTTTAAGCCACAATATTGAAAAAAAAATCACAAATACCACTAGAAACAAACTACCGCGTCATTTGTTTCCAATACCCGTCCAATCCGCTACAGCTATTTGTAACAGAATAGATATAAATTGGTGGTTGCAGCAAATATGAATCGTTCGGTCGATTTCGTTCAAGTCGCATTCTCCCTATCAATCGCGTCCATGTGATTTCACTCAATTTTTGAAACTGACGCGCCCTAAGAGGAGGGAAACATTACTCATAGTGCAGATAACGCGGGACTTTGCACTTTATATTTATTTTATTTATTGCTCTGTGAACGCATTGTGGTGTAGTGTTGAAGGTTTCAGTGAATTTTTGCTGTTAAATTACTCTGAAGCTTATTTTTAAGATGTTGTAAAAGATTGAAACTTTTGACTGTGAAAGCTTTTATATTATGTGAAATCACAGTCTGTGAATAAATTATATTAGCCTCACTCAAAATAATTCAACTGTTTTAGGAATTTTCGAGAAAAAAAAAATTAAGAAGAAAACCTTCAAATTCTACAAAAGCTCGAAATAGAAAAATGTTATGCAAACGAATAAATTCCAATGAGCTCCTAACCAATCCAGCAGTTAATTAAATCAATTTCCAAAGGGAATTAATATCCAGTCATATTTAAATGCGCAACTATCTCTGTTTTGACAGTGCTCTGTACAAAAGAGTCCCGGGATCAACGCAGTCCCGTCATTCCGTGTCCCCTCCCTACGTAAGTATAGATGATATATTTTCAATTTTTGGCTTCCTATTAGTGCGAATTTTCGACTCTTGTGATTTATTTTTATTGCGGGACGTGAAACAGATAAATGTTCGGAAAGTGTTTTATTTTCAATGCAATTTAGTTGTTATATTTTTAGTTTTGGAAATGTGCCATTCTAGTTTGGTAAATAATTTAATAGACTTATTTGTATCTCAGCACCGTTAATATAATTTAATTCAGTACCCAGAACTTAAATACCGTTGGAAGACTATCAATATACCACAGTTAATATATTAGAAGAGACATTTGAATTTATAGTATCTGTGCACGTTACAAAGCAGTTTAAAAATTAAATCTCATTATAATTCCATTTTCATATTTTTCTATGCAGCTATTAAACCCAAAAGTCTACAGTGTCAGAACTGCCATAAAACGTGTGAAGGGTCAAAACGACCGCCAATACATCATAAAATTATATGAAAGTCAAGAGCAGGGAAAGTGAGAGGTGAACAGGCCACACTGAAAATTTATTGCGGTCTGCTTTCGATACCTATTGTGAAAAGTTGGCTTTATGAGTTTTTAAAATAATTTTCATGAAAATAACTCCACTTATCGTCCCATCACGGGGTCTCAAATAGCGTCCATTTGGATGTTACTGCGGCGTTGGTCAGAATATAAGTGCCTAATAAATAATAAATCTAAAGTGGTCGCATAAACTCGTGGTGAATTTTATTTTGAATTTCTATCACGGAACGCTCTTTGAAGTTAAAACTCGTCATTGGATGGGATCCGAAGGCGTTCTGTTAGAAATTTGTCGGCGTCGAGAAAATCTTCGTTCACGTTACGGTGTCATTTGGACTCGCTACCCGTGAAATTTGTCGCGGTTGCTGCTAGCAAGGAAGTGCGTTATGCTCTGGATGCATCCAGCTGCATGTAGAATGGACGCTTAATACCGTCTTGTTGAGTTTGTCGTCAGTATAAACCGGCGAAATAGAAATTTAAAGAGCATCAGTGTACAATGTTAGGAAAATTGCGAGTCTTGGAGAATGTAAAGGAGTTAGTTTGTGCTTCAGGCGAAGTAGATTCCTCTGAAATAGTTTTTCTTAATTTGAAACTATTTCGTTCCAAAACATAATTTTGAGCTGTAAGAACTTCCAAGCTAGAATTTTGCCACAAGCAAGGAGATCTAAGAAACTATGGAGAGAGGGTACCAAAAAAACATTATAGAATATCTGTGCTCCCATGTGTCATTGACTTTTTAAAGCGAAATACATAACTGGCCAGTTTAAAACGTTACACACGTATCAACTATTAGAATAATGGCGAGTAGATTAACATGATGTTTGTTTTGTATCTTATCTATCGTACCCACGATTGTACCTAAGTTACTTCACGCATATAAAACTCTTTGGTCACACCGAAAAACAAAGCCAAAATGAAAACTGATCCTTTTGCACCGGCATAATTTATCACAGTAAACATTCAATTCTGTCGCATTTATCTGTAACACAAATATGTTAGGGACCTGTTGGAGATCTGTTGCGTCGCTGGCTGGTGTCCAAGGCTCATGTTGGGATCAGTTCGAGTGGGGTGGGTCTTTAGATAATAGCTCGCATTTCGTTGCATGTGCTCGGGTCTGTTCGCTGAGATACCCATGTTGGCTATGTAATGGAAATCGCCGCATAAAATAGTCTCGTCTCGTTGTTTATTTTACACTTGTCTGCGTTGGAATAGAGATTTTGCCTTCGAGATGTTTGCTGATAAGTGTCGGGGATAGTACTGGTAGCGGCATTAAAACCGTATCTTTAATTAAAGTAAATATATTTCGGATGCTGTGCTTTTTTAAGTGCTATTAGACTTTAGAAGCTTATAAGAGTTGTTGTCGCTTGTATATGTTCCCGTAAATACAAGGCAGAGGTACTTATTCATTCTCCTACGTTGAGTTTATCTTATCCTACCTCGGAATTATGAGGAAGAAGTATACGTTTAGCCATTTTCGCTAAGTCTAGGAGGGATCAGCAAAATGTGTAACGTATGTTCCGAGTAGGATTATTAAGTGTATTTTTGCATCTACTTTGTCACCTATGAATGGTATCATATTCCCCACCCACGGATTCCCATTAGCCATCACAATATGTGGGATGTTGAATATCAGGAATTCATGACGTAGCCGCATGTCAGACAGCCATCAATATTCGCTGGTTTTCGCGTGGGAGGTGAGGTAGAGTTACAATACAACTTCCCAGGAATAGGTATTTAAGACTAATTAATACACGAACATGACCTGTTTTTACCAAAGTAAGTAAAACTCAAAACTGATGTCGTCATACCTTTGAAGTATTTGACTTGGCATTCCTATTTTTTATAAGGAGGATCTCTCATATGGTGATTAAATAATCCAGCTACCCAAAATGCGATAATGTTATTATCAAAAATGAGGTATTCCTCGAATTGCACCTACTTTGAAACGCAACAAATGAAGCACACCAAAATGGAGTGTTTCTCAAATATATTTAAAAAATACGTCGGCTTGACAATTAATTTCGAAAAATAACCAGGATGAAAGAAAAACATAATAATATTGATTGTGATGCAATGATAATAAATGCAATAATACTTACATATAAGACCCAATCCTTTGGGCTATGAGCGTTGGTCCCGCAGACATAAAGGCGGGAGCCATCACCCATTGGCTGGATTACACGGACGTGGTTCCGACAGTCGAAATGCTGAAAGAAAATATTCAATTTAGTACAACGAACAATCATCTTTTTAGCTACAACACAGATAAAATAATTTAGAAACTACTTTACAAAATGAATTAGAATTGTCAAAAGACTCGTTTCGTTTCAAAGACGATTTTGGCTGACTTTATACATGGAGTAAAATTAATGTCTGTCGGTTATTAATTGTTAATAGGTATAAAAAAAAAAATCAAATAATGCGATAAAAAAGTGATGATAAATAAATCAGCCCATAGTTGCCTATTTTATTTTTAAATTGTAACTCCTACAAAAATACAGTAAGATGGCTGCCCGTCGGGGCTGCGGGTCCCGTCGGGGCTGCGGGTTGTTCGCAAGATATCTCTTGGCCTCGACATTAAGAGCTAAGAAGGAACATGGGTGGTTTTTAGTCAGTAGAAGTCTGACACTCCCTTTCGCTCTGCCCAAGAGTGGGAGGGGTTTAATGATTTCCCACCCCCAAAAAAAAAAAAGTGGACTATAGTAGTTTATTCAAAGTATGTAATATTTTACCAGTTAGCCTTAAACATAAATACCTGTTATTAGTTAACAACCATGGCAGTCGAGACAGTAACTCACTAGTTTCTATCAAGTATACTACCAGGTCGATGACAGCAGGTAAATACGATGTACCCAGAGTTATTATTTACTATGGCGATAGAACTTAATAAAACGCGTTCCCTATTTATTGAAAACTCTGCCTGCTGACATCAGACAAGAAGTTAATAAAGTAAAATTCGCACGCAAATTAAAAAAAAAATTATTAGATAATATGTAAGTGTAGGTATTAAGAATATGTGTATAGGTACCTACATGATATTATTAAGTTTATTGTAAGGGACTCGGCGTTCTCACAGTTATACTGCGTAAGCAGTTTTGTGGGGCAATGTATTTAGTTTTAAGATTTTGAAATAAATCATTAATTCATTCATTCATACAGATATTTAACCACATATAGATAACAGCCAGACTGGAAACAACTAACTGGAGCAATTATTTGTACCGTGCGGGAATCGAACCCGCGACACGCCGCGCTCAACGCTCAGCCAATGCGCCGGTCGGCTGTGTAAATAAGGTTTGATTAACAATTTCCCAACCAATTTAGTTGGAAACTTAAATGAAGCGGTTTAACGAGACGTCAACGAAATATTAAACCCCCTTTCATTGTCAGCACGTAACAAAAATAAACTGTAATGCAAACAATCGAAACACATCAATGGGCGAGCGAAGCGCATACCTACCTCGGGCAAAATTCATTGGAATAATAGTAATTCGAAAGTACGTGGGTGTGTATGAGTATTCACAGCCTGTGATTATGCAAATTTGCCTTCGACATAAATATTAAACGGGGCATTAATATTCCGGACGACACAAATGCATTGCTCGCTTTACCGGTTAAAACACTGCTATATTGGTCCATTTCAGTTCATTACGGTTCATTAAAGTTCCATTTTTTTTTCAGTGTTTTTTTTTGTACCGTTAATGGATTTGGATTTAGTGTTATATGGATTGCCCTGTCAGTCGTCACGTTATCATTTATTCCTTTTTCCTTCATATCACATTTATAGACTAATGATTAAAATGTTTTATTATTAATGTATATCCTTTTTTTCTTTTTTGGGGGGTGGGAAATTATCAAATGACTCCTCTCGTTCTGGGCAGAGCGGTAGCGAAATGACAAGCCGAGTTAGTGGCCCATGGGCGGTAAGTATAAAAACTCCTCGACACAAAGACTAAGAAGGAACATGGGTGGTTCTTAGTCAGTAGAATTCTGACACTCCCGAAATTGGCTGAAATCTACAAACGATTTTAATGCATCAGACTTGTCAAACTGTCAAAGAATTGAATACATCCACCACCTATTTTCTAAAAGCAATGACAATATTGACTATTTATTTAAGCTTGCATATTTTTTCAAGTAATAAATACAATGAAAAATGCACAAAATAACAATCCAAACTTTCATAGACTGAATGTGAATCAAACTGTTTATTTAGCAGCAGATTGGTATGTGGTCTTCGCGGTCACTCGCCAAGCTCAAAACTAATTTTCTCTATGTCAGAATGAAAACTCCACACGGGCGCGCCGATACAGGAATAAATCCGAAAACACAGTCGGTTAAAATGCTTTTAAAACCATGAATGGCGTCTGTCGACCTCTTTATTCTATTTTAATAAAAGAATATCGGATGAAATTTTGTCAAAGCAAAGACTTTTTAAGTGGAAGAAAATTTTAAAGTTTCGTAACATCTTTTGTGTTGTTATAATCATTAGGGGTGAGATAGTTTTAATTAATTTGACATTATGAAAGAGAACTTTTATACGACCTCAAAATGTAAATTGGGACAAGGTCAGTTTTTTTATGTTACGGTACAAAAGTTTAAAGCTTTCTTTAGTGTTTATTTAAGCTCACCAAAAACAAGATTTCGAAAATTGTTTGATAATTATAGGACTAAAATTTATTTAATAGTACTTTTTATTTCGTTAAATGGCAAATAACTGCGGTGCACGTACATATAAGATATTAACTAAATTATCTTGGTGTGACGAGTGTTTAGTTAGTACGAGTAGGTGAATTTTATTGTATATAAAGATTTAGGAACGTTAAAATTTTTGGAAGTTGGTGCTCTAAAAATTGGTGCTCAGAAGGGAATACCTCTTTTTTGGAGTCACTACTAGGTTAAAAGTAGAACCGTACCAAATAGTGAAAAAAGTGGAACAAAAAACACGGTGTTTTTTCGGAAAAAGTGTATAACCAAACACAATAAATTCTAGCTCTTTGTTTGATTGAGTGGACTTGATAACGAACCATAATTATATTACTTTCTACACACACAAAATCAGTAAACGTAGTAAAACTCGATTTGGAATAGGCACGTGTACGTAAGCAATTAAGCGAACGCTTTGTTTGTTAATAAAAAGTTTCGCCCGGTTTCTTTGGTTCGGCCCGGAGAGGTAACTTTCCAAGAGATTGTTCTAAAGTAATTATCGGATTAATATACTGTGAGCGCTCAGCCGTCGTACTGACGTGAACACAGAACTGTTTTGCACTCAGAAACAATCAGAATTAAGCAAGAGAACAATCAAGCTCGCGTCTAAGTTTCTTTTAACGGCACTTAGTCGGCAGCGCTCGCATAACTCCTCTCGGAACTAATGCCTTCGATTGGACCATTTCGTTAATTATTCGCCACTTTGTACGTAAGTAGATTTACGGCGGGCTTTCCTCGCGTTTTTCTGCCCAAAAGGTTTTCTTCTTGTTTTTCTATAATGGTTTTTATTAGGAATTTAAGAGCGCTGATTTGCATTACCGATGCGGAACATTTTATTGCTTTTGCCACGATACTCGTACACAAAGGTCGTAATAAGTACTGGGAAATTAAAAGAAAATGTATTGTAAGTGGGTCTTGTGGACGTACGTCTGAAAGGCGGTTTAGTATTATTTATGTCGTTTTTCTTTTTAGGCTTTTCGTTCTTGGTCAAAATGTTTTTATTGCTTACTAATTTATCAAGCCATGGTACAAAATACTGCCTTTCAGTCTGGGTTGTGTTTTATGTGAATGAATAAAACAAGATGGAAAAGCGAGTTTGCCAAAGTAAAAGGACAAAGCAGTTTTAATTTCTTATTTACCTAATACTAGAAATATTATATCTCTCGTTTTCAAAAACCTCGAGCCTCTGATTTACCTAAGCCAGTGAATTTTCCTTAATAGCGTCACAAAGAGCGGTGAAGTTAAAACAACAAGGAGAGCGTCGGCCCGGTGGCCGCCTCAAGGAATTCGCCGACGGCATTTTTCCAGCCTTTTTCGTGTTACGACATCGTGTTTAGAGAAAAGAAAACTCGCCGACAGCGAGAAACTTTGATTATAGCCTTCACGAGTGGCCGTTCCATTCGCGATCGAGGTGATAGACTCGGGGATATTTCTTTTTTATAGCCCTCTTTGATACTAATAAAACAAATTTACTTTTTTCTCTATCGGAAGAGTTGGAGTGGGTAGCATGTGGTCTATTGCTTTTCTTCTCACGCTATTGCGGAAGTTTGACCTTTTATTTGTGTGGTTTATGTTACCGCGATATTTTGTTGTAGTAAACTTGTGAATTTGCTTTCGGCAGTTTTTGCGTCTCTCGCCGCTTCGGTACACCTTTTAGAGGCACAAAGAGGGTTTACTGTTCACGGTAAGACTTTATACATTTCGCATGAGACAGCCCATTTCTGGTTGCGGGCTTTATGACTCTCTTATTAGATATAAACGTGTCTGAGTGAGCCAACAAAGAGTTATAAATATATACGACACCATACGCTGAGACATCGCTACTTTTATAGCAAGGACATATAAAATAAAACTGTGGTTGTAGCGAGAACCGAAGAATTGTAATATTAAAGGGCAAAAATATAGGAAACCACTCAAGTATAACGGTTCGTGTAGAGTGGGTATTATCGAATTAGTGGATGACGCACCGAGGCAAGTCGCAATAATCGCCGAGCCCCGATCTTCGAGACAGCCTCCGACCGCCGAGAAATAAAACAAATATTGCTTTTACGTTGGGATTGTAAATCAAAATTAACGGCCTTAATATAGCGAAGCAGAGCATGGCTGTAAGCCCCCTGCTATGAAATATGCTCGCCGCCCGCCGCTCACAGTTAAAAATGGGATTAACCCTTGATGGAAATAGTGCTAGTTGTGAGTAATTTTGCAAGAAATGTAAAAGTTTTAATCTCATTTGTGTCGCATACTTAGCAGGTAATTTACTTAGCACACAATTAACTTACCTCTGATTTTCCTTTAGATACGCATTGTGCTACGTTGCTGGGCTCCAAATTTATAGAATCTCTCTGCGAACAAAAAGGTACAGTTAAATGTGAAATCACAAAAATGCAGGTATATTTCATGCTCTTAAGACGCAAATAATTTGCTAACATATTTTTTGAATTGCACTCTAAAAGCTTAATACTTTGCACTTAAATATTTTATTTTATAACTTACTTCGCAGTGTGACGCGCTGATGTTATTCATATTCAGCCGATATAGCCGATCCCTGAAAAAAAAGGACCATAAGAAAAGCATAAAAGGAATGTTGTAAAACTCTTTTAACTTGGGCTATTTGAATGGAAAAGTTGAGTCAATTTACTGCGGACTAGAGGGGATACGTTACAAAGTTGCGTAAAAGTTACCATAACGTTTATAGGAGAATCGTTTTATAGCTCAAAATGTGGCTGTATTATTCCCCGAATGAAATTAGTTGCCTTCGTGACACACACGATTGACCTATATCACCTCTTTTTATTGAATCACCGTTATAGGTTGACCCTCCTGACTCCCCAGAAACTTTGTGTAGTGGGCGTTGGTTTGATAAAACTATGAGTTGCCAGAGGTCAAGTCAGAATGGTTGATGGTTAACCGTAGTCAACCGAAGGTAAAGCTGATACGGTGGCACACTCGTAAAAATAGCTATTTGATTGTATTGGACCGATTGGTTTTTGTTTTGTGCCGAGAAAATGATGGATACGCGGGGATTTGAATTGAAGATCGAAATCGTATTTGATTTTGTTGTGTTACATTGAATGTATCTAGATTTTCTTGATTGAAGGAGGCCGAATGTAAAGTCAATAATCTTGCTTAGATAAGGTGCGTTCGTAAGTATTCTTCATCCACCTTTTATAAGGTCTCGTAAATAACTGCTTGAAGTAAGTGGGCTCTTTTACCCCTCTTCCTTGATTTCAGTTTTAGAACTTGATAGTTGGTCAAAATTTTAAAATAATAATGTTATGGGTACTTACATCGCGCCCACGTAAAGGGCGTCCCTTTTGGAGTCCACAAAGAAGGTTCGGTAGTAAAGCGTGCCACAGGAGAATTCGCGAACATGATCTGAAAAGATGGAAATTAAGTATGAGTACATGAATTTATAAACAAAAATAAGTAAATGGAAATACGAAAATTATTATCTTCATCACATGGAATAGACAGATACTTATAGACGTATGACAACACAATACGGTTTAAGGAATACAAATTAGAAATACGCAACTACCAAACAAGGAAGTTCTGTGTGATTCGGTTTTGGTGAATTTTAAGATTATTTGTCGTTTATTATCTGTTTCTTGCATACACGAATACAGTACCAATTTTACAAGCTAAAATAAATGGTATCGAGATCACTGTACTAATTCTACGAAAAAATACTCTACTACAGATTTAGGCAAAGAAAAACATTTTTATAAATCGTAGGCAAAATATTTAATAATTTAGGTATTCACTCATCGCAATCCGCCTTCATAGGTAAATTCAATAAACCCACGAAATCAAGTGCAAATACCAAAATACCTTTTCATATTAGTTACATTTAATAAAAAGACTTACAAGAACACGTTTTAGTAATGTTTTTAAACACAAAAGATCAAAGAGAAATTGCAAGTTCACAGATACGTCTCAAGTATCTGAGATACTAACATCAAAGGTAGATTGTTTCAGTTTAAATTTATTTAAAGACTAGCTGACCCATGCAACTTCGTCTGCGTCACATAATATAGCTCATAACAAATCATGTCAACATAAATTGAGTTAAATCGTAACAAACAAAAACTCGTATCTTTCCTCTTTATAATATTAGTTTAGATTATATTAAAGTGTGAATTACTATAGGTATCTCTTACTGTTAAATGTACAGTAACACCTTGTACCTTGTAAACAGTAAATATTTTGAATTTGAATTTCTCCAGAGTCCCCGGAGGCCAGAATCCCCACTAACCTACCGCACCGGACCGAATGACTGCCGCACGCGTAATTATTTTGTCGCGCGGATATTTTTACATTGCGATATCTTCTAAGATATTTGTTTAAACTGTATAGAGTAAAGGGCACAAATATTCTATATTAAATTTCTGTGCTAATAAACACATTTATTTAGATATAGATTAATACCATATGGGTTAAATAAGCTTCGCAAAATATCATTCTTTTTAACCTAACATTTTAATAGTAAAAAATGGTTACAGTGAGTCAATCTTAAAAGATAGACATATGCTATCGCGGACTTTTCTTTAGAACTTTTAAAGAGGAACAATTCCTTGATACATGATATTTGCGTAACTTAAACCGTTTTCGCAGCGCACGCAATGGAAGCTCTCAAAAAGGAATATCTTTTCCCGTTTTTGCAACATTTTTCATTTATGCTCCGCTCCTATTGGTCGTAGCGTGATGTTATATAGCCTAAAGCCTTCCTCGATAAATGGACTATCCAACACAAAAAGAGTTTTTCAATTCCAACCAGTAGTCCCAGAGTTTACCGCGTTCAAACAAACAAACAAACAAACAAACAAACAAACAAACAAACAAACAAACTCTTCAGCTTTATAATATTAGTATAGATGTGATTTTGTATTTATTTGATGACATTTAATATATATAAACTAGTAGGGTTCTTAGGTTCAGCTTTGCACATTAGATTTTGTAAATTAACTTAAATAAGTTAGGTTTAGTTGTTAACGAATTACACCTCGCATAATGTTTTGAGACCGTAAGTAACATATTTCAATATTTCGTCTTTATCTATCTCAAGTTTTAGACTTTTTTCAGTTAAGCAAAACAAATAAACAAGTCTGTAAAAGAGAAAAAGGATCTACACTTCCCCAATACACAACAAAAAATCCATGTAACTAATATTCAGCTGCTTTCTAAAAAACTGAATAAGAGCAATATTCGTTTGGTGCAAAACTTGGGAATATTGAAGTATTTTCGCCGGGAGCTGTTCCTGCGTCTATCACTCCATGGAATATATTTTTCACAAAAGCCAGCCGTCATGTCTGCCTGCCTTGGCGGGTTTTGATCCTTCGACCGAACGTTGTCTATGGAACTTGTTATGCATTTATTCCAAAATTTTCAGTATAACTACAAGTTTTCTTTTACGATTTAAACAAACATATAAAGTAATATAAACATACATCAATGCCATTTGAATTACACATGAAATATAAGAAGAATAGGAGACAGATGTTTCCATAAAATTCCATTCAGATCATAAGAATGTTTTTTGTCAAAGCAAAAAATATCGTGATCGACAATATTCTAGCATTCCTTTTAACGAAATCTAATACTAAGCATTTCAGTATTACAGAGAGACACACGGATGTCTACAGTATAATGTAAGTGGAGCCATAAAGACTTGACATTACGCAGATCCGTCGAAATGTAGTTTGAATTGGAAAGGCGACATCGTAGGGAATCGGCAGGTGCTAGAGAATTCAGGAATCAGTATTGCTTGCAGACGAGACGCCGCTGGGATACCATTTGGAGCCTGTTGTAGCAGCAATTTGCATATGCTCCGAGATGTAAGTTGGCCGTCTGACATTTATTGTTATTTAGGAGACTGTAGACACTGGATACAGATGGAGGTTTGATTATCTGTTCAGCAGTCTGTGCAAAGCTCGATTTTAATTAATTTGAAGTAACTTTAGGACTTTGTTCAGATACTGTTGAGATAAACCTTTTAAAGGCCCATACTGAATAGGCTTCGAGAAAAAACTTTAAATTCCTCAAAATTTTAAGCATCATAACAAAATAATGCAAGATACATACTAAAAATAATCAATGCATTAAAACTGAACTATGTACTAGATTAAAACAGTAATGCACAAAGAAATCTTACACGACAAAAAACACGAACAATAAAAACCATTTTAGAGACGATGAACAAAATGCACGTAGAGAAATAATTATTATGATGGCAGACTGAACATCGTACAAATGTATTCGTTTTTATAGCCACGTAATAACAGACGTTTCAAGAATGTCATCGCCCATTAACTGTAGTTACAGTTGCTGTTGGTTTGAACTTTAAGCCGTTATACATATTTCATAAGAGTGTGGCAGTACTCCAGCTAACTACTTTTCAATGTATGGATTCACGATGCGGTTGAATGGTTTTTCATTTTTGCTGTTATTTTCATCGTTAGGATATAATTAGTGTAATCAATTTTTTGCTTTTGTATTTCTTTTATATAAGCTTAATCCATAAGCTAAACAAAATACATCACAAAAATTGTCTCTGCTACGACGTTTCTCTGTGATGTATTTTGTTTACAGTGTCTTGCTCCTTTGGACCTAAAACGTTACCCTGAGGAACACCCACTAAAAGTTTATTGTGATCCTACATAGGATTGACTGATGAAAAATGCACTGGCTTTGAATATGTGATTCTTACAGGAGACGCAATGAAAGATAGGACGACAACCGCCGCGTTCGCGATGAAATATGTAGACTTTAGTGTCGAATCTTCGGCGACGAGAATATTCACGTTGATCCCGACTTTCAGCGCATAGATGATCTACACACTAGAGTTACAAAGTCTCTGCTAGTTTGTACAATGTATTATGTTTGCTGAAGATTTTACGTTCTGATTTTAGTTCGTCGTAAGGAGTACGGGATATGATATTTGCAATAAGTGTAGACAGTATATGACGAAAGCACAGACACAGTTAAAATTGTTTTTGTTATTCATGCAATTATTTTGGTGTTTTGACTATCAAAAACATGATTAAATGATTTTATAAACCTTTTTAACAGCAATATCAATATTTAGGTCAGTACTGGATCTACAATTATTAGCGTAACTACAATAACTAGTCGAGGTCGTGAGTAATAAGCAAAACTATAATTAGTGCGGGCCTTACCCTATCAAGATCTTTGTAGGCTCAAACCGGCACGCGAGTTGTTTAAACGGTAACACGACAACGAACCCAGATCTGATAATAAGAACCTGCCTTTTGTTGCTACTAGATTATTATTTTTTCTTTAATTAGAGTTTTATTTAATAATACGATATGGTAAATAGTTACTACATTCCTTAATCTCTGGTTATGGGCTTATCGAAGTGGAAGTTAAATAGCCAGGTTGTTTATTTTATGGTCGTATTTCTCTTGAAGTGTGTTATTTAGTTTTTCTTTCTTTCTGTTATAATAGGGGTGAAACCCAGCCGATTACACGGGCGTCCAATCACCTCGTTAGCTGTACTTACTTAGTAAATAAATGGAAATGAAATCAGCCGTGTACGGGTTAGCTTTAATTACCCTCTAAACTTTAAAAATTGAAATTACGTTCTCATTAGAAAGTTATTTTATTAGCTTTTCATCATCATCATAAATACGGCTTTTATTACTTATTTTTCGTAGATTAAACAAACATCATAAACCTGACTTTGTACTTTAACCATTTTCTAGAATTAATGAAAGTTCCACGATTCGGGGTTTTCTGAAGTTTCGTAGTCCGAACGCGACTTCATTGTGGTAATTGTTTTATCGCATGAGCACCGTTTCATTGGTCAGGTAAGGGGTGGGGGGTGAGCAGGGAGGGGTGCGACAGGGTCCCTCACAGCTGGAACTCTCTGAAGAAAGTTATAATAAACCCGCGCACGTTTCAGAGATCCTATCACACGACATTATTTTGGTCAAGGGTAGTTTGAGCAAACAACCTGCTTTGTATTTTATGGATACTGTAATTTGTAAGGGAAAACACCCTCGTTTTCATTGTATTCAGGTTACTGATACAGTTTAATGTCTTCCATAGAAAGCGATGAACAGGTTACCTACATTTTGAACAATAGACTTGAAGATAACCGTCCCACAATAGAAGCTGAATTCAATTCAATATTTCCTTTGTAAATTGTCTGTTTTCTATAAAAATATTCCAGTTCCATTCACAATCAATCAAAACAAAGACTTTGTAAATAACTCATACATCAGTCGTATTAAATCGTGACAATACGTAATAGGGCAGACTTTCGTACAGTAAGCAAAGCGTTCGCCATCGTTTCATTTGATGGATTACAAGGCGATTACGGTCGACAGGAAATCCGCGTATTTTTCATTTGGCAATTGTACGGTCTGATATCAAAATATCGTTATACACGGCACCGATTAGATTAACGGCACACAATTGGCTTACATGGAAACTTTGGCCCATTAGCTTTCAGTTATAAGGTAGGTACCTGTATCGTGGATTGGATTAATTCAGAACGCGCCCCGCGGGTGTTTGTTTCGTATCGTTATCGGTTCTGTCTTAAACAATAACATGGGAAAGACGAAATTTAATATTTGATTTGTTTAATTAAACGGTTATTTTTGTGAGTTATTAAATTATGTAGACATTTTGTATTTAAGGTTTTCAGACTACAAAACTACTTCTACAATGTTGGTCCAATGGAAATAGCTGTTTGTTCAGTTTGATAAAACGTGATTTTGAAATTGAAAATATTGACTCAATAGTCAGCATTGGTGCCATTATTACTAAGTGTTTAGTAATACGTGTGTGCGTGTTTGACGTGAATTGTGTAAGCACCTTGTACTAGATGAAAAAGGACCGGTAGGTAGTAACATAAACATAAAATTATTTTGAAAGCTACATCTGCCAACAATTTGCTTTACACTTTGCCAGAAGTAACATGTTTTGTAAAATGATATCACCAATAATAAACTTTTTTGTTTTTTATATTAAACAAGCCATTAATTTATTGTTTGTTTATAAAAACCGGCATGTAACACTAAAACTAAAATAACAGAAAACATACAACTATTTCCACATGTGCCAGACAAAACACCTCCAACATTCATACAAGTTTTACGTAGCTTCTTCACAGCAGCACCTACAAATGCCACTAAGCCCCATCTACAGAGGGAGAACTAAATTAACTCGCTTATGATATGATATTTCAGTCACGATCTTAGTGAATACTCAGTTACTGGCGTCGGCAAGTCGAAGTGAGTTAACAGAGTTAATCGCGACACGTGTTTAGATAATGTACCGAATGAATTTTGGATACACGATGTATGTGAAGGTGGGAGGGCGAAAGATGTATGTATACGTATAGCTAAAACATAAATGGCGTAGTTACAAACTCGACTAGGTACCCTTTTAGCACGTGTAGTACAACTACACGTGCTAGAAGGTCAAGGTCTGAATAAATAATATTATTTTGTAACAGAAATTGTAAACCCAAAAGATTTACTTTCACAAAGAGGTTTTGCTTTATCATTTTAGAAGGGGTTTTCAGTAACAAAAATAGCCAAATAACAAAAATAACGAATTAAAGTTAACAAACGTTTTAGTTTGTGTTTGATTAAGTTAATTGCAGGGGTGTAATTTGAAAAAATGTTCAATTAAGTCTGTAATCGTTATTAGTTTGATAAAAGTTATGGAATTAACTTTGGAAGTTCAAATAGGGTATTTAGATTACATACAAGTTGTAACTTGGTTTGTTTGAAAAAAATATGTAGGTGGACACAATTTGTTTTAAAAAATATCCACTGTTATATTATTTAGATACCAAGTTAATTGAAATACGAATTAATTTATAGCTAGTAAATCAACAGAGTTGTAATTTTGAAGTTGTGGAGTAGCATGGGAAAGACCTATGTCCAGCATTGCGCATAAGCTGGGTTGATTGATTGACTTAATTAATCAAAATTCTGAAATTATTATACTTATATTTATAATACTCAAGTACGGAAGTAAAGATCCAAAATGAGGCAATTTTTTTTGTGACTTCATTGAAACCAATGATGATTTTAATGTTACAATACCCTTTTTTTTTTTTTGGTGTGTGGAAAATCATCAAATAACCCCTCCCGCTCTTGGGCAGAGCGAGAGTGAGTGTCAGACTTCTACTGACTAAAAACCACCCAAGTTCCTTCTTAGCCCTTTATGTCGAGGCCGCGGTATCTCTTGCGAACAACCCGCAGCCCCGACGGGGTGGTACAATGCCCTTGTATTGTACTTGTGAATAACAACAGAGTCGGGTCAGTGTCTATTTATTTATTTATTTATTTATTGACACACCAACGACTTATTCACTAAATGCTAACATTCATATATTCTGCATAACAGTTTTGCTGTGAATTCGTCACTTATAGGTGTGCACAGCACTTTTATAATTAATAATAAAAAACTAAAGGTGAAATAATACGTTAATAACAAAATTAAAATTTACAAAATTTACATTGAATTGAGAATGTCAATTAAATTAAATTAAATACAGTTAATTCAAAATTTTAAATAAACATCAATTAAATTTTAATAGAAAATACCTAATTATAAATTAAAACTATAGAAATAAGATGAGAAATACAGACACATTACATTCATTACAATAAAATTAAAATTAAAAGAATAGATTAAAATTTGAGTTGAAAAATTAAATTAAAATAAATTATACAATATTAAATACATTGAATACATTGAATGGAGTCACACAAATACACAAATTAAAATTTTGTAACAGAAATAAACAAACAAATCGATTAAGAATTATTGAGGACGTATCGTCTGAATTCATTCAGACTGTTCGAAAATATGTCCAAGCTGTTAGTGCGCGTGCTCAGCTTATTGTAGCTAGACAAAAACCGGTATAAAGGAGCTGAACGACCAAGATTAGTTCTGTTGTTAGGCAATTTAAATGTTTCCGTTTTAAAATTGGATCTGTATGAGGTACGGCGGGGCACATTTAGACCTATCTCCGAAACCAACTCCGGCACATTCGCCAAATTATGAACAGCCTTATAAAGAAAAACTAAGTCTGTGCAACTTCTTCGCTGCTCCAAGGAGCTCAACTTGAAATGACAGAGCCTTTGAGGATAATCAGCTTCGCGATCACAAGTCTGTGATCTGTAGCGCAGGTATCTCGTAAACTTTTTTTGGATGCACTCTATTCTGTCGATGTGGACACGATACGCTGGATTCCATACAGGAGATGCGTATTCCAGTATACTCCTCACCAGAGAGTTATAGAGAACCTTAAGGGTGCCACTTGACCGGAATTCCTTGCAAGTTCTTTTTAAAAATCCGGACATTTTATTTGCTTTGGCGACAATTGTATCATAGTGATTTATAAAGGATAGTTGACTATCAAGTTGGACTCCCAAATCACGAATGGTATCGACTCTCTGAAGAGTTATGCCGTTTAAGTGATATGCTGAAGGCTGAATCAACTTTTTCCGTGTAAATGTTATATGATAACACTTTCCGGCATTGAGAGTCATCATGTTACTATGACACCACTCATGAATCGCGTCCAAGTCCTTCTGAAGCAAAGCAATGTCGGTACTTGATTCAATTTCCCTGTACAGTTTTAGATCATCTGCAAACATAGAGCATTTTGAGTTTTTAATGGAGTGTATGATGTCGTTCACAAATACCAGGAAAAGAATAGGACCAAGATGAGATCCCTGTGGCACCCCAGAGGTTGAGTAATAAAGTGGCGACTGATAACCCTTTATAATAACTCTCTGTTGTCGTTCCGAAAGATATGATTCAAACCAGCGCAGCAAAAGACCATGCACACCATATTTCTCAAGTTTTTGAAGTAGAAGCACATGATTTACTTTGTCGAACGCGCTACTGAAGTCAGTGTAAATTGAATCCACTTGCACACCGGAGTCTACGGATCTGCTGATATCGTTAATGTAGTGAACTAAGTTAGTGGTAGTGGATTTATTGGTACAGAAACCGTGTTGTTGCGTAGCCAATTGAGTTTATATGAGCGAAGTTAATACAGGACAGACTAATGATTCGAACAGTTTCGAGAAAATTGAAAGAAGAGATATGGGCCGATAATTTTTAACATCATTAGGCTCCCCTTTTTTAAATATTGGAACTACGTGTGCGATTTTCCACTGCGTGGGAAACTTAGAAGACGTAAGGGACTTATTAAAAATAAGTTTGAGCGGTAATGATAAGTATTTGGCACATTGCCTTATGAAATGCGGCGGTAGGCCGTCAGGCCCTGGACCTTTGCAGATATTTAGTTTTTTTAATTCTTTGAGTACGTCTCGCTCTGTGAAATAATGGCTTCCTAGCGCAAGCTGTGGGTACTCTTTTGCCTTTGTTTTTGTTTGTACCGCGAGTGTACCAGCCGGAGATGCAAAGGTGGCAGAAAAGTGTGAGGCAAACAGTTTACTCACTTCTTCCCCAGAAGTTGCCACTTTCCCGCTCAAATACAACTCAGATGGAATGTCATTAGACTTGGCTTTTTTGGCCTTAACGAATGACCAAAATGCCTTCGGATTAAGTCTGATGTTATCTTCAGTGTTATTTACGTATGTACTGTAGCACTTTTTGATCATGTTTTTAGAGCGTTCCTCTAATATACGATATTCATATTTGTCCCTGGGATTTTTGTATTTCTTAAAACGAAGTCTTAATTTTACCTTTTCATTGAGGAGTCTGATCAGACATTTTGAAAACCATATAGGAAATTTGTTATTGCGTGTAGTATATCTAGGAACATATTCATCCACTATTCGATTCAATTGTGCGTAAACGAACGTCCATGACATAACAGAAACATTTTTAATCCAGCAAGTTATAACTAACTTTTAATACCAAAAACATAAACCAGGCAATCTTAATGCCCACTAGTCTATCCCTTTACATTTTTAATGTGTTATTAAAGTTCAAAATGTATTTAAAATATTAATAACAGTACATAAAACCAACGGTAGAGGTCGCCAGGGCCGGACTCACTGGCCATTAAAAGAGTGCCATAAACTCGTCCAGTTATCTAGCAAGAGTCGTAATAAAGTATTAACGGAACTTCATCTCGTCTCATCCCTCGTTACAAACTTATTTTTGTGGAATGAAGTCTTTTAATTATTTTGTGTTGGTACCTTTTATGTTGGCAGCCGGTTCTGATATGAAGGTACTTAGACGTTTTATGTTCAAACATGGCGATGGCTCGCGATTTAATCTATGATTATAAAGTAATGAGTTGAATTAGTTGATTCTTTGTCGGGATGACATGATGAGAGGCATGAAACTAAAATAACATAATTTATTAAAACGAGCGTACAATTTCCTAGCGATCCCTTAATCTCGTCATTTATAAAACGTCATATAGTTCATCTCGTAGTTAAAAAAAAACAGGTCCAATCTCAAAGTAAATAAAGAGACACAGTTTTATAAAGCCAGATCTACTGTCAGATTACCTCCTCCAGTACTTTTCTGCTTAATAACTCCACTCACTTGATTAAGAGTAAACACGTAGCATGCGAGATGCCATCTACAAAATCCTTTACTACAGAAATCTTTTTGTTGAAAAAGGTTCGGAACTTTCGAACCAGGAAAACGACGCAAAATTGTTTTCTGAAAAAGCTAACAATATCGTAAACATTCACCGGCTATGTTAGGGAAAACTTCAGTAGTTTAAAAGCGAGCATTATACGGTTTTCGCTTCAAGTATCAAAGTTGTGTGCTGTCGTCACATCGATTTTGTATCAAAAGATGTAGGAAATCGCGAAAAAATACCAGTCGACATTGTTCAATAAAATAAAGGCTTTAAAATTTTTAGAGGGAAGAAAAATTCTGTCATTGTAATCCTTTTACCTTTCGTCGTAGACACGAAAAGGCTCTCCCGTTGGTGCGGACTAATTCCGAATGCACCTCCAATCGTAAAAGAAGTCGTAAAGAAGCGAGTCTCCCCTCGAACCGATGCACGGGAATCAGGGAAAAATAGTTGATTTCTTATTGGCTTCCACCCAGACTCAGATTGAAAATTCGCCATAAAGACATTGGGACACGCCTGGCCGGATTAAAGGGGGAAACTAATAAAGAAAACTTTTGCGACACCGTATTTTTACCAAACGCGCACTAAAACTTCTCAGCCTTTATTAGGTTCACGTTGGTAATTTAGAAAACGCTCTGCGGTGTTACTGGCGCTTTTTCCTAAAAGTACTACAAAACGGATATCTAGTTTCTGTTATAGCTTTGTGGAGTTGATTAAGTTTTTTTTTCAATCTACACGAATTTAATATAAGCTTTCGTTTCTAAAGAAAATGTAGTTTCTCTTAGTAACGGTTATTTAAAAATGCATTTTAGCGTTAGCTGGGTGTTAGCGTGTGCATACATATATCAGATAGCTTTTAGAGTATGATAAAATGAATTCGCAGTCGAGAGCGGGAAAAATTATGAAATACGGCGGTGGGACGACACATAGAATGGAACTAGTGACACGAGAGACGAGATAATAAAGACAAAACACGGCAATAAACATGTGCTAAAAACATGTCAGTGCTTCGAATAGGAAACAGGGTAATGTGTTTTTCATTTACATAAATTATCACACGGCAAAACGGCGTCTATTCCAAGCGGGCGACGCAAAACCACCTTCTAGGGATGCTTATTTACGCAACACGTCGTGATCGCCCATAGGGATTCATTTACTTGAGGCTTTAAGGATTAAATGAGAGCAGCTTCAGTTTAACTGAATTTAATTGACGCTAATAAAAAACGGGAAGCACCATCTCATAATAAAACACAGGAAATATTTAGCACATTGTGCAATGAAAAAAATACGTCTGCAGCTTCGCGAGGAGAGTAGTAAATTCTGCCACCACGCTGTAGGTACATAATTTCACACACGCCTCGACTCATCGTTTGGCGAAATATTAAGGTGTATAAAATTTTATTACTAACATTACCCCCTTACCCTGTTTCTCTATAAACATTTTGTGTCGCGTCTCCCCCTCGCGAGAGCGCGGCGCAACATTCGCCTTTGCCTTACTTCCCTCTAATGCCACATTTGTGTCTTAATAACGAATGGTATTATGTTACGAACGTTCGTATTGTTTGATTTTCAATCTCCTGAGATTGCAGATTTCCTTTGCCCCGCTAATGGCCCGTGTCGGAGAAACGAAACATTTGAAACACTATATCCAAAGCTTGAGTTTTATTGCGTATTATTTGAACTGCTTATTGATTATTGAGTTTGCGAATCGTCGGATTCGATTCATTTTAATATCGCTCTGCTATGTACGCTGAGTTGAAAAAAAGTTATTGCATTATGAAGTCAAATGAGATGTTTATTTTCATTGCACTCGATGAAAGCGGCAGTTTAAACAAATTGGCATGAAAGTATTTGCATTTCCGCGAGCTATTTTGATATTGTCTACAATCCGAGTTCAATTGCAGATTGCGCGTACCGTATATGCAGAATTTAATTTGGGAAGATTAATGATGTTGTGAGTGAGTTCATAATGTTGTAACGCGAATGCAGAGACAGTAGAGCGGGCCCAATTGATAGAATCGAGTCGGTAATCGTCGCCAATCTCGGCGAAGCACGCGCACCGCCCCTACTTTATCTCAGCAGTTCGTCGCGGCATCACACCGCTTATTGATATCACCGGTGTACTCTATGGTTGTCTCGATATTGCTACCTGTTTGTCTTGCATCTGCTATATTGACTATCACCGCAGCTTTGTTGGGAATACTTTTTTCTTATTGCTCCTTTCCGTAAGAATTCATTGGAACGGGACGCGCTCGGATACAACTATTGGTTTTATTGTCGTTTGAACGAATAGGGGTTCCCTTCCAATATGTCAGCTTGAATCGGTTTGTTTTCATACGCCACTGATTTGTGTCACAGGAACATACCTATACCGGACGAATTAGGTAAGAGAAAATATGCAATTTCGAAACCTTTCACAGCAAAACGGTTTGTGACGTTCTTCCTTTAGTAACATTTTATTTATTCCTAAAGTTGTTTGCTTGTAATTTGTTAGGCACTCGTTTTATATACAGAGAAAATGTTTTCGGAGAATTCGACGCCGTCGAAAAATAATTTACATAAAATCTTAAGCAAACGCAGCGAATTGGGTAAACTTCAATCATAGGATTCCGTCATCTTCATCGTCGACAAGACCTAATTTATGTACTTGTAGCTCTTGAGTAAAAATCGTCAAACTCCCAAAATAATCTGGAAGCCGGAATAAGCTCGCAGATTGGATGAAAATGTACTTACGACTTATCGCGATTCTACTCGTTCGGCTGTGAGAACAATACCCAGCTGCCAAACCACAGCGACGTATTTACCCTCACACAAAGAGATTTATCGAAAAATAAATATTTTAATGTTAACCGATAGCCCCTGTAAGGGTTTCAGGTAAATCTTTGCACCTTTTCTACGCAGAAGATACGCGCGGTTCACAAGAAATATTCGGGACCATCCACCGCGTGGAATCCTATTGCAATTTATGCTCATTGAACTGGAAAAAGTATATGGGGAGGCTAAGGTCGGCGTCGATTCTTTTATTGCCACACGAAATCAATAAGAAGCGTGACGCGGCAACTGTTTTCGAGGACCGTTTCATGTAATAAAACTCATAAAACCATACTCACGTCTGGTCGCGTGATCAGTTTGTACTGGATATAAATCATGAGTTATAGTGTCTCCTGCGAGTTCAATCGAATCAGGCACCGCCGTAGTATAAACAATTATTCTGAATACGTTATTGAAGCATCACTTCGATGCCGTGCAATAAGTCAGAGGACCTCTAGGGAGGTAACCACTCCTACATGAACGTAATTGAAAATTGAAATTTGTTTAGGACTGTGCCGGACTCGTAATTTGATTTAGGCGACGGTTCCCGCGCAATCGGCAAGCAATAACAATAAATATAACCACTAGAGGTAAATCTGTGCGTTAAATCCCACGTAGTAGTGTGCCTTGTTGCGATTTTGTGTCCACATTCAATTGGTGCGGAGTGTCACGTAGGGGAATTAATTTTGTAAAGAGCACTGCTCGAGTGTGAAGAAACCACGCATGAATTATTTCTGGTTCACTTGTTTCTTGCACACCTGATGAGGTTCACAAATGTACGTATATCAACATAATTATAAATGTTGCTTTTCAAAACATCCTAATGAAGCGGATGAGATTTTTCCGGAATATGAAATTAATTTTCTATTTTCACTGATTTTATGTTATCTAGAACATCAGTACTTTGGCTAATGAATGCTAATGAATTACAGAGGAACATTTTTGGAACTTATAAAACTAGCAACTGTTCAAAGTTACAAGAAAAGCGATGTCAAAGAATTTGGGCTCGGCAAAAAGGCAATACAACACACCTCAAGCGAAATAAACAAAATACGTCTTGAAATAAATCGAAGGCTGTATCCTCCCCAACATTACAGCCCTATGCCTTGGGACTCATTCTTCTACTGAGACAGCCCAAAGAGCACATAACTCTACCGAATATAATGCATCCCAAACCAAGCCATAAAGTGCATGCTTCAGTGTACCACGTTGTAAATTTATATGCTGGTACTAATATAAGAGGCATTAAATGCCATAAGCCAGGCTCTTGCTAGGTATTAAACATTCGAGGGTAGTGCGAACTTGAAATTGTCAACAGTGTCCCGGTAATAGGTGGAATTTTATATTGTTTTTGAGAGGCAGGAAACATTATATTTAAGGGCACATACCAACCCACATATTTCTTGCATTTATCATAAAATGTTGGCTAGCTGTTGTAACATAAAATTCAAAAAGTTTTGTTAACAGTGACATTGGTGTAGAGATAAAAACACCCGATTCCATTTCTTTCCCACACACATAATATGAATGTTAGCCTTTGAATACGGATTCCCTCGTCGAACGTTACCCAGCCGTGAGGCGGGCTGTGACAGAAACAAAAGTGTGCGCACGTGAACACCCCATATTGGCAATATCCAAGAAATTTCGCCAATACTACAGTGAGATACTAGCATTATTAGCTTGGGGTTGCTTAGTTCTAAGGCCCCCTCGCTATCACTCACCTATCCGTATCAGTGGCTAGGGGGGTTCCGTGCCTCCACACGACTAATCACAGAGGATGTGGCATAGACGCGCTATGCATATTTATTATTGCCTCCGACGAATTCTCACTGTTTCGTTCAATACGAGAGGAGCGTGGATGTTTTTCATTTGCTACGGTTATTTATTTAGCGAGGGCCCCAGGTACACGTAAGGGCTTAATGTTTGATGAGCTCAGATTCGACCTCCTTAATTTCTATACGCATCTCTCCGTCGTCGATCGAAGTTCGATCACGTCCTGCGGTTGTTTGTTTTCCACACGAGATAAGTGAATTAAATTCGGTTCGATTAACCGGTATAATGAATGGTATGTATAGCTGCGCGCATTATTCGATATTTGGATAATCATCGAGGTATTAGAGAACGTGTTCGCCATAGCAATGCTTGCTAATGAATTATGTAGCCGAAATCGGAAAATTTACAGGGCTGCGAGCGAATATGAGCGATATTGCGACCGCAACAAACAATTAGCGTCCGAGAGAGGCCAGCGAACACCGGCTTATAAAACACGGTTACACGCCCTGCAGTAATTAAAACTTCTCTAGCGAAAAGAAAATCCAATAAAAATTAATTATCTCCGCTATCGTTAACATTGTGATGTGTGAGATGAATATAATTAAGACCAACAAAAAACTGTACCTAAGGTATATTATTTAGAGTTGCCCTCGAATTAAATTCCTGACGAATGTTAATGTTTAACCAGGGAATTCTTGTACAGTTTAATAGGGGGAGGTCGGGTTAATTAAATGGGCCGGGGGTTCATTTTCATAAAATTATTTGATCCTAGCCCAACACGAGGCCAATTGGTCGCGATTCATTCGCTGGGATAGCAGACTTTAATTTCATTTTTGCGTTGCGAAGATTTTAGTGGAGTTGAGGTCTGAAGCACCATTCGGCTTTATTCGTCGGCAAACTACATAAACACGAGTTTATTGCAGCCTGTCTGCCTTTACTTTTGACTCGGAGGGTGGTTCAGCAAATTGACTAAAGTGCGGTCTCGTGTTGAAGTAATAAACGTATTTTATTATGCATCGCTTATATCGCACTGCGTCTCATTATAATTGAATATGACTGTTCTGCATAAGTTTATGGAGTGACACGTAGTTCATATTGTATTAAATGCGACTTCTTACTTTATATTCTTTACGATTCTCTTCCCCTTTGCTTCCGAAAATGTTAAAAATTTATTATGAAAATTCAGACAGTAGATTAAGCGACGCCCATACTTAATCTTACACACATATTAAATTTAATCATCTGGAAAATGCAAATCGTCTAATATCCGGCATTGTGCCCACCAGATGTTGACATTGAGGGGCAACTGTAATATTGCTGCGATAAATATGACTCTTAGCATTACCTAAGCAAACATCGGAGATTTATAATCGTGGAGTGCATACGACAGCCTGCATAATTTAATTACTCGCTCACACCCTTGATTAAAATTTTGCAATAACGCATTAGCGCAGTAAGACGCCTAAGAGCGTAGGGCAAGGAAATTAAACGGTCCATAATAATTTCGTTACGCCAGTACCATGATTAAAATCTTGCAATTAATTAGGAAAAGTTTGGCGTTCGTATGGGGGATGGCTGAAGGCATTAATCGTAGGTTTTGCCGCGCCTGTGGGCGAAAAACAACGTGATAACGACATGTTTGACACGTTTCGAGCTCCTCTCGTTCGGGAAATTTATGCCAGTAACTTTCGACTCGAGATTCCGAACAAGACAATTATTTATTCAAGTCAATTGTAAATCGTTAGAGGCAAGCTCATAAAGACCAACGTCCAACAAGCTCCATCGATGGTCCATGTTTGAATATAAATTGGTTTCAGTACCTTTAACTGCTTACACTATCGACTCAACTAAAGCAACAATTAGCATACAAACGACTGATGCACCGTTAACATAACAAAACACTCTCGTCTCGTCTGCCAAGGGCAGCTGCTCTAAACAACCTTTACACAATATCGTAAGGTTTGAAGCAACCATATTTAACATAAGTGAATTTGATACGATACAACCTTACCCTTATCAGGACGTGAAAGGAATCATGCAATATTTATATGTTTGGGAAGTGGTTAAGGAAATAGGGTAAACGTGTAACAGACGTTAATCAGGAATAAGTGTTCGATAACGTTAACGATACGTGGGTAAACAAAGCCAAGATAATATGACCGCGGAGCATTAGACGTGAGCGTACGGGAGTGATCTCATAAACAATTCAACGGCCAAAACGGGGAAAACACAAAATCAGATTGTCTCAAAATCACACGAGTGACAGCGTTACGTGGCGGGCCTCGCATCTATAATTCAGAGAGTTCCCGGGATCGCGGCCGACGTACGGGAATACTTTCCCCCCGTACAACTAACTTATGGCAATCTATTCTTGTTGAATCGAAACTGGCTACTATTGTTTAGACGTCGCTCCGCTGAAGTCGGAAATATCTTCCTGTGAATAAAAGAGAGACCTATATCTTTAATTTGACGTTTTCTCGTCTTTCAATGTTCTTCTTAGATAGTTTAACTTGTTCCTCCTTTTGGTTAAGACGGGAACGTGAATGTTCAAATAGCTATTTCTAAATTACACTATTCGTTCGACAGATCTTGCGATTCAGCTTCTGTTGCCTCGGAAGAATTGCTTAAACATCAGCTATCGTTGTACGCAACGAGAGCGAGATTTATGAACTTTTAAATAATATTTATTTTATTAAGCATTTAGCCAACACAATGTTGCAATGAATAAATACAGTTAAAAAACGTTGTAAACTTGCACGAAATTTTCGACGGGCTGTCAAAGTAACTAGGCTGGGCCCTCACTCAGTTTTGTCACTATTTCAGTAGGATTTACTTTAAACTGGTAACATTAGCGGCTCCGTAGAAAGGTCAGGCCGCAATTGTAACTGAGTTTTTCCTTTAGGTTTTTTGTTATTGTTCGAGATAAGCATCGTATTGGGTAAATGGTGATAAGCTCGCGCTATCTGATTGGAGCGTAATACTGTAATCAGCGAACATGGTGTACAATAACATTACTGTTTAATCCTGAGATTAAGCTCAATAAGCATATGCCAGTTTAATTAGAAAGTAATTCTTAGTTTATTTTTGTAATGTGATAAAATTTTGCGTTATCTAATTAATTGTGCGACCAAGTGTCTCGTTCAATTAATACAAGCCATGTAAACGCACATAACATCACTCCTGGTTTTTCTCTTAAGGCCAGGCAGAGGTGTAACTACTGTATATCTTCAATAAACACATAGATACATCATGATCATCTGCCTTACAAGTAAGTAACCATTTTGTCAATGACATTGTCACAATATGTATGACTGTGTATTTTTTTTGGATGGTGGGAAATCATCAAATGACTCCTCCCGCTCAGGGCAGAGTGATAGGGAGTATCAGACTTCCACTGACTAAAAACCACCCATGTTCCTTCTTAGCCCTTTGTGTCGAGGCCGCGGTATCTCTTACGAACAACCCGCAGTCCCGACGGGATTACATGTATATCTTAAACTATCTTGCGCCTGATCTCTCTCCGGTCATGTCGGCTTGCCGTTGGACTATCGAGTACAGCAACAGAAAGTGCACCTGTGCCTGCGCAAACACTTATGCACTATAATATATATCCCGCGCCAATTTCTAATCTCAGCTAAGATTGGCCGCCGTGACCGAAAACGCTATGTAGGACCATGTATATGCCTTAAACTATTGCACCACTTAACAAGCCTTTGAAACTAAACAGGGCTAACACAACGATGCAATGCCTATAAATGACCATTGTCTTCATCTCTAATTGGTATTAGGCCACTACAGTATAATTCTCGCAATTACTGTCAAGATTCAGGACAGACGTGCTTCAGTGTAGTGTCGGCAATCGTCTGCGATTACGCGAACATCTCGTTTTTAACTTTATTCTGTATACAAACGGTTGTGTTTAGAATAATCGGTGGTACTTTAACGAGAGTAGAAATGGTTGGTAAAAGTTAAGTATGTATTTTCCAGTTTTTTTCTGTAGTTTTTTTGCTCGTTATTCACTATGATTCTTATGACATAAAAAAAAGACATGTCTTTAATGCCGAATATTATGTTCTTTACATGGCATAAATATAACAGTTGATGGTTGATGGCAATAGCTCCCAGGCGAGCCTGGGTACAAATCCAGACTCCATGGCTGCTACTGAAGAATTACTGATAGAAATCCCAACAACACTTTCCCAGGCCCGGAAATCGGACGCATTACCTTATGGTCGGCAGTTGTGTTTGCGACCACTTGACAACGAGATAGCCCGAGGCTATTTTCTTTACTGTTAAATAAATGGACTGGTAACTGAGTTACGTAACGACAGTTTTATACATCGATGACGATTTTGTATTGTGTAAGGAACATTTTTTTTTATTTCTTCTGCCTGAAGAGAAATAACTATCTTCTACCGAGTAAGTTTGTTTGTACGACTTGGGAGATAAAATCTTTATCATAGCCAATCAAAACCCCGAGTCAGTCCTGATTTTATCAATGTTCGTTTGGCGGCACTACAACCGTACACTGTGGATATAATTGTTAAATTGAGCTCTCTAGCCAGCCGCTACACTGGATCACGAGATTGGCAGCCGTTCACACTTCAGCAATTATCGACGTAAAACTTTTGCACCGAACTAAGGTTCCTACCGCCACGTTATAGTGAATCAAATGAAAAGTCTGATACGCTTGCACTAACTTCAGGAGTTAGTGTTCAAATACTTTTGAAGTTTCCAGTTTAACAGCTTCTAATAGTATTAAAATTTTGTGTTGGGTAGCTCTCAGCTGAGCTGTGATGATACAACGTTGTGGATGGAATAAATAAATAACATAACGATATCGTATTATCCAGTTCTTACTGGGTTGCGGAGATCAGATAGGCAGTCACTCCGTGTAAAATAATGGCATTTATCTGGATCTGGTTAGACTGGAAGCCGACCTCAAGATAGTTGGGAAAAGGCTAGGCAGAGGATGATGAAACAACATCACGCCTTTAATCCCCGAAGGGTTTTGTAGAGATATTCGTATTTAACTCATATCTAATAACGGGCGAGTCTAATGCTGTTACCTTACCCATTTTAATTCATTTTGGTTTAAAATGGGATCTGTATTTTGAAATGCGTACAAGATAGGTTATAACAATGAATTATTTTTTACTATTATTACTTAAAATTAATAATGGGAACATAAATCCAACTCTATTAATACCAAGACCAACAAATACACACATTTAAATTTTAGGGCCCCTCTTAATTCTACAATAACACGAATTCCGGTCAAATTAGGCAAAATGAGTGCAGCAAATTTCTAATAAAAGGTGACTAATGTGTGTATTAATTACGGTGTGGCACAATCGAAATTGTACTGCTATACTATGGGTTATAACATTTCCCATGAGTCGGGGACATTTATCGGCGAATGGTCGAGGATAAAACAATAAAGAATGGTTAACTGCGTTTTAATGTGAACAAGAACACGGCCGGACAATGGCCGCCGATTGGGGCAGAGCGGTGGTCACTGCGAAATCGTCGCGTTGGGCCTATAGGGATGGGAGCGTGTCGATTATTCTAGTAAAATATTTTCTTAAACTTGGAGCGTTAAAGTCTATTTAGACTTCAACGCTCCAAGTTTTACAAAATATTTTAAACTTGGGGCGTTACATCGTTGTATACCATAACAAACTATTTTTAACAAGTAAAATATTTGGTTTGTACAAGACTTTTGAACATTCCTTTCAGATGCCCAAATGTTATGAATATAAATCCAAAATTAAAGTAACGTTTGCTTTAAAAAGTAGCTTGTCACGGCTTTTTCTTCCAAAATGTCGATAAAACTAAAAATCAAATGAAACAAAACATCGACATTAACCGCAAGAGAAACGTAACCGCACACCACTAGTTCGGGTGTAGGTAAGTAATAAACGTACCCGCATAAACCTTTGAATTGCTGACCACGGCATCGAACCTGCGCCCTTTGTCTGTGTCCGGCCGCAAATTGTTTAAGAAATAAAATAAAATCTAATTTACCGCCTTGCTACGTTTATACGAACCGTTTTACGAGTACCGCTGACTAGTGTGTATTGTTTGTTTTCAATACTTTGAGTTTTTATTTGTTTCCTTTCCTCCTAATACGATTAAGGCTATAAAGTACTGCGGAATGAAACGTATCTTCTTTTCGGTGCTTGACTTTTCAATCCATACGAATACTTAATAGTAAGCATTAAAAGAGAATGATAAATTTGAAACAGCAAACTTTCGGAGCAAAAAAAAAGAGTCTCTGAAAATTTATGAATACTAAAGCTACCCTCTGTCAAGAAACGGAATAAAGTAAGATGTATAGAGACAAGCCAAACACTCTCAACATGCTGAACGTATATCTCTTATTTATGTTCATTGCATTCGCACCACTCAGATGGACAATAGAAATTGTGAACATATTTGCAGATAATACAGTTACCGTGACCAGAGGGATGGGGAACCGGGAACTCAGTGTTCATACAAACAGAAAAATGTCCCCAGGCAAGCTGCAAAATGTCCCGAAAATACATTAGGCGCATTAGAAACACCATTAAGGGTCGGGCAGGCCGATAACAATTAGGGTGGATCTGGGATCTTAAGGGGAATTAACAGCGCATAGCGCGTTAGCACTGCTTTAAAGAATACTCCACCGCGAGCTTTGTGGTATTGTAGGAGCATTAGCGGTATTTGCAAAGCATATCAATGAAAGTGAATCGCCAATTAAATTAGGTATGCATAACACATGCCATTCAAATTCCATATTCATTACAAAATCCAAGACAGAAAAAACAACAAAAACAAATCATAATCATCATAAAAGGCAGATTCATTCATACTAAAGCGAAAAACATAAAGGGTCTGAAAAACGAGACATCAACGACGGTAAGACGTAAAGGAGACGCCGAAATTTTTTCTAACCGCGACGCCGACTTTTACAATATGCATAACTTGTTGAGAGAGTAATCAAAAGACGATATAAAGTGAAGAGGAAGACACGGCGAAAGGCTAAAAATGCAAACCCTCTCTTAGATTTCCTTGAGGCGAGAGCCACGACCCCTCTAGAGAAACTTCCCGTAAGATGGGAAAAATTACCCGGCACGGGAAAACTTTTTTCGATTTGAATTATGATTCCTTATTTTATGCTTCGTCCTCTCACTAAGTTTGTTTTACATCGGACCAACCCCATTCATTGTCGTAAAACGAATACTAATAATGGAGACGGCAACATAATTATGCACCGGACAAAGCAAGAAAATAATTAGCTTTTTCATTCCACTACAATGAAAAAACTGAGTTCTGAAAAATCCTTAAGATTGTGATTCAGAAAACAATTCTTATACAGAAAAAAACATGGCATTTAATTACGGCTAGTTGTCAATTAAATTACAGTTTTCATCTCAAAAACGAATGCCAGTCGAATGACAATTTCGTTAGAATAAAACTTAGCAGAGAGTCACCGACGGATTATTACTTTGAAAGAGGCTTTGACTTTCAACTTTCTAAAGAGTTTGTTGAATAAGTTTGTATTACCCTGGGTAATATAATTTGTCAGGCGCTATGGCGACCCGAGAGATTCTTATTTTGTTGGTGCAAGAAATAATAAATCATCAAAGTATTAATAATGTTATTACAGATTCCTTTAAAGTACTGTTTTTGGTATAAGTTTTGTTGACAGCCTAAAAGCAAGAGGTATTTATTCAAGTTCAAACTAAAAAATAACAAATTCGAGAAACTCTATAAACAAGCAGCACTTTTTGCGCATTACATATGTAAATTTTTCTTTTACCAATAAAAGCAACGCTATGTGTTTAGTTTACATAAGTAGTGTATAATGCGAGCTGGGCCGTAGGCGCGAGTTCTGTCTCACTGAGAAAATATGTAAACTTTTAAATTGTATTTGCATTTCATACAAGCCGGGAAATATTGGCTTCGTGCTTGTGGACCGCCACAAAGACTCATAGTAGATCCGGTGGGGATACACTGCCACAGGGCTGCATACGCCTGTTAACTAGATACCTGCGATCAAACTTGGAAATGTAAATTGCAAATATCTAATTTGTGAAGAACTTATGACGTTCCAATTGGAATTTGAAACTTCTTCTTTGTCGAAGTTTGTAGTATTGGCAAAAAAGACCTTAAATGAGTTATCGATTTGTAACCAATTTAAAAGCAAAAAATATTACTGTAAATATATTCGCCCTGACCAAGTAGGACATTGTTTCTAAACTAATAAGTTGGTAGGAACGATAAATCTATGAAGTAAATACACAGAATGTCCATATTTCAACAATAAAGCATTCCAAACTCTCGATATAGGCCGACACAAATAAATTTTGAACTATAAACAAGCTTTGTTCCCAAATTTTCGAATAAATCTTAGCGGACTAATTTCCTACCTTTTAGATAAGCATTAAATTGTGTACTTCGAAAGGCTTTTATTCAATATTAATTGTTGAGAAATTACCTGGGGGTCCAAGCCGGAGTTTTGACCTTTGGTTTTGCCCTTTCGCTGACCATAAACGTCGAGGAACAATAAACGACTAAGGAGTGACCCTATGCGAGTACCCTTACTAAGTTCTTGGCCCCGGTCACCCCCGGTGTCCACGACCACCCCTGTCAAAGGCCAGCCTGCAGCCCCCAGGGAAATTATTGTCGGGATTTAAAGGGCATTGCTTACGCGAAAGTACAAAAAAACGGTGTACTTATAATAGAAAGTTTCTGTTGCAATAAGTTTTATCTGTATCGGTCACGTGGCCGATATCTTGATTGACGGTTCATTGACAGCTCTATTAGCGCAATGCAGTCGATGTGTTAAGTAGGGAAGATAAGTGAGCTTCCATGTTCATCGTTATACCTACTTATACCATGACAAAAAGTTCTCCATAGTCTTACTATAATACAAAATTATAGGAGAAGCTGAAGCATATAATGTCCGGTAATAACATTGTAGTACAACATAATGTTGAGTTACTACACTAGCCCATTGGCTTCAACAACAGAAGTGACCAATTATTATAACCTATTTGCAACGGAAAGCAAGTATATGAAAACAACAATGTAATCACGTGCTAAACTGAATTTAAAATTACGAGAAATTTTCTTCACAGGAATGACAACGGAGGGGAAAACTTAATTTGGGTTTCAAAAAATGATGCCCAAAAAACGTCACGTCTTACGTACCATAATATACATGTTTACATTTTTAGTACCCCTTGTTCAAACATATTTCACCCTGTGCTACATGCATTCAGTTTATCAATAATTCGATTCACCCCAAGATGTCAAAATTTGTTTTGGCAGCTTAAGACATTCGCGAAAAAGTTTGCATCAAAGGTTATTTACATGGACAGGATAAATTCGTCACTCAGGATCAAACGAACACCCTTACCTACAATACCTACGTGTATCTTCAAAAAGTCCGCATCCCCAACGAAAAAGTTTTCCTAAATCATTGTCAGTTCCAATAAAATAAGCAAAATTAAATAAACAGCCCCCGGGCGAGATAAAAGGTCTAGACGACGACTTAGACCGCACTTTTGATGGTGTCGTATTTTAAAAAGTTAGGGGAAAGTTGACACTTGGACGAATTTAACCTACCATTGTATTAATTATTCAGGGCGGTTCTTTCGTGTTTTAAGGTGCGCTTGCAAGGAGGGTAAGGTAATTTGTTTTAGAAAAAAAAACTGTACAGAAAAGAATTTTAGGGAACTTGCACCGAGACCCGCCGCTCCAACAATAGCCGAGGCGGGAGAAAAGTTTAATAAAATTGTTTTGGAATGCAGCGCGGAACGAGATAAGTTCCGCCTAGTGGATGTTCTATCGATTGTAGGGTTTATATAGTTAGCTCAATGCAGAAAATAAATACACACTTCAACTTACTGCTTTATTTTATATTTGTTTTAAATTCAAAGTTTATATTCAGTATATTATCATAGGATATTCGAGAATATAAACTAAACAAACAGAAAGAGCTTAAAAATAATAAAATGGAAAGTTAAACCATACTCTAAAGAGTTCACATGCTAGCGGCATATTAAAATGAAAATTGCTTTCTTATTTCAAACGGAATAGTAAAAATATCAAACATAATTAACCGTACAACTGTGACTGCATGGCGGCATGATGTGTACACAAAAGAATATTCCTACTCCAAACTCATTTGTAGATAGACGGGGGAGGCTTACCGTCCCACCCGGAATACTTTAACTTTTCAATTGTAACTTTTGATGGGTTTTCGAACGTAATAATAATCGCTGTATCGCCGTGATGGGGCGCGAATCAACTAACAGTACATACAAAAGAATGCCAATTTTTATGCAGAAAATTGAGTTACATCTCGGCCGTATTATTCACCTCCATCCCTAAGTTTATTGCATTTTTTATTGGCACTATCTTCAATTTGAAATATTGAATACAAAATAGACGTGGGTGTGCATTTATTTTTATATACGGAACAATAGCGAGGATTTGATTTAGCAGCTCGTTTGTGAAGTAATTTATATGTTAAAGTAGTGTTATAATGTAGATCGACTATTATCTTCCGTCCCTCGCATCGACCTAGTTCTACGAATAATAGAATATTTCGATGAATTTAGCACTGCAATATATTTCTCCTTCAAAGGCAAAGTCGATACTCGTTACCATTAATTCTGTCGCGGAGACAAGCCGGTAATATTCAATTCTTAGGCACACATTTCATGGTAGATAAAACTCATGAATCAGGAGTCCATATGGGAAAGCGAAGGTGGTTCAAAAAATCGACTGCTCGATGGCAAGACGCGAGTCGAATTTCCTGCCTGATATGAATCTTCCCCTTCTCGCTTTAAGGTGATGTATTTTCCTATTTCTTCCCCTCTCTTGATAGGTTATGTCCCACGTGACAACAAGGTGCGATGCCGCCGAACAGAGGGTGTAGCGATGCAATGCGATGGGATATTTTCACGTGTTTAAAAATGTAATTTTATCTATCAGATTCAATTATATTAAGTAACTGGCTAAACTTCTAACCCAAAATAAACAAAACAAAAAAAAAGTTAATTCGACAAAATATAACAGATACCTACCAAACGTATCACACCAAATCAAATGATTAATTATTATTTATTTGACAATAATTTATAATGTTACTTCTCTACGATGAATACGATAAAATATACCAATAATATCATCTCTCTCGTCATATCCCGGTAGAAGATTCCCGATCTGTTCCTCTTTGAGATGTCGCCCGCCGATTTCATAGGGACCCTTCGTTAAATTGATTTTCAATTTGTTTGAAATGTGGTCCGCGGTGCACTGGGCAATAAGGAGGCGGAATAGCGGAAAATTATTTCACTGAACTTACCCCTGATGAGATTTCAACTGAATTAGGTGATTGTAGATGGGGGTAGGAAAACATAAATTTGATATTCTATATTTTATTACAAGGGGTAGGATAATAGTTTGTATTAGGTATCGACGAGATGGAATAGAGAGAATCGGAAATTAATTGTGTTTGTTGGGGTTAGGTTATTTATAACCTAAACCTCCACCTTAACCTAAATTATGACTAGTATTTAGAATAATAATAATCCAGAGATACAAATTATTTTAGCACAGAAAAATATCTGTATTACAAAGTCAGCTATTCGCAGTGAGTGGCGACAATCCACATCAAAAGGTATTTAATCTGTACAGTAAACACCTATCCATTATTACGAAGGGTCAAAAATATGACATAACCGAAGTTCAAAATATTAATCCCAAACACAAAGCTCCCGGAGACAATAATAAATTTCTATTAACTTCTTAAGATGTTACTTTCATTTTATTGTCAAGTGATAGGGATTAATTCGTCTGACTTATAACTGCAATACATTTGCTGTCTTTTGTCAACGAGGGGAGTATAAAATAAAGCTTTCTTGAGATTATATTAATACGAGCAGGGGCCGGATCAAAATGATCTGGGTCTGGGATGTAAGCCGTCTAAGTGGAGCCGGAAGGTTGATACTTGCTATGAAATTTGAAACTAAGGACACATATTAAATGAAGCAAAATATTATGAAGGAAATTCGGAGGAAGTCTTAGAATTGGAGCAGCTTTTGTCAGGTATCAGAAAGTTGAACTTTTAATCTGATCCAGTATCCCTACTTAATCAGATTTTAAAATACTCCTAGTAAATGGAAAATCATCGAACTTTTAATGAAAAAGAAGACCACCTAATATAGGGTAACATCAAAGACCCGAAAAGCAAAGATTTAAGTCCACAATAAAATCAAACTCCCTTTGTTTACTCACAATACAATGACATACATAGATGACAAGCAAAACAGTTGGAAGACACCCCATGACGTCAAGGGATGGCAAGGTGGCCTGATTAATTTCGAATGATATTTGATATGTTCATCTGACGGGCAATTCAGGGGAGACCCTGACAAATGAGTAGATTTTCATGTCTAGGGGTCGACGAAGACGATTAAACGTCTTCGCTATTAAATTGCAACGGATTTATTTTGGATCGACTACTATCAGCAATGGGTGTTATAATTATTATTATAATTTTTAAAGAAATTGCTAAAACTGAATACGAAGCACATTCAAGTAACAAGGTCACAAATCAGCATCGTAGATTAATAATTATGACTGTAATTTGAAATTATTTACAATGTATTAAATATTACTTAGCCTAAATAGAGCTAACAGTGTCGCCAAGGGCTTAGAGTTAACCAAAAGCTGTCCAAAAGCCTTTTATCACGTCAAATCAGTCTACCAATTAAATCCAACACTAAAATTTGGATGGAAAATTACTTATGGATGTTTTTATTCATCGTCCTCATAAAAAAGTGACCATTCACAGCTTCTAAGTCACATTAATAACTTAAGTCAATGATTTTAAGTGTCACACATTCAAAATTATTTTTATTAAATGTTGAAGCATAAAACATAATCCTTTCAAGAGCTCTTTGAAAACAGATTCAAAATTAATTACACTTGCTGTTATCTGTAGGACTTCAATTTCGTTGGGATTATTTCATTTTATATTAATTATTTATTCGTATAGAACAGTTGCACCAGAGTGGGTTTCTTTGTTCCCGCTGCAGATAAGTCTCTTGGCTTCTTTTCATTTAACATTTTAGTTGGAAGCGAGCTTGTCTCCTCACCATCTTTTGTCGTTTCGCCGGAACATCTTTATGAATATCTTATTATGAACCTAAATTGAGAAGAAGCTTACCTAGTCCTTATTTGCGTAGCAGAAATTTTTGCTCGGATTTACTCAGCCATTCGCAAACAATTTTAATTGGGTTTTTGTGCCTCTGCAAACTTGTATTGTCCGCAAAAATTAAAATTTACAAAATGTATTTTAATATTGTATTCCATTTTGCCATTCCCGACCAATTTAGCTGCAAAATTGGCGCCTGTTACATCGTGAAAATGTAATCTGCTGGAGATTTCTTTACCTATTACGTCTTTTATCTGGGACATTTCGTAAATGGTTCATTATTAAGTTCGTGAAAAAGTAAACGCATCATGGGTATAATATCTTATTCCACATAAGCACCGTGTAGTCATGGTGACTTTTGTAATGACGGTACGAGGAGGCGCCATCAAAAGGCGTCATTACACGTCTCGCGTATATTACATCATTATTCGCGCAACACGCACTCGTTCACTACGCCGACAATCTGAGATGTTGCTAATGGAAAGAACACGGGAGTTTTGATAAATTCGCGCTCGTTTTTCCCCTCGCGTCGAGAGTTTAAAAAGCTTGGATCCCCGGTGTCGTGTATGATGGCACGTGAAACAGGATTGAGTGGAAATGAGCCGTTCTGATAAGAACGCTTTGTGGACCGTGGCGCTGACTTCACGTGATTTTCGACTGTGACTACTCTTATCTAATAGAACATGAGTGAATAACACACACGAATGATTACAGTACCCATAAAATATTCGGCTTTTATGATTTTTATGACGTATAAAATTCATCTCATTTCGCATAAAAATATAATATTTTGTGAAGCACAAGAAGTTTTAGTTAATAATTTGCCGTGTGAAATAGGTAGTAAGGAATACTTTTTATTCCTAGCCAAGGACATACAAAGTCTACTTTTCAAATGTAGTTTCGTGAAACCAAAAAAAGGAAGTATGACAAAAAACGTCAGGAGCACGTATTTTGTATTGAAACAACGGAAAAACCGCGGGCAATGGTTTTGTTTACCTTGCGGCAGTGTGATGCCTGCTCGCTGCAACATTTGGTGCACCCCATATATTCCTGGGGGCATTGCGCCCCACTCATTATCCCCGATAGTTATTACTGTCATTTTTCAACTCGTTATTTACTTTGAGGAGAGCTGATAGCATGACATTTGCTCGAAAAGACCGAAGTTTAAGATTAGGGGTGACGGATTTTCGGGCTACGAAAGGGATTTTCGCGGGCTTATGCGAAAATTGAAAATAGCCCTTTAAAGTAAGCAGTCTTTTCCCCTGTGTTTGGAATTTTGGTTTTAAGAGTGAAGCTACGAGTTATTAGTTGTCAATATTAAAATACTGAAGTCCTTGTTTAATCTAGAGGAGCCGCGAAAATTTTAAAAAATCTGCCCAGTCTATAGTGATCTGTTAAAATCTGTGTATGTTTTATTACTTGTAAAATAAATATAAATTCAAATGCTTTTGCAAATGAACTGATTATTCTGAAATCATTTTAAAAATACAAGTTTCCATTTAAATATATAATAATTGAGTGTGTAAACTCTTTAGAACTTATTCTAAAAACAGATTTGAAACAAAATATTTATCAAAACAAGATAACAACATAAATGTCATCTTGACAGAAAGCAACGAGAAAAGTTTCTTACTGAGTTTTATTAAGACTTTTATTATACTTTAATTGCTATGCTAAGAAATGGATGCTCTTTGAAAACATCAACAAAACAATTTCTTGGAAATAATTCATTATTTTCTTTAAAAAAAGAACATAGGTATTTGAAAAAAGAAGATCAGAATTCAATTTCTTAAAAATTTAGGTTAGTGTTTCTAGGTATATTGTGCCAAAAAATATTTAGATCGTTTCGTTTGACATCATTTTCAATATCATGTACCGAAAGAAATTAATTGAAGTCTACTCGTACCTTTGTTCTTGGAAAATGATCTATTCGAATAATATTTTGTTTATTTTTTAACTTAATGTCTCCTTCTTCTATAATTTTCTCTATTAGGTACTCGTCATATCATCAGGCACTTCCTTTCTTATCATAATAGGGGATCGGACAAAAAAATCGAATTTGTCCGTTAGATAGATTTTCAATAAATATTGAACACATATTTTTTCTTTTTTCACGTAAACAAAAAATGAATCCATGTCAGTACATTTTTTTTACCTTAAACTGACGTTACTAGCCCCCACTCATGATCTTTGACGCGTTTTATCTTCGTTAATTTGTATTAATTTGATAAAACAGAAAACACGTACTTCTTCTTAGCGTGTCGATGGCAAATTTCTATATGATCAAATCGTTTTGGCCCAAGAATCACATTTTTTTGAGTCAGTCCGATCCCCTGACTATCGATTCTTTGGTCTTTGTCTACTCTTATACCCATCTACATTCATACTCACAACTTTCCTCACAACATTTTCCTTATTCCTCCGCATCACATCCCCATACCATGACCACCAATTACCAAACAACTTCGAAAAAACAAACAAACTTGCTAGAGCTGTACAACTAAGATGCAAGAAAATGTCGTTTAAGTAAAACAATAATTTTGATTATTATAGGTGACAAATTTTCTTTCAAAGTTCAAAATTCAGTGCACATTAATTATCCTTAAAAGCTTCCCCGGCTTAACTTGAACGGTGACTTCACTTTGTCAAACATCAATTTACTTTTTGACAATGATCAACGATGAAATGGACGAATACACAAAAATCTGTTCCATCACTTAATATTTGAACAGGAAGAAGAATTTCTACTGAAAATTTCCCAATAATTTCCCTTGTTTGAATGCTTCGTGTCCGTCAATAGGGGAACTAATAACTATCATTAAAACAATCTCCGACTTTGATGCACGTTCGTGAAATTGCAGTTACGACTAATAATTCATAGGTTCGTGACAGCAAACACTGGAAAACTAGAAGGAAAAGCGGACTCGTCTAGACATGGAAACATCAATAAGTAACGATTACGAGGTAAAATCGCCTTATTAAACGCTACCCCAGGGCAATATGATAGGGCAAACTTTTATAAAGGCCATTTATAATGGGTTCGCGGCCACACCGGATTACGTTTGTAAATATTTTATTGGATCTATTGTGGAGTGACTGCCGAGTGATTGACAGGACAGGCCCCTAAGGGAGTAGCCACACTCCATGAGAATTACTCTAATATTAGTTTCGTCCAAATGGCAAATCAAAACGATAGGTCGGCTGGTTGACTACAGCACTGTACGAAATTTTGCAGCCACGCAGAAATACATTAATTTCATTTTGTCATGAAAATATTTTTTATAGCGAGCTCGCGTGAGTTATTGCTAACGTACTTCGGCCAATAAAATTCAATATGACTAGTTTTTTGTTTTGCTCCATTTAAATGCATAACTGTTTTTGTATTTTATGATAAAAGAGTTAAATCTTTTTTCGTGGGTTAAGTGAAAAACAATCGGCAAAAAAATGCTTTTAAAGTTTGAATGTAGGGGGGTACCTTCGGAATTACTGATCCGAATACAAATAACTATCACTGTATCCCCCGTGTGTCATAGGCAATATTTAAAACGTTCTCATAGTATAATTTTCGACCACAACAGGACCGAAAATGTGGGTTATTATTTAATAAATCACCCAATTAATAGTACGCAAATTGAAACTTTATAATACCGAACGAAGCAATTAATAATAGCAAAACCTCTCAATATCATATCGAAGGGCTCTCAGGTAAGGTAGTACATGTAGCACAGCTGTTATCCACCAGACGGGCAACTATTAACTACTTCTTAGTTGCAAAGTGCCTCTAAATTGGACACCTGAATGGCTTTCCCAGCCTTAGCGCAGCGCGGCCCTAAAATGCACGATATTAATCAACATATAATTCCATATCGTCGACGATACTGCAATAGCGCTGATCTACTATTTGCAATAGTGCGTAACTACAAGGTTATTAACTTTACAGGAGATAAAAAAAACTTCATAATTTTAGTATTTAGAACGATAAGCGCATCTTATTGAAATATAGGGACCTTAGAGTGAGGTTCTGATTGGCTTATTCAAAGTAGTGTGTTCACTAACACGCACCAATGACAGACTAGGACAGCGCGGCGCGTAAATTTTAATTTCGCTACTTTTTGCAGTTTCGCGGTATTGCAGATGGTAGTTCAGCGCTATTGCAGTATCATCGACGATATCGTGGGCTAGTGAGTAAGTGGTATAGGAGGTGCACGTACGACCACCTAGGGACTCCTAGGAAATGAACCCACACCGTTACCGTTACTTCGGCTGAAACTGAACAGACCGACGACGTTGCAAATATGAATGAATGAGAAAGGAATAAATGCCACCTTGACGTGTAACAGGGAGGAATGGAAGAAGAAGACGTGTTGCGCCGACCCCAAATAGAATGGGATAAGGGCAGGAAGATGATGATGATTATGAAGTTTGAACGTTACTTTGTTTTACAAAAATATTTGTTTGTCAAATAATCGAGAATTTTGTTAAAATCGGTTATTACATTCTTGAACCATGTCAGAAAGAGCATTATAAATATGAATGAGGAATGTATAAGAGGATAACCAAAAAGTGATGGATTTTTTTCTGAAGTTATATGGCTACATCAGTATTACCCGCCTTCGAAGAAATACTCTTTGTACTTATTGGAAGGAGACTAATACTGATGTATAACAATACATGTCAATATGCTTAAACCACAATTAAATAGGGAAGATGATGACGTTAAGCCACTGAGATATTTATGCTAATTTGTAGAGATGACTACTCATAAAGAATACGAAATATGAAAATTATGTTTAGGAGCAGGCGTAACGTGTACAATGAAGATACAATAGAAGTCCATTAGGCAGTGTGAGATAGTAATTCTTAAGGTTAATTTACTTTCATAAACAAGAATTTCGTTTTAAGGTCTTCATAACTAATTAGGACTTACCTATATAATTACGTTTACCTTGTATGGTGGCTGTAGTTTCTTTATAAGTTGAATATGTCTTACCTGAAAAGAAAAATACAGTTTATTAGATAGGTACAACGCTTATTTAAATTACATTATTTTGGGTCGTTTTGAAAAATTTTTTTTTTTTCAACAAGCTCATAAGTATACTTGACTTCAGAATTTTTAGCAATTTTTTTTTTTGAGTTGTCGTTAGATGTTAATATTTTTAGCAAATTATTAATGTTTAAAATTGATAATTTAATAAGAAGATAATATAACATTTTATAATCAGATTTCTTAGCAAACTTCAATGAAGAAGAGCTTTAAAATCGCGTAATGAAGACACGCCGACAGGTCTCGGCAGATTTAGGTACGAAATATGTAAAATAAGACCATGCTGTGTTGAAAAATTGTTCTAACACAATTTGGATTAATTGAATTTTTGTTCGTTAAACTCAATGTGAAGCACACCTCCGCTTAATTACCGGCGAGGGTTTGTTAATTTATAACGTCCGACAGACTTGGCGCACTCAAGTCCACGGATAACATCGAAACTCCCTTAAGATTAATTTGCCAAGTAGGTACTCGTGAACTTTAACTCGTTTGCCTCTGACCGAATTCCCAGGCGGCCCTTGAGAGTTTAGAATTAAATTTAATGAAATAAATTTGCGGAATCAGCAGTGGGAAGTTGTGTCTGGGGCCGGTCCGGACGGACATTCGGTGGGGATAGTTGCGGCCGCCGCCGGACTCTCGGCTCCCGGCGCCCTTTACGTCACCGTTACGTTTAACTGTTATCGCAAAACCTCTAGAGCTACACCTAAACGTAGATACAGACATCCTAATAGTAGCACCACTTTAATAGGCAAAGTTTTTTAACAAAATTTCTTCTATTGTCCCTGAAAATCCTTTCACAGTAATATTTGTTGAAATGTGAGTAGGTATTCAAAGAATAGACGCCATTTTGAGACAGGCAGCTTTGGAAGCCTTAGGTATACAAAACTTTTGGGGACGTATTTAGGGGGTGTAGAAGCCGTATTAGATACGAACGACAAAACACATTATTAACTAGGTACGTGCTTACGTATTTAGAATTAACACGTGTCAAAGAAATCGTATGTGGATTAAATGGACTTATCGGTTTACTCTGTCAGAAACAACGAAATAAGTATTTATTTGTAGAAATTAGAGCTGTTTGGTTTTCAGAGAAGTTTCCCGAGTTCAAGTTGATCATACAGGCAGTGTGTGCATAGAGCAATGGTAAAGGTTCACTATCAATAAGGCCATGCTAAAAGTAACTTCAGCTCCCAATACATTTAAACGGCCTTATTTACTGAAAAGTGATAACTTTCTCAGTATTTCGTATTACATCAAACAATCTGAAAACCGCTTATGAAAAAGCAATTTCTTCCCGTTGTGGACACTCATTAAGTTGTCAGTAGGCAACTGGCGGCGCAATGAGTTACAACTTAAGTGTCAATCCGGGAAGCGTCTGTCGAGTGTCGCCGTCGCGGTAAGAGGGAAATTAAAAATTGAAAAACTCGCCGCCATGATGGCAGTGGCGTTAATGGCTGTACATAATAAATAAAGCGGGCCGCTCGTAGGCTTATGTGCGAGTCGAGTGGAGGGTGTGGCCGGGCCGCGCGAATGGGCTCTCTGAGCGACATCTGAGACGGCCGCGCCGGGCCCTTTGGAGTGCGGGATCACTCGGCTCGACCTGTTTCATATTGCCCTGCCCGTTGCCTGAGAGCTGCTTCACTTTGATTTAAGAGAAAAAGCCGTTTTGACACTACAGTCCGAGAAACGCTCCACTCTCGTGTGATAAAAAGGTTCTAGGTCAAAATGAAAAGCGTGGATGGAAAATGTGGCCTTTGTTTCTTGTGTCAAAAGTGTTAAAGGTTGGCGAATGAGCTGGGGGCTGCAACTCGACTTTTAATGAGTTCTTTTATGAGTTCTATTTTTAGGAATGTCCATATTTGAATTGGTTCTGTGATCTGATTTCTCTAACAGGAAATTGAAGTGTTAAATTGGTGTCTTGGTGAACGAAACAAGAGCGTACATATTTCATGTTTCTAACATGAGCAATTACCTGGGTGGGTGGGGATTACATTGGTGGTGCTTGGACTAATTGAAAACCTTGGTGGCATTTTTTCGTATTCTTGAATTCATATATTTTTTTAGGTTAACATTTCAATCAAATCGAAACCTGCCAACGTTTGCACTTGGAACACAAAGGATCACGAAGGCATTGTTGAATCAATTCTGACGACTAACCTAACGAGCAAAATGATCGAGTTTCGATGACGAGTGCCCGCAGCCCGCCAAAACAACTTGCATACCTACCCCTTTTACGCCGCCATCTTGAATTTCTTGTCTCACGCGTCAGAATGATGTCTGACAGACGGCCATTTTGAAAAAAACTTGAGTGCGGCTTCCTTCCGCATCGGTGGCCCGTCATGAGAACTATCGTGGCGGCGGCGACACCCCTTTCGTTTTACATACATCGGATTCATTGTTTTAGTAGTACATACGATAAACTTTTGTTGTTTGACGTGGCAGCACTAAATCCGACCGGAGCTGAATGCCAGGACGCCGGGAATAAACTGTACCTCCCCTACGCTTTGAAGTAGTTTTTGGTCTGTTGAAACTTAAGGTCGTTTGTATCCAAAGTTATTGTAGTTATCGATTATGTACATTCTTAACCACTCTTCAGTGCCTACGATGAAACGAACTCTAGTAATTAGTGCTCAGGTTATTAGAAACAAAGATTTGAAATTTATTTTAAGTGTCCCAAAAGACCTCAATCTTCCCATCCATGCATTATTTCTCCTCCATCTTTTAAAGGTGTTTAAAGTTTATACCGTGAAAAACCTGGTTTCATTATTCGCTCCAACAAGAACAAAAGTCAAACACTAACGTGATATTATTTTCACACATCATCAAATAAATCTAGATTCAAGTGGGAAATGTAAATTAAAAATTCACCCTCACATTCCTACTTTATTTCAAAACGCATGGAAAACCCTTTAGAAATATTAACTGCGAACTTTTTCAATTTGAAACGCGAACGTGACGAGACATAATTTACCCAAGTATGTATTTTTGTGTTGTGTAACAAGCCGACGGAAGCGCGAGAACCGTCATCGTTTCCACTCAGTAGTTACTCCCTCACCCTCGGTCCTTATGTTTTAATTGTTGCCCCTGAGAGGTGGGAGGATCTAAGCTCTCAACTCTTTTATATTTCAAGCGTCATACGATGTTTAGTTTTACATAGTAGTGGAGTGAAGTTTATGTGCAGCGGCAGCCATTTTGTTTTTAGCACCTAATACTTAGTTTCTTACTACCTAATCATTGTGCTTCAAAGTTATATTAACGCCGAGAAACATAAAATTATATACCTTAGACAAATTATTGAAAATTGTTCGTCAATATCAGGGAAAGAGCCTGTCATTGTTTATGTGGGAACGTTAACATTTTTAAAGCCCCTCTGGTTTACGTTGCTAAGTGACTTCAAGGGGTGTATAATGCGTCACCACCTGAGAATTTCGGGGGCGAAGCCACAATTTTAAATTCGACAGTAAAGTAATGTGGCTTCCAAGTTCTTTACAAAGCCTTTAAAATAACAAGTCAAAAATGGAAAATCAAACAAACAAACTGCTATGCAAACTATTAAAATAAAACGCTGTTTATTCAAACGAAAATCATAACTGCACTGAATAACCGTAGTTACTGAAATAAAATAAAATTAAAAAGTGACTATTACCGTTGAATGTAACCATTTGCCAAATAAACAAGCTACTGTAATCGATTGTAATTACGAATGCTGAATACAGATGGTGTGTGGCAAAATATGCCGGCGGGTATAAAAACATGGGGCAACCGCTGCGAAAACACAATCCGGTCAAGATTTGGCGACATTACGTTAAAAGGGTCTTGTATTGTACAATGTCGTGTTTATTTGTGGCAATAGATATGGTGAACTTGACTTCTATGAAGGGAGAGGAGTATATTAAATTATAATTATATTTGGTTCCAAATTATTTAAACTAATTTGATTCCCTAATTCTTACAGCTATACACGTCGCTATTTTGAAAAGTTGTGTGGTAATCGATTGTCGTGGTATGGACATGCGAAGGAATGAAGAAAATGTTGTGAGAAAAATGTTGAGTATGAATGTAGATGGCTATAAGAGTAGAGGAAGACCACAGAAACGATGGATGGACTGTGTGAAGGATGATATGGCTAGAAAGGAGGTGACTGCTGACATGACGAGAAATAGAGAAGTATGAAAGAAGAAGACATGTTGCGCCGACCCCAAATGAATTGGGATAAGGGCAGGAGAATGATGATGATACACGTCGCTATTTTTTTTTTAATGGGACAAGCTCGCTACACTATTCCCAAACTACTGTAACTCCTGTAAGCCAGAATCAATCAGGCGACTACAAGAAAAGCGCCGACACAATGAAGCCCGACAAAGTCCCAGAAAAACGATTTAACTGTCTTGGATCCCGCAACGAAATAATCAGAAAAGAATACACGTAGCTAGTTAGTACTCAAGCAATTTTCAGAGCAAACATTAAAAGTGGCCGACTTTTCAGCGGCCTGTCGTTGTAAAACGTGGTTCACTTCCAAGCTAAATTATTCAGTATTCATACAAGAACAAACTGGATTATCTAAGGCTAAACTAGTTGACCTTAACGCACTCAAGGCTCAGCCTAGGATAAGTCAATTAATTCTGAAATAGAGTTTAGTCTGCGGCATTTATAAGAAACCACCACTCACTAACTATATCGTGTTTGGAATCTGCAAACTTGAAGGGGGGTGGGTTGTTATTTGAGTATTCAATAAAAACTATGAAATAATTTTCAGGAAACGTACAATTTTTTGTGGGAAATGGATAAACATACATTGAATCTTGTATGGTTGTGAAGTATTGATGAATGCGATTTTAATCAAAGAGACGAAATAAACTCTTTTTAATCTATAAAATAAGGAGGAAAAGAAGTAACCAAGAAATAGAGTACAAAACATGGATACCCAACACACTCCTAAGTCGTCCACAATCTGTTCGGCAAGCGTTGTGATTAGGTCAATATTCACAATAGCTATTACATAAAACTCCTTGTTTTATTTAGTATTAGATGTGCATGAATCTATGACTTACGAGTCATAGAGAAGTACGAAAGAAGAAAATAAATATGCTTATCTATTAATAAATTGGACACTGTGGGTACTTCATCAAATTCTACAAAAAAACTGGACTCCACAAAGCTAATAATAAAAATTAAAACTAAACTACTTGCAATAGAGATGAGAGCCTACATTTGACAGTTGACTCACTACAGTCTCTACTGTAGCCAATCCGGCGACAGAGTAGGGTATAAATCAAAGGTCGGAAACGAGTGCGATGACTCGCGTGAATGAAGATCGAGTGTTACGACCTCCTCCCGTATCTAGCCAAGATTTAGAGACAAAAAACAGTTTTCCATTTATATCAATCGAAACAAAAGTTGCAATGGAGAAGATGTTCTTGCTTTAGTGGTTTTTGCATCTAAAAGTTTCGACTAAAGAGTATTTTGTCTTAGATAAACTTTGGCCCTCGACTGTTGGACTTTAAGTTTCGATGTACCTACTCGTAATTAAAGTTTGTTTGCTTTTTTGAAACGTTGCGAATACAGGTACCAGTTGTGCTCATACTTAAAACTATACAAATCTAGGGTAAGCGTCTTATAATTATGAGGGGCTAGACAAGTTATACTTTAGTCATTGACTTATATATTACTGCGTAAGGACTGGGCGGACGGCATGTTAAAATGACGCCACAAACGTGGTCCCAATAAGGTCTTTCCTAAGCCGAAGTGAACTAGTCCACGATCGGCTCTCTTCGGGTGCGGTCGTAAATTTTATTAAAAGCTTTATTCATGTTCTTTATACCTCGAAAATGCCACGCCGCTTATACAAGGTTACGTTAACGAGCAGACTACACCAATTCTCTGTATGGCGAACGCGTCGAGCAAATGTTCGGACGACCGTATCTTTAGTTTTTATATCAATAAAAAAAAACGACGACGAAAAAACGATTGGTAGGTTGCGCGCCAGCATATGTAATGGGTGGTAACCCATCCACAGACCAACCTAGACAAGCGTGGCTTAGCCTAAAGATAGACCCGAGTAGCAGTTATTATTAAGCCACGAGCTCCTCCTATTATATATTATACTTTATTGGAAACGATGATGAAAAGTTAAAAATCATCCAGATATTTTTTTGCAGAAATAATAAAATCCTTGAAAATGTACAAACCTTCTGGTACTACCTCTCCCAATATATAACTAATACTACTCGTTTAACAATGTATCAATGTGAATAACTAGATTATTTTGATATAAAATAATTACTAGAGTAAACGATAAACTTTTATTTACGATCAAAGTGCATAAACAATCTAAATACATATTGATTTCAAGGCCCAATATACAAAAAGCTCAACTCAACAGCCATTATGTAATAGTAAAAAATAAATCAAGAATAAAACAATACGGCATGGGTCACCTACAGTAAAGCCTATTAGACGGATGACTACAACAGTAATGACAGGTCAGCTCGACCCGTACCATTACACACGTAATTCATTGCCCTAACTCGATTCTCGTAACTTTGTGTGGGAAATTCAACACATGCTTGTGTTATTTTTAGTTCTTAGCAGGTAGCGATTAGAATTCCTATGTTTATGTTTAGGTTCATTATCGATTGCTTTTTTATTTTCAATAAATTAAACAATTTTTTTAGCAGAATATTGAACATATTACGGCATTGAAAGAAACTCAAATAACATGCCTGTAATCCTCGAAACGTTAAGCACAGGTGTACCCATTAGTAAACCCACATTTCCCCAGATATGATTAAGTCCGGTTGATGGCAATCAACCGGAGACAAATCCAGACTCTCTGGCTGATACTGACAAAAAAACTCATGGAAATACCTTACAACACTTTGGTCGACCCGGAAATCAAACCCAGGACACAGCAGCAGCACACAGCAGTCGCATGGCTGACGAGGCAGTCAAGTTGATTAAAACTCTTTTGCAGCAATATTTCACTCGAAACATTGTAACGATATTCTCCTTAGTAAACACCAAAAATAAACAAACTAGGTCAGATGAATTCAATAAACAGAATTAACCCTACTTCACTCGGTCCTTTTACACCGACGAAACTAGAAGTAGCTAATCAAAGGCTGAGGATTAAACAAACAAAGTGTAGGAGCTTCCTAGGCGCAATCACGTCGACGACGCCCTCAATCCAATACTATTTGCTCAAACCTCTTTAGAGAAAACATTGCTTGTCAATACACAGAGCAAACAGTTGCACAAAACAAGGGGCACTCTTGTCTCTGGATTCCCGCCGTTTATTTTCGCGGCTATTTTTGTTACTTTGTCACCTTCAGATTCGTTAGTGTATGGTGCTTTGTTCGTATGTTTTTCGCTTTTTTTAAGCTGTGCAAGATGTGTGTATTTTTAATGATGTTGTTTTGAAGGTATATTAGTTTACTAGAACTTGTTGGACTATGGTGCTCACTATGGGTTAATGTAACAGTAGAAAAGCAGCAGTCGTTTGAAGTAAAATACTGCAGCAGCATTCATTTGTTTGAAACTGGACCCCATCATAGTTGGGAACAGTGTCTTCTACAGCAACGATGATGAGTGGAAATAGTAAAACATTATTCATATACAACAAAAAATATAAAGTTGGGTATTAATCCTGGGAATCAGAAATCCGAAGAACAACCAACTTCAGATGCAACACATAAACAAAATAAGGCAATAGTAAAATCGCACGTAAAATATATGTGAACACAGAACACTATATTCCTCGGAGTCAGTAACAACTGCAAACAAAAAAAGGTCTGGCGACCGCTGCACCCGCAGAACTTTCAGTTCAAAAGTTAACTCTCCATGCCATAAATAAACCTTCGGTTTTGCTGGGATCTACGCCGATTGCAAATTTCGACGCTGTGGTGGAACTGCAAAGTCGCATAAATTACAGTTTCCGACGGTGGCAAAGAGAAAAACAATCGGGAAGGAGCACTTAGCAGCTTGACTAATCGTTGGTCGGTGATGACAGTTTTAGTGAGAGGAATTCGGACGAGGCTTCGACCACAAGCCAAGTCGCCGGCCCGCCACAGCCGCTAATGTGTTCGCCTGTGACAAACTGCTAGCGGATAACGAATTGGAGTACTCTCACTATTTGTCTGTGTACAAGGTGGCGTAGGGACAAATTGTCACTGAAACCGTAACCGCAAGACCTTATGGGTTTCTATCCTAAGCCATCGTATCCTTTTCATTCTAACAAGTTCCATTAGACACGTAGCAAAATACAATTTTGACTTATTCTTCGCAGCCACTACTATTTCCTATATTCCACAATTTCCAATAACTTACAGTAAAATAATACCATAAATCCCCAATACCTCTACATCACAGGCCAACATTAGCTGCGCACGTTCAAATATTAACTACAACACATTTCACGTTCACCTCACGGCGAACTGCGAAAATTGTTACACATGTTTTAAGATATTCTGAACATAGCTTTTCCGTGTGATCTAAGGTGCCTCCACCCTGTAGTTACGGCGCGGTCTCGCCGTACATCTCGCTACACGGGCAGTTCATTTGCTTCACGCCTCATACCCGCAAATAAATCAGCACCCTTACGCGCACAACACCAATACGGTGAAAATTGTAAGACTTTCTCAACTGAGAGCAAAGTTTAAAAGGCGCTGGTAAGTCGAAAATCGACGCGAAGCGAGAAGAAGCGACGTGCGTATTTTACAAGCCTTTATGCCTGTATGAAAAAAATAACATGCATATTTCAGATGTGTTCTGAAAGACTAAAATGAAAAACTAACAGAAATTCAGTAGTCTTTTGCATCTTTGTTACCTCCCGTATATTGAGTAATCCAGTTTTATGTATTCTGATATTTACTGACAACATTACTACAAACCTAGAAGAATAAGCAAAAATTTTCAAACAAGACAATTTTCGAAACACCTGCTCGGAATGTTTTATGTAGTAAAACGCTGGAACTGGTATTCAAAGCGTTAGGATTTTCATCTCGAAACGTGCCTCACTACACAAACACTAGTCATTTTAGTTTCAAAAGTGTCTCAGAAACAAATAAGTGCAAAAGAAATGGTCTAGACAAATATTAGCATGAAAATAGTTGTTAGTTGGAAGGAGATAACATTGGAAGTGGGGGTGTGTTTGCTCTGATTACAGAACACTCGAAGCGTGTTCGCAGAGGCGGCACCGTAAGTCGGTTCACACACACAATTCGGCCGCAGCACGCCAGTCCGCAACTTTCTTTGTTGCTTAACTATTGTTTGGAGTTAAACTTGCTCCTCCGGATACCGAATGGACAGAGCAGAGTCCGTGAGAAATTGTTTTGTGTGAGTTTCGAAAAGGAAAACATTTAGCCAGTAGCTTAGGAAAATTGCTTAAGCAGAAAGACCACTTGCAAATGGAAGTAAGTTCGGTGCTCTCATATTTTAGTTAATGCGCGTTTAATTGCTGCTCTGAAGATTTTTTTAAATGTTACCGGTATTTTCCACTTGTTAAACTTCACCCCTTTTCTTTTAGTTTTCCGTAGAAAATTGTAGCAAGGAGATGCTTGTGAAATCATCTTGGTTGTCGCATGATTTTTAGTGGCGTTATAATGACTGTTAAACAGCGTAGTGGGATTTTCATAATGAAATAATGTTAAGTCTTATTAACTTTATAGAGCTATATTTTACGTCAAGACTGTTCTTTTCAAACCTAGTGAGAGAACATAGTGTTCATAATTAACATGATTCGGAAGAATTATCTCAGCAACCAGTGTATTCGGACTTAAAGCTTACAGTGTTTCGTGTGAATCACAACACACAAGAAGGCGTCAGAATCAATATCCAAGAAGAATTGAACAACAGCCCAAAGAAACCGCAAATTGAAAATCTTATCAACTCAAATTCAACAAAATTTACATGGAAACTCTTAATTTTCGCATAATTCACAACAAGAGTACGAACAAAACCGAACAAAAACAAATTTACAACACAACACGGGGATTACGTGCAATTAAAAGTTTGTGTTCCTAATAACGTCCATATATCACGACAGATTCTCGAAACATCTGAGTCCCGTCGGTTGTAATGCAAATAGATTTTGGATACTTAGCTACACCTCCTATATAAATTATACGCTGTACTAACTACGTAAGCTAGCGTTGAAACATTGTTTGTGTATTAGTTTAGTGGTTTTGGTTACACTTAAAAACATTAGTAACAGTTGGTGTATTGTGAACAGTGGTATAGTGCTCACTTGGATTTGCTTGTGTGATATTGCTAGGTAAACCTCATATTTTAGTTCTGAAAGTGCTAATACTGCTTAACCTCTTGAACGTCCGCTAACATTGCTTGAATGTCTTATGATCCACCGGGTGATCATAAGGACGCTCGAAGACTTAAGCACATGTATTATTCAAGAAATTGATTTTCAATAAATAAAATATTATAACTGGAGGTAAGCTTTTCAAAAACTAGTAACATCATTATGGTTATTACAGTAAGTAGAGGAGGAGTGAGAGACAATTAATTAATGACTTGAAAGATAAATATATCAAAATGTATTAACAAATATAAGGTATAGGTGTATGATGATGATGATGATAGGATAGAAAAGAGAATCAGTAACACCTGTTAGACAATATAAACATGATGTACTGAAGAAGAAGACAGGGCAGGAATTCGACGACTGGCGGTATAAAAATAGACCCAAAACAGCATTTAGAAAATAGTTTACGAATTTAAGTTTAATATTTAAAAACCAGACTTAAGATATAGGCCTGCTTAAATCCCACTACAAAAAGAAACAAAGTGGAATATTAAAGTTGCTATGTCGAAGAATTTTAAACGGTAAATGACGTTGCCGGGGGTAAATTCATTGAAACTACTTATGCAAACGAGGTATAATGGCGATACTGCAATATATGTTGATAGATGCACCTCATACGTTCTGCGTTCTGCCGTATTTTTGACTGTAAACCAATTATGCTAATGAACAATTCGGATGTGGGCGAAAAATTCAGAAGAGATTTCTGTTAAGTGTAAATAATTATGCAAATAATGTGGATAAGTTGCATTGTTTTCGTTCCTCGGTAGTTGGTGCATTTGTAAAAATGAGTACTTTTGCTTTAGGAAATCTGTAAGCCATCTTTGAGGCTTATTGTGTGCTTTTCGGGGGTGAATATTTTCTAACAGCTATAGATTGACTAATCAAACTCAATTTTAAGTGTATTTATAGATACACGAAATACTAGTTCTCTGCATGCTGGTCCTTGAAAGATACCTAGAATAAGATCAGACTGAGCTTGATTAATCAAAGTTTTGTTTTTCAAGCTTGTAAATAAAACCAAGTACAGATTTTCCCATTTATACCCAATGGTTACTTTACAAAGATGACCTTAAATCTGCACAATTAACACGCTGCCACTCGGCGAACAAGTTAATCAGCTTACAAGGAAAACCGAAGTCAACCCGAACGGACTTTGAATAAAAACCGAAGTCAACCCGAACGGGCTTCGCATAAAAATGTTTTGTTTCTCCTAATTGCACAAAGTGGCTGTTTAGAGGCGTACTTTCCCGCGAGTCATTGTTTTCGACATCGCTGCGATGTAATACGAATATTTTCGGTTACCACCCCTCTAGAGAATTCGTGACTTTCAAAACCGGTGGCAACGAGCGGATAAAGGATGTTTGCTGGTATATAGTTCGTTTTCTAAGTATTTTGTTGACTTTTTCTATTTCGCGCCCACTACTTAGGGAGGGGGGGAGGTCCAAAAGAGGGTAAAGTTTAACAAAGTAAATTCTATGAAATAACCAATTTTCAGTTCCTTTCTTTCCTCTGATCACATTTGAGTAATGGTTACGGTTTGAATATTGTATGATGTCTACAATACGTGTAGATAATATTTTTCATCATTCTCATGGTCAACCACAGCCCGGTTTCACCTACTGTTGAGTAAAGGCCTCTGGTCTAGACTCATTCAGGAAATTCCCGTTATGACAATGTCGTCTGTCCACCTCGCCGCCTGGCAACCAGCACTTATCTGTACATACATATTATATTAAGTAATTTATTTACAACCTACAATTTACAGAACTATAATTAAAGTAAAATATGTACAAGTTGATACTTGTACATATTTCATTTTAATTATTTTTTATTAGGGAAGAATTACAGGACGTCAAAAAAAACTATTATAGTTAAACTTCACTTCTTCGTTTCTTTGATATCTTTAGTAACTTGATTTGAAACTACGTTAAAAATGTAGGCAGTCGGTTGTATCAGTTGTTTACAATCTTGTAGCAGTCGACATAGGGAAATGGAATAAAGTACTCGAGACCGAGGGTCAGGTAACTACTAACTTTAGTACACTATCACAAGTTTTGAATACCGTCGACCTGTTAGTTTCATCGGCAAATACTTTCACGAAGTAACATCATTACACCTTACTTGCACCTAACAAAAAATATTTGATATTGATATATGTATTAAACTATATATGTATTTAATGAACAACAACTTATGTTAACAAAATGGAATTTTACTTATTGGTTTTTTGGACCCTATCACAATGCAGGGCTATTTAGCCCAAAGGTTAACTGATAGAGAATGCCTGGAGGCATTAAGTTCGTTTATGTACATTATTGTACATAAAGTTTAAATAAATGTTCTATAATCACACTGTAGAGTCTCCGAGTTTCACCTTGAAAACGTATTGAAAATTACAATTTCTAAATACACAAAAAGTTATATCAATATTTGACCATTGTTACCTACGCAGAGATCCTCATTGTCTTTAAATTGTGAAAATCGATCGTATTGTACCAAGTTAAGCGACATTAATATTAATGCAAGATAAAGATTAATATTTTACGGGAAATCAAACATTTGTTTTAAGAATTTTGAAAGGCACCTACAATTTCTTCCAATTAATAATATTTTCATTGTTCCAATCTGATTTCAATCTGTAAAGCGACCTACAGAAACAATCACTCAAACAGGCTGTTCATATTGAATATTAATCGCCATTTTCACTGACGATTGGAATAACCTGAAAGGCGAGTCGGGAGGCCGCGGCCGGAGGAAATAAATTTGTAATGCAAAGTTAGAAATTTCATTCCTATGTTACCGATAAGTAAACGCTCTTACGTCGAGCCGCGCACAAAGGCAAGAATACGTTTAGCATTTTACTTTCCAATTGCTACAGTTACACAAAGAAGCGACGGGAACTCGGCTAAAAATAATCCAGTGCGGCCCGAACGATTAAACGTTGAGCCAATAAGGCCTAGGTATTCCGCAATTTATTAGCCTTGCAAATTCGAAGCCGCTTCTCCCCCTCTATGAAATATAGCTGTGGCCGCAGCAACCTTGCCGCGGCCGACGTCGGCACCCGCTACCAACCGGTATTACACCCCTATTTTAGCTCTAATTAAAAAGCCATCAAAGAGTTTTCAGTCATTAATCATGAAACTGTTAACGGTGAATGCCGACTTCCCTCCGAGTCCGAGCCGAGGAAAAAAGGAGGATTAGGATATTAACAAAATGCCTAAAATATTCAGGGTTAGTGGAGTGGTAAACCGCTTGTAAAAAAATACTTATCTGTGGTACAGATTTCGCAGGTTTAACGAATGAATCTTAAGTTGTTTCGAGCGGTTTAAAGGATTGAGAACCCTTTTTTGGGTATTAGAACAAAAAATACCAGAGATATTTTTAAGCTTCGTAATTGACTGCAGCGGTTATGTTTTTCTCGTTTTTCTTTCCTTCTTCGCGGTTTTTCGGACAAATTATATTTACTTTCAAATATTTGAGTTGGAAGATAAAAGGGAAGTTGTTAATAAAAGTGGATTAAAAGGATCAGTTGAACTGGAGATATTTGTTGTATTTAAAATTTGTCGATACCTGCAAACGCCGGGAAAAATCGTAGAGCTCAGATGAATGGAACGACTCTGTTGTTGAATCACATCAGAATGAATAAACATTCCGTCATTGAGTGACGAGTCTTTCTCAATTCCAAACATTATAATGATTGCTTTACACTTCTTCCAAATGAAAACCGTTCGATCGAAATTCTGTTTAGTCTACGAAGTCTCATTTTCGTCAACTTTTTTCGACTAACCGCACTGTTTACACTAACATATCATACAACTCTTGTAAGAAAAAGCATTCGGTTAAAAATATTTTAGTCACACTCACAACCCAACAAACTATGACAGTGTCAATATCTTAGTCAAACCTCTGACAGTTTACTGTAGCTCTAATTTGAGAGAAACACACAATTCAAATTTCAACAGCATAGTTTGTTGAAGAATATCGTTTTAATATTTCGTCTGTAATCGTGATAATTCAACGCTGAACCTAAAGGGTACTTTGCAAACAAGCTCCTTATTAGGTATTCAACGTATGTATAATATTCTCTCCATGCAACTCCAGACTACACCCGTCCAAATTCACTTCATATCCAACAATAACACTAAGTTGAACAAGATTAAACGTAAACCAATCATCACAATCTACAAGTCTGTCGGTTCGTTGAAGTTCTCGTTCGGTCGGCTTCGGCTGCAATCGTGTTAATTCGGCGCCGGGTCTAACTCGATGACACGCGATTATCTAAACAATCAGCCGACGGAAACGCGTTGATTTCGACCACCACTGATGAACCGCCCTGTTTGTTCAACATGTATATTTAGCTTTAGAAATGTAGTGCTTTGTAAATGGATGGATTTTAAGTGTATTGCATCAGGTCGGGTTGTGTTTGTTGAGTTATAATTGTGGACTGTTTTTTCATTATTTAAAACCACTGATAATGTTACAAGGGCTCAGGGAAAAATCCTGACGGGTTCAAAGTCGGTTAATCATTAATATATTGCCGTTCTTTAAGTAGTTCTATCCCAGTAACAATGTCAACTGTCAAGCTTAAATACAAAGGTATTTAGACTGGATTAAAAATGATGAAAGCTTAAAAGTAGACATTGTCAAAGGATGATTGGCAACATTCTGTGAGTAACAATGAAAACCTCCGTTTCCACAGAATCAGGGATCACAGAATACACAGCAACCCACACAGTTTGCAGGAGTCAAATGAGGAAAGTAGGTCGATGTAAAGCTTACGAGGAAAGCAATCTGTACTTCCATATGCCCTGTGTACTCTTAATCACACTGTGTCATTGTTGCAAAAACCTTCGAAAGCTGCCGATGGATTTGACTGCGTCCGATGGGAAAGTGTACCTAAACGTTACTAACCTAACCTTTCAACCACAGGTGATATGCCTTTATTTTATCTAACACTTTAGTACACAGAAGTGTCTGCCTCTAGCAATGACCCGCATTCATACATTTTTATTAGTGTTCGACCGAAGGTTCGGTTTTGGCCAGATCCGGCCAAAAATCTGGTTCAGACTTTCCATATCGCACTGGCTGACACAGACCAGTTAAGAGTTTTTTTTTCAACCGATATCCTAAGGGAAATTTTCCTGTTTGATTGTCTTCGACGGTTAACTTTCAATTTCGGCCAAAACTAGGACCAGTGAAAAAGGTTCTTTTTCAATTTCATCTAAAATTTATTTTTATTTGTCAATCGTAAGCAATCTCAATCGTAATTTGACGTGGGTGGACACTCTCGTACTGCTAAACGCAAGCTCGTGTTCGTTCCCACAAAACCATTGCATCATCCGATCTTAACGACATCAAGTGACAGATTGAAAACTTCAAATTCCAAACTGATCGAGTTGAAAGGTTTTCAATTAGCCAATCCGTTGAAACAGGAGTCCGACTAGACGTGTGTTCTGGACGCTTCACATGACAAGTATGTGCTAGACGATCGTGCGAACACGAGCATATGGACCGATTCGAGAGCCCTTCACCGCCCACTCGATAACTGATTCCGAATCACCGATTGATATCGATTATTTCCGACAAACCGCGAAACAATGACCCTTTTATCACTTTGTGTCACCGAAATCCGAGAGAATTGTTTGTGTCCAGCAGAAACAAAAGATGCTCAATACCGGTGAATTGTTGGTTACGAAGTCATTGTATAAATTGCCTGACTCACATTTTCTTTTCATCTCAATCGCTTTTCATCAGTAAACGAGAAAGCCGGTAGTTTAAAATTCTCAAAGAAAAGTATTTTGCCTTTTTAAACGACTTCCCAAAAAGGAGGAGGTTCTCAATTCGATCGGTGTTTTTTTTTTTTGTTTTTCTATGTATGTACACCGATTATTTATGATCCGATTTACGTGATTCTTTTTTAGTTTGATGCGTAATAGTTGCCATTTGGTCCCATAAAAATTTGACATTGTTTGACCTAGTACTTTTCATTTTCATCATCATCTTCCTGCCCTTATCCCATTCTATCACTACTACTACTACTTTCACTACTACTTTTCATTTTATGAACATTTTTTTTAAATTTAAGAACATTTTTCGTTTATGTGTGTCCGCTAATAACTTCGTCGTTTATGAACCAATTTTGATGATTTTTTTTATTGTAAAGGAGTTTGAAGGGTTGTATCATGATATAGAAACCGGGACCTGGTGATGAGATCCCAGAAAAATCGAGGGCAACCCTCAAATTTCATATGCACGTATTACTTGTTTCTTGCTTTTTCTGACGCTATTCAAGTATTCGCATCTAGCAGTCATCAGTGTTTTTGAAGTCGGTTGTTTTTTCTAAATCAGATTCTAAGCAGAAAACACAGCGGTATAAAAGCAAAAGAAAGTAAAACCACAAAGTAAATTATTTTGTAGGCATGACTGTATAGATAACTATAAGTACCATAGTTGTGAAATGAGCTGAGCTGGACTCCTTCTCAAATGATTGGCCTATGATCACACTAGATCACGAAAAGAGTAAGGAAGGAAAGGAGGCCATTGCCCTGCAGTGGTACAATACAGGCTTAAAATATAATAATAATAATAAATATTTAGGGTCTTAATGTGATGAAGATTGTCTACAGCATAAAATATAATTATTTTCTCAAAACCCTGTCTGGAAAAAATACTGTTTGTCTGGCTTCTTTTCTATAAATATAGCTTAGAATTCAAACATATTTTGCGTTTCTCGCCAAAATCATAAACTCTAAAAAGAAATATAAAACCTGTAGGTACGATTGGGTAACGTGTACGTCCTTAGGCTAGCTTTTACAAAACCCACCCAAATATTAAAACGACGCACACACAAAAATTTACGGTCCTATGGCTTAATTCTATGAGTCACAATAAAATGTTCGGCTGTTACAGCTCTCTGAATTTCCCTTTCCATTAAAGTTACGCCACAATAATCCCAAATAAAATTATTTACTAGCTTTATCAAAAAGTCAGTGATCGCGAAATCGTTTCTGAGTAATATTCCCGCCATAAAAACTGGTACAAAGCCACAACAAACCAATCCAATAGCGCAGTTTATCGTAACAGTGGCGTGATCCCAAGCCAATTTACGTTAGTTTGGGGGAACAAAGTAAAAAGAATAACAATAAAGTAATATAATTTGGAAAACCGACATTACCTATTTGTGGGGTTGGCACTAATTTAATGAAGGCACGGGATATACAGATCTTTGATAAAGACCATTGCTTTAATTAAGTTAAAAGTTTCATTTATTGTGGTTTGATGTCGTCATGAATAACAGTTCAGGGGTAAGCATCAGCGTAGACCACGAAATAAAAATTTTCATTCTCTTACTTTATTAGGACTTAAATTCTGACCATAGAAGAATCACTTTATTTCGATCCAAATCGCAAACGTTTGCAACACAGCCGCCAAATCAAAATGGAACTGGGCAGACCACACCTGCTACATGTCGCATCAAAACTGGGCCAAAGCGGCTTCAGATTGGGTTACGGACAACAGAACCAGGCGACGCAGTAGGCCCATATAGATGGCGTGACAAGCTGGACTCTTATCAAAAGGTTTGGGCCCAAACAGTTGTAGAAAGATATAAATGGAAAGAAGGATTTTGCCTTGTTGTGGGACACATCAGGCTCATAATAAATAAATCCTTTTTTTCCAATTCAGTTTTCAGGGCAGTTTCAAGTTGTATGGTAATTAAAGAAATATTCGCGGTTCACTCTGACACAGACCTGCAAATTGCAAAAAAGATTTCTTAAAAAAAAAGTTTCGTAAGTTTCAGAATGTAACTTTAACAGCACTTAACAATCGTACGGTCTAGGAGATACGAAAAGCTCATCCCATTCAAATTTTTATATGTGAAGTCTGTACCTAATTAAACCACCTTATAATAGTTTTAGAAATACATAATTTATTTTAAAGTAACGAAACTTTACTGGGCTGTTCAGTCTCGAGCACAAATATGTATACGAAATTTTAAAGCTATTTTGTTGAAAATAGGGATGTTTACTGACTTAAAAAATATGATTCTAATTAGTCCGTCTGTTAGATTATTGAAAAATATTGGATACGTATTTTTTGTTATAGCAAATCAATAAAAATTGACGAAGATAAAACGCGCCAAAGATTTGAGTGGGGGGTTGTGACGTCACTCACCGGTAATGTCTTAGAATATGACGTCACACGAGTTTTCAAAGCAGTGTATCGTCTTCATTGTTTGTTTACGTGAAAAAAGAAAAAATATGTGTCCAATATTTTTTGGCAATCTATCTGACGGACTAATTAGTTTTTTTTTTAACTACCCTATTAACGTTTCTGCTTTAAGATATGATCGTTAAAACGTAAAACGTTATCCAGCGCAGAAAATCACTTATAAAATGGCTTCCTGTATACATATTGGTGCACTGTACAGGTTTTGCAATCCACATTTAGATATTCAATTATTCAGTATTTGCATATAATTATCTTAATTTGTTTTGATACAAGTGATCGTGTTTGAAAACTGACAACGGTGCTTTGGAGAACTCGAAGTAATGGCTTACGTTTGCGTAATCGTCAATTCTAGTAATGGATATCTGACGAGAGTTATTAGCATTTTTTATTCTACAATGGCTTATAGCTGACAGAGTTAAACAATCAGATTCAAATGAATAAGCGTTTTGATCTGAAGAAACCAATCAAACAAAGTAATTATTGATTTCTGTTAAACGAAGAGGAATAACAACGAAAATTTTTATGAATTTCAAATTTCAGAAGTTTAATTTATTGTGCAAGTAAAGCGGTAACCATGTGTAAGAAACAGATTACAATTCTTTGTAAGAATTTGAAGTCACAGGTAAAAATAAATAAATACCACATCACGTCATTTACCTAATAGAATATCTACATTTCGCCAGTTATGTTTAAGTCCCATAATAATAATGATAGAGAAATTCCTGATGGAAAAACTCACTTTGTCCGACCCGGAAATCGAACCTAGGGTCTCATGCCCAGCAGTCGCGCTTGCGACCACTCGAGCAACGTTGCAGAAAAATAAATACTATGCCCGAAACAAATGTCTGAGAGATATAGCAAAGTTTATAGTTGAGAAGTTCACTTCAGAAAATGTAATATATGAAAACAATCTACAAAATATTATCTACCTCAAACTTCACATCATCAACGGCATTCCCAAACGCAACACGATCAACCCTAAGTTTAATTACACGCAACAATCTATAGACATTTGTTTTTGATTGCACGAATCAAATCTAAGTAAATACCGTAAGATCCCGATGAAACACGGAGCCCTCAGGCCAATCACCTGATAAAGGCACTTGATAATTAATTTTCTAACAAACCTTACCTTACCTTGACTTTACAAGATTGAAACGCCGTTCGTGTGTTTGACATGATTGCTTTACAAAAATAATAACTTTGGGCTTTTTAATTAGTTGATTAGCTGGTATAGATAGTAACATACAATAGTAGTATAATTATTAATCATGTTTTTATCAACATTTTTTTCAATTTTATCTTCCTCCTCTGAAGTATTTTAATCGTTTTGGTTTTTGTCTGAATTTTATGTTCTTCGCTTTGCAAATTTTTAATGAAAAGTCCTTTTGTTTTGACTTTATTAGTATTGGCTTTTTCAATATCGTGTCCTGTTTAATTGATAAAGGTGTTTAGTAATTAATTTTCGAACTTTTCAAGGTTAAATAATTGTTCGTCTGCGTGACATTTGGGTTTTGCAAATTATTCAGTAAGTAAGTATTGGTAATTTAAAACTCCTCATTTCTTCCTTCCTTAAGGGCTCTTTACAAGTAAAGTTTTTCAAGTTACTTTCTTGAAATTTCTAACCTTGGAAATTCTTTGTGAAAAAAATGTTCCAGTTATAATTTACTTTACCTTTTTCAACATGTTGTTGGGCTGGTTGATGTTTGATGGTTAATTTACTTACTAACTTTATTTATTTTATCTGATTTCCATAGAATTCAAACATTTTATGTAATATGCGTCGTCATCATCACAATTCTCCAGTTTCCTTTTTCGTCCTCACATCCTTTGTTACAGTCCTGTGAAAGTTGGAATTGATATTTTAAAAAGCTCTCTTACTTCCCATAAAAAATCGTTATTTCAAAAATTTTATACGATTTATTTAGTCCTTTAATTGAAGATAATGTTTTGGATCAAATCTATTATTACCGACTTTGTTGTATTAGACGTTTCTATTTTCATATTTCAGTTAGTGTTATATGTATTTCAGTAAACCAAATGTTTCCCAATAAAAACAGTAAAAGTATTTTATTTAATTCTTTTGTACCATTTAAAATAATTATATCGAGGATTATTATTAATATCTAACATATAAACTACATGACTTTGAAATAAAATAATGAACAAGCTCGTATGGACATGAATTATAATAATTGTCGTCAACATCACAAGGCAACAGAACGATACAATCGTGAAAATCAAAATCGTTAATCGTAAACTTTCCTTTACAATGTCATTAGGGAAATTGGCGTCGTTAATTTATAAAGGTCCCCTTTAAATGCTTTGATATCGACGAATTTAAATCGGTAATCCTGCGGTTTGTTTTATAGCATCGATATCAGACGATTTATTTCGATGATCGTAAACGTACGGTTAATACAGCAGGATCGATGTTTAATTCACAGATCGAGTGAATACAACGCATCCAAATGATTTTCTCTGTTTTTACAAATTACCGAATAATAGATTCAATTCTTTTGTTATGTCACTGCTCAGGTGATGGTATGTGTCGATCCGTTATAAGCTTTCATATAGGTTTTATTTTAGTTCCAAAATTCAGTTTAATTAGTAAAATAGGGACAGCACATACCACATTGGTATTATCAATGCAATACAAACTTTAACAACAACACGTCCGACAAAAGGGAAAATACGGTTTTAAATCCTGTCGACCAAACAACAAAGCCAGATGCAACGAAACCCGTTGCTCACATTATTTTAATCCCTTTACAACACAACCCTGTTTATCGATTCCCGAAAACCGACAAAAAGACAAAGAATCCGTCCATTGATTCCATTCACATGTTTTGATTGGAAGTGTCAATAGGGGCGCGAAGTTCGCGAGTATAAAGTTACGGCTAAAACAAACTAAAGGCGCAATGCTTAAGTGCGAACACAAAACGAACAAGATCCACGTATCGAATTACCTTTGACGAAAGCGGATTGCATTCGAATAAAAGGAGACTCGATAAAGGAGACGCTCGTTCTTTGTGTTTATTGTTTGTGACACCGAAACAGTTACTGGCTGGCGACTTACTATTAGAATTCTGAGGAAGACCCGTAAAATAATTTAAGACATCATCATAACATCACGTTAATTTTTCAATAAACAGAAATTAATTAAATAGTGCAGTCACTCTAATTCTTTCTGACTTATCGTATATTTTAAGTAACATGTAGCAGGGAGTGAGCTTATTGCCATTAACCTTTCGTATGCCGTGTAATGAGACACAATTAAAAAGCCATTGTGTCTCGCGTAGATCTACGTTCGATACGAAAGGTTAAACGAGCTGGTCTCCAGACTTCGAGCTGATATTGAGAAATATCTCATTGAAAAACCCCAATAGCACTTTAAAAAAGACAGAGAGACCTGCTGTTCTGCACAGCATTTGGACCATACGACGACTAGGTCAACGAGGCAGTTGATAACTTAAGAGAACATTCTATGCTCAGGTGTTTTAGGTTCCTAGTCAAGTTTTTACGGTAAACCTAATCGGAAAACTTTCCACCGATAAAACCGACGGTAATGGAAAAAAAAGAGTTGTTACCAAACAGATTAAACTAAATCAGAGCGACTGAAAACAACAATTGGCTTGTTCGTTAAAGTAAATATTTAGAATTAGCAAGTAGAATGGGATTCGTAGGCGTCGAAAACAAACAGCGACTTCTAACATTATGGCTGAAACCAAAGCTTAATTAAGACTAGGCACCTCTGCAGAGGAAACTAATTAAACTTATTCCATTATTCGTGCAAACGAAATTTTAAGAGAACGTCCGGGGACAAGCTGCTGCAAGAAAGATTTATTATTATTGCGTTAAAAACGTTTTGTCAGAATCGTTTCTATTACTGCTTTATTAAAGCTAAATGATTGCCATACCTTTTTAAGATGGATTTATCAGTGAATGATTGGATGAGAAATGTGGTCAGAAAGGAATGATATTGTAATTATGCAGTTTAAGGCTTGCATAAGATTTAACAGCAAACAGCAAAAATCGTTACGCATTTACTTATCATAATTATCATAAAGTTTCGTTTATTATTGTTATTTTGGGTGATCTTAATATGAAAATAGACTGACGGTTTATACCCGTCATAAATAAAATAAAATAAAGACGAGCAAAATGATTTTAAAAAGAAACATAGGCGGAATTAAAAATAAAACCAAGTTATCTGAAAATCACTGTCAAAAATGATCACCTTATTGAAATCATGAAACTCAAAGGACGAAACTCAACGCCGCGTAGCGAAATCCCACTTCCAATAAGCACGAACAAGCTAGTCGCAGAACTTGCTCGAGGTGCAATTTCCAGTAGTATTGATGACTAGAACACAAAGGGGGTGGAGCAGAGATTAAGTAAGTAACTTGTGAGGCTTCAATGTTCGGCCATTCGCCGCACAAAGGATGAAATTTTCCAGACGCGAAGAATTTTGATGCTTTTCGGCAACAATGGCGGGCATCAGACGTCAGCGGGGTTCCTGATGAGTGTTTTACGAGTGGAATTTGTGGATTCTCTCCTCTTTGCCACAATTGTTTTAAAGTGAACAAAGCGGCCTTAATACAGTTAATGTGGCAGACTCAAGGTTCCGCCGGCAAAGGAGATAAAGTACTGAACGAAATTTAATTTAGATTTCGCTGCACTGCTCGGCTTATGGTACCGTATGATATTATAACTATATTATTATGGAGAGCGTAATTGTATTACGAGGTCAAGACATGTGAAGGAAACGTTTTTTTTAATTTCAGAATACTCTGGCTAAATATTTACAATCTCTAAGTTTTGGCTATGGAGATGTTTTAATGCCGTAGTTTGCTAGCAGAATAATGTTATTTAAAAAAAAAAAATTATGCAAACCAAATAATGATTATTGCCGCATTGAGTTCTATTTCCTAGTGATACTTCTATTAATTATAACAGCATTTATTTAGAAAATTGCAAGAGTTGACAAAATGTATCATCACTGGTTTACTTAAAATATTAATTTTACTAATTGTTTCCAGCATAATTAAAGTCGTGTCGGTTTACATGACAACCGTAACATTTAACAAACTGATTATGTCACAATTGTGACAGATTGTTATTCCAATGTATACATACCACATGCAGATGTTAAATTAAAATAATTTTATTAATTAGTTCGCAATAACGTTTCGCGTAAATTGAAGTTATCGATGAAATTACGCTCCGGGCGTAATGCAATTATTATTGTTGCACTGCATAACGAAACAAATGCAGTGTTGCTAATTAGCACATTTGTTTACTCTTTATCGTTAATTATTTTTATTTATTTAATCCGATCTAATTAAACAGTATGTCTTGAAAACTGGGACAGGACTGCTTAGGTGCTCTCTCGCATTCACTGCCCTGGGTTTAATTCAAGATCGGGCAAAATGCTAAAGGGTTTTCCTATCAGGAATTTTATATTAGGAATGTACTCGTAGATTTGGAATTTTTGCTCGATTGATAGCAATGGGTTTACCCGTTATTACATGAGACTGAAACATGCGTGCACTTCTAGACCTCTAGAAGCTCTTTAGAGAAATACAGGTGCGATGTTATGCTATAATAATATTGCATAATAGGTAGAATACCAGCACGCAATTATCTCCATTTAACTAAGAATGCGGTCATATTTAACATAACCTCATAGTCCATAATGTATTGAATTTCCAGTAGGTATCGTTGAATACATTTGCGAATACTTGCCAGTAATGTAATAATGTCAATGGCTCGCCCACAATGATCTCAACGAAATGCGGGGGATTTTGCTCCGACATGAATGATAAATGCACCAAACATTCAACCAAATTGACTGCCACACGCCACCCGGTCTATCTGTTCACCTCACAGAGTATGCAAGCATAAAACCATTTTATAAAACCCCGACTTTTTCCCATTACTTCACACAATATTCACTAACAATGGACGCTTTATTTTCATATGAGGTCGCATCGCTATCACGGTAGTTTCATCGACAAAATGTATCCGAAAATAGCCCGTTTATAGTATAAAATGGCAAACATATGCAACTGCAATGAATTACTTAACTATGCTTGAAACGTTAATAGGCCTATATTTAAAACATTCTGGAATACGTTGAATGTTAAATCATTTTATGGTTAAAAAGGCAGCGTTGCCGATTCGATGTCGAAAGCAAACATAAAGATTTTTTGTCATTGACACTCATTTCACCAAAATTTAATGATCTGGTAATAAATACTGACTCCGTAATACTGTGTCCGTCACATAAATATTACATTGAAGCGGATTCATAAACGCCAGTCACAGCTCTGAGTTATATTTAACTTTAGCAAAGCAGTGTCCACAACGCTTGCTTCTGAATAAGGTCATTTTGTGGAGCATATTTGAGGGCGGGGAAGAATGTTGACCGAAGTAACTGTTTGTTTAGCTAGAGTTTCTCTTTTATGATATTTAATCGTTGCTTTCAGTGACAAAACAAACACAAACGATGGACAATATTGTGCGGAAAACTGGGGATAACAAGTCGTAAGCGCAGAAAATTTTTGAAGCTCAACATGGTTTTGAAATAGAATTTTCACCGTTACGTAGAGGTTGATTCTCAATGCCTAATTTAAGTTTTCACTAAGATTCAGTGACACCTAACTGAACGCCTAATGTCCAATTTCACCAACAATAAGGGATACCTAATTGAATGCGTACATGATAATTTATACCAGTTGTTACACAGAGGTAGACAACTTGGAGGTCCCCTTTGCATATGTTCGGCAAACAAGCGGGCCAGAAGTCGCGGGTAAAAGCTAGTCTTATATAAATTATAATCAACCTAATTAGCATAAAACTAGTTCTAGCTATTTTAATCTAACATATATTCTCCCTACCTGTTATTTCACCGTAGAATTTGAGTATAATGTTTACCTGCCATTAAATAATTTAGAATTTCTATTATTTTATCTAAACAAACAGTAATGTAGCATGTAAATGTTTTCATAGTAACTAACCTAAATTATTGGCGTCTAACAATTTGAACTACCTAACTTCACGCAACCAAAGAAGTTAAAATATAAATAGTAAAAAGAGGTTAAAGCCAAAACTGTAAATAAAAAGAGAAGTAACATAATATTAAACAGCATAGAAAGCCAAAATCTACGGACAAGATCTAGAGCAAATTTGGGACACATATTAGCAACAAAACATCCTCCTTACATAAAGGAATCGTGTGCTGAACTAACAACACGAGATAAAATGTTTCAATCTATTCCAAATACCTGAACGTTTGATTCCAAAAAGCGGTTTGACGAAGGTAAGCTTCCTTGGAGGGTGCTCAACCCTTTTGTCTCGCGAGAATACAATGGACCATCGCAATGGTTTGAAGATGCGACATGGGACACCCTGCATGACTACGTGACTAAATTTTAAGCAAAATGTTTTGTGGCAAACCTATATACGAAATAAGTAATGTCATCTTGTACGTTGCTTGGTGTCGTGTGTCAGATACCTTTGTGTGGGACAACGGAGAAAATAGTACGAAAATAGTAGGGTATTTTCTGTCGTCGTCAGTTTGAATTTGTCCCCACGCAAGTTACGAACACGTGGTTGTTAACAAAACTGAAAATGTTATAATCTTCCTTCTTTCTTAAAGACTCAATCGTCGCAGTTTTTGACGTCCATCAATAATCTCGTCTAAGAACTGAAACGCATTTCATTTAAAATCATTTTCATCTTGATCGCATACTTAACTTTTGTCAAAACTGTCTCAACTGCCAAGACACTTCATGCTTGTATGCGCAAGTATCATGTCCGTTATCTGTTTTTTATTCGCCACTATTACTAAACACCTCGGTAGCATTGTCACTAGAACGATCGAATTAAAAGATAAAACACGGTAGAATGAGTCCTAAGTTAGAAGGCATCAAATGAGTGGTCAGCGAGTCAAAGCGGTCAGGTTGCTCTCCCAAGTTTCGTCTAGTCCGGACGTAGCACCGCCTGCCTCCTTCACTTATTGTGTGATTCTTTTTTACCTTTTTCGCTTTTGCCTGGTTGAGTGCGCTCTTTCTTTCAACTCGGCCTGTGCGTATTCTTTTTTTGTTTGCTCGCCACTAGCATGGACATTTGCCTCTCAGACTCATCCAGCTTACTCTTGGATCGTTTTGAGTGTTTCAGTTCATGGTCACTTAAGTTTGAAATAGCGAGCTCGCTACTTTAGTTAAATATTATGTTCTTTTGTGTTTGAAGTCGTTTCTTGGGTTGTAACTTTTGTTTGACTTAGTGGAATACAGTCTATTTTAGGATTGTTTTGACTCAAAAGTTCTGAACAGACCTATTACTTTAACTGTTGACCGTAATATTTTAAAAAGTGGAGGCCATGGCGTTTTAAATAGTTATTTAAGCTTCATACAATTTAATGTTATTCGTAGCAAGAATAAAGGCAACTGTGTACTTAATTACAATGTTTTACAAATTTTAAGAGATTTAGCATTATTGTCTTCCACTTAACTAGCTTCCAGATTTTGTACAATCTATACTAATATTATAAAGCTGAAGAGTTTGTTTGTTTGTTTGTTTGTTTGTTTGTTTGAACGCGGTAAACTCAGGGACTACTGGTTGGAATAGAAAAAATCTTTTTGTGTTGGATAGTCCATTTATCGAGGAAGGCTTTAAGATATATAACATCACGCTACGACCAATAGTAGCGGAGCATAAATGAAAAATGTTGCAAAAACGGGAAAAGAAATTCCTTTTTGAGAGCTTCCGTTGCGTGCGCTGCGAAAACAGTTTAAGTTAGAGCCAGTCCACACGGCGCGTTGCGTTGCGTTGCGTCGTCGCAGCGCTGTCCTTGCGTTGTTTTACATACAAATAAACAAGGTGTTCACACGGCGCGTTGCGTCGTCGCAACGCACACATGACGGACAGCAGCCCCCGAGACGAAGCGAGAGGGGGTGTACTCGTGCGACGTCGGAGCGGCAGCGCTCAGTTGCTTGTGCGTTGACAGAGAGGATACACGGAAGCTCATTTCGTTTTACGTTTACGTTTTTTTAATTAGTTTTATTTGCAGGGTAAAATGAATACCATTGAAGAACTTGACATAGATTACTTGATTACATTGATACAGGAAAGGGAAATTATACGGGACAAGTCAAACGCAGATTTTAAAAATAAAAATTTAAAAACAAAAGCCTGGGAAGACATAACAAAAGTTTTATTTCCTGATTACGAGAATTTCACAGCTGAACGAAAAAACAAAGTTGGTGAGTTCACAGTGATATTTATGTTTTTTTTGGCTTTCAAGATTTTCTTGCACCGCCAATTCCGCGATCAGTACAAAATTAATATCTCGACACTCTAAAATTTTAAAACTAAGAGAATCTAGATTAGCGTGAGTACTATTTTATTACTTAGCTCAAAACTAACCTAGACTACGCTGAGTAGGTATAAAATATTAATTTTTTACTGATCGCGGAATTGGCGGTGCAAGAAAATCTTGAAAACCCTCATAATACAATTATACCTTATTTAGCTGCCAAGGCAGAGTTCCTCTAGTCATAAAATAGGTCGCATATTGCTGTCTTATGACATTCGGTGCTGTCTGTTCTTCATGTGCGGGTTGTATTGGGAGAAATTCATCAACACTTATAGCAAATTTATCTCTTTGTCTAAAACCATCTCGATCAGCGACAAAATTTGAGAAAAGTGGAACAAAATGCCACCGAATCTAGCTTAGACTCGCCTAGAGAAATCAACAATGAATCTACGTCTACAAATGATGACATTACCACAGACAACACTCCGCGCTATGTTCCAGTCGCGCGCAAAAGGGCAATGCAAATGGATGAGTTTGAAAGAGAAGGACTAAAACTTCTCAAGGAGCCGGAAAATCGCCATATGTCCTTTTTCAGAGCTATATTGCCATCTATTCAAGAATTTTCCGACCGAGAAACTCTCCGTTTCCAAAGTAAAGTTATACAAATTATAGATGAAATGCGGTATGGACCAACATCATCATATGTGAGTGGCCCATTCAACGTCTCACCAACCATCATATGGGTATCAAACAGCAAATTTTCAAAGTACATACATTTCTGATTATAATAATTCAATTACATCTCCAGAAACATCTCAAGCAAGTGAAGAAACTGAATACGATTTTTCTAATTTGTAATTACTGGATGATATCTCTCTTAAATAATGTCTAAACTTAAAATTATGACAATATTGCTGATTATTTGTGAGTTGATTACTAATTAAACAAACCAAAAAAACTGTTATATTTTTATTACTTAAATATATTTATATAGTTACCTTAAAGTAATTCCCAGCATTTCTACTGGTTCCACTGGATTCCTCATATTAGTATAGTTTTTTCGTATGTGTGGTTCTAAGGACTTCAATAAACATTCGAAGCTGGATACACTCATTCTAAAAAAAATATAAAACTTCTTTTCGTCTAATAGCAACTCCCGATATTCTAAAAAAAAAAACTGTCCATCACGATTTCTTAATGAAATGAAAGGACTGATCCAGTGCCGTCTTGTAATCTTGCGTCGATTTCGGCGGTGACGTAGTAATAGGAGCAATGCTAGACGTCTTTTCCGATCCATGATTTGCTATAGACTGACTGCGAAATTTTTTCAAAATGCATGCCGCAACTGTGCGTCGCCGCTGCGCCGACGGAACGTTAAAACTGCGTCATAGTAACGCTGCGATGGCGCAGCGCCCGTGTGGCCGGCTATGCGTCAAAATATTTGCGTTGCGACGACGCAACGCAACGCAACGCGCCGTGTGGACTGGCTCTTACGCAAATATTATGTATGAAAGAATTGTTCCTCTTTAAATGTTCTAAAAGAAAGTCCGCGACAGCATATATCTATCTTTTAAGATTGACTCACTGTAACCATTTTTTACTATTAAAATGTTAGATTAAAAAGAATGATATTTTGCGATGCTTATTTAATCCATATGGTATTAATCTATATCTAAAAAAATATGATTGTTAGCACGGAAATTTAATATAGAATATTTGTGCCCTTTACTCTATCCAGTTTAAACAAATATCTTAGAAGATATCGCAATATAAAAATATCCGCGCCACAAAATAATTACGCGTGCGGCAGTCATTCGGTCCGGTGCGGTAGGTAAGTGGGGATTCTGGCCTCCCGGGGGCTCCGGAGAAATTCAAATTCAAAATATTTACTGCACCATAATGTTTACAATACAAGGTGTTACTGTATATTTAACAGTAAGATATACCTATAGTAATTGTCACTTTAATAATATAATCGAAGCCAATCTAAACTAATAGGTATTATAAAGAGGAAAGGTAAGATTTTTTGTTTGATACGAGTACGATTTAACTCAATTTAATAAGTTTAATAGTCGATTTATCGAGAAAGGCTAAAAGCTTATTATGTGACGCAGACGAAGTCGCGTGGGTCAGCTAGTAAATTATAATAAAGCCGTCATCAAATAAAAACTCTAGTCCGTCCATACATAACTACCACGATTAATCAAACACAATTTTGCTATTTGCCAAAACCACTTGCACAAATCATTCGGCTCTATATTTTATTTGCAAATGTAAACTCCCCTCGCAGCGTAATGGAAAACGATTGGTGAACTCAGGGGCGTTTGCTACGGCTCAAACGTCATCAAAAGTGTCAATCACGTATGTTTTGGAATAGCGAAAACCGATTATCGGGCGTATTAAGTCGGTTATTGTTATCGAGAGAGCCGTCCCAGTCAACCGACCGTGAAGCAGATTAGGGACATCATAATATGCCCATATTTTGGCGTCAGCTGCATACGTCGCATGCATGTCTACGTTCGCTTTTTTGTTGGAAATTCTTATTAAATTTTGTAAATTCTGTGCGGTGAAATTGGATCATTATAATGTCTCTATAGCTTTAGAATTTGGGGATGCAGATGTGCCTGGCAGCTATAACTGTCTAATAACGTTTAAAATGAATGTCCTTACACATTTAGACTTGAATGTGCCAATTTAACTTGAATGCGCTATGAGCAGATTGTTTTATTTGTTTTCTCTATAATAAGTACATGTTTCAAGCAATATTGCTGAATTAAACTGTAAAAGGATATTCAAGCAATTTATAAGGGCAGTTAAAAATAATTATGTAAAGCACTACACGATTTCTCTTCATATATTTTTCGAGTAGCTCAATATTCGTTATCAGTTTTTACTTCCCTGCTGCATTGCAAAACGGTGTAGCATGCAATTTTATAGCCTAAACGCTCGAACCTATTTAAAAAACAGAGCAAAGCACCACGAGAATGTTTAAAAATACTCCATTTCGAATGTGAAACCGATATCGAGGAGTCTTATTTAAAAGTATCGGAACATGTTTGCCTGCACATTTTTTATTGAAACTACATAAGTTATGATTTCACGTATTTGTAAGTTTGAATGTGGTTATAGCTCCCTGATTTTATATTTAAAAGTCCTGAAGGTTTCCAAATATCAGCAGAGCATTGAACTCACAAACTACAGATAATAATAATAAAACAGCCAGAATTAGTAGCGTGTTGCTAATTACAAGGGTCGAAACCTTCAAATACCCAGCGCGGATAAAGGGATGAATAAGTTTGTGATCATTCTTTGGTGGAGTATTCAGCCGGCCTGTCATTAGTGGAACCAATGTTTTAGGAAAGTTGTCCAAGCGTGTGCCCGTACATAATGTATAGACAACGTTAAATAATGTCATATAAAAGGGTCACGTTTCGCTAAGTACTTTTTAAACGGTCGAGTTTAATATTTTTGAGTGGACATGTATCGTTTCAAGGTTTTATTTAAATGGCTGTTTGTGTTTATTTTGTTATTTGAAATGTAATTTTGTTGTGGACATTTTGAACTGTGGAAGCCGTACTAAGAACGAATAAAAATGTGTGAGTTATTTATAGAGGAATTGTTTAACGAGACGATTTGACAACACGAATGTTTTCAAATACGATCCTTGAGATATTCCAGCAAATAACCAATTTGTAAATTCGGATCAATATTTACGTTAAGGCGCACTTGCCTAGGTTGTTCTGTCGATTTATGACAGTAGTAAACTAGTAACAGACAATCAGTAAAGTCAGCAAATCAGCAAGTCTGACATTCAGTCTTTCTAAAGGGTACCGTATTATCCAAAACTAGCTGGGTTGTGGAGGTCAGATGGACAGTCACTCCATGTAAGATACTAGTATTCATCTGGACCCGGTTCGACTGGAAACTGACCCCAACATAGTTAGGAAAGGGCCAGGCCGATGAAGATGAACTAACTTGTAAATTTTTCGCATTACCATTAACATTAATCTTTATGTCCAAACTGCGGTTACACATAAAGTGTTATTCATTAAGTGCAGCAATGGTTAATGATACAAGTTTGGAATTCATTAAGCCCTCAACAAACTGTTTAAGCCCATAATGTTTAATGGAAGCGGTAAATTTAACATTAATATTGCGGTTTAGGATGACCACGTGTCTAACCCAACCAAAGCCGCAACAGTAATAACAATAATTTCAAATTGTCACCTGTAACTTAGTGCGGTAATTTGAATTTCAGGGATAATATTGGAAATTGGATAATATTATTATCATAATTTTGTGTCATCTCTGCACAAATTAATGGCTTTTTTTTCTTGGTACTGCCAAGTTTCTGGGAAAAGCAACAGTTAGTACCATATATGTAAATATAAAAAACAGGTAGGAATAGTTTCTGGAAAAGTGGAACTCTATGCTTTTACGTCTTAAAAGTGTGATATAATTTTATGATTGAATGAAATTTTATTTTTTCTTAATTTTTCGCAAACATTGTTTTTGTAAATCTAGAAGAATGATTGGGTAGCCCAAAATACTAAGATTTCAAGCTTTCTCTCTATGAAACCAAAAAAAGGAAAGGAGTAAAATTCAAAGCTATTTTCACTCAAGCGTAATAAAGTGTAAATAAAATACGTAATAAACTTTAAATTTTGATTAGTTCTATTAAATAGTAACAAATAAATCCCTGGAAAGACATTTAAAACTTTTACATTCTGTTGTATCTTTTATTTGATTTTTTCTTAAATTTTCCATTCTATAAAGTTATCGATACAAAACTTGTAAATAAGACAATAACAAATTCGGTAGGTAACTCACGACAAAATATAAACTACAACTGTATTAAAATCTTCACTCTTGTCGTCACGGGGAGGGCAATGAAACAAAAGACAAGCTATATCTCTTTCTCCCTCGTGTATTTACATATATTTCCATCTCACCTGACGTCATGTACCCTTAAAAGCGTCTCAATTTTGAATGTGTTAGTGATACGAGTACTTGGGACGCTAGTGTGGGTGACTTTGAGTATTTTGTGTCATGAATCTCGTGAATCACAGGTTTTGAGTTAGTCATCATTATATCTGCCTAATGTTCTCAGGTACGAGACCAATCAAGATTAAAGATCAGCTTTGTTTGACGACTCAATCAATGTGAGATTTTAAATCGTTCCATTATTTTTGAAAGTCTTTTGTTTTTTTTTTTTGGATTGATCAGAATTTGTTACATGGTATTATGAGCATTATAGAAACATAAAATATCGTTGTATTCGAGTTTATGTTCTTTTTTAAATACATACGTATACGATTGTTACATTGTTAAAAAGCATTTTGTAGACCAAAAGTCTATTGTCATATATTTTTTTTTTAAATTTTATGTAAACAAAAACACTTACCTCGTCTATGTCGCATGTGGTATTTACTCTTCGTAACAGTTCCAGAACAGCATGGCTGCTCATAGTAAAAATTATAAGAATTGTCCACTTCCGTAGTTTGTTGTTGCACTGCCTGCGAATTGACGTGCCAACTCACAGCGATCACCATTAGGACCGACCATCGGACGACCACGGCTAAGGCGCCCATAGTCCGACTATTCACCTTATACATAGTTTTTTATCACAGCACAAAACCACCAATAGTACAAAAACCTCAAAAGTCAACGCCTCAATTCCACGACATTCTTTTGTCTCTGTAAATAAAGATACCTTTTGTAAATATTTGACCTTGAAAACTCTAAACAACCAACCTCCGGTTTATTTTGTCTGCTATTAAAGCTAAAAGGAAGTCATAAATAAATTTCTAAGGCGTTACTCATAGTACAGTCAAAGTTTCAACCTTTTGTAAGCTGATTACGCCTAGCTTTTAGGCCTAAATTCGGCCTGGCTACGCGACGCGACGGGTGTTGCTATTAAAAAAATATGTCAACTATGTAAACATCGGGTTTAGTTGAAAGTTAAATTAAAATAATTGCTTGGTGGCAAACAAATTGATCGTAGACACACAATGTGTTATGAACTTGCTATTAATTTAGATTAGGCCAAAGTAATTACTGTGCCTTTGGCAAATTTTACAACTCATGCTTTTATGCCAGGTATTTTATACTCAATTTTATTCCTAGAAATTGTAGTATCGCGATGAAGTAGTACAAGTGAAATGGATGTTTGTTATGTACTTTTTAGCAATAATTGTTTTATGAACCTACATGTTTTTCCTTTGAGATGAGACTAACAGGCTAAAATTGGAATTGTCTATAAGTATTCGAGCCAGCAAAAAGTCGGCAAATAAACCATTCAATTTATTTATGAATAAACTCATGCCTTTTTACCTACGGGAGTAGGTAGAAAGTAACGTCAAAATAATTTAGAGAAAATCAGAACCTCTAAAACCTCTTTAAGGGGTGACAGCGAATTCGAATCACTCGCACACTAAGTATCGAATTTAAAAGGACGATAAATTATGCTTATGATAATATCAACTAAAAACTACCATTTGTCAAAATCATTACACCTCATTGTCCGCACTATACACATCATAAGGTCATAAAAAGCCTATGATTTATACCCATTCACAGAAACCATCAAGCCAGAACCAAAAATAACAAACGAAGCAAATATAGCAACAAATGTCACCCACCTATTGTATCCTGAATGAAAAAATAATGAAACCGATAAACCGAAATTATAGGGAACGAGAAAAAAAACATAGCGTACGCCTATTCGACAATAAAAATGACAATTCTGCTTGTTGAGTTTACATTAAAAAAGTACCATGTAGGGTAGCTTAATGGCAGCAAAGACCATTACACGAACCGATGGCATTAAACACACCTTCGTAATGGAAACCGCATGGTGATATGCAACAGGGGTATATCGACTACCCTTTATTGCGGTAACATAGAAAATACTGTGTTTGTTTTGTTTTTAATTGCTACACGCTAGATATTTGGCTGAGCCGTTATAGGCTTTTAATTGCGAATATGTGTTTGCCTTGTAGGGAGTCTGTATGGGTTTGAGGATGAGAAATGCTGTTAATATTTATTTTATATTTAGGGATACAGTGGGTTGTAGTCAGGTAGAAATCCATTTAACTCCAAGGAGTATAATAATTTTACCAAACAATTTTGTCAGTTGCATTATTTTAGAGCCAAATAACCCCAAAGCACTAACTTTCTACCAAACTCAACCCTTAAACATTTCCAGTCATCACATTTGAAGCTAATCCATTACATTATTATCAGCGATGATCCGCTATCGCCACAGTTACCCTTGGAAATGATTACCCGAGGACATCACTGAATAAGTAAATAAATGTCTTCTACTAAATTTAACTCCAATCTTTCGCAGCGGTCGTCATGTGACCGATATCTTTCCTTGAATGCGGTCAGGGATCGCTCGTTGAAAGAGTCCAGAGATGAATTAAATAGATAGGACCCTTCAAAAAAGGGACTATGAAAGGATAGAGACGTGTCGAGTAAGTTGGGTTTATCCAAACTGGGACGGAACTTAGTTCATCATTTATTCTAGTTAATATTTAAACATGTTCTAAAAGTCCTTTCATCAGAATTTGACTGACTATTGAATAAAAAAGGTCGGTCGTTCACACGTTCTCGATAAACACTGAGCTGGTCTAACAACCGACCGATAATATGGACTTGTCTATCGACAAATTGTATGTTAGCAGCCTTAAAGAAACCGACCGTTGAAACTATCGTAGGTTCCCGGTATGTACAAGAGTGATTAGTTCCGCTCTTTGATTCTAAACGACTTGAAAATTTAATTTGAAACGAAATTGGTTTATTTCGGTAGACATTATTGTTTATTGTTGTATTTATAGTCAGGTATTTCTATTTTTATAGAAGGGGTAATAAAATTTACCCAGCGTACAATAAAAAATTGAATTCTATAGAATATATTTTGTGTGTAAAGAAATATTATATTATTATATCCTTCGTCCTAAATGTGCATGATAATGTACCCTTGGTTAGCGGTTGTCACACAGGAGGGTTTCAAATTTTTTATTTCGAATGATTAATGATATCGGTTATACTTATCACTTCTCTACGGGTTAAACGCCTGAGCGATTTTTGTTCAATTGACAGTAGATCCTTCGGAGTAAATATTTCAAATCTCCCCCATTTTTAAATAACACTTATAGGGTATCAACATTAAAACTCATTTCTTATTTTGTTTGTATCCTTGGGGATCAGAACGTGTTGTGAGATTCATTTGAAATGATAGATGAATTCTTAATCTTTTGGGACTGCTGGATAGAAGAGATATTCTGATGTTAACATTCGGAACATTATTAAAAAGCACTAGAAGATGTAGAGATTTTGTGATGGAAATATCATATTCGTCACAGGGCATAAAATATAGATATTTATTTGCCAAAACGTAGAGAAATAAGCAATAGAGAGAATTTCGATGTTAATCTACACAAACATGTCCCCGGAGATAAGATTTAAATACAAATATTGAAGTTAACGATCAAGTCGTGCGTTAAATAATTCTACAAAAAATTGGAGGCTTCTGTCGTAATTCGTAGCCCCTCGGCCATCGGAACCGGTTCTATAATGATGTCTTCATTACCAGGTGATTCACTACGACTTCGCTCATGCACGCTGATAGGCGACTTTTTATCTTGTAAATTATTATTCTTTCTCTCTTTATCTACATCCTGTATCTCTGGATTCCACTTTTTGAATTATGATGGTTACGTGATTGTTTGTGATTTGTAATTATTGGACGTTTTCTTATGAACGAACTGTTTCATCTCTTTGTTTCCATCATGTATTTTTAGACGGGCTCTAGAAATGTTGTTGAAAATCTGTTCCAGAAACCAAATCACAATCTTGACCTTTTCAAACTTCCCTAAAATTTTAATTTAATTAAACTTAAACACCGTCTGTTCTGGTAAACCAAGAAATTCGTAGAAATATTAAAATGTTATAATTTTATAACTTGGCTTCATTAAGCGGATTTAATCTGCTTTAATATCTGTCGATCTCGTTTCGCAGTACGATTACACCGTTACTGGCCATTGCACGACAGCCTCTGCTCATTATGAGCGAAGAATGTTAAGAAATTTCATCCGACAACCCATTGAAGGAACCCTCCCAATTGTATGAAGGTGTTCCAATTGAATGGTGGGTAGGTGGAATGGGGTACGATTATAATGAAATTTCGCCTCGATAAAGACCAGTGAGCCCCGCAACACAATACTTGATGTTTCCTCCTGAACCCGTATCCATGACACGTCATTAAGCTCGGTAAAAATATCTGCCGACACATCTTAGTTAAGTAAATCGGGACTTCGGGACTTAAACACAATTTCATTATTTAAAAATAGAGTGAAAGATCACTACCTTTCCTCTCCTTTATGAGTATTGTATATATACAGATTATATTTTATATATCTTAGCATTATGTATTTATATAAGTATATATCCATTTATTTACTTATGTGTGTATTTATTATTATAGGTTAGGTTAGTTAAAGCATATAACTCATTGTTCATATCATTTTTATTATTTATTATTTCACACACTATTGTCTACATTTCTTTTTCATTTCTCCTTTTGCAGGTCTGCTGGCAGAAATTTCTTTAGAAATAAGCAGTACCTTTGTACTCACAGGTTTTATAATTGTATGTTTCCTGTGCTATTTACTGTGTGTACATAAATAGTAAAATAAATAAATAAATAAATAAATAAATTAACATTTGCTTGCACAGCAATTAAAATGATGCTCAGGATTTTAGAGATTATTTTGATTTGTTTGCTGGTTACTTTAATGATTGTCAATGAATTGGTTTTAAAATATGGTCTTATTTAGACTTGGAGTAAGTAATTGGGTATTATCTATAAAATTACCTTAACATAGTTAAATTCAATAGCTATTAACATGCCGTTTTGGAATTCATACAAGCTAAAAAAACTGCGCAATCAACTTTACATAATTGGACGTTTTAATTTGCATAAATGCACTAACATCAAAGAATTCAAAATAAATGTTATTATGAGATAACATCAAATCCAATTCAAAACGAACCTGCCTAAAGTCTAGTATAATTCACCAGTTAACTTGCTAATTATCAGAAATTAGACAATCAAATTAAGCGTAATTGATGTAATATTTTATGTATGCTTTCTACAATATTAAGAGATTTAAATGATCAATAATAATATGAAAACTTTATTGAAGGCCAAAGGCTTTTTTAGTGGTTTAATTAGATATAATTATCTAATTACAATTATTTTAACCCAGTATGTTCAATATTTACAAACAAATTTATAATGATAAGAATCTCATGAAAGCATAGAAATATAAATAGTTTAAGTATCTGGATCTGGTTCAGAAGGTTGTCGACATGTGGGACGTGAGTATAGCCAATGGCTTAATAGTCAATAGCCTCGACCAACATCTGAGGAGACTTGGCTTGGCGCTTGGCAGCTAGATCAAGGGTTTGATTCAGAAAGCTGTATTTCTGACAGGCTGGGAGGTTCCTCTCGAACACCAGTGGTTCGGATCCTCTTCCCGATGCTGGTGGGCTACTATTTATTTTAAAATGTAAAAGATGTGTTGCAAGAATGAATAAAGGAATTGAAACTATGTACAAGTATCAAAAGGGAAACAAACTATAGGCCAAAAAATGTCAATCACATCACTGTCAATAGAAAAAGTGCCCAACAGGATATTGTCACGTTGGATGGCAATGCTGATCTTATGTTTTTTGTAAATTACTTAATAGAAACCGTTGTGAAATTAATCTCGATGATCATCGTCAGTGCTGTATCGCAAATGAAGTATACTTTTAACTTTCTGATAATGGTATCCCAGATCCCTCAGAGCTTAAAATTAATGTTGTATTTTAGTTTTAATGTTTTCATTTATGTCCATTTTACATGAAGACCCAGATTTTTATTAAACGACATGGAAAATCAAACTGAGTATTTATATTTAGGTTTTCATTAAAGCCACCTCGTGTGGATGAAAAGGAAAACGGACAAGAGATTTATAATGCTAGATAAAAACATCCATCTATGTATGCTAATGATAATAGTTGTTTTAATAGAGCAACACAATCATTTTATTGGGAATACTAATTGGTTTCGCATATAAATCGAACTGATTATAAAATGTTTTAAACAATTTATTGATAAGCTCCGAATTTGTCTTGGATGAAACGTGACACTATATTAGAGGGAAAAGTAAGACTCCTACTATTTTCTATATTTAGTCTACACAAATTTATCTGATTTCAACATTCTTGGAAAAGAAAAATCTCCGTCAAGGCTTGATTTATTATTAAAAAAAGACTGGCTTTAAAATTCGTTGAAATATGGTGAAAAAATATGCATTTCTGATGAGAAGATTTGGCCTATCATGGTGAAATTTAACTGTTTAATAATGATACTGGCAATGAAGTAGACCTCGCATACAAATAACAACATCAGAATTTTTATGCAGAATCATGATCAGGATAAAACGAAAGACCAATAACTGTAAGTTACCATAACAATTTACCTAATCGATGTTTAGAAAATGAGAACCAAGCAATCCTGGTATCGAATCAACTGTCCAGAAGAGATAGGGGCGCACCCAGGAAATTCGATGTGAATTATTAATATAGTACTGTTACAGCGATTTATAAGCTTCTTAGAAGGGAACTGTATAAATATTGGTGAACCGATAGTGAGCTAAACTTAAATAATGGGCACACTTGGTAATGTCTAAGTTAATGCTGAATACAAACGTAACAGTTGGAAATGGATTAAAATGTCCACTCGACGTTATTTATTAATACGGAAATAGCAGTGATAGCCTAGTGGTGTAACCGTTGGACTGCCAAGTCAAAGGTCCCGAGTTCAAACCCCCCATTACCTCCTCTCAGTTGGTAAAACAAAGAAAGGAATACATAATTGTAAGGTAATGAGTTTGATTGATCAGTAATTAAAGATAAATTGTATGAAACGAGACTTAGTTGTTTCCTATAGAGTTAAAGAGAACCGTAGCTACAGAAATAGGAGTAGGTGCAGTAAAGGTTTATACTCATTAGAGGATATCAGTCAGGTTATTACCGTGGTCAATCAATGAGTAAATACAGATTTTTAGTATCGTGGTCTTCCGAGAAACAATGAGAACCTACATGAACAAATACTTAATTTTAATAATAATTACACCTACAACACACCTGCCTTCTTTCTATTAAAAGAAGTTAAATGTAATTTGTTCAGTAAACTTTTTGATTGTCTTGGGTATTTGACGTATAATAAACAATGAAACAGTAAGGACAGAATTATTTTCATTACAGGTTATTAATAAAGTAATTATTGAAGTTGGTTAATTAGTTGCGAAAGACATCGATACAGGTATTTTTTTAGATATAAATAAATGATTATGATTACAGATATATATTTCATTCAAGATTTAGCAATAGTGGCCAGTAAAAGAAAATTGAGACCGAATTAACTAATTAAATTAAAATTGATGAAAACTTTGATGGAGTTGCTAATGATTTTGATGTGCATATTCCTTTTTGGTGTTTTTGCTTTACAGAGTATAAGTATAATTTACTCTGAAATATGATGTATTTAAAATAATGTTTTTTTGTTTTCGTGAGTTTATGTATGTATTAAATTTAATGAGAATTTTATATTAAACTGAAAGAACTTCTTACTTCAGTTTTTCATATATTATCATTGAATTAGTTTAGCCCTTAGTGCGCTTTATGTATAGCCTGGTCTATTAAAAATAAAATAAAACTTCTAACAAAATTTAATTTTCTTTAATTTAAATATAAAAAGTGTTTCAAGAATATTTTTTTGTATTATACATTAGCTGGGACCTTCTGTGGGAGGTGCTAGGTACGCATCATAGTTTTGTTGTTGTTTTTCAATTAATTATTTTTATCATCTCATAATTCACACTTTTGAAACAGAGTACACTAGCGGTTGGAATAAGCTCTTAGACAACTGTTTAACCTATAGACTTATTCTATAGGTTAAACAGTTGTCTAAGAGCTAGGTAAAAATGTTTGTACAATTAATTATGTTTATGTCTATCTATGGCAGTCGATTTTTAATTTATAACCCTTCGCAACAGAAGTAGAATTGTTTTCCGCTTTCTAAATCTTAGTTCTAAAGACCAAAGTACGATACAGAAATCTTAAAAGCACTCGTGACAACTCACGTGGCAAGTATCAACTAATTAAATTATCCAAAACGGATTAATAACGCGAGATCATGTTAGGGTCAACACTAACTTATTAATACTGTTCGGTTACATAAACCTCAATTCTAATTAGTTTCTGTACTACAAAATCAATTAAATGGTACTAACAGAGCTATTGGATCAGACCGCAACCTCAAGAAATGTTCGTAGACTCAAAGGGATGGACATACATCTCTATACAGACATCTACGAACACAAATTAATATTAAATTCCGGTATAAGTTGGTTAACTTTGTGTTATGGAAACCATGCGATTGTGTTTGTATCGTCTGAAGGGAGTCTGGAAGTTAACAGCGCATGCGAAGCTTTAGAATTGTTTTCGTTTTGGTTAAAGATGGTATTTTCTCTTTCATTTCTACGGCAAAATCTGTGACTAGTCGAGCAGATTAACATCCAAAGGTGATTTATGAACGTCATACAGCCATTTTTGTCGATTTATTTATTCTGAACTTTATAATATTGTAGATTGAGGACAATTTTTTTAAGTATGAATGTAGATGGCTGTAAAGGAAGACCAAAGAAACGATGGATGGACTGTGTGAAGGATGATATGGCCAGAAAGGAGGTGACTGCTGAGATGACGAATAATAGAGAAGTATGGAAGAAGAAATGCTACGGCGACCCCAAATAGGTTGGGATTAGGGCAGAAGAATGATGATGATGATGATGAACTATTATGATATTATGAGACACAAAAGGAACTTAATGATAGTTTTATTTTTGATGAAAACGTATGTATTTGTAGTGAGACAATTCTTCGAAAACTAATTTCATATTCCGTCTGCGAATAATAACGAACCGTAATTAAAAACCTCTAAATTAAAATTTAAGCGTCGAGCTAGACAACGCAACGTAGTCCAATTTAACAAAATAATATTGACTAACCACGTGTTTTACTGCAAATAGATTCTGCAATAAAAATTACTCACATCGATGATAAAAAACGGTTATCGCAAATATGATTCCTGCATTTATTCCCCTAAAACGATCCATAAAACTTGTATAAATGTCAATAGTTTCAATAAATGCTGCGTCCGTCCGGCAGTTGGTTCCTCCACTACTTCCACCACTGTATTCGAAACACGTACGAAATTCACGTAAACGTCTGCTTCCCATCTTATTGATACAAATAGAGATATCAATTGTTTAGGACAAGGCGAAACAACAACGTGGCAATGATAGTAATTCTTCTGACAGGATGTGAGGGGCCTTTATGACCACTTTGATATCTGCGGGGTAAAGTTTAGTATGTTATGGAATGAGATTTTTACGGACTTCGGGACCGTCGTAATGCTATTGACCTCTGCTATGGTGGCGACCCGGCTTTGAACCGTATTTAAGAGCCGATTGAAATGAGTTCGGCTTAGATAATCATAATCGAGTCAGTTTTGTTTACCTTTCCGTAATTATGCATTTAGTTGATCATATTATTTTATGTTTATGTTCGCTTTCCTTTTCATCAGCACTGTTGAAGTGTCCATTTATGAAGGTTTTAATTACTGGATAGCACACAGGGGTTGCCAATACAGTTTACAAACATGATCGTCCTTATTTGAAATGCGTTGTTGCTTTTGAATTTAAGAAGGTAATTCCATTAAAATTTTGGAAAATCCCTTTTTTAAAGCTCTACTTTTAGTTGTATAAGATTTTAAGGTTTTGCCGTCTATACCATTATTATTTTTTTTCTAGTATTAGGTTCATCGAAGGAGAGCTTCTAAGTTTTTTTTGACGTGGTGGTGTTAACTATTTCTCAAATAATATAAATATTCAAGGTTTAAGCAGAATAAATAATTTAAGTTTTCCGAATCACAATGCTTCCTTGGAACATTGTCTTATCAATAAAGTTTCCCAGAATCATTATTCTAAATATACTGTTTTAATGATCTCATTATTTCTAAACCGATTTTGTAATACAATTTCAACTTTGATATTATAATCCTGGTATTTCAGCAAGAATAACATTTTAGACATTTCATTTTGACGCCTCGTGCTTACATTTTATTGAAAGGTTAAAAATATAAAAGAGAGAGAGAACAATTCCAACATTCTTTTATACTTTTGAATAAAATAATGTTGGATAGATTTACGTATTGTAGATTATATTTTTATCCTTTTTTAGATTAAAGATAAAGACAATTTTGTTTCAAAATAGTTATTAAAAATATTCTAAGAGTATTTTGTTGTATTAATCTGTGTATGGAGTTAGTTTCTAAGTATGTAACTACCCTCAGTAATTACATAATTTTATACGTCTAAGAAATATGGTTATTGAAATTTAAAAACAAAACATATTTTCAAGGAATCAACGTATTTTAGAAATAAAATGCTACATAATTTATTATTTTCTACGAGTAGTAAGAAAGAAAGTAAAAAAACTAAGATTGAAACTTTTAAAAATACACATTGGCTATGAAATTTTGCCTCTCAAACTCAAAGCTTTTCTTATACATAACTACTTATGTTGACTTGGTTTTCTTGGTAATCTTTTATTCAAGTGCTGCCTGGGTGAATATTGTCATTTTCATTCAATGAATTTACTTTATATTAATAGATTTAGTATCATACTTTTAACTAATTAACCTGTCTACCATTAATAAAAGTTGCAAAATAATATTCTCTTAGAATAATCGCTACTTATATTTTTTCTTTAAAATTAGCTACTACCAACTAGCACATTTTAAAGAAGTTTTTAAATGTGGAAGCTAATTAAAAAAAAGCTTTTAAATTATCTTTAGTGTTTACTTTTTCCTTCGAATTAATTTTGGTGCTTTACCTTTTTTCAATATTAGTCTGTGATACTGATGAATAAAAGAAAAAGCATTGTCAGATCCTAAATCTAATCTCAGTGGTGTTAATTCAGCCTTTAAGCCCACGGCTAGAAATGTTACTAGTTCTTAGTAACAAACGTCTGTTTGAATTACTTGAAGTGAAACTATGAAACCTAGTTATGATTTGAGCAAGTTAAAGGCCTGACAATGATTTGTAAAGGAGAGAACAGTTCGTGGGCCGGGTTTACCGGCCGTTTGTGTACCGTCTGTATCTATTTGTGTCCTAAGGTTGTTCAACTCGACAGGCCGTTCGCTAACAAAATTTTGTGATGATGATTACACAATAATACTAAAGGTATAATTTTCCTGTAAAAGGAAAATTTTTGTTTATTTTGATTTCGGCTGGTGTTTGTTGTCAATGTGTAATCTTAGATTGAATTCGTCGTCTGTTCAATAAACATTTCTATTTAGTAAAATCTACTTAAAAAAATATATAAAGTTAAAGATAACTATGAGTATTGCCTTGATAATAACTTTTCTGAACTCAGTTATAAAGCTTTATACCACAGGATACATTAACAATAAACATCTATTTCGCATTAACGGTTCTGCGGTTGTAACCATCAAAAGTAACTTTTTGAATAACAGACAAAATATGCCAGAGTAATTTGGTTGATGCACAATAGCCTATACACGAGAATACGACGACCAACCTCCTCCGTAGTCCGTTGAACCAAACACGTTGCAGTTTCACAGAAAAAAATAAACAACACACTGTATTCGAAGAAAGTATAATCACTTTACTTATCAGCAAAATGTTTAGCGTCACTAACTAAAATACAGTTCGGTAACTTTCAGTAATAATGTTTTAAAAAACAAGTTTTTGTACTCGTAGATTTACGAAAAACTTGGACGCGAGCGTCTCACACGCGTGCATCAAGCGTGCCGGTCGGCGCAGAACTAGCTCGCTGGTCTCATTCCGTACAAAACTTTTAAGTCATGGAGACGGCAAAGCTATGTCGCGCCTCTACAACTCACGCACACAATCATGCCCGACACCCTATGCACAAACACGAAAGCGAGCTTCCAAGTTCACTAAATAAACGAACACCAACACAAACGTACACCAACACCGTCTACCCCCTGTTCATGAGACGTCCGAGCGGGACGCGTATATCAACAATGCATTTGGGAACATAAGCGCGAGCGAGAGGTTGATACCGCAACAGATGTATATCATTTTACGCAGGTAAGTATTGAAAATGTTGGTGTGTGTGAATGAGACGGAGTACAAATTTAGCTTAGGCAAAGCCGGTCGCGAGCGAAAGGGACAGGGACTGTTCAAGTCACCCACTGTACATTCCTTCCTGATACCGGCGCGCCGTCGTACCTTTCGATCGTTCAAGTGGCAGATGAAGCTTTTAGGGCTGTCACCTGATCAATTCGGGAAGCGATAAAAAACGGGAAACTTTAATTAGTTATAGGCATGCTGAAAGTTTCAAGTAACATTTTTTTGCCGATTTTTGTTAAATATTTCAAATTGTTTACAGTAACTTACGAATGGTTTCAGCAATTAAAAAAAAATATAGCGATTTATAAAACAACAAAAAATCTACGCTAAAAATGATGTAAACAAAACAAAGAAATTTAAATAAACTTAAGAACAATGGACTAAAGATTACGGAAGGAGCAAGAGTTGCTACAAATTCTGCAAGCTTATAAATGATTCAGAGGCGCAGGTAGCATCCTTACGTCAAGATGTCACAAAGTAGCAGGTAGTGTAGTAACGTATGCTGCAAAATTTTGTGAATATTTTTTGCATAGAGCGCCTCCACTACTTTCTGTGTTTACAATGAAGACATCTGCTTTAAAAATGTGGATTTTGACTACTTCATTATTACACAATTTATTTTAATTGGGGATCGTATTATACGTAATAGAGATCGTTATTTTGACCCTTATATTTAATGGTTCGATACGTTTTACCCCCTTTGTATAGAGTTGACACCTGTTATTTTTCTGTTATCTAAACAGAGCAATTAAACACACAGTGGGTTTTGTTTGTTACAGTGTTTATTCAGCTTTATTTAATTACCGAATAATAAGTTATGTACAGTATTAGTATTACTGTAGTATTACTAATACTGTATGATTTAAAAAAAAAAACTTATATAAGAAAAGGGTATTTTTTTATTGACTAATGGGAATGTTCTTGACCTTGATCCCGCCTAATGGAAAGCGATGAATGAGGTCAATGTATGAAGGAAAGATCATGCTTAAAACATGCCTGGTCACTCTTGCTTCGAACGCTGATAATTGTAGGCGTTGGCAGAGAGTTAGGCTGCCTGTCCACAGAAGCGGAGCGAGCCTGCGGAGCGGAGAAACGGAGAAAAATAAACCAATTAGACTGCATAAAATCTTCGCTCCGGTCCCAGTATGCAATCGTATTGGTTAATATTTGTCCGTTTCTCCGCTCCGCAGCCTCGCTCCGCTTCTGTGGACAGGCAGCCTTAAAAGGAGTTTTAAATCTAAGTTTCTGAGTTATTGTAGAAGGCTTATAAAAGATTAACGAATTTTGATATATTTGTGAAACGTTCTAGTGGCAAACATTATAAAATGCGGTATGCGATGGTGGATGATGGTAAAAAATAATTCAAATAAATGTGTAGAGATACATCACATAACGCCTGTAATCCCCGAAGGGTTAGGCAGAGGTGTACCTAATACCGCATTTCGCAGGTGTTAGTTAACATTCAATTTTCCAAACAAATTCTGACGAGATGAATGTTTGTTTGTTTGTATTCCCATGTTTTATTTCTATTAAGAAAACCTATGAAATATCTAGAGCAGTCTTTTTTATAAAATCACGATCTGCGACTTTAAACAAACTTAACAATAAGACACGTCCCGGTCATTTTCTTTTTTTTTAGCAACTAATAAGTAAAAAAAATAAAGCTCCAAAATTGACAGAAAACGCCCAATTTTAAGGTTGTGATTAGAGGACTGCCAGAAAATTTTTAAAGTTTTTAACATTTTAGGAATTTGTCAGAATCCTAAACATTGTGATAAAATCGGTCAGAGCAGAAGCTATCCCATACTGCGCTCTACAGGGGCAAGCTTGACGCAGCGCGACGGCTACAGTAACATCAAATACATTTTATTTTAAATTCCTCTGAGGCTCTGTTCCCTCTTAAGTTACATGTAATACCGGGCGAGCCTATTGCCATAAATCGGGCACAAATTTAGACTTTTCATTAGATTAATATCAACCTATTACTGTCTCAATGCTGGGCAAAGGCCTCTTTTAATAACAGAGAAATATTTTATAATATTAATATAACATACGCAATCCATAACGACGTTATTCTTTTATGTTTTAATAAAATGGGCCATTAGAATTCTTACAAACTAGAATTAGAATTTTTTATCCCACGTCGGTATCAAATATCCAAAAAAACGTGTCCGTGCGCTCGGAGAGCGTCAAGCGAAACACTTCTGCGAAACCGGAGCCATGCGGCGCGGCTGACGGTAACGCGCCACGACACCGTATCACAACACAACACAATCCCTTCCCATGTAGCTAACACACAAATTAGTGTAGTATAATGTTCACGCCCTTTATTTTTATACCTTTGTCAAACTTCACGCGAAATGACAGCACAATACACTCACTCAGTAAAGTATACCATTTCTAACACGTTGCCCGAATACGAATGAACCGTTTTGGCTATAACCGCGGATATTCCTCCTCTATCCTGGTCCGTAATCCTAAACAGAATTGACGTGCGATCGCTTAAAAAACAAAAAATAACACGTGAAATATGACGTGTTTTTGACGGTTTGACACGGGTTACGTTCGTGGTACACTTCATTAACTTTTCGAATACGAAATCCTGACGGAACGAGCACTTCAACGGACATAGACGTGAATTCCGTTTTGTCAGATACCTACTGGTAATCCCCGTGTTAAGTAAAAACGTTCCATTCTATTTCTGCAAACCTTCATACAAGAATAAACACACAAAGAGATTCTACTGCACTGAGAGGACTTATTCTTTGCAGCTGTTTATGAACGGTTATAGACGGTCAGGTTGCTTTTTATAAAGCTTTTGAAATGAAATAAATAAAAATAATCAACACATACGCCTCACTTCAACACTAGTTGTTAACTAATATGAATTCCTTACTCAGTAACAGTGAACTATATGAAACAAATGTGTAACAGCATGTTGAGCTCAATGGAACAAATGTTAAACCGAGAAGTTCCAAGACAATGTACTCAGACAGTATAACGTACATTGTTTTGACATAAGGCCTCGCACATGCGGTGATGGAGTGAAAAGAGGGCCTGTGGCTCCATAAGCGCGTAATAATGACGACGTATTGTAGCTTCGCAGGATCAAGTAAGTCGCTTTTATTTATTTCTTCGGAGGAGCTTCACAATGGCGTACCACGGCTTTGCTGTCAGCGATACAATAAGCAGCTGTTCTCGGTTTATTTTGTCCGAGTTGCAGAGTAAGACGTACGGCAGATGACGTAATGTTACCTGCCTTTAAGACATGATAAAAGAAATATGACGGCGGCGTCATCTCTCAACTTGTAGTCCTTCGTGCTTATCTTTTGTGTTGGCCAATATTGTGCCCGGAGGCAAGTCCTGTTTACCACGACGTTATTCATATAATGTTTTGCAGGAAGCTTAAGTAACATTGATGAATGGAGACCCGAGAATTTAAGGCGCTATCTCTGAGGAAATCATCTAAAATTTCTTGATGGAGGATATTCCATCATAAAAAAGTTTGAACTATCTAAAGTTAGTACGATAGCAGCGCTCACATGTCCATGAATTTTTACGCGGAAACCCCGAGTTCCAATGGACAGCCGGCTTCGAGTGGCCGAAAAGCCAGAAATAGTCAGTGAAGCGACGCGACGGCCAGAATATAATAGCAGCAATAACAAAAGTGAGTCGAGCTAACCATTGATTTGGATTTTATGTTAGTCCGACCAAAAAAATAAGTGCCTTTGTGCTGCATCCGCAAAATTCTGACCAGTGGCTGTCACTCGAAAATGCACGTCGGACTGTATGGTAAGCCCGTCGGTATTAATACAGGGCGACAGGTGAATACTAAGTGACGTTTTATTGTTGTGTGGGAGCACTTATCAACTTTGGTGGTTCTCACGACTTCCACTTCGAATTGTTAGGACTTTGTGGTCGTAGTAGAATTTATAGGGTTGTTTTAGTACAAAATAAATTCGTTGTTCGGGGCGAAGGTGCCCCAGTCAATGGGTATTTTATTTGGAATACAGAACTCATTATGCTAAATATACGTTTAGAATAAAACGGCCGTCCGTATTACGATAAAATACATTAATTTCGCCAAGCTACCAGCTTAAAACTGAACATTATAAAAGCCAATAGCAACAGAGTGTGAAAGTTAGAACGAGGTCACCACTTAATTTAAAACAAACATCGGCTAAACGCTGTTACAACAATTGTTGAACAATTTAACAGCGCTCTGGCCAGTTCATCCGTATTTCCTACTTAATAAATGTCTGGTCGAGGAGGCGAGGCAGGCCGCACTGACGCTAACTTGACGCCAGCCTGACATCGCACCAGTCGTGGCTAAAAATAACGCAGTTGTTCCAACTGAAGGTGTCTGTGTAGAAAATTTTGTGAGACACACATCGTTTGTTTTGAGAATTGAATTGAGACGGCGAAGTGCCTTTTAAGCAAGTGGTCTGGATAAGTGGTCACGTTCATCGTTATTAATACGCTTTTTTAATCCAAATAATGTTTCATAATGGCAAAGATTTCTTGTTTCAGATTTGTAAGTCGTGTCGTCTAGCTAAGTTAGTGCTAGGGGCTATAATTGTCCATTAGGAACTTAATTTGTGAGATCGTTTGGCGAAAGGCACCGGGCCGTTGCCGTCGGGACGTATAAAATGTCTCTCGCCATTTAGTTTTAGCATTACAGCAGTTACAAGTATCGATCTGAGTACCTCTACTTTGCTTTCTGGGGTTCTATCTTCTAACCGAAATTCTACAGCTACTGTTTTGGAAATTTGTGGGGATTCATCGAGAACCTCACCCCAAATTGAAGCAATAAACTCTAATAGCTCATTTACAACAAGACAGACGAACTTAAGCCAAGAACATGTTAATGAAGAATCAATCAGGTGTAACAGGGATCGAATTGAGTCCGTCGCTGAGGGTAATCTATCAGGCGTCAGTGTTATTGTTGTGATTTGTTGCGGCATCGAGTCGGGAGCAATCGGCCGGCCCTCCGGTAGCCATTAGTTTGATTAGCTCGTCCGTCCCACGCACGCTGATTGTGCGAACGTTTGGCTTTGATTGATTCCTTCAAATGGCACCGTTTCGAGACTACGTTGTGTTTTTGGACGATACATTGTTGCTGGTTACGATACGAATGTTTTCTTAAAGATTTATTTGAGTAAACGTCTAGACGTGTGCAAAAAACTAAAAACTAAGTTTCTTCTTTGAAACTATACAAAAGGCTTTGGCATATTCAGTATAATCTTAGGGACGTTTTTAACATACACATAAAATTACGCCATAAGGCGTAAGCAGAGGTGTATCTAACAAAGACATACCTTCATTTCACCAGTTATGTATTAATCTCATGTAACAGGGTGCAAACCTAATTCCATCAGCCGGACACTCATCTGGACTTCGGCTACGAATTCAGGAATTTCTCAATAGCTGCTACTGAGAAATTCCTGATGGAAAAATCCAATTACTCTTTGTCCTACCTGGGAATCGAACTCAGGAACTCATGCTCAACAGTCGCTCCTAAGGCAAATATTGGGCCTAACTTCAGTCAGTGGATTTTCTCATAATATTATAAACCTAATGAATTTTCTTCAACAATACATTTACGGGTCTTATTTGTAAGTTCGTCATGAAAGATATCTGTTTCGGTTGCTAACTTGAATAATTGATGTATCCTACTATCTACACTAAAACTTAGCGGTGGTGAAATAATTAAGGCTACGAAGTACCTTCATAAATTAATGTAGAAGTGCCATAAATTATTTAGGAACATTGTTGATCAATAAAAGGTACTACAATATTACTAAGATAATAAACCATAGGCTCTAAAACTTTCTGGGGAAAGGTCTCTAAATATTGAAGTAGTATTTCTGTAGTGGAAGGGTTTAACTAACTTTAATATCTAAAGGCAATTTAAAATCTAGACTAAAATTTTTGTTGAAAACAAAATCTAAAGCTTGCAGGTTGCAGCTTGTTTGAAAGAGATACCGCGGCCTGTAACACAAAGGGCTAAGAAGAAACATGGGTGGTTTTTAGTCAGTAGAAATCTGACACTCCCTACTACTCCGGCCAGAGCGGGAGGAGTCATTTGATGATTTCTTACCCTCCAAAAAAATAAAATAAAGCCTGTTGCTCTATAAATTGTATTACATTTTAATACTGTTCAGGGTAGTAAATTACTGAAAGGACTGATGTAAAAAGACTGACAAACTGCTTCGTTGGTATAGTGGTAACAAGCGCGACTGCTGATAAGCGGTCCTGGGGTTAATTCCTGGTTCGGACAAAGCGTTATTAAATTTTTCGCCGGAGTCTGTATCAGTGCCCAGTTAATGGTAATAGGCTCGCCCCCCGTTACAATATAACAGATGAAATATGGGTGTACTATTAGGTACACCTCTGCCTGACCTTATGGGGATTACAGGCGTGATATTATGACTATTTTCAACAATATTCTGGTGAGATTACCGTCCTAAAGTAAATAAACAAGCTAAATCAAACAAAAATAGTTTACGGTACAAAATTCAATGTCAATGCAACGTTGCTTGGACGAAATGGACAGGGGTAAGCTAAAAACGGGAAGAATGGACAAAAACCCGCCGGATAAAAGCGAGGTCTAAAGGTTGTATAAGACCCGCATCTGAATGACTATGTCATGTTTATTTGCGTTGAAGGGAGGCCCACTTTCTTACCTGTGACGAAGAAAGCATGACTTTGAAGAGGAGTGAGGAGTCACATGAATCTTTAACTTGGGTTCGTGTAAACAGTTTTATATTTTATGCCGTGTGTACTAAGCTTTGTAAGAATTTTCTTTGCGTTGCTCCTTGAGTTAATTGGTTGGGAAATTGGAGTGACTATAACGTAAATTTTGAAGTAGTACATTGCCAAATTATTCAAAAATCTAAAATATATTGTACGAGTACGTGCAAAATAGGTCAGCACTAGTTGTGTATTCTTCCTCGGGCGACCGGTTTCTTAGATAAGTAACGATGTCTGTTTCTGTTGCTAGCATTTCAGTTTCAACTTCAAAGTAATTTCAAAAGCAAACTACTAGAATTTTAATTTAGGTATGTCTTACTTAAAAGAACTGACTTAATCAAGTGTAGTCTATACGAAGTAAAAACAAAAAGGGAATTTTTAAATCAATTTTAGCTTGAGATTTGTATGTTTTCTCATAAAACGAGTCTGGAAATATAATACAAAATGTGGTACTATTCCTGACAGAGTATTGTTAGCCGTCCTAGCTTACCTTCTAAGAATAACAAACAACATGTGAGTAGAAATACCAACTAAAACAATTAAATTCCTAATCACAGCAGACGCATTTAGTTTTCTAAATCACAAAAGTAAATAGGCGTTCACTGTTTAATTTTTGCCAAAAGAACTTCGGTGCTAAATTAGTTTTCGTTCAGCTGTATACGTGATCGGATTGTATAATTACATTCTTTCCCAACCCACGGCTCCAAGCGGCAGGTTGCGGCCGAGATGCGTATCGTATCGATTCAGGGAGTTTTGCTAAATCGAACTAAGGCCACAACTCACGAAGTGGACCATCAAACTGCAGGAAAAAGGACAAAACAAAATGTATAAAGGAAATTGCTTCCACAAATCCACTCGTATCTTCAACAATAAACGGGGAATGGCCAGCCCACCCTAATAGCAATGAAATCACGAAACCAAAACTGTCTCCCATGTCGGATACAGTTCGATCTGCGACTTAAGAATTTTATAGACTACCCTTCAATTGTCTCAAATTGCCAGCGATGAGAGAGGTCGTGTAACTATTTTGTTCGTATTTAAAATGTTGTTCGTTTTCGTGTTCTCTGATTATTGCGAATCATAGATCAATTTTGTTTGGTGGAAAGTGATTTGTGATTGTCATTTTAGTTTCAGTACACCTACAGTTTACTATCATCTTTCTTACAAACCATTTCTAGCGCTGCATTGAGCATGCAGTAACAAATTGATCGTTGCTTATTTGTCAAGACTCGGTTAAGGTATTGATAGATACACTGCAACCGTCAAGCCATGTTTTAAGAGCGTTGAAATTGCTCTTAAAACTTGGATCTGATGCCATGATTGCTCCAAAAGATCTTAATCAGCAGCTGTCAGTTTTGCATACTGTATGAAATACATATGTCTTTATTCTGCATTCAACATCATCCCTCATTTCACTTTGGCAACAGTAAACAATGGTACTACGCCAGACCCGTGCCAACAGTTCGATATCCAAAAACATACCAATCTATAAACATAACAGACAATACTAATCTATTTTATCTGATTTAGATAGCATGATTGATAATTATGTACATAACTAACACACGAAAGCTAAACTAACTAACAGCTAAACTAGCTAAACTAAAAAAACTAGCTAACCGTTTTAGAGCCTATGGTTTACGAAACACACGCAATATGTCAAGATTTTAAACAAAATACATATCTGTCGAATATACATACTCCGGTTAAGCTAAATGCCTTCTTACACAAAAGTAAAATGCAGTTGTTGCTATGTTAGCAAATTTTAGTTAATATAATAAATCGAAAACATACTTAAGGTAAAGAACACAAAACTGGTCCATACAATCTTTAGTCGCAACACAAGTACCTACAACATAACACTTTACCGCATTTTATAAGCTCGTCTGTACTGAACAGACCCTACAATTTATTTTATTTCAAACAAGCGTAATAAAATTTACTTTCTATAACTTTGAACAACATATGCAATAACGAACTTTTCTCTAGTAAACTACGTTATGTTATTTTTTGTTAAATCCGCTTCAGTTTCCTGTAGTCTGTTTTTTTTAAAGTTATTTATATTTAATAAATACTGGTATATTTTTTATCAGAACGTATAGTCTTTCGTATGTTTGTTATGTTTTTATATAATTAATGTAAAATTCAAGATAGTTTCATTTGAATACAATAACTACAACTGAACCAATCAGACTACAGTAAAGCCACACTTTCAGTAAATGACTTTTAGTCAAAGAGATGTCCAGCTTGTATTGTTTAGCAGCATAATTTAAACAATATCAATGACTATTAAATGACTATTTAACAATTTAGTCAGTGCTTTAATTCAATTTAGGCAGTGATCTATCGATTTTTTTAATCATAATTTTGTTATGAAGCTCCAAACAATATTTTATTATTTCTAATTTTCTATAAAAAGCCTTCTGACTGTAAGTGCGTTACGCAATTGAGGTGCTGGTCCATAACCCAGATAATCTCTAAACCGCCTCTAATCATACAAAGTGATAAAGTGGACCATTCCTAACCTAGACATGACCTAAAAACGTTTTATACAAGATAACTTTCTCTAAGAAATCCCGCATCCTTGTAACATTTCTGCTACATTTTTATAAGGTCTGAGATATCAGAAACGATTGAGTGGACGAAGGTAGCCGTGTAGAAAACATACAGATTCGAGACCAATATCGTTCAAAGGGTATGGAAACCGAAGGCCGAATCTTTGGCTATAGAAAATATGTGCCAGTCCAATTCTGAGGTAATGTCGGTTATACGTTATCTTTTGGTGGATATGTAGCTACCAAAAAGGTTATGGGCTAAAAAAGTCTATGTAGAGATCTGTCTTTTTTTAACTGGAAAAACCAGACAAATTGTCATATTACGGAAATCTTACTATTTTGTCGTACCCATGTATGGGTTGTTAATAGGTTTCATCCTAGAGGTGTTTAAGAGTTTTATTCATTAGCACAATTCGACACAAAGTTTCTCCCGTGAGAGGGGGAACTTTATGCACCTAGCTGTCACAAAACGATGTCTGAAAGCGATGGCTTTTAGACATCGTTCTACATCGATATTTTAAGGTCTATGATAATCTATCTTTACTATACACTCCTACAATTTCCAAGACAAATAAATAATTTTCAGGCACCATATGCTTTTACCAACTTAATATAACACAAAATTACGACTGAAATCCCCAAAAGGTCCCATGTACCAGGAGGCGAGCCAATTGCCATCAACCGGGCACAAATCCAGACTGGAAAAACTCCTGATGAAAAATTCCAATAATAGAAACAAACTTATTGATAAATAAATAGACACTCAATCAGTATTTTATAAACCTCTATAATTTTCAGGAAATGGGGTAAGAAACACTAATACATATTTAACGAGATAGTTTACACCGGCATGATTAAGCCATTTCAACAACAGCTTGTTTCTTTATAATTTACTGTGACCAATGTGGCCCTACCACGCGTACATATTAATTTTCTATGCTTATCGATTTTATTCAGGGATATTGAAATAAGGTCTCAAAAGCTGAACCGTTGAAATATTTTTAAGTGATTGAAATTATAAGCTGTAGTTTGCACTGTTGCAATACCTGAGTACTTTTTTTACAGAAACTTCATTGGACCTTTAACATGAACGTCCATTGCATTATTTTCTTCCAATACATAATATGTGTTTTTTTTTTATTTGAGTCTTTGAAGTGTTTTCTAATCCCTTGGCATAATACCTTAGTCACCCTTCACGGTTTCCAAGAACTTAATGGCCACACAAAGCTGAAACGAATACGTAAATGCGTAAGTACTCTGAAAGTAATTTATAAGTTTATATTTTTGGGTAATTTTCCGCTTGGTGTGCACAAAACCTTACAACCACTTAACTTGACTACTTTTGATTTATCAGAAAATAAGAAAAATAAACTTTTATTGTTGGCTGCTTTCAGTTTGAGTATACCAGTATAACAAAGAAAGTCGGTGCCAATCAAGTTATTATTTGTCCAATGAAAGTAATCAGAGAAAGTACTTTTATGACTGTTAATGTCAAGTCTAATACTTCGAGCAAAGTCACATCTTTATGACCTTTTTCTCATACAACCATTCCAGCAAATATTGTGTAAAAAGAAATCAAAGTCTGGAAAGTTAAGTCAAATAAAGATTTTGTAAAACCGGTACGGACAAATTGTGGAAACGGCATCGGACACTAATCTTGTAGTCTAATGTCCGTCTGAAGTAATCAGTGTCTGTATTACGCTACTAGTCCGTAATTTGTGAACCCATAAACCATCTTACAGAATATTTTTTTGACAACTCAATAAAATATGTCATTTGACACACGTAGAATCCCTCAGGAACATATCTGACGGATTGAAATACAACAATACAATTCCTAAGAATACAAAGAAGAATAAATACATTTTAATAATGTAGAAAATTACCTGTCAGACACACTAACGCTGGTCAAAGGATAAAGAAAGAGGTTAGCCTGAGAAAAATACAAAATTTGCTTTTTGCACGCTTTAATTAATTTCTGGACTTTGTGAATTTTATACGATACTTTTGCTGAGATTAGTATTAAAATGAACGAGAAACTTTTATAATTCTGTAAGTGGAGTTTATTTTCACTTAGGTTAATTAGTAAGTATAAGGTACTAGCAGACAACTGCATGATGGAAATGTAGAATAAAAGCCAAAAGGGAGTATATTATGCTGAATTCGAAAGCCATGTTAGCTTGAGGAGAACATGACATTAAAAAGCAAAAAAAACGAACATCAATCTAGTTTATCTCACCATTACCAAGACCCTCTTTTTACATGAAGATGTTACAACCTCAAATAGCACATCAGACATAAAATAAATTGAAAAGCCACCCACAGCATTAGACACTCAAAATTCATTCACAATTCAACATACAGAATACAAATTGTCGACGGAGTTAATCGTACGTACGGATTCGATAATCTATTCCTTTCTATTCAAAGGGATCTTAGGCAGCACTTTGGGAAATTGTTGCATAACTTAAGGCTGCGAATAAGTTTATGATTAGCCTTGTCTGAAATGTACTATGTTAGGCGTTTGAGGCAATTGCGTTGGTTTAGATATCCTAAAGCAACAGCTGTTACTGAAATACTAAGATATCATTTCGAAAGCTCGCTTACTAAGTTAGGTGAAAGTAATTGTGTTAAGCTTTGATTTAGGTGGTATAGTTGAATATAATTATTACATTTATAATGTAGTGTTGCTGTGTAGTTAGCAATGTATGGTATTTTTAGTTTAATTGTGAGAAAAGACTGTTTAATCTAGTGGAGCTCAACAGTTTTTTAGATCAACGTTTCATTATATACAGGATCGAAATCTCGTTACTAGAACTTAGAATTGATCACTTTGTGATGTGGTATGTTGGTCTCATCAAGAAATAATCAACTCTTAGATCCATGACAGACAGATTAATATTTTTGATTGTATTAAAATATGTTTATTAATTTTTAGGATGTAGATGAATGAATATGTACAAGCTGATTTTTTTCGCGTATTCGGCTGATTATGAAAAGTGGTCCACGATGTTTAGTGCAACTAAGTGGTTAAGTTACGGTCAATAATTCTCCTAAATAGTAAATAATTCTTGTGACAGACGAGAGAGAGAGAGAGAGAGAAGGTTGAACTGAACGTTTGTCACACTTAATTACCAGTAACTAATGTGATAATGTTTGAACATTCCTACCACATCGGCTCGTGTTAGTACAGGAACCCTTACAACTTATCCGCTAGACTAACTACTCGCATCAATTTCTGGCTCAATGATTCGCTTTAGCGTGTGTCTAAGTGATGTTCAAACTACAGCCTTTACTCCCAAAAGTTAGTGGGCTACGACAAGCCTTCATTCAAAACGACCTCCCTAGAGTCGACTTTATAAGTGAAATTATTATTCTGTCGCAAATTATAATTAATCCGAAGTGAGAAATGATATCCTAAAACAAAAAGCTGACAGTGGTTTTGTTGGACGGGCGAAGTGTCAAAGTTAAATTGAATATTATAGGGAATGATCTCAGGCAGACGAAGTTTCGTCGGGTCGCGCTGAGTAGTTAATCCAATGCCACAATTCAGTTCAAGTTATTCAGGAACAATTGCCTGTTACTTGCATTGCTTATTCATTGTTAATCGAACGCTCAGACTATTTATGTTATTCTCGTACACAGTCTGTCTTCTCGACTACCTAGTCTGTGAGTCAGAAACTACAAGTTGCAGTTCAAAGTGTACTTTATCTTGAACTTTGTGAGAAAAACTTACAGTTTAATGATTAGTTCCGCTGCGCGTTCTAGAACCTATTTCAAATGTTCTATTTAAAGAAATTAGAAAACTGTGCATGCACAATTCTGTTTCTGTATCTGTTCTGTGTGAGAGTAGTCTGTATAATTACATTCTCATTATCTGTAAGCATTGAGGATAATTTAATTAAGAAAAATAAAATATCTAACTCTGAACTTCCGCAGACTTATATGTCCAGAATTAAACAAATGTTTTTTGAAAGATCCCAACACAATCTTTACCAGCCCAATCTATGTGCTACATCACAATACAGAGCAACAGATATTGCCGCTAGTCCGGCACTATTGGCAGGCCACAGGGCTGTCGGGCCCTAATAGCTTGGATCGAAGATAAGGTATCTTGAAGCCACTCACGTCGCCCGGCCGTCTCCTCTGCCAGCAGTAAGCTAACGGTGCTACAGTTTAGAGTGTTTGCAGTTTGAGAAATCGACGACGGTATAGCTCAAGTGGGGGGGACATGTTTAGGTTATTGTCGAGTTTTATTAATAACAGGTAAACGCGGATTGCGTGCGAACTGATAAAAAGAAAAATGAGTCAATGATAGCTAGAAAGATAGAACTTGATCTGTTATATCAGTGAGATCGGTTTAACTTTATTTTTTAATAAACTGTCTATTAATTGACGACCGGGATAAGATAGTTATTTATTTATTTATTTACCACTACTTATAGCAACATTACAGACAATACATCGAATACGATGCACAATATAAAACAAAAATGTAAAATTAAATTAAACTATAGCCAAATCCGTAAAACATGACAGAGTTTATAGTTACATCCCTTTTTCAATTACTCTTTGCGCACTTTGAATCAATTTCGGTACGTTTTGCCAAAATAAATCTTCCGGTGCTATTATAATATTAATAATACGCGGGACATATGCATTCTTGTTTCAAAACTGAGTACACCTTCCTCCGTAAATAAACAGATTGTTCATGATGTTCCGTTACAAGCACCATTTCTTTTCCGAACAATCGACAAAACCAGGAATGGTACATTTACCTCTACAGGTAACACGCAAAGGTACACAACGCAATCCTCACAAGTGAGAACTTCACTCTCAAAAAAAAACAAAAAGCAATCAAACAAAACAAAAAAACGCGAAACAATTCAGCAAATCGCTCCAGCAATTTGTGCAAGCCGATATAAAAGTTGAATAAGATATGGTATCATAGATTAAATAATCGACGTCTGATTCCGGAGGCTGACCACGTCCAATTAGGGTCGAGGTCCCAAGAGACGTGGGATCATATCGTGAGAGCGGACCTTAATACGTGTTGTGTTTTGATGTAAGCTTTTAGATTTTTCGTTGTTGTTTCGTTCTTTATTTAATTTTTGAAATGGAATTGCATGTGATGTTTTTGTTGTTGGTTGTGACAGGCTAATTTTTGTTTTTTTTGCCCTGGTTTTTTTTGTTTCAGTTAAATATTTCAGCTTTTATTTTCAAAGCATTATCTGGAGAAATTCAAGTAATCCTAAAACAATCCTTTTACCAAAATAGTAATGAAAAACTAATAAAACAAACGCTAGAACAAAAGCTATATTATGCCAAAGTACATTTTCTAAAGTATTATCTCTCCAAAAGCCTCTACATATTTATCTTTCGGCAAACTAATGAATACATAAAATTTTGAAGCGAACAAAAGAGTCCTTTGCCGTTGGCTTTTCCATAAACACGACAAAGTATTTCGAACGTAAAAGTAGGTAACGTGGGTCCCGACTTGAAACCAAATTCAAAGTGACAGGATTACTGGAGCATTTCGAACTGGTTCTCAGAGTAAAGAGCTTTGCACTCCTTTCCACTGTCACATGCCTACTTGGCTGGCATAAACTGAACAACAAAGTGTTTAGCTTATACACTACTCTAGAATTATGTAGGGCACAACTTTTAGTCGATTTCATTTGTCACGTTTTCAAATTCAATCGAACCTTCTTTGTCCGTGTTTTTATTTTGTGTGGGTACTTACGAAAAATGGGGGAAAATATAATTAACGAAAGCATTATTTGTCCTACTTATGAGGACCTATTAGTGTTCTCGCAGCAGGAGGGGAGGCTTACAACTGAGTGCAAAGCTTAAAAATAAACATTAAAATCGTTGCTTACATTTAAAATCATTTAAAAATCAAAGCGGACAGCATTTGCAGCGCCCCTCTCGTTACGAAACTCATTACAAGACGCCAAATAAGAAGTCGTAAAGTAACCTTTCTTCAGAGGTCATTACGCTATGCCAAATGATATTTTGTCTCCTTACCTAGGGTCGTTTACATGGGGCGCGCGGGTCTCACGGCAAACACGACCCGAATTTAATCTCTGCGCTGCTTTATCTCTGAGCCAATGAGAAGAAAACTTTATTTTGTGCGTAAACAAGGGTAATCGGCTCCTTTTTCCACACAGACGGCTACACTGCGAATGATATTGAACGGGCAGGTGGCGCTGTGTAGAATACGTTAAGAGTTGCGGAGTTGCCCCTTGTGAGTTGTGACCCTGTGCGGGTACACCGCAAATCGAATAAATCGCCTAATGTGGACAGGGACCGCTATTGATTTACGTGATCGTAAATATTAACAGAATTTACCCCTATTATCGTGGTCAGTTTTGCAGGGAGAACAGTTTTAGAGTAAACAACGTCTGGTCAGACTGATTGATCAACGATTTAAACACTTGATCAGGCAATGCACTGATATTTTTCGTAGAATTACGTTTTGTGTAGCATGGTGTCTACATTAGGATAAAGTGTTTTATCATGTTAATCAAAACTTATGAAAATAAAAGGATTATAAAAATAAAAGAACAAAATGACATGACAGAAGAATGGACATATCCTTTCTCTCGTTGTAAGCTCATGTGAATAATTGATTTTACGTAGTGTTGTGTGTGAAGTTTCTGTAATACTACGGACTAGCGAAATAAACCCAATGTGCACTTAATATACCCACAAAAAGCAATAAAGCAAAATAAATAAGAAAAAGAAAAAAAAACGTTCTTAATCTTCTTTCTTTAGAAGTATCACGTAGGCGTCTACTCGAACAAACATAAGACGCTCAACGTTCATAATAATACTATTATATCCTATTTCACGAATACGAGACACAAAAAATAAATTCATCCAAAGTACATTTCATAAGTCTTCACTAACAACGTGATAATATTACATATAACAGGGAAAATATCGTGTATCAGGAATCGTAGGAAGGTTTACCATAGTACGATATTATACCTTTTCGTGTATTAACCTTATTTGCTATGCTGGCCTGGTCTACTCTATAATTGTATTATGCTGGCTTCCACATGCTTATCTACATAGTTACTACCGACTAGGGAGCACTTGCTTTACCACGTTTTAGGAAAACGGACTTTTACTGAAACGTAAGTAGCAGAAAATAACGTATTGAACCATTTACCATTGATTCCTAAAGAACTTAGTCAAATGTCAATTACAAAATAATCTACACAAGGCATACTAAATCCAAAAACCCTTACTACGAAAAAGAATCACCATTATTGTTCTAAGTTGTAGGACTCAATTTGACAAAGCTAAGGACATACGCTGAAGACAATTTTATTAAAATATATAAATAGGTTGATTAGAAATCAAACCTAACCTAGCAGGCACTAACAAACAACACAATCAATAAAATAATACAATTTGATGTAGGTCACCTCAAGATAGAATGACATATTAATGGAGGTTTGACTTATTAGCCACCAGCACGTATTTTTCTCGATATATTTTGACCTATCAATATCATTCTAATGGACACTAATATGCCTGCCTTTGAGTGACCTAATAAAAGAATTTCTGATAAAAGGTTGTACAAAACAATCTATTGTTTGCTGGCTTATTGTAGGTGTCTAATATGAAGGTCATATCTCTATTATGTATTACACGTTTTTCTATCTCTTATTCAAGTTTATGATAAAAAATATCAGATTATTCTCAATGAATATTTTTGAGTCTTGAGCTCTAGAGATAGAACTTCGGCAAATATTTTGATACTAAATTATTATTGATTTGAATACCTGCAAACTTCTATAGCGTCAAAGCAAAGTCGGAATCCAATTACTTTTTATTCAAATTGTTACTTTACGCAAATATTTTTACCTTCGAAAATATGTAAAGCAACTGACATGCCGAAGAGCTTAGTCGATGAAAAATTCACCTCATATTTTCTATTTTATAGCTTCGCTTTGGAGTAAACAGATGTTTTCACATCGAGTATTTCGGATTAACAACGAGTTTTTCCTTTTGTTGGCGGCCAGTCCTGAAACGGATGCGATCGGGCGAAGATTTTTCGAAAATCGAATCATGGATACGGATATGAATATGATTATTCAAATCTGGTGGGATTTTGATTCTAAATACGGACATTAGGGAAGTCAACGCCAGTATTTGCGACAGTTGCGAACTCTGTTGTTATGATAATCTGGTTTTTTTATATACATTGTTCCAGTATCAATACACTCCTGATAAAACCATAGACACGTTTGGCATTTTTTTCATAAAAATAAAATCTAGAACAAACGTGAGCGATTAAACAAATAAATAATTCTCCGAAATGAAAACACAGTGCGTGAGAAAATTCCAGAAATTAGTAGACATTACAGATTTTATCAGTAAAAATGCTATAATGATATGTAAAACTAATAAAAACGTTGTAAGTAATCAATACCATTGCCATAAAATAGACGTAAAATCATTTGATAAACAACCAGAGATAGTCCAAATAAAACGATATATCGACTTCTCGCTTATAAGAAAACCTGTTTGCATATTGATATTTAACCGTTTTATATGCGACGTTATATCCATAGGACTTTTATGTGATCCCGTTTGAGGCATTTTATTGAATATCGGAAACGTATTTGGGGTTGAAATGAGATCTTTTCCTATTGTTTTTAGATGCCTCTTTATCTCTACGTTTTGAAGTTTGACAGTGATTTATTTTGTTTCTCTTTGAACCATGATATCAGTTTGTCAAATATAGTTTCCTTGTTGCGGTGTGCGTCGACTAAATTGGTGTTAGTGATACCGAATTGTCTATTTCCCTGCTAAATGTATTCAAATTAGTTTATGTTCGGCCTTTGTTCGTGTAGGATCGGTATCAAAGTGTAAAACAAAATAAAATGACAGTTAATCAACTGTCATTTTATTTTGTTTGCTACATTACATCTACATATTTTTTGTTTGCTACATTGTAAAATCCGATGCTAATGATTCTTTATTTTAGTATTCTGATAATGTGACTTTGGTGTTTTAGATTTTGGTAACAGGAAAGGTAGTCTAGATTTATGGGATTTCGTATTTAGATAAAATATATCATAAATAGTAATAACTATAATCTTTATGGGAAATTGTCTTGTAGAAAGTTTTGAATATGAATGTGAATAAGAGTAGAGGAAGACGTAACGCAAAGAAACGATGGATAGGCTGTGTAAAGGATGAAATGGCAAGAAAGGAGATGTCAGATGAGATTAGACGAATAACAGAGAAGTGTGGAACAATATGACATGCTGCGCCGACCCCAAATGAATTGACATAAGGGCAAGAGAATAATGAAATACAAATATCTGGCAAAGTCTACGTAACAATCACCTTCATTTCAGCAGTCAGTAATCGTGTAAAACACACGTTCCTTCTAATCTCCACTAATTAACTTGGTCACAACAAATAAGTGAGTCTATTTAGTTGTTATTGTGCCGCAGACAACAGTAACTGGTGTAAAGGACGTTAATCATGGCAGCTACAACCAACCCTGGGGAGCTGTACGCAAAGATTTCGTCCTTCATTTCCTCGAGAACATTACTCCTTCCGTACCAAAGCATGTTATCAGACAATGACGTTTCTGGCCGAAATGATAAAACGTTTTCGTCACTAAATATATTAACTGAAAAATAAATTTCTTTTTTTTTATTTGTGGTTTTAATTTGAAAAGAGAATTATTGTCCTTATCTTTACGCTCGTTTTCACTTAGGGTAAGCTGAGCTTTTTTAGGCCAAAGAACTGATCTTTTACTTTGTGAGGTAGTAAAATCACAGTAGTGCTGTAAATAGGGGTGGGTATTTGGCGCGTAGCCTAAAGGCGTAAACCCATTATTACCCATTACGTCTTAGTTGTTTCTTACCACTAGCGTGGGATGTACAACAGCTGTTTCACTCCCAGCTATCTCCTGCTCTTCGAATATTTATCAATATTTATCATTATGTGTCCTTAGTAGTTTTTTGGTTGGATGTCAGACTGCAAGGAAAAATAACAAGTGATATAGAGTTTTGTCGCTGTGGAATTCAGATTATTTGTTTAAGAGCTACTATCTATTTTTAGCGTATGATTTTAATTAACTCACAACACAATTTTTTGAAACGATAAAAAATGATAGAGATGAAAACATATAATTATATATTCGGTTATTTTCACCAATTCCAATTCCAAGTGACCACGATTTATAATCACAAACAAACCAAAACCACTTCTATTTGAAAAAAGAATTTTGAAAATCGGTCTACAATTGCCGGAGATATCGGTGTACAACATAAGAAAAAAAAACCTGTCGGATTGAGAACCTCCTCCTTTTTGGAAGTCGGTTAAAAATAGAATGCTCTTCCAGAACATTTATTGGCCAGTTAGTTACTGCCAGAGGTTGCTGCAGTTTCGGTCATGTCACGTCGTCAATCGAGCATGGGGCACGCGTCATTTGTTACAGTGCATGTCACAAATCGTCCCCCCACCGACCGGGACCCTCGGTAAACAAAAACAGAGTGTTTCTAAACAAAAATGTTGTTTGTTTTTTGAAGGGAAGTTACAAGTTAGGTAGGTAGGGACTGGTATTTTACGTACGGTATGCTAATACATGAAAGTAAATATGGAAAGTTCTCTATGCTGTCTTTTTTAATAATACAAAAATACATTAGTCCGAATGCAACACCAAATATAGATACAGTATGATTACAAAGTCGTTTTGTTTTAAATTAATTAAAAGAATTTCAGTTCAATAAACCAACAAAAGTTGTGGTTGAACGCTACAAAATAAAGTAACAGCTGAACTTTGGAGAGTACGCTACATCAAACCAACGGCGTCTTCCACTATCCTAAAACGTAACTTTGTATTCATGCCGAGCGTCCAAATTAAGGCGAACAGAAGTGAAGTGGCCATATCTTTTACCCGAACACTCAATATCAACTTAAAACAATGTAAGCAAAATGTGAAAGCGAAGCATGAAATTACCCAGAACAGTACAAATGTAATTAAAGTTAACCGTTAAACTCAGGCATTGTCGTAAAAGTTAAGTAAAAGCCCCAGAATCTTTGTTAGATTTACGATTTATGATTCCAAAAAGAAAAGAGGCGAGGATAATTTAATAATTCTAAGTAATGATAAAATTAGCGTTTTATTAAGATTTTTATTTTTTTTTGTTTAAAGAAAATTTATATAGATGAGTCGGAAGGTCTTCATCGATTAGCTCTGAATGTAATGCAGATGCTATAAAATTTATTGTTTGGATCTCAGTGAACAGAAGGAAAGTTATCTGTTTCTCAATCGGATGATGAAGATGATAAGATGAAAGAAGGAAAATGGATTATAAGCATAATGCTTAGATCGTTTAACGAACTGTAAACATTCCTTCCAATAAAAATTATTATCAATTTACAAATAACTTCTCCGAAAATTCTAATCAACTGAACTACATTCCAAACGTGTAGAAAAAGTGTTAAAGTGCCACATAATTTATTAAAAGCTTTCGAAAAAAATGCAATAGTTTCAAAGCACCATCACATAAAACACCCTGTACGTAATTCGAATGCGGACAGCATTTATAACGGTTCGTGTCTGTATGAGTCGGCTATTTTGTCGTCGACATGTTACCATCTAAAGCATTTGTTTCCAAACCAGTGGTCCACAAGTGCCAAAATAATTATGTTCTCCGAAAAAAATAAAACATACAATAAAGAAAAATGTTTCCCTTAAAGAAATCACAGTGGGCCGCGATCAAAAGGTTGGGAACCACTGCATCTTAGTTTTAATGGCAGTTGTAGATCTAAGTCTGCAGGTTGCTCAACCGGACGTTGTATGGGACAAGTTCATACTACATAATTATTCTCAATCTTTTTGACAATGCCGTCAGACCGAGTGTACTGGAATATAATCTGGCTGCGGACTCCAACATACATTTCCGTACATTTTCTGTCGCATTCCAATAACAATAACATAAAAATCGTCGTGATCGCTGTTCAAAAAAGTGGTTGACAACCACTGACTCATAGTTTTAATTGGCACCAGTAGATCTATGACTACAGGCTGCAGGGTCCATCAGACATTATGGACAAGTCCATAGATAGAGGACTATGCATCACGTTGATGAATTTGCTTTGTTATACTGATTTGGGTCATGTTGTGCGTAGACGGGTGTGTAGTTTGGTTAGTAACGTACGCTATTCGGAGACCTAACTGCTGTGCTATATGGTGTACCATATATGGTATATCATGTACGTACAACCCTTGTTACCTATAACAAGGGTTGTACGTACATGATATTATGGATACTTGTTATACAAAAAGTTTCGATGCAAATAGGGTATTCTTTATTAATATTCATGTGATATTTAGTACTTAATCTGTTTGTTGGGTGGCAACCTAAAAGGTGACAACAAAAACTCATAGCTTAACAATAATTACCACTCGTTTCAATCTATAGGTTAAGCTATGTTTACCTAGGGTAGCCCATGGATGGATGACCAGGGCCACTCATTACACACTGAGTTTCCTTCGTTCTTCAGAAAGCACGTTAAGCCGTTGGTTCCGGCTGTCACCTATAGAACTTTGACAGTCGTAACAGATTCAGTGACCCGAAAGTATGGAAACCAGTTTTACCAAGGGGTTCCGCATTTCCCAATACGTACCGGGTTGTGGATGTCGGATAGGCAGTCAATCCATGTAAAATACTGGTATCTAGCTACATCTTGGAAGACTGGAAGCTGACTCCAATGAAGTTGGGAAAAAGCTAGGCAGACGAATCAAATACAATATGTCGAAACACTCTTTCCTGTTCTACGGAGCAATACATAGTAAAAATTTTCAATATTCCTTGTATAAGGTAATAATGTTCGTCAAGCCGATATTGCGTTTTCTCAATAACTACTCCCACTGATTTTCTTGGAAAGTTAAACGAAACTCTCGTGGAACTAATGTCACTTTCGTTTCTGTTTCAGACATGTAAACAGCACGTGCATGGTAAATTATTATGAATTTGAACGTCAAATTGTATCAAAATAATATAGAATTACATGTTTATAGTTGTTGAAAAATTAAAAAAAACAATCAACATGCAACTTGACCGGACTAAAACTGTTTGTACAAATAATTTGCCATAAGTTAGTGTACACCGACAGTAATAAAGAAAATTAAATAATTCTGGGATATTTAAAAACAATCAACGTACTTTTCCCGCCGTACAAACGTACACAAAAAATATCAGAATATTAACACATTTTTGCATTTGGACCGTACAGCTGCGGTTTTTGGCTCGAAATTGCTCGCATTTGATTCGTTTTGAAGTAGAATATCAAAGCGACCATCACAAAATGAACTATCCACTATGAACTCTAAAATCCTTTTCTTTAATACCGTATAATAAACTTCTAGGACTGCATGTGAAACGTATTATGTTGTATTGTAATTAACTATTTCCCGCAGGCACAATATTTATGTGAAATTTTTATGCTTGCATATACTATGCACGCAATTATCGCATTCTATGGCAACCGTACAGCTGAAGTTGGAAGTCGTAATCATCGTAAAATGCTTTTAAGTAATAACTACAAAATAAAATTTCTGCTATGTAGGATAGTTGGAAAAACTTAGAAAAGAGTATAAATAAGTTTGCATTGATGTAACAATGATCAAGCGTCATACCCAGGACAAAAAAAAAACGAATAGCCAGACTCACGCACTCAAACGGACATTCTCCTTTTTTAATTTTGTCTGTTTGACGGTACTAAAACCCATTCACAGGATGTTAAGAAAAACAAATGACGCCGTATTCCTCATGGGACTGTGACATGCACACACACAGTCATACAAATAAGCTGCACACATTGATATGTTTGTTTGTGTAAATCAATAAAGAATTTTATGTGCCAACGTTTTTCGCTTTAGTAATTACCTGAAACATTGCAAAAAGAATGCGTTTTCGTGTTTTATATGCCGACTGCGAGCTCTTAATTGTACCTTCGTTTCGTGACTTGCTTTCCGAGTTGTTTATAGGTTGCTTTAATTATTTAGTTGATTGCTCTTACCATTTTTATTTATTTATTTTCTAAAATAAACCCTACAGTGTTGCGACATTCTCTATTAAAAAATTTGATTAGGTAATGTCTTAATGGCATTCTAAATATTAGATGTTCACAATTTAGGGTGATAATATTATCTGTCACTTACAAAAACTGAATAATGAACTCTTGAGTTTTAATTATTGTCGTGATTTACTGTCAGTGGAAACCAAACAACGAGGGACAATCCCGAATTCATTCAATTATTCAAACTTTTAATTAATATTAATAGGAGCTCTCACTTTCAAAAGAAAGAATACTGAAGGCACAGATAAAAACTCCTTAGAAATCCGCGTTACCCGCAGCTGTTGACTGTAAATTAATGCGAAAACAATAAAGCGCCGCACAGTCCAAAAATAGACAGCGAAAAGCTTCGAATAAAAATTTATTCCAAATGGTTATTAGTGCCCGCGAACAAAAGTAGGTTGGATGTTGCTGGTGTGGGTGAGCAAGCCCGTAATAAACGTCACGACAAGAGAGATAGGAAATTAAACGAAACTAAAGAGAAGTCAGTCGGACCAACATCTGGGGGAGAACTTTAGGGGAGACGGTTCACGGCTTTAACTTAAAAAAAAAAACTAAATTAAGACCGGGTGCTCGATTTTGTTTACCCTCTGTGAGCGACAGGTTAGAACCTCCTTTGTTTTTATGTGCATTTCTACTGTTGCAGTCTTCGAAATTAGATACGTGCTTAAAGTGAATTCTCTTGGAAAATTTTCCTTTGAAAACCGTAATAACTTTTTATAAAACGTGCTGGTATTTATCTAAAGAGAATGTGTTGTCTGGAACATTGTTTCTAAACATTGCAGCAAATGTTTTGACAGGCGAACACTTATTCAATAAACTATGGTATAGACTTACCTTTAGGCAGTGGTTCTATGACAACTTTGACAGCGTGGACGGCCCCCAATCCCACGAGGATCCACAGGAAAGCCATGGCGCTTCGAACTGAACGCATTAAAGCGTCCATCTCCGATCTACTTCAGTCTATGTGTTCCACATCCCAGGCGTGCCCTGAAAAGAGAGAGAGTATAAATTTTATTTCAATCTACAAGAATCGATCTGAACGTTTATTTTAAAAAATGCGAAGATATCGGGTTCAGAAAAAAGGTGTGTAAAACAATTACTTTTTATCATCTCTTTACTTTAAAAACAAATGTAGTTTACAGATATAAAAGTACCTACTAGTTCTCTCAATCTATTTCGTATAACGCGAATCGAATAAGCCACGAACGAGCATAACCAACGAAATAAAACATTATCGCATCAAAAGCAGTATCAGACGCAGTTCAATGTTATATTGACAAGATCCAATCCAACTCGTAAATCCAATCCTTCAACTTCTGAAGTGAGTTCTCCTAATATCTAGCGCCTTTGCATTTATGAATAATAACTGGAAAAAGTTAAACTCACAAATCCTGCTCCATCTGAATATTGTACGATTCGAAAGATAACGCGCCAAAGAAAAGAGGATTCTATTTCTTTCTTTTTTTTTATAAAAATGCCGGTCGGTGTTTATTCTCCAACGACAAAGTTTGTAAGGTGGATTAAAATTGTTATAAACCTAGATGGAGTTTTATATCTTTGCGGATTTATTACAGAATTTTGCAATTCACCTTGCGATTCGAATCAGTGTCTTAACTTGAAAAGATTATTAGCTTCAAGTGGCATAAACAGACAAAAGGAAAAGAAATAAATGTAGCGCATGTTAAGAAATATTTTTTACGAACGATGTACGAACTTGAATTTAGTTTTTGTCTTTAAATTAAATGGGAACCTGAACCTCCCAAATACAAAATTGTATCATATTCCCACCCTCATGCCCAGATTTTTTTATTAATAACAAATGAACCAAATATGAATTTAACAGCCAGTCAACAATGTAGACAGACAAAAAGCAACGTTTTATATTCAAAATTGGAATCTCTCCCATGGACAATAAAAACGTGTTTTTAATTCTGGCCGGTTAACAACGCATAATATTACACGTAACGCCATAAAATTGACCCGCGTACAAATCACTCTATAGTTCACAGTTACACACACCGTGAAAAGGATCGTGCTGTTTGCACCCTTTGAAAAGAGTCTCACTCATTCACACTATCGTTTTCGGGGAAAAGCAATTCAGTGCCGGTTTTTTATTTGAGCGCCGTAAGCTGAATGTAGTGGACGCTTCACGTCTGTTCAGAGATTCGATTAACTGTCACGTCTATCGCTTTTCGGTGATGTATGTAAATTTTTCCATTTGATATGTGAGAACTCAGGTTTGTCAGTATTAATGTATCCCTAGGCACGTGGAGTGACATTTTGAAAATGGATCTAGTTCGAAATTCGATTTAGGTTAAGGGTTTTTCGCTTAAATATTTGAAGTAAGTTTTATTTATTGAATTGGTTGGCGTAAGAAAATATATTGAATAGTTTATGGAAATAACATTATTTCGTAAACAATATAGTAAGGTTTTTTTTGTAAGTTCGGTAAATAGGTTTTACATTATAAACGTGAAACTAAATATCTATTTGAAACATTAATTTTTACAGAAAATACATGTAAGTACCAGGTTATTGAAAATGACTTTCATCTTGATTCAGTTCTTATCAAGCAACTCTAATAAACTAGTGTACTCAATAGTAAAGTCACGAGCGCTAATGAATGTATACAAATGTATACACGAAGCATATTTTGAAAGTGATTTTCTCCTACTGTAATTAAAGTTTTACGTTGTCACGATTACAGTTTTTTGAAAGCAATACTGTTATGAAAAAGCCGATATTCAACGAAAAACGAGCCACGAGCACTACAATTATTGTAGTGCTCGTGGCTATAACGAGGTACTTTGAAGACAGTACATAAGTGTAGAATTTATTCGAAGAAATATATAGTTGACGTAAAGTCGTGAAAGCTCAACTAACAGACAGTCCCTAGACAGTCAAATCAAGTGCAAAAATATTGGCTCACTTTATTTTCAGCATAATTTTTTATTTGAAGTAAAATATTTAACTTTATTTTTTTGGAACACGGACCTAAACAAACAAATCGTCACTAATGAGTTACTTTAGCAACGCGAACGGTGAGAATTTATCTTTCATTTCCAGTTTAAATATTTTTATAAATAAAAAGGTACAAGGTAAATAATTTGTATTTACAGACTCAGTGACATTCTAGTTCTGTACTGACAGAATTCGTCTATTTTTAGGAGGTTTTTAAATTTTTTCTTTGTTGGGTGTTTATATCGATCTAAAATAGACGGGGGTCGCGGCAAACCAACGACCATAGGGTGTATGGTTGTTGCGGCAAAACGACAGCAGACCAACTGGCGAGAAAAAGAACACCATCGTAAGAAGTGGAAGGAATGGGGGGAAGGCCTTAGGCCCAGGAGTGAGACAGTACGGGCTAAATATAAATAAAAAACATAACACTCTTTTTTTGGGGCAGTCGTGTAATAATAATAGTCGCACGGTTTTACTACGGCACTCTGATTATTCTTACGCATGTGTGATACGTTATCTTATGCTGGTAGACTTGATTTCCCACCGTTCTGTTAGTTGATACTCAACCTACCATTTAATTTCACTGCTACAAATACAGAGTTTAGTGCAGTAAGTTCCTCTTTAATTACAGCGTTAATATCAACACGGTCTAAACAATCAGTGTCTCTGAAATCGGTATTAGTGCACAGTTTGCGCACCCTTTGTGCACACGAAACAGAAAGTAAAATTAAGCAAATGCGCACAATAGAGCGCGTAATAATAGATGGGTGTTTGTAATTGTGCGCACTGTAAGCTGCTGTAATTGCAATGTGCATCATTAGTACGAGGGAAAGGGACCTCCGATCTTCTATCCCGCTCAAACAAAATTAACTAAGCTTTTGTTCTATATCGTTTGGAAAATAAAGTTGCGGAGGCTAAGCCTGGCTGCTATTAACCTTCTAGTTTTATCCCTTCAGACATTTAAATCCTATCAGTGATTTATGATTTTCTTTCGGCTTTAACGCCAGCTCTAAGCTATCTAAAATTACAAATGATAAAAAACTAAAACTTATTTAATAAAGTCTACGATTTTTTAATCACCAGTTATAATCACGCGTTTTTTTTCCAACGCCATCTATTGACGGTGACATCTCATCGGCACCAAATTAAGTGCCGTTCGTTATTCAGTCGCATGTTAAAGGTGCTGGCTGGCTATACAAGGAGACATTCTAATTACGGCAGCGGGCGTGGTCGCCCGTCCTCACCTGATTAAGGCATCAAAGATTCCACCGTGAGCCAGTTCGTAATTATTTGGCCTTACCGCGTCGCCTTTATGCTGCGAAAGGTTATTCAGTGCAACACTCAATCAACCGAGCCATTAAAAAGGACGCTACGCCTCTAACAATCTATTTCACACTTAATTAAAAACTTTTGAGATTTGATCGAGTATTTTTTACTGACAATACATAAATTTAAATAAGTTTTAGTCTGCTTTCAGTAATTTAAAAGTTTTTTTCCAAATTAAACACTGCTGTCAATACTTCAAGTAAAATCATTGATGGATTTATTCAACAGCTTTTGTTATAAAACGGCCTGGTTGGCACGAACAAAATATTTAAATCGTAGCAGAAAAAAAGCACAGAGATGGAACATTAAATATTAATAGGAACTCGTTTTAGCTTGAACGTTCGCCTTAGGTAAACTGTACCGGAGTTTCGTCGTTCGTAGCACCTTGTCCTCTTCAAATCCTATATAATAATGAGACAAGCTCCGGTCCCTTTGAGGAAATTTTTAATGAAACACCCTAGAAAAGTTATAAAAGCCTCGTCTATCTTTTAAAAAGTAATTGAGCCTGGCAGAGAGCCGCTTTTCAAATGATTTGCGGGTTTTGTTTTACAATCATTGCGAAAAGTTACCAACTTTAAACATTAATTTTGTAATCAGAGAGTAAAACACGAACAAATATTTGGTTTGAAGTAAAAAGTAGGTCTACTCTCGTCAATACAAAGGCTTAATAATCAGATACCTATCAAACTTATTATTCGGAACATTTAAATTTAGTTTTTGTTATTATTTAGAAGTTCTAATTACTTGCAAAGACGATTAAATTGTTTACAAACAAACGGAAAACCAGTTCATTTGTACTTATTGTTTGTACCATTATTAAATTCAACGTCCATTCTGTTCTTGGGTGGCATCTGCCTATATTATACAAAAATTGCGGTTACCCAATTATCTTTTAGTCGATTTTCCCAACTTTCACGAAATAATAACTGCATAATACACCCGTATATTCTTTTTACGAGATTAGCATGGAAACACTTTTCTAATTCTACTTTGGTTACAGGTTGTGTTGGCTTATAAATTAAAATTCAAACTTTTTACCATTTGCAACCTCAGTTTGAATTTAATTTCTCACAACGGGTGTAAGTTTTCGCGCTTGGAATTAACGAAATTACTGAAATTGCTATTAGAGGGTGTGAAAAAAATGTAATTATGCCCTCGGCGGGTCATTAACAATAGTTAGAACGCTCATGGTACTCCCGTACTCGGTGTGGGCGAGGCAAGTTATTGCATTGTGAATTGCACTTTATACTGAATTTTAAAACCTTTTTCGAAATCTGTTTCGCGACAATAATTATTATTATGATGCTGAATTCCTTACTGAATGTAAAAGAGGTTTTTTATTACCTTGATTTATAAAAGCATTTTCAATTTTAGGAGTAGAGGTTTGACTGCCACTTAGACCTAGTGGTAGCAGGGGATGCTGCGCTTGAGGTTCTGGGTTCGATCCCCAGGTCGGGGAGTATGTTATTGGGTATTTCTATCAGGAAATTAGGTAGCAGCCACGGAATCTTGATTTGTGCCGGTTAATGGCTCGCCCCCGAAATGTAGCTATACTAATGGGTACACCTCTGTCTCTATGTTAATGTATGAGTAGAGTTTTAAAATTATCCAAAATTAGACCAATAAATGAGCGAGATTGAAAGTTTTTTACTTCATCGCCAAGATAAGCTACATATTTCATTTTAAAACTAAACCATTATTATATAATTAGCTAATTTACGACACAATCAAAATTTGAGTACAATAAACAAAGCTGGCAACAATTTAAGATAATCAGCCTCATGATTTACCATTAAATGCAAGGACGCGAAGTTCCAACTGCCTTTGACAAATTATTGACGCCATAAAACGAAGCTCTAGTGATAGCCGACAGCGCCTTATTCTTGGCAAATAATCGAACGACGGACGGCTAACAACCAGATAGTCTGTTGAGAGACAAAAGAATATTTTCTAGTCTATTATCTAAATTATAGGCGGGAAGAAGGAAGACAATGCTGGCTGACTCGCCTCCGTCTTATTTTAATTGCGTCGTCCCAAGAGCTGTATTGCGTTTTATGAACGGAATAACACCAGATTAAGGAATCGTGTTTATTGTCCTAAGCTTTTGTTAGTATTAATTGGGTGTGTATAAGTGTGCGGAGTGTGTGTGTGTGTCTCGTTGGTCTATAGTGGTCGCAAGCGCGACTGCTGATCATGAGGTCCTGGGTTCAATTCTCGGGTAGGACAAAGTGTTATTTGGTTTTTCCATAAATAATTTCTCAGTAGCAGCACAGAGTCTTAATTTATGCCTGGTTGGAGGCAATAGGTCGCCCCTTTTTTTTTGTCGCCGGTGGAAAATCATCCAATAACCCCGCTCCCGCTTTTGGGCAGAGCGAAAGGGAGTGTCAGACTTCTACTGACTAAAAACCACCCATGCTAACTGACTTGAGGCAAAATGTGGGTTTACTATTAGGAACACCTCTGCTTAACCATTCATGGATTATAGGCGTGATGTAAAACATATAATGTTTACTAATTAAGTCAGTTATTGAGTTGGCTAGTTTCATAATGTCGGTGTATCTACAAAGGTGGTGCGCGATGTGGGTGCATGCACGTGGCGCCGACGTGGCCCTTTGTGCAAAGAAATCCAGTCGGCCTGACGGCGGCAACAAAGTGGTTTCATACATACGGACGTACGCAACAAGCTACAGAGAAAATTAAATTACGGAGTACAGAGCTACTCTTCGAACGTGAACAAGATGTTTGTTTTGAAATGTTAATACGCAAATAGTGTTTTGAAATGGATAGCATCTAAACGATATTTCATTTTTAATTATTGATTCGAAAATAGAGTATTTGACGCATAGTCATGTCATCTCTATAGTTATAGACATTTTAATTTAAATGTTTACAATATCTTATCTATTTAGGCTTCAAAGCAAAACTAAACGATATTCTAAGAAACCTTCTAATTATGCCAGTAAAAAACTGTTTTAATAAATAATTTTCAATCTGTTGACTACCTCATTCGTCTAGTGATCGCAGGCGCGACTGCTGAGCATGAAGTCTTAGATTCGATTCCCTTGTCGAGTAAAGTATTAGTGGGTTATTCCATTAGAAATTTCTCAGTAACAGCCATGGAGTCTGAATTTGTGTCCCGATGATGGCAATAAGCTCGCCCCCTTTTATGACGGCACTGTTGGCGCAGTGGCTTAGCGATTAGACTGCTGCGCTGCGTGTCGGAGGTTCGATCGCCTCACGGAACAAATATTTGTATGGCCTACAGGTAGTTGTGTATCTGGGTGTTTGTGTATGTGAGTTTAAATGTTTGTTACCCACGATACAGGAGAAATTCCTAGTGTGGGGCAAAGTTTTTTTTTTAAATGGACTTAAACATAACTGACAAAAAGTGGGTGTATTAGTTAGGTGCACCTCTGCCTAACCCTTCGTTAATTACAAGGCTTGATTTAAATCAAGCCTTAATTAAAAGAGTTAAAATAATTCAAAGTTTTCTTTTAATTATTTTAAAAGAAAACTTTTAATTATTTTAAGCTAAATGTCGCTATATAGACACACAATACAAAATAAACACCGAACATTTAAATAACAAATATAAAGATATATTTAGGTAAGCTTCGTTCCAATAAAGCAGCATTCTTTCCGTGAACATATTTCCTCTGCTTATACCAAAACAGGAAAAGCTGATAAACGTATCAACGGATTAATATGAAATATTGGCGAAAAGCAACATAAGTGAGAGGAAATATTGGCCGTTAGCTTCCTTCAGGGAAATCCGAGCAGGGTTGTGCAGTACAGTCGTATTATTATTATTATAGTGCCTTTTATACATATGATTTTTATGATAATACGTAACAAATAACAATATTATGATTCTCTCCTTGGATTGTAGAAGCACTAAAAGATGGAACTTATGAATTAACAGTCAATGACTAAATAACGACTACATGAAAGACTTTTTCAGGAACAATCATAATTAGCTGTGGGGGTCTAAAAGGGTCACATTAGCAGATCATAATATGAATTGTGTCTGTGACCATTTTACGAATTTTGACGCAATTTATAATCATTATTTTCCTATAATGTATACTTTCTATATATTTTCCTATTTTCCGAAATGGTCACAGACGCAGAACTTACTATTACGAAAGGTCAATTTTACGCTTATTAACGCAATTCATATTAAGATCTGTTAGAGAGGCCATTTTAAACGCCCTACTTTTGCTTAGCGGTTTTTCATACAGCTCCAGTTCCTGATCATTTTAAGAGTGTTGAGTGGTGTAAATGGAGTTTTCTTGCCGGTTCTTTTTGAAGAGGACCAACTCGAACCTGTCACCTTTTCTCGAAGTTTTATAAGTGCCCATATAGGCATTGATATAAAAACTAATGATACGGTCGTCTGAACATTTGCTCGACGCGTTCGCCATACAGAGAATCGGTGTAGCCTGCTCGTTAACGTAACCTAAGCGGCGTGGTATTTTCGAGGGATAAAGCTTTTCAAAAAATTTACGACCGCACCCGAAGAGAGTCGATCGTGGACTAGTTCACTTCGGCTTAGGAAAGACCGTTTTAGGACCAAGTTCGAGGCGTCATTGTAACATGCGGTCCGCCCAGTCCTTACGCAGTAATATATAAGTCAATGCATGTAGGCCTATTTAAAATAAAATATTTTGATTTTGTTATGATTGGCTGTCAAGCATCATAAATAAATATTAAATAATAGTATTGTTTTACGTTGATCCTTTGGCAAAACAATAAATACCTACATTGATTTGGATAGCTACCTAGTACCTTACCTACGTCCAAACGGCTAGACCAAAATACAGACAGACGGGCCTTGCGTGTCTAGATAAGGGTTTCTACGGTCAGGCATTACCTTTCTACCTGTACAAAAACGATAATTATCTATACAGATGATACTAGGTATGTCTGTATGTATACAGATTGATTTTTTCAAGTAGACGTGGATGGCCAAATCCGACACGATGAGGAATAGCAAATAAAAGTATCAAAGGAGACTCAGATGCGATTTTGATGAAAAATTAAACTACATAATTGAATTTTCCAATTTGATCCTTAGAAACACCCCCCCATCAGATAGTCTAATTTATTAAACAAAGTATTTTTTTACCAGTGACAAAATTCGAGAATCGAAATATATTTATTTATTTATTTATGTAAACACAAAATACAAAAAAAGGAATCATGTAATGCAAAATTGATCCAAAGACTCTCTTTCAGTTCCTCATAGTTTTGGATTTAGCCATTCACGCCCACTTGAAAAAATCACCCTGTTTGTAAACAAAACCCATACATATATGCGGACACTAATTGAAGCCTAAATAATAAATCTAAAACATCGAAAGAGGTTATTATTAAGTACTTAAAACCTCAAACTTCTTCGGGAGCGTAGGCGTCATGGTGAGGTTTAAACTAAATATTCCGATTTTATGCTCCAGATATCGTATAAACAGCCAATTTTAAAGCTTATTAATAATTTCGTGTTCAAACTTAGTTTTCGATACTTAACAACTTATAAATTAAAATCAAGAGCGAAGATTATCGTGATTAAAGTTTGGCGAATACCTACTTATTATAACTTGTTGATGTCTACTTTTTCGTTACTCGTTTCGAGAATTTGAAGTAAGGCCGCGTCCTATAGCGATGGTTGCTTTCATTTTGTTTAGCAACGCGACTGTCGTCGGCGCTGTCGCGTCGCACGTCGCCGGCGCCGTCGCGCCGATTGACACAATTTTACGAACAACAAGTGCAAATATATTATATTTGTGTAGTCAATCGCTTTGGTTCATTAAGTAAGTAAAGGTTTTTTTACATTCGTATTTTAGGCATATTGCTCTTTAAATTCAATTTTTTCTCTTTTATTTCTATAAAAAAAAAAAAAAAAAATTAAATTCTCTTCAAATAAAGTGAGGTTTTAAAGTATTCACTCAAAGACTTTGATTACAAGTAGTCTGATTTCACAGCTCGTTTTTTTGCACCTCCTTTGAATATTGTTACTCGATCACAGTTGTCAGATACAACTATACAAGTAAGACAACCATAAAACGTTCTTCTACTCCCCTATTTACGCATATAATCTCTATCACCGATCGAATCCGTGTCGTCTTGTCTTAAAGACACACAATAGTGCATAAGTAATGAAAGCCCAACCCTCACCGGCTGTACCCCAGTAACCCATTTTAGATGTCTTAAGCGTCACATGATACGAATGACGCGTGCGCTTTGTTCGCGTCTTGGAAGGAACTGAGATATTCATCGCAGTTTTGTCCCGTACGGTATTCTGTTTTTAAATATGACTTGATATTCGATATGACAGACAATGTCAAAAGGGTCCGCAATTTGGGGAATGAAATGCTAAAGGATGTTGGACTTAACTTTTTTTTTAACAACGTATCTCGTTGATCTTTGGTCAGAAACGATACTATTTAGTATGAGGTCGTGGGTTCGATTTTCAGGTCGGGCAGTGCTTAACATAAGGTTTTTCCATCAGGACTTTTCAGTCATGAAAGCCCAACACTTATCGACTGTACCCCAGTAACCTATTTAGAAGTCTTAAAGAGAGCGTCATCATATGACACGAGTAACGCGTGCGCTTTGTCTCGCGACTTGAAAGGAACTGTTATATTCATCGTGGTTTTGTTCCGTATGGTATTCTGTTTTTTAATACGAGTATGACATGATATTCGATATGATATTATTATGACGGACAATGTCAAGATGATCTCCTTTCTAACCGCAATTTAAATAATAAAATTGAATTGAACTATTTTAAAATATATTATTGGATAAAACCCCATTTCACGTTAAACTAAATAAATGTTTAAAAAAATGTTGATTTAGACTTTTATTTAAAAAATAGTAGTAGCAGTTATTTCCATATTTATAAATTCTGAGTAAACCAACTTTTGTATTAAAATCTCATTGGTTTTAAGAATATTAAAATTTTCCAACAATTTTTCTTTGCTAAAAACTAAACCAAACGTTCGTGAATGATTTAAAAATCGATTAAAAAGAAAAAAATATAAAAATGAATGAATGGAATGATAGGGAAATATATAAGGAATAATATTTTTTTCTGAGTAAGCAAGTCAATCAACAATATTTATCCAAAGAACCCCATAAATAGCCCCACATTCAAAATGCACCTTTACTTAGGAGACCTGTATCCTGCGGTTCCCGATTTCAAACTCAACCACCCCATCACCTCCCCTGGGTGTCGTAAGAAGCTAAGGGGTTATCCCACGGAAATGGGTACCGGTATTTACCTACAGTAATAACATGAAATTGTGATCACTAAGCCGCGCTAAGTGTGATGATTATGGAAATTTCGCTCTACAGTAGCGGTATAGGAGACCAAGTCCACGGCCTTTCTCTGAAGGATATTTTCGATCGAACTATGACTTTCAAAGTGAATCCGCTCTGAGCTTTTCTCGCTAAGCTTTCTTTATGATGAAATTAGTAAGTATTAACTATTCAGTACGTACCATTTGACTCCAAAAATAAAAAAAATAAAATACAATTTTCTGTTAAAAACAAATATGTTTGTCTTAACTAATTTAAACTGACATAGTCACTAGCGTTATCATTAAAACTGAAAACTGTAAACATGGTAAATAACCGATATTTTATGTATATATTTTTTTCAGTTTTAATGATAATGTTAATGTCCATGATAAGTATAGTAGGTAGGGTATAGTGGTAGGTAGGGGTTATTTTGGTGCGTGGTCATAGTCGACACTAATGTTTCTTCATTTTGTTTCTATAGATAGACAGAGAATTTCAAAAATATTAACCGACACACGGAGACACATAAAGCCATATTAATATGTAAAATGTGTATCCTGACCTAACTTTGTATAAGCTTAACCGTACAATGAGAGATTAGCGAATACTGGTTTCGCAAAGCTTGATTGGTCATCGTATCGTATGCTTCTGACAATTTTATTTAAGCGAGAATCGAGAAAAAAACCATGCAGCATGGAACTATTCAGTTTTCAACGTTCCATTCCAAAAATAAAATTCAAATATCATTAAAAAGTCCGCGTATTCAAGTCAAGTCACATGCAAAATAAACATAAGTAACATCGTCGGCTGCATGACAGCTCCAGTTTACATCTTTGGCAAAACAGCGCCCAACTGCTAGGCTGCCAGATAACAGCATGCCAAGCACAAAAGAAACTGGCCAGATAAAAATGAAACGACATAAAGCATTCCAGAAAACTGCACTTCTAATATTTCTGCTTTTTAATTTGCTACACTGTCGCCCCACGTTCGTTCGCTTTTTGTTTTCCATTTTCAATTATAAACGTTCTTTACGGAATTTAAAATTTCTGATTTCTTTATCGTTTGTTTATCAAGTGTTGTCGACGATATTTTGATTAGAAATTAATTGGATTCGACTGTTTATTAATTAATTATAGCGTAATTACAACCCTAATTTGTAGTAGTTAAGCTAGATATCGTCAATACCTAAGAATTTAAAATTAATTACCATAATAAAATTTGTCTGGCATACCCTTTGATTATGAAATAGTCAAACTGTAATTAATTAGGTAGGTAGTTAAAATTTGTTACTGTTAGGTCGACGAATCGAACCTTCAAAAAACCTTTTACCTATGTAGTGTGTGCCTACAGTAAATAGTAGAAAGGTACCTAATGAAAAACTACTACTTTATAAGCAACAGTTGTATTTTAGAGGCAGACAAACCAACATATACACGCGTATGTACTTGATGTAGATCCGCAGTAACGCACGGTGAAAATAAGCTGCGAATTTTCACACCCTCGCTTTTAATGGTCTGGTTAGCTCATACTGACAGCAGAAAAAATACGCTGTCTGACACCAAAAAATTGTAATGTAAAAAAGTTTCAAACTATTTTCGCTTAAGTAACACATTCTCAGTTCACGGTAGAAAAAATAAAAGTATTATATTTTTAAATTAGGTTTCTTAAGTAGATTTACAGTATATATCTCAGTTTCTTCCAAATAACGAAGAAACCGAGTGTAAGAATAAATAACGGCCATCAATATAAAATCCAATCAGCGAGGTAAACATTTTTACCGACGGTACGATCTAATTTCGCGAGCCGCCACCTCCGTCGCCTCTCCACAATCCACAAAGTAGCGAAAGTGGCGCAAAGTGCGCCGCGCAGACAATCCAACCCACCCATTGTTGTCTTTGATTTAGCCACCGCACTGCATCTAACCCGCCACGTACTGTACACGCAAAATAACAACCACACAGACATACTACCCACAGAAGCTACCTTAAAATAAAGAGATCCATTCGTCCTTTCATAATCATCCAGACGAACGAAATTAATAAAAAAAAAAACAAATTCCAAATGGTCCAAAAAATCACTCGAGATTAAACGACAAAAACGCCGGGACATTTTCATTTCATCACGTCGTTCATATTAACTTAGAGAGCTACCTAAATATGCACGCAATTTTCATCCATTCCATTCCTAATGACTTTCACTGACACGGCGCAAAACCCCTCATTTTACACTTTGACGCGTTCACTTACGCCTAGTCCTGTCGCGATGACATTTTCCAATGGAAGCTGAAATAAAACGAGAGTGAAAATGACAGTTTTGCTCCTTTCAAATAAAGTCTAAATTCGAATGGAAGGGACCGCCGAGCAGGGTGACTTTTGTCTATTCTGGGTCTTCAAGGATAAAGTATAATTTGTGCCGGAAGTAATACTACGCAAGTCGACTCAGCTATTATCAAAATGGAACCGTGTTGTTTTCACATTACAGTAGTAAACAGCTTGGCAACGTGAGATAGTTGTGGTTCGTTTAGTTTGGTAGTTTTCGCAGTCGGATCGTTTTGTCTATCGGTAATATGAGACTCGGTTCGCACCTCTGAACAACAGAGCCTTACCTTTTTTCACACTTTATGAAAATACGTCTCTATAGAGTCAGCATGTGTGCCCGCGGTGTTAAGTTACGCATTATTCGTGTTGGCACAGCTACGGTGGGGAAACGTAAACGTACTTAATTAATATTTGATGAATAAATAAACAAGTTACAAGTAGGCTTGTTTGAAAGTTCCCTTGGAACACTACATCGATGTTACATCTACTTCTAAAATACTTCCAAACTATCTCTAGTAGTTTAGAAAGTATATCGGCAAGTTCAATTTCCCCGACATAGTCCTATAAAATAATAATGAAGCTAGTCAGGAATACCTCACGCTGACCAATATTCGACGCGGGACCGTTGCGTGCCAGGCATTCCTCGTCCAAGTATGAAATATGGAGTTGGAGAGACACCGGCTTATGTGACTACCTAGCCGCTATTATGAGGAAATTCTAAAACTAGCCGTCATAATGTAGTGGAAGAACTTGATACACGGGCTTCTGGAACTATTTTATTTTACACTGAAAATTGTTTCACGCTAGCTGAAATAACAGCGTTAAATGTTCGAAAATTCGCGTTTAAAACTAGGGACTATTTTCACCACGGTTAATTAATTTCAACGTCCAAAATATAGGTATTGTATTTTAGCATACTAAATCACACTACACGTTCTGAACGAGACCACTAGATTTTAAGAGGATTACGCAGGAGGCTAATTCAAAATTGTAATATGGAATGATAGCCCAATTTCGTCCCCATTTTACGGCAAGGGTGGTTGGTAAAAAGTAGTATCGCCCGAGGTGATCCTGTCATGTGGGAGACATTCCCCTTTCCCGGGTTTCTGTACTTGTTCAACATGCTTTCACACTTTTGGGCATCCGAAACGGCAGGGGAAAACCTCGGCCTATGAGAAAAGTTTATGAATTCAACAAATGTTTATTGTACTGAGAAAATATTTCATTTGGAGTTACTGGCGTGTATTATTGTTGTATCTAGACTAACAATGACGGATTTGGAGTTCAACCCTTTGTTATATAACACGGATTTTACCAGATAACTTGTTTTTATTAAGTTTAATGAAGTATCATAACATCAGACCCGTAATCCCGAAGGGTTAAGCAGAGGTTTATCTAATAGAACATCCATATTTAGCTAGTAACTGTCTCGTTGGTTTAGTGGTCGGTAGCGCAACTGCTGAGCAAGAGGTCCCGGGTTCGAGTACCGAGTCGGGCAAAGTATTACATGGAGTTTTTCCACCTGGATTTTCTCAGTAGCAGCCACGGCGTCTGGATTTGATGATTACATTGGACTTAAATATACCTGGCGAAATGTGGTTGTACTATAAGGTACACCTCTGGCTTTTAATGATGTAACCCTGTATTCTCTTAGAGTTTAGGTCAAAAGTAATGAACCGGAGCAGTACCTACGTTATAAAACTTCGGACATAAACTATTATTTATACTGAAAACGGGATATTTACCATGTTTACTGTTAAAGAAAGAAAGAGAAAGAGGGTAGACCGATTTGTCTGCTCATAAACATCCACCCGCAATGACTTCAGTTTATCCGTGATCATGGTGCTTGTAACAGCGCCGAAATATCGAGAACTCGAAACAAACAGTAAACATGGTAAATATCCCGTTTTCAGTATAAATAATAGTGCTAGTGACCATGTCAGTTTAAAATCTTATTTCGGACATAAAATTATTTAACTTTTGATAAACATACTGAAAATACTGGTTGCTATGGGAAATATGAAACAAAACCTTTGTGGTACACAATACAAAAGAAACTAGATATTATTGCGTATGAAAATAAAAGAATAATATTCTTCCTTTATGTAAAATTGTTACAACAATAAGGTTGATGTGAGCCAAATATTTTTTGCTACGCTCTTGAGAAATCAGACAAGATATACAGTCATGTGCACACAGTGTGAAATAAGATTTTGTTCGGAAAAAATGTTTTGATATTGCACTGTGATATTGTATTAGACTATTATTTTCATGATAATGTTGTGTGAAGTTAACAATTTCATGTTTTGACTTTATAATATTATGATTTTGCTTTCTTCGTAATATCTTAAGAGAAAAAGTGTACTTATAGGTACTTGTACGTGTTTTGATAAATGTAAAAAACTTTTCTCTTAGAATAAGACCCATTTAATTTTCTTTTAAGGAAAACACAACATCGTAACATAACCTCTGTAGGTAATCCCCGAAAAGTTAGAAAAAAGGTGCTTCTAAAATTTCACATACATTTCGTCAGTTATGTTTAAGTCTCATTGTAATCAAGGGCAAGCCTATTGCCATCAACTAGGCACAAATTTAGACTCCGTGACTGCTACTCAGAACTACCTGATGCAAATTAAAATAACGCTTTGTCTGTCCCGGGAATCGAACCTAGAACCTGATGCTCAAGAGTCGCACTTGTGACCAGTAGACCTAGGAAGCAGTCACTTTTAAGGAAAAACATAAAACAAAAACATGAAGTTTTTTGTTGGTTTTTACGGTGTAACAAGAACATTGAATCATGGGCTATTATTTTATTTTTTAAACAAACATCTTACCTTAAATAAGAATAAAAAAAAAACTAAATATAAAATGTACATAATCTCAAGAAAACTCTTTGAACATCGACGTAAGATTGAATCCAGCAAACCATTTACAAGTTAGACATTGTTACAATACAAACAACATTGTGTACGGGGCTGATTAATTAATCAAATTGAATTTCTTTGTTATTCAAATATTAACCTAGCTAGTCATTCCTTGTGGAAACATAAATAAAGATGATTGTTAACAAATTCTGTGTAATTAATTAAAGTAATACCATAATTTTAGTTGCCTATCTACGTAAGTAACTTAAATGGACTCTATTTCGTAATCGGTGATCCGTGGCAATTAGTCGTATTTGTCAAATTAAAAAATACTGCAGTTGTTTGATACCTGTTCAAATAGGTAAAGGAATTTATTTAGGAGAGTATTGATATAAAAAGATCTCACACATGGTATGATGATTAATATTTTTTCACAAAGGTTGGTTTTACTTAGCCAGAGTTTGAAACAAAACATTAACAGCAATTGATGACAATTTATGAGCTTGAGCTTAACAGACACGTTCAAAGCATTCTCAAAAAAAAACCACCACAGCGCATTAATTTTCTAGATAGTGTCAGTGAATGTTTAATTATGTCTGGCACTAACTAGCTACTATGAGACATATAAAATATAAACTGATGGCTATGTAGAAGTTGTCTATCTAAATGTGTAATAGGCCATCGAATTTAATACTAATAGAAAAGGTGTCTTATTGATTTAATGAGTTGTTCTCGTATTCATATTATCACCGTTTTTTAAACTTATTTTAACATTATTTTAATAATTTTTATTTATTTTTGTAACAGTCATGTATAATTACATTTATAACTATTTTTAAATACAAACGCACATAATAATATTAGTCCACCAGTTTTCCCATATTTCTGATTGAGCCTAATCCTTTAGGTATGAGCGCAATATATCATACCATCTCCTTCTTGGCCTACCGAATAGTCGATTCCTGTTGTTCGAAACTCAATATGTTAGCTCCTTTCACCCAAATCAAATTTCAATTAAATACATAGGTAGGTACGAACTCAAAACAAAAATATTAATTGTATTTGCGGCGTGATATATTCCACACACAATAACCTAACCCTACCGTGCGTACTTGAAAACAAAACAACAACGAAACAGAATAGGTCCAAGAATTCAAGTAATCCTATTAATCATCTTTGAAATTCAATACATTGACACGTTACCGAGCGCAGAGAGTAGGGGTCGGCCGTTATCGACATTCCATGGATTTTATGATGTTTCAGTTTCTATAGACAGGCATGGGAGGCGGGGGATAGTTGGAATATCACTTAGCTATTCGGATATGCAGATCGGCAATCGGTATGCCGTCTCCGACGCTATTGGTTTGTACACTCCGCAGTTTGTTAGCGTTCACGATACGGTGTTTGTGTAGCTTGGTGCTTGAATTATTCATAATCAACACTATTGTAACACATTTTGGATTAATATAAACGATAAATTGTCAAATAACCTCATGGTTAAGGAATAATAGAGAACATCTCAGCCGTTTGAGTTGCAATTTCTGTAACTAAATAATAAACGTTAATACTTCAACAAATTAGAACCAATTCACTTTGACCATCGCGATCGGACTATTGAAAGCTCTCATTCCGCTTACCAAAAGGATTGGTTTCAAAAACATACATAATTATCGATAAGTACCTACTATCGATGTTTATATCTGTGGATATTAAAAAATATATATTTGTAATAGCATAAGCTCAAGAGCTTAATGATGACTACAGAGGGGATTTGTTAATATAAGCTTTAGTTTATATTCAGAAGATGTTTACATATTTCAAAGATAGGTATCAAATAATTTATCGAACTTCAGGTAACCTTACAATGAACTAGGGTTAATTCACGTTAAACGCCAAACATTAATGTTTCACTGATGTAAATTATTTCAATTATGCTAGTAAATTAATTTACTAAGTCTGTATGTGATGTAAACGTTATTTTAATTAATTATGGTTATTGATATCTGATCGTGTGGATTTACATCAGATATTATTAAAATTAGAAAATACATTATAATTATTTATGGAAAATCTTGTAGCTTTGTAAAACTATTAGAGAACTCCACCAAAGACGAACAAAATCATTTTCAAAATTTTCTTTGAGAAACTAATAAAAATCCATCCACCATCCATCGTTATTTTTTAAGGGAATTAGTGGAGGAAAAATCTAATATAATAATATGCAGTTCAAAGGAAATACCGACGAGGAATAGTAATACTTTCGAGTACTTTATGGATTTAAGCGTCACATTTTTAAGGCGACAAAACGTGACCAGCATCTGCGAGGGGCCATTGTTCGGTTTCAACCAGTAGACCAGAATTTTATAAGTTTTTTTTCTTCTACATAAAAGCGAATTCACTTATTTGAGTTACTGCTACGTAATAAATTCAGGGTGGGGAGAGGAGAGCTAATAAATGAAGATAACAATGAGCAAAGCCTTCCGTTTGTTGATTAAGTGACTTGTGAACCAAGTTGGCGACTGCTCATTTGTAGATAAATCGAAGGGAAGATTTCTTATGGAGATTTGAATTGTAAAAATTCGTTGAAACACCTGCAAATTATTTTTTGGACAAGTCAATAAAAACAAATCGTATCGCAGTTTAACATCATATATACGTGAGACTTCACGTAATAAGGGGCTAGCCTATTGCCATCATCCGGGGACAAATCCAGGCCCCGTAGCTATTCCATTGAAATTCCCGAATAAAATCCCCATGGGACTTAAAAACATAAGTAGTGAAATCTGGGTGTACTAATGTGTACGTCTCTGCCTAACGCTTCGGGGATTACTGGCGTGATGTTATGTTACGTGAACGAAAAAATCCTATTTCTTGAAGATAATTAAACTTCAATGGCCTTATATCTATTGGTGTACACAAACTGTGCCTATGTTTAATTCTAGTCTGAAATTAATTGTCTAGATCGATCTGTGTCTGAATACTGGGGCACTAAAGAGCACTGGGTCTGAAACGTACATAATTTATCCCTTTTAATCCTATTGTCCTTTAATTAATTTAGTTTTTTGGCCTACTTGATTTACAGACACGATTAACAATCCTAATTTTGGGGCGCTATTCATTTTTATGAAGGCACAGATTGTTTTAGACAGACCTACATTTGAATAACTTTAGTACTATTTATACCACCAGCAAAAAAATGTTTTTACTCCCGTTGTGGATTGTACATTAGCCTATTTTGAAAACAACAAACATAACATACAACAACAACAAAAACAACTACAACAACAACAACATAACATATATATTGTACAATTGTTTGTTTTCCCCAAATAAATAAACAAAATACTAATTTCAAAGCAAAAATAAGCACGAATAGTTCTTATGGTGATGGTGGTAAGATTCGGCTTTTGACGATGCCTTTTTGATAAGAGCGTGCACAAAATAATTGACGTTATTTTTTTTTTGTAGTGGATTGGGAACTTCTTATAAAAAAAACTTGGCAACATTAGGATTGATTCCCATCCCACTTTTTAGTGACAGCGATAGACAGGAATACTGTATCCTGTAAACGTCCTTTTGATTAATGTATTTAATTATTATACGACTGTAGGTATAGTATTATGTAGTTACTTAATTTTGGTCTAAATTTTTAATATTATTTTAGTTTTGTTATAACGCTGTTTATATCTTCTTATCCGGTACGCTCTTGACAGAGCGGTCGTGATCGTTAAGTACTCGTAGCAGTATTGGAAGGGGCAGATATGATGCACTTCACGACATTTCGCCACCGCTGCCTGCTAGAGGTCGTCCTGCTGCATTCGTTAACTGAACCTCCAATGGCAGATTTGATCTGGTCAGTCCAACGCGTGGGTGACCTTCCGCGTGGTCTAGTGCCTTCTACTTTCCCTTGGACCACAAGGCGTTCTATGGACTGATTGTCACGCCGGGAAATATGTCCGAAGAATGTCAGGATGCGAGATTGTACTGTTGAAAACAGATGCTGCCTGATACCGAGTTCTTGAAGTATCGAGACGTTCGTGCGAAACATGGTCCACGACACCCCATGCATTCTTTTCCAGCACCACATTTCCAGAGCATCTACTTTCTGCCTTTCCACATCTCGTAAGGTCCAGGTTTCAGCTGCATAAAGAAATATGGGGAATATAACCGTCCTAACCAGCCTGGTCTATTTATGTATATATATCTGTTTATATGTAATGGACGAAATAACTCTTCTTATTATACAACTTTTAATGTTAAAGTATAATATACCAATATTACTTAACATTAATAATATAATACATATTATAGTCACTCCAAAAAATAGAGGCCAACACGCACGTGTTGAACTCTGTTATTATTATTTATAAAATAAAATCTATTCAATTTAAGTTTACAGACCTATGTAAATTGATTTAAAGCTTAACGGAGTCTTTTTCAAATCGACCGTAGAATAAAATATGCACGACAGTAAAACAAACATAAAAGTCACTCTACAATAAAATATTCCTATTACAAAAGGATTTATCAGAATCAACTCCGAACTTAACCCTTTAATACCAGCATTACTTTTCAATAAACATTCCGTCTGCATTGGATCCCGTTCCATGAATTGGTATTTAAAACGAGATAGGTTCTTGCGAACGGCGCAGCAGTGATCCGTTGGCAATCGGTAGCTAATCTTTGTTTAATTTCAATTAACGCTCTCCATCTCCGCTCGGGGCAGTGTCCACAGGGCTATTTTAGTTTTTTCCTTTTGTTATTCGACTAATATTAAAATTGATGTTTGAGATACTGTTGTTTTTTATTCATAAAAATCATATTTTATTGTACATACATGAGATTCACTTTTGGCAGTTTTGAGTTACAACCATATTCTTGTACAAAAAATGCAGAATTTTTGCACTCACCTTGTCTGTGTGTTGTGTTTTTGTCTAAATTCCTATCCGTTCAGATTTTACTAAGTATAAAAACGTTGTAAGTCATGCGTGAATTGCAGTTCATGATACATATTTTTCGGAGGAGTAGAAAAAGAAAGCATATTTAGTTACACACTATCATCATCATTGTTTATGTGAGCCATTAAGATACAATTTTGTTTTCGGAAATAATTATTTCTTCTTAATCACGGTTTCATCGTAACCGTATATCCAATTATTTTATTTTTGCATAGAGAATACTCCAAAATTCATAAAAAATACATTGTTATCAATTGTATCTCAGACATTTTTTTTTTTCATTTTACGAAATTACCTAATACCACACTCTTTGCGATTGTGAGTGTGTTTCAATGTAATTTTAAACAGTTAAAATTGTGGTATGTCATTGTAACCCACAAAAAGTCAATAAATATATACATTTATATAATAATATCTTTATTATAATAATTCTACTGTACGTGTGTATGTCACTGAACTCCTCCTAAACGGCTGGCCCGATTTGGATATTTTTTTTTGTGTGCGCTCCAGTCGATTCGAGAATGGTTTAGATTTACAATTGGAGTCGGTAGGTGGCGCTGCTGTCCGGGCAGGACGACGACTGCCAGAACCCCTAGTATTAACATAAAAGTGTAGCTATTACCTCGTTGCTTAAATTTTTCAAGGTTGGGTTAAGGCTTTAAGACTTAACCGAGATTTACCTTAGAGATTTTTTTTAAACTTTGACGCGCTCTCCTGAAAAGTTACTAAAAGTGAGTTACGATGTTGTTCCTTGCAGGTGTCAATTTATATATTGGCATAAGGGTCATATTGCTTTAACCAGATTCCAGATTAGTGAGCTCATTTTGCTTACCTACTTGACCCATCAGAATAATATGTTGTTATAAGAAAACAGGAAAAGAAGCCACCTTATTATCTTATCATAATCCCTTACTCGAAATATACAAGCTGTTCCTTATATTACCTTGAAGTTACTTATAAAACAAAAAAAGTAAAACCAAAACATTTTTTTAGACAAGTTAAATTGTCTAAAAAAACTAAAAAAAAAGTTTTTTCTTTTTTTAGACCACTTAAATTAAAGAACGGTTAATCTATCACCCTAACGAACTTGCTCGCCAACTCACCATGGACCACTATATGAGACGACTGAAACGTCATTACATACTAGAGCTTCCAATAGGAAGCCACTCCGCATGATAGCATCACAGAACAGATTTGCTCATAGTCACAGGCTCATTGCAAATAAAAACAGAAAAAAAGACAAGTTAAGTTTTTAAGTTAAATTGCGGACCAAATTATGAAAGGATTAACATTATCTTAGGCGGATTATAAGTAAGATTGGTAAGTAATAAGAATCTTCTCGAGTGAGTCGGAAACAAACAAAATGTAAAGTTAATTGAGATAATGCAAACGAAGCATAGACGCAGGAACAGATAACGCAGAATCCATACTTTGTATCTATAAATGAAGTCCTTTTATTATGTTAAGTGATTTCTGCAATGAATAAGAACAATCGAACAAAAAAGGAATTGTTTATTGATTAAAATAGCGTTCGCTGAATGGATGTTGACAAGTTTGTCGCCTTTGTAACTCGTGAATTACTGAAAATGTATGAAACGTTTTATTCAATTTATTGTATAGGATAATTGAAAAGAGGCATTACATTTAATTTATTTTAAATTGTGCAATATTTAACCGTTGTCCGTTCAGTGAACTGATAAAAACCAAAAACATATTTCATAATTTGGTACAAATTAACTTTCAAAAGCTTTGAAATGATTAACAAAACTGTGACGCCTTTTCTTACTCGACTTTTTTGCATTTAATTGTCAATTGTTCAACCAGACGTACGTAGCTAAGTATCTTATGTTTTCTTGACAAAAAAGTAAGTGAAAACATCATAAAGCGGAATGAATTCTCTTGTATAAACAAAGCCCACACAATTTACCCAAAAACATTACCGTCAGAATTTCTCTGGCGGGTACCAACACACGTGTGCCGACGCCGACGATACTAACTATACTAAATTACACCCTGTAGCCGGACGGCACGCAATCATCGCACACCCGTCTGTTTTAGCTCATTAGCTCGATATCGCCAGGATCGGACTTTGAAACGGTCTATTAGAAGTTTTCTTATTAGAAGTTCCCCTATTACGACTCGTCTAGATGTAGAAAATCCCGATCGATAAAAATCAAAGAGAAAATTCGAGTTCTTCGTGTATGTGTGAAGTTTTTATGGTACATATGATTGGTGTGTGGAGGAATGAATTGGAAAACATGTTGAGCTTGAGTTAAGTCATGTCTTGGAAAGTGTATTTAAAAAAAAAATACCACGTTGCAAGTCCACGCCTGTTTTTGTGCTGTTTTTTTCATAAGAAAAAAAAACTTTTTAATAAATTAAGGCTGATTCTGGCTAAAAGAAGAAAAACTATTTTTGCTCCGTAAAATACTTAACATAAAATGAATTTAAAATTATCTAGAATAGTAACTAATATTGCTTACCACGCCTCCTACTATGCCTATATTAATTGAATTCACAGACTATTTCGATCTTTCACGACTTAATTACTGAGAATGTAAAGTAATTAATTCCAATACGGTTCATTACAGGTTTGTGTTCTAAATTAAATTGATTCCACTTAGTCACACTTAGTCTATAAATGTGACATAGCCTAAGTATATTCCAGTCCAACAAGGTCAAGTCTAAATACAGTGTTCTTAGGTAAGTTACACTTACTACGACCGAAGTAAACGAACCTTCAAACCAACGACTTTGAGGGGTACATTGTACAGTTTATAGCACCAACAGTATTTATTATACTTACTTGAGTTTTAAAGTCTCCTGATAATAAAGTTTAAACAAAATTTTATTTAAATTTCACAGTAGAGGCGACGTTTATGCATTTTGTTTTAACGATCACTAAAAATTTGTGATCCGTGAAATAGAAAGCGCTGAAATGATCGGCCGTTAATGATAAAATGTTCCTATTTTTGCGATATTCAGAAATTAATAATGAATCGGTGGTTCCTGCCACGTCGACGTCTCGCGGTCTAGACTGCTAATTAAAATCAAACAACGGATATAATTATGTCGGTACCCGGATATATACCATAATCAATTTTATACCTATTGCGTGAAACTTAGAACAGCGAATTGAGAAAGGGATCTTTGACATTTTCGTTGGCTTATCTTTAAGATAGCATCACGACTGTCTTCACTGAAGGGTTAGGCAGCGGTGTACTTTTATTAGTACACCCACATTTCGCCAGTTATTTTGTTAAAAATCACAAGTAATAGGAGGCGAGCTTATTGCCATCAACCGGGCACAAATCCAGCCTCCGTGGCTGTTATTGATAAATTCCCGATAGAAAAACCCAATAAGTCTTCCCGACCTGGGAAACGAACCCAGGATCTCATCCTCAGCAGACGCACTTGCGACCACTACACCAATAAGCTTACTAACAATTTAATAAGCATAAATTTGTCTTGTGGAGCTCGTGGTTTAAAAATAACTGCTACTCGGGTCGATCTTCAGGTTAAGACGCGCTTGCCGAGGTTGGTCTGTGGATGGGTGGCCGCCCATTACATACCGAGTTTCCTCCGTACCTCGAAAATCACGTTAAGCTGTTATTCCCGGCTGCCATATATAGATCTTTAGCAGCCGTTACAGGTAGTCAGTGACCTGAAAGTCTGACAACCGGTCCCTTACCAAAGGGTATCGTATTACCCTGTATTAACTGGATTGTGGAGGTCAGATAGGCAGTCGCTCCATGTAAAATACTGGCTGCATCCGGTTAGACTGAAAGCCGACCCCAACATAGTTGGGAAAAGGCTAAGCAGATGATGAAGCATCAAAACAAACACAAAAATTGGCCCATTTAAACGAAACCTCATATGTCTAGAATCCTTATTAGGTTACTTTTTTGTTTATCTTCCGGATTCAAAAACCGCTGCAAACTTTCACAAGTTATATGAGAAAAGATAAAAGCATCCTAATGCGTATTTTTTTACTCTGTGTGAAATTGTTTCTTTCCAAACTAAAGTGGGTCAGGTAAATGTAAAGTGGAAGCTATTCTTTCAAGGTCCCTCCGGATAAAGTTGCAGACGGTTTCAACGAAGAAATTCTAAGTACACGCAGTCATGTATGTAGGTTTTCTTTGTTTGATAATGTTAACAGGTTATTTTGTTATGCTGTTTCTGATTTGAGGTCTGTCCGGCTTACAAACAACCTGTTTAATAATGTGAGCTGAATTTTGATACATTTTAGATTTTAACATTAATAAAAAGTTTATCAGAAGAACGTTCTTCTGAAAGGACAGGTGCGTAGTACTCGTAACCGGCGTGCGTGTATAACCAGATGTATGAATGTGGACGAGGCAAAAGGAGTATGTAAGGATCATAGCAAGTGGCGTTCTGTGGTTTCTGCCTACCCCCATGGGAAAAGGGCGTGAGTTTTTGTATGTTATGTATGTAAAAAGTTTATCTTTTGAACGTAGGTACCACTTGAAGATTAAATTAAAAATAACGAAAGATTAGAGCAGCTGTGCTCACTATTATAAAGATGGTACAGATTAGTCTCTAAGCACATTAAAATAAAGATCATAGGTAACAAAACTGATCCTATTACAGATAAGAATCTTATTCGCGATGTTCATCAAGGGCTAACACTCATAATCTACATGAAAACAGGCACATGTATCGTTAATGTTGAAGGGTAGGGTTCAGCGAACATATTAAATCGTTAAGTGTTTTGATAAACACAGACATGGGGGTAGCGATGATGCGATTCACAGTTGGAAATTTGGTAAATCATCCTCGATGGGGTAGCACGAGGCACGTACTCTGATTTGAATTGTGAGGTACCCTTATCTAGGTATGGAACTGGATTATAGTAAGGTTTTGTTAAACAGTTTCCAGTTTTTATGGCCCGTAAAATAAGCTTGTGTTTGTAAACTGAGATTAAAGTTCGATTTATGGAGGTATGAATATTATAGGCAGTTTCGATTTCTATCGCTTGAATTGTTACAAATAAATATTTATCTTGAATACTCTACAAATAAATTTCCTTTATAAAAAAAAATAAAAATGTTTATTTCAATTACAATTGAGTTACAGCAAACACGATTTGGAGGTCACCTTTTCAGCAAGGAGATGCTTGTGTTAGGTGACTCCGCACTTCCTCTTAACATTAAACAGTGTAAGCAATTGAAATTAAAAGAGAATACAAAAATTCAGAAAAAAAAATGAAAGAAATATAAAAATACAAAAAGTAGCGCACTCGCGTGATGTATGCGATTGGGTTTTAGAGTACGGGTGTGTGTGTGTGTGTTTGTGTGTGTTCGTTTTGTTTAAATTGAATCATCATATCAGCCCAGAATCACCCACAGCTGGGTCCCTCTTTTTCTGCCATCGTTGCCGGTTTCGTGCGTACCTTATTCAGGCAATTCCCGCGACATGATCGCAGACCCATCGAGCGTTAAGACGGCCCTGGTTTTTGTTTAGGTTGACCTTGACCACCACTCAGCCCCAGCCTTGCCCCGTCTAGCCAGATGTCTTTCCCAGGTCCACTGGCGTACCGCCCAATCCTCGACATTGTAGACTTTTGGCGGATTTCGGTTAAATTGAAGTTCAAGAAAAATAATTGTGTCAAGGGAATACAGCACACTACCTTTCCACCCGTGGAAAGACTTCGGATAGGCCAACAAAAAATATTCAATCGCAATATTCATGACTCCTCGATTGTATTCGTGATTTGAATGCAAATTGAAGGAATCTCATTTGAACCGAAAATTATATTGAAGTTGTTTCGCAAACACCGGAGCGGCAGGTAATTTAATTAAATGTGTGAACACTGATTATAGGAACAGTTTACATAAAATTAGGCGGTTTTAATGTGTATTTCGATATTCTAATGACGGATCTAAAGTGTCGTTGCAACGGACGGGAGGTCCCGAATGTACGGCTTCGTTCCCGAATTAGCTATCAGGCGGGCGACGACAAAGAGCTGAGGGCTTATCTGTCGGATTTAGATGAACTGAACCCTTGGCGACTATACAAAATAATAGCCAGCTCGATAGCGTCATTGTTTGAGCATGAAATTAAAATTGAACGGGGTTCACACGTGCGCACGGCCGAGATAAGGGGTTGTACCGGCCTGCAATCGATTCGCGACTACTGTTTGCGCTGCACGTTGATTTACTTAAGGGGTTTGCTCTTTTCTTTATTTGATCTCACAACTACTCTTATGCTTTTGTTCGGTATATTATTGAAGCATTGTTTGTTTAGTGCGGATTTACCAACAAGTAGGTAAACTGAGGGCTACTTGTATGCACTGAGTACGTATTGTTTCTCTTTTATGTACCTTCTGCATCGGTTGGTACCTACCAGTTTAAATTGTGCAAACAGTGGTCGTAGGATTATTACAATCCAGAAATAATTAAAGGCTACTCAAATCCATTTTAATCTTGGCGGGTACCCCTCTTTTTATTTACTTTGGGGAACTTGTTCGCTAACCAAATTGTTAAGGTTAAAACGCAAAATACATTGGACATGGAGTTGCGGATATCCAATACTATACATATTTGGCAATAATGTGGCCAATATTACGCTGAATATTCAAATACATTGACACCTTTCCGGCGACACTTGAAATCAACTGTTTTCAAAACTTTTATCAAATTGTTTTCACACACTTACACAAACATCTTTAAATTAATATGTTCAAAAACCAAACATAAATTACACCAGGCCTGTATTAATCGACTGCAATCATAACAATAATAATCCAGCCGACATGCAACTGTGTGCATATCAAATCAATTTACAAACAATGCCGTGCTATAACGTGTCTATCCTAAAATTAGATCTATTAGGGGGATTTGGTTGTCTAGCTAAACGCATTATGATCCTACATATATTCGATTATTTACCTATTAACGTAGTTGTGTGGTCCATGTTGGTGCAATTTAATTTATCGATACAAGCGGGTATTGTGTGCTTTGCAACTGTGCAACACTAGCCGTTTCTGCTGAGTTTCTGTCGGTATTTGTGTTGCTCTTCGGATATGAGATAGTGCTGATGATTTAATTAATTGAATATGGTGTCAATAACGGGTTTTCGAGTTTGTAGAGTGTGCTGGGTTTGAATAGTGCTGTTAGGTCGTTATACGCTCACATTGAAATGTCTAGGATCAGTTTTGGAAACTCCAAGCAATTCGAAAGTGCTCAAACGAGACGTGCAAAATACGAACGTGGGATTTGAAAAAGCTCTATCACAAGTGGGCTCAGACTGATTGCTAACCCATCGCTTACTGCGTCGGAATCTAAAATCCATTTTGCTTCACTTCCTCTTATTGTGAACAGACGAAAAACTACTCCACCCTGTGTTTTTCTATGCAAACTAGAACCAAGTTCCTTAATACTTAACTCTGGATTGCAGGCTCAGCGTGCGGTTTACAGCTCGAAGCAGCAAGGGGTGGTTCATAATGAAGCCGCTTACATCATCCCCAGTTAATAATTTTATTTTCCTTGGAGGTAGCTAATCCGTTTCCATTTACACGTGTTCAAGTATTTTAATAATTAAAACGGTTTATTCAAAAACTAACTTAACCTACAAACAGATAAGGTTCTAAATTGAATGAAGGGTAGTCTTTAAGGAAAAAAAATAAAATTAAAAGGGTAAAACCGAACACAAATCATGAACTGTTTATGCAAATCCTTGCTCGGAGCAACAGGATTACACTGGAGCATCTGTGTCTACACTCGCTAATGAGATTAGTGACACCAAGTAGAGCTGAACTGCGCCGTTTAATGGTGGAGGTTGAAACTGCCTGGAATTATGTTCAGTGTTCATGTAGCTGGTAGGAAGAAGATTTAGTATGGGAGTCTTTAAGAAGTTGTGTTTATGTTTGTGAAAAATTGTATAGGAGGGTTTTGTGTTTGTTTTTATAAACTGTACTGTACGTCTGGTCAAAATGGCAATAGCGGTTCACAATGGTGTAGTATGAATGTTCTAAGGAATGTGCAAGGATTATAGCAGGTATACGTGTAACGGTTAATACACTTTTGTGTCTGACATTCAAAATTGCTTGTAGGTTAATTGAAATAAGTAAATGATTTAAGTTTGAGTAATGGTGCACAAAATCTTAGTAAATGGTCAATGCAAAAATTACAAAGTATAACTTAAACTGATTTCAGTTATATTTTGTAATTCTTTCAGATTGAAATTCCAATGTAACACAATCACGAACAAGAACAATAGGCGGCTAAGCCATTGAAACTAACAGGAATATCGACAAAACTAACAAAAAAAAAACAATATTCATTCTATATTGTCAGCTTACACGTTACAGACGGCGAATTGTATTGGAAATGCATCAAAATAATGAAAGTGAACGGCCCGTGGGGTAATAGTTACTAAGCACGGAAAACTTCTTCGGAGTTACCCCTTGATTATCATCGAAACATTTTGTATAGCCACCTGCACGCAGTTAACTACATTAGTTTTACTTGTGTAGTTGTTCTAAACAGGGTGTAAGGACAGCCCTCCGCGAACGGATGGGGTGAATTCAGTATATCACACTATGATGACCGGTGCAAAAAATTATTTCATGATCGTTATGGAAAAATAAACCCCCAAGGGAAAAGAAAGCGTGGCCGTTCTCGTCAAACCTGGCATCGCACCGTGTTGGCTGAAGCGGCGAACATCGGAATGACGTGGAGTGAGATAAAACGTGAAGCGCAAGACCGGTCGCGATGGAGGACATCTATCGACGCCCTCTGCCCATCTAGGGGACATAGGACATAACGTGAGTAAGTGATGGGAGTCCAATAAATTAGATTTGTTTAATTTTGTTATACGCAATAAAAGCGACACCGTGGCAAAAACGCACGTAGCGAACGGCGAGCGCGACGATAACTTCGATGAACTCTGAGGAAGGCATCAGCAGGTTTCACGCGATGTTCGTTAGACAATTTCGACATCCATTAGTAATAAGGCAATAGTAACTAAATGAAAATTCTCCAGAGAAAAAATCCGGTGGAATAATATGATTCAGAATAACGAGCTTAATTCACCTTGTCAGTTTTTTTTTAAACTTTGCCCCACACTAGAAATTTCTCCTGTATCGTGGGTGCGTTTACAAACATTTAAATTCACATACACAAACACACCCAGACCCGAAAAAACTATCTGTAGGCTATACAAATATTTGTTCCGTGCGGGGATCGAACCCGCGACACGCAGCGCAGCAGTCCAATCGCTCAGCCACTGTGCCAACCGTGTCGTCAATCGTTGCAAAGAGTTGTCCCTTACATACTGTATTTCCTGAAAGCAGAGAATGGTAAGCAAATTAAGTATCAAGATCTGGCTCATGGATGTGAGTACAGCTGTCTTTGTGCTGAAAGTCGTGTCGGGGAATGGCTTAATAATATACACAATAGTCGCTACTAACATGAGGAGGCTCTCGCTTGGCAGCCGAATCAAGGGGTTGATTCAAAATCAAAATCAAAACTCATTTATTCAAACTGATATTAGCCTGATAATCAGCACTTTTCGAACGTCAAAATTTACTTTACTTTACTTATTCAAGTGACAGTCCCCCAAAACGCCCACCCTTCGACACTTCGTAGTGTTTTTGCTGGAAAGAAGAAGTGGCGGAACAAACTCTCCAGCAACACATCTGTCTGTTTGGTTAGAAGAACCAGACTCAGAAAGCAGTACTAATGGACACGGCACGTATTGTTAGGAAGTTCCTCTCTCAAGAGCTCAGACCACCGGTAGTTCGTTCTCGATGCGGATGGGCTATAATTTATTTATTTAATTTTTACAAGTATTTGTATATTTGTTATATTATTTCATAATTATAGGAATATTCGGAAAAAAAAATTCAATGTGTAACGTGTGTTGTGTGTATGTGTGCCCGTAATATTTTTGAAATATTACGGGTATAAGAAAGTAACTAATTTCTGTAATGCAGTATTCTAGTATCTTATCCATCCTTCGATTCATGTGCGTATAGTATAATTATATTATCACTTGCTGCGGTGACGGGAAACATCTTTAGGAAACCAACATACCTACCTGAAAAATATTTCTCGACGGTATGTAAACCCAAGTTAAAGGCGGCATAAAAGCTATGACACCAGGTTAGACACTAACCACGCGATAAGAAGAAGAAGACCGACCCTTCGTAACCCTTACTCTAGGCGGCCTTTTATTAAAACCAGTCAATTTACTCCGCCTATATAAAGTTAAGTGTCTTATCTCTATTCCGTCCACACCAGCCGTCTTGTCTATGTGAGCACACTGTGTACCCAAACACTGCACTATTTATGTCTATGGGCTCGCATGTAAACAGCCCATAACCACAGACACCGCACCACTCGACGAAAACTAGCCCATTCCAGGGATTTTATTAAAACAAATAAATTATATAAGGGGAACCAAATATGATAATGTATGATATGTAAATTGAATGGACCGACGAAAAACTACCTCCTTAAAGAACTGGAAGATTCTTATCTGTATACTTTATTATTTTTGCTCGAGTTCGTTTTCTTATTTTCTGGTAAAATTGAGCAGGTCCAATAATATGAGTATTTATGATAATGTATGTTAGTGGTAGTTGACGTCGTTATTTTGATATTCAAAGGAAGTTTGGTTTATTAGGGTTGATGTGCGTGTCCTTGATAGGTTTTGTGAGTTACTTACTTGATCAAAGAGCGAAAAAGACGATAAGACCAAAATCATATTACGCTAGCAAGGAAAATATAGCTCTTTAAGAAACTAAAGTAGATTTTTTCCTGAAATAGCCTTTTGTTTTTTTTTTTTGGCACAGTGATAAATTATAGTCTGGGGTAATATACAAACAATTTTTTTTCCTACTCTTACTACAGTTAATAAAGAAACCCTATAAGCTGCAACAAACTATCGAAAACTAATAAAATACCTACACTATAGACATAACTCATTGATAGCAATGGAGAAACATCGATCAAAGACGAAGCAGGAACCTCCCCATATGACTTGAAGGAAAGCTATTCAATACAATATACCGATTCAAGCTACTAAAATTTAGAGCCACTGAAAACATAGACGAAAACCCATCAAAATTCATCCAATAACATCCCGCTGCAATGACTGAACAATGCAATAAAACGGTAACAGTTGATACAGTAGCACGTGGGTCGTGGAGCGCAGTCATTAGTCACACGCTATTTAGCAGTTAACGCTAGCTCACGCAGTTTTATCAATGCGACATTTATATTGTGTTAATCGTGTTTGGTTTGGATATCGAGCCCCACGGAAGGGCTGGTAACACCGACCTACCCCAGTACCCGTTACCTCGGTGTTACCAGCCCTTGCTACAAAATTTGAGGAATTTCGAACTAAAATCGTAAGTTGTCGCAATTTAGATGAATGTGATATTTTGTGTTTGGATATCGAACCAATAGGAGATGGCAGGACAAACTCTACTTCATCATAAAGATTGGCGAATACTAGCTATACAGAGATAAATGGAAGGAGTGAAGTGAGGCCTTTGCCTGCAGTAGGACACAAATGGTAATTTATATAAAATATCGAACCACTTGGTAGTTATTTTAGTGGTGCCAAATTTTCATATATTACTCAATATCAAAACAAAAATGAAAATCCTTTTAAAAAAATGGCAAGTTAAAATTTGCGGTCCATTAAAATAAAAACGAAAAGTAACGATAACACTAGAAAATATTATTGGAAGGAGTGGAACGTGATTGGCCAAAAGAAATAAATTATAAATTCTAGGAATTTTCAAAGTAGAGAAAACAGCTCATTCAAATAATACGGGTCAATGCCGAAAACCCCAGTTACTTGACAAAAAAAACTGGAATAGGTTTTCCTATATTATTTTAAGATATCACAACAATTTACGTCCTTAGTTAGACTGTAAATGAGATAGGCACACATAATCTGGGAATGTCGCAATTTGTTTTGGAATTGCCCATAAATATCTGGCAACATTGGTTCAAGCGGAACTATTGTGGATAAACGGATGGATGGCGTGGCGTTGATAGCTAGTGTTGCAATAATTTATCGAAAACTTTTTACTGTTTGGGGTAAAAGTCATCAGACTAGTCGGTAATGATAATATTATTATGAGGAGGAAAGTTTTAAAGCTTTCAATTTGTTTTGGAACTCATTTAAAATTGGCATTTTAGATTTGTTTGTTAGTGGGCGGTCTAATGACAGGTTTTGTTTGGTAGTCTGTCTCTTTGCTCCAGTGGTAGCTACGCTTAGCATGAGGTTCTGGGTCAATTGCCAGGTGTTATTGAGTAATCAGTCTAGTTTCATGCCCAATTCATCATCTGCATAGCCCTTTTCCCAACTACACACATCAAAAGTGTCTAGGGATCAACATATATTTTTGCAATAACTTTTCTCCTGATTGATATTAATTAAAATTTTCTTTAAGGATTCATCAAATAAAGTGTTTTCGTTTGTCACAGTAACGATAAACCAAGTCACCTTTGCATTAATAAAGAAATTTGCCATTTTCCTAATAAAGGGATTTTTGTCATTTGAACCACTAACATTAAAGTTCGAAAAAAAGACTGAAATAACAGTTTTCTTTAAAATTTTATTGGGTAACTTAAACAATTAATAATCCGTGTTTCTACCGCGAACACTAACAACACAAGAACATCGGTTTGGCATACTCAAAATGAGTTCATCCAAATCACGCTGTGGAATGGCCGCCCAAGTTCGTTGCAACAACAAAAAAAGGTCTTCTTGCGACTGGATACCCTCCATATTCGGCAGAGCTCTTCTCTGTAGCATATCCCATGCATGCTCAATCGGGTTCAAGTCTGGCGACTGAGCAGGCCAGGGCAGGACATTGATGTTAGCTGCGGCGAGAGTCTGTCTTACAACTCTTGCGGTGTGCGGTCGTGCATTATCATGCATTAACTGAAATAAGGGACCGATTTGCACTTGTAGAGGAACGATGACGTCTGATACAATCGTCTCAGCATAAATTTGAGCGTTGAGGTTGCCTCTGATCCAAATCAACTCAGTTCTTCCGCCGATCCAAATACCCGCCCATACCATGATGGTTCCACCACTATAAGGATGGACTTCCTGGCAGGATTTTAATCGCTGTTGGCGTCCAGGGGTTCTCCAGTGTCGTATACGTCTTGTATCCGGTCTCATACCAAAACGAGACTCATCAGAAAAGCACACGAAACACCATTGTTCTTCTGCCCAATTTCTGTGTTCAAGAGCCCATTGATATCGAATCCTACGATTGTGCATTGCTATAGGTGGTACCCGTAGCGGTCTTCGGGAATGAAGGTTCACTTCATGCAAGCGGTTTCTGACTGTTTGGTCGCTAATTAAGTTCCCTGAAGAGTGATGAAGCCTCACGGCTAACATCATGGCGGTTATTGTTGGAGCTCTTCGAGTTAAGATTTGAATGTATCGGTCTTGTCTCCGTGTGGTGCAGCGATACCGTCCTCCATGGCGCTCAGCCACGGTACCAGTGCTTCGGTAACGTGTCCAAAGTCGACTGATAACACTCTGACTTGTATTCAGAGCTAAAGCCACAGTACGTTGCCGGGAACCAGCTTCTATCATTCCCACGGCTCTGAGCATTTCTTCCCTGCTTAAATGACGTCGCCGCTCCATAATAACGTTGGTTTTAATCAGTAGTAGGGAAACAGTAGCACTAATAATGTCTTCAATGCGTTGTATGTTTTTATAGGGAAAATATTGACAGCTGATTTTCATCTTTTACTCGAATTTGATTCACAGTTCCTGATTCGAATTATGAAATGCACCAAAAAGGATCCATATAAATTTGTAAAATCATAAATTTATTACAAAGCCACATCTCAATCTCAAGAAATCCGCATAAAAATGCTTGATCCCTAGACACTTTTGATGTGTGTATATTGGGGTCGACTCCCAGTCTAACCGGATGCAGCTGAATTCCAGTATTTTACATGAAGCGACTGCCTATCTGACCTCCACAACCCAGTTAATACGATACCCATTTCACGCCCATTTAATGGCAATATTTATGCTCGTCTCTATTACATGGGACTTTAAACATATCTGACGTAGCTACTCTTCTGTCTTACCATCCAGGGATTACAGTCGGGATGTTATGTTTAATAATAATTAATTTAACTCAGTCAATAAGAAACACTGACTGAGTTAAACTAGTTGTTGTTTTACCAAAATAATTTGAGTAACAAGAAAAAAATTGCAACATAAAATAAAATCAGGAAAGAAGAGAAGAGGAAGAAGAATCTCTCAGCATGCACACACTCCCGTCGGGGCTGTGGGTTGTTCGAAAGAGATACCGCGGCCTCGGCACAAAGGGATAAGAAGGAACATGGGTGGTTTTTAGTCAGTAGAAGTCTGACACTCCCTACTGCTCTGCCCAGATCGGGAAGAGTCATTTGATGATTTCCTACCCTCCATAAAATAATAAAAAAAAGCATGCACACACTACACTACTACTATCTATCACAATCCATAACTATCGACCATTTTCCCACTAAGGCAAGTGACACACATAAATCTGGAGGTTTTCACCGCACAACTCCGGGTCGCGTTAAGTACACACAATATGAGCGGCCGAGCCATATTTAATCGTTATCAAGCGAACGCGCAGACCTCGTATTCATCGCTGGATGATTTACTCACGGCTTATCCTACCTCAGTAACTGACTTATGGAGTATGAGCAATCGATGAGCGCGGTGTGCTTACAACATTTTATTGAATAGTGCGGTATTTACGGTATTATTATTTAATAGAACTTTATTTAAATTCTAAGGCTATGAAAATAAAAACGTTTATTTCAGAAGCTTGGAATTCATTTTCAGTTAATCTTCCTTTTAAGTAAAATATGTTATATACTTGTGCTAGGATATCCCCAAAAATATGATGATTTTCAAAGAAAAGATCGTTGTTTAGAACAAGGTATTCTTGATTATGCTTTCAGAGGCTACAATACATTTATTAGTCATGAGTAGATTCAGAACTCATTACTTAGATATTAGTGGACGTCTAGACTTTCGCAGAGTAACTAATTGCCAGTAACCACACAACAGATTTATATGTAATACAAAGTAATCAGAGTAATAATATAGCAGGTGAATAATTCTAATTCTCAATACGAAACAACTTATATGATGTCAGAAAACACACTGTATTACACATTCAAATATGTGGTGTTTTGATACGGTCAGTAACAGGAGTAGCTTAACATTTCAGAATTTTAATTATTTGATGTACAGGACTCTAGCTATTATTTGTAACGTTTCAGAAGATTATTCTTTAAAATATCCCTTACTCTTCAATAAGTTGTTAGTAACGAGTAATTTCTAACAAGTTTTCATTAAAAAATCTGCTCTGAAACTTTGAGTAGTGTTAATCTACTTCTAATGCTAACTGTACATCATTATAAACATAAACACACGATCGACCAGGAACTCAAAACAGCTGACAGTCTCCCATAGCCACCGCCGTTGACTCTGACGTCACTCGTCACGATCTCCCATCGCCCCGACTAAACCGCTCCGCCGGACCGCAGCATTATCTTTGATAAGTCGACTGTCAAAATTTAATCTACATACCTACAATGTGAAGCCACGAATGTGCACCGAACCATACGAATACGAAATGATTTTGCGCATAGGATTTGTTTTATTTTCAGAGACAGGGGTGCGCTCAGCCGCGGCGTCGATAATGGAACCTACCCATTGTTGGTGTGCTGAAAAGCGCCAACTGCCATATGGACACCAAGCGATTAGAGCTCTTATTGTCTTTGTGGAAACGTGTGAACGTTTTACTGCAAAACTTTTTTCGTAAAAAGTTTCAAAACTTTTTCACACAACGATTTGTAATTAAAATCAATGTTCATTTATTTACGCTCGCAATCCCAGCTACAAAAGCGTACAATTTCAGGGGTGAACATGACCCGAATTCGTATAATCGCATCACAATATTCAGGTGTACAAAATACAAACTGAAAATAAACTCGTTATTGTAACAGCCACTGGCGCACCGCGAAATAATTCCATTGATGCAAATCCACTTCAGAAATCAAGTAAATCTGCTTTAAATCAACGCAGTACGGCACCCCACGCACCGGGCGCCAACTATGCAAAAAGCTGCTCCCGGCATTGATTCCGATGATGTCCGCGGTCGCAGACAGGGTCATTATCATTATCGTGGCGCGCGGAATCCATTAATCACGTTGGTATTCCTGAACCGTGCTCTCCCCCCCCACTTGCATCACCCCCGCACTACCCCAAGTACCTGGACGCACTCGTGCATTCACCCTTCTCTTATCAGTTTTGATGTAGACGACAGGACGGAACTCTAGATACGAAAGGAAATGACGTTGATTTTTTTGCAGATTTTTGTTGCTATTGCCCCGGTATTTCCTGAGGGTGTACACTTTTTTTGTTATCTGATCATTGTCAAGACGTTTATAACGCAGTGTTTATTACATTTTTATGGCTTTTAATAATTTTAATTTCATTCATACCTGAAAGTTAAAAGGCTTTAATTAAATCATCATGAATTTTCTTTAAACCAATATGTTTTATAAGAAACATTATTATCTAAGTATGCATGTATTAATAATTCAAGAAGATCTATAAATTATCCACCAATTACAAACATTTACCAAAATTGCCAACTCCATACATATTTTATATCTCGTAGACATCCAAACTACATAAATTTTATTAGAACTTGTTGGGAAGATTATTAATTTGGGGGATCTGATCCCCGAGGCGACGTCTGCGAAGCTCTGGAACCCCAAGTACCCCCCTGTACTATTTGCGATCTGTCTATTCCACTAATGCGTTGTAAAGGGCATTGATATTCCGCATACAATACCGTACATTCGATTCGCGATGAGCCAGTTATTAAATCAGATGGATAAACAGACACCTGTGTTCCTAGATGGATTTGCATACGCACACATTGACGTCATCACGTCATTTGCATAATTACAATGGGATATGAAAACGTATTCGTGATTTGTCACAAAAATGCATCAACAATGATTACTGTCGGACTATGAGAATGTATTCCGATGTTTTTCCATTTGCCTATTAATTTTGTGATGGGACGCGTGGGGTGGAACCGCCAATTACTTAGTACCTTAATTTGTGGTATTATAAATTCCTTTTCGACTATTTATGTTCTTTGTTTCTTATTATTGTAATTGGAATTAATTCTATTGTACGATTTATGAATCACGCTTTTTATGGGTGCTACAAGTACTATGGATGCCTACCACAATAGTGTTCTAAACTATTTAAATAAGCACTTTATTAGAATAATAATTCGCAGCTGCTCTCGAATAAAGAACTTAAGTGCAAAAGTTTTTTCATTAAAGAAATCCAAGAATATTAAGGTGATCAATAACTCAGACAGAAGCCAGAATAATGCCATGCGATGATGAAAATGAGTTTGCAATGATTATTCATAATTGACTACGTGAGGTATTCACAAAGAGAATCAAATCTAAGGACTGAGTGCGACTGGATCCAGCTTATGTGTATAACTATCTATGTGACATAGATACAGTGTTGATTTGTGTGTGAATGTGTATGTGTCTGGCCAAGTTATGAATGAATAAAAGGTACAATAGTAGTGGTTTTGAGTTTAAGACATGAGGTATTATTACATGTAGATTGCCCATTATCGCAGTGATATCTATCTTCCTGTATCATTCGTTACAACTTCTCTACAGCCCAAAAATCTTTGAATCTTGTCATGGCCATGAAGTCTGGAGTCGTGCTCAAATTATGGCAGTAATTTCGCCCCTTTTACATGGTACTTGGGTTTTGGCGTAGCCGTGAGGCACACAGTGTTATTAGTATTTGTTTAGTTTTAAGTTCCATTGTGACATGTGCCAAATAAATGTATTTTCTTTAAACATAACTAGCGGAATGTGGGTGTACTATTTGGTACAGCTCTGATTGATCTTTCGGGAATTGCAGCCGTGGTGTTATTTTATGTGTTATTTTAGTCCGGATGATCCAGTTACAGAGATATTTTTTTTTTTTTTTTTTTAAAACGTTGCCCCACACTAGGAATTTCTCCTGTATCCTGTATCTGTAGGTCATACAAATATTTGTTCCGTGCGGGAATCGAACCCGCGACACGCAGCGCAGCAGTCCAATCGCTCAGCCACTGCGCCAACCGTGTCGTCAAATCAATAATGGCAGTAGGTAGTTTCGTGTAATATTATAATCCAATGACATACAGGTATACCTACAAAATTAGATACTACCTATTGTTTATTGCATCAGCAAACACCTGACCACAATAATAATATATCGTTGACTAGTAGCACCTGGAGCGCAACCCCACGGGGGAATACGGCATCTTACAAAACGCCAAGTTAGATCTATCAATCTAACCTCAGGGGACTAGAGTCGGGTTGTTGAGTAAATTGTCATAGAGGGCGTAAACTAAAAAGAATAAAGCTAAATAGTAAAGTTAGCTTCACTCTTAACTTTTTTCTTTTTTAAGAAAGTAGAGCTTAACCCAACCTTAAAGACTTTTACAAAGTTTTCAAGATCAACAAAAGTTTTAGTAAGTTAACGAACCTGTAAATTAGTAATGTGTAATCTTAATTACAATTTATAGTTGATTACATACTAATTGAACAACGTCTGCCTTTCTGACTTGTCTTACTTTTTTAAGATTTACTTTCTGAACAGTTTTAATACAAAAAATGTTTGACGGCACGATTGGCGCAGTGGCTAAGCGATTGGACTGCTGCGCTGCGTGTCGCGGGTTCGATCCCCGCACGGAACAAATATTTGTATGGCCTGCAGATAGTTGTTTCGGGTCTGGGTATTTGTGTATGTGACTTTATATGTTTTTGAACGCACCCACGATACAGGAGAAATTCCTAGTGTGGGGCAACGTTTAAAAAAAAATAAAAATAAAATGTATGTTAGACTGATACACATGATCTGATCAAAATTGGTTCTATATTATAATATCGTAATATCATCCATTGCGCTACCTGAAGTGTTAGGCAGAGGCGTAAAAGGGGTGAGCCTATTGCCATCAAGAAGGCACATTTCCAGACTCCTGGCTGCTAATGTGAAATTCCTTACGGAAAAACTAAATATCACTAACTCCACCTGGGAATCCAGCCCAGGATATGAAGCTCAGTCCTCTATTTCTATTGAAAACACATCACACCACACAAACGTTGCAAACCCACTTGTCCAATCTCATTAATATCATCCAAGACAATTCATACTACATAGGCAACAATAATGTGCCCGTATATTAGCCGGTAATAGCCTGAGAGGTGGTAATTGAGTCCAACCAATCTGATATCGCCATTACATTACAGTGATTTACACGTTTATAATACTATTGATTACGCTCTAGGTGTAGTGTTGGGAGGATCTCGTGGCCTAATAATAATAGCAGCTCGGGTCGATCTTTAGGTAAAGCCGTACTAGCTTAGGTTTTTCTGTAGATGGGTGACCAAACATAACGCACCGAATTGATGATGTGTAGTGATGAGCGCTCATTTGTTCCGTACTATCACTCTGAGCATGTAGTTACTGTAGTAATAAAATCAAATAATTGATTTAGAACATAGCTGTATTAGAGGGACCTGTATGCATTTCAATTACAACCGTACACTGTTTTGAAGAGTAAAATGATAGCGTGACGGTTGACAGAGGAGAATGAAAGAGTAAAACGTGTTGCGCTGAAATCAAAATCAAAGCATTTATACAGGGTGTAAATCAACCCATCACACAGACGTCAACCAAGCATTCTGTACATCAAACTAAGTATCCCTACGCAAAATTTTTTGCTGGGAAACGACTTTTTTTTTTGGGTCAAAAATCACATTTTACGGTAAACTCAATGTAGCACTGTTAAAACATTGTGCTTGTGGATGCTTTGAATTGTAAACGGGTCATGGAGGTAATTTAAGTAAAGTTATAACCTGAAAAACTGCATAGTATTTACAAAAATAGCTGTGAAAATTTTGGAACTTTGACCCCCAATATCTCCATAACTAGGAGGTTCCCAGATATGGTCTAAAACAAAAAAAAATATCGCAGTGGTGGGGAGAACAAGTTCTCTTCGTTTGGGTTCAGGGTACTTTTACGTCCTATATAAACTAGGCCGTTACATGCAGTTTTGGGTGGTCGAAACTATGAAATGATGCTTCAGTCCCAGTCACAAGGCATAATAACTGTGAAAGTAGTGTAGCTGTCCAGTCCAGGGCATAGATTTCTCCCTCTCCCCCTGACCCCAAGTAACATGGGACAGTGGCCTAGAAATGATGATCCGTTGGTTGGTTGGATTGCATTTTCACAGGTCCGAAGTACCAACATGTTTTTTATTTAGTCATCTAATCTCTTTATATTAATAGATAGTTTGAGAATCGTGTGGCCCTGCACTATAATATCAAGTAGAGAAGATATTATGAGATACTTGATATTAAATCCATTACGTAAGTAAAACAAAGGGATACAATATAAAAGATAATTGACCTCCAAAACATTGCATTACGTTTTTCTATTTACGATGTACCCACTAAAGTCTACCAGTATGAAATGAATTGAGTACAAATAATAATTCTTTTTTTTTTGGGTCGGTATTGTCCTTGTTATGATGATAAATTTTCTCAGCCTTAAAGTTAGGTATTTTATTGTAAACAAAAACTATACAGTATTATGCATTTGAACAATGTCTAGAACTAAATACAATTAGACTAGAAAGTTTAATTAATTTATGTAGATTGTGGATGAATTAGAATAGTTATTCAGTTAACTTTATTTATTAAGTCTATTGTGTTATTCCATTAATATATTCGCATTTATTACTCTCTGAGGTACTTTTAATGTGTATTACAACAACCTCTTAATTTTAGTGATGAAAGTTTGTTTTTAATTTAAATCACGGCAAAACTAATTCATATAATTTTAAATGCGAATAAAAGGGTGGGCTGAAATTTCTGTACAACATTACTATAAAATTATAATTATAACATAAATGATCATGAAACCAATGGCACTAAGAACAAAGGGATAAAATATCTAGAGGGATTCTGCATAATCTACCACAGTCTGTTCTACTTTTGAAGATGTGGACATTGGTGTGGGATACATATATATTTTTGTGATTTTTAACTGACAAAAAAAAAGGAGGTGCACTAAAAGCAGCTCCGTGCTCTAGTGCTAGTGACCATGTCAGTTTAAAATCTTATAAAAAGGAGGTGGTTCTCAATTCGACACGTATAGTTTTAACTTTTCAGGATTTTGTGACTGTTTTATGTCCCCAATAAATAAAATAGAACACCTTGTAATGTTTGGTACGCACCTACTTACTATCAATAAAATAGTGAAACAAACAAAAAATCTAAGCATATAAGCTTATAGCTATTTCACTTACTACGTTACATAACATTAAACGCACCTATCTTTTAATGTATTTTTTAGTATGACAAAACCAATTACACAAAAAGTCGTTTCTAACAATGACTCGACAGTTATATTCGATAAAAAACTAGCTAACTACACATTTAGAAGTTACATTACGATGTTCAATTGGAATTTTAAAATAATTTCGTTCATAAACTGCCCCTTTGGGAGTCTGACAACTCGGTTTCATTTTAACCCTTTGCTTTACCTACCCGTATGCGACTTAATTAAAAATTCAGTGCCCGTACTAATATGGCTTATGACAAAATTCAATAGCGGTATGAGCAGCAAACCTTAGGGAGTTGTCATGCCATCAAGTTGTTGATACTAAGTGGCTGGTACTTGAATGAATGAAAGGTATGATAAGGAGACTACTTTTTAAACAGAATGAGTCATCGTTTTTGTAAGTCGTAGTGGTGAATGGTGTGTGTGTGAAACGAATAAAAAACTCGCAGTAACACTACTCGACTGCTTTTCTGTTCTATTCTCGCTCTACTGATTTTTGTGTGCGGAACGTACAAATATACGTTTTTCTGTTGTAAAGTAGCGATAGGTACTTGAACATCAATATGTATGCTGGCTTAGCTAATTAGAAGTCTTATTATACGTAATTTTGCCTTTTGCTATGTTATGTCATCGACTTATTTTGTCTAGTCACTCAACAAAACCATAAAACATAAATATCCACAATCGAAAACAGCTTACTTACCTACATTTCTCAACTTTGTTCCAAAATATTTCCATTTGTCATGATTTTCTCTTCATCAAAAAACCCCGAACATTATCTAAAGTACGAAATGACTTAGCAAAAAGTTTCGAGTTCAAAAGTAGGTACTTGTTTAGTAATAAGCCGTGTTGTCGGACCACAGATAGCACAAAGGTCTTGGATTGGATTTTGTGATAGGATAAAAGTGTAATTACGTTATTCCGAGAAAAAATCTCATTTGCAGCCAAGGACTGGAATGGAGCACGAAAACGGAGATAGGCGCATTGGACGGTATCTAATAAGCACGAAAATTGGCGAACTGTGGGTGAACAATTTTACGACATTAGGAACGCCTCTGTTTATCGTTTACAGATTATTCACAAGAATACCTATTCTTGTGTATTGATAACTAAGTAGGTATTCCTATTCATACATGCATTATCTTGATTTATGGTTGACATGCACACAAGCATGTATCATTAGTTGAATTAGCCCAAATACAACACCAAACAGTTAATTTCCCTACCAAATAAAGGTAGCGATATTTGCCTTTACATTTTAGTGGTAATTATTGTTTATTCTAAGGCTATGGATACACGTTTGTCTGAAAGGGAACTCTGATACCATCTTTAGGGGTGTATTATGTCGATCGCTCGTCGAGGGGGAATCGATACGGACATGAATATTTGAACGCATTATGTGCTGGCCGTACTTTTCGTCGCGCCGGACTATCGGCTAATTGAAATAGTTTTGTTTATCAACGACCCCTCGTGATGATCGTGATTGAAATATTTTTAGAATACGCTGCCGTGCCTTTAATGTGTGGACAATTATATTTACATTCTTTATGTTCTAATTGAACTCCATGCATCGTATATTTCGAACCCCTTTGAAACATAAATCAAGCTTTTGTATACAAGGATACAATAATAGGTTATTATTGGAAAATTACACCAGTAAATAAATTAAAAGAAAAAAATATGAAAGCCAGTAGGTAATCCTTTCAAGATAGTTGTCAAGTTGTAATCGGAAAGTAAAGGAATTGTCAATTAAAAAAATTGGTCTTGCGTCCCGCGGTGAGAATCCTTCATTTGACTGGTGAGAAAAGGGCTTACTAGCTGCCTTATTGAAACTACCAAAATGGGAAATATTTAGCAGGTAAATTAAGCCTGCGTACAGTCAACCCGTAACGCTTAAAAGTGCAGTTAACTCATAATTCAATTGCACCAAAAACCAATTATTACCGCCATCTGCATACGACGTTAGAGTAATATTTTAGCCTACTTTTAATATTTTTAACTCATATTTTCAGGGTTCCGCAAACAAAAGAAGAGACTCGCGTCGTTTACGCACGCGGCAGTAAATTACGTAACAATTCGAATGGAAAATGAAATGCCTGCTTCCGAACCATTAAGCAATTTGAATTTAACACTCGTCCCTTCATTTTCCTATTACCGCAGAAATTGCGCGATTTACTCCCACCAGCCCTTAGAAGTGGTGTAACAACTGAACGCGAAACCTATTAAGACCGTAACAAAGTATTACTTGCAGAAATATTACTTGTTACAGCGTAGTTTCTGTACGGATTCTGTTTCCACTCACGTGTTATTTAAATTAAGATTTACTGTTTTCTTTTAAACTGAATGTTAAAGTGACCCGAACATTTTTCGACGTGTTTAAGTAACGTAAACATAGCAACATTGAGACGGGTACATTTATCTTGATTTTCAATCGAATCATTTCAACTTCCAAAATCGTTTAGCAAATCGTTTGCATCAAAAAGAAATGAAGTGATCGATGTGGAATAAATCAACAGTGAACAAATTAAATACGTGTGGAGAGCAATAGAGCCGTGGATGTGAGCCAATCCGACGCTTTTTATCGGACTTTTTTCGAAGGAAATGAAAAAAAAGCGTAAAAGAAATCAACGATATAATGCGCGGAACCGTTCCCGCTTGAATACGCTCAACGCAGATGTTATATTTCACTATTTGATTCTATTTTCACAAATCGTGAGGGTGCAAGCGTTTAATTTATTCATTCACTCTTTCTCATTTAAAAGTCGAAACAAAATTCTACAATCGATTTATTCCAATCTGTTCAGACGGATCAGTGTCAATTCATGTTTGTTGGAAAAGTTTATAGTTTTTTTACAATACAATTCACTTAATTATTAAAAACAGTTTGAAACTTTTTGGAAAGTTTCCTGTATCCATAAGTCCCAAAGCTTTTAATAAATGAATTAATTACTTTTCGTTCGTCGTAGTTATTATTTATTTCTAGAAAGTGTCTGTGAAATTTTCGAGTAGGTTAGGATTAATATAATGTGACACCACTTGAGCTACGTGCTCGGGTGCTCGGTAAGCAGTAGTAAACGGCGCCAAGTGGAAGGCACTTATTACAGTCACGGTGGAGTCTAGTCGGATTAGTATTCTGCGCCCCGACTAGAAGGGGTGGCGAGATCAACTTGCGTTTTTTAATCAAACACATCGCTATCCGTCAATGGGACGCGCCACTGACTAAAACAAAGCGTTAAATTAAGGCAGGAAACGGGAGGCGAACGCTCGCCGCTCGTATTGAAAGATTTACTTCCTCTGTTTAATTGCAATAACGGCTAGGCACGTTGGTATCGTATTTTTCTTTTTACACTCCGCCTCTTATTGCCTTCGGGCCGTTAAATAAATTTATGACGCCCGACAAAGTTCAGCCCACCTCGGCAGCCTCACCGGCCTGAAATTAGGTGGAAATGTGAAACAGAAATAAAAAGCCGGTCTCAGGTGCGTTGTTCATGGCGGCCGGCTAGTGGGATTAGCTCTTGACTCGCGGTTAAATGGCTTGCCCGCTCATAAAAGTTTCTTAACGCACATAGTTTTGGGCTACCTTCCTGTTGACTAAAATTTCCCTCTCTAAAAAGTTCGCTGGCCAGCTAGTTTCATTTCGCATTACGTGAGCCTATCTGCTTTGGGATTTTATTATTGTGCCTGAGTTTAGACTCGCTGGACACGAAACTTTGTTATTTACGTGGAGTAAGTGCGCACTCGCTACATTAGTCCCAAAATTTTGTAAGTAAAAAGAAAAATCGAGAAATTCAATTACATCATATTATAATAAACAAAAAACTGAAATTTGGAAACTCACATTAGCGCCCGGCTCCTTTAAAACCTCCGATGTAATCTGAAACAAGGAACAAACACGCCTAAATAACAATAAAATTGTAATAAAAACTTTGTGCACGCAACCGAAATTGTGGAAAATTGACCAAATTATTATTTACGGTTGGAAATTAAAACGAGGCATTATGGAAGATTACTTTCCCCCTCTTTAGAACAACTCGCGTTTGTACTGTAGCAAACGTGACTAACGTATTGTCTTCCTATATTCGGGAACCCCCCAATTACTGAATTTTCTTTGCTTATCAACTTGTCCGATTTCCACCCCTGTCTTTAATGTTTTAAGTTCATATTCCATCAGAATTTCGTTATCATTTTGATTTATTACGTTCTAAAATATTCAAATGTTTTCCTTGCATAGCCACGATTTCCAAACAAAGATTCAGAGACGTAAAACTCAAAGTTGACGCTGAAAACTCAAATCCGATGATCATTATTTTCAGAGCAGGTGTTTTCTGCTCAAAGAACCACATCAAAGATAATTTCTAACCGCTATCACTAAACGCCTTCCTAAATTTGGTTTGTAACCGCAGCGTAGAGCGTTTACGGTAAAACTCGTCCTGGCTATCATTATCGAGCCCATATAAACAGATATAAAAGAGCAACTTCACTGTTCATTCCCGAGTTTAATAGTACTCGTGAAAAATAATCACACAGTAAACTAAAACCGATCAATACAAGGTACCTATATCGCGGAAACTCGGAAACTATTACTGGGGCTTGACCGTAACTGCAAACTATTTCTTTATGGCGAAACGTATAATAAACTACACAAAGCAGACTTAAGTATAAAAATAACGTATGCATATTGCTATAATCACCTAGTTACGAAAATTCTAAAACACCCGCGAACACGTATGGAGTAAACGAGTAAAGGAATTTTAAACAACACTGAAGTCCCCGGGTAGTCCGTGGGCGTTTAACAACTAATAAAAATAATGTATTCAGTGTAACAATGTTAGTGCGCAAAATACCCCAACTTATCATAGATGACGATGGATGGGGTTAAGTCCCGTCGCCGAAGAGTATCGTAGCCTGTTTTCCCCTGGTGCCTCGCGTCCGTGTAGCTTGCATCGATAGGTACGTATATTGCCAGGGGGAGAAGATGAGTCAGGGGAAAAGCAGGTGAAATTCTATAGGTTATTAAATTTTGCTCCTAATGCTCCTCACGTGGAAAAACTAACAACGAGTGAAGGTTTAATATTAGTCAAATAATTTGTTGTTCAGAATATCAGAAAAGTACTAATCATTTTACAAACCAGTACAAAAGCTCTAAACAAAGACATTATAATTAAAGTCACTATAAAGACACGATGTCTTTCTTTTTTGAAATCCCTAACTTAAAAACGCTGCATTTTCACAATGCTGACAACCCTATTTTTTCGCCGTTACCAAGAGAATTTCAGGCAAAAGGTCTTCCTCCTGCCTGTCACATACCAACCATAATACGTCAAAAAAACGCCAGCACGTACCAACCTTCGGTCGTCGAATTTCGTTGCAAAATTACCTAATTCGTCGCTGGGTAGGGTTGAAATTAACATTTTGTTGTGGCATTTTATTCTCGTGTACAAAGTTGGAGTGTTCGGACGTCCGGAACTTTTGCTAATGTCGGAATAATGTTGGCGGGTACAGTCGGCCCTTGGTAATGGAACGGCAAAGTTTTTATTTATATTGTATTGTACTTTGGTTTATATGGTACGGTACTAGGTATAGTGGCAGCTCTATTAAAGTTTCCCTCGAGAGTCATCAGCGTTGAAGGAATTAATGTGCACGGGGTTCGTTTGGAAATGTATTGACCCTTTCGGACATTGTTGGAGGAGGTAAAACTAGTTGGCAGGTGCCGTGTAGTTTTGGACAATGAATAGAACTATATGACGAAAAAACATGAACAATTCTATGTTGAACAACTCATACGGATAAAACTGATAAACTACGAGTAGGAACAAACAACACAAATAAAATTACGAACATTTCTCTCTGGAACACATAACAGAATAACATAATAAAACCTATTTACAGCACTGTTATGTGATTTCACAAACTGGTTATATCTGAAGAGATGGCAGATATGAGAATATAGCAAGAATCCTGAACATTCGTTAAGTGAGTTGTCCCGTGTCGGCGTCGTGTCGTGGACGTGGCCAAACAAAATGTAATTTTCCCCCGAAGCGCCCTCTTACGTGACCCGAGAAAGATATAACGGTTTTATTAAATTATTTCTGCTTTTATAAGTAACTGTTACGGACGTTTAGAAAAAATAACGACTCAAAAGGCTAAAGAGATTATGGCAACGGCTAACAATTTACCTAATGTTCGCAACACCTGCTGTGGTCCGAGATTTTAAGAGCACTTTATGTTGAGTTCACAGTGTAAATTAATTTGTTTAAAGGCACGTCGGGTATTTAATGAAGATAATTCCGGGTAATATCGCTATCACATACTCCCTTATGATAACGTGTTTTAAGGCCTTTTATGGCTATGAACAGAATTTATTTCCGGAGTTGGGTTTTTTACGTTTTAATTGAACCTTTTTTGTCTTAATTGATACCTTTTATCAGGTAGGGTTTTAGGTTCTCGTATTTTTAGAGACACGCTCTCGTTTCTCTAATTTCGTAGCACCTACAAATTTGAACTTTCACCTGGGAAGGATCCCTTAGAATTAATGTGAAATTGCGTCTTACTACTTAGGTTCTGTTAGTCAACATCTTTAACTCACAACTTTATAACTAACTTAGAACCAGCTAAAGCAACAAAGTCTCAAATAAAACTCCACTTGGGCACTTAGGTGCAGCCAAACACATGGCCATAAAATATCCACTTAAGAATTTTTCCCTCATTCTTCTCCATTCTTTAAAGTCCTTTCATAACAGCACAATACGGAGACAGCAGGTGTGTGGGCTTAGCATCAAATCTTGCTAGATCGGTCTACCACGGGAACACACGAACTCCTTATCAAACTTCCGACGTTATGAAATAAACGTCCGATTTTATTTATGTCCGGAAGAGGGCGCGATGTGAGATTCCGCATCCGATTGCGACACCCCAATGTAACAGATATTTGGCGCAAAACTGCGCAAACTGCGCTAAATTATCATTTGGCCACGATTTGTTTTACTCATGCCCCATTGCGCGCACCTCGTTCGCTCGCTTTGATTCAATTAAGACCCTTTGTACATCGCTGTGAGAGTTCCACAACTTTGTCCAACGGTTTTTTTTGTAATGTAACACAGTGTGGCTAACGCCAAACAATGGGAATTAACACTCGATTGAACTTTCATTTGAGTTTTGTTTTTCAGCATCCGTTGTAATCGATACGTAATTCTATCTCCAATTAAAAAGTAATCAATCATGTCTATAGTTTCATAAAAATTTAGTACGAGAGTAAAAATTGAATACGACATTGCTGTCGTATTCAATTTTTTTTTAAACTGCACAGTATGTTAGGTAACTCACATAATATAGACAGTTTTTCAAAGTACGTTTTATAATTCAACAACTTTTTGACGATACTATGATTCCCATAAAGCTGAAGTTACGCTTTTCCAATAATATAGGGTTGAACAGTCACTACAGTTCACTTTAGTTAACAAACTCAACATGGCATACGAAAATGTATAAAGAATTTTATAAAAAGTAAAACACGACACACTTCAAACTTTAATTCAACACGAACTTGAAACGGCCATTCTTTAACAACAACGCCGAGTTCCAAGAAAATAAAAACAAGAAATAATAGACTAACAACAGAACGATTACCTTTATTACTCGCTTTACGATCCGTTAATGTTGAAAAGACTAGACAGTACCAAAGTATTTTCTGGACTTACAAAAGATATATAACTTAAGTAAGCGAAAGAACTTCAAGTTTTACTTTAAGTCGAAAAGGCTTTGCAGTTAGTAAGTCGGAAAATAACTTAATCCCTGTAACTTGTTCATTATCTTCTTAATTGTTAGATACAAGTATGGTTTTTTGTTATTTGTTGTTTCAATAATATAGTTTCGAAACTGGATCTGATTTTACAGTGACTTGCTAACGACTTTAAATATCAACGAATATCACTTATCAACTTTCAATCAATCACTATTTCCATCATATTTTCTGGCAAGTGAGATGTAAAAAGTATTAAGTAGGCACTTAACTGATCATCAAGAAAAAAATGTAATCGATTCTTTTTTCTGAAAAATCTGAAGTGAAAAAGGGATTGAAGCGCCCGCTTAGATTTATGACATGAACACAAAATTTAATTTAAATGTCGTTACCAAAACTCCATTTTTTCCTACATAAAAGAAAACGTTTTGAAAGGGACCTGCTGACATCAGTATCGTTAAAATCATTCTTACGGATTATCCAAGAATTAATTAAATTCGTTCCTTTTAATCTATGGCGTAATTTTCATCAACGTAATTTTCCAACAAGTCTGGGCTCGCCGGCAAGGCTCGGATCTCTTAAACGGTTGTGTCTTGGACCGTAGCTCTTCCTAGAGCGAACCCGCTCCCACAATCAGAGCTTATGCATAAATTTGAATTTTCAATTAAGGATACTTTGAAGAAAATTTTATTAGACATAAAGTGAAACCTTTGGTCTCTTAAGACGAAATACGTGTTATAGAACAAAGCTTCCGTAGAGATCGCGACAGCCAAAATATTTCCGATCTTTTCCTTGAAACACGCGGCCGCTCTGCCCCCAGAAAACTCTCAAATTATTGTTTCTGAGAATTACAGGAAACTTCCGCGATGTTCTTGCGACTTCTTGCAAAAAGCCATTAATGCCATTTCCGGAGCAGCATCAACCTGATAAAAAATCATACATAATAAGTATCTGCTGTGAGAAAATTGTTCGTACATCCGTTGCATTAGGACGCTTTTACTTGCTATTTATATTTGTATATTTGCGAAAAAGCTTTAGAAAGTCCATTCCACTCCCTTCACTGTGCAATCCAGGGCTGCACCCCAAAACGTCTGAAAGGCGTTCACAAGATATCTTAAATGAGTTTCGTTATCTTTAGAGAAAGAAAATGGGATTAATAGTTAACAGAGAGCCCCGAAGGCGCTAAACATCTTCGTGAACGTTTTATAGTACCTACATCTTCTTACTATAAAACAAGTACCCTCTGTTTTTTTTGCTCTCCTATGTTTATTTGGTAATCAATTGTAAAAGTAAACTTTCATTAATGTTGTTTATCATTATTCAGTTTGTTTGACATTCACAATATTTACATAATTACGATCAATACTGCAGGTGGCAGTAATGAAATCATCGGAATAATTACGTTCATTTTAAATAAATAATGATGTCAGCTGCACGAAATTGTCATCCTTTGCCAGCCAGGCAGTTTAAAAGCAGCAAACGTATTGTGGTCGCAATAATAGTGATGTGAAATTCAACATTCATGACTCCGAGCGGTCAACGGTGGCGAACAACTCTTACCATCGAGGTTTTATGCAAAAGGACCTAAGTCTATAAAGCGACCATAAAGGGTTTGCGTACAAAGAATGCAAAGTGAGCTTCGCCGTAAACTGAGCTAACCTCTCCGCGGTGTCCTTTACGATAGATTTATATTCATGACACTATCTCCAACGCGTAAAATTTCGGGCAATGGCGATCCAGAAGCAGGCATATGTAATTTTGTTTGAATAAGTAAAGAGGGTAAGGAACTAAGGACAAAGGCTATTTGATCTTTTCGGTCTCCGCTCGAATACGAATAAATAAAATTGCCTGCGGACTGGTTTATGTGATATTTCATAAATGGATTTTGAAGGATAGTGTGTTATGGGATTATTGATTCCCCCTAGACACCGTCTACGTCTGAAGTACGTTGGTACATTATCTCGACGGTCTCAGGAGATAACCTAATATATCTTGTATCCGGATAAATTCACCTATATTTTACTGATCACTAAAGTTACATTTGTATGTAAGGGTATAAAATATCAAGAGACCTTCACAAACTTTAGCTATTAAGTATTGTTGACTTCATTTAAGTTGGAAACAAGATAAATGGTTATTTAAAAAGTTTTATCTGAAAATTTCATATTTAACGTCCGTTGTTTTTTTAGCTTTGACTAACGAGCTATAAATCTGTTTTGTTTAACTGAAATCTTTAATCTCTATCTTTAACACTAAAAATTAAAACCCTCATTCAAAAAACGGATATTGTCAAAAAGCAATTCCCTCCTTTTACGAGTAGTTTGGGGTAGCCGGTTTATGCTCGAAGCAAGCGCATTCGACCTCCTAAACCAACAAGCAGTTAATCATTCAACGTCGACGACTACATAACGTTTTATTGCTCAGACGTCTGTGAAAAAAGGAAAACAATACGGAACGACGTAAACGTTGAGACTGGATTTAATTCGGACAGTGTTTTCATAAATATTTATATGCCTGTGCAGGCTGAAAATATGTTTAAGAATCTACAATAGCTTCCCGCTCCGGGCGTCGTGTGACAGCTACTCCGAAACATACGGAGCTCAGGAAATAAAAAAAAACATACGTACACACACGGAGCACTTAAAATAAAACCTTACAACGAACTGTAAGCAGCGGTTTATCCTGATGTAATATTTTCCCATTTCGTACTTCAGCTTTGTACTCGCTGTTTACACGCAGATATATTTTAAGTGTGTTTACTTCCATCTCTTGGATTATTTTAGGCTCTTCTTGACTACAAAGGAGTAGTATTTCGAACAACAACGTTAAAAAGAGTTATTATACTATTTGTCGCATTTAATTCTAAGGTTTTATTACAGAGAAATATTGAAGGGGAGTAGCAGTAAAGTGAGCAAGCCATAAAACAGATTTAATTAGAGATGCAGCGCTAATCTCCATTCCCGTCGACCCGGCCAGTAGACGGAAAATTTTATGGCAACAAAAAATGTTAATTCATGTCGCAGATAATAAAATTTTACTGTTGATGGAGAACTGGGATGAAATTAGATACTTCAGTAAACATACCTACGTAACTGCTACATATTTAAGAGGTCTATTAGCGGCTTCTTTCAAAATTTTAATGAGAAAACTCTGTATAAAAAGTCGTAAAAACAGCTATAGAAAGAGTTTCGTTTTTCTCTTTTGTAATCTGATGTAATCTGTTGAGTTAATGAATTTTCTTACAGTTTATGTGCATGGTTTTAATATTTAGATTACTTTTATTACCAGCTTGCTTTAACCTTATTTCTACTTCTTCTACTTCTTTATAATTCTAGTTAGTTCTTAACCGGATGTCAGAGTTTTGTATGACGAGAAATATCTTTCAGCCATGCTGGTTACCTCACAATGTTTTCTTTCACGGAAGCAGGTGATAAGAATACAATACGCACTTGAATCCGTAAAATCAGAGGTGCATGATACTTATACTTGGCAGTCTGACGGTGACATCACTAGACAACCACTGCTACTTACACCACATATCTACCGTAGGTACTTTGACTATCATAGTCGAAAATATTCCCACATTGATGAAAACATTATTGGAAACTTGTCTTTTATCTAAACCCACAGTTCCCTTGATACTATTAATTACTAAATAATAATGTAGTTAGATGCGATTCAATTAGCTATCGTTTAGCATTATCCTATTAACCGCCGGATTAAATTTTGTTATTCACAACAACAGCGAAAATGAGAGCTGACCACAATTTGCGCGGTGCAAATGAAAATCTTCACCAAATTGGTCAACCATTAATTTGGAAAACATTATTCTAGAATGACACGAAATTTGAAATCCGGATTTGGTGTCCCTCTATTGGTTTCATGTTTTAACACTGAAATATGAACGTTGCGGAATAGCTAATGAAACTCTATAAAGATTAAAGTTGCTAGACCCGTAAGACAATTATTTAACAAATAGACAAAGCTGAGTAAAGTGAGCTATAAAATAGTTTTTCGACTAAAAAAATAGTCAGACTTTAATACCAAAATTTACGATCTCCGTTTTCACCTGAAACTAGTCGTTAAATTCAGAATTTAACTGCAGGTTTATGTTCGCAATTTTGACAAAAGACAATAAAACTTAACCTTTAGGTACCGAATGACAAATGGTCTGGAAAATTCTGAAACATTAACTACTTAAAGTTTGTAAATAAAAAATATTTGTCTTTATACACCTTATTCGTTTTGCTGATTTAAAAAATTGTTTTTTTTTTCTAACGTTAATTAAATTTTGAGCTTACGTTTTCTTAAAAATATCATTAACAAATCTATCATCGATGTAATTTCATAACTCACCAGTTATGATACTAAATCGATGATAGATTTGACCAAGATATTCGTATATTTAATTTTGTACCCGTGTGAAACATTACACATAGAGACAGACATTAATTTTTTAAACTTAAAAATATAAAATAAATTTACATTTTGTTACTTAGAGATAATGCAGCAATCCCAGGACGTTTTTTTTTTTAAATTGGTTCTATAGTATGTGAGTTCATTTTTTTTCAAATCCTTCCTCTTTCTAATATTAGTGTAATTTTTTAAAAGTTTTTCTGTGCTCCAGAACCATCATCATCATTTTAGCATACAAAAACAAACTGTCACAATTTTTATTGAAACACGTCCAGAATTACTACCTCCGAATTCACAACAAATTCACGAACAAATTCCATTAATAATTATAATTCTAACACTAAATACATAACGCCTTAATGAACACGAAGTCTAAATAACATTGAGGCATCCTTTGTATTAATATAAGCGACATAACAATATACATACATTTGGTACATTCCCTACATTATAGGTGTGTGTAACGTTGGGGCTCATAATTAGAGTAAAAGCGTCGCGAGGCAGTGCCGGTGTGGGGCAGGCACCTCAAAGAACACTTACAATAGGTAATGTACTTAACGCGGTAGTGCCTAGTATCGTCATTACTTTGAGCCGTCATACAGAACACGGGTGGTGAGGAGTCGCAAATTGTGTTTTGGATTAGAGTTTTTGGTAGTAAGAGAGATTTTAGATTAATTCGTCGGTATTTTTGTTTTAATGTTGTTATTTTGACCTTTAAAAGTGTTGGTGAATTTAATACAAAAGAAGTTTTGTTTTAAATATCTTGTATTTTTAAATACATGGAGGACTACACCGTTAGGTCTCACACAAACTGTAATCGTGACTAGAACTTTTTTGAATGCTGCTTGACCAGTAATTGGCGACTGCGTAAGTCCAAATGCAAAACCTATATTTAAGATATTTTTATTTATTGTGTACGGAAGTTATTGGTGAGCCTATATTAATAAAGAATTGGCAAGAAGAAGCACACCATCGTGAGAAGTGAAAGAAACGTGGGGAGGCCCTTACCCAGGAGTGAAATAATACTGGCTAACTAATAAAAAATCTCAACCAAATTTAAATCTGTGACCCAAAATTCGCAACACCAATATCGTCTCCACTCATCGTAACGGGAGCGCCCCTGGCAAGATAAAGTACATTTAGATAAATGGAAGAGAGGCACAACCTTCAGTCGGGTGGGCACTCGGGCTAAACGACAGTCTTAATTTTGCCAAAGTAATAATTAAGAGCGAAGGCTCGTGGGGGCCAACAAACTCTTGCCGAGAAAACTGGCGCTAAATTTTTAAACAAGCCTTAAGTACAAAGTCCGATACGTTCAAAGTTAATTATATTAATAAATAAAATGTTCAGGTTGTTAGAAGGCGTAGTTCTAGCAGGTTTGATGTTATACTGTTTCTGCTTTAGAGAGTAAATGCAGATTTTATGTTTTGTCCGAGAGAAAATGGAGGAAAATGTGTGGATCGATTTGAAAATAAAAAACTATGAAGTTACAAAAGAAAAGCTCTGAACTAATAAGAGAAACAATTTTAGCACTTAACAGGTTCTATTTTTTACCAATTTTATCTGGTAGATAAATTAACGCTATTAAAAACCTGAAAAAGTGTTTTATATATACGTTTTTTTACACTGAGACCTGAAAATGTTCATGTTTAATGAAAAAAAATCTGAACACAGGACAAAAAATTGTAAATTGAATAAAAATATCGGTAAAACTTCACTCCATTGTTTAAATATAAAATGGTTTTTCTGTAGCATTCTGGAATTAAAAGTTCACGCTATTGATGGTTTTTATTTTAAAAGCATTCAGATAATTGGAGTTCCATTTCTTTCATATTATTTAAAATACCTTTGTAGTTTTACAATTATTGTAAATCATAAGTTGTACTACATTTTTCATTATAATTATAATTGGAAAAGACACAATAAATCTGCGTTAACTTTTATTCATTTCGTTAATCCCGGTATCACAAATAAAATCAAACTTTACTATACAATATTTCCACTATTGGGGATTGTTTCGGGATTTTCTATGTGAGGGGAAATTGACGCGACCCTCGTTGGTACAGTAAGCGCGGCTGTCGTGTCCTGGATTTGATTTCCCGGTCGTGTAAAGTGTTATTGGGTTTTTCCACAAAGAGTTTCTAAATAGCAGCCACTGAGTCTGAATTTGTGCCCGGTCGATGGCAATAGGCTCGCCCTCTATTACATGGGACTTAAACGTAACAGGCAAAAGGTGGGTGCACTATTAGGTGCACCTCTGCCTATCCCTTCGGGGATTACAGGCGTGATGTTATTTTGTTATATTACCACGCGAACCGAGTGTAAATATCACTTATCTTAGGTCGAGCCAGCTCCTTTATTTTTTTATCACTGTAATCTTTGTGGTTATCATTAAACAGAGAAGAAGAATAAACGGAATCCTAATAAATATTTAAACAAGCATAAAAGTTGCATAACCCCTCTCATTATTCTGACAATGTGTCTATACAGGGTGGTGCCGACGATACGACAATAACCTATCTGAATGTCTTTGCAAATTCGTTCTTTACATTTTATTTCCACACGTTAATCGGTGCAAATTATTCCTAAGGTTAGTAAGCCAACATTTGTGTGCAAATTGTTTTGTATTACGTTTACAGTCTTATGCTACTTAGTTTTTTTTCAATTCTTTTTGTAAATTTTTTTTCGGCCTTATCATTTGTTAGATAGTTTAAAAATGTTCCTATGAACTAGAACTACCAGTGGTTTCATTTATTGTCGTATGGTCGGCACCATCCTGTATAAAAGTGGAAAATTAAATACGAAGTTGAGGGACAGTCCCTCACTCCAGGTGAAATAAATTGGTCCACGGTCCCATCTAACTTAATTACTAATTCATTGCAGACTAAAACTTTTGCGAAACAACTGTTCCCGTTAAAATATTTTCATCTACTTCCATCGCAAGTTATGGAACATCTATTTAGGGACCTAGTTATAAACTGCTTAATTTTGAGTTTAGCTTTTAGAGTCTGGATTAGGTTCGTAATTTGGAAGGATTACTTGTATTTTGTTGTAAAATTTACCTTTTTGTTTAGTGGTGTTTATCTTGTCGGGTATCTACCTGATACTAACCTATTTTATTGCTATGAAAGAAATAAATTTTCAAGCTTTTTCATTTCATGACGTGTCTCGGGAAAAAACAGGAAAGAGACTAAACTTTATCTGAATGACGCATCAGGCAACAGATGGGGTTTTTGGTCCTACTAGATGTTTAGTCAAAAGATTAATTTAAAAAAAAAAAGGCCATCTCATTGATATTATTTTTAATCCTAAGGCCTTCTTGTAAAAAAACACGAAAACATACCTCAACATAAAATCACCACAGATGTATACAAAATCTTAATGCATAAATCAAAATCAACACCCTCTGGGACTTGACTCCATAATTTCTTAGTCGGACGATTCTACTGACAGAAGTTAATAATTATATTAGCCCCGGTATCACAGCTCGAATTAAATGGTTAATTTCTTCAGTTATTTTTTGCTCCAAGCCCATAATTAACTTAGTGATTATAGATACGGTCGTACTGTCGTAAGGGGGAACTGAAAATGCAAAAACTCCGAGATTCAGAACATAATCATTTTACTTTCCACTTGAGCTAACCCGCTCTGTGCTTGTTGAATTTCAAAGGGGTCCTAATAATTTTCTAATGAGTTCAGGTAACATTTAGTTTGAAGAATTCATTAGAGAGTTTTGTTAAGAATTTATATGAAAGACGTTTAATTTGATTACTTATCTGGTTGGTCGAGAAGTAGCAAGCGACTGCTGAGCATGGAGTCCTGGATTTGGTTCCTGGGTCAGGTCACGGGGTCTCGTTATTTCCAGATTGATGGCAATAAGCTCGCCTCCTATGACATGAGACTTCTAACATGGCGAATGACAGTGACTCCTTGTAAAATACTGGTATGAATACAGTTACGTCTAGTTGAGCTTAAACCGACACTTATTTTTTCAGGAAAGGCTAAGCAGATTTGACGGAAAAAATTGTTTCTGTTATCAACAATATGTTATTTTTCGGTCTTTTAAAAGGAAATGGTGTGGTTTGGTGTTAGAACGGTATAATTTTAGCACGACCACTAAATGCACTTTTATACCAATGAACGGTGTAACTTTTTTGTTGGGATCGGCCCTAATGTGTTTGTCCTATGACCCTGTATACCTCAATAGGTACATTTAGTTATATATAGATGTAGAAGGTATGGATGATTCTAGAAATAAATGTTTTCTTAATGTTTATCTATTCCTATTATATTAAACTTTTCAATTTATTATTTCATCGCGAGATAAATGATAGATTAGATAGATGAAAAGATTTTCTCTAATTTAATTATTAATATTATATGACATTCAGAACTGTTTTCCGAGTCTACAAACTAACTACCTTAAAATAGTATTTACGTTTTTACTGAACAAAGCAAGGCTTTTTTGGCTAGATTTTGTAATTAAAAAGAATGTTGTTGGATCTATTTGCTGTGAAAATAAATGTTACCTTAATTACCATTTATCTATCAGAAATCAACACAAATTGTATCGAGACAAAATTAATAACGGATAAAACAATCTGAATATTGTGTTTGAATAGGTTTAATCAGGCGTCGAATATGACCAAATGAACCGCGGTTTGGACTGCGTTTATTAAATAAGTTTGCTTTGAACCAATCCAAATGAATAATTACTGTTCATACGGTTAGATATACTTTATTTATAGTAGTCCGTTTATAATGTCAAAATATTGCGGTGGTAATTAATACGCGGGTTTTAATTTACTCGTTAAAGTATTTGTTTATTTAGTTCACACAATTAAAAGTGGGTAAAAACACACACAGACTATAATAAACACGTGAATTTATGGAAGTAAATATAATTATTTTTATTATTTTGGTGGTGGTTTCTTTCAATCTAAATTTTATACACAGACAAAAAGAGGGGTGTGATTGTAATGTATACAGGTTTATTTAAAGTCTAACAACCCCCACCAGACGTGCAAGTTCCCAGAGGAAACTTTGTCACATTCCCGCTTATTTTTAATTTACTGAACCCCAAATATCCTTTCTACTTGATTAAATAATATGACTCTTTGATCCAAAAATGAATCTGCCCAAATCACGATACTGGATCCAACGGAACGGACCGACTCAAATAGGCATTGCGTGTATCGAAGGACTTCCAATAAGGGACGGCGATGCCATCCAATACGATACGAGTATATTAATCTACCACTAATGTGGTGTTCCTTGCCCCCTGGCACAACCGGCGACCGAACTAAACTCAGTTATATTGATGACTAGTAAACCTAAATGGATTACAAAAGGCATAAAGAAATGTTGTAATACTAAGCGGTCATTAAGGTACAAGTATTACTTAAATAAAAATAATGAAAATAAGAGTAAGTACAAAGCGTATTCTAAACTATTACGGAAGTGCATGAATAACCTACAGTCCTTGTGTAATGAAAGATACGTAACTTCTTCTCGTAATAAAATCAAAGCCACTTGGGATGTTGTAAAGCGCAACATGGGTAACGAACCGTTTAGGGAATATATAAGTAAAATTATTGATGGTAGTATTACTTTGACATCTGGATCTGACATTGCTAATAAATTGAATAATCACTTTGTTGACATTTCTAATAATAATGATAAGTGCACTACTCTTAATAATAATAAAACTGACATACACAACATAGAATCGAATGATAAAAGTATGTTTGTAGAACCCACTGACGACTCTGAAATATATCGTATCATAATGTCTTTAAAAAACACAAAATCGGCTGGGTATGACAATATAACAACCGAGCTCGTAAAAAAAATTGCTAAACATATAGCATCGCCATTGGCTCACATTGTCAATTTATCTTTGGAAGAGGGCTGCTTTCCTAATGGGCTAAAACTGTCTTTGATAAAGCCACTATACAAAAAAGGGTCAAAATCAGACGTTGACAATTACCGACCTATCGCTCTCACTCCCATTATTTCGAAAATTTTTGAAAAAGTTATGTTCAGGCGAGTGATAAAATTTCTTAATAAACACAGTATTCTTATTGACCAGCAATACGGGTTTAGACAAAATAAATCGACGACTTTGGCAATATTTACGCTAGTGAAAGCTATGATGATGAATATTAATAATAAAATACCTACTTGTGCTCTGCTCTTAGACCTAAGTAAGGCGTTCGATCGTGTTGATCATGCGCGACTTCTAGAAAAACTTGAAAGATACGGTATCAGAGGTCCAGCAAAAAAATGGTTTCAATCTTATCTAACTGACAGAAAACAGATAACAAGGTTAACTAAATTAAACAAATTAAGTAATACTTTAGAAGATTTTGATTCTGAAGAACGGACTAATTGCTATGGTGTACCACAAGGTAGTATCTTGGGGCCATTATTGTTTCTTCTGTACATAAATGACTTGCCTCAGTCAATAAAACATCAATGTGTATTGTTCGCCGATGATACCACAATTATTATTAAATGTAAAAATGTACAAAACCTTGACATTGACATTAAGCAAACACTAAATGACATTATACAATGGTTAGATATTAATAAATTAAAATTAAATATTTCCAAAACGAAAGTGCTTCATTGCAAAACATTTAAAAGTAAACCTATACGTCTTAATGTTGCACTTGACAATAGTAATATCGAACAAGTATGTAATGCAAAGTTCCTTGGTGTAACACTAGATGAACACTTTACTTGGAAGAATCACATCGACATAATTTCAAAAAAAATCAATCAATTCGTATTTGCCTTAAAAAGAATTAAAACTATTACATCTTTGCGTACCGCCTTAATGGTGTATCACGCTTACGTCTGCTCAGTAATACGATACGGTATAGTTGTGTGGGGAAACTCTTCCGAAATTGCGAAGATCTTCATCGCCCAAAAAAAGTGTATTCGTGCGATGTTCAAAATGCAATGGTCTGACTCATGCAGGCCTATATTCAAGTCGCACAATCTATTAACGGTCCCATGCGTCTATATTTATGAAGTTGCCAGGTTTGTGAGGTCTAATCTTGAAATATTTGAACGGAAAGATTACACAAATAAAAGGAAACCTACACATTTAGATTTCGAAATGCCTGTTCCAAAATTAGAACTTTTTCGGCGGAGCTGCGTTTATATGGCTCCCCTAATCTACAATGCTTTGCCGGGGTCAATTACTCAGCTACCCTTTAATAAGTTTTGTATTGCGTTGCGGAAGTGGTTGTTGCAAGAGTGTTTTTATTCGCTAGATGAGTTTTTCCAAAAGTATCCCTGTAAATTTTATACTATTAAGCACCGACATATTTGACTGTACTATTGCATGCTATATATTGGCCAAATGTGTGTTACCAAATATTTTATGTAATAAGAACTTCATGTACCTACCATATTTGATGCAATAAATGAATTGAATTGAATTGAATTGACGTCACTTTGTCTCCGTCGACTGGCCATTCGCTCTGTGTAAGTTTAACGTGTTGTTGCGAATGGATGCGACCTTTTCAAATGGTTAGGACTCCGCTCGTTTAATTCCACGGAAATTCGAATGTAATTTGGAGTGGGGATAATTCACATGGTTTAATTTGTATAGTCTGAGTGGTTTGTTTGGGACTTCATTCGATCTTCCGAATAGTTTAAGGGTTAAAGTATTTAATGCCTTTCTCCACTCCACCAATGTATGCGAACTTTCTGAATACTTAACCAAAGCCACAAATGATGTTTATCTCTCCCTACATTATGCATAGAACGAAGACACTTATAAAATCTGCCGAAGAAAACCATAAACTTTTTTATGCAAGTTGACATTTTTTCTTCAACAATCCGTCTGAAAAGTTCCTTAAGAAGCAAGCGTCTGTGAGTTAATAAACTTTTTAATACTTAATTACAGGCCAGTCTGATACTGAGACACGTATTTCTAGAACAGTTCCTTTATAAAAGTCAGTAACAAGACTGAGTATACTGTACGGTCTTATCGCCGTACATTTTTAATGTGACTCGGTAACCTACTTTAGACCTACTTTAAAACATCACGACTTACGAATTTATATTATAGTCAACTTATAACTCGGTAGCTATCAACAACTGAGAGAAATAAACGCCTTCCACTGTATAACTGTAACTTACTCGTAACTAAAATAAACTTAACTTAGTGCATCTTGGTAGAACGTGTTTCTCTATACTACGTAACTCAACTTACAAACCTTCACGACAAATCGGTGTACGGAGTTAACTACTACAACCCGTACCCGTTTTTTTATATACAATGCTTAATTCGTCCAACAGACACACCGGGTTGTTCCCAATTCGAATTTTCCATGTACCTACGTAACGAAGGCGTTTCAGTTAACTGTCCTGATTTCCCGAAAATCTCGATTACTATTGACGGAGCACTCGAAAATTGTTCATCAAGTTCGGAGTTCGAAATTCAAATTAGGACCTTGATACACTATCCGATTCATGCACCTCTTTAATGGGGGAGTGGTAATGAACATGGAGTATGAATGAATGGAGGCTATAATGACATTTAAAGGACGAATTTATTGAAGTAGATCTTGGTGGACTGCTCGACATAACTAAAATTTTAGTAACTTATCGTTGAGTTATGTGCTTGTCGCGCCTTAACGCCTAAGCGGACATAAAGAAAAAAAAACAAAAGTCAAGGTTAAAATCTTTTATAATCTTTTTATTAAGTTACTACAAAATAAAAGATTTGAAAGCCAAATATTGATTAGCTGTAAAATTTGATTACACCATAAATTCGATGATTCAGATTCCCCGAACTCTCTTGAACCACAGTCCCTATAATGCGGTCTAGACATGAGCAACAATAGAGGGTTGATCCCTCCATTTCTTCCTTCTCCACGACGCTGATGGTAACTATACCAACCCATTCCCTATTAAAGAAGTGCATGTGTGCGTGACTAATTTGGTACAGTCAGCGTATCAGGCTGAATGGCACGTGTGTCTGGCTCATAATGTTGTAGTAGTGGTAGAAAAAAAACATCCGTATTAGAAACTTTAGGGTTGTAGAGTTTGCAATTTATTCGCTTGGAAACGAATACGTTTTGATTACGGCTTCTGTTTGCTTTAAATGGACAGTTTCTGTCTGTTGTTTTAGTATGAGAAAATAATATTTGAATGAGCGCTTTCTTTGTTTGGGTGACAAACAGTTAACGCCATTAACAGTCATTTACAATCCTCTATAATTGATTTTAGCTAGTATTTATTTATTAGGAATATCATTTAAATGATTAATTAATGATTCTAAAAATTAGTATGGGCTATGTGAATCAAACCGCAAAAAGTCAAACTAACCACGAAAACAAATAGAACTACCAAAATAAGAGTTTATATTGCAATACGAAATGGTCCCCGTGGAAACAACAACAACAAAAATAAGTCGATCCAACCACATATTAAAATAAAACTAGTACGCACAGAGGCTACATTCAAATTGTTCCACTTCGTTTGGTTTAACCCCAAAGCGGCATACGTTTCCATAACGCCACGAAAATCTTTTTATCTGAACCCAAAGCCGTCGATAATGATGGCCACGACTAGAGCTGCCACACTTTCATTACGGCTTCTAGTCCACAAACGTCATATGAAATCCGATGCCCCAAAGCAGTGTGTGAAGAGCACGAAAGATAATTTGCGGGCAAGTGATAGGGACAGAGCACATCGTACATCCCCGCACTTGATCCTATTTATCATGCAAGGGACTTATTAAAGTGACGAACACGCGCATTGTTGTTTATCAGTAAAACTTTAAAGTAGATAACAAAAGGGTAGGAGTCGACAATTTGTAAAGTTTAAAAAAACTATTCGTTACTGTAAAACATAATTTAATTATTAATATGAAATTTATATTGAACAGAAGATTATGTTTGAAAACTCTATTAGAAAAATAACGTGATCAACTAAAACAAATTAACTAAATACCAAAGCATACTCTAACATAATAAACGCAAACAAACGTGTAACAAATAATATTTGCACACATGCGATAATTACATTACGCTAGCACACAGTGCGTGCAAACATTATTTTTGCTCCACATAAAATCGAGTAACAAACAATGCAGTTCGACTCGATACCCTCCAACGTCCAACAGATTGGCGTTCTATTCATATGTAGATTGCAACAAAAAATCCAATAAACAAGACACAGGGTACTCACAACTCCCCTAGCATCATTATTGAAAAGAATGTTAACAGTGCAGCCGGCTTATCCTAGGGTCCTTTTACCAAAAGAGTTAGACTAACGAATGGTCGCCCTACATGACACGAGTGAGTCTCTCGTTACGCTTGACACTTCAATTCGGATTAAATTCAGTTAGGAATTTAAATCGGCAATAGTGTTTGTGCGGCAGATCGTTGAACCAGATACGGATTGTGACTGATTACTTACCTGGGACTTAGATACGGACGGGGGCTGATTTTCGTGCTCAAAAGAGTTGTTATACTCACTCAAGAGTTAAAGTAGGTACTATTATTTAATGTTGTTGTGTTACATTGTCAAAATGTATCTTGTTAATGTGTCTTGTTAAGGTTTTACGTTTAATCAAAACAAATCTCTACAAAATACTTATTTTCATCTCAGTTCTATAAATAAATCAACGGGCACCAAGTTGTAACAAACCTTTGTTAAATATTGATATTTTTTTTATCCAAACAGCAAAAAGCTACAAAGAGGCGGTATTCAATTTAAAAAATTGATTGCTTTCAAAAAGAGCTCCCGTATGTCTATACCTGCACATAGGCGACAAAACCTCATATAGTGGTATTCCAAGTATTCACATATTAGCCGATGGGCGGCTACAATTTTTCCGCTTCCATGCCGCTTAGCACAACTTCAGAGAGGATTCATATCGCCGCAGCGGATGCGTTTGTTTTGTTCAAATTTATTTTATCAAGTAAACGTTGGTATTCCGCTCAGTGGGCCGGACCTAATATGCAGTAATGCGGCAAAGTAGTACCCTCTGCACCTACCAGTCTACCACTGCCGGGTTTGATCCCGACTAATGACTGAAGTTATTCGCTTAATTATTTTTGTGCAGATGTTAACGGTTTGTTAACCATTAAATGTGTGCTTTCGTCTAGGGAAGCTTAATTTATGTTCAGAGAGATTGCATATTGAAGGAGCTTGTTTTGCGGTCGTATTCAGCTGGTAGTTGCATTCGTGGGTAAACAGCAGCGGAAGAGATGGAATACCAAACTTTGAGGATCTTGCACTTTAAGTACAACAGTGATTAAGCAAGCTTGCTGTTTGGTTACCTACACAGAATTTAAAGGGAAAGAGACGTCATCTACCGTCCACGTCCCTTTCAAAAAGTGAAAACAAAATTAAAACATCGTCACCAGGAGACCGAGCTTTCTAAATTGATCGCAAAATAATCGATTCCTTTCAACGGCACCCTCAACCCTTCCACCGCAACATCCATTCCATTTAGTTTTGTGAAAAATCACATTAAGAAAAAAATGAATCTCGATATGAAACGGCAATAATAACAAAGTGCAGTACAAATTGCAGAATCACGCGTCGCGTACCATTTCACTCTCCGAGAGCAGTGATTAATCGCATTTTCATTAGTGTCGCATCCAAAATGACATAGTTATGAATCGCCAGTTCAATCAACTCGGTTTCAATAACAATTTTTCATTCTCGACACACTAATTAAGTGCTTTTCATAAATATTCTGGTAAAATCACGATTCATCTCAAACAGTTTTGAGCTCTATATTCTTTCGAGCAAGTTTGAATTTTCTCCGGTTCAAAGTTTGTAATGGTAGACTTGAAAGCGACATCCTTAGTAACAAGTGTAAAATATTTTCCCCAATCGTTGTACCTGGCGCCCCCTAGGGATATTTCAAGGGTGAATAAGCTCGCATAATGGCAAAGGGTACAATATTTTAAATTTCAATCGCTGCGAGCGGTCCGGTTGCTCCCCGGGCGGCGTAGAACAAAGATTTCACCCGGTGACTTCTGCTAAGTGTTATAATAACTTATTATATCGGGAAATCGTTTGAAATATCAGCGCTGTAATTGAAAATGTCTTTTTCTACGTACTGTGTTGAGTATGTTTTTTGGAAATAGTTACACTTTTACTTGCGAGTATTATTTAGAGTCTATGCTATTCTTTACGATGATTGACAATTTAATTCTGGGCAACATATTCATGTTCTACGACGAAATTACCAATACATAATTATATTTTTTAATAGACTTGTTTTAAACCTTTACCTCGAAGACGCTTTAAGATACACACATATGTAAATGTGTTTATACATTTATTTGTATCTGAAATTCCAATGAAAGTTGCTAAAAATAGACAGGCGTCTTCGTTATTCTAACCCATTTTATCAGCTTGTTTGTGCCTCAGGCTTGTCTTTGAATGTTGTAACATTGTGTACAACAAGACACTTTAATGAAACACGTATACTTTTCATTCTAAGTATAAGTATTGTGTACAAACCTGCTAAAACTTTATTAACACAGTAAAAAGAAATAAAATATATAGGCAACCTCTGCCCCATTTATAATACTGGAGTTCCAAATCGCTTGTAAAAGGTGACTAATAAATATGAACTGCGACAAACGCAAGCAATTCATCCGTGTTTCGCTCTCATTCGAACTCCCCCAGTCCGTTTTTTCAGCGAGATTAATTTTCCGAATCGTTATCAGCGCCTTACGATTGCCGACGCATTTGTTACACTACAGTTCACCTTTTCAGTGAAATTGCAAATTTTATGCGGAGCGCAGATAAAGTACCTATAATCATTATTATAACTCATAAATTTGATTGAAATTCGGTCACATTCCGAACGAGCGCTTATCGCGTGGTTGCAGTCGACTTGAAAAATACCTCGCCCCTAAATTTCGTGATTTGGAAGACGTCGAGTCAACGCTTCCGATCGATTTGCGTTTAGTGCGACAATGAACGTGTTTAATATCGACATTTGCATAACAAATTTGGAAAACGCGTCGGTTTTTCAGGATTGAGAGAGCCGATTTGGGAGCTGTGGAAGAGGTTGGGGGTTTTGTATAATTGTGATAGGTTACTTAAAATATTTTTAGTTACAATTATTGACTTCTAAGAACAATATGAGGTTGGTTTTTCATGCCAGCGTCTTGTGTGTCCATACCGCTTGATAAAACATTAAAAAAAAAACAGTTTTAGAACACGAAAAAGAAGAAAATAAACTTTAAATTAATTTAAACCCATTAATTTATTGTTTTAAACTTAAAATTATAACATGAATATATTTATCAAAAAGGACGTTCAAAAATTTGTCCATATCGCTGTCAACAGGAATAGTGCCCAGAAATCTGGTACGTTAGGCAAAAAAATAGACTAACCCGCTAGTCACGGGAGTAGAGAAAAAGAAACAAACATACATAAGTACAAACATTGCAAGATAAAGAAAAGTTTCGATCTAACCTAAGGATCAAAGTTGACATATTACAACTGGTATGTACTGGTTTTAACGAACTTAGTGCTTTTCTACATCATACCTAATTTATTTTAATGTACTTACCCACCATCGAAACCATTTTCTTTAATTAAAATGGATGAAAGCTAGTGAGATAAATATAAAGGAGCAAATTACCTAAGGTTTCTTTTTATCTAGTGCTTTAAATACTTTTATCTAACTGTTTACGACTAGAATTTATGATGTTTTTCATTTAAACTCTGTGAAAATCTTGTAGACTAATTGAAGACTTGTTTAAATTTTTTCGTTTAGAGTAGGTATTGAAATACTGTAACCTATGTCTGATTAATACCAAAATAGAATACTGATTTAATCAAAGTAATTCTCATGACGGAGACACAAAGTGACTTTACAACTGGGTTAATCCCAGTTGCCTGGCACCACGGATAAATAGTATTATGAATATTAATAGGTCCGTAGTTGTGATGTACTGTGCTGTATTAGATACCTACATATTAATGAGTTTCATCAATCACTTCAATATTTTTTTTGTTGGCGGGTGGAAAATCATCAAATAACCCCTCCCACTCTTGGGCAGAGCGAAAGGGAGTGTCAGACTTCTACTGACTAAAAACAACCCATGTTCCTTCTTAGCCCTTTATGTCGAGGCCGCGGTATCTCTTGCGAACAACCCGCAGCCCCGACGGGAGAGTTAGAGGCCTTAAGACGTGAGTTCAATAGGTACGGCTCTCTTTCTCCAATCAAGCAATTGAATTGTCGCTTTAAAGATTGAATTAACTGTCACATGTCATTTCGTTAATCACAAAAGATTTCTACTCAAAGAGCACAAAGATACAGTTACGGTCCCTCTCATCATCCAATGTTATCACTTATAAGATCTCTTTATCAATTAGAAATCTCTATTATATTTGCGGATGTCTTAAAAGGAGTGAAGGGTGAGGGAATTGCCAGAAGGGTTGGCGTTGGTGATACCTTTAATGTACCTCTGGTACAATAGATGAATAAGACTCCGAATTTAAGCAGGCGTGTTAGTGAATGTCTTTCATGAAGTACTTACTAGGAAGCCTAACTAATTTCACCAGGTTTAAAATGCTTAGGTTGCTGAGTACATAGTGGCAAGTAAATAATGCAAAAAATATGTAAGTACAAAAGAAAGGAAACCAACGCATTGAAACCTTTTTGTTTCGCTATAGTCTTCAGAACATTTTTTTCTATGTATCCATGATTCAAGGTAAAGTTACTTTTATAATATTAAATATAAGCTGTTACCTGTGATTTTGTATATGCAGTCTACGAAAAAGAGTGGAATTGTATCTTTTTACAGCTCCAGGCTATCTATTTTTTTTAACACGACAACAATCGTTTCAATAACTCAAACGTAAAGAAGTAACAATTACAAAGTTACATTCACATTCATAATATTCAATTCAATTTATTATACAGATAACAATGAATGAGTGTGATGAAAATGAAAATCAAATAAAAAAATGAAATATAAAAATGAAAAAGATCATGATGCTGATGTTGTGAATGTGATATGAAATGTGTGTAGTGTGTAAATATTTTAAATTAATGTTTGTGATTAGTATGGATTTTCCACACATGCATCAACACATAATTACACCAGCATTATGCGTTTGCAATTACGTATAAATCTCCACGATTCATACACAGATATGTCAAACACATCTCAATTAGCAGTTAAATCAATATAACATTTGCATGCAAATACGTTTTGATAGGAGCCTGCGTGCAGCTGAAATGAGAGGCCGATTAAAAATTCACCCTCCATAACTTACTTTACCGACAGCTTTGATAATTAGGCGGCTTTAAGCGCTTTCGCATATTAAGTGTAGGTAAGTATAGGTATGTGTTTGTGAAGCGGTATAGCGGCTTGTTGATTACGAAGGCTGGGGGTGATAATGATCGATTTTTGATTTAGCAAAGTGTTGTTGATGGATTAAAAGGTCGGCTAGGAATGAGGTTTCCACCGGCTACACGTATGCAAAATAGAAAGGCAGTAAATAGAAAATAAACGTACATGTTTCGATTTTTTTTCTACTGGAAGGTACTTGTATTAAAAAAGACAATTGACTGTTATGTGTAAGCTATATAGGTGCATCATGAAGTTACTGTAACACAAGGATTCAAAAATACTGCCTATCTACATAAAGAAACCGAACCCTAAATCAGCATTAAAAACAAAATAAGCTACCCCAAACAAATAAAATCTTCAAAACGAATCAATCAAACTTTTGCTCAACAAATTTTTTATCAAAGCCTATCAAATTAAAGAAATTCTATAAATAAGCAACGTTCAAATCTCTTTTCAAAAGCTCCCGAATTTCTTACAAAACAAACACAAATGCAGCTCCGACAAAATATTAACAAACAAAATAAATCGCATTTAGTGAAACAAAGCATTTGTGATTCACCCTGGAAGATCTCGTTAGGACTCTTAATGAATCTATTGAGGGCTTGTCGACCGAACCGGACGAAAGAACCGAGCGGGGGTTGAAGTTGCGCTAATAATTTGTGTTAGGCTTAGTTTACACGTGCCGTTTTCTAAGGACGCGACACCGTCGTAGTCGTGCGGTGGTTAGGCTATCGCGGCGATCAACGACTTTTCAATGGGTTTTGAAATATGGTCGTGTGGGTTGACACTAGTAAGACGCGGTTATGGCTGCTGAAGTTAGTTTGTGCCCGAGTGGCGTTCAAGGACTGGAAAAAGAAGTGTTGGTCGTCCAGCGCGAGGACCCTGGATGAGGCTGACATAAGAATTGAACTTGGCACAAGCAAAGAGAGACCTATTACCTAGCAGTAGATGAATTCGGGCTGTGAACGATGATGATGATGAATGTGGGTTAGAATAGAACAGTGAACCAACCTCAGTCATTATGATAAACGCGATCATCACACGTCGCGCGTCGGTCAATCCACTTCGTGTCTGCGACAATTTAGTAGGTTTTAGATGACACGTATAAGATAGACCCGACTGTCGTTGAGTATTCAAACTACTCTTGTCTCAAATATTATTTGTTATTTCCCCGTGCTGTCCACTATGTGTACATAAATAGTGAAACAAATAAAATAATTTACTACTGCCAACACAAAGTGACATTTTTGTTGTCTCACCATCTCTAGAAAGCGGTTCGTGTGAATTAAGCCTTAGAGTCTCCACGATAGTGTCGCGACACTGCGCTAAACTGTCGAGACTCGAGCCATTGAGCCGTAGAGAAGCCTAATGCCATTTGCTCTTGCTCCAACTTGCACATAGATACAAATAGAGGGCAATTGTTTTTGTTAACTGCAGTGAAAAGGTTTGGGAGCTCCTTGAGAGCAGACAAATTATTTTGATATTTGATATTTTCTAATTTTTTAATTCTAATTAAATTGGAAATCGCATTATGATATTTTTCATTGGCCATACTAATTTTAAGCTTCTACTCGTATTGAACCACTTCACAGGCTTAATTAAAAAAAATACATGGGACTTAATCATAACTGGCGAAATGTGAGTGTACTATTAGGTACACCTCTGCCTAACCCTTCGCGAAATACAGGCGTGATGATGTTTACTTGCAAAATTAAATCTTTCTAGACACGGTTGTCCATTATCTGTCACACACTCATAACATCTCAATATTTTTATGAAGTTAACAAACATCTGTTTGGCGGTGTCAGTGAGGGAAAATGTACTCGTATTGGAGTACATTTTCCCTCACTGACTAGAAACTAAGGAATCATACCATCCGTAAGCACAAGTTTTTATTGGAAAGATGATCATGACCACCGCTTATTTTATTTCAGACACCATCTGACCTTTACAGCCCTGAGGGAAATCATGTTTAGGAAGTGTTATATTATTAGTGGACATTCTCATCCTAATTTAATCCCTAAATCGCCTCTTACGAGACCCACGGGAAGATACAGGGCTACCTAATCTTAGCCTGTTTATCAAACATTTCTATCTTATGATAAGTTTATTTTTCTGTCTAAAATAAATTATTATAGGCACAAAACGCTAATTGTCAAGGCCTGTGCCACGAACGGCTCACTCCAAAACAACGCATTTACATTTTACAATCAAGCCTTTTTGATAATCATCTCAATTACGACCGCCACAAAATTTCTTTGTATAATTACGAGCGATGAAGCGGAGAATATAAAAAATATAAACCCTTTATTTACATTTGCATTTCCATCTTTAAATCTGTAGAGAATTAGATATAAGACAAAGTAGAGTGAGATTTTACGTAAAATCTGGAGCTGAAAGTTCATAGCGTATTTCATTAGGAACTACAATATTTTCTTATGAACACTCCACGGTATAATCTTATTAGAGCGCGAATTATATTTAGGTTGAGAGCGGGCGGTGTCGCGCGGTGTCGGCGGTGTCGGGGCCTCGGTGTAAACTAATTGCATTTACAACGATAGAGCGCTGAGAGACGGAGCAAGCGATGCTAATGGACGGTATATTAATTAATACGGGCGTCTCGTCAAATTTCAACTTAGTGGAGTATCTATTCCGTTAGCAGTGAGGTTAATGTTTTGGAGTATTTATATTGTATTGTTTTGATGTCTAGCTGAATATGGACAATCGGATAAGAGCATACCAATTTAATGGTATCGAGTAAAAACGAAACATTTAAAAATAAATAGGCTCACATAATATAACATAACATCACGCCTCTAATCCCCGAACGGTTAGGCAGAGGTGTACCTAATAGTGCACCCACATATCGCAAGTTATGTTTAAGTCCCATGTAATAAGGGGCGAGCCTATTGTCATCAACCGGACACAAATCCAGACTCCGTAGCTGTTACTGATAAATTCCTGATGGAAAAAGCCAATAACACTTTGTCCGACCCGGGAATCGAACCCAGGACCTCATGCTCAGCAGTCGCGCTTGCGACCACTAGACCAAAAAAAGAAATATAGGGTGTAAAAGTACCCTTAACGCAAACTAAGGGCACTTGTTCTCCCCACCACTGCGATATTTTTTTTGTTCTAGATCATACCTGTGAATTTTATTGGGGGTCAAAGTTCCAAATTTTTCACAGCTGTTTTTGTAAATACTAGTTTTTCAGGTTTTAACTTTACTTAAATTACCTCCATGACCCGTTTATTACTCAAAACATCCACTAGCACAATGTTTTAAGAGTGCTACTTTGAGTTTTACCGTAAAATGTGATTTTTGACCCCAAAAAAAAAGTCATTTCCCAGCAAAAATTTTTGCGTAGGGGTACTTAGATTGATGTACAGAATGCTTGGTTGACGTGTGTGTGATGGGTTGATTTACACCCTGTATGTTTATAATCAAAGTTTTACTAACTACCAAAAGGAACTATGTGACTGTTGAGCCCGATTGATGGCAATAGGCTCGCCCACTATTACCTACATGGGCCTTAAACATAACTGGCAAAATGGGTACGCCTCTGGCTAAACCTTCAGGGATTACAGGAGTGATATTACGTTAGGTAAAAAAAACAAGCAAGAACCACATTAATAATCTTTAAGGCCTATAAACTCTGCTACAAATCAACCATGATAATCACAAAATTCTAGCTCTTAACACTACCATTTAAACGCCAGCATTCCATAGATCATCAGCAGGGTATAAAAGGCAAAGGGATAGTACAGCGACAATTGATACTGTTATTGCGCCAACAGATGGTCCATAAAAGTCGGAATGTCGAAACTTGGCAGATAGAAGTGAGACAACAACCCGCCGCGCCGTGCTATTTAAGGCTGGCTTTACACCAGAGATGTGAGAGGTAGCTAAGCGTTGCGAACGTTGCGAAGAAAGAGTATGTAGCTAAGTGTAGCAAGGATGCGTAGCGGTCTGTTTTCAGTTCATCTTCGCTATACTCTGAAGCTCACATCACTCGCACACATAACTCGCTCGCATCACTCCCAAATGTACCTCTCGATTGTTATAAATACGAATAACCTAGTTTTGCTATCACTTGTCCATGATAGCTATGCTGCGGCAAGAATCATGAAGTAATCCTACATACTCGTACGTGCATGCATTAAAGTAGATTTTCCCATAAAGGTAGGCAAACACTGGAGTACGCCATCTGCTACGATCCTTACATACATATCTCGTCCACTTTTTACATTATGTCATACACGCGCACCGGTTAAATAAAGCTCTATTGATGGAAATTTTCCTATACCAAGGAAAATACCGGCTACCTCGCACGTTGTGGAAACGCAGCCTAATAGCCGTTTAAATAAAAGAAATGACAATCGCTTGGCAAAGTCACCAGCTGACGGCGCCGGCGTCGACGTCACAAATGGTGCCACTTTGATAATTGTTCCCTGTAATTATTTGAAACACTTAATTGCGTGTTCAGTGCCGAGTTTCACCAAATTACAGCTTTGAATACTTTGTTTTTAGTTTGTTTCACAGTTATTTTTTGTTATTATGTACATAATATGTTTGCTACCTAATTCTTTGATTAAAATTATATGAATTATATTTTGTTGACACAGGAAGTAGAAATTAAAATTCTTAAATAGCCATTTAAGAATTTTTGTTTTATTCAAATACTGTTATATTTGTTTTATTTTTGTTTTACTCCATTTATATCTTGCGTGAACACGTGTACAAGTAAATCAATATTAAATTTAAACTTGCTGAGATTAACGCAGAATGTTTAATCAATCCTGTTTTAATTATTAGAGAATGTTGCGTTCTTACTAGACTAACTATTTCTGATCTCGACATTTCTTTATTTATTCACGTGTAGCGCAAATTAATGACAAGATGGGTGCTTCTTTTTACGATATCGAAAGATCCTTCATTTTCATAAGAAACCAACCTACAATAACATTACAAAAGGTCACAAAGAGTTACATAGAGGTGTACACTTAAGTATACATAAATTATGTATTAGGGATATAAATAAAAAATTGATGCAATGAAAAACACCCACATTTTGCCAGTTATATTTAAGGCCAACTTACTTCTGGTTTAATTAATTATCAAGCCGAAAAAAAAGGAAATAAAAAAACGACTTAGCAACGGATCATAGCCGACTATTTACCAAAATATCCTGCAAAAGCATACCACTAAAAATGAATTTCCTTCAAAGACCGTTTCAAGGAGGATTCTGCACTCAGTGAAAATATTGGAATCCGGTCAACGGTAAAGTTCCGTGGGAAGCTTGAACACTCGATCGATGCACCTGAAGAACGCGAGAGCTCTTCAACGAATTTCGTCATAATTTCGTACCACTTCATCTGAGAACATGGATAAAATAGTGTTTACACTCAGTGTTTTAGTTTGCTTGTGGTCGTATATTGTAGGCATTTTCAGCTATCGTGATGTTCTTTTGTAGTCATTTTAATTATATGTATCTAAATGTAATATGAAATACTGTAACATTTTGTATAAGTTGTACTGAATGTAATCTGAACATGTGCATGTCTGGTTTCGATACTACAATCACCACTACCCAAACAGGAAAGATTTGTATTTTTGTGTGTGTGTGTGTATGTTTGTAATAAATAAACTCAAAAACTACTGCGCCGATATCAATAAATTCTTTCACCATTAGAAAGCTACATTCACCCTGAGTAACATAGGCTACTTTTTATTCCTGTATTTCCACGGGAACGGGAAGTACGCGGGCGAAACTAATCAATTATAAAAGAATAATAGGAGTTTATGTGGCATTTAGAAACAGCGATTGGCTACGTTGTAACTCATTTATTCAAGAATCTAAAAATAAAAGATAGAAAAGTCTAACATAATATTTTGTTTAAAACGATAATACCTACCATGACACAAGCTCCATAGCTTATCCATGCTCAAAGCACTGAACTGTGCGTTGACTCGAAGAGTTAAACAAAGTTTGACGTCTGTTCCAGGCGACAGTGGCGCCATCGCCATTATTGTAGATAACTAGCGCATGAAGTATGGAACCGAGCGAATAAAGATAAAACTCGTACGTGGTTAAAGGGTATAATAAGTGAACGACACTTCTTAGACGTATGCCAAGCGGAATTTTCATTAGATCTGTTTCTGAAGAACGTGTGGGGATGAAATAGCTTTTGCGTACGGCTTCGCCCGCAATTTATTCCACAGAAACATACTGACGCAATAAAAATTATTCAATTTCTTAGTTTTGATCATTAAACCAAGACTAGTATGGTATAGTAGTCTTTGGGCACTTAACAGTCCAAGTTTCCTGAGAGATACACTCTTGATGACCATATTAACACCACTAGACCTGGTACTGGCTTGGCCAGTTCTGGGCAGAGTTGGCCAGGGACCAACAAATTTACCGTCCACACTAAAAAAGACGTGTGGCACTGGAGACTGCCGCGGTAAAGCTATTGCATAGCATTTTTTATCAACTTATGCAATTATAATTATTTATTTATTTTATTAATGCAGTATTTAAATATAGTATTTATACTTACACTTTTACTAATCATCCTCTTCTTTTATAAAATGTCCTTTTACGTCTCATGTCGCGCCTTGGCGACAACTATTTTTGTTGGCAGCCTTATAATCGATCTTATTCGATTTATTAACTTTGATTTTGCTGTTTTAAAATATTAAATCTAATAATTCTTCAATGTTTACTTTTCATCTGACATTACGTCAGTTGTCAATATGTCATTTACTTTTTCTTTTATTTTGTGTCATAGTTTTTCTTAGTGGTTAGAGCTATGAAGGTTACATTTGATTTATATAATTTAATTTATTTTAATTAATATGTTAGCTCAAATAATGTAATTTATTGATAATTTCTATTAATAGTATCTTATCTTACGCTTATAAAATTAATTAACACGCTCACAGAAATTCTTTGAGGAAGTTTTTGACTGAATAATACAGGCCGTTTTAAATACAGGCAACTCACAATTTTTGATTTCAAGAAATTGTTAAGTGTCAATTTGTCAAGTGTCAGTTCGTTAGGTTTTTATTTTCGTTACGGAATTTCTAGATTCGGTCCCCACGCTCAAGGCCCGCGATAGAAGCTATGCAATAGCTTAAAATAAGATCGAAATGCTGTCAGCCGCTACAGTCTGAAAAAGAAGAAGACAGACAGACTGTGTTACTTTTACATTTTTATATGAGTAGTGTAAAGAACGAATTTGAATATACGAGAGCAGACTAATGATGGCAATCGCGATAATTATTTGCTATGAAATTCATATTGCGTTTGTTATAAATTATTATTATCATCTTCGTGACTGGTGAATGGTGATAAAATTATAATCTTATTGGGAATCATAAATCATTGCAGTTGAGATTTTGTCTTTTGAAATGAACCTATAAAGTTGAATGTTTCATGAGTTGAAATTATTCAAACGTGTAATGAAATTCTTAGTCAACCAAACTGTAGCTATCAAACTTGAGCCTATGAATCTTTTTTTGTGAACATAATATCAAACATTACATCACGCATGGTATGGTTTACTATGGTACACCCACATTATTTTCGCCAAATATTTCTAATTCCAATGTAATAGGGGGTCACAAATCAAGACCTTGCGGCTTCTACTGAGAAATTCCTGATGGAAAAAACCCAATAACACTTTGTCCGACCTGGTAATCGAACCCAGGACCTCATTCACAATAGTCGCGCTTGCGACTTAGACCAACATACAACAAAGTGTTTGTAAACATAATATTACAACAAAGTCATTAAATAATACAACATTCAACTATCGCACAAAACAGCTCAGTCGCAAAATGTCTACAGGTAGCAAAACGTCTCTTTCGCATAATGTCGCTTTCGCAGAATGCCGCTCTAGGATTTAGAATAATATTTAGCCAGGTTTATAAAAAAGACAAAACACTAAATCAAACAAACAAAATGCCACCGACTTCTGAAGCTAATTAAAAAAAAAACAACATATACGAATGGAGACCCACCCTCCTCCTTTTTGGAAGTTGGTTAAAAACTGGTTAACATTTAATGAGAAATCGGAAAAAACAACCTTTTTTATAAACTTGGCTAAAAGTCCTAGAGCGACATTTTGCGAAAGAGAAATTCTCCAAAAGAGGTATTGTGAGAAAGCGGCATTCTGCGAAAGCGGCATTCTGCGAAAGCGACATTATGCGAAAGAGACGTTTTGCTATCAGTAGACTTTTTGCGAAAGACACATTTTGCGACTGAGCCTACAAAACTACCCCTTTTTGTGACACATAAAATCCATTAAAACTACAACAATCCACAAATCAGATAATTACTATCCAAAAACAATTACCAAATCCTAAAGCAAACATAAGTCAATAACACATTAGAGGCACGCCCCAGTTTCACCTCCAAGAATTTAATATAGTTTCAAATTGGCAAAATAATAAACTGGTACGTCAGTTGCAGGAAATGCAATCACGTCAGTTATAGGGACGTAATTAAATATGAGGCTCGTTGCGTTGGAAGTTACGCGCCGCCATTGTGGATTTTGACGTCACGATTGCCCGCGATTTGTTGCGTTCATCGTGAGATATGCGGGATAAATCGTCCCGTGAGTTGATGGGGATGAATAAAAGTTAATTATGAGGTGGTTTTGCTTTGTTTCCACACTAACTATTGGATATTTTCGAGTTCCATTTAGATGACTAGATGTTTTCAACTGTCATTTCGATGGATATGACTTTCTGAAAATTATAGTGGTGATGTGTTGCAGTCACCCGTCAGATAAATGAGGTAAATCATCCTTTTGAGTTATCGCGAGAGATGAATAAAAGTTATTAATCAGGGTGGCGGCTTTGCTATGTTGTTCTGGGACAACTATTGGGTTCTAAAGTATTAATGGCATACTTTCGTCTTCTATTTGGATATCTAGGCCTTTCTGGATATTGTAGTTCGTGATTATTTGTGTTCGCGGTGACGAATGTGGGATATGTCGTAGAGTGAGTTACCGCTAGAAATGAATAAAAATTAATTATGAAGCGAATTTGCTTTGTTTCTGAGACAACTATGGGATTCAGAGTTTAATCCTCTAAATTAATCTTGTTTTCAACTTCATATTTGCATGTGATGCTTAAATGATCTAAATACAAATAAAACCGTCATTTCATGTGTAATACAACAATACATAATTAGGAAAAAGTCAACTGTTTCAGTGCAAGTTAGCCGACAGTATCAGCCGACTTTAACCCTGCGGAAGCTGTCAAAAGCCAGAATTTACCCCGTTCTCACAATAATACAAACAGTTTAATTGTCTAGAAGTAGCGGGCGAGCAAAACTTGTTTAATTTCAACATCTCATAGCGAAGGGAAGTTAATAAATAGCGCAAAAGTTGCGATATGTCTTCACTGGTGTTATCGTTCATTGCAGCCTGTTTCTTTTGTATGAACACTTGGATAATGGATGCTGCAGCTATTAGGATTCTTTTTGTGTCATTCGCTAACGTTTTTTAATGAGAAATATATATATTTGGAAGATTATATTATGTGACAGTATGAGCCATCGTTTGTAGTTATTTCCTTTCGGAAGCTATTTTGTAGAAGTAGGCAATTATATTTTAATGTTACATAGCTAAAGTTGCTGATGTTGTGTCTGATGAGATGATGAGTAATACAGAAGTGTCAAAAAGGAAGACATGGTGTGCCGACCCCACATTAATTGAGATAAGGATAAGAGAATAATGAAAGAGGATAGTTTCCTTTTATTGTTAATAATAATCGTTGCACCACACTAAAATTTTCGCCTGTATTGTGGGTGCGTTTACAAACATTTAAACTCCGAAACAACTATCTATAAGCCATACAAATATTTGTTCCGTGCGGGAATCAAACCCGCGACACGCACCGCAGTAGTTCACTGCGCCAACCGCGTCGTCAGTTATAGCTGCTTTCATTCAATTATTTTTACGTTGAGATAGATCTTGCATCTATTCTTTGATTACTTGACACTAAAGGCATAAAGAGTTCTTGAATTACAAAAATTTTGAGAATTGCTCACAAACATTAATTTATTTAATTAATCCATTCAACGCTCGTTAATTAAGACACTCTCCTCCTCTCTCCTTTAATGAAAGTTCATTTAACGTCTTCCGACTAAAACTTCACCAGAATCGATGTTTATCCAAAAGCTTTTTTTTACAAGCTACTCTACAATTACGAACTCTTAGTAAACCTAGAGCCCTCAATGCCTCTCATCGTGCCTTCGAAGCTCTTTGCTCAAAACTACGAAAAATTATTAAAAAATAAAAAATACTGACGCGACTCTCAGGACCAAGGGAAGCTTGCTTAAACGACTTCCATGGACTTTTCACGAGTTTTTTTCCGTTCAATGCTATGTTTTTTCTTTCGGTTTTAAACTTTTCGAGAAGGCGTAAACAATGACTATTTAAGCTTTTCAGCTTATTTAGCGTTAGCAGTTGTTGTTTACGCTTTCTTACTTTAATTTTATTAAACATGACTAAGTGAGTGTATCTTTGTTTTATTTCGTGATAATATTATCCGTTAGCAACTGCAAATGGGCCTATTCCGGCCTATCACACTTACTACTAAAACTAATGATCGCAACGTACGCGAATATTGCCTTCTCAGTAGCACATAATAGGCACAGATTAGATGCAGATTAGGCACATATCATTTCTGACGGCACAATATTGCTTACTTAATCTAAATATTAATATCACATGCATCCATCCTTGCTGATAAAAATAAACAATGTTTCTAACTGTAAACCAAAACCTCCCACTCAAAGATTCCCCGATCCAAACAGACAAAGACTACATAAAATAAAACTTCACGAACATAAAACGGAGAAACGGAGCGTTCTTTAAAAAGCCAATAACAATATGAGTTTAACAAACTGCAACATAAGGGTAGTTTAAAATCGATAAAGCCTTTCCGCACCATCTATTCGCACGTACAAGACTGGAACCCCCGCCGACTGGCTTTGTGTCTTAATAACTGGTACCGTACAAAGGAACCCTCAAAAGGAATTGATAGAAAATTAGTACGACCTGTAATTTAATTTAATAAAGAGAGCTAGAGTTGTTAATCATATGTCTAGACTTCACAGGTTCTGAATATAGGATAGTAAGCGTTGGGAAATAAGTAGGTTGGTAAGGCGATAATTATGTATGAACCCATTTCTTTGAAGTGCTTTTTAACTTTCCCATTGACGACAGACATAGGTCTACGAAAGAACTTGTAATTATGTATTTTATTTTATATGGAGCTGGTTTCCGCAACTCCACGTTCAGGGAGCGCGTTTTAACCAGGACCGAATTTTTTGAAAATCGGAACAGAAAAATACTTTCGAGAAATCTTTTATAAGTATTTATACTTATAAAAGATATTGCAATAATCAATAGATTGCTTGCCATTACCGATTACTTAATAAATAGGCAGGTAAGCATGCTCGACTAATGACATATGTACCAAGGAGTTTCTAAAACGGTTCTCTAATGAGTTCGTCGGGGACTGACCAGGAAATTGCTGATATTTATGTCACAGAGACACTGGAAAAGGTTAAGTAATTTTTAGATATTAATATTTAATAGACTCGCGAGCGACCCGTCTCGGCTTCACACGGGTGCAATGTATATTATTATATTGCTATTGCTGAAAACTGCATTAAAATCCGTTGCGTAGTTTAAAAGATCTTTTTTTTTTTGGCGGGTGGAAAATCATCAAATAACCCCTCGAAATAGGGAGTGTCAGACATCTACTGACTAAAAACCACCCATGTTCCTTCTTAGCCCTTCATGTCAAGGCCGCGGTATCTCTTGCGAACATCCCGCAGCCCCGACGGCTAGTTTAAAAGATCTAAGCTTACAAACAGTGGGAGCGATTTTGTTTTATTACTATTGTAGGGTTGCTGTTTGTGAAATTAAAGCCCCATTGACTTCATGATATTTTATTGGCAACTTGCTTAACAATTTTACAATAGTTACAATAAATAATTTATATCAAGTGGCAACCCTAAGTGGAGGGATGAAAGGGACTGCGTGGCTATCGCCCTTCAGACCTCCCCTAGCTGTCTAGTTCCTGAAGACTGCTAGGCTATCGAAGCAGGAACTAGGTTTACTTAGGATCAGAGCTGGCTGCGTGGCTGCCGCGCTCTGAACCGCTAGCTAGTGAATGACAATTTGTTCGAAGACAGCTCGGGTTATAAAGGGTTTCTGTTTGCATGTGTGCGTAACATCGTCGTGTGGTCATCTGTAGATGTAGTGCAGTAGCGCTGGTTCAGACTGTTACACACGTAGATTGTAGATGGCGTCACTTGTCTATAAGGCTTGCTGTCTTCCATGTTATTGATCCGCTCATCATAGTACTTTGGTTAAGTTATACTAGATGGCGCTGTATGTTTGTTACATTCTCCCCCTCTGGTGCTCTATAGTCGTCCCGACAGAGGACCAGGATCAGTATGTATTTTCCGTGGTCTTCCTCTTTTTTCTTATGGGATTTAAAGGTTCGGGCACTTTTTCATCTCTTTGTTCAAATTTACATATTGCTGAAGTATGATATTTTCCCATAGATTGTTCTGGTAACTTTGGGTTTGCTACCTCATATGTTGATGCTCCATGTTTCTTTATAACGACATATGGCCCATCTCTGCGGGGAGCAAATTTTCCTGTGAACTGTTTTTCAGTATTGCTTATTGGATGTGTCTCAACCAATACTAATTCTCCTATTTTATAGCATGGATCTGGTCTTCTTCCTTGATTTGCGCGTTGCCTGTTATTGTTTTGCATAGTTTCTATGTTTTCCTTTGCAATCAATAAATCTTCAGATAACTGCTTCAAAGTCGGTGTAATTTGTGTTATAAATTTTTCTTGAGTCAAAACTGTGCTGAAGTCATGTGTAAGATCGTAGGGAGTTCTTAATTCACGTCCAAAAGTTAAGTAGGACGGTGAATATCCCGTTGTTTGACACACAGCTGAGTTCATTGCAAATCTGATAGCCGGCAATGTATTTGGCCATTTCTGGTGTTGATTCTTTACCATAATTGCTATTTGAGTTTTCATGTCTCTATTTTTCCTTTCCACAATATTAGGTTCTGGATGGTATACAGGAGTGAGAATGTGCTGTATTTCTAAACAATAAGTTAGCTTTTGCATTATTGCTGATATGAATTGAACTCCATTATCACTTACAATTTTCCTTGGTAGACCATAACGCAGAAATATTTCACGTAGAAGAGTAAGTGCACAGGTTTCAGTTTCAGCTGTAGCTTCTGTTATAGCAAATAGTTCAACCCATCGAGAAGCTGTGTCTTCAACAATAAAGATCCACTTTTCTCCAGTAGTTGCCTTTGGTAAGGGACCAAAGAGGTCAATTGATAGTACTTCGAATCTGTGATTGTTTGCCGTTGACTGATATAAACCTGCTGGTTTTTTATTTGATGGTTTATATTTCTGACATTCTATACAAGTCTTTACATACTTAATTACATCCTTTCTTAATCCTCTCCAGTAAAATTTATCAGTAATACGTTGGACTGTACGTTCTACTCCTAAATGACCAGCTGTCGGATCATCATGATATGCCTTCAATATATTAGGTCTTTCTTGTACAGGTATTAATAATTTGGCATTATCATCTTCTTGTTCTGGTGTAAACCGATATAAAACGTTTTGATGAAGTATGTATCCTTTTTTTGACCATTCTATATAATTTTCTGTTTTAGTTTCCTCTTCAAGTGCATTTATTATCATCTTGAGCTCATCATCTTTTAGTTGCTCTTCACGTATCTGCTTTTCATTGTATTTTGGTAATTCAATTTCTACATAGCATAAATTACATGCTTCACTGTCATGTGCACATGGTGGTCTTGATAAAGTATCTGCCACCACATTAGTACGCCCTGGAGTATATTGTATATTGAAGTTATAGGGCTGTAGTTGTAGTGCCCAGCGGGCCAGGCGACCTGTTGGTGTTTTCAGATTCATTAACCATTTTAGTGGTTGGTGGTCAGTGATTGTAATGAATTGTGTACCTTCAATGTAGCCACGAAATCTCGAGACAGCCCAAACAATTGCTAAGGCTTCTTTTTCAGTTACTGTATAATTGCATTCTGCTGGTGTAAGAAGTCTGCTTGCATATTCAACTGGGTGTTCGTTTTCGCCCTCCCCCTGTACTAAAGCTGCTCCAATTGCATATTGACTTGCATCGGTTTTTATTGTAAATCGAGTATCACATTCTGCTTGTTTAAGTACTGGGGCTGTAGTTAACGCTATTTTAAGTTTTTCAAATGCTTCTTGCTGTTCATTACTCCACTGCCAACTTGTTTTCTTTTTAGTTAAGTTTGTTAGCGGTCGTGCTATGTCTGCAAAGTTGAGTATAAATCTTCGGTACCACGAAGCGGTTTGTAGAAATGTTATCAATTGTTTTATATTTCTTGGTTTTGATAAATTTGCTATAGCCGAAATCTTTTCCGGGTCTGTTTTGATTCCTTCTGGAACTATAAGATGTCCCAAATACTTTATCTCAGAACAAATGAATTTACACTTCTTTTTGTTAGCTTTTAAATTAAACTCTCTGAGTTTTTCAAATATTTCCTTCAGATCATCAATGTGTTGTGTCAAAGTGACAGATCTTACGATTAAATCGTCTAAATATGACAACTCCCACTTTTTCACGTCAGCTTTGACGCCGTGCCACCATGTTGCTGCCATGCCACCTAACAATAACGGCAATCCTTCCAATGCATCTTCGTCCGAGATGTGTTCCACTTTTTTGTAAACTGTTATGCTGTTTATGAACTCTTCGACCTTGTTGAAATCTCTTTCGCCTTCATATCTTCTCGTACAATTCGCAAAGCTTTTCCCCGACATGGTACTTTTTGTTGTTGTAATCGCATTAACTAATTCAGCGAACTGCTCTTGTGTCATTGTGATTGACATTTTTAAAATGGGGGTAGCGTTAATATACGTTTTTACTTATTTTCCAATCTTGAGTAAAATATGCGGCTAATGTAGGGTAGGCCGTCCAGTTATGTTTGTATCTGTTGATTATTTCGTTGGGAGCCAATGTTGGGTTGACCGCCAATTATGTGGGTATCCTTATTTTTGTTAGGCGCCAATGTAGGTTTTGGCCGCCAATATTGTGGGTATCCTTATTTTTCGTTGGGCGCCAATGTAGGTTTTGGCCGCCAATATTGTGGGTATCCTTATTTTACGTTGGGCGCCAATGTAGGGTTGCTGTTTGTGAAATTAAAGCCCCATTGACTTCATGATATTTTATTGGCAACTTGCTTAACAATTTTACAATAGTTACAATAAATAATTTATATCAAGTGGCAACCCTAAGTGGAGGGATGAAAGGGACTGCGTGGCTATCGCCCTTCAGACCTCCCCTAGCTGTCTAGTTCCTGAAGACTGCTAGGCTATCGAAGCAGGAACTAGGTTTACTTAGGATCAGAGCTGGCTGCGTGGCTGCCGCGCTCTGAACCGCTAGCTAGTGAATGACAATTTGTTCGAAGACAGCTCGGGTTATAAAGGGTTTCTGTTTGCATGTGTGCGTAACATCGTCGTGTGGTCATCTGTAGATGTAGTGCAGTAGCGCTGGTTCAGACTGTTACACACGTAGATTGTAGATGGCGTCACTTGTCTATAAGGCTTGCTGTCTTCCATGTTATTGATCCGCTCATCATAGTACTTTGGTTAAGTTATACTAGATGGCGCTGTATGTTTGTTACACTATGTAATAAAGATAATATTGTGATTGTCCGTGAGCTTCTGACTATTTGTTAAACAAATTATTAGGGATGATCACCGAACTTGACTGTCTCTGGTCATACTTGCAACCGGCGTGCGTGTATGACCAGATATATGAATGTGCACGAGGCAAAAGGAGTATGTGAGGATTGTAGCAGGTTCTGTGGTTGTGTTCTGTAGTTTCTGCCTACCCCCATGGGAAAACGGTGAGATTTGATGAATATTTTGACTATCTCATTGTCATTTAGGGTGTTCGAGAAAATGCGAAAGAAAATTATTTTCAATAAAGTAAATAATTTTTAAAGTTTTAAATACAAAACAGATCAGATATGAGTGGAATCAGAGTACCTTATTTACACATTATGCTCATATGAAGCCGAAGGCATAAACCAACACAATTAGATTATGCATAAAGCCCAATTTTATACAAAAAATTTCAACAGGGATTTCCGTGAGAGAAGTTTTTCTCTCCTTTATTATCTTGTATGTTAATACACTGGTATAAAGCGAGAATTTTCTTTTCACGGTGAACACAAACGTGTAAAAAGAAACCAGCATAAGCCGAATAACTGTTATTAAGAAAGGCAAACAACTTTTTTACGAGAAATAAATGTTATAGCGAAATGTGTGCCCGCACTTCAGTGAAAAAAACACCTTGAGGCACGGAGAAAAGAGGTTCCTGTGTATCGTAAAGCGGCCAAAATTATCTATTTACGGATCTTCTTAAGGTAGACACTTTCGTCAACATTATATCATACTCGTGTTTTAACTCTATCCTATGTTTTCCAAAGTGTACCTTGTAAAGGTTTTCTAGGATTTTTTTGACAATTATTGACAACAGTTGAGTCGTTAAGCTTTATATAATATAATTATTAGAACTTAGACGGAACTGTAACTGGAACATTATCTTACGGTTCTAGATTTCCAGCTTGTGTGCCGGAACTTAGTCTAATCGCTTACCAATTAAAGCTTTAAGTAATTTATACTAGTTTCAGTGCTAGTTGGTTAAGCTAAAGTACCTACAGCTTGAGCTAATAAGTTATCACAGAGACGTTCTCCACGGATATAACGCTATTTTCTCGTTCACTGTCCTTAACTAAAAGGAAGCTTTTACGTTTTTTGACATTTCGCATTTCCACGGTTTTTCTGTTTTATTCTTCTATTTGTACAAAACAGGCCCATGGTTTTATTGACTAGACGTAGGTAAATCAAACTCACGTCGATCCCACAAACCGCACACGTCAACCAAAATCCCCAAATCACTTTATAGTTTAAATACTGAAATTATAATCAAGTTTATGACGATTTCAAGTATCAAGTTGTCCCATGACTGTCACCCAAAAGTTGTATAGTTGGTAACCCTCTGTTACCCTCTGTAACCCTTTGCTGCAAGCGAATGTTTCACGCGTTCAACGATAAACCCTCTTCAAGTTCCCTCGTATAAGGAAATTAATCTACGCCCTTAATAAAATTATAAACGCTTAATAAAATGCGAAGTGTGACCGTTCGAGTTTTGGAAATAAAATTTCTGGTTGCAATAAATTATGATGGAGACAAAAAGCTGACGAAGTTATTTTTATTTCATCTCGAATACAATTATTTCGCAATAAAGAATAAGAATGTTTTGTCTGATTCACATAAGATCTCTGTATAAGCACGTAGTCGGATTACAAGGTAGCAACACTTATTAAAATTTTGTTTCGTAAAACCAATCAGTTTTCGGTTGTAGAAATTTAATCGCTGTCTTTATCTGCAAAATAAAATAGAACAAAAAGGGTTTATCTTCAAAACTTAACGACAATCTTACAAGCATCAAGACTATTCGTCCTATTCATTGTTCTAACAGTTTAGGTGCACGTTCACTTTTAGGATAGTAACGTAAAAACTACAACTGTAATTTTTTGACAGCTGTGTGAAATGATCATAAGACAGCAAACTCAATTAGGCTGTCTGTTAGTTTAACAATCCAGTTTCTTGACGCATACTAACCTCCTAAAATTTAGGAAAAATTATGAGTAAAGGTTTCAAAGTAAAATAAACGACAATCTTAGAAACATCAAGACCGTTCGTCCTACTCATTGTACCAGCAGTACACTCAACGTTCACACAGTAGGGTACTAAGCTATTAGTCCAATACGTATGTACATTTGAAATTGCTAAGGCGTCCGCCGCAGTCGTAAAGCTGTGTTTGCTAATAACTTGAACTGCATTAATTATAGCCACTGGCGCAATCTGGAAAACAGTTGGTACATTTTACAGTAGTTCTGTAATTAGTTTTAATTACCTCTATTGATTACTCGCTCACTTGACATCTGAAACAATACATTTTTATAAGAATTAGTTGGGTTGTTTTAAGGAACTGGGCTTTTCCACATTCGGCTTGCATACGTGTAGCTTAATTAGCTTGTCATGTTCCCATTGATGGGAAAGAACTTTCTCCTTATGAGAAAGAAAGAGAGCATGTATTAGCCCTGTGCCAGGTAATAGATGTCTCGTGTTTTCGGATTTTTGGTTGGCACATAATCATATCGATTTTCTCACGGCGTTTTCTGTTGATCTTAGAATACATGAAACAATCACCGGTAATAATTTAAAGTCAAAGTCACTAGGTACCTATGTGTTTTTACCCACGAGAATAGAGATAGCCCAACCATTTGCCAATTCCTTTGATTTAACTGTATTAATTAAGATCTTGATTTTACCAAACGCTAACATCAAGATTTATACAGAAACAAATAATAAAATGTAATATTAAAGTTAATGTCAAGTAAGTTATATAAACAAGTTATTATTGTACTCGTGTCTACTAAGAAAATTGTTATTGTATTTGATCTAATACAGCCTAATATTTATTAAACAAACTTTTACTCATGTTACACAACATTACGTAGAAGCAAAATAATATACTTAATAACAAAAGTCATAAACTTAATCACAATAAAAGAAAAAAAACTCACATAAAATACGAAATATTATTGTTGTTCACTAATTAATTAATAGAGGAATAATCATTAATATTGGACAGGCTGTGCGTACCTGCCCGATAAATCGTCGCACCCTATAGGTTGCGTTGTTTGACAAATGGTAATATAAATGGCATGTCAAACGTAACCATTTTCGTGTCAGATGACTATCAGAAAATTGCTCACTTTTTGTGGCGGCGAGGCGACGCGGAAGCGCCCTCTGTCGTGACTGTAATGAAACCACAGTGCACACAATAAGAGCTTACGACCACAATCAATATGCTGGTAATCCGATACCTGACATTCAATTTCGAAGTGATATTCAACTCTACGAACTTGTGGCTTGATATTAACTGCCACTCAGATCGATCTTTAGGTTTAACCGTGCTTGCCTAGGCTGGTCTGTGGATGGGTGACGACCCATTACTTACTGAGTTTCCTCTATGCCTCGGAAAGTACGTTAAGCTATCGGTCCCGCCCGGCTGCCATATATATTATAGATCTCTGGCAGTCATTACAGGTAGTCATGTGGCCTAAGAGTGTGACAAGCAGACTTACTAAAGGGTATCGTATTACCCTGTAATTGATTTGGTAAGACTGGTTGTAACGCGGTACTAAAATTCTGGTATTCAAATGCATCCGGTTAGACTGGAGTGTCGGCTTCCAGTATACATAGTTGGAAAAAGGCTAGGCAGAAAAAGATTCAACTCTACGATAAGTTTGCAACAATTTACATACTAGACTTATTTACGAGAGATCCTTCGTGATATCAATTAAAATTTATTTCGGTTTGCATCGTTGGAAAATGAAATGGTTTTGCGAAATGATATATTAAGCACTTTTCCTCTTATCTGGAGTCAGCGAAGATAATGAACGACATACAAACGTAACGATGTGTAAGAAGTTGCTGATTAGTAATTTATGAGTATTTCAGCAGTTACGTATGCAGATTTTAAATTTTAATGGTTGTTAAGAGAACTCTACAAACAAATTCATCTTTAATTCCTATTTATTTTGTTTGTCCTATCAGTTTATTAATTAAACCAGTATAAGTTTGACACTCGTATCTATAAACAAGTCAAACTGATTACTTGAGCGAAAGTAATAAGTGAAGATACGATTGTTATTCTGAAGTTCAGTAATTGCTTGAAGTTAGAACTGTCAAAATTAATACTTAGATTTTCTTTCTTCGATGGTTCTTACTTCGTTCAAATTATTGTCTATTGCATAAAAATCTTTGCATGAATAGTAACTTTTACTAGACTATAGACTGTGGGAATATCGTGAATGAAACTGGTACAAGAGCTTTGAGAAAAGAAAGTCTAGACCCAGCAGTGGGTGAAGATGGGCTGTGGATGATGATGATAAATAGATACCAGGGTTGTTGTGCCAGAATTAATTAAACTGTAATGCCCAAAAACAGCAACAAAACAAACATTATAATTATTTATAGTTTAGTTTGGGTCCCAACCCAGCCCCATTGAGCTCCAACAAAATTTATCAAGGCAAAAACATGACCACCTACCGGTAATGTTTTCACTGTTATCGGTATTTGCATTGAATTAACACAAAATAACCGTTTAACAAAAACAATCCGGCGAATATTAATACGGCTTTAAATCATATGGTAGTGAGTGTTTCTGCAATTAATTGCGTGAAATAACGTTATCGGCGAACGGGCACATTATACCGCTAAATGTTTGTAAGCATGTACCGCATAAATAACGGACACTAAGCTGATTAGCATACCCGAGTCGACATTCACCGAATTACCCTAGAATCTGTTAACAAATGGTAGCTTTGCATAATTGAATAAGTGAAACGCAAACTCGGACATATGGACTACGAACGAGTACTCTCAGAGTTTTTTTTTAAACAAATTACAACCTTCCGTGAAAATGTCATGTTTTCTATTTGATTGGCAAATAACGACAAATTCTAAAAATTTGATTTGTCCATTTTTGTGTTTGTCTAACTGCGACAGGCTCTGAATTGTTATGTATGTGGAATTTGGATGTGGAGTATATTTTCAGTTATTGCAAATATCAATATTTTTGAACTAGATGTTGCCCGCGACCTTCGCCCGTGTGTTTTTTTTTTTTGTAAAGATATTACTTTCCTATTTGAATCGGGTTTGTTAACAATTAAAAGTTTTTTTCTCACAACCTCAACACTTTTTAAAACAAATTTAGTTACTCCATACAACATTAGCTATCTGCCAGTAAAAGTCCAAATAGACAGACAGACAAAAAGTTGAATAAAACGGTTCCTTGTCAGTGTTTACAGCTTTTTGGGGCTGACTATACCGTAAATATTTTTATATGCAAGTAAAAAGCTCTTATTTTAAAACTACAAATACTAAAACTACTACTATATAATAATAGTGCTAGTGACCATGTCAGTTTAAAATCTTATATTACAAATACTCATTTAAATTTTATTTATTTGTATAGATAGTCAGTTTTCTCAATTCAAGAATAAATAAATGGGTTTGAGAGACAGCTTAATACAAGATATACCAACCTAAATATGGAATAAATCGTATCTTTATGCGAGCATAATAATCTAAAGTATGAGTTCAATTATATATGAGTGCATATTTCATTGCAACCAAGCTTTCGAATTTTCAAATCATCCTTTACTCATGCTATTTGAAATGGATGTTTGTGTCTATGTTCAATCAAAACTGAGGGGTTTCTCAGAAACAAACCTGGATTGTATTTATTCAAGTCCAACAATCATGAATAAAAGATCTGGACCATACAGATACACAGAGGTACGTGTACAAGTTCTGCGTAGCAATCTCATTCTGCACGTTCGGCATCTGTTAGTGCTACAGCGCTACGGTGCTACGCCGTAGCCAGAGCTACGTGGATTGCGGTGCGTTGAGTTCCGTTTACGTTCCCACCCGCTCGGGACCCCGCAATTAGATCCCGCCCATTGTTTCTCGAAGCACTTTCTGTTAGCAATTCCAGTTTCAATTCGAAAGCTGCGGCATTCCCTTTGGCGTCGGCCATGCTATGGTTACGTCTGCGGAATAATAGGAGATATTAACTTGACTTTCGATTCTTGAGAATTGCTGATCTATTGAATTGAAGGTATTTAATTGTTACGAACGTGCAAAGTTTCGTACTTAATTACTTATTCACGCCTTGTTTTCATTGTGACTTGAATTTGAACAGTACTTTACATTTATTATTATAAATTTGTTTCTTAACTCTTGGTTAAATAATTCGTCGTATTTATAGGTGAAAAAAACAATCTGGTGGACATACCCGATACAAAAATTTGTTCAAAAACTTATAGTCAAGTTTCTACTAAATTATATTGTTAGGAAGAAAATAATTTCTTATAATTTATTTCATTAAAATCTTATCTACGTTAATCCAACTAGCTTCCATTATTATTTTCTTTATACGCAGACTGTCTGGCGAAGTTAAGTGAATATAAATTATGACAACAGATAAGTCAGGAAAGTTCGTATAACTTCACTGCAGCTACTCGACGTATGCGGAAAACTGTACTTCTGAGTAGGCTTGTGGAAAAAGATTGCACAGAAAGGAATAATTTTCATAAATATTCATTAAAAATGCCTAATTACATATTATTAAAAGAAAGTGCTTTACATTTCGTTGTACAACTAAAGTAGAAACATAAGTTTTAAAGTTGTAAGTACCAGAGAGTTTTTTAATGCTAAATAAGGTTGCGTAAACAATAATAAAAACTAAATTATAAAAACACACGCTTGCCTAGAAGAAACCGATTGACTCGACCTTTGAATAGATTCAGATTATAATGATCACAAAAAAGAAAAACCACAGACTGGTGGTTCACACAATAAATATCCCTGCTCGTAAAATTAGATTTAGATTTTAGTTTTGAATGTTCTATTTTCAAGGTTTTCTTATGTTTACTGTTTATTTGGTTTTATTATTATTAATTTGTGTTGTCCTGTGTAAGGCCAATAAATACATTTCCTTTCTTCCTTTTGATTAAACGAAACCCTATCATAATAGCCATGAAAATCCAGGTCTCATTACAAGTTCCGAACACGACAACAAATAAAACACTACAAATTTTCATGCGACCAAAACTATTGTGAACGTCGACCACGTAGTCCACACGCGGTATGCGCCACTCGTTACAAACTCATTTCAGTAAAGTTGGTGACTGCGTCGTGCACAATCATATTTACATAAAAGAACCGTAGACTGACGTAAAATATAAATAATGAAATTTTACCGACAGCGAAAGTCCCGCTTTTAATATTTTTTAATGCAAATTAGGATGGGCTTGTGACTAAACGATGCGTTGTGTTTTTTGGTGTAAATAGCGTTATAGGTAGACATGATTACGTTATATTACACACTTATAAATTATAGTACACAGACGCACGTATGACTTAAAGTTTTTTAGTTAAATTTTATTTTAACACCACCTGATGCTCGTAGCTTCCTCAATAACCATTGGTAAAAACAGCATGAAAATTGGTGTAGTAGTTTTCGAGTTAATCGCGAACAGACAGACAGACGCGTCGGAGAACTTTGTTTTATAATACATACATACATAAACTGTAGGTTTGTGTATGTGAATTTAAATGTTTGTAAACGCACCCACGATACAGGAAAAATTCCTAGCGTGGGGCAACGTATAAGAAAAAAACTCACGCATGTGGCGTTCTGTGGTTTCTGCGTACCCCCATGGGAAAAGGGCGTGAGTTTATGTTTTTTGTTTTATAATAATATGTAGTGATATATGAAAATGATGCATTTCTAATGTCTCGCACAGAGTTATTTTGACTACACTGATTTCATCATTCTTCTGCCCCTAACCCAATTAGTTTGCCGTCGGCACAGCATGATTGTTTTCTTCTTCCATACACCTGTTTTACTCGTCATCTCCGCAGTCGTTTCTAGCCTATCATCCTTCGCACAGTCTTACTCTTACAACAATACAAATTCATGACTTTCTCACGATATTATCCCGGTATACCTGTATTAGACTGTGATAGACGAAAATCTCACCTCACTTCAACGGCACGTTATAAAATAAAATGATTTATTTTTAAACAAAATGATCAATTTTGTTTAAAACAAAAATTAATCATAATACCGTAATAATATCGTAGCAAACAAAGCCATCAACTCATTTAAACTAGCTAGACCCATTGAATTGCAAATGTGAAGAAATAAAACGATGTTTGGCGTTTTCTGTTTTACTCATTTTCCAAGTTTCAGAACTTGCATGTAATTGCTTAATTCCAGTGCGGTACGATAAAGTTCCACCATGGATTCCGTGGTACCAACAACCTATACAATATTTATAGGCCGGGAGCCAGGCTAAGTGTTGGCTGGCAATTATTGGTGCTTTGTATGGCAGGGTACAAAGTATGGAATTACTGTTTTTGCTGACGTAGATTATGGGTGGTCGTCGTGTTATAGCGTAAATTATTGTTTTTGAACTTGGATGTACAACGTTCGAGTTTGTAGGGGGAGCTGCCATAGCGTGGTACGGTACTAATAGAAGTGGGCACAACATAAAAATATGAAAAAGTTGCATGAGTAAGTGTGCTTGTATAGTCACATTAATATTATTGTTTCCAACACCGAAATGTAATTATGTAGGTATGTTTCCTACTTAAAATTCTTCGCTCTAATTAAATATTCCGAATTCTCTAATAATAATAAATAACATTTTGTACAACTTAAACATGCCAAGGCCTAGGTTTGATACCAAATTGGTGTAGTAAACCAAAACTTAATTGATGCTCGAATATTTTAAGAACCTCTACTTTGTGTTTCAGGAATTCAATCCATTCAAACAATTTCTAAACTAAAATAATAAGCGAGTTCGATATTAATTTTGGGGCCGAATACAATTATAGAACTTTCCGATAAGCCGCAACTAAGCTGTACTGGTTTATTTATACAAATAATAATATTTAGAGATGGACCAAACGATAGTAATTTGTTTCTTTTTTTGCGCACAGAAGGACATAATTTTGGAATAAATTCTACTTTTTATTCAAATTACGTAATGAAATGATCCTTTTCAAGATAGGGTTTAATATCAAAATTATTCTTAATTTCTTCGTTTCAAAGATTATGAAATAGCAACAGCTGCAGACGGACACGATCCCAGAAGTTTTCAAACTAAGACTCAAAATATTTTTATTCAATTAAGAGTTTGGTATCGCCAGCAGTTACTTGAATTTTCAGTTTAAAATGATTTCTTGGGTAAGGAATTACTCATTTTAACTGATGGGAAAAGAAAAGTCGAAGAAGTCCAGGACTATAGAACGTTCTTAGTATGCCAAACAGGCAACAAATATTTAAACTAGCTTATTACCGGGACTTCACACGCTTAAGAGGGAACAGATATTTGAAGAAACTATTGACGGCGCGCTATACCAAACCTGGCCCAGTAGAGTCCGATAAGGACAGCTGCAGCTCAGATCGATTATATCACAAATATATTGGCGAGATCGAGGTTTCGCATTTTTTTTTAAGAAGAAAAAATGGGTAATACATTTGCATGGATAAAATCGAAGCCCCTGTTTCCTCTTAAAAGACGAATATTATCCCACGTACTACGCGGATAAAAAATATATAATTATCATGATTTTTACGAATTCGGTTCCAAAAATTCTTTAAAATGACACGGTCCATAAAAAATAAATAATTCATATATTTAAAATTATCATTACAAATTGGTTTACACGACCAATTTGTTTGGTTTAAAAACCAAAGTTCAGAGTTTCTGCGAATATCTGATACATACAACGACATCAAAATAGGATGTCTTGTTCCTCGACTATAAATAGCACGCGATTCTCCTTCTACGAAACACAACGACAAGTTTGTTAAAAGCCGACCTTATGGTACACAGTTACAATTATTGTAAAAACCTTGTTACCTATTTAATTTTCTAATTGTTACGCCAGGGGGAGCTAATAACGCAGCGGTATTTTTCTGATTATTATCGCACATTGAAGTATTGCTTTAGGGGCTATATTGCTGATGAAAGCTCTGGGAAATACTCATTGTACCCACAGTGTAGGGAAATAACCGTATTGGGTGTATAATCAAGTAGTTTTGATAACACTGTTGCATTGCTGGTAGGTAAAGTTTCTTTGTAGCTTTTAGTATTGGTGGGTAATGTTGGACTAGGTTTATATGTTGGTCAAACAACCATGAGGCCGATAGAATTCTAGCTCGCCGTCCGTCCGTCTTATGACGACGACAGGCCGTGTCGACGGCGCATTCGTGTTCCACGCGCGCCTCAAAGAGATGTCAGCAACATGGAAGGGGCACGAGGGCCGACGCCCGCCGGGGCTGCGGGTTGTTCGAAAGAGATACCGTGACCTCGGCACAAGGGCTAAGAAGGAACATGGGTGGTTTTTAGTCAGTAGAAGTCTGACGCTCCATACAATACTGCTCATCATAATCCGCAGTTAGACTGTAAGTAGACCACAACATTGTTGGGAAAAAGCATGGCAAGATGAATATGTACAGAGGTATAAAATAATTGTCCAGATTCTGATTCCCGATTGAAAACAAATAATGGTTGCCTTACGCCGATAAGTAAAAAAATATTAAGGCATGTTGACAGCTTGAATAAAAAATATGAATAAATTAATGCGAGTTTCCGAATTGGGTGGTTTGTTGGAATGCAGACTCTGTGAAAACTACTGTGAAATTTCTGTCTTTCTTTCTTTTTTTTTTTTAAAAACGTTGCCCCACACTAGGAATTTCTACTGTATCGTGGGTACGTTTACAAACATTTAAACTCACATACACAAACACACCCAGACCCGAAAGAACTATCTGTAGGCCATACAAATATTTGTTCCGTACGGGGATCGAACCCGCGACCCGCAGCGCAGCAGTCCAATCGCTCAGTCACTGCGCCAACCGTGGCGTCAAAAACCCAATAACACTTTGCTCGACCCGGGAATTGAACCCGAAACCTTGCGCATGCAACCACTAGACCAACGATAGCCGTCCAAGAAAGTTTTATGAAATTTGTAATGATGACTTATTAAAATACATAGAATACGGTTTAATCCACACCAAAGCTGACTCTAAGCGACACCAAATGCGTAAAACAGCGTTATGACAACTGTTGAAACAAATATAGGGTGTTTCGTTTTTCCGATGGTTGAGAACCTTCCCAGTCAAATAATAGGTAGCTCTTATTTTACGTTTTGAATTAAACTATTGTGACTTGTTCTTTAGAATTTCAATACAAGTCGCAAGTCGTTTGTGCAGCGACACTCGCTTTCTGAGAGAACTTTTCATTTTCAAGCTCCAGGCCAGTATTTGTGTCAGCGCCATCTATGATAGGGTAATGGTACTACGTTGGAGCCACGAAGTCCAACGGTACAATAGAGCTTTAGCACAGCAGCACTATGATGCGGGAAAAGTGTGAACTTCTACGCACATTGCTACGCCACGAAACATAGATGGCGCTGTTCGGCGAAAGCTAAAAAGCATTTTCACGATGTTATTGATTGTCCCTTTGATGCTTGTTTCCAAGTTTAATACAAATGATAAGAGTAAAAGCTTATTTCCTAATGGAACTGACAGCGAAATGGAAGAAAAGGACATTTTCTTTGTTGCAAACAATTTTATTTGCCGAGTATTTCCTGATATAATATCTAATAATGTAAGTGATTAAATACAATTTAGGTAAGGAATTATATTTTTGGGTACAAATAAAGATTTGATGAACGTCTTACATTTGCATTTATAAGGTGAAAGATAAAATATCTGTTACATAGTATTTCATCGCAATTAATGTTAAACTACATAATACCCAAATAAGCCTAACAAGGTATTATCTAAGTAAATACAAATACTTCCTAATTAAGACAGGCTTACCGGGCATATCGGCAGCAATCTTACCTACCTGTATAATATCTAATTAGGTAGTCAACGTTCAGAGGTATTATTATTAGACAGTCGTATAAATGGAGTGACCTTTTTCATTTAAACCTGCGTAGAAATATAAACAGCTGTTGTTGGTTCTTCATTTTCTGAATAATCTTCAAAACAGTAGCTTAATATTTTTTCTGTATTGTTTCCTGTCTCTAAATGGGTCTGAGATAAGCAAAGATAAATAACTAATGATAAAATCGATACCTACATAAAGACATCAGTTCGCTGTATTGTTAGTAATGATAAATTACAAATCAAATGGTTTTCGCATTTTTTGTATAATAAATAATTGATAAACATCTGATACTAGTGATTCCTAGAGTGGGGTAATAGATATTTTTTTTAAAAGATTGAGAAGATTGATACTCAGATTCTGTTTTATGGAATAATTAAATATAGGAGTAACCCTAATAGGTACATCCGATGAAGAGACAGCAGCAGTTAAATCACAGCTGAGGCTGAAGAGACTCTCCTCTTCAGCCTTCGAACCTACAAAAAAGTTCCCACAAGCGAAGATTTTTACTACAGCAAAATTGCACGATGTTCATAATATATCCTCCACATGTACAAAAGACAATGCCGTCACCAAGAAATTCAAGCAAACATGCCATTACTTAACAGCAAGCGGAAAGGCACAATAAGATGACCCAGTTTCGTGAAGAAAAACGGACGTACACAACATTTGCACTTTTTGCCGCCTCCGAGTTACAACACTATGCTCCGTGTGGGTTTCTATACAGACAGCATGCAACTATGTCGCAACTTTGTTTTATTCGATCCCGGAATACATTGTAGATAGTTGTTGTTACATTATAAAGGGGATTTACATAGATGTGGCCCCGCTGGTAGAAAGGAAATTGAGCTCGAAAATGTACTATGTCAACTTCAATGTACAGGTGCCAGCACATTAAGCTACTACTGCTGTTAACTGCTGTCAAATTTCTTTGATATTTCTATTTTCAACTTTAATGCTAAAGCGTTAGGTTCAAGGTTGATTGGGAAAATTTTGACAGTTTCGGGTAGCTTGATCTACTACGTCTGTACAACACCCAAGCAAACTTCTAAATACCTGAAATATTTCATAATATTTTTGGCGAAATTATTCTTATACATAAACATTTCATACTCATCGCACTATAATATTGTTTGACTCTCTCTGTCGTGGGTGCAAATGGGTTTTCAATTCACATTTATTCAGACTCGGAGAAAACAGCTCTAGGGCATAACGCACACACTGATCTGCGTACATAGACCTACAATTTTATTAATATTGACCTCGGCGCGGGAACCGAACACGCGGTTCGAGAACATTGTGACAAAGTTATAAATTGTACAAATTGATGTAGCCTAGCCAGTAAGTATGCAAAACGTGAATATTTTTACGCACAATCGTGGAAAAATCTCGAAATATCCAAATGATTTTACCTATATGCCAGTACTGTAAGGGAATGAACGTGATGTATGCATCTATACCTACATCATACATATCCATGTATGATGTAGGTATAGATGCATGATCGGGGATGAGACATCTCCAGTGTTATTTCATTGCGAGTCACATCTTCTTATGGATAGATACTTTTTAAAACAACTCAAGAGACCGCGGTATTTATCTTATAGCACAGAGTACAACGTATAGGAATTTTTAAACCGCTGAACTACAACTTCTACTTAATAGTAACTTTTGTAGCAGACTAAACCATTGAGTCTAGAAGCATCTAATTATGAACGAGAGTTTTTTACATAACGAAAAAGAGTACTTAGGAGGGATTTACAAAGATTCTTCACCTGAAAGGGCAATAAACGGGGCATTCAAATTTGACTAAACCAATGAGAAAGCACATTGGCATACAAGTTTGTTAGTTTATCACAAATATTTTGCGAATCTGTCATTTAGCGTCAATAGGTAATTTTCAGAATGTGGCCATTATGCGCCGAAGCCTTCGCTGGATTGCCAGTTGCTATCCAATGTTATGAAGTCACGTCATTGCTTACTATTTTGTAAATGTATCTCTTTATATAGCTTTTAATAGTTATTCTGCAGAATGACATAATAGTTACCAACTCAACTATTTATTAGTAACAAGCAAGGTTTTGTGCGCTCCCTGCACAATTTCCAACGTTGCTGTCGAACCATCCATTGATTGAGCAAGACACTTGGACAGACGGTTTCTATTCAAGCAGAGCGGTAGGTATTGAAGTGTGTCTAACGGGAGACCACTATGTAGGTATTCAGAACTATAGATACTATATAGCTAGATGTGTCTCTAGAACATGTTACCTATTCCATAGGCGTCTGACGAGGAATCTTGAACCATTCAGCTAGCCACAGATATGGGTTCATGGTGATTAGAACTTATTCATGTTGATTTTCTACTTCAGAAACATCAGGTGTGCATGTACCTACGACTAATAAGTATGAACATAGATAAAACGAAAACAGTAAGATCCTAGTATGTGATATACTGTAATTTCTGCTTAACCCCACGAGATAAAGGCGCTAAAACTACATATTAACACTGTGTTGGTATCATTGATGAAAGCACCCATAAATAAGATACAAAATATTTTTACGAACAAAAATAACGAATTCGCAAGAAACAGTCATTGGCGTTTTTCGTAAAAATTTGACGTAACGTCTACGATTGTTGTTATCCTGAAAACCGACAAATAATTATAACCGTATATTCATACAAATCTCATTCAGGTCGAAATAACGAACAGACTTGAGATGTGAACGTGACAAAACGGTGATTGATACTTAAAACATAATTTTAAATTTCCAATAGTCAGGGTGAACAGATGAACGAGAAGAATCTTTATACGTGACTACAGTCGAATAATGCAACAAAGGCACCAGCTGACCCGCTTTAGCAAACTTATCAAATATTTATAGTTGAATGTATAAGAAATCGGTCAAGGCCAGAATCCGATACTGAATATTCCACCCACAGGGCTATACAGATGCTAAATTCTAGAGACGTTCCAGACTGTAATATTGTTATGTTTTTCTCACAGCCCCAGTTTCGTTTAAATTGAATATTTTAGGAAACATTTTATTTGTTCGGTATTTTATTTTGGAGTCATGGAGTTTTCATAATTAAATTATGAAAAAAAAGGATGGCTCAAGTAAAAGTCCGCCCTTCTGTCTTTCAAGTTTTATAGAGTTAAAATGGAAAATGTCACTGGGCTATATTTTCCCAAATTTGGATTTAATTAAATAATCAAATAACCACGATAATCAAGGTGTTTATGGTCTTCCAACAATAGGGTAGTTAACAAAAAAAATCTAATTAGTCCGTCAGATAGATTTCCAAAAAATATTGGACACGTATTTTTTCTTTTTTCACGTAAACAAACAATGAAGACGATACAGGGCTTTGAAAACTCGTGTGACGTCATTTTCTAAGACATTAGTATGACATTTTTTACCGGTGAGTGACGTCACAACCCCCCACTCAAATCTTTGACGCGTTTTATTTTTGTAAATTTTTATTGATTTGAAAAAAATAAAATACTTTTCCAATATTTTTCGATAATCTAACAGACTGACTAATTAGAATCATATTTTTTTTTCAATTCAAATCAAATCCGTTTATTTGCCAGAATGTAGGTTTCAACAAAGTTTGTCAGTAAACATCCCTATTAATCATGCAGATGTGACTATGAAGAATCATAATCAGCTGTCTACCATCACAACCCATTTACAACCAGCCAGCAACGTCTATCAACTTGATTCAAACGCCTCAATTTTCCCATAGACATTTATTTCAAAATCAGCACGGCCGTTTGTAAATCGAACGGACCGGTCATATTTCATGCGGCCGGCGATGCGGGTGGACGTCCCCGTGAATTATGACGTCAGCACACGACCGCGCAGGATGCGACCTGCGACACGTCATTGCATCGGTTTTGGGAGTCCTCGTTTCCGATGGTCCAATAAATCTGTGGAGCTGTCGTTTTGGTAGAGAAGTACAGTTTTAGTAGAGTAGTTAGTGGATTTTGAAATTATAAGCTGTTAAATAAGCATAATAATGTTCATACTAGTTTTACTAGGCAATCGCTCCCTATAAAATACTGGTATTTAACTGCATCCGGTTAGACTGAACGCCAAGCTCAGACGACATGTAAACCCAAATCAGAGGCCGATGGGTGGTGGTTAGCCTGTGATACAGGATTATCCTAATGCAGGCATCTAACATTGTTATACCTACATTTTTAGATTTAGATTTTGATTGTATTTACTTTCTGTGTTTTTGAATAAAGAATTATTACTATTATTTTATTATTATAAAAAACTGACCTCAGGTTAGGCACTAAACACACGATAAAAAAACAGGAAGAAAAAGAACCCTATATGTTGCAAGCGCTCTTTCACTTTAAACCAGTTCACTAAAATAACTATCGACACAATTTAATTTTTTTACGTGCCACAAACAATCACACTCTAAACCAGCATTTACTCCTCCCATTTTACCGCCAAACCAAACTCAAGCTTCATCATAATAAAAAAGAGTGACAGAGTCATAATAGCGGCAGTAAAAAGGTAATCATGTTCTAGGCTGGAGCTATCACGAACCCAATGAATCTCGTAATCCGTATGGAGTGGAGGACATTTTCGTGCGCCCTAACGAAGACAGATTAAGCTCACCTGTCTCGGTGAACCTATGAGTATACCAGGATTAAAGACTGATTACACATTTGCTTTGGGTTATCTGTAGCTACTGTCGTAGTCCGATAATTAAAGAATGCGTTTAAATATTAATATAATATATACTTTTTAGGGTTACCTATAAAGTACCTATAAAGTTATACGTTTTCACGAACATAGCATTGTACGCCATCGTTCAGGAAATAGGTCTTATCTCAAAGAATTATTTCCGTTTTTATTTATTTACTAGCTGTTCCCGGCATGCGTTGCAATGCCCTTTTTCCTACCTACTACCTGCCTGTGTACCAAGTACCTACCTACCTACTACCTCCTACCCTACCTACCTACTACCCTACCTACCTACCTACCTACTACCCTACCTACCTACTACCCGACCTACCTACTACCCTACCTACTTACTACCCTACCTACTACTCTACCGACTACCCTACCTACTCTACTATCCTACTTACTACCCTACCTACTACTCTACCTACTACCCTGCCTACCTACCTACCACTTTCTCACCTTTTAAACCTTCCCTGGACTTCCACGAATAATTCAACACTATAATTAGCCAAATCGGTCCAGGCGTTCTCGAGTTTTAGCGAGACTAACGAACAGCTATTCAGTTTTATATAATATAGCTGTACTCCACGAGCGTTGCAATGCCCTTTTACCTACCTATTACCTACCTACCTACATACTACTAATTTCTCACCTTCTCTGGACTGCCACAAATGTTTCAAAACCAAAATTAGACAAATCGGTCTAGCCGTTCTCTAGTTTTAGCGCGACTAACTAACAGCAATTCATTTTTATATTATACGCAAACACCATTTGAAAAATCATTTTTCTATTGGGAAAGAAACAGTAATTATTTGTGATTATTGTGATAATGTCGTATGGTCTGTTTGAAGTTGTCATTCGTTGACTGAACAACTGAACGTCACTCAATTGTTTTGCCTTCCCGGAACCTCTCCACTAACACTTGAACTTTATAGTACGGTATTAAAGCTCAAATTGATTTGACGTTTTAGTTAGAAAACGTTTGTATGGGAAAAAGAAAAGGGCTGTTTTTAGGGCTTTTCCGGCCATTATTCGAATTTTTCTCGCCGTAAAAACCATCCTTGAACTTCAACGAAGATTAAAAAAAAAAAAACAGCCAAATCGGTCAAGCCGTTTTCATGCCAAGTCGTGACAACGAAAAACGGGTTTCATTTTTATATATATAGATATTTTACTTAGTGTACATATTCATTCATGCCCAAGACTGGACCCGTGGTATAATTTAATTTTCAACACACTTGCTCATAAAGTGGCTCTAATTTCACCGCAATCAGGCATATAATGACACCTGTAATCAAACTGTGAATTTTTCATTACCATTATTCACAAGTGAGTTATAGGTTTTTTTTTTAATTTTTTGGTTGAGTTGCTCTGTTCTTAAAAAAGTTTCGATACTAAAAAGATTGTGTTCAATACTACAAATAAATTAATGTACTTATTCCTTGCTCATTTCATGCAACTTCGAATTTAAATAGATAATTTCAACTTATACATACGTTTTTAATAAATAAAACTTTTGTTTTCTCTGTAATAAAAAAAACTTTGAATTCCCCATTTTGTACGTGACTGCAACACTATCCGCGGAAAGCCAAAAAAAAAAACTTAATCTTTTAGTCTATAGCCGATCGCCATTGTTAGATGCGCGCTCAGGATAATTTATTAATTTAAATAGATAATTTCAACTTGTGTATACGTTTTCAATAAATAAAACTTTTGTTTTCTCTGTAATAAAAAAACTTTGAAATCCTCATTTTTTACGTGGCTAAAACACTATCCGCAAAAAGCAAAAAAAAGAAACCTCATCCTTTTAGGCTATGGCCGATCGCCATTGTTAGATGCGTCATTTTAACTGTTGAAAACATGTTAAAAATGATTTTTTTTGTGTTATTTTCTTCACAAGTGTGTTGAAAAACGTCGTATGATACACGTGTGTATTGATGATTACCGTCCTCGGCTCTCTTAAGACCCTCACCTAACGGCTCGGGTCTCGAAGGCGCCTCAGCGGTAATCACCAACGTTACACACTTATACCATAATGTACTATTTTTTATTTATTTCCTGTGATACACTTTTGATTTGGTTCATTGTTTTAGCCTATTATTTACACAGTGGAGAGATCTAACGGTTGAAGCTATTCACTGTTGGATCGTTAGAAGTATCGGCCTCTTAAGTTACATAATTATATCACCAGAATCGCTTCAAACCATGACATACTTATTAAATAATACAGTCGTAACACATACATCCATTTATTTATCTACGTACGTGTTGTTGCTTGTGCTTACCTAGAAACAAACTGGAGCACAAAGGCACTCGATTCAAGTAAAATATTGATATTCTGCCGCATCTGGTTCGACTGGAATTCGATCCTAATATACTCGCATTTCTAAAATGTTTTTCATTCCTTTAAAATTTCAAATATACTATATTTTATTTAAGATACAATTACGATATTACCTTAAAAACGGAGTGTTTTCATCAGACACGAAGTAAAGAATCTTATAAAAACATTGAAAGCTTTCATTTCTTGGCCACACACCTATCGGTCCATTCCGCGTTCCAAAATCTACCAATTCCTATTATAACTTCACACCATTTCCGAACAATTTTCGTAAATTTTCACAAAAAGATGCTTCTTGTGGGTCCCGAAGGAGATGTGAAACAAATTCGCGAGAAAACTTTTTTGGGATAGAACCCCGTGCATAAAGTGGGTATGAAAACGAAATCCATGGGAATATTGAGTGGGCCCTTAGTACAAAAGGCGAACTAAAGGATTTGTTGCGCGTCGTATGCTATAGGTGATTACGTACCTACGTCTTAGGCGGACGCATCTGAATGACAGACTTGATGTTACGTGTATATGTCATGTGGCAGATGTTTTCTTATTAATATGTTCTGACATAGTTATCTTTTCTCGCTAATTACGAGCTTTTCAGTATTGTTTAACCTGACGTAACATACATTAAATGTTCTAGACGCACAAAACACCTTCCTCATAAACAACAGGAAGGACTTTACACATTATAACGTAACGTAACCTATCCATAAACCAATTAATGTATATTATATTAGTATTTATATTATTTTTAATTTTTTTTATCGGTGCGACATGTCTTCTTTTCCCATACTTCTCTTATATTACTCGTCATCTTAGCAGACACCACTTTTCAAGCCAAATCTTCCTTCTCATAGTCCATCCGTAAACTCTTATAACCCATAATATAATTAACTCTATGGTGAAAATCACTCACACTCACTTTTATTGAGCTTTCCCCATTCAATCAACAATATTGTTCGTACAAAGGACACGGATAAAAAACTATAGCCGCATTGAACAGTTATGGAAACCTTTTATAAATGTTTCACACCCTTGACCAATTTTTTTGAATTCAAACAAACGCGCAGTGCTCACAGTGCAAACCGATGAATTCTCGATTGTTTGTTGTTTCAAAAAATGCATTTTCGAAGTTGGGAACTTTGAAAACGGTGAATTTTGCCTTTTATGGCTTTTCGTAAAGGGTGCTTTTACACCCATAATACGACAGTTAGCAACATACTATGTATTTATCACTTGAATATGTTCGAATATATCGAAATATATGTAGGACTTTAGGTGTTTACCTATCGTGTTGTTTTTTTTTCTGGAATTCAATCACAAATAGAACTCATAGGTTTCCTCAGAATGTATTTATTATGAGACGCCATGTTTAACAACATGGAAGATATTAAGTATGACGTCAACTATTCGCAAATATTAAACACAATAACTCTTTCATAACAATTCGTTTGATCCTTTGAGCATCAAAAGCCGATATATTTTATTTAACGTTAACATTTTACAAGGTACACGCTCACGTAAATCGAGTACACGTTTGACATGACGGGGAACGATAAATAACGATATATAAAAACCTTTAACAATAGACCGTCGTCATTTGAAATGGTTCAATTTCGCCTAACAAGCGATATAGGTACTCTCGCGCAGAGTCGACTTAATTATAATGCTTTATAAAGAGCACGGTACAGTCGAAATCAAATGTCGTCAGCAAAGGCTTAATCCATTGAACAGTTGACAGAAACAAAATGAAATAATAATTTGTCGTTGGATTCGACGTGCGGGAATATCGAGGTTTGTGTGTAGGTATGTTCGCTGTCATCAATCACATCCTTCAGTCGGCAGGATCCAGTGTGGCAGTACATTAGCTCCTTAATTAAAGCTGTGAACAGCTGGCGCTGCGCCGTCCGCGTCATACATTTCAATTAATTCTTGTCACCAAACAAATTTGGTTGACGACTATTTAATTATTAATCAAAGTTACATTGACAAATTGTTTTTGCACCATATTGAAATTATTATTGGTTAACAATAAAATTTTGTTTGGTACGTGAAATATCAATTACGATTAATTAATTCGTTGTAGTTAAACAAATGAAACAACAAAATATTATTTACTAATTACGGAATATATTCATAACTTTTGTTTTCCTCTGAAATAGAGTGTTACCAAAATATCAATATCACTTCTAGTTTAAATATTTATTTATAGGTAATTTACGAGTTCGTGTTACTGATTTAAATTATTGAAATAAATATTTATTTATACACATAATATTATTTTTATTGCTAAATTAACTAATGTACAAATAAAAAATAACATAAATATAAAATTATACTAGTGCAGTTTGATAACACGGTTTTTTCTATGAATACAAAACTACAGTTCGTTTAAACGGACGTGGCGAAGAGGCACCTGATCTTTGTTTAGAGAAAGCTAAACTATCCAAAACCTATAAAAGCCTCCTTTTCAGCACTCAACCTTCTTAACCTACGATTATCCCTTCCTAGAAAAACAGTTCAGCCAACCCTGCATATCGTCTTCCAATAAAAAGTATATTAAAAATCAGGACTGCCGGTGGCAGTTGTCAAAGTGACAGGCCCTCCAGTCACTATGAGCCACTAATCGGCTTGTCACCCGCAGGTCGAGGACATTGACTTTCAGATCACGTACTTGCAATCTGCATGCCATGACATTGTCAGGGGGACATAAAAAAACACATTTTTTACTGTCCCACACCGTCCGACTAAGCTTTGCGCGCTCAAATCGTAAGCTTTCCTTTTTGAATTTAGATTTTCTTCTTTTTTTTACTTTTTATGTATAAATCTGTGATGCGTTATTGCTGATTTGATTATTTCACTACACATCGAATTAAAACTTATGATTTGTTTTAACCACTGACCTCAAAGGTTTTAAAACTAGAGGATTTACACAAACTAACATTCTATAGTGTTTAAAACAAGATGGTGTTAAAATTGGCAATTCTCATAAACCGCCGAAAAGTTTATGTCAATCCTGTTGATAGTCGTTGTAGAATGACTGAAAGCTTAGAAATTTATTATCACTTCGCTCGACCTCTCTCTGCCCTCTAAGTCTTTATTGGAATTATCGCTCACTCAGTTGATGTTTAAAATGACAGTTACATGAAACACTTTTAACAAACAACATCAGAACCTTCGTTTATTTAAGCATATCCAATCAAGCGCAAATCCCAGCTGCCATTTACCCAAGCGAAAGGGAACATAATCTTAGGCATATCAGCAAAATGGTTCGGAGGCCACGTCATAAAGACTAAGCTGGTAGCACAGTTACGTCATGTCACCGTACAAGTACACATGACGTGCGGCTCCGGGGGTAATTATCGCGACATATCCTCACGATATTAAAGCCAACGTAAATTTGACATGACTTAAAATTAATCTCGAGACGTGATGCCAAGCCCAATGACGGCTTGCGCTTCGGTAAATTTAATAAAGAGCTACCACTGAAGCCTAGCCGTGCTACCAAGATTGATGTGCCGAAAAAATATAACGCGAATGTGGAAATTAAAAGAGATGCCAACTCTTCAGTTATATTAGAAGTTAAACATTAAACAACAAGCTCTGAAGGTTATAAGAGACGTTAGATCTGACATGAGCAAGATATATTTTAGTTGTATATTTTGACAGTGATTAACGTCCCGCTATCTTTATGAACTGGGAAGTCTCCGTGGAAATTATTTCTGTGAAATTTTTTTGTCATAGCACTGGAACAAAGAAGGTGCCACTGAAGGTCGCCATTACGTGAAAATATGCCTTTTAATAAACTGTGTCCAGTCACTTTATTAAATAGCTACCAGGTGTATCACATACCTTAGTCATGAAATTAATTAACCTAGATATTGGAGACGTAACAAATGGGAATGTTCAAAAGGTAGGCTCATTTTTCAGATTCTTTGCATTTTAATTAATTTCTGCAGCAAATAAATGTATTTTGGAAAACTCTAAAAATTTTAGTAGTCTAGTAATGGTCGCAATATTTATAGGAGTTTTCAGTAGAAATTGACGAAACGGAGACACGGTCTCCAAAATTAGCAGACACATTGTATGATCATACGACCCATTACTCTTCCCAGGTAAACAGAACTATTTTAGATATAATCAACCCGTAATTTAGTTCCTGCCTCCTACCTAGTTGTTTGTCACTGTCGGGGTGCGACCTTTACCCTTTACCAACACTGGTAGGTAGTTGGAACTTTTTGAAATACCAATTTCGTGCACCGTGTTATTTTTGGTTACACCGTGTCTGATTTACAACAACCGTAACTTGTGAGTGACGTTGACAAATGACGTCAGATGCCGGTCACGGGCCGTGTGTTTTGCGTCACTTGGCTGCATTCAGAGGCGTCCGTGACGTCACACGTATCTTCCCTGGCTTGTTTATAGCCGGCCAGTATGTTTGAGTTATGGCGTGTTTGTCTCACTCGTGACACCGTGGAAGATGAATTTATGAGCGAGAAGAATGCGGGGCGCGGAATATTTTATGTGTTTGAGTGTCGGCTGGCGGGTGATAAGAGTTTTTGGGACGATTTAGGCGCGGCCGTGCGGTGTTGTGAGTGTTTTGCACATATGATATGATGTGTGATCAAATTCAGAGGGCTCTGAATATGCGACTCAGTATAGGCGGGTTGTGACTGGTACACTAAATATATATTATGTGAAATAAAAGGGTCAGGAATGTATGTGAATCTCACTCAGTGTAACCAACCAGAACTGCTGCCCACAAGCCTCCTCCTGCGAATTGAATAGAGTGAATATTCCACACATGGGTTCAGTGTGGGTTCCCCAAAATTTTCCTTACTTCGAAGTTTTCATTCAAAAACATGCATGCATATCTAGCATACTCAAATAAGGCTGAAATACACAGATTTAAATTGAGAACCCGTTTACATAATAAACAATGACTAAACCACTGCCATGCAAAGCTACGTGCTTTGCAGTATGAACAGACGCAATACATATACATTATAATATAGGTACGTGTTCCACATAGTTTCCTTGGTCTGATTACCTGGCCTAATATATAATATAGATTGGTTTTATGTTTATAGGTACGTATATTACGTTGTATATTCAATGTCCCGAGGGACAGTATTTATGTAAATGTGCCTATCTCTTAGTTTATTGTACTAAGTAGATTGTGAATATTGTAATTCAATACAATTAACGTACAGTCGCGATTCAGAAGTCACCTTTATGACATTGATATATGATGTAAATTACAATGATTGACGGAATGCAACAGCCAAACAAGGAAATTCTGTTTCTGTCACTTTTGGTCAATCTTGATGGAACCACACAGGACAAAAAGGTCACAATTATACATTTGAATTACCTGTGAAATGTAAAAAAATATCCTAGATTCAGTTTTGAGGTACTCGTATATACATACTCCCGTCGGGCCTGCGGGTTGTTCGCAAGAGATACCGCGGCCTCGACATGAAGGGCTAAGAAGGAATATGGGTGGTTTTTAGTCAGTAAAAGTCTGACACTCCCTTTCGCTCTGCCTAAGAGCGGGTTATTTGATGATTTTCCACCCGCCCAATATGCTATTAAACTGCAGGAATAAATATTATCCAAAATTAACCATACAATTTTTAAACCCATTAATAAAACATTTTGGTAACCAAAATATGCTTCATAAAGATAATTAACACTTCACTCATTACTGCACATAATTTTAAAGCACATTATATTACAATGAATAATTTCATCATTTAAACTGTTATCAGAAATAAAATACACATTATGGTAGTTTACGATCATTTTCTTCGGAAATCATTTTCTCTATAATATAAAATGAATCGATAAATGTGTTGCTAAGCGCTAATCTCGAGAACAGCTGCACCGATTTCGCTAATTCTTTTCTTAAATATTCCTTAGAATAGAATAGAATACATTTATTTTCAGGTAACAAAGACCCATAGACAAATACCATAACCTAAATATACATACTAATAACAGATGTGTTAGTATAAATAACTAAAAACTATGTTAGTATCACTTCACTTCACTTACACGATACTTAGTGCGATCTAGTGGAATTAGTCCGCGGAAGCGACGGAACACCACATCCTGCGGCCAAAAACTTTCTTCCATCACCTAATGGAGATAGCACGTTGGTATGCGCACCACAAACGCTTTGAAATTCACGTTGCGGCGCGAATCCAGCAGCTGAACTCTTGGCGAGTACTTCAGTCTCTGGCGCACGTACTCCCCGATGTCCTCTACCTCAGTGGTGTAATGCAGGCGAGAGATGTACACCGGGGTGTTCGGCTTCGCGGCGCGCAGTTTTACGTTGCGCTCCACAGGAGCCTTGCCGCAGCGGTTCTTACAGCTTCGCTGACGGCGCTTCCTCCTTTGCACCGTCACGAAACCGTCATCATCGGTCCTTCCGTCTTGGTTCGAATTCACTTTTAACCCTTCGTGTGTCGGAACGTATATCCATGCGAGACATAATGGCTTTTTAATTGTCTCCATATAAACGGCATACAACAAGTTAAATGTGGATTTTAAAAGGTATAAATTATATAAAGAGCAAGCCTGTTGCCACAAAACTGAAACCAGAGAGACGTACATACTTGCCTAACCCCATGAAAATTACAGGTGTGATATGTATGTCATCTTTTATATTAAGATAGAATAATTAAACCGGGCAATTAAACCCGATTTTAATTAAATGAACTACAATTAAGACAAATCCACTACACATCCCCCACATTTTCCTATTACATAGGATTTAATAACATAACAGGCGAAATGTTTGTGAAAAAAAAATATATGGGTGTACTATAAGGTACAGAGATTACAGGCGTAATGTTATGTTATATGTTAAAATATATGACAGTTAATTTAACCTAAACTGTATTCTACAAGTTTCGTTTGACTAGCTAAAATTATAATAAAATAATAAAACACGCCATTAGAAAAACCAAGCTAAGGCAAGAAGACCAGCTGCGGGTTGTTTGCAAGAGATACCGTGGCCTCGACATGAAGGGCTAAGAAGGATCATGGGTGGTTTTTAGTCAGTAGAAGTCTGACACTCCCTTTCGCTCTGCCCAAGAGCGGGGAGGGATTATTTGATGATTTTCCACCCGCCAAAAAAAAAACAAAGGCAAGAAAACCAGCTACGAGTTGTTCGACAGAGAAACCGGGGCCTCGACACAAAGGGCTAAGAAGGAAAATGGGTGGTTTTTAGTCAGTAGAAGTCTGACACTCCCTACCGGTCTGCCCAGAACGGGAGGAGTCATTTGATCATTTCCCACCCTCCAAGGCAAGAAAGCCAATCATAACAACAAAACTATGCGAGAGACTTACACCAAGACACTAACTCATTAGTTTTAAACCAATTAAATCAGCCCACAGACAAAGACAACGAACGCACGGCCGCGCGAGATTCATCAACTTACATTAACACGTCGAACTTTTAATGATGATAAATCATGTTTAAACACGTTTTCAGAATCGTATTCCTCTCGTGTAATGAGAAGTCTCGTCTTAGGCGGATAATTACGGCCATCATTAATAACGAACAGGCAAGGATGAGGAGCGGTATTAACAAGACGTCAGGCGTGACAGTAATGTCATAACTCGATGTATTAAGGATTGTAATTACGCGGCGTGTGTAGGGTTAAAAATTGGGTGTCATTGTTTTTGGGATGTAGGTGTGAGTGGTGGAAATGGCGGTTTTTTTCTGTTGACAGGCAATTATTTCTTTGTTTTTTTTTGTTGTTTTTGCTTTTGCTGCTGAATATATCTGATGGCCTAGTATTCCAGTCAAATTAGCCAAAATTAAGTAAGCGACCACGAACCGGAAGACGCAGCGTTGGTCTATCATTGATCTCATAATTGTTGATTTTGACAAGTTTGGTGTTGTCAAAATCAACAATTATGAGATCAATGATAGACCATTCTGACACTATTGAATAGCAGACTCGGGGCCCTGGTGGACCGACGACATCGTGAAAGTCGCGGGCCACCGGTGGATGCAAACGGCAGGTTGCCGTTCGTTATGGCGTTCTATGGGGGAGGCCTTTGTCCAGCAGTGGACGTCTTACGGCTGATGATGATGATGATGAAGTAAGAATCTCGGAATTTGAAATACCCAGCTACAGACAGTCCGCGTCTATTAAAAATCAAAGGTCACAAAATTAGATTTTTAATAGACGCGGACACCCTACCATAATTGGGTTTTGAGACAACTTTTAGGATGTTAAAATACAAGTTTACACGAGTTTGTACCTGGGTATCTCAAATTTCGAGATTCTTACCTAATATTAAACACACTATCTCAAATTCAGGGCTGCGGGTTGTTCGCAAGAGATGGATGGTTTTTAGTCAGCAGAAATCTGACACTCCCTTCCGCTCTGCCCAAGAACGGGAGGGGTTATTTGATGATTTTCCACCCGCCAACAAAAAAAAGGGTGTACTATCACCCGGCGGGGTTGCGGGTTGTTCGAAAGAGATACCGCGGCGTCGGCGCAAGGGCTAAGAAGGAACATGGGTGGTTTTTAGTCAGTAGTAGTCTGACACTCCCTTTCGCTCTGCCCAAGAGCGGGAGGGCTTATTTGATGATTTTCGACCCGCCAAAAAAAAAGGGTGTACTATCAGGTACAGTTAAGGGATAACAGTTGTATGTGATGTTAGTATGTAATGTAGTTTACTGTAGTTTTTATCACTGTCACCAGATACTAAGCTACTTCAATGCCATTACAAGTTAAAGTTCACAAACAGATGAAATAGTTGTAATAAGCCCGGTTATGTGATGAACTCGTTTAAAACAATACAGCTTTAAATACCTCGATATTTTTAATTTTAGTTACTGTTTGTTTTGGTCTGTTATTCTGCCATAACAATCAATACAGTCAGATAATCGGTTATTTTGTAAAAAAAATGTTTTTATTTTCTTCTGTAAACTGGTATTCATAAAATACACATGCAGTCAACGTGTTCATGCAAGCTTAAATCACAAGTAATTGCTAAGAAACGGGTAATAAAAGTAATCGCCTGGGTTTATCAAATAGGTCACGTTATTTTTCTGTTTTAATTATAACAATAATAAATCAAAACGCGTTTCATTATGGAAACCTTTAGCACATAAACTTTGTAGAATCATTATTATCTATGGCATCTAATTCTTAATTTAAATTCTAATCCCAGCCAAAATATCCAAGTTGATTAAGATAAGCCATATACCCCAAGTTATGCTTCCATTCTCAGACCGTACCCCAACTAATTAACTCTGGCGTTAAATTTCCGAACTAATTAGTACAGGTATAAGCCCACTGTTCATAAAAACGCCTTTCAAATTCATTCACTACGAAATTAGGACACTGCCTTAGAAAATTGAAACGATCGTAATTAGCCTGGTTGAGGCAATGGAACATTTAGTTTAGAATATCTGAGGCGTTTAAAACCTTGACCTTTTTGAATATTAATATAGCTCAAACAAGTGCGAGATTAAAGGAAGAGATATTGCGTTTGACGTCAGCAAACTTTTTTGCTACGCGCCTACGAGCTACGTTGTCTCGTAGCCAACCTTGCGTAGTACGGCTACGTGATGAGCTTCGTAGCACAACGTGTAGCATATACTGTATGTAGTCACAACTTTTGTCCCTTCCTCCTTATATTTCTGTCCTTGAATATTTTTTTTTGTATAGTAGTAAATATAAATACTTCAGTACATACTATAAGGTTCTCGTCTTGCTGTATTTTGTGGATATTTACATATGAGAAGACATAGAAATTCATATTTCTCACATACGCATGCGAAAGATTGTCAATATTCGCCATAAATATGCGAGATAAACCGCTTTTAAGGCTTTATTTACGTTCCAAGGTAAACACAGTGTGAAAACATACATAGCTGTTCAAGATACATACGAAGTAGACACGAACGCATGTAAAAGTATCTCGGGAACAACATTCTGTGAAATTTGGTGTGGCGGTCGATTTAATGAGATACCACCATGATAGATGGGATCTGAGGCCTTGACATAGTGTGGAACTTCAAGGATTTATATTAAAAATTATTGATTGGTTCTGACGTGTTTGACTACCGTTATTGACAGTGATTTTGTGACGCAGCTTACTTTTGCCGTCGTGGCTTCGTCTATAAGAAGGTCAGATAGAACAAATAGTATCGAACGATTTTGGTCTATTGTGTGCCTTTCATTGAAATCTGTTCAGCTTTAAAAGATAACAATGCTCCTGTCAAAATATAATATTTTCTGGGAAGAACGCTTATGTCCGAATTGTATTCATCAAGTTCAAAGGATTAAAATTAAAAGTTTCATTATAATGTTTCTACGATCGCTGACTTAATTAAAATAATAAATCTTGAAAGACTGAAGAAGTTGCTATTGAAAAGAAAAATAATTTAATCCTGTATATTTTTCTTTTAGTCGGTGTTTTTCTTGAACTCATTGTTGACATTTTTATAAGCTAACGTAAAAATCGTATATACCAAATTATACTACCAACCGAAAAATGCGTGTAAACGGTACACGACGCATCTCAAAAAGTAGACAGATTTCACAGCTTCCGACATACGTATGCCGTTGAATAGGTTACGTCGGATTGAGGTCAGTCCTAGGCCTGACAGCGTCAGACACAAGCGGGTACACCTTTGTATAATTGCATTGTGGTTTCCACTTGTAACGTAGGTACAACTTGAGATATAGAAGCTATAGGGTACCGCTGACGTCAATACGTCAGCGGAACCCTATAGCTTCTATAGCTCAAATAAATTGTCGTGGGATCGACGATGGTAGGTAATTGTTTTGTTACGTTTTCTTTTGTTTAAAAGGTGTTTCTTTTCAACTTATTTACATAAGGCTTAAAAGTTTTTTTTTGCTTTGAAATGTGAAAATGGCTTTTATAAACGAACAGGGTGAAACTAGTAGAATGGATAATAGAATACTGTTGGAATTCCAAAAATCACTAGACTCTTTATATTGATCTAGTCATCACCTAAGTCAAACGATCAGTGATAGTTATTAAAAGCTTTTAGAATTTCGTCTACATATCTCGTTCACAAGACGACGAATCAAGTTATACAAAACCAAATTAAGCTGATCTCTGATTCTACGGGAAGCTCATACAAAACGTGCTCAGTTGGATATGTATAGTTAGACGCCGTGCGTTTAGTACACAAAAGTGGAGTTACGAAGTTTTATCTTTCTGAAACTCAGCGTCCCATTTAACACCCAGTTACTGTGTATAAAGGTGACTTATTCCGTATTGGGAACATTGCTAGAGTTGCAAAATATCCCCCAAACATCGCACAAATGTATACATTTATACATTTATTCACGGTTATAATTTACTCATTTCACACAGAAGATAATAATTCCTAGTTTCTACACCAAATATTTTAAGAGTAATAGCTATTTGAACATAGCCCTGTCCCAGCACTTATCGGCTAGAGAGATCGGCCGATTAAAAAGAGATAGCTGACATTTGCGGGGTGTGAAATTAAGAATACGTACATGTTTATAAACGTGTATTTGTCAATACGAGTATAACATGCTCTTAAATAATTATAATCATTAACCGTTACGTTACTTAAACACACTGTAGAAGTAGTGTACAAATTACACATAATCTCACCAGAGTACCGGTAATCCACAAAACTAGCATCCAGTTGACGAGGGCTCGTAATCGCAATGCATTTATTTGGCGCCGGTCATAATGTTTAACGGTATAAAGGTAACGTCAGATGTTCGCCATCTTTTTGTTTTCTTAGCTCAAGAATTTTGTTAGGTTGCGTTTGATTTATTTAATTATAAACCAGTTTGTTTTTTATAACGTAGGTTTAATCGTCGCGGGTTACGGGTAGTCAGTGGCCCGAAAGACTGACAACCAGTCTTACCAAGGGATATCGAATTACCCAGTTCTAACTTGATTGTGGTCACATATGCACTCGCTCCATGTAAAATACTGGTATTCAGGTGCATCTGGTTAGACTGGAAGCCGACCCCAACATTGTTGTGAAAAAACTAGGCAGATGATGAGTCATACGAATAAAAGTATTTTATAAAGATTAACTTTTAATCTAGACTTAAGCGGTTGAATTTCTATATTACTGGTGCAAGCTATAATCTGAGACCTGTCGTTCAAACCGCCGCGCTTAATTTTGAGCAGCGTCATATACATCGTGGTACAAACAACCTGTCTTACTAACGGCATTTAGTAACCGTCATTGAAATAGCGAGTGCTGTGACTTTCTGGCTTCCCTTTGGTGATTTGAGTTTGTAACATGCTACATGTCAGTATGTTTGTCAGATTAGGGGATATGCATATTATTATACTGCATATGGGGCTATATTATATGAATTGATGGCAATAGGCTTGCCCCTATTACATTCACAAAACATCTGCCTAAAAGCGTGATGTTTTGTTATCAGGAGATCTAAAATGACCGCTTTAGCAGAATCATATTTGGATAATACAATGAATTACGTTACAATCGTATAACAGTCACAAAGTGATATTTCATAAAATTAACTGTGTCTGTGCCCTTTTCAAGAATTTTAGTATATTCCACGCTATTATCTTGTTTTATCCTTTTCCCTGAAACAGCGCCATTTTAGATCCCCTTGAACAAAGTAGGTATCCACGTGTCAAAAAAACCGTACGGTAGTATAGTGAATCAATGCTGTCAGCTGTACAAATAACAATTTAATCGACCTTAGCAATGCACCCGAAAACTACCGAATAAAATACACGTCATTGGAAAAAGCTAAATAGCGAAAGCGTATGTAGTTATATCAGCGTTCCCGCCGCGCAAATAACAGTTTATATTTTTGTTTACTTTAGCAACTGCTACTCAATTCGAATATTTAATTGAATATTGATGTAAAATAAATGTTGCAATACAATGGACTCCACCTGCGCCCTGATTTTGCGTTCTAACGCCGAGTCAAATATTTGTATGGCCTACAGTTTGTTCCGATTTTGCATATTTGCGCTTTTGATTTGTGTGCATCTACTATCGCAATCACAATATGACGCTTCCAACTGAAAACTAAGCTCTATTTCACTTACGCGTATGCTCCAAATTGGGGTTGGCATAAAGAGGAAAACGTCATGTGCTCCAAACATACCTACAGCTTTTGCTCCGCCGAAGTACGTCCATAATATCTAGTCATACTGGTGCACTGGTTAGCAATGAAAAATGCAAAAGCAATTTTAGATTAATCACCTACATAATTGTTTGAAACACGATACAAACTCTAATTAATAACCATTACTGTCAATTAAACATCTAAAATACCTACATGAAAGGTTCCGATTTCATTGAAACCGACTAGAATGTCATGACAATACCTAATCATTTGGTTACTAGGCCAAGTTCACTGTTAGAACTAGTGGAGTGTAAAGGACAGCGGTCGAATGGACGACCTATCATTTGCCAAACAGCGTTTTAATCGGCCTATATGGTCTTTATCTATTAAGAAAGGCCAATACTAGGAGCATCTATCAATTCCTAAAGTTTTGGTATACAAAGGCCTAGCTTAAGTGACATTCTACTAGAAATAACGAGGATGGAGTCGTCGAAAATGTGTGACTTGTAGGAAACTTATAGTGGTCGATCCGGCTCAAAGTCATTACAAAAACACCAAAAGCTTTGAAAGCAATTGTTCGAAAGAACGCTTCAGAAGCAAAAGCTCATTAACATATTATTAACTTGAATACGAAGAAATCACATCACAGTAAAACAACTAGATCCAATGTGAGCATGCCTTAGCACACCTTTACAAAACCTCCTTTCAAGGGAGCCAGCCACTCGCTCCTCCACATCGCACTAGTAACATGTTTGTTTGTACGTTTCACACGTCGGAACGTGTCGGGACAAGTACTGTTCGCGCTTTCAAGTACTAAAGGATCGCTTTTTACTGCGTTCGACTGTTTTACGGGAATGCACTGGATTCTGAGTGATGGAACAAACGAGATTACTATATCGATGTTTGTTTGGTTGTAAAATATTGCAGAGAGTTTTGTTGAGGATGGCTTGACTTGAGGTTGACATTGTGTAAGAAGATTATTAAGAGGCATAGCTACCAATTAAAACATGTCTATGTTGTTTGATAGTTATTCAGATGAATAGATAGCTATTCATCGGTATCACATCTCGGTGTGCACAAATTGATAAGACTGGCTGTCGGACTTTCGGGATACTGACTACCTGTAACGACCGTCAAACATCTACAAGTCAGATATCCAAGACCAATGGCATCCCGAGAAATCGAGAAAACTCGATATGTAATAATGTGTGGTCACCGATCCACAGACCAACCTCACGAAAAGCACCTAATAGTAATATATTTAGCTCGAGCTCTGTGAGAAGTATTGGGCCGTTGACCACGTCGACGGTCCAGTGTTGGATAAGGATTTAAGCCGGATTCCTGGGTCAAATTTCGGATACCATGCTATCCCTATTTCAGAGGTGATTCTCAAGCCCTGTGTCTCATCTGTGTGTAGATACCGTATTTTAAAAACAAATGCTTGAAAAAAAATGCTTCTCTTACGGAGTTTGAAGCAATATTACCTCAATTTGATTCAGGAAATAGAATGCCGTTCTGTTTATTCAATTGTAATTTACTATGAACCCAAAGTTTTGTTACCTTGCTCGCTGGCTATTATTATTCAGCTCACCCAATTAAAAACTTTCATTTTGCTTGAGTTGTGTAAAACGAGCGTCAGTTTCATAAACTTATACCTACCTATGTTGACCGCAGCATACTCTAATACTTACCAGTATTTATAATCAAGTTAAAGTGAATACTTCAGTATTAGTAATTATTTATTTTAATATACGATTTTTATTCTGTAGTATAGTAATTGCTTGAAACTCAAACTAAAAGCATTTATTTCACCTAGATCATTACAGGCACTTTTGAAAGTTGAAAAACAAAGAAACCGAAACTATAGCCACACGGCATAATAACTTGTGAAAGTACTGTAGTTGCATGGCCATACCAAAGCGTAGAATCTCTATGGAGAAGAAAGGGCAATAAACTCCAGTTGCACTCTTTTGATTCAAAATATTGTTACAAAATGCTTGAAATTAGAGCCATCAAAAGTTAGACTTCTTAGCTTTGAATTCTTTGACGGTTCTAACTTCGTTCAAATTCTTGACTAATCATCATCACCATCATACTCAGGCTTAAGTAATTACTTAAACTTGACTAAAGATGTGTAAAGATGTGTTAGTAATATCATCGTCATCAATTAATATGAACAATTAAACATCTAAGTTCTACAAAACATGAGGAAAATAAGAGGAAGCGATTTATTGAGAGGTAGGTATTGGTAGACGCTTCGAGTTCCATTCCTCATTATGATTTCAATGCTACCCATTGCATCTTGCACAGGTAGGGACAGGGATGCCATATTATTGACTGAGATACACATAAAAATGCGTACTTAGCAAAAGATGAAATTCAGACAAAACATTAAAAAACAACAGCCCGTATTTATGGAAACAAAGGCCTTTTTGGATTTTCTAGAGAACAATCACCCAAATGCGCGCTGCATAATTTCGATCAATGCAATATACTGAACAGCGGACTCAACTATACAGGATTACAACTCACTGTCAGCTGTATTACCTGTTTTCGTATTATAGTATTCTATGAAAAGGCCCAAAAAGCAATACACTGCTTTTAATAAAACAGTTGTAAGGGGAATATTGAGCGAAGTGACCGGAAAATTTGATAGTACTTTGAGCGTGGCAAGCGCGTGGCTCGCACAAACGCTAGCGATTTCACTCGTGGAGCGGGCGCGGGTGCCTGCAGCCAGTGAAATTACACTCCGCTAGAACGTGCTCAAAGCACCCAATAAAACCCTGGTACTAAAATAAAATTTTACTAAATTGAAAACCTTCGCGTTTAGCTTCGAGCTTTTAGTGTACATCATTCAGTCAAACTGTCATTTTAATTAAAACCTTGATAGTTTTTTTTTAAATGGCGTTATACAGGGTTGCTGTTTGGTTTGTCTGAATGTTGTAATAGGTGTCTGATAAAGTTGTTATGTATTTTAACACAAAATAAATATGCCGAGTATTCTTTTCCAGCCTCGACTAAGTGGTCGTAAACTCTTTTGCTAAGCATGAGGCCTTATCTTGGGTTCGATCCAAAACAGGGGCGATTGGGATAACACCACTTCAAATAACCGTGAAGCAACTAAGATGTTATTGGGGTGTTTCCATAAGGTTTTTTTAGCAGCGGCCGGTCTGGATTAGCGCCTATAGAGGCTCGCCCCCTATTACATGGGAAAGAAATATTACTCGAAAACTTCTAATTGACAATTTTCCACTATAGCTGCTTGAATTAACCCACAAGTTTAACCAGCCTGTGAATCCCATTGTGTTGTGTGTGTGGTTCGGAAGTCATGATGTTATGAACATTTCACGTGCAATTTCCAGAAATGTATCATTAAATGCACTCACAGTTCCCCGAAATGGTAACATCGCATGTAATTATCAAGGCATAATAAGAGCTCTAGGCGGTGAGGATTTTCATATTTACTGAACACAGAATAAAACTCTGCATAGCAAAACTGATGATGTTTTCGGGAATTAAAATGGTTTTCTAGTTATCGTCTCGTAATCATTTTCTTGTAGCTTCAACGATGAAAATGCACTTACTGATTCGTCTCAAATATTCAGGGTGTACGTAAGCAATTCCATGCAAAAACAAAAACAAACAGTTAACTCAAAACCTGTTGTAGTGAAAAATAGTCGGTAAAAAACCGGCTGCCGGTAATAATACGTCTGACAAGTCCCTTCACCCCGCGCAGTAACGAGGTTAGAAATTTTCTTTCATTCAACATTATTGCAACACCTACGGACATGAAAGGCGTGTACGATTCACGTCTACTAGTAGGGTAACCATGTTGCGTGAATAAGAAAAGCTGGGGATTAAGTGGGCATGGCGGAGGTTTAAACGAGAGACTTCTGTTTACCTCGGCGGCCTATGTCTTTGGAAAACATATACGTTGTTATGAAATGAAAATGGCAATAGCATTGCCTCTTACTGGAAATTGCCCCTGTATCGCGGGTGAGTCAACAAATATTAGTCTATGCCAAGACCACCATTGTAGCTTTAGAATTAGCAATACTGAAAAAGAAGTTTATAAAAATATTGGTATACCTACATAATTATATAAAGCATACTATTTTTTTGCACGATATTTGGCTTTATTCAGGATGTGCTGCTCCTTACCTCACTCCTACATCCAAGCCAGGATCTTTTTCCAGAATAAAAATTGAATATTTTTCAAAAAACGTTACGTCATTAACTCCAGATCCCTTAACTCATTATCAACGAAGAGTAGCAGAATCCTTTCTAAACCTTTTTGTTTGGACCATCGGTACCAAATCTAAATTAAAACTCAGTTCATCATAAAGGTATGAATCTAAATAATTTCATTCAATAAAATACCTACGCATTCCCTAAAGATAAAGGAGTAGGTACGTGCCTTCGTGGTGTCCCTACCGTGGCGCGCCGCCCTTGCGCGCCCAGGCGTATCGTGAGCCACTAATTACTGCGTACCACGGTTCCTTCCGCATTTCTCATACAGATCACGGACCTACTCAACTCGCCGATATCGATTCACCAGTTCACCCCGGGAATTACTTGTGGTTCCGTCTAAGAATCGGTGGAATGCAGTCGTGGGAATGCTCCTTTGTCGTCCACGAAAAAGGTTCGCAATTATGTACGTAACTAAACAGTAGTGACGCGTATACGTTTTTTTTTGTTTATTTATTTAGGCGGTGTTTCTTTGTGGTATAAATGTAAACGTCTTGTTTTGCAACGTTAAAGGTGAAGAATGCCCGCCAATCCAAACGTTAAAATCAACGTAAGCACAATCGAATAATATATTTATGTAGAATATATCTACCTACTTAAGTATATTATTCGATTGTGCTTACGTTGATTTGTTTAATACAATCATGACATAAAGTACCTATATTATGTGAAATGAAACATAAACTGATACTAAACTTTACAAGATAGTGTTAATAGGGTTCATTCATAAACACTGGTAAAAGTTTAGAGAATACATTAAATGGCATTTTATAACTGATGATCAAAACCCTGTCAAAATTAATTATGTGATTCAGAAAAACTAAGAGGTGACACAGACATGATAAACGAATTTATAAACATAGCATAGACACGCGGGCCCAGTGTGGGTTGGTAGATGTCACAAGTCTTCGAATTTTTGGTTTGGTTCACGTCGGTTTCCTCATGATGTTTTTTTTTTTTATTTTTTTTTATATTTAATCTACAATCAGTCTATGTAGACTTTTATTAGATGAATTGAGGATTAAGATTATATTGTAAGTACCACAATCAACATTGTGGCTACTTCTAATTTAATTCCATCGTACATCCGATGATAGTCGGGTGAAAGAATGTTTGACGCTTTAGTCGATTGACGTTCCTAGTGTCATCTAGAAGTTCTTTTGCAGGGAGGTTAGGGTGTTGTCTGATTTTGTACTTGAGGGAGCAGTTTCTCAATTCTTCTCTGACTGTTGAGATTTCAAGATATTCATGGATTTCACTGGTTGTGCTAAACCATGATGCTTTTGAGATAGTCCGCAATATATTGTTCTGGGCTCTCTGTATAGATGTATGATGTATATATCTATATATCTATGTTAGAGTGACTTGCTGTACCCCACAGCTGAATGCCATAAGTCCAGATTGGCTTGAGAACAGACTTGTATATTATTAGCTTGTTTTCCAGGCTAAGTGCAGAGGATCTTCCTAGTATCCAATGCCAGTTTCTAAATCTTAGATTTAACTCGTCTCGCTTGGCTCTGATGTGGTCTCTCCAAGTAAGTCGGCGATCCAAATGGAAACCAAGATATTTGGCAGTTTTGTTGTGAGGCAGGGTATCACCTCCAAGGGTAACATGAGGGCAGTCTCCGCGCCGGAGAGCGAAAGTCACATGTGCGGATTTATTAGCTCATGATGTTGATGATGATAATTTTCTTAACCGTTTTAAGAGAAGCAGTGACGAGTAACGCGCCTGCCCAGGTTCGAACCCACGGCTAACTGTTCGTAAGTTGGGGGGCCGCTACCACTGGGCCAAGGCTGCTCTAACTTATAACCACGAACATAGTTATGGGTTCAAAGTAAACCCTAGCCATTTTCATGGGCAAAGGCAATTCCCAGAAAACGCCGCTAAAAGGTCTTTTCACAGTCTTGTCTTCAAAATCTTAACAAGCCATCTTTCCAACTACTTATAAAGCTTTAACTCTCAAGCACAAAATATTAAAATGGTAAAGTTAAGGTCTTGTAATAACTAATTAGTGTTACATCTCTGAGAATCACTTTGTAGTTTTGGTCAAAGTGAAATGAAATTAAAAGCCTTATAAAAGTAAAGTTTTCAATGGAAACTTGTCGAAAGAAACTGCTTCGCTTTTATCCAAAGCTATATTGTTAGTTGCCTCGACTTTGTTGAGGTGTAAAAAAAAGAAGGAATCTGAATTAAATAATTAATAAAACTATTACAAAAGGTAAGTAGGTATTTTGTGCTAAGATACATATGGTAATCATAGATAATTCAGCGTGATTACCCGAGTAAAATCCATAATTTAAGAAAGCATTTTTATTCCGTAGTTTAGTAAAAGTTAGTATTCTTAGCTTTCCATTCTGTGCCGGCTCTTACTTAGTTTAAATTCTTGTCTATTGCATACAAATGTTTGCGTAAGTAATTATTTTAACTCAAATAATTATTTTACTAGACTAGAAACGGGTGTGAGCTTTCTGTTATAGCAAAACATTTGTATCGTTGGGTTTCGATTTCGAGTTGTGTGCTACCTACTTTTATTTGACGTAAAAATAATAATACTTTGGTAATATTATTTCATGCCTGTTTTACTAAATAAATATAACTGAGTAGATAGAAGACTCCTTTTTTATGGAACACCAAATTATATTGGCGGAGATAACTCAATCTTGTCTAAATTCAATTACTTCCCAATTCTCTACAGTCAATTATTTTACAAGTTTCCATGTAAACTCAATAAAATATAAATTGAATACTCCTTTAGGCTCTTTCATACAAAAAGCCAATTTATTTAAATGTACCAATTTAACGATTACAAAGCTGAACATTGTTGAAAAGATGCTTAGAAAATTGAAACGACGACATACTCGTTCGTGGTTCAAACAAAATCAATAAAGAAAATTAGACCCGAATAAGTATAGTAAATGCGTAATTTATTTTGCAATGAAATAATAGAAATGTATTTTAAATACAATAAGGACTTACCTACGCCGACAGCGGATCAAATTCTGTTAACGTAACTAATATTTTGATGATTGTTTCCGTAATTGTACAGAAAGCCATAAACCGAAACAAACTATTGAAACTGATAAAATGTAACTGACAAAACATTTTTATGCGTTAATTAATCTGGTGGCTAATAATCTCCCAACAATGCCTGGAGGACATACACAGTCTAACATATTACTTTTTGGCTAAGAGCTTATTAAATAAACCTTTATCGAAGATGACAGTCTACTTGGACTGCAACCATTAGTAAAACAAAATAACTTCCTAATTAATAATCCTTTAAACAAATAATGAAAACTATGCGACAAAAAAAGACGACATTTTTCATGCACAAAAGTTCATGGAGAGGAGGTGTGAAACAACAGTAAATCAGTGTCGCACTTCACTCATATTTGAAAATAGCTAGTTCAGGGGTAGTGAGCCTGTGCGAGTAAGCGGCTCAGCGTCTACTCCCAGCACACGGCACACGCGTGTTTCGTTGTTTTCTTTTTTGCTCTTCAACTTCTCGGGTGCGTATCAACGGCCTGGAGTGGCGGCGGGTGTAAATTGAAACACTTGCAAATTTACCCCATACATTATTCATACCCCAAACACCCTCACAGCGAGAGACACTGACAGTTACAGTTGACGCAAACTTCACAAAACTGAAGGCAAAATAAACCTTATCGTGTCACGCTTATGTGACCTTGAATTTTAAACGAAATGCTCTAGCATATTGAATTTAGACCCCTCTCAATAGAGTCTATTGTTAAATAAATGATAGGGTACGAATAATTGTCTGTGGTTCCGCGACGCAAATCACACCCTATTCTAGCAGCTTCGTGGCACATGACTAAAGTGGGTCAACCATTATACGTCTAACAAATGGATACCCGCCTTAAGTCGGCTGTGCAATAAGGAGTCGGTTCAGAAACCCACAACCTGCATTATTCTGACCCTAATAAATTTGCCGAGTCAAACGGGCATTGTCAGACAAATGAGTTTGAAGACGCACAGTAAAGATACTTCAGACATAATAGACTGAAACGCAAACAAACGCGAATATAACACAACTATATTACCTTCATCTTTTCTCAGTATGAGCACGTAACGGTGTTTGAATGAGAGAATAAAATACGCTTTTCTACTGCAAAATATGTGAGAATTTCATCAATTTCGTTTCATCCCGTACTGGATAAGCAGTACTTACAGCGATATGAATGCGAATGCAAATACACAGATAAAATTTTAAACCACTTTGATACGTTCTAGAACTTCTAAAACATACATGTTCGGATGTAAACACAGTGTACGAGTACCTATTACATAAGAAATAGTACTAGGTATTAAATCCCGTATGTTTGTACTAATTCACAACTCAACCAAACGAATCACTTAGCTACAGCAAACGTTGTCTAAACCCAACCAATAATATTGATTACGTGTTCGTGAGAGAACACAAACACTGAAACATGATTTAGGACAGCAAATAAAAAATATCCGACCAAAGCCTATACAAGCGTAATGTTAATTTACAAAACACATTTTCCTTGGAGAGTTTAACGTAATTTCTTTCTCACCAAGGCGTTTCCTGAAATAAATTACAAGTGTAAAATTCACAACAACAAAAGCGTAACAACAAAAGGCTCGCGGCTCGCAACATCCGGACGACCCTTCCAAACTTAGCAGCCTGATTACGGATTTCCGAGCAAAAAAAAATAAAGGGAGAAATAATACTCAACCATGTAAAAATCCAAGTGTTTTCAAACAAACCACTCTTGTGTTGTTAATGTTAAAAATGAACGAAAATTTCAACCAATTTGGTAAAACATCACGGTTTTATTTAATTTTATCGATGTTCTCGACGGAACACTTTCGTCTAATCAATACGTTGACGTGAAAATTGACGTAGTCAAGGACAGCAGGGTCTGGCGTGTAGTGTTTGACGTAGAGATGAAACCGCGGGTCCTTCGGAGGAGATCGGTTAAGCGTATCACCACCGGACCGGATCGGAGTTGGCGCCGGGGGCGGCGGCGGCGCCGGTTCCTGACGTTCCTCCGGTGGTGTAAAAGGACCTCGACCTTCATGTAGCCCCGGTGGTCTAAGTTTTTTCCACAAAAATGGCTCCTTATGAATCTTCCCGTGATGCGTCGCCCGATGCCTGTAATCTTCTTTTTTCGGCATCGGCGGGCTAGTCAGCTCATACATTTCTGCCAACGATAAGTACCAATAGTCGGCCCCGTCCCCTATAATCGGAAACAACCTCTTATTCGAGAAAGTCGGTCGGTGTTTTCTGACAAACTCATCATATTTCCGCTTCAATCTTTTCGTGTATTCGGTGTAGCGGATAGATTTTAAGAGCTTTTCGAATTCGGATAATTCCGTTGTTGCGGGTTCTGAATATACACCGGCACAGACGGTGGTTCGGAGTAAATGATGAAGTTTGAAGACAACGAATGCTAGCCACTGGCGGGCTTCCTCCTCCAAGATCCTAAGGTCGTCAGCTCGGCTTCTTATGCCGAACTCTGCAGCTTCAGCAGCACGTCTTTGTCCACGTTCTTTCACAGTAGCCAGCCAGCGGCGATAGGTGCGATAGCAGAATTTCGTGCGCCTTGAATAATGTCCACGCCACAGAGACTAAAATGAAATGGAAAATTGAGGTTTGTAAAATACAAATAAAACCACCATAAAATGTAAGAATACTAGACAATAACCAAACATGGAATACCTCTATGGTCGTGGCAGCTTTTGCGTAATGTCTAGCATGTTTAGCACGCACAGCTGCTCGTAGCGCCTCTCTCATGGCTTTCCTTGCCATGTGGATCCTGAACGCCAACTGTATAGTTCTAGCATTCTTCGACAACCACGCCACATGCTTCCGTATTAGCCATCCTCGAGTGATACGGATCATAATCATCACAGCCTTAAATCTCGCATGTCGACGACTTTCTGCTATGTCCGTAATTTGTTGCAACTCCGAGTAAAACTCAATTGCAGACGGCATTAATTTGTGCACTGAGGCCATTTTGATTAACGAATTATTGTAATCTATCGCTAAGATAGTGATTTAATTTCATTGTAAATTATTGCATTTCAAGACGGCATGAGCTGTCAAATGTGACTTAAGTCTGCACGATATTTTGGTGAATTATTTTTCAAGCCAGTATCATTGAATGAATCATAGACATTTTATTTATTTTAAAATAGTTCTGAATTTCTAGTTAAAGTTGAATAAAAATAAACATTGCCAGCTTTCATTAAACATTTATTTTCGGTGTGTTTAGTGATACAGAAATAAAAAGAAAGGTGTCATAATGTGATAAAAACCAACTAGATAAAAAACACACAACCTGACAAATAATAGAACAGCTAAATTAGCAAGTCTTATATAATTTTAATAATATGAACCTCCTAAGTAATGCAGTCGTAGCTTCCTACCTGGCCCCCCTTATTTCCGTGCTCACTTAATCATAATGACACTTTTGGTGCCTTTCAAGCCACCGTAATAAGTTCAGATATTTTTTTTTATTTGGGCCCTTAAATGAGGCGGTGGCTCGGTTGCCCATTTCGTTATGTTCCCCCCGAGCAACGATACGAGTTGTTTAGAGAGTACTCCTCTCCCTTCGTACCCTCAGCCCTCGGCACCGGCACCCAAGCCGTGTGAGACATCATGAATAATTCAACAATCAAATTGGCAAGGTGTGTACGCCTGTTTATTTATTTTCACCCGAAATTTAGTGGTAATTTTCATACCTGTGTGTGTTCCCAGAATTGAGTTACCCGACGTAGACTAAATTAATTTTGTCAATGAGTTCATTCTACGTTTAATTTTGGTGTTAGTCTGTTTGTTTTATGAATTTTCTGTATATAAGAGTAAAATTAGCTGGTTCTTTAATTTTTCAGCTACATAATCAATAACACATACATAAAGTCAAATACACACAACACACATATACACACGGACACACACATAATCAATAAGTCTTCATATTTTTAGTATAGATGGCTCCTTTGGGGATATGAACAGGTCGTTTCTTTTTGTTTACATAATTTTCTTATGCATACTGCCTAGGGGGCTCTGCTAAAGGGGCTCATAAAAGTAAATCTAGCCAGTTTAACCCATTAACTACGCAAACCTTTTCACCAGAAAATTGCAAAAGAATCCTCGTCTTACAACTTGTTGTTTTATTTTGTGTAGCTTTCAAAATAAACAGAGCTGGTTTTTGTTTTTAAGTCGTTAAGGTCTCTTTTAAAATCAAGGCTCGAGGGAGGAAGATACTTTAATAATTAATAATATACCCGCGGTGAGGCTTCTCGACCGAGGAAATAATGACGCCGGTGAATTTTTAAACATTTTAACATTTAACTGGAGATAGCAATCAGGCAGGTCAAGTGGTATGAAAATTCAGTGACGAAATTTTTACGTACTGCGATGAGAGTTTCTTGATTCAAGTGTGCGTAAATGTCTGGGTTTAATTTAAACGTGATAATGTTATTTGGATATACAAATTTAATTTCATTGAATAGAATACTTAGCAGTCTTTGTCCTCTCGAAGTATACAATTTTTGTTTTGTTTTTTTTTATTCAGACGCAGATTGTTAGTAATTAAATAATCGGAGGCCAATAGACATCACACATTTTTTCAGTGAAAACTTGTATACGAGCGTTAAATACATCGGTAACACTACTAAACTGGATTTACGTTTTCATTTAAGATGAAAACTCAAACGACGCAGCCTTCAAAACTGGCAACGTTGTATAGCAACTGAAACAGGTACGGTGGCACGGTTCCTTAAACGGGCCCTTTCTCCAACTCTGATTTTACCTGAGTAACTGTATTATGGAATACCATTAGTACCACCAACATAAACATAATACAGTCATACATATTATATTATACTCATGTGTTTTTCACATTGGGCTAGGCAGAACGAATTTTCGCAGTAGTTTGCTGCAGAACTGCTATGTTCCTTAAATATCCCTTTTTCCCCGCTCCGGGCCGAGTGGAAAAGAGTGTCAGACTTCTACTGAATAAAAACCACGCATGTTCCTTCTTAGCCCTTTGTGTCAAGGCCGCAGTGTCTCTTTCGAACAACCCGCAGCCCCGACAGGTTCCTTAATTACCCCTTACGCTTGGTCAACCATCACATACGTGTGCCGGTTACCTTCACACACTATATACCTGATCTTTCCTTCCAAAGAAAATCCTACATATGTACAAAACAAATGATCTAGGCTTTTCAAATAAAATAGGCCACCAGGAACTTGGGCTGCCTTTTGACGCCTTCGCGGCTCGAAGAGATTTCAATGTAGATCACGACCTAGGTTACGTCACAGAATACTTTTGATCCCGGTAGTACGTTCCTGCAGTGACGTTTCTGACCTCAAGGAAGGCGAAGCAGCGGTCGAAATTAAATATACTGCAATCATTCAACTCACCGTACCTAAACCTACCCATCCATATTACATATAGGTAGGAACTATAGCTTATTACAGTGGGATTTAAATCCCATAAGGGACCTCGCATAAGGATTATACATGAACAGAATTGGGGGAGCCGTTATGACCTGCTACAATTGGTTTTCGGTATTATTTGGAAGTGGTTTTCCCTATTATTCCATTATCTGATCATTATTATTTCAGTAAAGAGTGATAAGAATAAGTATTTTTTTGTGTTATAAATATATAAATGACTCATAGAGCAGACGGTGGACTATTTTGGTCGTAGGACAGAAATGACCGTGGGAATTACTCTGTCCGTTGCTTGCCTTATTATTTATTTATTTAATATTAATTATAGCAACATTACGGAATCATCCAATACGATGCTATAAAACACAAAAAAGAACAATTAAATTAAAAGTAAAATTAAACTATAGCTATATCCACATAGATATTATACAGGAAAAAAAATAACAAATAAAAAAAAAAAATATAATAATAGTTACCTTCCGTTTATCATCATTCAAAACAAGTTCAAGAAAAATCAATTAATGTTCAATTATGTTTTCGTCCATTGGCTGTCGTGTGCTCAGCGCTTTAAAAACAATGCATTTAGCTTTGTTTATTTGTGTTGTGGCGACAGCGACATCTATCGCAACACATGCGAACTAAACTGGCAATTCCTACATCGCGCTATCAACATTATCCGCGACATTAGCCTATATAGAAAATCCCGACTTACATATGTCGGCAGTTAGCCCACCAGACACAACACCCGTCTGGTCGGAGGATCCTCCCTTTTCTATGGGGGATGAGGAACTTTACACCCTGTTCCTCATCACCCCCAAAGTGTATTAGCGTTATATAATATGATTACGACTTGCTAATATAACTTGAAAACAAATAAGTCTGCAATCAAACTACATTATTCATCGTCAAAAACAATTCAAACTCAAACTACAAACAGCACAGCATGAAACTATTACGAACAACTTTAAAAAATACACAAATCCTTTTGTTCTGCGCTCGACAACAACATTTATCATTACCCCATAGAGGCTATTAAAACACTATTAGTGCCTTACTTACTTACATTTAGTGGCCGAACACGCTTTATAGCCGACATTAAAAACAAATTAAAATGTTCCGATATCGTTGACAATCAATATTCGATTGCTGATATTGGTTACAGTTGCCATCAATACCGAATCTATCACAATTTTTTTTTAATGTTTCTTTCTTTTTTTATGATTATGTGAACCGATATAACCAGTAGAACAAAAGTGATGGCCCAGTTTCAACGGTACCAACTTACGAGCTGCAGATCGGGGGTTCAAACCTGGGCAGTTGCACTACTTTGTGCTATACATAATACTTCTTCACCACTGCAACTTTTAATGTAGATAACATTATAAATTAAAACATTGTGAAGAAACAAATATGCGCGGTTTGTATGTCATCATCATCATCATGATCTCAGCCAAAAGACGTCCACTGCATGGACATAAGCCTCCCCCAGAAGGGGGGATTTGCCATAATCGCCACGCTTGGCAGGCGGGTTGGCGATCGCAATATGGTTGTTACGAAAGCACAGACAACTCTGCTGCCCATTCTCTGGTAAGTCTCTTAGTCGCCTCTTACGACGGGAACATATGGGATGGTGCTATTCTTTACGTCCGACAACATACGGAACCCAACCTTATGTAACAAACACTAACTCGCTAGGCCCGCATGATGAATTCTTGTCCAGGGCATGGTCAATTCACACTCCAGACTGGAGGCCAATGTTAGAGCCGCGGGAGGCGGGCGTTGGGGGCCACGTGATGGCTTCCGGCCACCGTAGACGCGGGCCTGTGGACGGTGAGTGATGGGTAAGCTCGCCGTCCGTCCGTCTTATGACGACGACAGGCCCTGTCGACAGCGCGTTCGTGTTCCACGCGCGCCTCAAAGAGATGTCAGCAACATGGAAGGGGCCCGCAAGGGCCGACGCCCGTCGGGGCTGCGGGTTGTTCGCAGATACCGCGGCCTCGACATCAAAGGCTAAAAAGGAACATGGGTGGTTTTTAGTCAGTAGAAGTCTGACACTCCCTTTCGCTCTGCCCAAGAGCGGGAGGGGTTATTTGATGATTTCCACCCCCCCAAAAAAAAAAAAAGACCAATGTTCGAGCAGTACGGCGATTACATTAAAGGCTGATCGTGTGATAAACGTGATAGGAAAAACGTCATTCTTCGTACGCACACAATTCCTATCAGATAGTTATTTTGTGAACGCTTTACTGTAATAATGAAGTATAACAAAAAAATCTATGGTCAAAGCTAAAAAAAAAAATATCTTGCCTGCCTCGCTGGTCAAGTGGCCGCAAGCTCGCCTGTTGAGTGTGAGGACCTTTTTGGAAACCCGCAGCCAAAGTATGAGGCCCTGGGATCGATTTCCGGGTCGGACAAAGTAATGTTAGGTTTTCCCATCAGGTATTTCCCAGTAACAGTCACGGAGTCTGGAATCGTGCCCAGTTGAAGGCAACAAGATCGCCCCTTTTACATGGGACTTAAACGTTACTGCCGAAATGTAGATGAATTTACACCTCTGCCTAAACCTTTGGGGATTACGAGGGATAATGTTATGTAAGAAATACAGAACAACGATGAATACCGCAACTTATTGAGTGTAACAATTTAACAACCAATTAAAACGTATCCACTTGATCAGAAGACGCTTCGTATTCTGATTCGAAATGAAAAATAGAAATAGATTGTGCAGTAAAGCAAATACGGTTTGTATTTGCTTTACTGCACAATCTATTTTAACTTACTGAATAAGTATTTAATTGAATTAACGATTCATTTTTAACAGAAAATTGATAAATAGATCCGCTCCCAAGTGCCCCTCTCACTTCACATATAGAACTGAATAGACAATTACCTGCCAGCCGTATTTCTCTGAGCTATGCATCGGTTGCTGTGGGCTTGTAAAGCTCAGGATTGGTGCATTGAAATAGTGACAATGGGTCGCGGCAGACCGCGAAAGAGATGGTTGAACAAACTGAATGTCTTCCTGGAGAATTGAAGGGAAAGACAATCAAGAGTGTTCAGACGATCACCTTAATGAATGTGGTCGGAGGAAAATGGATAGCCAAGACATAAAACCGCCAAAAGTAGAGATATTTGGCTAGACCTACACTCATCATTGGGTGGCTAAAGGTTAAAAAATAAGAGAGAGAGAGCACAGAATCGCGACCGTTGGAAGGAAGGTAAGGAGGCCTTTTCCCAACAGTGGGAATATATACGCTAGCTATAATAACAATGAATCTCCTAATTTAATTTCGAAAAAGAAAATGTAACCTTTATAAACAAATTAACAAGTTTCACGTACGATATCAATATCTATATGAAACAATATTCATTTCATATTGGCAGTGGCTTTAATTTTTGCCCGAAATTTTGACTGTCACCGAAATACTGCTATAATTAAATTGGTAACATGAAACTACATGTATTTGGCACTTCATATTAAACAAGTTAAGAAATTTAATACACAATTGAATTATAGTAATTTACACAGCTAATTTCGTAACATTTTATGTGCAAAAACTATTTTAAACTAAGCGTATAATCCAATGTAATATTCAAGTGAAAGTTCAGCTGCAATATTGATGAAAGCAGTTTTTTTTTGTTTTAAAATTATACAGTAAAAAAGCCAGACCTGAAAATAAGAAAATATATTTAAATTAAGGAACAGAACACTGTATCATTGTATTATTCTTTGGAAAATAATTATTATTTATGTCATCATCATCATCAGCCTATAGCAATCCACAGGCCTCTTTAATCTTACGCCACTCAGCTGGATTTACGGCAACTCTTGTCTAGTTGTTACCAGCTACTCTGCGAAGGTCATCACCCCACCGAGCCTGAGGGCTTCCCACCTTACTCTTGCGGATTCGCGGTCTCCACTCAAGAACACGTCTACTCCAACGGTCATCGGTTCAGCGGCTAATATGGCCGGCCCACTGCCACTTCAGCTGGCTTATTCTGTGAAGTATGTCGACAACTCTGGTCCTCTGTCGGATCACCTTATTTCGGACGCGATCCCTGAGAGAGACTCCTAGCATAACTCGCTACACAGCTACGTTATACGAGTACGTTATTATTTATGTAGTGTAAACTAATTATAAATAATGATAAGGAAGTCTTCAAAAATCAGGACTACTAGCTAATGCCCGCGGCGTCGCCCGCGTGGATCTCGGTTATCGCGACTAAAAGTAACCATGAAATTTTAATCCCGTTCCCGCAACGCATGAAAACCTATTCCAGGGATAAATTATATACTAAAACCTTCCTCGAGAACTACTCTATCCACAGACAGACGCTGCGGAACACTTTGTTTTATAATATGTAGTGACAGAGATAGTGATCACTGTTCACACTGAGACTTTAAATCCACGCAAAGGTTTCATGTAAAATGGTTTCAAAAATCCAGTCCAACCCTTGAACACATCTTGTGTTGAGCTCCACACAGGTGTTCAGCCCATTCTTCAGGGAGTTCAATCCTACACCCGTGACGTTGAACGTTGTAGCTGTGTAGCCAATTATTAAAAACATATTTATCTCGGGACTGTATCAGTGATATTGCTGAGTTTGTAAAGAAGATACATAATATTATTATGTCAAGTTACAATTATACTATGGATTTTGAGGCTCCAAAGAAGCGATAAATAAATGCTCACCAAGCATGAAAATCGTAAACATCTAACTGCCCATCTAAAAGGTAAAATTACCCATTCGGCACATAAAAAAATGTTGTTTCAAACATTTTCTCAACCCTAATCAACAACGCAAGATACTTGAAATTCCTTTGAAAGGGCTTCCAACGTTTGGGTGATTTGCTACGAGGCATTAAAGCACAAAGTCGTATGTAGTTGTACTAGTATATTATATAGTATGTATAGGTACTCAAATGGTCCGTACAATTACTGATTCCCTTTGATTAAATTCCCGATTCGAACGCTGATTACAACAAATTACAGACGCTTTGCAATTTGTTATTTTCACATACAAAGCGAATTGAAGTAAATTACAATTAATTAACTCTCGTGAGGTGGAAAGAACCTTTTTGTGGTTAAAGCAAGTAGGAGATTTTTATAAGCGAAAGTTATTGTCAGTTAATTTGTTTTGTGTGTTATAAGTCAGGTCTTTTTGCCACGAATATGAACTACTCGTATCTTTTGAGACATTTCCGACGGATTTTTGACAATTCCGTGTAAATTCACCGCTTCAAACTTGAGCATACCGAAACTTTTGATTTTTATTTTATCTAACCAAAACTAAATTATTATTGTTGGTACATTATGTACATACCTAGAGTAATACGATATTAGTTACTAGGATGTGGAGATCAGATAGGCAATCGTTCCATGTACATAGTTAATATTGGTATTCAGCTGCATCCAGTTAAACTAGAAGCCGACCGCAACAAAGTTGGGAAAAGGCTAGGAAGATGATGATGATTATGTGGATCCACATAATCTACCTAGCCTTTTCTTCTTCAAGATCTCGTAAATTACCGTTATTTACGATATTAGAAACACATACATCTTGTTAGTTACCCTTCATACTCGTACAAACAACGTATGACCTAATCTGAACCCAAGTAACAGTATTACAGACTATCCGATAGTAAAGGTTTCACTTCAATCGGATAAGCCACTATAGGGTTACTCGGTGACGTACAAACATCAGTTTTCTATTTATAAACATTTTCTGAAGCATAAAATAGGATTCTTAGTTTTTCACGTGTAGTTGAAAATTCGAAGCTAGAATATGTAGATTATAGGTGCATAATTTCTAGGAACTGTTGCAGTTTTTATTAAATAATCTATACAATAAAAATTATTGTTGTGAGTTTACGAATTAGAAGTACAGATTCCAGTTAGTAACGGATTTAAGCCCAAAACACACAGAAAGCAGGTGCGGGTAGAGCACATGTCGAGGAGGGCCCGTTGCGTAAGATGCGCTGTTTATGACCTTCACACACAACACGGGTGTTGTTGCTCTGTAATGTGCCATACAAAAGGTATTAACGCAGAATATCGGACTCACTGAACATTTGAGTCACGAAACTTTCGGCTGTCATAAAATATTAAAACAACATAAAACAAATCTACTAAGCAAACTTCTTTCCAAATTATATTTTGCATGAGTGATTATATTATAAGTTATCAACTAAACGCATTCACAAATTGTAATACTACGTGGAGTACTAAAACGTTTTGCTAATTACAGTGCCAGTGCTCAGAGATGGTGCAATGCAGTGTTTCAAGTAATTTTCAGTAATATCCTTAAGACAATGCGAGGCAAGTTAGCCCGCCACTCCACTATCTAGTAAGTAAGATACTCGGAATTAGCCTTATACCTAGGAACGTGATCATATTATGCTAACTACACATACGTTAGTTTACGTAGAAATGAACTAACTTTTAGACGGATGTTAGTTGCGTAAAACTTATCGCGAAAAGCTTTGTAATTAGTGTTTTAAAAGGCATGAGGCGGGTATTAAGGAAGGATAGTAAGTTTCGTGTTTATTTGGGTTTTATACAGTGTTGCTTCATACTTCCTTAGCTGCCATAATGAGTTAGCTGCCTTAGAGCCTGTTAACACGTAGGTACACTATGATTAGCACATAATGGAATAGGTACAGAAAAGTTAATATAACTAACTCATAATGGAGGAATCATCACCATGTTACTTGCTTCCCTCAAAATGGATAACTTTTCTAGATAAAATAAGATTAAAAACCGGCCAAGAGCGTGTCGGGCCACGCTCAGTGTAGGTAGATAATAAAATATTATGTAAACGAAGTTAAAAAAAAAATACGGGCAAATGAAACTTGACCTCTGGATTGTATAGGCGCTCATACGATTCAGGGACCAAATTATATTGGTTAACTGCAGTTTCCATCTGTTGTTTCCATCCAAGTTCAAAATAATTTTCCTAGAAAGTCCTTATAAAGTTCTACTTTTCAGATTTTTTTCGTATTTTCTAAACTTATGGTTCAAAAGTTAGAGGGGGGGGGACGCTTTGTTTTTTACTTTTGGAGCGATTATTTCCGAAATTATTGACATTATCAAAAAATGATTTTAGTAAACCCCTATTCATTTTTAAATACCTTTCCAACAATATATCACACATTAGGGTTAAAATTAAAAAAAAAAACACTTCCCACTTTACATATAGGGGGGCTACCCTAATAAAACATTTTTTTCCAATTTTTATTTTAGCACTTTGTCGGCGTGATTGATACACATATTGGTCCCAAATTTCAGCTTTCTAGTGCTAACGGTCACAGAGATTAAGCGAGGACGGACAGACAGACAGACAGACAGACAGACATGGCGAAACTATAAGGGTTCCTAGTTGACTACGGAACCCTAAAAAGAACATTCGTTTTCAAAATATCGCATTAACATCATCTAGTGATCAGCTTTAGCAGACATACTGTTTTCATTCTCTTTTTAAACTTACCATAAAGTTTCCTCGACGTTACCTGGAATTATAAGTCCGCCATAACACACACACCCATTAAATTCAATCACATAACACACATCACATCATGGATAATTAATATCGAATTCAATTCACTATCCGTTAAACCATTTCTATTTCACACTCAAATCAAATATTTACGCTGATATAAAATTCCACGCAAACAAATCGGGGTGTAAATGCAAATTTAGTAAAAAGGGCTAGCAGTAAATGCGGACTTACTTGCGGTTGCACTAGGTAGGTACACGTGTACTGAATAATCCAATTTCCATAGGGTTTCAGTATGCACTACGGTAAATTAAAACTAAACTAGATATTAATAGTGCGTATTGTTCAGTTGTTTTTATTGTTGTTCATTTTACCAAGCGTGCGTATGAGAAAGCGAGATGCAAATTGTTTACTGCCCAAATTTTTTATTACAAAAAAAAAACTGGTAAATACATCTTTGCAAAATAAAGTTTTTAGAGCTTCTTGATGAATAAACTATACCTACTGATAAATAATTTTGAAGTTTCATAAGATTGATGCAATTTGTTTCCGCCCAAAGTTACATTATAATTAGTGCTAGGATATAAAACTATCTAGGTTCTTATCCAATTTTATTGTTTCTATTCTGATTAGTAAATAATGACGAGATAAGTTGATATAATGCTTAATTTTTTGGTATTTAACCTCAAATCGTGAAGATATTACCCTTCTCCGTTTCTATGTAAGAATAATCGGGTTACGCAGCCCCCGGCACATCGAGTTTCAGCCACAGACTGTTGCTGGTGGTGTTGTGGTCTTCAGTAGCATTGGATATCGATATCACTTTTAAACATGGTGGTTGGTTCGACCTAAGCAATATTTTGTAGAAGTGTATTCATAACTACAACAACTTTTATTATTACGTGACTCACACTGAAATGTAGAAAAAACAGCTATTCCCTACATTTTAATTTCAGATGATTTTTCACGATTTTTGAAGTATTTGCTCACGTATAACAAATCACCCAGCAAATGTGAAAGCAACTTTATCTACCCGTTTGTTACCTTTCACACACTGACAGTCTGCAGCATCCAAATCCATCCAAGTTATCACTGATTTAAAAATATACCTCTACAACCTGGTGCCTTGTTAATAGAGGGCTATTAACAACGCACTTATGATAAAAATAGCTAAGTGGGATAATATGGCATCTGAGTAATGTGATTTAGGAGGCAATGGAGAATAAATTTGGTACACCCACAACATTTACCTTTAAATATTATAACGTCCCGTCCGTTCGCGTAGGTGTCGTAATGTCAAGAAAATTGACCTTATTACTATTTGTCTCTATTTTGGTAATAATAAATTGACATCGTTTAGCTATCTGTCTACCTGAGACATCAATAAGATTTTGTCATATGGATTTTAAGGGTAGAAAAAGATATTGGAAGGTTAGTATTCGTGGCATCGCCCGGGAGCCCCGCGCTCTAGAAGGAAACATACTGAACTTCTTCAGAAAAGTCAGGAGCGTAGTACTTGCAAGTGGAGTGGAAGTCGGTTAAAAAGAGTATGGAGCGTAGAAGTTGACGTACTGAGGTTTCAGCCGACACTCGTGGGAAAAAAGAGTTTGTAGGTATATGTACGTACCTACCTATTTATGAGTTCGTTTTCAATTATTACTTTTTTTTATGTTTCACAAAGTGAGCAGAATAATATATTAGCAGTGCTCTATTCGTACGACTTGTACGTTTCTTAGTTTCAGTCAGACTTGCACAAACTCACACTTTTTCTCTCAATGGAAGTAAGTAGATAATACTATGATACATACCATTTCTTAAGTACATCACCAATAAGATATGTGTTGTCAAAAGTACGTAATTAAAAGGTACACAGTACATTTACAGACTACCACAATCTTCGATGGTTGAGCTCTAAACATATATTTGACCAATACATATCATCATTGCCCGTATACTAAATCAAGAGCTACATCCATTGGCATCACATATCATACCCATAACTAATGGTAATCTATGCTAACACCATGTTCTAATCGGATTAAAGGAAACGTGAAGGTTACCGAAGCAGATGGTATTAACTCAGTACTGGTTATGTTGTGGTTAATGCCGTTACGGAAGCTTAGTTAACTACCAGATAATGCTATCCTAAAGGACCTGCCGACATTGTTCGGTGGACGTAAGCCGGTTATAAATTTGTGCGGAAGACTGGTCATCTGGGTGTGTTCGAAGGTCTTAACATAGCTCGTGTGATTTTTGAAGAAGTAGAATAATTCAAGTGTGTGTCAGTGCCATCTTGCTTTTATTAAACAAAATAAATTAATCGAAAATCTTGTGAATAACACAATGTTCTTTCTTTACTGGAAACATTTCTGCACTTTGTCACTACTGCTTTCTAAACGACAAAGAAAAAGATCGTGAGGAAGCATGCATGTCTGAGAAATCGAATCGAACACCAAGCGATGCCGGATTCACATGGTGGATTAAGGGGTAAAACAGAACCTCTGGTAGGGATTTCTCCTGTACTGTGTGTACACAGACAGCCAAACCCGGAACCACTATCCGTTATATTGGTATTTTTGTTTACAATAAAATTAAACACCATTCAATCTTCGTGACGGTATAAAATTCACAATGAAATACTCGCCTCAAAGGCAAAGGCGTCGAAGTATATCAATCGTAATAAAAGTCGGAATGTATGCATGTTGCGTTCTCTGTCCTAATGACAGGCGGCGCCACCTGGCCGGGAAAAGATGTGTTGGTGCTGAACTGCATAAAACACATCATTATGGCTGCCACGCTATAGTTTCGTAAAGAATGAACAGTGTTTTTGTATAGTTTTTTTGAATTTATTTAAATTAACTGTAACAAGGAAACCAAAATCGGTTCATCCATTTGGGATGCCACATGTTAAACTGAAAACATACATCAGCGGTTATAGATACCCCACAACGTCAAATATTTATTTAAAACGTGGATTGCATTGGTTTTCAATATACAGCTAAATATCGAAACTCTATTTAATAAACGCAAAAATTATATTATTTCGATGTAAAAAATTCGCGATACAGTTCACTCGATCGTGAAAACGTACTTGTCCAACGTGATTTTTGTTCTATGCAAAAATTAACAATCAATTTAGTTGTCGTGTCCTCGTAACAATAATTCATATAATGCAAGCGATGAGGGTTAAATAGAAACTTCCACATTCTTTTTGGTTCAGCTCCTTTGACCGGGTCACCCCTGAAGTTTGTGAACGTGAGCCATATTGCAAAATTTCTCCATGAAAAAAGACCTAAAACTTTGCCCTCTGAACTTAATATACGTTACGGATATTCCTTCTTATTTAATACCGATTAAAATGTAAAGTAAGCAGTTATAGGTGTAATTTTTCAGAAGTTTGTCAAACTCAAATAATTTTTAGCAAAAACTTTGTAATTATCTGCCAGCGTAAAACGAAAGTTTGAACATTTCTTATAAACTTTTCGTAAAGTAGTTTGTATGCGCATATTTTTAGTTTTAGTTACTAAGTGTAATGTAAAGTTTTTATTCCTATTTGCTAATGGAAGCACCATTAACCTCGTTTATTATTTATTAGCGTGGCATAAACTAATCTAATATATAAAATATGAATTTTACCCTCGAGCTTCTAATAAATGACGGAAATTTCACTGCTGAGAACACCAATAAGTTGTTTACAAAAAAAACTAATATCACAAAACGATAAATAATACAACAATAACACGGCACATGTTTATCGAGGGTCTATATTGTGTTTTTCATTACAACGAATAAAAGCTGATTCTTACGAGTCAAAGGGACGGTAGCCTTGATATAATAAAATAGGAGAGTGTAGTGGAAGCCGATATCTGCAGATACCGTTATAAATAACTAAGGCACACCTCGGTAACAAGGTCCATTTATGCAGAGTGATGTAATAAACCGTATCTAGTATATTGAATTGAATTTGCCAGTGAGGGCGGTTTATGAGGTGCCGCTCGTATCCAACAGGATGCCGCCGACGCATAAAAATGCCATAATTTTGTATGCAACAGATATGAGCTCGGCTTTACGACTTCAGCACTGCTCTGATGTTACTTACGACGTGCAAAATGAGAGGTGCATTAGCGTACAGTAAAAACTTTACGACGCCTATATGCTTAATAACACACAAAGTAGGTAAGTGCTTGCTGCTAAGGTACCTATAGCAAAGAATTAACGCGTCCTTCTGAAGTTAGAGGTAATCTAATTTTGAGAGCACTTCTTCCATTAAATAAATCTAAATTCGGAAACTTTTAAAGGTGCTAATAAAATTCCGTGGCGTAGGAAAGTTGACACCGCCCCTGCTGCGAACTCCTGACATCATAACTGGGTTAGAGAAAAATGAAAACTTTCGCAATATGGTCCTGGGCAAAGTTCGCATGCACGAGAGTTGAGTAATAACAGTTCCCAGATAATATATTTGCAAATTTGCTAGTGAAACTCGCTACTTGCTTCACCTTGCCTCAATTTTAAGCTTTGAAGTTAGATGAGAAGACAAGATTTTGTATGACATACACCGCGCTGGTATTTTGTAGCACACTTGTGGACTATGTGGCAACATTGTAGACTGCAAATAAACTTCTTCTACACTGTTTATAAAATTGTAACGGTATTCTTTGACGGATTATACAATTTATATTCTAAAGTCTTGTCGCCATTGTGGAGTTTCAATTTGACTTGCATATCGGTATTCCTTTACACAATTGTAAAGTTACAGGTTCATGGGTAAGCGGCCATTGTTTGCAACGCGGAAATATCCTGGATGAGACTGCACAAGAACGTGGAACCTATACCCAACTGAAGGTGAAGTGGGGATGGGAATGAAAGAGAGAGAGAGATGAAAGTTACAGTTTTAAAAGAACTACCTATGTGAGTGCTATTATTACAATTAGCTAGAACAGCAGCATAAAATAATTCAACTAAAGCTCTCACATCACTGCTTACCCCAATCAAAACAAAACTTACAAATAGAATCGTAATCACAACACAATATAAATTAAGCCAACACCAGTTCAGATAGTGGAACATTTGTACGTACAATAGTAGCAAGAGTCACGCACATACAGAGCTAATACAATTTAACTTGAGAGAATGAAAACCGCTGCAGAACGGTTCCGTACCGACCGACTAACTCCAGCGCTAACGTTGGATTTACTACTAAAGTTTTACTTAGTGCTTATTTCATGTCCCGCGAAATATGCGTCGCTATGTAAGTACAGTTCTTGGTAAAGGCTGGTTTATATTGTGACATACTAGAACATTCGTAAGGATCGTGTTGGCGTTCTGTAATTTTTACCTTCCCCCTTGGGAAAAAGGTGTTAGTTTGTATGTGTATGTATGGTAGAGCATACAAAGTGTCGTATATAAGCAATACACGCTACCACGGTTGTACGATCTACGTATGCAACGTTTTTCAAAAAATGACTTTCAACAAAATTACCAAATCTCTTTCCAATCCAACACATTTCTTGACTTTCACGTTTAATGCTGATAGATTGTATTTTCACTGTCTATTCCTCCAGATAAGCGTGCGACACGTGTCGTGTGTAAGGTACAATATACCGGAAAGGTACCTTCACGGGAACGTTTCATTCATAATAAGTGATTATTTATTGTTTACTACAGCGGTAGGGGACGTCCTAGAAAGACATACACTAACCTTATTGGTGAGGTTCTTCAGAGAGAACAGGTGCGTAGTACTCGCAACCAGCGTCCATGTATGAACGTGGACGTACAAAAGGAGTATGTAAAGATCGTAGCAGGTGGCGTTCTGTGGTTTCTGCCAACTTCCTTGAGAAAAAGGCGTAAGTTTATATATGCTTGTATGTTTACTGCGCTCTCTCTTTTTTCCATTACACGCAAAGTCTGACCATCATCGGTGATCCGCCATCTCAGGACAACAAATAGCATTTGTTTAATTGATGCTAAACCACTAGTACTAAACATGAACCGCATCAAATTTCAGTTACTACAATTCAACTTCAGAGAAATCACACTTCCATAACAGGAAACTCAACAGTTAGGTTCTACAACAAGAACATCTAAAGTTCTGCAGGATAATACTGCTTACATATTTGGAACACATAACATGGAGCAGGAATTATTCTGAGAAGATGAGACTTGCACTTCTAGTACTCGTCATTCATTCGGCGAAACGTTGCAACTTAGTTGTTCCATTTGTACTTCTAGCTTCTAATGAAAGTGTGATGTTTCTACGGTGAGGTAAGACCGTGCACTAGCAATAATATATACGCCGATTGCAACTTTGAGATATTATGACCTACTTTATGAATTCAATTCAATTCTCAAATCTTTATTGCGTACCATAATGTATGCATTTGGTAGGGAAACAGTTACATCAGTCTCAATTATGGACCCTGTCGGGCACAGCATATATCAAAAGTAGGAGAGAGGAGGAAGAACGCTCAGCGTTTAATAAGTCAAATTACGAGTTTATACATGTATTTATTATTGACTAACATTGTAAATCAATTACTTTTAAAAATATTAATAATATTAATTTATAGGTTCCAAAGTATTAGTTTCGTTTCGTAATATGAAAATGAAATTAACACAGTACGCAAAAAAAATGCTTCCAAAGCTTTACTAATTGTATACGTATTGATGCTGCTGACTGACTATACGAGGTTTTTAAAAAAAAATATTAGACATGAAATTACTAAGGATCTGCTTAAACCAACGACCATACAGCCACTAGACGCCTAATACTTGATCTAATGCACGTAACAAATTCTGTCAACTTGCTGAGGTGCGGGGGAACGGGGTACTGCGTTCTGATTGGCCCTTTCAAGTTCATTCCATTTCACTAGGGATTGGACAGGTTTAAATCAAACAAGAAAGTATCGATATTTTTTCATTGTAATTAATAAAACATAACTTGCATTTAAGTACCTTCTTTATTCTGAATGTAATTGAATCATGTAGGTACATTTAAAAATAATTAAAACAATATTTTAAAATTATTTCAGTAATTATTCCAAGCTATGTTCGAAGTCTTTGGTGAGGGAGGACTAACTTAATTGAATGCAGCGCGCAATGTGATAGAGTTGTGATCTAACTCGGGAGTCTCGGGACTCACGTGGCTTATTTTTTAGGTTTATTCAATTTTAGATGAGAAACAAGCCGAAATGTTTTGTTCACCAAAATATCTTGTTCACAATCACAAGCATTAGCAGATTATATAAATTCCGAAATAAGGTAGTGTGTGGTGTGGGGTGCACAGTTATCGCACACACAGCATATTTATGAGATAATATATTTTCATGATTATAAACTAAGTAAGAAGAAAGTAAAAAATGGCAAGACTGTCAAAAAACAATCTTCGGTAAAATGACGTGAACATATTACACTATAAGTAGATGGAATCCAGTTCTCTCGCTTGGTTGCAATTACCCATTTATTTTTTAAATCATAATCGTTTGGGTATCTAAAATTAATCGTTAAAGTTTCTTAATAATAATTTATTAACTGTATCTGTTGTAATTTTTAATTATTAACAATATATTTTTTGCTTAAATAAATTTAGTTATAGGTTTTTGTTGCTTTATCGATAACAGAGGTAGTGATACGATTTGGAACATCACTAATTATGTTTGCTTAAAATCGAGGAAAAAAGATGGCGAAAAAAATACTTTCAAAAGAAAGAGACGCAATCATAAAAGATATCAACTATGACCAGTATACGATGAACTCCGAAAAATAATGTCAGAAAATTAATCTTGATTGATTATGGAACTATTAACTTACCGATGAAATGTGATACCGTCTTTCAGGAAACTTGAAGTTCGGCTTTCTTTATCACACCAACGTACTGTACACAGGGCCATATTATGTCTATTTTCTCGAATTTTTAAAGGTGTAGTGCGGAAGTGTTTACGGCTCACTTCTGTGAGCCGTAAACACTTCGGACCACTTCTGTGGTCGATACTAATTCGAACTTTGTGAGTGACGACATGCATAAGATTTTTACCCTAATGTGTTGACAGACATTTGTCGCCTGTTATTAGGCGTCTAGTGGCTGTATGGTCGTTGGCTTAAACAGTAGTTGACACAAGCTAATTATTATAATACTAACTTTCACCCGAGGCTTCGCCTGCATCAAATTATACCATGGGAACGCACCACCCGGTATAAAAAAGTATTCTATTATATCACTCAGATGATGGTTTACCTGTGTTCCTATCAAAATTTTATTGATTTCAGACGACAGTCAGATTTTTTTTTTAATAATATTAGTACGGATAATTTTAACTTTTAGATTGTTTATAAACGTCATACTACACAATAATACACTCACCCGAGCGAAAATGTACATCTTACTCAGTAACATAAGTCTCAGTTTCACATAGCTACCGAAATCTCAATAAATCCGTAATCTAAACTCGGCTTTAGGCACAGACGGCATATACTCGTTCAGTAAGAGTTATCGCTTTAATGTTCCCTTTGATACGATAGCTGACGTTTGACGTCATTCAAGCTTTCCATTAGGTCTAGTGTGCTAATATGCTATAAGGACTAATGGGACCCAATTCGCTGGAGCGAACACTCGTGTTTGAGCTCCGATATGGACAGAACAAGGCTTATCTACGAGTATGTAACTTGGAATAAGTAACTTAGTTTTAGAATTGAAGTGACGTAACCCTTTTCGAAATCCTGTAAGAGAGAAATGGTTTACATCAATAGTACTTCGTCCGACACGATCAAGCCTGTCGTCATTTGCCGGTCTCAATGTCAACTGGGACTCTAGAAGGAAAATCCAATCATAGGTCGTCCGTAAGCATCAAACATAGAATTTTATAGGTGTATGCTCTGCATCCACTGCAGAGCATGCAAATTGGAGTATAGAGAAAAATGTCGTGAGGAAAGTTTTTAGTATAAATGTGGGCTGTCTATAGGAGCAGGGGAGGACCAAAGACAAGATGGATGGATTGATTGTGAGAAACATCGTATGGCTAGAAAGGGAGATAACATCTAATATAAAATAAAGCGGTAAAAGTATTACAACACTACCTATGACACAAATGAAGAAATAATATCAAAATCCTGAATCACCCAAGTAAAGTTATCCGCGGCTTAAGACAATAATTATAGGCTAATAAAGAAGTATGGGAGACAAAAACACGCTACAAACAGACTCCCTTGGGTTATGAATACCTCATAGCAAACCTCAAGAAATAACAAAAGATAAAATACACCCCTAAACTTCCAGGCCGTATTTATAAAAAAAAAAACTCCAAAGCGAAAGCGATCCATTACTTAATTATGATAAACAAACCTCGTCAAGTTTACTTAGTTCAAACAGGCATAACGGATGAGTGTGCCTTTTTGATCCCTACCATAAAGCGAAAGAACTTCCCGAGTATTTTATCAAGGCAAATAGGCCGAATCAAAGGAATTTAAATGGCTTATTTAATTGATCATTTTCTTTGTAAGCGAACCTGAAGGCACTTGGATTTGGGGTTCAAGGTAATAAAGGCACCTTCTTAGAATGGCTTTTGGATAGTTTGAATTTTCTTATTAAGTAAGAGCGAAGTTTATTGAGCGGAAAATGAGTTAGTTGAAAGGCGTGCTAATATTTTGTATGTTTCCTTTGAAATATATTTAATATATATCATCTACATCAGTACGTTTAAGGTCTGCGCTCCACCATAAAAAACCGTCATCTCACAACTGTTTAAGAATGACCACTTTTAAAATATTTATGGCACTTTTATTGTACTGAAATACCCAACCAAGGTAAGTACCATAAGAAAGAATAAAGCGTCTTTGTCAGTTTGGCGTGCCAGCGGGTAGTTTTCCCGGTAATTGTGGAATAACAGTAATTGCAGGAAATGAAAACTTTCCCAAAGGAAACACAACTTGTAAGTGTAGAAAATAAGACGAGAATCATGAGGAAACTGACGAAATAAGGAGATCCCTTATTTTTTTAGGAAATTAAGTCACTTGTGTGTGTGATATATTGATAAAAGGGATGTTTATGCGACGGTATCTCCTTCTAAGAAACGATATATATTATCTGTCTATATTTTTTGTACGTGACTATTCTTTAAGCTAGGAACAAGAAACCCAAGATCAACATTAGGGCTAGTCAAATTGTTATAGACTTACCCAAAGCTATGTAAGTGAAGAAGACTGATTATTACCTACTTATTTTTACCACAATTAGTGTTCTATTTTTTCCCTAATAGAAATTGTTTCGAAGCTGTTTAAAACTAGGAACAGTAGATACTCTATTTCTCTTATTTTTCTGAAAACTTTGGTTGTGCAATAAACAACACTGAAGCAGCTGCACTTCAAAAATGCAAACTTTTACCAAACAAAAGCCAACCAACAGTGAAAAGATCCAAACAGTTAACAAAAATAAAACTACAGAATTGAATTACCGAAAAAATCGTATTCGAGTGCGTTACAACAACACCGAATATTTCGTGTTCAGCGCTTGTCAATATAGAATTTTTTAATTTATTTTACACAACACAACGCGGACGATTTGCACGTTTCCCAATAAACGAAAAGCTTATTTCACTCACGCCTGACTTTGAAGCATCCTTCGATTGGAAACTGAAAAATATTGCCGATATTTTCCCACTGAAGAATTTTTGGTTCTATTCAAAAGTATGTGGGACGTACAAACGGGAGGAAATGAATTTTATTTAGCTTGAAGGGACGTTCTGCTAGTACATTTTATTTGTATTATGTTACATGACTTCTATAGTGCTTATTGCAAAAATATATTTATTAATATTATCATATAATATATTTTTTTATATATTTTTATTTTATTTTATTATTATGTTTTCATGACTGGCTCGTTGGTCTCGTGCTCGCAAACGCAACTAGGTACTGGAAATGATGTCCTATATTCGATCCCCAGGTCGAGCAATGTGTTATTAGTTTTTTTCATTACAGATTTTTTAGGTGCAGTTACGGAGTCTGGATTTGTGCCCGGTTGATTGCAATCGGCCCACCCCTATTACATGGAACTCCATGACTGGCGAAATGTGTGTGTACTTTTAGATACACCTCACCCTAATCCTCCAGGGATTTACTTGCCTTTTCATAAATGCCAGGCCATAGACGAGTACTACTACAAATATTTAACGCCGCTCAAAAAATCTACCAAGATATATTTTCCCTATCACAATAAACCTTAGTCAGCTTAAAATTTTATACAAAAAGAACCCTTCACTCTCGACATCACGACAAACTCAAACCATTCTTCTTGCAAAACCAGCCAGATCAAATAGAAAACCGGCAGCTAATTTGAAAACATTCAATACATCATCTCTGTCACCACACCACCCAGGTACCCATCCACCTAATCCTTAAAACCCCTACACTGTACTAACAAGACCTTCTGAATAAAACACGTCGTTTAATCGCAAGCAAATCGACTCATATCGTGTATTTCCAGTAAAGAGTTGTAATGTTTGCCTAGGTAAGGACCGTATGAATGGCCCGCCTTTTTGATGCAAATTTAATGAGGCAGGCTAGGGAAGGCCTTTTAGAGCGACTGACCATTACGCGAGACAAGGGCCGACAGACTGAGTACACTGTCCGACGTACGCTTTTATCGTTCGCGATCTCACAACGATAGGTTTAGCGTTTTATAGATAGACTAGCTGTTGCGGCCGTGTAAAATTATTATAAAACTAGCTGTGCCCGCGACTTCGTTCGCGTGCTTGTCGGAAACTAAAACGCGTCGCTTAGATAAAAGTACATTTACAGACGCTGTAGAAAATAAGAAGAGAGTAATGCAAAGTACTGACTATGTCTCATACTAAAGTTTAGATGGATGGGTGTTTGTTAATCAACCACGTCAGAACGGCCGAACGGATCTTGAAGAAATTTGAAACAGGTACATTATAGTCGACAGGCAGACAGATTGTCGTTGGCGCGTTCGTGTTCCACGCGCGCCTCAAAGATATATCAGCAACAATTAAGGGGCCCCAAAGGGACGTCTGCCGGGGCTGAGGGTTGTCCGCAAGAGATACCACGGCCCCGAAACACAAAGGGCTAATAAGGAACGTGGGTGGTTTTTAGTCAGTAGAAGTCTGACACTTTCTTCCGCTCCGCCCAGAGCGGGATGAGTCATTTGATAATTTACGAACCACAAAAAAAAGGGGGGATTAGAGGGTGTTTCGAGAGGGTACCTGTACCGAATCTGGGACATCGAATCTGAAATGGCCGCCACCTCCTTCTGCGAAGCAGTAATGCTAGCGAAACAGGTGGCGGAACGTGAGAGGGAGACAACCTCTCGTCCTAGCCGCCGCGGGAGACGCTCCGGGCATCGGGGTCACGTGATGGCTTCCGGCCACCGTAGGCGCAGGCCTGTGAACGGTGAGTAACGGGCTAGTTAATCGTTCGTCCGTCCTATGACGATGGAGGCGCGTTCGTGTTCCACGCGCGTCTCAAAGAGATGTCAGCAACATGGAAGGGGCCCGCAAGGGCCGACGCCTGTCGAGGCTGCGGGTTGTCCGCAAGGGATACCGAGGCCTCGACATGAAGGGCGAAGAAGGAACATGGGCGGTTTTTAGTCAGTAGAAGTCTGACACTCCCTTTCGCTCTGCCCAAGAGCGGGAGGGGTTATATGATGATTTCCCACCCCGCAAAAAAAAAAAAAAAAGGCTATGTAAATTTTGAAAGCAGCGTCATTTAGACTTATATCTACGTACCTTTTGCTATCATAACTTTTTTAAAGTTATCTTGTGAAGGCATTTAGTAATAAGTACCATATTCGTTCAATAGATGTCGTTGCTTGTCTCATTCTTGACCATAACGATAAGTTCTTCTTGAAAACTATAAATTCATATATCTTTTGATAGAGAGCACCGATTACGATGAAACAAAGACTAAGTAATAGCCCAAGTTACGCACAATATTTATGTATAAAAGTTACCTACATTCGTTTCGTAAATTTGACGTGATGCTTAGTCATCGAAACAGACAAACAGACAAACAGATAAACAGACAAACAGACAAACATTCCAAAAATGCTGGAAATGTGTTTTGTTGGTTATACTTTAATACCCTGACAATTTTTTTTTTTTATATTTTCGATGTACAAAAACGATTTCTCTACAGATTTATTATATGTATAGATATAGATAGAATAGAATTCATATATCTTTTGATAGAGAGCACCGATTACGATGAAACAAAGACTAAGTAATAGCCCAAGTTACGCACAATATTTATGTATAAAAGTTACCTACATTCGTTTCGTAAATTTGACGTGATGCTTAGTCATCGAAACAGACAAACAGACAAACAGATAAACAGACAAACAGACAAACAGACAAAAATTCCAAAAATGCTGGAAATGTGTTCTGTTGGTTATACTTTAATACCCTGACAATTTTTTTTTTAAATATTTTCGATGTACAAAAACGATTTCTCTACAGATTTATTATATGTATAGATTATTACTTTACTATTTAAATCGTATTTCGTTAACAATTCAAGGACCTTTTTTGCACGAGGGTTTTATTCTTTTTCTAAAATAAAAGCCGCCGTTAAGTAAGTAAGTAGCCTCTATAATAATCAACTATCTACCAGAAAAACTCTCGTCAAAATCGGTCCAGCCGTTTCGGGGATTAGACGAAACAAATAAACAGACAGAAGGACACAGACAGACAAAAATTAAAAAATAAGTTATTTTTGTCACAAGTACCGTATATACTTTCATAATTATGCATTTAGTAAAAAGCAGAACAGAATTTACAAATATGGTTTAAATTATAGGTATTTCTATCTATGGTTTAAAATGAATAGTGCGTGGTAATTAAGGCGTGGTGATTCAGTTGTATCTAATAATATAGTCTATGTCATCATCTTTATTCGGTGGAAATTACTACAGATAAAATAATTTATTTATCAATACTTTATGATCCCAGTTTCCATTTACAAACTTCTTTGGACAAGTTTAAAAATCCCTCAATTTTTAAACATGTCGACACAGCTTTTCTTAGTCGAAATCGTGATGACGTGCTTACCATCCAAGACCACACGCAAACTTCAATATATAATCTCACGAATTCTCAAAACATACACAAACAGGAATTACTTACTCGTACCAAACCAATTTATTCTAAGTCACTGTGTCAACTGTGAAATTAATTAAATACACGATTGCGTAAATCAAAGAGAACTGCAGTCGTATTCAGAACCGGGTATTTAAGACATTTGGAGCGGCCCTAACAAGGTCCTTACCCATTCACAGATGAATGTTAAGGCCCTTTCAGACTTTAACTTGTTCGTTAAAAACATGCAAACGTTCCTTTTACGGTATACAGGGAGAAAATGAGTACTATTTTATGCGATCAAAAGAGAGGTCTACGTTAATAAGGTTGTTACTAAATATTATTGGTAGAACGTATACAAGGAAAGGTTAATTGGAATACGGTATAAGAAAACGAGTACAAGACGTATTTATACTGCGGGTTGTTCAGCTAAAATTCAGGTTTCATTTGTAAATTACTGGGAATGGTTTGGAAATTATGAGGTGTGGACGATGGTAAAAATAATTGCATTATTGCATAAGCATATTTTTAGTTCAGAAAGAATATACGAGTAATTATGTTATAATTTGACTGAAAATTAAGAAAATAGAATATGAATTGCCCGAGTCAAAAGAAAGTATTACCTACGTATTTCTACCGACTAAAACTTCAAATGGTTGTATGTTTTAGTACAAAAAGATCTTATTAACAACGCTTTTTTCGCTATTCAGCAAGTGATGCCTTTAATAAGAAAACCTTAATGAGAAACACACTTGTGAAACGATCCATTATTTAGATGCAGTAAAAGAAAGGCAACTCAGCCATAAAAGACGAGAAAAGTGCTGTTTCTCCCATATCAGATATCAGCAAAAAATTTAAGCTTAGCAAATTCCATGAAAACAAGAACTTCCACACTGCGTCTTAACATTCCTTTTGGGACTCAAATCCAACGAAGCATCCTGCGTACGTATTCTGCATCTTTTTGCGTCGCCGTGGCGTATTCATATGCCAAGTAGCATGGGGTTTTGCAGAATCCGCGTTGCATAAACGCTTGAGTGACGTCGTGAAGACGCCAGCGCAGCTACCGAACCGCGTCTAACAAGCCACACTAGGCTCACAAAGCCAAGTTTTACTGAATAACCCGCTTGCCTTTCAACGTAACAGTCCTATTCGTGTATGGAAACTTTGAGATCGTTGGTTTGGGGAAATAGGTGCTTGATATGGCCTTTTGTTGGTGGAGCAGATAATTTCACATTCGCTCTGCCTGTTCCAATTAGCTTTCATGTAAGCATCGGTTTGTTAAATAGAGTTCTGTTTATTGCCTGAATGTGAGCACAAAGGGCTTCTTAGCGTATCTACGGTACCTTTTCAGGTAATTTAATCGTGAAAACGAGAATGGCTGAGGAAGCTCAACGTTTACTTTTTATGATACTGATATTTTCTATGTAAATAGCCTACACAGGTAATTAACAAACACAGGTCTCGTTTTGTAGAGTACATTTTTGTAAGTAAAATTACGACGTAAAACATTTCAGTACAAATGAAACATCTACTAAGTATAATTTGTTGCATAAATTAATCAGAGTCAATCATAATTAACATAAGTGAAGGTTGGCTTGTATTCTAATAATATATCTACTTACCTTCAACTACTTATCAAACTTAGTCCAAAACTATACGCGCATACCTTAAAAATGGTCCCTGCTACGACGAGTAACCGCAAACATTACCACTGTATCGATCAACAAAATGCCAAAAAAATCTGAATTAATCAATCCTTCTAACATTTAATTAATCCACACTAAAGTGATTAACAAAATAACAATTTCAGGCTACACTTTCATCACATCACAGCGGACCGAATGGCGTAAAAAGTGCGACAAAAAAGGCAGGTACACACTACTCTTCACATTTCCTCGTCTATGGGTATACATATTCATTGTTCAGGCAGTATACGCCTCCAGACGATGGGTTGCTGTAAAACAACGGGAGCGAATTCTCTTTTAATTACGAGCCTCGGACGTTGCATAGCGCTATACTTAGAATACTCTTTTGATAACCACTCTTACCAACTCCACAATCAATTATGAATCTTATTCTTAAAACTACAAGGTCTAATTTTATTAGAAATTGAACCCACTGGTGGTGTATGAGTAGGATTGTATGATTTCATTCTTTTCTGTATTTTTTGTAAATGGCGAATCGTTTTATGGTTTATTTTCGTGAGTGAATTCAAATAAATTTTATTAAGCTTCCTGTGTGTTGCGTAAGTGTTTTAAAGTAGAATGGTATTACCTGAAACAAGAAAAGTAATTGGATTAGTATATCATTAGTTCATTTAAAAAAAACGTGTAAAACATCTAAACATTTCTCCAATAAATACATCGAAATGTCGGAAGCAAGCAAACGAGAAAGAAAAGATTCAACCACAAGGGGGACAAGGGGATCTGGCCGAGACTAATTAGAGGGCATAAAAAGGTTTGGCAGCTATAGTAAACGTTTTAACATAAAAAACATCACATTCTGTGTTTTTTTTCGTTGTAAATAAGGACTTAACCACCATAAAATAATTCTTCAATATACCAAATCTTGCCTACGGTTTTGCCACGTGTAGATCGACCTATGGAAAGGAACTCAAGGAACCGACAGGATAAAGAATATGTCCTAAAACAGATCATGGTCTGACCAAAAAGTAATAATTCCGTTCCACAAGAAGAAACTGACACAGACGAAATAACTGTCGCATTATAAACAATACGGCACGGTTGGCGCTGTGGCTCAAGCAATGGACTGCTGCGCTGCGTGTCGCGGGTTCGATCCCCGCACGGAACAAATATTTGTATGACCTACAGATAGTTGTTCCGGGTCTGGGTAATTGTGTATGTGAGTTTAAATGTTGGTGAACGCACCCACGATACAGGAGAAAATACTAGTGTGGGGTAACGTTTTTTTAAAAAAGAAAGAAAAGAAAAAAATAATATAACTATGTATCGTTAGGAAGATAAAATGAAAATAAATTTACTGTTGGAACTTCACAGATTCCTGCATAAAAGAATATTTCAAAACAGAAAAATAAAGTAACTGATATTGTCATACATGCTGTGGCAATGGGACCCTACAACTTACTTATCATATTTTATTGTTCCGGAAAATTAATTGAATTGAACAAGCGCTGTCAAGCTGAAGAACTGGCTCTAATTATAAACCAATAAGTGTATTTAGGACTAATTACTATGGACAACGACGTACATATATAAAAAGTATATGAAAAGTGCCTCGTTGGTCTAAGTTCGACCCCTAGGTTGGGTAGAGTGATTGGATTATTACATTTAAAAAATCCTCAGTTGCAAGCTGTAGGTAGGATTTGTGACCGTTGGATTAAAATTAGCTGGCCCTTGTTACACGGGACTCAATCATAACCGGCTTAGTATGAATGTACTAAAACCTGCACCTCTATTTAACCTTTCAAAAATTACAGGAGTGATGTCGATTGTAGACATCCTACAGAACCACACTAAGAGATAAGTCTAAGTTTACTTAAAATATTGTGATACCTTGCTCAGATGACTACTTGGTCCAAAGTAAGGGTTGCGAAGTGCCCCGTCGGGGCTGCGGGTTTTTCGCAAGAGATACCGCGGCCTCGACATAAAGGGCTAAGAAGGAACATGGGTGGTTTTTAGTCAGTAGAAGTCTGACACTCCCTTTCGCTCTGCCCAAGAGCGGGAGGGGGTTATTTGATGATTTTCCACGAACTGCGGACATAGAGAATGGAGTCCTGTGTTAAATTTCCGGGTTCGTAGCAATGGAGTTTGTATGTGTTGGAAAAACCAATGATCGGCAAAACTGGTACGCAATTTTTCCGCAATGAAACTTACTATTAAAAGAAAAAGTATTTCCTCGTCTCTGTTTGTGTTTTCTGTATGAAAAGGAAAGCTTAAGAATAGGACATACCTACATTAAACATTTTTTTCCTGTCCGAGGCCACAAGACTCCTCCCTAGCTCAGCATGGAGCTGTAACAATTATGACAAAATATGTCACAGCGTTGGTATTCTTATACGGCCCAGTGACAATATCTAGGCAAGCAATAAGCTCATTCGCTTTTGCTCATCCAACCAATTCATGTAACGACAAAAATCAAACAACACACAAGCAATCGCTCAACCCAAATCCTATGTAAAACATATTCCACAGCAGATTGAAATTCAGCTTAGTGCTACAAGACGGGCAGGAGTTTGGAGCGAACGCAAATTTAATCACCGGCTTGCTGGCAAGTTGTGACAAGCGACCACCTTGTTTCATTAGTCGTTTTAACCCCTATTATTAAGAGGTTACAACTATTTTAATAGAGCTGGGCCATTGTTTTGTTTGTTGGGACTTGAGGGAAATTCATTAATATAAGGATGAAGGTCATTTTAAATTAAATGGAATTGTTTAAGTGTGAAGGATGATATGACTAGAAAAGAGGTGTTTGAAATGATGAGAAATAGAGAAGTATGTATGAAGAAGACGTGCTGCGTCGACCCAAATAAATTAATAAGATAAGGGCAAGAGAATGACGTTAGATCGAATAATTTAGCGTGTCAGACATATCTAAACTTCATGGAGGTATTTAAAGTAAAATTATAACATTCATTACGTAGAAGCTTTGAACCTCCAATATTACCATATCTTAAAAGATTTGACTGAGTTGCTAATACGCAAACATTTTCAGCCGTTGGTGCCTAGCCACCTACACAGACATATTCAAGTAAGATATGCCTAACAATCCTACTACAAATGGAACCGCACGTGTCAGTCCTTCCGCAGCATCCGAGATACGCAGGAAGTACAATTTCTTTCTCAATTCCACTTCATATCCGCTTTTGAGCTGGCACAAAACTTGTTCTATCGACATTGTCGTTCGATACATATGGAGAGGAATAGCTATGTAGACTTTGATACAAATGATATTTGATGTATTTGTGTTGGATAAACCTTAGAAACTTGTATTATATTCATATCAAAGATAATTAATAATTTTTAGTAGTTTCTAGTAGGATTGATAAATAATTACAGCAGCACGGACTTATATCCGAGGTTAAGCAGTGCTTGTCGGGGGTTGCCGTGGATGGGCGACCATCACTAGATACAGAGTTTTCTCCTTACCTCGAAAAACACTTAAAGCACTAGTCCCAGCTGTAATTTGTAATAAGTACTTGTATTCAGAAACCCGAAAGTCTGACAACCAGTCTTACCAAAGGACCCAGTATACGATTGGGGCGCTGTGAAAAGCAGTTACTCTAATTAAAATACTGATATTCTGCTACATCTTGTGAGCTCACCCCAACACAGCTCGGAAAAGGTTGGGCAGCTGATGATGATATAAAACGGTCCTGTTCAATAAAAAAATTAAGTAGTAGGTACCAATACGTAATTTTTGCTACCTTATTTTCATAATGTTAAATCTTATGCCTAAGTTACTATTTGTATTAATTTTTAAATCAATTAACTTTTTTTTATTAATTAATTTGTTTTTCATCACAAAACACAAACAAGATCTCGCAAAAACAACGCTAAAAAGTTAAACGCTTCCTACTAAAACAATTAAAAACACGTACATTATAAACTAGTAGGTAGCATACATAACACTTAGATTTCGGTCAGTATTACCGCGGCAACCTCACTCCGGGATGAATTTAATTATTTTCGGGTGGCCTCCTAACTTGATCTAAGTGTTCCTCGGGCTATGTGACCACTACCGAGCACCACTTGGGAATTTATACGTACTAGGAAAACTGTCTTGGTTACTAGCTAAACTAAGTGTGTGTCCAACTATTATTTGCAGGCTCTCACCTCAAAATAAACACACCTTTTCGGTGCCGACTTACGAAAATACTAAGAAAATATCTTTTACAATGTTAAAGCACTATGCTGAGATCGAACTTATGGGCTCATACAGGACCAATTTTAGTTTAGTTTATATCTTATTTTAATTAATATTTTACATGATTTTGTTATATTGTTAATTTGGTTCAGACCTGTGAGTGACCAATAACTTATATTCTCTACCTTTCTTTCTTTCTTATAACCTTAATCACAACGGTAAGATGTCGTTTTTTCTTCTCCTGCTACAGAATGTTTTTTTACATTTAAGGGTTGAGTGTGAAAAGTCACAATTAGTGATCCAGGTCAGTCGGTCGGGATCTGGAGAACTGTTAGCCATGGGATCTCTGACCACAGCATTAGGATGAACAGTTAACAATGAAAACAAAGCTAAAGCATAACAAAAACTGGCCAAGTGCAAGTCGGACTTGCACATAAAGGGTTTCGTGCCATTCTAGTAGATATTGAGAGATTTTGCAAGTTATTTTAGTGCCATAGACTTCTTATGGATTTTCCTGTAATTTATAAGTGTTGAACTAATTTCTGTATTCTTTTCAAAATTTTAGGCTCAGTAGTTTCGGAGATAAGGCGGGGGGAATGGTCGGACAGACAGACACACACGAGTGATCCTATAAGGGTTCCGTGTTTTCCTTTTGAGGTACGGAACCCTAAAAAGAAAATAAGCAATAAAACTAAAACAACTCGACAAAATAAAAATAACAACATAGAATGTTTAGAAACAAAAAATGGACACTAGAAATAATGAAGACCCAAGGAAAAAAATCAACAATTAAAACTAAATAATAGAACAGTGACTATTGTCAATTATAACTCACACTTTAGATGACATTATAGTTTCACAAACAGCTTTAAAAAGAATGGGAGTTAAATGGTCCATTTTAAAATATCGGTCATAATTTTTAATTGGTTTAGGATTGTACCCGATTGGGGTATAATTGGACAAGCTGTCACTCAACCTTGATTAATGAGATTCAGGTGGGACTAACACAGTCGTAAGGTATACCTATGTAGATATGTTTAACATCTTGGTAATAATTATGCTGACCAATGATTTGACATAATTATCATTGATTAATTAGAAATTGATGTATGACCCGACATTACGCATGTTCAACAGATTTTTTTAAACCTACTAATAATAATTAATGGCAACTGTATCGTTTCTTTAATAGTTTTTTCTTATTTCTACCACATTATAACTATCGAGTTAGTTTGTACACTAAACAACATTTTGAAAAAAGTATCATTTCAGACTTAAAATGTTATAAAGCACAAAAACAACACCATTCAAAATGAATTAACTACAAATCTACACGACACTAAACATGACAAGTTACACAAATTAGAAATACACAGCACTAGTCTCCGTACACATGTCCTTGTCCATGTCTACATTACGTTCGCTACTAAAATTACTCGAATAATTCACGGGTAGTTAGTCACCTCGATTTGCTACCATACCAGATGAAAGGGTATATCGTCGGCAACTTACCTTGAACCGTGAAAATTCAAGGTTTCCGATCCTAATTAGGTTGTAAGACAAATACCCTACCGCAGGTGGGACATTTAAAACGATCATGCTTCGATTGCCCCATCCAATTACCGGCGAATATAATTTTAAAGGGTGTACGGTACACGCGTGTCCCGTACAAAGGTACATACTTCATGTACTCACGCAATTCGGGAATTTTCCAACACGCCCCAATTGGCAAGCGACACGAGCGATCCGAATTTCAATTTTCTGTTATCCTAGGCGATTATTATTGTAATTTAAATAAATCAATTAGTTTGTATCAACAAGTATTAGTTTTCAACTTTTCAGTCTGTTTCGAAAACTAATGTTTGGGGAAACTTTTTGGACAAACTCACAGTGCCATTGAACTTTTGAACCTCTCCGGAGCAACTGGACAGATTAGCAATTGAACAGTTTCCCAGCTGGACAAGTCAGAGGCCATTGCGGCGGTTTAGGAACTCTGACACTAGGGTGTGTGGTGGTTAGACCTTACTGCCCACACGATAAGAAGAAGAAGAGGACAGCTGGACAAAGTATAGTCGTGTGAAATAATAAGTATATAAACACATTTTACATATTAAACTTGACACCGTCCATTTAGATTAATATTCAAATTAAATCTAAAAAAAACTACACGAATAAATTATTATTTATCTTTGATTTCAACCTAATAAAAGCGTCCCACAAATCGTGCCTTATCGTTTATCAAACCTCGTAATATATTTTTTTTACCATAGCATTGACATGTCAAAGCGTAAACCATAAATAATACTCTATAGTAAGCTTTAGAGAACACGCCAACGAACCTGTTGAGTGTAGTGAGATGTTATTCTTGCAACGTCGCTGAAGATGCTTCGTGCTATTGTCCTACGGGGGGAATGAATGCGAGGCGATGTGGTGCGATACGATATTAAATTAGTTAATTAAAATCCATCTTTGGTTCTAATGTTGTCGTGAGAAACAGAAATAGTAGTAGACATACATTTATTAATCAAAAGAAATTATATAATAGATTATTTAGTATTTAATAGATTTTCAACTTTATCTCTTAAACATTAGGTTTAAAGTTGATTGGGATTTTTTTTCAGTTTCGGGTACCTGGATGTTCTGGCGTCTGTACATGCATTTTATCTCAAGTTAATTGTCTTAAAATCTACTGCAGCTGCTGCGTCCTGCAGATAGAAGTAAAAGATGATAGTTTAGATGTTTTTTTTTTTTTAATTTTTGGGGGGTGGAAAATCATCAAATAACCCCTCCCGGGGAGTGTCAGACTTCTACTGACTAAAAACCACCCATGTTCCTTCTTAGCCCTTGCGCCGAGGCCGCGGTATCTCTTTCGAACAACCCGCAGCCCCGACGGGCGTCGGCCCTTGCATGTTGCTGACATCTCTTTGTGCCGCGCGTGGAACACGAACGCGCCGTCGACACAGCCTGTCGTCGTCATAAGACGGACGGACGGCGAGCTAACCCATCACTCACCGTCCACAGGCCCGCGTCTACGGTGGCCGGAAGCAATCACGTGGCCCCCGACGCCCGGAGCGCCTCCCGCGGCGGCTGGGACGAGAGGTTCGTTCCCTCTCACGTTCCGCCACCTCCTTCGCTAGCTTCGCTTCATCTTCTTATTCTTATTTATAGTTTGAAAAGTGTATTAGTACCTACTAGATTTTGTAGAAAAAGTCAAAAGGTAAAATTGACAAAAGATCTAAAAAATATAGCTACACGTCTTATCTTATAGCATTGCCGCCCATGTAGGACACTGGATGAGCTACACTGCAATACATTAGACGTAAGCCAAGCACTAACGACTTCATTTATTTCCTCTTGTCAGCTCTGAACGCCTGGTAACTTCCCATCGGTAAAGTCGCTACATGATATCATTTATCATTTTTAAGCATCAGAGGTTGAGGAGCTAGTGGCTTAATAATAACTGCCACTCGGGTCGATCTTTAGGTTAAGCCGCGCTTGCCTAGGTTGGTCTGTGGATGGGTGACCGCCCATTACATACCAAGTTTCCTTCGTGCCTCGGATAGCACGTAAAGCTGTTGGTCTCGGCTGCTATATCTTTGGCAGTCGTTACAGGTAGTCAGTGACCTGAAAGTCTGACAACCAGTCTTACAACTGGGTTGTGGAGGTCAGATAGGCAGTCGCTCCATGTAAAATACAGTTATTCAGCTGCATCCGGTTAGTCTGGGAGCCGACCCCAACACAGTTGGGAAAAGGCTAGGCAGATGATGAGAGGTTGGAATGAAGTGTGATAAACTGTTAGAATGCTCTTTGAGAATATTTGTTTGATAGATGTTTTAATATTGTTACGTCGGTCATCTAGAATCTTCAAGAAACCTCGCTTATAATTGTGTAGTGTCTAAAACACTCCAGTCCATTCTGTAGGTATAGTTCCATTATGTTTACAAGGTCAGCACGGCGGGCGACGGCGACATAATTGCCATTGTAATTTCGACCGTATGCCGAGAGCGTAACGTAACTTCTTCCTTGTTGGTTCTTTTATCTTTAAGTTTATTTTTTAGTTATTTTTCTTTGTGAATATTGTATTCATTTTTAGTTAATAATAGGGAATTTTCTCGAACTTCTTTTGTGTGTTTGAGTATAAAAGGACCAACAGAGGTCGGAGCAGTCAGTCTACTTTTAAAGCGAGACAACGGAAGGTTCGAAGTGTTATCTAGTGCGATAAAGTGTTCAGTAGTGTTGAAGCGATTGTGTATTTAAGTGTTTTGTGAGTAATAAAGTTAATTCGTGTGTTTAATTGGTAGTGTTTTTATTTATCCCATACCCAGCTCGTAACAATTTGGTGTCAGAAGTGAGGGATAAATAATGCCGATTCTACCAAAGGACGACACGTATAGTATCCGTACGAGGAGTCAGCGACAGCAGGGTATGGACCAGAGGCGATTTGGAGACTCCCCGACACAGACACCGGGCGGTGTCCAGCCTACATCAGAGCCAGTCGCTGGCCCATCTGGAGCTACTCCAGCATTAGCGACGCCTGACTTGTTTGCCTTAATGGCGCTGCTGCAGGACCAGGCTCGCCGTCAAGAGGAGCAGGCTCGCCAGTTGCAGGAACAGTTGCAACGGGACAAGGAGGAGCAGGCTCGCCGTCAAGAGGAGCAGGCTCGCCGTCAAGAGGAGCAGGCTCGCCAGTTGCAGGAACAGTTGCAACGGGACAAGGAGGAGCAGGCTCGCCGTCAAGAGGAGCAGGCTCGCCGTCAAGAGGAGCAGGCTCGCAGTCAAGAGGAACAGGCTCGCCAGTTGCAGGAACAGTTGCAACGGGATAAGGACGAGCAGGCTCGCCGTCAAGAGGAACAGATGCTCCTGATTAAAGATCTTCACGCATCAGTTGGCAAAGAGCTGAGCGTGATGAAGGAGCAGGTACAGCAGCACGACAACCGTATCGCAAAGGCCGAAATTCAGATCGCCGATGTGAAGAAGGCCTTGAGTGAAATTAAGGTTGGAGACGGGGCTGTGACTTCAGTGATTGCTGCACCTTCGGTGCGCGGGTTTAAAGTGCCCCCATTCGACGGAACATCTTCGTGGTCGGCCTATAAAATTCAATTTGAGGCGGTTATGAAAGTGAACGGGTGGACCAAAGCGCAAGCCATGACCGCGCTCACTTTGGGTCTCCGAGACCAGGCCCTAACCATTCTTGAGGCCCTCGGCAAGGATGTGACCTACGAACAGCTGCTGGAGGCATTAGAGTCCAGATATGGCGACGCGCACCTGAAGCACGTCTTTCGTGCTAAATTAAGGGATCGCGTTCAACGTAGTGCCGAGAACTTACAGCAGTGGGCCCTGGAAGTTGAAAAGCTGGTTCGGAAAGCATACCAGTCCGCCCCTGCCCTTATTGATGGAAATCTGGTACAGGCGTTCATAGATGGAATACGCGATTTAGAAGTCAGAGCCGCTGTGAGACTTGGGCATCATGAGACGCTGAAAGATGCCTTGGCCCATGCCTTAGAAGTAGAGGCAGTAAGGCAGGACCACCGTACGCACCGGGTCAGAGAGGTTGTAGCGTCAGCTGTACGCGACCGCCCGCAAGGATACAGCCCTAGGTGCTACACTTGTGGAGAAAGGGGTCATCTCGATCAAGCTGTCCTAAGCGCAGCTCACCAAGAGAAGACCAACCCCAGCAGGGAAAGGTGGCTGAAGTGACTGCACAGCCACAGCAGGGAAACGAGTAAATGCCAGGACTGGGGGGCGGGTGCTGGCTGGTTTTGAAAGAGCCCCGAGGATCTCGATCTCACAAGCACATGACGGGAACAGCCTGACCATTAAGGGCGAAGTCAACGGAACTCCATGCAAACTGACGTTGGATACTGGAGCTTCTCACACGGTCGTCAATTCACACCTAGCAAATCGGTTTCTTGGGGGCTACTTTAATAACCACGACCGTATACAATTGCTGACAGCTACCGGTCAGCACATAACCGTCCGAGGGAAGAAGGAGGTGCAGTTAAAATTGGGTGATAGAATTTACCGGCACAATGTCATCGTGGCCGACATAGTGGACGATTGCATCTTGGGCTTGGACTTCATGCGGAAATATCGTTGTGAGATCGACATTGACCAAGGAGTGTTGAAATGTGGTTCCGAGGAAGTCTTCATGGAAGGTGCACCATCAGGGAAAGTGTACTGCTTGAAGGAAATTGTTCTACCTCGCAGATCAGAAACGATCGTGCCAGTCAAGTTACCACAGAACTCTGGACACAAAGATCGAAGTGTTCTGATAGAAAGGGTGAACAATGAGTTTTCATGGAAGATGGCACGAACTCTAGTAAAGGCTAACAACATCTCAGCTGTATGCATCTTGAATCCAAGTGACAAGGAGCAAGTGATTAAGAAGGGCACTTTGATCGGCACTTGCGAGGAAGTAGCTTGGATGCGTCAATTGCAAGATCTACCTACCGGAAATCAAACTCGTAGTGCAAAATTTGACGTGTCAACGCTTTTAGAAAACTGTCATTTAACTGAAGGAGAAATGGACAAGGCTAAGAAGATGTTACTTCAGTACGCCGGTATTTTCTCTACGAATGATGCTGACATAGGGAGAACTGGACTGGTTCAGCACAGAATTAATACAGGCAACGAGTTACCTATCCGTCAGCGACCAAGGAGACTGCCAGTTGCACGGGAAAAAGAAGTGGAAACCATGATTGAGGGAATGGTGAAGGACGGTGTTATAGAGCCTTCATCCAGTCCATGGTGTTCTCCTGTGGTCCTGGTAAAGAAAAAGGACGGCAGTATGCGCTTTTGTGTGGACTATCGACGACTGAACGACGTCACGAAAAAGGACAGCTACCCACGGCCTAGGATCGATGACACACTGGATACGCTAACGGGAATGAAGTGGTTTACCACATTAGACCTGAAAAGTGGTTACTGGCAGGTAGAAATAGACCCAAAGGATAAAGAAAAGACTGCATTCTCAACAGGAAAAGGGTTGTGGCAGTTTAAAGTTATGCCTTTTGGATTGTGTAATGCTCCTGCAACGTTTGAAAGGCTGATGGAGCAAGTACTTGCCGGATTGATTGGGGATGCATGTCTTGTCTATCTAGACGACATAATCATTGTGGGCCGTACGTTTGAAGATCACCTTAAAAACCTCGACCGAGTGCTGTCGAAGATCCAAACAGCAAACCTGAAGTTGAGTCCGAAGAAGTGCTCGTTTTTCAGAAAACAAGTGAACTTTTTAGGACACATAGTTTCGGGGGAAGGTGTTCAAACAGATCCAGAGAAAGTAGTCGCCGTCAAGGATTGGCCAGTGCCGAAAGACAAGACACAGGTCAGAGCATTTTTGGGTTTGTGCTCCTACTATCGCCGGTTTGTGAAGAATTTTGCCGACATTGCGAAACCTCTACACAAACTCACTGAGGAAAAGCAACCATTCTGTTGGGACGAGAACTGCGACGCCGCATTTCAAGAATTAAAGGGACGTCTGTGCAATACTCCTATTTTGGGATATCCTGACACTGAAAATGACTTTATAGTCGACACAGACGCAAGTAATACTGGAATTGGGGGCGTGTTATCTCAACGGAAAGGGAATCAGGAGGTTGTTTTAGCTTACTTCAGCAAGTCTTTATCCAAACCGGAAAGAAATTACTGCGTAACGAGACGAGAGCTGCTCGCTGTAGTGAAGACATTGCAGCAATTCAGTAAATATTTGTTGGGACGGAAATTCCAATTACGAACTGACCATGCTGCATTGAAGTGGCTATTACAGTTCAAGAATCCAGAGGGGCAAGTGGCGAGATGGATTGAACTACTGCAAGAGTTTGACTTCGTAACTGAACATCGCAGTGGGAGAACTCACGGTAACGCAGACGCCTTGTCAAGAAGACCTTGTCCTGAAGACTGCAAGCACTGTGCCAGGCAAGAGACTAAGGAAGTAGTGCCCGTGAGGATGCTTAGAACGGATCTCAGCGATGAATGGAAGGAGACCCTACAACAGACTCAACAAAATGACCCGGACATCAAGCCAATCTTCGACTGGATTAAAGATGGTGCTCCGAAGCCCAAGTGGAGTGATGTGGCTGCGATGAGTTCCATCACGAAAAGTTATTGGGCACAATGGAACAGTTTGGAGATCCAGGATGGAGTCTTGTGCCGTAAATGGGAAAACGCTCGAGGGGACAGCTGTCATCTACAAATGGTTGTCCCTAAAGCTAAGGTACCGGATGTTTTACGGCTCTACCATGATGGATGCTCAGGAGGACATATGGGAGTAAAAAGGACTCTATTGAAGATCAGAGAGCGCTTTTACTGGATCCACTGTCGAGATGATGTGGAGGACTGGTGTCGCAAATGTACCAGTTGTGCGGCTGTGAAAGGACCCCACACACGTAGCAGAGGTGCATTAAAAGTGTACAACGTTGGAGCCCCCTGGGAGCGAATAGCGCTGGACGTTGCGGGACCATTTCCAGAAAGTGATAGCGGAAACAAGTACTTCATGGTTGTCATGGACTACTTCACAAAGTGGCCAGAAGTCTTCGCCATTCCTAACCAAGAAGCTACAACAGTCGCAGATAAATTGGTTCAAGAAGTCTTCTGTCGTTTTGGAGTACCCTTAGAAATTCACAGCGATCAAGGAAGGAATTTTGAATCGCAAGTTTTCCAGGAGACTTGTCGATTGATGGGTACACACAAAACCAGAACCACCTCTTACCACCCACAATCTGATGGAATGGTGGAACGATTCAACCAGACGTTGGAAAGATATCTGGCAAAAGTTGTGGAAAGCAGGCAAAGGGATTGGGACAAGCACATACAGCCGTTTCTTCTGTCCTATCGGAGTGCAGTTCACGAAAGTACGACCGTAACTCCAGCTTTCGCAAACTTTGGAAGGGAATTACGATTGCCTGCAGATTTAATCACTGGAACTCCCCCTGATGTCCCACGCAGTGTAACGGATTACGCGAATGACCTGCGCAACAAGTTAAATGATGTGTATGAGCACATGAGGCAATCCGGACAACAGATGTCTGAGAAGATGAAGACTCGTTATGACCGGAAGGCAAACAGTAGTGGTTTCGACGAAAGTTCGCTGGTGTGGTTGCATAACCCAGTGCGGAGCAAGGGAAAGTCTCCGAAATTGCAAGCAAAATGGGATGGACCATACCGAGTTGTGACCAGGATCAACGACGTCACCTACCGAATACAGAAGGGTCCGCGAGGTGCGCCTAAGATTGTGCATGTAGACCGATTGGCGCGATACTACGGGACTAATGATGCTCGGGACGAGCATGTCTAAGGAGGGGGCAGTGTTACGTCGGTCATCTAGAATCTTCAAGAAACCTCGCTTATAATTGTGTAGTGTCTAAAACACTCCAGTCCATTCTGTAGGTATAGTTCCATTATGTTTACAAGGTCAGCACGGCGGGCGACGGCGACATAATTGCCATTGTAATTTCGACCGTATGCCGAGAGCGTAACGTAACTTCTTCCTTGTTGGTTCTTTTATCTTTAAGTTTATTTTTTAGTTATTTTTCTTTGTGAATATTGTATTCATTTTTAGTTAATAATAGGGAATTTTCTCGAACTTCTTTTGTGTGTTTGAGTATAAAAGGACCAACAGAGGTCGGAGCAGTCAGTCTACTTTTAAAGCGAGACAACGGAAGGTTCGAAGTGTTATCTAGTGCGATAAAGTGTTCAGTAGTGTTGAAGCGATTGTGTATTTAAGTGTTTTGTGAGTAATAAAGTTAATTCGTGTGTTTAATTGGTAGTGTTTTTATTTATCCCATACCCAGCTCGTAACAATATTACAGACATATCGTCTTTCTTTTCAGGTGACCAATTTAAGTTGAATTGATACTGCTTTCTTCTTATAAACCACAACATAACATAAGTCCTTTAATTCTTAAGGTATTAGGCAGAGTTATATTTCGCCAGATATGTATATAGGGTGTAAAAGTACCCTTAACGCAAACTAAGGGCACTTGTTCTCCATACCTGGGAACCCCCTAGTTACGGAGATATTGGGGGTCAAAGTTCCAAATTTTTCAAAGCTGTTTTTATAAATACTAGTTTTTTAGGTTGTAATTTTACTTAAATTACCTCTATGACCCATTTACTATTCAAAGCATCCAATAGCACAATGTTTTAAGAGTGCTACATTGAGTTTTACCGTAAAATGTGGTTTTTGACCCCAAATAAAAAAATCGTTTCCCAGCAAAAATTTTTGTGTAGGGTCACTTAGTTTGATGTACAGAATGCTTGGTTGACGGCTGTGTGATGGGTTGATTTACACCCTGTATAAAGGGATAAAGCAGTGGTCGTAAAAGTTAAATAAAGATTAATTTGAAGGAGAGGACCCATTAAATTTAATTTAAAGTCAACAAAGACGCTGAAAATGCATAATTTAATCCTACAGGAATCAACACGTACAGCAGGATTAAACACGTATTTGATTTTAAATAGCATCTGTGCCTGAGTTAGCTGCAACATTGCATCGGAATAGCCGGACGGCACCATGGAGTCCCCGATCTCGTTTCAGATAGCTCCATCAATCTTCTGCAACAGTGTATCGGCTTCCTATTTTAAAAACGAAACGCGAACGAGTTTTGTTAAACCTTTATCGTTTGTGAAAAGCGCTTACGTATCGCCTTCAGCCCGGGTAATGTCGAATACTTCGAAATTCAATTCGTGGCCGTATAAAAAGATGCCATTCAAACGATTCAATCACTTTTAAAAAAGTTTAACCGCTGGTTTTCAATTGAAAAGTAATTTGTTTCATTTTTTTCTAATCCCCTTTCAGTTTGAGGCTATTAGTGTTCCGTTTAAAAAATGTTTCAGTTGTATTTGTTTGTGCGGATTACGCTGTAAATCATTTCAATAAAATATCAACACGAAACCGAGAGCTCGTTATGAGCAACAATATTTCTTTGTTTCGAAAAAAGTTGGTTCGAATCTCGACCAATTCCATTAGCAGTTGTTCTGGAAAGTTTATCAAGCTTTACATTCATTTCGAGTTGCTCCTTATTTGTCCGGGGAGTTTTAAAAGCGTGCCGATTCGCTTCGAAAGTAAATAAATACAAAGGGACTATTTGAAAACGTTTCTAATAACGAATAACTCAATCTGGTCCGGGCGGTTCGCTGAACCACTCAATCAAGCGGATTGAACCGTTGCTGGGATGGTTAAGAGCGAATTCGTACCACTTGTAACGAATGTATTGTGCTCTTAGTGCTAAAATAAAAAGAACATCAGCAATACTTCCTCCACTGTACCTCAGGAATTGCTCTGATGAACGAGCTATGCGGTTCTAATAGCAATAGCCTTTTTTCCTCTCGTTGCAAAACCGACGTGAGCGCTTTTATAAGAAAAATTCGAATGGTCGGAACGAAACCAATATATTGTGATACAGTTTTTTAATTAATGTTATGTTTTCTGCTACGTGAATCTGCAGTTCCAATAAGTTTTACCTGTGATGAGGAAGTTTTAACGTAATGAGAAAATGTGGAATTCGTTATCGGTAATTATTTTAATACTATGCGTATTACAATTTTTATTTATTTTAATTATTATTGCTTTGCTCTACACGTAGATTTTGGTTTATTTCTTCTTTCACGAGATTTTTTTATAAACAATATTACGAAATTATACAATGAAACAATATTATGAATATTTGTAATAATTAGCTAGTTAGTTTTGTTAGTTTAGCTATTTAAGCCACTTGTAAATACATATTATTATTCAGCTTGAGCATCAGGCCTTCGTAAAGCAATTATATCAATTATACAATCTTTAACTTACAAAGCCGGCTTTACGAAAAATACTTAAAAACACCACACGAAAACCACAACAATATATAACAAAACCACTCGTTACTTAAACATCGGAACAACAGCAATATAAGTACAAATTGCACCACGGTGGTGGTGGTATATATCCATTTTGTTCACGTGTTTAATCCGATTGTCTGGCTGCACCACTCCTATCCAATCAGGGTTTTTATTAACCCTCATTATTATTGATTGCTGTGAAACTGCATAAAGCGTATACATGACGAAGTAAATGTATCGGACGGTCCTTTTCATAGTCGAAGCTTTCATTTTCCGTGTGTTCGACGTGAAAAAGAGCTGTTTATTGAAAAGTTGGATGAGGTTTTTTATTGTTGTTTTCTGTTGTATAATAAGGGTTATATTGTGAGTGTGTTGTGTTTATTTGAACATATATTTTGCTCGTAGATAATTAATTGTTAATTACGTACTTAGGTTAAAGTTATGACAGAGGAATTTTCCTAGCAGAGAGATGATGTAGGCTGATAGGATGTACTTTCTTGTGTGTTATCTTCTAAGATTTACGTAGGAAAATCTTAGAAGTGAAGTGAAGTAGTTCACTAAAGTTTTTTTTCATTACTGGCTCTTCAGTTCTTGTATACCGTTTTCTCTTTAGTAACTCGAGTTTTATGACTAGGTTAAACAAAAAACGCTGTTAAAACCTGAAAAGAATTCTTTGAAACGTGTTACAGTAGCATGAATATGTTACGTTTGTTTAAGTAAGGAATATCAAATTTATATTGGAACAGCATTCAATCTACCTGCATATCTTGCACCTCGAATATTTTCCGTGGCTCATATCGCACGTGTTAATCATTCACCGGTCGGGACCGCAGGACGGTCTCATACGTAAACAACTGGCATCACGATCAGATAACCACATTAGTGCCGCGCCGCGTGTCACTAACAGATCGCCCGTATTACCGACACCCTGATATGCGTCACGACGCGCTTTGAGACCGCGTCGTTATTGTCCATTGTTGCTTAATAAGTGTTTAAAATTTAATTTCGTTCACCAAGACAACAATTCCTTTTTTTCTGGGGTGTGGGAAAGCGGAAGGGAGTGTCAGACCTCTACTGACTGAATACCACCCTTGTTCCTCCTTAGCCCTTGTGCCGAGGCCGCGGTATCTCTTCTGAACAATCCGCAGCTCCGACACGTCGGCCCTTTCCATGTGGCTAACATCTCTTTGAGGCGCGCGTGGAACACGAACGCGCCTTCGACAGCCTGTCGTCGTCATAAGACGGACGGACGGTGAGCTAGCCCATTACTCACCGTCCACAGGATGCCTGATATTGTGTTCAGTGTTTACTATTACGTCAGATTACAAAATTAGTGGCGCGGGGTGTTTAACTAAAATAATGCCCGGATTACATACATTCTGATAGGTAATAAGGTATGCGTATGCACTTTGCGCCACTATAGTTGATGATTGTAGACATTTTCATTGATTTCTATACCTTAAAGTCTTTAAATTGGTCATACAACCACCAATGGCACGCCGTAAATCACAAACAGATATCCCATTATACCCACGACAGAATGATATTATGCGTTTACGATTTTAATTTGCGTCGTGATTTTTATAATTTATCGAAATAAAATTTAGTTTTAACAATCCTTTTGTGAACAATCTGTCTTAGAATTCGACAAATATAAACAAGATTATCTTCCATTCAAAACACTTCCCGTATCAGATTACAAATACCCGTGTAATCTAAAGTAAAAACAAATAGCAGAAACCTTTACAAAATCAATGAAACCGACCTTTGTTTAGTAGAAAACGAATTAACGAGGGCGGTGTGACACAAACAAATGGAACATGTGTTACAGGTACTTTGTTACTGTAGTCATTAGAGTTGATGAACCAAACCAACATACACCAGCGCACCTCCAATAATATGTACATGGCTAAAGCAGGTACTGCTATTTATGAAATCACCTACTTTATGGCTGTCTTTTTTTTTGGCTTTAATAAAGTAGTGTCATTGAACTGCTGAGAAAATTTGGTGTGAACTCTGCCAAACCCTTGCTTTCATGCCTGTTACTGAATTTTACTTTTGGCTTTACTAAATTTTAGGTATTCTTCTATTTTTAATTGTTTAGTACTTCAACTTCCAGGAATTGTCACAATTCATTCCGATTCTACATTATTTCAAGTGGACTTTACTAATGTCTAGTAAATCCCAATATATATAATGTAGTTTATTATATATAGGTTGAAGTTTATTTTACATGAATTAAAAAATATTTCGTTAATTTTTTTAAAATACTGCAATTATATGACAACACGACAGCGTAACGAAACTGTCCAAGTTAAGATATTTAATTTCCTAAAAATTAAGTCCTTAAAATGTTTCTAAATAAACGTATATTTTTTACTTTATGAATATTTAGAGACCATTTAATTATGTATCAAGTACTCCCAAACGTTTATTAGGTTTACCTTTTCTAATTTGATGAAAATTTATCTCAAATTTAGTCCAGTCTCTTTAATTCAATTCTACGAAGAAAATGTTAGAATTTTACGATCAAGTTTAGCAGAAAGACTTTTCTTAGCTTAAGTCTGTAAGATGAAGTTAAACTAGGAATATTCTATTAAAGGAGTCAAGCTTCCTCGGAGTTCAGAAAGTAGGCTTGTGTATTCTAATACTATTCATTTTATCTTTCAAGAAAAATATAACTTCAAAACTTGCAATATGTGAGTATTTTTTCCTTTCTCCTCGAGCAACTGCCTCGTTGGTCTAGTGGTCGCAAGCGCGACTTCTGAGCTTGTGGTCCTTTTTTTTTGGCAGGTGGAAAATCATCAAATAACCCCTCCCGCTCCTGGGCAGAGCGAAAGGGAGTGTCAGACTTCTACTGACTAAAAACCACCCATGTTCCTTCTTAGCCCTTCATGTCGAGGCCGCGGTATCTCTTGCGAACAACCCGCAGCCCCGACGGGAGCTTAAGGTCCTGGATTAGATTCTCGGGTTGGGCATAGTGTTAATGGATTTTCCATCAGGAATTTCTCAGTAACAGCCATGGAGACTGGATTTGTGCCCGGTTGGTGGCATTTGGCTTTCCTCCTATTACATGGGACTTGTGGGAAATATGGGTACTATTTAGTACACCTCTGCCTAATACTGGCGTGATGTTATGTTTTTCCTTTCCATCGAGAGATATTCGCAATGTCGAATTCAGAATCATTTCTCAACCAGGTTCTCGATTGTGACACGACATTAATCCATTAATTAGCCAAATATGATCATCTACGTGTAATTTATTATTCAAATAAGATATCTTGTAATATAATAATCTGTCAGCATCAGTTTCTAATAATCCATTAATAAGTCATTAATATGGAATAATGTCTGGAAGTTATACTTGGATATCGGCTTAAGTAAATAAAATATATTTCCTTTACATTAACATTGTTGGAATAAGTCATAAAGAAATTGAATCAAGAAATCATTCCTTATTTTCGGATATATTCAACTGGTCTGCGTTTATTATTGTGGCGTGGTGCCTCGAAATTTTTATTTTATCATCAGTTCTCTATCACACCTTAAAGAAAGAAAAAATATTTATTTGTCACAGATACCTACATTAAGTGCTTACAAAATGACAAAAAAATTACTAATCAAAATATCACGTATAACAAATATTTTTAACATAACATAACATTTATTAATTTTCGAGCCCATAGATAAATAAATACCTTACAGACTAACATACATGATATACCAAATACTATGTAAAACCCAAAATCCCATATCCCCAAAAATCTAAGTAGAGACTGAATTAGGCTACAAATGCACTGACTTGCTTACCGCCTATATGTAGAAGCAAGCTATTTCGATACACGTTCGGTACCCGCCGTGTTCTCGTAGCAACGATCGGCATCGGCGACCACTCGCGTCCCAGGTGCAAGCCATGGTCCGGGGCGAGAGGGAATGTGACGCCGTCGCCTCCTTCTGCGAAGCAGTGATGCTAGCGAAGGAGGTGGCGGAACGTGAGAGGGAGAGAACCTCTCGTCCCAGATGCCGTGAGAGACGCTCCGGGCGTCGGGGGCCACGTGATGGCTTCCGGCCACCGTAGACGCGGGCCTGAGGACGGTGAGTGATGGGGTAGCTCGCCGTCCGTCCGTCTTATGACGACAACAGGCCGTGTCAACGGCGCGTTCTTGTTCCACGCGCGCCTCAAAGAGATGTCAGCAACATGGAAGGGGCCCGCAAGGGCCGACGCGTGTCGGGGCTGCGGGTTGTTCGAAAAAGATGCCACGGCCTCGACACAACAGGCTAAGAAGGAACATGGGTGGTTTTTAGTCAGTAGAAGTCTGACACTCCCTTTTGCTCTGCCCAGAGCGGGTTAGGAAGTTTATTTGATGATTTCCCACCCACCAAAAAAAAAAAGGGTAGCCCGCCCTGATCGGCAAATTGCAAAACACGTAAAAAAAAATGAGTTTTGAGGGCTATCCTGTTATCTATGCATTCACCTTAAGAACATTCATGTTATAATCGCTCGCTAACGCGCTAAGCAAACCACTTGTCAGTGCGTTCGTAGCCTAAGACTTAAATGGGAGCAGGTGACCTTTCTTCCCCAAAACTTAATTTTTGAAATTTAACACCTTTTTGAAGAATGTAAGTATAAAGTTATGAATTCTACCCAAAAGAAGAGCCCAAATCCGAACTAAAATATAAAAGAAGTTTATTAATACCGGCTTAAGCCCTAAACTCTTACTTTTCGGCTTAAATCAACTAAGTCCACGTCCTCGCGTCTCCATCATTTATCATTAAAGTTAATTACGTTGAACGGCTCAGTCCATTCAACTAATTAGTCTCCTCCAAAAAAATCGAGGATAATTGCTAAGAGTGATTGCCAGGATTTTCTTTCTTAGAAGGACACTGGCTGATAAATTACATACCTTTGCTATTCGGTCGGTGTTCTTTATTCTTTGTTTTTGGAGGTGATAGAGAAATATAGGTCGCGTTGTTTTTGTCGCTTATTATAATTTAACGGAAAGTTATGTGATACCTAATGAAAGTTATTAGAATTGGCCGTAGTAAGTACTTGCTTTTGAGCTTCTAGAAAGTAAACATGTTTAGTTAAGGGTACTCAAGTTAAGTATTAAGTAATCAATTTATTTGCCTGCCTGGAACTATGTAAAATTTTTTTGAAGGTAAAGACTAGAAAGTAAATATTTAAAGTACTTAGGGCTTCGACGTACAAATTGCTTCCAAGGAAACGATATGAATCCGTCGGGGCTGCGGGTTTTTCGCAAGAGATACCGCGGCCTCGGCACAAAGGGCTAAGAAGGAACATGGGTGGTTTTTAGTTAGTAGAAGTCTGAAACTCCCTACCGCTCTGCCCAGAGTGGGGGGAGTCATTTGATGATTTCCCACCCCACAAAAAAAAAGAAAACGATATGAACCTTTTTCTACTCACTTAGTTAATATTTATTTTGTTATTTTTACTTTACAAATAAAAAGTTTGTTCTCAATCAAACACAACATTTTATAGGTCGGAAATTATGTTAGAAATAAATATAGAATCAAAAAGAAATAAAACGTAAACATTTTAGTATTTTGTTAATAAACAGAGCGTTTTCATGGAGTCGTAGAAAATATACGAAAGGTGTAATACCAAATTAATAGTTCAATTTTATTTCGCAAGTCTGCGAGTTTTTATATGTTGGGCCATAACAGCGGCTATTTGTTTTTATAACCTTTACTGGCCGCGATTATTGACATAAGATTAAAGCGGACTATACAATAAGCAGGCTGGTCAAGGATGAGACGACAGCGGGGTGGAAGTAATGGATGTTTGGTACCTTTTACTGTGTCCAGTCACTGTCACGTAGTGTTTAATATAACCTTGAATCTGTCCATTCTGGTTAAGCCGCGCGTGCTTTTCCAACAGAGATGCTACGTTGCTATGGATGCGTTTGATATCCACTAATCATATTCATTGGTGTACATAGCTTAGCTCTGGTGGAAACGGATTCAACTAAGATACGTTTTTTTTTTTATATGGAAGGATGCGTGCTATGGATGTGTGCTATGGATGGGTGCTATGAATGCGCAGAGCAGAGTACCCATGTATCGATACATAGCATAGCTCGCGCTGCGCATCTGCCTCGCGCAGCTACTTTGCGGCGGCGCATCTTCATAGCACATCGCTCCGCTACATAGCTTAGTATCAGTGGAAACGATCACATAGTTTCAAAGCTTAGTTATAACATCTTCGTAGCATAGCTGCATAGCACATCTCTGGTGGAAAAGCAGCCTAATGGTCCGTTGCTGGGTGATTACCCATTATACCGCATTGACTCTCCTCCGTATACCGTTTAGTCGTTGGTTCCAGCTGTCAATTGTAGATCTTTGACAGTGATAGTCAGTTTCCAGAAAGTCGGGCACCCAGTCTTACCAACGGGTATCGTATTATCCACTACTTGCTAGGTTGTACAGATCAGAAAGGCGCCACTTCACATAAATTAATGAGATTAAGATGCATCCAGTTAGACTGGAAGCTGACCCCTACATGGTAAGAAAGGATAGGTTGATGATGACACTGAATCTGAACCTGATTCCACTCCACCTACAGCTTAGCAAGTCTCTCAAAGGCCAACGCCTGTCGAGGCTGCGGGTTGTTCGCAAGGGATACCGCGGCCTCGACATGAAGGGCTAAGAAGGAACATGGGTGGTTTTTAGTCAGTAGAAGTCTGACACTCCCTTTCGCTCTGCCCAAGAGCGGGAGGGGTTATTTGATGATTTCCCACCCCCCAAAAAAAAAAAAAAATGGTCAAATTTAATTAGTTAGCAGGCTTTGGCAGGCCATAGGGCCTGTCCATATGGGCGTCGGTATCTAAACACGATGAAGCATTATTTGTTGTTGTATCCTATTAAGATATCAATATTCATCAAAACTGCGAATTTTCGGTGCTTTATTCAATTAATAGATCTTGTAAAATGAAAAGGAACTGAAAATAATTGATAGGTCTGACTATTGTCAGACCTATCAATTATTTATTGAAGTAAAGTGATCGTTTCCTTAATTAAACTAAAATATTCAACAAACCATTACCGTTCGATTTATCAATTAAATGAAGAACCAATTTAGTATTGATACCTTTGTCAATAGAATCGAATATTGTATTAACCACTCATAAATCTAACAAATTTAGGTCATAATAACTTATTAGAACCAAATGTACGAAGATCAGATAAACATATGACCTTATGCCACCGGCTTATAGGCGATTATGAAGTCGTCAGGACCCAACATAACTACCCTACATAATTTTACATACATAATATAATAATATGCGGGCAGTCCGCTTCGGGGATGTGTAAATACAATCCGGAGTTTGCATTCTAAACATCACGTAATTATTCAATTGTACAGGTAATGGATACGTTCTGTAGTAAATTACGGCCAGGTACATAATTTATGTAGGTTTGCTATATCTTTATGTAAAGCTGAAATGCCTGTCTATTTAAAATAATGAACTATACTTTCATAAATAGTTCTAACATTTTAAAAGATTTATTTATAACTTCAACTATCAGATCTGGTTGATTTTGAAGTTTCATACACATACTATTACATCACGAAGGTAATCCCCAACGGGTGTGCAGAGGATCTTAGTTGTCTTTTGTTAATCCAGATTATTCTATCTTTACACCAAACTTCATCGAAACCCGTTTAGTAGTTTTTGCGTCAATCAGGAAAAAACATCCACAAACACAGAATCTCACAAACTTTCGCATTTATAATAGTAGTAAGATTAGATCCAAGATCCTAATTTAATCTCTCAAGGCGCTAATCCAAAAAAATGCAGCAATTTAATCAAGTAAAATGTCCCGCGCAGATTTCAGTAAATCTTATTCCAGGAAAAACTACTGCACACCAATTAAATGACTTTTGCTCCCGTCTCTCGCACTTACTTTCCTTAAGACACCAATCCTTGGTCATAGAACGAAATGAAAATTAATGGCAGTCGTGAGTATTTTTTCATGTCGGTTTGAGTACACACCATTAGTTCCGTTTTTGGCGCTGAACCCTCATTTATTATGTAAGTTGGTCGGTAAAATGTTATACGCAAAAATGCAGATGGTCTTGCGAAACGAGCTTATTTCCGACGCAAAGTAAATTAAGTATGTCTTTCACACACATCTCCGACGTAAGGTAACCTTTGATGTTCCAGCTGTGATAATATATTGAAGTAGTGCATTGAAATGAAGAAGGAAAGTTTCCTCGCCTTACGTTTTCTATGTTACGGTCGAATAAGCTTTTCCAAAATAGGTTACGTATTCCCTTGTTGAATTAAAAAAATACTTAATGAAAAAAGACATTTAAACAATGTCCCTGGAGTGTTCGGAATTTTTCGTGATTTTTCTCGTTTCTTCCTAATTGGATTGATGGAGCGGCTCTCACAAATCTGTCAGCCGAAGATAATGAACGGCCCTGCGACATGAACTTTGCCAAATTACCAAACTATTCTACGTTAAAAGGCAATAACCGACATTTCCATCGTCGTCGTAAAACACGGGCTATAAACGAATTATAATTATTTTAGAACAAGCCAGTTATTACAATCGTTAACTTTGTAATTGTATTTTGTTGTTCCATAAATAAAATACGCTGTCGTATTACTTTGAGAAGGACAAGAGTTGGGCCACATTTATTAGCCTTCGTACGGTGAATATTGAAGCGGGCTAGCTTACGTATGCTCACAGATAACTAAGGTCGTTACCTGATGTAGTGTTCCGTATCTTGACAGTGATTGGATGAAATTAGAGGATCGTAAACATACGTGATCTGGAGCGTTGTTTGCGCATCCTCTCTCTTGAATAGGCCGGTCCGTGGAGCCCTTTCAGCGGTTGATGAAACACAAACTGTGTCACTAGGTACTGCCGAAATTTCGGATGTTGTTTGTAGTCGCAAACGAACTGCCTTGTGTGCCAGTAATGGGGTTTCTGAACATGTCTGTCTAAGTGAGTTTGTATCCCCGAGCACGCCTAACTCGCAGATTAAAGATAACCAATTCCAAGTTGAAAGCCTTATTTCGTAATACCTCTTTTGTATGGGGATCGAATAAAAGCTCTTAGGTTTAATACTAAATATCTATATTTAGTATTATATAAACCTAAAAGCTTTTGAAAGACCATCTGTCTATGCGACTCATTTTGTTGAAGGTGGCGGAAATTTTATTGAAGAATTGTTTTATCACACACTATTTTTCTGGGTAGAATGGCTCTGAAATAAAGATAGACAAAAATAAGTCAAAGTCATGTCAAATATCGTGTTTTCCGTACCTACACATGGAAACCGACGAAATAATTTAGTTTGATGAAAACAACAACATCCAACACTCAATTAGCTAAACAACTAATCTCCACAAGTTTGAACTCAAAATCACAACATTCTATCAAGTGTTTGAGAAGAGCTCGTCGTGAATAGTGCCGCAATTTCATTTATCATAATTCACCTCTAGTAAGGGAACTGGTAACGTGGGGCACTTCCGCGGCACATGATTTGCATAATAACCAAACTAAGTGTGCCATATCTTACTTAAGGTCGAATCTAAACCATAAATTCGGAATAATAAGGACTGTTTTACATAAACCGAGTGAACCGAATCGCTCTACGTCCGATCAATTCTCACACACGGATTCAAAGACATTTGAACATATTAGGGGAATGTTAATAGGTAATAGTTGCTCCAGAACTGCGATATAAGGATTAGTATAGATTTTGATTTGCGTTTAGAGTGTTTCGTGCATAGTTAAACAAGCTATATGGAGTTTGGCTTAAGGGGCTGTTTGGAAGTGGCTGGCCGATGCTGATAGTAATACACGCAAGCAATAAATAAACCAGCAGCTGAATATCTTGTGCTAAGGTGTTTAGAATTGTGGATATTTTGTTATCTAGTTGAAGTAAGCGCGTCTTGGGGCTATTACATATTCGTTACTTTTAGACAATAAAATATTATCTTACCTATAACGGAAAATAAATTCACACGGGACAATCCGAAAAAAGGGTTTATAATAGCGGTTATTGTCTGCGATAGCAAGGGTACAAGTTTAGAAAAGGAGAGAGACTTAAACCATAAAATATACAGAAATAACTCGACATAATTCGAAAGTGAGCACTAGCCCTTAAACACAACTTAGCACATCATTTGTCAAAAACTAACTAAGCTCATTTCATATTCACTTTACATTCACGGCAACCCTACTTACAAAAAATGCAAGGCCGATAGTGAAGCCGATAGGCAAATACCCACCCCAAATCATGACCTAATATCGGGCAATTTATCACCGACAGACCTTTGTGCCTCTGCCATCAATCTTGAGCTTCCTCCGCACTCAACACTCCAACTAATTATTGTCGATCGTGTCACGACAGTTTGCTTGCGGATTTCAACATTTTTTCAACACCCAACTGATGTTTGACGTACGATTTGAGATAAATTAATGTTCTCTCAAACGTATAATTAAGCAATTTTGGAGGGTGAACTCCAAAATGTAAACACTAGCAATCAGTCAAGCGGCGATGGTTCTTAGGGTACAGATCACTTGAAGGAAAGGGGGTGGGAAATGAAACCATCCATTACCGGCAAGACGGACAACTCCGGGGCAGATGGTAACGGCAGTAGAGAAGATTTCCCTTAGCACCGGGAAATGAGCGAAACGACCGCTCCCGTGTGTTAATAATGAAACAATACGCACCATACGTTACGTCCATAATATATCTAACATAACAATACCCGTTCATTTGTTTTTGTTTCTCCCGTGACAGTTACTCTACATAACGCTAATGGCACAATATTTTACAAAGACAACATCCCGATAAGGACATAGTAATTTTCACGTGTTGCTTGACTAAATGAACGCCTTTTTCACCGCCAGTAGAAAAATATCCAGGTAGATTTATTTACGTACAGGAAGTAACATAGCAACATTAAGTTAATAAAGCATAAAAATATTTTACAGCGACTCATGGAGTGGCATCCACACGCGAGTAGGGAAGAAGGGCCATTTGCTTTATTACATTTACATCATACGCCCGTTAAAGCAGCCAACTGTACAAAATGTTGCATAAAATTCCTTTCTCGTGTCGCGATTGATCTTTTACTTCCTTTCAAATAATGTTTTCTTTGGGTACCGTCGCGTTGAATCATGTTCACAAACATTTTTTCGTGTTCGCGTGCCTCTCAATTTGGGCGTCTTGAATGTGTACCCAAAATTATTGGAATAGCTCTTTAGCATCACTGGGTGGTCTGACAAAATACATATTTTATTATACGTGAATGAGTTAAAGCCCACAATATGAGGAAAATATTTCACTATGATTTTGCATAAAGAAACGGCCAGGTACAAACGAATTTCTGGGAAAAACATTTCGCTTATTGAAATTTCTATTAGGTACTATATAATACAAACTACGTATATTTATTTATTTGACTGAAAAATTACATACTAAAATGATAAAATTTTCACTTCTTTGTCGTTTCCATTACTGTTTTTCACAAATAATGTAAAACCTTAGATGGAAAAACGTAACATTGCCTGCTTTTATTCGGAAAAGTTGCAAAAACAAAATTATGTATGCCTCTGACGTTACGCACGTACATAATAATGGTTTCCTTTATTTTTGTCTCCGATCATAAATTTTCATTATGACGACTAAGTTCACATGCGTGTGTCCCATGTAAAAGACATAACAAGACCGCCATGGTATAGTATTGTGCAATACGGCCCCGTCAGTGAAGAAATATGGTTCAATTTGATCATTCAACTTAACAGAACCTATGTTTTTCCATTGTGCTCGATGTTTAAATGCCTCGTACGACAGCAACTAATTGTAAAACTTCCAAACCGAATATGAAAAACAAACAACTGAAAACGAACCCTCAAATTGCATTTGTGTACAAACCAAAACTGTACAGTAACAGTTGTAACGCAAAGAGAAGAATAGGTTCCGCTACACATACGTATATAGAAACACAGACGTAATATAAGAGAATACGAAACGATTGTGTTTGGTTAAGCGAATGGCCGCAGGACGTGCCGCCACGCAACAACGACCGTGCGTTGCGGCCGGATTTTTCAAAAGCAATCCGTGAAACAGAACAGCGTGTGCAAACAGCCAGCTGACATTGGCTTTGCGCGTCGATATTTACCGAAAACTAGCGTGAACGTGAATGCAACTATTCTCTGTCTCCAATACACTGGCAGCACTTACAGGCGCAAATAAAAATTGAAAAATCCACGCTCGCAAATCCCCGGAGGGAGCCGACTCTCACGTTCCTCACGCAACGATCCCTTCCCACAAAGAGCTTGAACAACAACATTATTTATTTAATTATTTATTTATTTAAGCTCAACGACAAACTCTCGAAAATATTCCACTGCGTTACGGTTACGACTGCGCGGTAAATAATCTATGATGTCATAATATTTAGGTGGTGTGTAAATGAGTATGTTTTGCACGATGTTATACTTATTTACGGCTTTGAGTGTGTTAAAATTACATTTTTTCTTTTTCTTTATCATATGGCTAAAAAATATGTGGAGGGATTTTGTATTTCAGAGGAACAATGTAATTATGTACGTATAGATACTTATTTCTGGGAATCCGTAATGAGATACTTATATCTGGGAATCCATTTACATGTGTCATTATGGATTCCCAGAAATAAGTTGACGTACGTAAACTGTTATCTATTCTAATAAGGATTAAAAATTTAGTTTTGAAATAGAATTTCTAGGAAAATTACAAGTCACGTCATTCTGGGAATTGTGCTTCCATTCCCAAATTCGTTTTAAATAGAGCTTCGGCAGAGTTTACAAACCAGGTTTATTTTGGAAACAGGGTCTAAATCAATGTTCATAATTTAGAATAATTTAGAAAAAACATCCGAATGATTAGTGCTTGCTGGATTTCTTATATATTTAATCGTTCAAACGCTAAATGTCTAGTAACATAAATTAATTGGTTCGACATAATTACTACAAATGTTTGAAATATTTTTATTTATTATCCCAATGTCTTCAAAACAATCGAAACTAACGTTTAGCTAGGGTGCTGGCGAACAAAAAATCTATATGATTTGCTCGTGTGGCAGACTTTATTAATAGCGTTAATTATACGATAAGAAATATTAAGAGCCGCGTCTGCCACCATGGTAGCGCTGCGTTGTCAATTGCCAGCCCTTTAAAAATGTAAAAAAAAATAGGTATCCTATATCATTTGCTCGTGTCTGCCTCTAAGGCTGATGTTTAGGAACCTTGTCAAAATGAAAAAAATCGAAAAGGCAGACCTCTAGGACTCTGACTTTTGAAGTTATAAATTTTTAAAGATTTTTTTATGATTTAAAAAAAATATATGAAATGCACGCTTGGCAGACTTACAGTGTTCGTTTAAAAACCCTGTGAACAACCTCAGAAAAATAGTCTGCCACCATCGTAGCGCTGCGTTTTCAATTAATAGCGCTGCAAAAATGTCGTCAAAAAAAACTGTGCTATATCATTTGCTCATGTCTGCCTCTTTGACCGTTGTTCATATTGCTTATAAAAAAGAGAACATGAATGAGGCAGACACCCAGACCACTGATATTCCGAAGGCAGACCATTTGAATTTTTTTTTTTTTGAATCTTTGTTTAATGATTCGAGTGTGTAAGCGCTGGTTTAATACCTTGAAAAGCGAAATGCGCGTTAGCAAAACGTGCGATTCAAAGTACCCTGTGTGTACTATGCCCAAGGCTTTGAAACCACGGGTTTTTTGTACGTTCGCACAAGTAACTAAAGATGACACTACCATCGAAACATAAGATGCTAGTGTAGGGCGGTCGGTCTCGTCGCAGCTGCACACATGCATACTATTACATACGTATTTGTATTATGTACACAGATTTTTAAAGATGTTTGGGAACACCTCTTAGCTGCATCGGCTTGTTTGAATTATTATTTAGTTTTCGAATCATCGTTTTTGACGTTACTGTGGACACTTTTATTGTGCACATCTTGCTACATCGTTCTCACAAAATATACCATCTCAACATGAATGATGTAACCAAGGTTTTGTAACAATATTCTGATTTAAAAGAGTGTCCATGGAGTCTCTTGCCCGTTCTTCTCAATAGAGATCTCCGCTAGGGAATGGGCAACTACAGTACATTCTAGTGGTGGGTCGTTGTCGAATTTTTGACGGACGAAACCCAAATGTTTTCCCGACGACGAAAACGGTTGCAGAAAACGGTCGTCGTTGCAACTGGTGTCGTTCGTCAAACGACAGCATTGACAACTGATAATACAGTCGCTATTGTACGCAACCGACTACAATTTAGCGCGGAACGTTATGGATAAGGACAACGCACGACGACGCGACGACGACGAGTGACTTTATCAAGAAAGATAGTTGAATCATTGCGTTCTCGACTTTATTTTAATAGGCGTATAATAAAAAACCGTCAGTGACATTTGTTTGTTTGTCTCGTTTTTTTTTTGCTACCGACTTCAGAAGTTGATTTTTCATCTGAAGTTTATTTTACATTTTTTTTTGTGTTTTTGAAGTCGGTTTTTTTTTAAAAAAGGTTTTTTTATTTTTCCATTTTAAGTTGTAATAGGTACCCTATACAAATATTTACAATGCATTTAACATTCAACCAAGAAACCAAACCCTCAACCTTCAAGATTCCCCTAATATTGCTTTTATCTCCTAACTATTGAGGAGTAGTTGTACCTTCCATCATCAGCGCATCCACATGAGATTATGATTATCAGACGCAAATAAATGAACAGCTTTGGAAAATATATGGAAAACGTAACAAGTGCCTATAAAATTTGAGAGTTGTCCTCGATTTCCCTGGGATCCCATTATCAGATCCTGACTTGGTGACAATGGGACCATTTCGGGAGTATACTCTTTTGAATACAAAAAAAAAATGAAAATCGGTTCATTAATGACGGAGATATCCGCATTAATTAGCCGTAATACCCGCTTTTCCTCAAATTCGCAGATTTCAACGAGCTGTAATGGTTAAAGTCAGTAAGTAAAATGTCTGCCAATTTTTTTTTGTATTCAAGGGGTTCTAATAAATCGATTTGACCTAATTAAAGCTACGAGCAAATGATTTAGTAGAGCTTTTTTATTTTACATTTTTATATCTACCTCCTGTGATAATGCAGAGCCCTGGATGTCTGCCTCATAGATTTTCTTCGTTATCAAAATGGTATTGACCACCAACCCCAGAGGCAGACACGAGCAAATGATTTAGTACAGATTTTTTTTTGACAGATTCAAAGCCCTGTAGCTAAAAAACGCAGCAACATAGGACCTTAATTCCTTAAGAAAATTTTGTCGTATTGATCCGAACTTTAATGCCTATCAATACGAAGTACGAGCAAATCATATACTTAAATGCTCGCCAGCTCCCTAGCTAGTTGTTTACGATCTTATCTGCACTGAACGTCCACTAATCTTATCAAAGGGTTCGAAGTTTAAACTGTTTCCGTAACCATAGTAACGGCCCCCACAATTTCCAAGTAGTATAACAAATCACTTTTAAATTTTGTTTACTTGCGCCTAGAGAATGAAAAAATATGCCTATTATAATGAAAATTGGATGTTGTATAAGTACATTATTATTCTGTACCTATATGGGTATATGAAGTTAATTTAATGTGATTAAAATATTTATCATTACTGATAAATAGTCGTTACCTACAGGACGTACTCTGTGACCTGAAAGTCTGACAACCAGTCTTACCAAAGGGTATCGTATTACCCAGTATTATCTGGGTTGTGGAGGTCAGATAGGTAGTCGCTCCATGCAAAATACTGGTATTCAGCTGCATCCGGTTAGACTGGAAGCCGACCCCAATATAGTTGGGAAAAGGCTAGGCAAATGATGATGACTGTTATATCAGACTGCTTCGTTGGTCTAGTGGTTGCAAACGCGACTGCTGAGCATGAGGGCCTGAATTCGATGCCCGGGTCAGGCAAAGTGCTTTTAGGTGTTTCCATCAGGAATTTCTCAGTAGCAGCCGCGGTGTCTGGATTCATGCCTGGTTAGTGACATGGGACTTAAACATAACTGGCGAAATTAATCACAGTAATAAGTTTCCTGGGGGTCTATAATGGCCACTTTAGCAGAACATTATATGATATGAATTGAGTTAAAATTCGTAAAATGGAAACAGATGCAGTTACTATTATGAATGGTTAGTAATATGTTCTAGATCAAGGACATTTTGGAGCAATAGTTATATTACAATCCTACATAATAACTAATCGATTAACAAGCTATATCAAGACAAGTACTTTGTGTCTTAGCGGCCTTGATTATCTACTAACTAAAAAAATATTTACTACGCAATGCCTTGTTTAGTACAAACTTAAGCTTGTGTCACGTACAATACATCCAAACGCATAAGAAGACAGTGTAACAGATTACACTGTCTTCTTATTCATCAACATCATCAGCCCATAATGTTTCCACTGCAAGGTCTCAGGCCTCCTCTCTTTGTGGGGGATGAGCTATAATCCACCAAGCGGGCTAAGTGAGGTTTGGTAGATGGCACATATCTTCGAATATTTTGGTTTTAAGACAGGTTCCTCACGATGCTTTCCTTTACCGTTTTGAAAGCAGCGGTGTTGAAATAAATTACACAAAGTAATGTACCCGCCTGGGTTCGAACTCACGACTTACTGTTCGTAAGTCGGCCCGCCACCACTGGGCCACCGCTGCTCCCTAGGTCTTCTTATTATTACTTGTAAAACGGGTATTTTTTTGTTTAAAAATCGACGTATTTATGCCGTTTACACGGCGCGGTGCGCTCCTGCTGGGGCCTCTGATCAAATATATCTTACGAAATTCATTGGAAAATTATTATATCATTCATTACTTTAGCCAACTACTGCATAATCTACGATAGCATAAATTTTATCATAATCTGATCTGTATAGACATAATGATCTGTAGTCTAGTCAACAAAGATTGATGTATATAATATTAAAAACAATCATGGATTACGTTATAAAAATTAAATTGTTATCATATTTTTATCTTAGACAATGTTTACTTTCGTTTGCTTGTTTGTCATAAATTTGGACCAATGAACTACTTACACAAAAGTAAATAAATGCTCAAAATATTAAACAGATAAAAAAATACACGTGTACTGATAACGCGGCTTCCATTTATAATTATTACTGAAACAATAGCAGCGTACCAAAATTATAGTTCCATAAATATGTTTTCATGAACAGTCGCGCACAATGTCTTGAAAGTAATGGCAGTATAAACACTAACTAGCTACAATACTAGGCACAGATAACCAAACAATATTACCCCTATATTTAACCGCTTGCGACGATATATTTTATCATGGTACACAGTTGCTAAAATACCATTTCTACTACCTTCAACTTAGGCCGTTCATCAGTTTAATGTTCCCACATCCTCCCTGTATCAATTCCGAAGTCCTCATTTGCGTCCACCATAAGTTTTGCTTTGCTTCGCACACATTCTAGTTCCGTGCATGCGATATTAAGACTAATGGCTGAGAAAACAGGAACTATTTTAGCTGAGCTTACAGACTTACTTACTGACCTGTTTATGTTAGCCCCTATATCCTTTCTTACACGTACTACGTTCTTGTTCTTCGTAGTATATGGCTTGCTTACAGAGGTTACTTTATTTTTTTTCTAAGTAAAAGAAAATAGTTTGTCGCATGAGCCTTTGGAAGCCCGTAATTTGCTTTATGTGATGTCTATGTACTATACCCAATGTCAGCGTGTAGTGCATTCCCGGAAAAGGAGAAAGTCCAAATAAAAGTCTGAATGTCAATAAACCCCTCCTTTAATCTTCAATTATATTCTGAGGCAGTTGGAATATGCAGTGTTTCTTTCCAATCAATCACTGCAGGTAAACCAAACAGTATAAACTTAAACAAACATTCGTGTTAAACTTTACATTATAAAATAACATCACACCAATATTTCGCCGTTATCTATAACGTTAATACTGCCCGTGATACTGCGCGCGCGATCGCTCGATAGATAAAGAATGAGGTCGGCGACCTCCTCGCTTTCCGCCATTTTACCGAGCGGATACAATGAGCAGCGGCTTTTGTACAATTCCGAAACTTGTTCTTTGGTAAATCCAGCTGTTTCTGCGAACGGTGTGTTGGTCCCGCCCGGGTTCACGGAGTTTACGCGCACACCATGACGACCCAACTCCACTGCGACACACTTCGTAAATTGGTCCAGTGCCGCTTTCGATACGCAGTACGGCAGGTAATCCACGTCCTTGATCGGTCGTAAGGCCGCCACGCTCGATACGTTCACAATGTTCCCCTTTGTCTTGATGAGATGCGGTGCCGCTAAACTTGTCAGGTGGTACACTGCACGTAAATTTGTTGCCATAGCACGGTCAAGTAACTCTACACCTTGTAGAATGCTTCCTTGTACACCTACTCCAGCGTTGTTTACGAGTACATCAATGCGTCCGAATGTGTCTATCGTTCGTGCAACTATATTCTTCACTTCGTCGTCAATGGATAACTCTGCCTTCACAACCAGAGGTTTAATGCCTTTTGTATCTTCACATTGTTTTGCAACTTTGTTCAAAGATTCTTCATTTCTTCCAACTAACACAACTTTGGCAGACTGCTTGGCGTACAATAGCGCGGCAGCTGCTCCGATGCCGGAACTCGCGCCAGTGATCACGATAACTTTGTTGTCGAAGTCCATCGTCGCCCGCGTCGCGATTGCAACTAACGGCTTTACATTTTTATCTGTCAGTTTTAAGTAGCAACTTAGATAAACAACACGACCTTCGACATTGCGTAGCTTAATGACTTTAATTACTTAAATACGTGTCCTAAATCGACGAACCTTTTGTGCCTTAAGTATACTAGGCAGGTTTTTACAATTCCCGTTAGAAACTTATTACTTTCTCATTTACAGCCACGTTGATCTCGCGGTCGCAAGCGCCACTGGCCCACTGCTGACTGTGGGGTCTTAAGTTCGATTCCCGGTCGGGCAAAAAAGTACTATTTTGTTTTTCCATTAGTCATTTCTCAGTAGTATCCCGGAGTTTGAAAATTGGGAGTACGATACCCCGTACCTCGGAAAGCACGTTAAGCCGCTGGTCCTGTGCCTGATCTGTCTCCAACCGTGTCGGATAGCCCTTCCATTGGACTATGAGTATAAAGTGAACAGAGAATATACCGGTATCTGCTCAAACACTTACGCACTATAGTATCTCGCGCGTTGATGACAAATTTTCGCTAACATTGACCGCCGTGACCTCAAATTAAATTTGGTACCTACCTATACTCAATTGCTACACCAATTTTAACCGCCATCATTAAATTTCCAATTGCATCCAAGATCATAATACCTGCTACAGCTAACTCGTCATCAGAACATTAGCCAGTGGTTATAACGTTAAGCTAAGCATGTAGTACGCCTGACTTGGCAAAGCGAGAATAGAACTACGTTCCGTAAGCAGCACGTAATAAAATTTTGCGGTTATGTAGACGTGTCATATTCGTGGGACAAAGTGAATATTTTTAACGAAATATTTCAGCGATGACAGAGCGGGCCGCGGCTGCTAGAGACCTGTGCATTACACAAGCCGTCGCGCGTACCACGAATATTTCTGTGCGTCAGCCTCTCATTACATTATTGTCAGTGGACTCCCGGGAAAATGTGTTAGTAGAATTATTCAACGCGCTTTTTCATTTAAAAAAATGTTTTGGATGTTCTTTTTATAGGAATAACAAAATTTTATTTAAACAAAATTATAATTAATATAAAAATCCATCTCATTAACATACCAAATACCCTAGCTGAGAAACAGAGACATCAAAATATGGGTTTTAAACCGGTATTAACAACGAAGGATTCGGTTAATCCATTCATCCTGACTTGCCTCTCGTATCGAGGGCAAACTACGTAATGTTGGTTCCGAGGCATGCCATTTACATGAATGATTATTCGGGCGGGTAGAAGGTCGCGTGCAATTCTGGGCCGTGATATTAGCGGATGTGAGGTGGTTTTTGTGTGACAGATTTCTGAGACCATTCCGAAGTTTATCTGTGCAAGCCGCGTGGAAAGCATTGTCCGGACCCGTTAGCCTATGTTAACACGACGCTTCCCCAGTTGGTAGACACACAGTAAACATAAATCGAATTCCTTCAAATATTATATTTTTTGGTTCGAAATCCCTTTTTTGTAGTTTGGGTTTAGGTTTCTATCGCACCGATGAATCGGCTCTTAGGCAGTCATAGGTATGTTTCTTGTTCTTCCGTGCGACTATGTTTTTTATAATCTTCAGAATGTTGACTAAAAGTATTTATTTCGAAGAAATCCGAAGAATTGAATAAGAATATAATAAGGTAAGTAATATATTTTAAGTTAGTTTCAGACGATATCATGTTTAGTTTTACCTACTTTATCTAAAAAGCTCACAGCCATGAGGACTGTTCTTGAGATTCAAATATATAACATTATAATTAGACACATTATAGATACAAAGTCAAAGTCGCGGGAAACACCTGGCGGGATAGGGGCCGCATGGAACCGAAAATATCGCAGAAAAAAGAGGAGGCCTATACCCAGTAGGTGGTGATTAATGATGATGATAACAGGTATAAAATGTCATATAACCGGCCACTTATTTAGCCACCATTCACAAAACCACAACATTATTTAAAATACGTTTGCTATGAAACAAAAACACAAACACAGCAAAGTTCAAACAACAATGTATCAATTCACTTCCACAAATCACAAAACGACCGCACAATATAAATCTACACCATTTTACAAACGATTTGTAAAGCTTCCATGCATCGCCAAATGAGTTTCTAACCTGTAATTAATGCAAAATGTAATGCGGTATTACAGGAGGTCAGCTGCCTCACTAATTTGTACTGATTACTTGTTAATCTGCCGCAGAATGTTAACATTGCCGGCACTGTTAACTTTGTCGGCAAAAATTACGCTCAAATGTGTTGGTCAAAGGAAAAATGTGGGAGAATAAAGGGCGGAATATTAACTTCTGTGCGATTGTGGTGGGAGTAGTTTCAGAGGTTGTTTTGTGGGTTTTTATTATAAGGACTTCAGGTGTTTCATTTAGTTTAATTTCACGTAAAACAATAAATGTTTTGTAACTGCTTCGTTGGCCTAGTTGTCGCAAACGCGACTACTGTGCATGAGGTCATAGGATCGTTTCCCAGGTCGGCCAAATTGTTATTGGGATTTTGCCGTAAGGAATTTCGAATCTAGATTTGTGCCTAGTTGATGGATAATTAAATATAACTAGGAATAATGTGCGTACCTCTGCCTAAAACAGTAAAAAATCCCTAATCATTGTTGGTTTTTTCTGATAATCCATTCCTATCAATTCCTTACCCCTTTCCTTTCAATTGGCACACAAATCCTGTTGTCCCTGAACAATAACCTCAGACAACATGTTCAAGGTTTTCACAAGATAAAGAAATGATGTTCAAAGTAGCCCTTACTCCACGGGCGCTGGGAGCCAAGACGTTGCGCCGTGGGTGGCGACATCCGTAAGTTGGGCTCTTATCATAAATCTTTGTGGGCCTGCAATGGATCATTCCAACCACCCCCACCTCACCCTTCATCATTTATACTTTATTATTGAAGGCTTACCTACCCGAAACCCTTTGAAACATTCAAATATGATCCCCTTGGAGAATGCGTAATTGTATCCATCGATTTGGAACGCAAAAAGTGTTGACTGCGAAAAAGTTTTTGTGAAACACGGTCATGAAAACCAATCTATTGAACTTGAAAAAATAAATTGCCGTCTGCTATTCAATAAAATGTGCGATATCTACCTACCAGTCTTTGGTTTCTTTTACCGATTTGATGAGGATTATTAAGTCAATTTAAAGGGTAGCGCCAGGCTAGCTCGCGAAATTACGGCTTTCTAACGTTTTTTGAAATTCGCAGGTTCTACGTTAGTTAAAATTGATTTGCAGCCGTAATACGTATGAATTTACGAAATTAAAATCATTAATACAAGTAGTTCATTTAATCTCATAGAATTTTTTTTTATGAAATAGCCATTCAAAGGGGTTAAATGAAATTAAAGTGTATTGATTAAAACCGAGTACGGCCACGATTCAGATTAGACCGGCAAATTGCTAAAAAGGTGCATTCACCTTAAATTCACAACCACTATGTAGGTAACACAATTATCAACAAAATTGGATTGTCATGAACTAACGAATAATGTCACGCGACAACTAATCATGTACAGTAAAATTGAATTGCCATTTTACGGGAAATATCAAAATGACGAGCGACAGGAAACCAAAGTTTCACACCAGAGCGCAATGCCCGATGAATTAATTAAACGTCAATAACTAAAGCTGTCAATATTCAAATTCGAAATCATACAACCCAATATACTAGCAAACAGGCCACGACATGAAGTTAGAGGTCTCGTTCCATTGCGCGTTACAATATTTTTTCGGTACCATTTTACTGACAGCAGACTTCAATGAACTGTAAAATGAAACTGGAAACCTCGTATTTCGTTGAAGGCTCTCTGGATATGAAACTATATTGCATGGTTCATTTCAGAACTGTGTTTGACGTGTACCAGGAGTAACCAACACTGGGTTAGTTGGTCGGCCTTGTTATCAAAGTTAGAGAGCAGTTTCGTGGACTAAAATAACCAAAAACAATGCAGCGAAACATCATTTCGTAGCTGTTCGTGCATTACAAAGATCCATTTGAATTAACTTCTGACATGCATATAGGCGGTATACCAACGATATCACTGCCATGTCCAATCTAACGCAGGCAATCATAAAATACATAGTTTGCTTACGGCCAAGCACTAACCTAACACGTGAACAAAATCTATCATGCTTTCGAAGAACCAATATCGTGTATTGACTTAAGCCAATACGATTCTGAAGCATCCAACGCTAAACAGTATCGCTTAGCGCTTTTTTACGCGGAAATCGCAGACGCAGATAGTCGGTTCAAGGAAATCAATCAGCGAACCATTGGCCACGGCTCAAAGCGGATGCGGTTGATGTTAAGCGCTTAACTCATTATTTGGCTGCGGAACAACAAGATCGATGTGCCAAAAATACACCAATACAAGGTTTTAGCCTGCCTCGCGTTCCCGGGGATTATTATGTTATGGACCGATTTTTCGGTAGGGAGTTTTTCAGTCATGTTTATTTGCGATCATGAGTGTATTGCTGGCTGATCAATATTTCAGTCTGTTTAAAAATATTTTCACTTTGCTATCGAAAAAGTTTGACGTTGTATAAGTGACCATAACAAAATGTATTTTTGTTTACTTCCAAAATAATTATTCGTAATCGATCAATCAAGATTTGAGCAGGCAACCGAATGTATTGGAAAATTGATTGTTTTATTTTATTAAAAATAAATGTTCGCCCAAAAGCATAACTCGTGTACAAAACGTAATTTATTAGTGTCAAATCGAAAATAAAAATAAACGATTGCTTCTAATACCATCTGCATAAAATTCTCAGCCATATCACACGCAGACGTTGTATTTCCAGCCACCCTATAATCGTGAAATGCGGAACATTTCCAAGAAAATTTCATCGTATTTAGAGCATTTCTGAATGCTCTAAGCTTTTCGCTTATTTTCAGGGATCCACGTACACAGTACGGTATGCCAGCAAAATACGCACTTGATAAAAATTTGACAAGACGATGATGAATTGCCCGAGGTCTCGAAAACGTTGAAAGTTGGAAATGGGTCAGGCATAGTATGTAGGGTTCAAAAATATTGCAAAATGTTTAGAAATCAAAGTGCGCTTCTATCGGACTCGCGATGCTCTCAGTAAATAATGTGATGGTAGTAGAATTTTATTTTGTTTGATCATGACTTTTAGAATTTTATCTTCTGTATGGATCGTTCTGCATTACATGTAGTGGGTATGTGAATGTTGAGATGCCTGTGTGGTGTGACAAGAATAGATAAAATAAGGAATGAGTATATTAGAGGAAGTTTAAAATTTGTGCCAGTTACATGAAAGATGAAAAAGAATCGACTTTCGTATGAGCATGTAATGTGAAGGGACGAATCGCAAGTCACTAAAAGAGTAATGAATATAAATGTTGATGGATCAAGACGGAGAGGAAGTCCAAAGAAAAGATCGATGGTTGAGGTATGAGGATGATGTGTGAGGAATTATATGTAGGAAAAAGAAGTAAGTGATAGCCTGGCGATTGACAGGGCAGAATGGAAGAAAATATCGTGTTGCAAATAACAACACAAGGGCAGGAAGATGATGAAGATGATTTTTAAGATTCTTAAAGTTTAGGTAGTTTAATACTGTATGATATTTTAATTTTTATTTCAGAGAGCACTTTCTTGACTTGCTGAGCTAGATGTTTAGATACCAGCAGAGTAGGTATTTTTTTTTTAAACAGGGTGTTGTGCGTGTAGGAGAAGCCTGTCTATGTATTTGGGAACGGCCTGAATCTTCAAAAACAACTCAACAAGAAAAAGAGACAGCTATCGTTAACTAGAACAATTCAGGGTGGGAGAGACATGATCATTCTGAACCCACGAAATAGAAACACATCAAAGGGGTTTGAGTAAATACGTCGTTTTGAAGTTGCGAAGAACAGAATAAAGCGATCAAGGGCCGATAATTATAAAAATAATTTTGTAACAAAAATACAATGCCTTCACGGTCAAAATGTGTGACTGCTGGTTTTTTTTTTAAAACCACCACCATGTTGAAATATTCACGGAAAGCTTTTTGCAGTCTTTGACATTTTATAACTTTTTACGCTCTTCGGACATTAAAAGCACTTCAGCTTTTCATAGTCATTTATTTTTAAAAGCTTTCAGTTCAAATTTACATTAGCCTGTAAATTCTACTGCACTGCTTCAATAAATAGCAGACGGAAGCGGTAACATAGTATATTTAGCAAACATCATGAGAACCAGCGTGCTTGAGAAAAAATTCTCGATGGCATGTAAAGCGAAGTCAGTGACCCATGGGCAGCATACTTAGACACCAGGTTAAAAGAAAGAAAGAAAAAGTATTTATTGGTCTAAAGCAGGACAAGAAATTAATAATAAAAATTGACAAAAAAGAAAACAAGAGACACTAAACACACGATAAAGAAGAAGTATATTTTTAACGTTACACCCTACAACCAATGTCTTGTAACTGCCTTTTAAATAAAGACTTTGTCGTTTCTGTGTCGTAAAAACCTCAGCACACAGTTTAATTTAAATAATGCTGAAATAAATGTCTTTCACCTGACGGTAGAACAGAACATATACATACGTGGCTATATAATAACAGTAAAGCACGCTCGCCATCCATCAGGCCCTCAAGGCCTATGACAAGAAGGCTTACTTTCCTCATGAATATTTATCGCTCTGTTTATTCCCCAAACCAAGTGGCTTGAAAAAAAAACATAATGTTTACAGGCAATTCACTTGGAAATTTAACCCGTACTTGGAAACGCTTTGAAGATGTAAAATTGCGTGTACCTAGTTTATTATATTTAAAAGAATTTTATAGCTAAATTATTTGTGATGTTCAAGTTAAGGAGGACATACCTATGTTAAAATTAAACGTTTTTGAGTCGTATGAATAACTTAGAACGTCTCGATCGGAGAACTCATTATTTAAAAACAAAAAAGATATTGGCATAGACAAGAAGTCTGAAATGCCTTAAGGCAGAACATAGACGAACAAACTCAAAAAATAAAAAGTTATCCGTTTTTCCAAGAAATAGTGCCTAAACTTTCGTTTTAAAAGACTAGGAAGAACAACAGCCTACAGCCTCCAGTCATAATGTCATAATATAACATAGAAAATGCCAACAAAAAAATAATTGATATAAAAGTTTTCCGTAACTTTTGGACAACACCAACAGAAAACTGACTTCTTAAAAGCCTTCAATATGCTAGCCAAAAAATTCTTTGACAAAAGGCGGCTTTGTTACGGGATCTGTCTTTGTTTTGGCCAACTTCTTTGATCAATCATGACAAATTGTATTTTGTTATAAGAGCAGCCCGTCACGAAGTTTGACAGCTCTCGGCTAAAAGTTTTCTTTCGAGGAAATAAACGAGTGCGAATTAGTTCTTGATGTTAAATCAATCAATGTTCGTAAAGACTTCAATGTCAATGTGTAATTGTGTTTCTACTCGTATGTATAAGCTTCAATCTGCCGCGTCAATTTGAATAGAATTAAAGAAGTTTTTCTCTTGCCCTTTTCAGGAGAGTTTAGAGTTAACAAACAGAAACTTTTTTCATTTAAAATATCATCCGCACGATTAATTTATTGATCGACCAAAGTATTGGAAAAATCTTTAATTAACAATCTTCTTTTCTATTCTACAGAGAGCAATATGTTGCTATCTGTAGAATAGAAAAGAAGATTGTTGATATTTTGTTCGTGTGTGTGTCTGTCATAACAGAAACAAACTACACGACAGGAACAAAATTTATTGAGAGAAGTAAATTTTTTCATGTTCCAAATACTACGTTTGGTCAGAATCACATAAATAATGCAATATTTTGATATGAAGAGAAAAGCCTCTTCTTCGAACTGCTGACAGAAATACATTAACAGTAATGAAATAATATTTTATTCTGCCTTTTGAAATTATAAGACGAAAAATACTAAGAAAACATACTCTTTAATTCATTCTCAGACATTTAGGCACAATATGGAACGGTATAATTTTGACGCATAAGTTCACCCGAACAAACTGTTGCGATAAAAGATAAAAGAAGTGCGATAAAAAGGCGAAAGGCCAGTGCTACGAGCATCCCATCGCCGTCAAAAGTTCTTCAATATATTGTGTCAGTAATATCATAATATCTGTTCTGTCCTCCTTCAAGTTTCATAATATTTTACCCTGATTCCATAAATGCCTTGGAGGCGCACAAAAATATGGTGAGCAATAAAAATGTCAAGTCAGGTCATCAGAATGGAAAGCCGAAGGCGTTTTGTTGCCAGATGTGGCACTGAATCAATGAAAAAGTGTTTTCTGCCGTGGCTCACATCGGCGATATATCTTGATGCGCCACGCGCCGACCCCGTCCCGCTCTCGAGTCGCGAGGTGAGGGAAACTACGCAACTGTAATAATGGCCGCTGTTATGTTTGCTGACGGGACAAACTCAGAGCGAGCACCTGCTTGCGCTGACACGCGAAATATGTGTATTCACGATAAATATATATAGCGGATTTATCCTTGTACTGTTTAATAAAAATGTTGCCTTTTTGACACGAATATGAAAGCAGCAAATATGGGAATGCGGAAATAAGACGCGTCACTTTAATACTTGCCTTTTGTGCAATACCATTGTAGGGAAATATTGTCGTCTGTGACAGCTCAGTAAACAAAGGAAACAATCTAAATCTCAACAATGCTAGCAGGTCTTAATCCAAATTTACGGAAACGGGTCGCTTCCTATCGGCCGTGTTTATCCGTACACAGTATTTTAAAGAGGCGAGCCGATGGGGAGAACAATGAGTTCGGAACAGTTTTCATGTCGGAAGTGGCATTACACTGAACATTAGCTTGGGCGATAAGGCGCCAACACAAATTGGTGCGGGCACGCGAACACTGCGAGCGCATTAGAAGAAAGCGCGGTCTTAGGAATTGGGGAACCCGCCGTTTGTGACAGGCCGTGAGAGCCCCAGCCGCCTCGGAAATAGGTCTAGGTTTTATGAGCTAAATGACCGTAAAATATCCTCGTAATGGACGGTTGGGATTATTTAGGACACTGTTTATGTGTTGGATTACGACGTTTATGGACCTTACACAAGTTCTTGTAAAATATGTCTACCGGGTGTCATTTTCTAGATTGGTTTCGGTAATTCAGCATTTTAATCTTAAGCGGACTGCTCATGAGGGTAGTTACATAAAGCCTGCGTTGTTGGTCTAGTGGTCACAAGCGCGACTGCTGATCATGAGATTTTGGGTTCGATTACCTGTACGGGCAAAGTGTTATTAATACTTTACATCTGGAATTTCTCAGAAGCAGCAACGGAGTTTGGATTTATGCCCGATGGAAGGCAATTAGTTCTGTGACATTAAATTTTATTTTTGACTATTAAATTATACCTTTGGAGATTACAGGCGTGAAGTAATGTTACTATTATTTTAAATGCATAATTATGTATAACGCTTACCAATATGAATTGCTATCACAAGAAAAGTACTCATTGCCAATTTTGCATCAAACCTTCAAATCACTTTCCCTTTACATGTTCCCAACCAAACGTAACACGACCGTCTAAGAATTAAATCGTACAGTCGTGCACAAAAGTAATAAGTCACATGTAAATTCCGTAGATACAGCTTTGTACAGGAAGCTGTTATTCAGCGCCCTCTGCTGGATCGGCAATAAATTAACAACGGGCAGGATAAATCCATTGAGCACTTCGATCTACGATGGCAACTGCACTGAGACTGCATTTGAATAATGTACGCCAGAATGTATTACCCCATAATTTACTGTCTTTGTACATTTCCCTCTAAGTTTTATCAAGAGTCAGGTATAAATTATGCAGTAATACCCCTCTAGTTCGCTATAGCAAGATATATTTCAATTTAATGATGCCCTGAATTGTATTGATTGCTCAACGTTACCCTTGAGCTGTAAAAATCATGTTATCGAAATGGGCCACGTTAGGGTTGATACGTAATAAAAGTGGACTTAACACTAAATAAGCGCTATAACAATTTTCACCCCAGCGCCATTATTGCTTTGCAAGAGTTTCAGTGGCACGGACATAAAATCTATTAAATTGTGCTCGTGATTTAAGTTGCTGAATCGTTTAATATTTGTTGAAGGGATATGACAATTAGACAGGGTGTAAGGGACAGCCCATCCCGTCGGGGCTGCGGGTTGTTCGTAAGAGATACCGCGGCCTCGACATGAAGGGCTAAGAAGGAACATTCGCTCTGCCCAAGAGCGGGAGGGGTTATTTGATGATTTTCCACCCACCCAAAAAAAAAAAAGGGACAGCCCATCGCAGACTGATGGGTGAATTCATTATCATACTAAGATGACCGGTACAAGAAATTATTTCAGGAATATTATGGTAATGCAATAAAATAAGTTTTTAAACTGATATGGTCACTAACTGCCGCACTCAGAGAGCTTTAATGATTACCTACTTAGGCCATAACTTAGTAAAGGTTTTGACAGTTTTCTCATACAAAATAATGTCAAATCTTTACTAAGTGACGGCTTAAGTAATCATTAATATCTCTGAGTGCGGCAGTTACATTATTAACGGGAAAAACCACGGAAAATACCGGAAACTCGAAACAAATAGTAAACAAGGTAAATTTTCCGTTACAAGTGTTAATAATCTATACATATAATAAATCTGTAGAGAAATCGTTTTTGTACATCAAAAATATTAAAAAAAAAATTGTCAGGATATTAAAGTATAACCAACAGGACATATTTCCAGCATTTTTGGAATTTTTGTCTGTTTGTCTGTTTTTCTGTTTCGATGACTAAGCATCACGTCAAATTTACGAAACGAATGTAGGTAACTTTTATACATAAATATTGTGCGTAACTTGGGCTATTACTTAATCTTTGTTTCATCGTAATCGGTGCTCTCTATCAAAAGATATATGAATTTATAGTTTTCAAGAAGAACTTATCGTTATGGTCAAGAATGAGACAAGCAACGACATCTATTGAACGAATATGGTACTTATAACTAAATGCCTTCACAAGATAACTTTAAAAAAGTTATGATAGCAAAAGGTACGTAGATATAAGTCTAAATGACGCTGCTTTCAAAATCTACATAGCCTACACCTTATAGTGTTTGATCGCTCTTTTTTAGCAGTTTATCTTCGTCTTCGACAGAATCAGATGGCGTTATTCATTTGATGTCATTTTCTGAACCGCGGTGATAGTAAACATACAAACATTATGTTTCGTGAATAGTCAACAAATAAAAATTTACCAATTACACAGTATTAAAATACTATTTTTTTTTAAACTAAATTAAAATTAGATAAAACCCAAGACATATTTTTTTTTGTACCGTGTGGGAATCGAACCTGCGACACGCAGTGCTACTGTTAATCGTCCAGCCATTGCGCCAACCATGTCGTCATATAGATGTGGTGTGTTGTTAGCCCTATGTGTCGAGGTCGCGGTATCTCTTTCGAACAACCCGCAGCCCCAACGGGCGTCGGTCCTTGGGGGCCCCTTCAATGTTGCTGACATCTCTTTGAGACGCGCGTGGAACACGAACGCGCCTCCATCGGCATAGGACGGACGAACGATTAACTAGCCCGTTACTCACCGTTCACAGGCCCGCGCCTACGGTGGCCGGAAGCCATCACGTGGCCCCCGATGCCCGGAGCGTCTCCTGCGGCGGCTGGGACGAGAGGTTGTCTCCCTCTCACGTTCCGCCACCTCTTTCGCTAGCATTACTGCTTCGCAGAAGGAGGTGGCGGCCATTTCAGATTCGATGTCCCAGATTCGGTACAGGTACCCTCTCGAAACACCCTCTAATCCCCCCTTTTTTTGTGGTTCGTAAATTATCAAATGACTCATCCCGCTCTGGGCGGAGCGGAAGAAAGTGTCAGACTTCTACTGACTAAAAACCACCCACGTTCCTTCTTAGCCCTTTGTGTTTCGGGGCCATGGTATCTCTTGCGGACAACCCTCAGCCCCGGCAGACGTCCCTTTGGGGCCCCTTAATTGTTGCTGACATAGCTTTGAGGCGCGCGTGGAACACGAACGCGCCAACGACAATCTGTCTGCCTGTCGACTATAATGTACCTGTTTCAAATTTCTTCAAGATCCGTTCGGCCGTTCTGACGTGGTTGATTAACAAACACCCATCCATCTAAACTTTAGTATGAGACATAGTCAGTACTTTGCATTACTCTCTTCTTATTTTCTACAGTGTCAGTAAGTTAACGCAGGGCAATGATTAAATGTACTTTTATCTAAGCGACGCATTTTAGTTTCCGACAAGCACGCGAACGAAGTCGCGGGCACAGCTAGTAATCCAATAAATTGTTTTATTTCCTCATACGAAATGAATATTTATTTTTTATTCCTTTCTTTCTTTCAATGTATCGTAACCGTGGCAAAACGCATGTACCGAACGTCAAGCGCGACGACAAGTTTAATGAACTCTGTAGCTAGGCAGGAAGGGATCAGCTGATTTCACGTGTTGTATGAAAGTATTTCGACATTGTTGTTCTTTTACACTGAATGTAATTTTACATTGAAATAAAGGAATAGTAATAGAAAATCCTAAATTTAGGTGAAAATGGCCGTTGGAATATGATTCAGTATAAGGAGCTGAATGCACCCATGTCAGTTTGTGGATGGCAGTACCCTACACCCTGAATAAAAGTAGATATCCAGAGTACGAGCGACAACGGATCCGTTAATATTTATGTAAGTTCCCTTGAGTAATTCGAGTCCAAAGCGCCGCGGGCCCATTCTCATCCTGTTATCTATAAGCAATCAAACAAACGGTAGGTAATGACGTTAGAACTTACGGAGATTCCCTTACAGCTGCTGACATCAATATTACGTCACCGCAGCTATAAGAAACGCAGATAAAGCTTTGATCGAGGGAAACGTAATAATCGTATTTATGGGCCATCATATGACCTATATTATTATGATGGAGCGAAACGAAGCACCTACGTTTTGTTTTATGACACAATTATTTTCATGCGGTGAAATCAAGGGTTTTATGTTCGTTTAGGACCAGATTGACTGATAATTTTGTTGTTTTGGGTTTATTTGTTAACATTTTAATGCTGACTGGCTCCTTAGTGAACGCAAGTGCGACTGCTGAGCAAGAGGGCTTGGGTTCGATTCCCGGGTAAAGTATTTTTGGGTGTTCCGTAAGAAATTACTCGGTAGCAGCCATATAAGAAATCTGAATATGTAACCGGTTAATGGTAATAGGCCTATGGCTTCTTACATAAGAATTTAACATAGATAGCAAAATATCGGTTAACTTTTAGGTTTACCTTTGCCTAACTCTCTGTTGATTACACTGGTTACGTACTAACAGACGTGGTGTTAATATTTTTTACATAATTTTACAATAAGTTTTATTCCCAAAAAATAACATGTCGTTCATCCTAAGAAAACCTAAATTCAATGTATAAAAACATAATTCAGACCATAAACAAAACAACTTTAATTAGAATAAAATCTTTCTTTATTCTCAAAGTTCTAGATACGATGTAGTACAATAGACCAAACTGGGCCTTATCCATATTTTTCACAAGTACTTGGTAACTTGGTAAAAATTCCCCTCACGCGTATTCAATTTTACCAAGCATTAGTTAGGCAGTTTTATCTATCGTCGACGAAACAAAAGTACTTAGTACTTCAGATTACTTTGGTCCCTTTTGTTCTTCTTATATTGTACTCATTGATAAATTATGACAATAATAATGGTGTGAAGTTTCGAAACTGGCAGTTCATTCCAGTTTTGAGGTGAACGTTTATACAGGAATAATTTAAAAGAAAAATGTCCTAATTTCATATTTAGTAACCACTAGCTTTTGTCGCCACTAGTTTTTTGTTTTAGTCGGAAGTTGCCCCATGGGAATGTTTTAAATAGCCTCGGGAATAATGTAGCTTCCCATTAGTGAAAGAATTTTCAAAATCGGTTCAGTATATCCAGAGATGACCCCCTGCAACTTCACAAACCTCCACTTACCTCCTCCTCTTTACCTCTTTATAATATTAGTATAGATTAACTCGCAAGTTATAGGTAGGTATCATACATCAATCCCAATGTCCACGTACTAATGATCTTATCACCAAATCGCATGGGAATTTGCGACTGATTATTGCCTACTGAAATTACTAAGCTAATGTTTGCTTGATTCTGGATCAGATCTCTCAGTTATTAACACATATATATAACATGCATGTATTTACAATATTTGGTTTAGATTATCGACTTGAAATCCCAAGCTATCTGAACGTATATGCCCAGCAAATGGAGAAAACGTAGTACGCCCGCGGGTTTCGAAAAATGCGAAAAAAGAATTTTCCTAAAAAGATAGCAGAGACGGTATGCTTATTGGTCGGTTGAAAATTGAGTATGAGTGGTGGAACTTCATATATTCGTTTTTTACCGGTCTAATCAGTGAAAGCATAATTATGAGTTGTGTCATCATCATCTGCCAAGCCTGTTCCTAACTATGTTGGGGTCGGCTTCCAGTCTAACCGGATGAAGCTGAATACCAGTATTTTACATGGAGCGACTGTCTACCTGACCTCCATACCCCTGTTAGTACTGGGTAATATGATACCCCTTGGTAAGACTGGGAGTCAGACTTTGGGGCCTCTGACTACTTGTTACGACTGTCAAAAATCTACATACGACAAACTATCTTGCTTTAAATCTTAATTATGAGCTGTATCATCCCTTAAAATACCATTGTTGAAAACCCCCGCCTAGCAATTACCAGCCAATGGAACCCAACACTTTATCCGCATAATTAACACCAACACATTGCCAAAAAACTCATTAACACCACACAAGCTAAAACGGCGTAGATCATAATAGTGATGGGACGTGACGCGGTAAAATGTGAGTGGGACAATCGCACGTCATTAGGCCAATAGGTCGCCAATGTCACGCGCGGAATGACGATCAATGGGCAAATATTTTCATTATTGGACCTCCCCTCGTGTGTCAATAAATGCTGTAATTACCTCTGCGTTTAGGGATGTTGGGCCTGTATTCTGTAATTGAATGTGGTAATACTTATTATAGTTATTGATGAGTTTTGAGGATGGAAGGTTTATGCTACACACTTGGATGTTTAGAAAGTTTTATTTTAGACTTAACTAGCTGATACCGGCGGCTTCGCCCGCGTGGATGTCACTCAAATAATATACTAAAACCTTCCTCGAAAACCACTGTATCATTTGGTGAAAACAGCATGACAATTGGTGCAGCATTTTTCGAGTTTATCGCTAACAGACAGACAGACACAATTTGTTTTATAATAATTATGTAGTGATGATGCAGAAGTTAACAAGTGTTTTCGTAAAACAATATTTACAAATCAAGTTGATATGAATGTTGCCTTTCTTTTCGATGAATTATGGATATCCACTCGAATATGTAGGCATTGATGTTCATATGTCCACTGCGATGTTATTTGTCAAGTGGATAATCTTGACTCATGTTAAGAAGGTCCGATTCACTTCCCAAAATAATCAGAATTTTTCGCTTAGCTAGTTTGAATTAGTGTTAAAGAGTCAAAAGGATGACCAAAATTGACAGTACAAAAACAACGATCGTATTTCGATCGGTACTCTTTGCAGGCTACGTGCAAAGCGGTAATTATGGAAATACACCAACACTGGTGTTTTGGTTCAATCCGTATATACGGGAAGCCAATGTCCAGTGCTGGACTTTAGCGGCCCAGTATGAAATATAATGCCATGGTAAACGGCTTCTTTGCGGAACAGGCTATCTGTGTAGAATTATTGTAGATGGTTTTTTTACGAAAATGGCTTTTAAACAATTTTGTCCATGCTCAAATCCCATAATCAAAGAATTGGTAATTAGAAATGACAGAGGCACATTAGTTACTAGGTTCGTTAGGTAAGTTTATTCGGTGTTAGTAATATAAATTAGTCGATATTTACACATTAATTATTCACATAAATAATGTGATTTTAGACTAAACATGAGTACGTAATGTATCTACATAATATTATGCGGCTTTGTGTAGATATTGGTGGCCTAATAAATACAAACGTAAATTGCAATTTGTGAACTTTAATACCTAATGTTACAAATGGCAATCTCTGATTGAAAATTAACAAACGTAGGCACAGATCGTAATATCAACAGTGGAAATTTGAAATGCTGTGTAAAGGACAATCAGTTGCTGTTGTATTTGTAACTTTCGGCGCTTAGCTTAACGTTACAAATCCAACAGTGTGTTCAAAGTTCTTTACAGTACTTACCCACAGTTGACATTATACATTCAGGTAATGAGGTAAAAGTAACATTAGAAAAACCACTATACTATACTATATCTATACTATTATTTGAACTGGAACTGCTCAGTCGTGTTAGGCAGTAGTCTTTTAACGTGTAGATGATAATTTAAAATGAATGTATGCCCAACATTTTGTGACGGCTTTGGCTCTTTCAGTAGCGTCCATCAGCTCCTGTGATGTGCAAGCAACGGGACAGACAGTAGTTATGTGTATGTAGAAGTGAACATATTTCCACCCACATCGTATTCTATTTTTTGAACGCGTAAGTACAAAGTCCCCTACAGAGTCCCAGTAAAAAATAAAAAAAACATCAGTAATACGTCCGGCAGCGCCCTACACATTGACCACTGGACTGTCCCGGCGACTATATTTCATCTTTTCAGCGTTTATCGCACTCCACGCGCGAGAAAGCGCGGACAATTGAGTAACTCTTGTACATACACAAATAAAAGTGTTTAGAAGGGTGCCGAGGGTGATGTAGTTGATAAGATACCCGGGGAAATATATTTTATTTGGCTAAAAAAGAATTGCAAACGTAATGTTGCGTGAGTGAGTTTTGGTGTAGCAGAATGTAAAACATAATAATTAGAAATAATGTTGTGTTAGGACGCATTAAGGTTTTAAACTTGTTACGATTCTAAAAAAAACCTAAGTACAAATAAACACAATCACATATTTCAAGTCAAGAGAATAATATTTTTTATTTTTCAAATAATTTACTAGTTGACTCTCTCCATTGTGCCAACATTATCTTACTAGAATGACTAATTGTCTTCTAATAACTATTTTTTTTTTCAAGAAACGATAAACCTTTATCATCATGACCAAAACAGACATTAAAACCTCAATGTTGGAAACAAAAACCTCAAATGAAACCGTTTTCCTCACGAGTCCGCGACACATGTCATCATGACTTCAAAGGAAACGAAGGAAATTCCGTCCGGAAACGTTTACAAAGAACATTTTGGTTATTACTTAATACGTGTACCTTCTGAAAAACGTAAACGTATACTTATAATATGAGCCTCATGTTTCCTCGGTTTTCTACATAGTTACCTTCCGCGTGCGGCACTCAATGATATACATGAATGGAGTGTCCGGTGGTAGGTCTTTTCATCGTTTATCGTATAGCACGGCTGAGGGAGCGAGCACAATCGACGGGCCTGAATACCTCGCCAGGTAAATGTCGAGCTTTTGTAAATACGCGCCCGCTCCTGAGCTAAATTCTTTATCTTAACAACTATCTATCTACGCCCGCATAGGCTTATGTTACGTTATGATAGCCTAAATAGCACCTAAAATTAAATTGAACCAATTCAGAATTCTCTTAGAGCAAAGATTATCGTTAAAGATAAAGGGCAGGTCTGTATCGAGGCCCATAAAAGGCTTAATGTAATGTGGGCCGTGGGAGCTGGTGATACACAATATTTCTGTAAATAACAACCAGTTATTTTAAGGGCGAGATATTGTTCGCTATAAAAAATAAGTTGCTAGAGAAAATATCCAATATCAATCAAAATGTCACTCGAGCTTACAACGCGATACGACTTCAAGATAGAGAGGTCTTCATTTTTATTTTGCAATATTTTAAGGAATGCCATATCGAGCTGAAATAGGTCACCTAAATTCGAAGTTTCATGAAACCCCGTGTAGTTTATATAAGATAAATTAATAAAAAATAATAAAAAATAAAATTAAATTTATTGTGTCAAATAATTGGTTTACAATATTGTTGTGTTCGGAGTCTTCTTTTAGACAAATAATGCCTGTAGTAGAAGACTCCGCCCCTCCCTATTTTGTAAAGCGTGATAATTAACACAATATTTTTAAAATGTTAAAGTTTAGGTTAGAAAACTAAGTCTAGTCTAACAAAAATAAGAAATTAAAAAGAGAGTGTACTTAAAGATTGTGTGTGTGTATGTGTGTGTGTGTGTGTATGTGTGTGTGTGTATGTGTGTGTGTGTGTGTATATGAGCGTGTCTGTCAGTATAAGTGGGTGTGTGTGTCTGTGTGTATGTGAATAATTCCGTGTTATAACAATGCTTCTGTGTCCTCGTACGTGAGTGGTTTTATCCACTTAACTAGTAGTATTTCTTTACAATCATATTGTCTTTTCGAGTGTATATTTATCTTTTTGTTTATTCTATTATACAATTGAGCTGATCGTTTACTATATTGATTACAAGCAAATTTGGTCTTAGTTGAAGGTATATCCGCTATGCTAAACTTTCTTCTTTTCGTGGTAATACCCACATTAAAGGGCAAAGACTTGTGCTTTTTTAAAACAGTTTGGACTATGTACAGCTTTCTAACAGAGAGTACATCACTGATCTGATAAAGGTCTACAGTAGGAAATCTAAGCTTTTTAAAATGCATAATCTTTAGGAGTGCGCGTTGTGCTCGTTCTAGATGGATCAGTTTGGTCTTTGCTGTACCTCCCCAAACCGGAATACAGTATCCGAGCACAGATTGTACAAGTGCAAGGTAAACTTGTGTGAGTAAGTTTTTAGACGGGCTTTGGTTGTTCGCTTTTACCATTGGTGCAACATGTCTTAGGGTTTTGAACAACCAACTTAACTTTCTTATTCTGGCAGTAACTTGCTCTACATGAGCGTACCAGGATAGCCTATTATCCACTACTACACCCAAATACTTAATTTCGGAAACTTTGCGAATACTTGGGCAGTTACAATTATTGCCGTATTCACCCTTACATGTATGTATAACGATACCAAACTCATCAGTTGGTTCATTACGCTTAGAAATGCTAAAACACATGAAATTTGTTTTGGAGGTATTTAGCGTTAGGAGGTTGAATTTTAGCCAATCAGCGACACGAGAAATACCAGCCTCAGCATGATGCTTGACATCGTGCCAAGAGCTCCCATAGAAGACAACGGCTGTATCATCGGCGTAGGAGAAAACTTTAGCATTGGGTATTATGATACTACAGAGGTCATTTATATATATTAAAAAAAGGGTTGGGCCCAATACACTTCCCTGGGGAACTCCGTACAATACAGCCGCGTCGCCACTGATATGCTGACCAATCTTCACTCTTTGCGTCCTGTTTGAAAGGTAGTCCTTTAAAAGGTCAAGAGCTACTCCCCGAACGCCAATCTTTTCCAGTTTGTTTGTAAGGATAGAGGTAGAGACGGTATCAAACGCCTTTTTGAGGTCTAGAAAAACAGTGAGGCACTTTTGTCCATTGTCTAGATGTTTGGTTATTAGAGAGGATAGAGCACTAACAGCATCTTCCGTAGATATATTTCTTCTGAAGCCGTATTGCGAGTCAGATAATATATTAAATTTGCTTAAATAATTTAGTAGTCTAGTATTTATTAGTTTTTCAATAATTTTTGATAAAGCAGTTAAAACAGAAATTGGTCTATAATTACTGATATCGTCTCTATCTCCACCCTTGTGCACTGGCGTGATTATGGCTTCTTTTAACGGGGCCGGGAAAATTCCTTTCGTAAAGCACAGATTTGCAAGGTGTGTGATGATGGGGACCACTACCATGCTGGTGTGTTTTAAAAACTTTGTGGATATATTATCCCAGCCCGAAGCGCTGTTGGATCTAAGATTCATTAGAGTTCTATAAACCTCATCACAGTCGGTTTCGAGAAGCACAAAAGAATTAGCTTGTGGCAGTGCATCACTGAGTGGAGTAGGGTAATTCGTAGTTCCAGGTTGAATTTGCTGAGCTAGCTCACAGCCTATATTAGCAAAATAATTATTGATGAGATTTATAGATTCGGTGGGGGATGACTTTAAGTTTAGCAATTCTATATTTTGATTATCTGTTTTATTAGTGTATGTTATAGATTTGATATTTTTCCAGAGTTGTTTTGGATTTTTTATTGAATTTGAAAGAAGCTCCTTTTCGTATTTTCTTTTTAACCTTTTTAGTAAATTGTTACAATAATTCCTGTAACGAGTGTAAGTTATTTTTAGTATTAAATTATCTGGGTTAAGCCGAAGCTTCCTTTGAATTTTATTACGATTCTGTATGCAGCGCAAGATTCCTTTAGTGATCCATGGTTTGATAATGCGTTTGCTGCTAGGAATATTGATTATAGTAGTGTTCGAGTTAATAGTATCGGTAAGAGATTGCAACAGGAGTTTACATAAATAATCCGGATCACTACAAAAAAGGAAATCGCTTATGTTCTTTTCTTGCAAATGTGTTAGAGCCTGTTCATAGTTAAGTGAAGTAGTAGTTTTAGGTATAGCCTGTTTATATTTTTGCTTAGACAATACTAGAAGCGTTGTGAAATGATCTGTGATGGTAGAGTGTAGGATAGCAATGGTAGCGGAAAACTTTTTCTTATTTATTTTTAACATAAAGTGATCTAGGCAGGTTTTATCTCTAGTCGGTAACAAATGCCCAGGCAGGATACCATGAAGAGATAGCATATTGAGGTAGTTTGTTCTATTTTTTTGTTCATGATACTGCTCGGTCGGCTTCGGTAAAATATTAATATTTATGTCACCCGCGATGACAATACTTTTTTGTGATGTTATGGAGTCTAGATGAGTACTGAGTGAGTCTATGAACCTGTCAGTATTAGTACTTGATGGAGATCGATAGATACATAGGATAGTGTTATTAAATACGTCCAGCTGTAGGCAAGAGGCTTGTGATAGTGAGATTTCCTTAACTCGGGGTTTTAGTGTATTTTTAACATAAACTACTACTCCATCATTTTGGTTCAGCTGTCGTGTAGTCATATACGACTGGTAGTTACTTAATTGTGGAATAGGTTTATTTGCGCTTAACCAGCACTCTGTTAAAATAATAATATCCACTTCAAATTTAATTAAAGATAACGTCAACAAGAAATCATCAAAATTACAATATATGCTTCTTATGTTTTGAGATAAAATGGTTAAGTCTTTTTTGTTTACATTTCGAATGTGGTTATTGAGCTCTGCGCAGTCACATTCAATAGCTCGTGCAACCTCTATTTTATCTATCTCAGTAATATTTTGTAATGAATCACTCATTTTAAGGGCATGCTAGAGTACAACGTCATTTCAGAGCGCATGTGTCCAATGTCATTAACCAAGCTGTACTCGTGACAAGTATATATTATATTATCTGAGATATCTTGTCCTCTTGTTTTTTTTATATATTTAGTGTACAATATGGTATATAGAGTATAGAAGTGTACGTGATTTGTGTATGTGGTGTAGCATTGTGTGAAAGTTGAGAGTGTGTCGTATGGATGTATATTGGAAGTGTATGTATGCATGTATGAATTGTATTTGTGAGAGTTAGATTTAAAGATGTTAGATAACAATTTATCAATCATATTTTTAACGAGATCAACAACTATAGCAACTAGCGCAAAGGCAATATAAAAATACAGGCATCTTATATAAAATGAACTGTTATACATTTTAACGATACAGGATAATACTAGTGCGCTTACATTATGTAGTACATGAAAAAAGTAGTAATAATAGCTATAACTTACAAATAGTCATTTAGCTAGTGTTAGTTTGTGGACTTGCTCCTCGTTTTTAATAATGATGGTTGGTGCTTGATCCTCCTTTTTTACATACACGTTGCCATAGGACGTCCAGCAGTACTTATAGGATCCAGATTTAACTAAATCTCGTGCCAGAAAGTGCAGACGGGAGCCCTTGGTAGTCAGATGCTCTGATAAGAATATGGGGTCATCTTCTTGCGTTTTAAAGCCAAGATGCTTGCAGCATAGTTTAGATTTGTGTTTTATATTAAAAACCTTAGCTGTTTTCATTATTTCAGCTTTCAGAAGGGTGGAACCCGTTTCCACAACTATAGGGGATCTTTGCTGTTCCAAGTTTCTACCACGCACTCTGTAAATATCTTTTATATCATATCTGTTAACGTTACAGCCAATCGTTTGGGATAAAAATAAGGTCATTTCTATGAGATCTTCTTTTGTTTCATTATTTATACGCGGAACATTTTTTATAACAAAGTTAGTTTTTCTACTTCCAATCTGCATCTCCTCTATTTTATTCTCTAACATAATTATATTTTTTTTATCTTCTCTGGCTTGGTTCTCCAACTGCATAATTTTCTGTTTGTATTCCTCATTTTGTGCAGTAAGAAATGCGATCGAGTTTTCTATGTTACAGTTAGATTGCTGAATTTCCTTAAGAGTTGAAGTGATTTTCATCATTTCACTGCCATGGTTAGCTGTAAAAAGTGTCATCATCTTCCTCATTTCTTCTTTAAATTCATTTAATTGCTCAATAAGACTGTCGTCCATATCCTCTCTGCTTCTCTTCATTCTTCTAAATACAAAGTTAGTCGGTGTTATATTTCCACTGCCCACCAGATTAACATCCGTATCCGACGCAGACTTGTTTAGTTGCGCGTCCATAGTGCTAGCAGTACAGTAGTATAAAGGAGCAGTGGTCGATGTATGTTTCTGTGGGGCGAGCGCTGTGAGTCACGTAAATCGTAGCGATGTCAAGTACCAAGCGTTTACTCGCGCAGGAGGTAGGCGCATTAATACTTTTGTCTTTTGCTGGTGGACGGAAATTTTGTGTGAGCGAGTAGGGCACTATCAAACAATACTCAAAGAATTCATCAATGTTCCAAAAAGTGTTTGCAGGCGGCGTGGCTCGAACTCACGACTTCTCACGTCGTCGTCGGGAGGTAGCGGCTTACGCCTCTAGACCACCGAAGCTATGAGTATTATGTCGAATTTGATATTCTGTTGCTGATACCTTTTAGGATCGATACGTGTGTCAATAGGCCCGTTCAAAGGTCACACACTTCGACACAGAGACAAAGAAATTTTTAACGTTCGCTTTTGTTTATACTTTTGTTAATATCTCCGGTGATAGTCAGTGCACACTTACAGTTTTTTCACTGCTTGACAAAGCTTTTGTTCCGCAAATACTGATGTAACTTAAAAACTGTTTACTACACTTTAAACTATTTTTTCGAATTAAAAATGCTCTCGAGTACAGAAACACGTCCGCTTGACACCGAGTCCGATCGGGGGGGGGGAAAAAAATAGGGGGGAATAAATTATTTTGAACTTATTCACCATACTGTTAATTAAATACGACATGGTCTTACTACGCAAATAATTAAAACCACAATGTTATCGTGTTGTGTTCGTTGCTTTTAGGTTTTAACTCCAGGTCGAGTAATGTAATTCGGGTTACCCGTTTATACGAAAATTTTCATTCAAATTATACCCCGGGTGAGATCCGTGCTTACACAATATATACCTACGCAAAAGTTTACAGAATGAAGGTGCATATTTACCGATGTGATATTAAAATAAACGGATCGAAAGACGTTTTTTCCTTGCTTTGATGGCCGAAAATGGAGGATTGAAATAAAATTTTAACCCTACAACTCTCAGCTCTAAAATCTTCTGAATAAAAATTCATAGGTAGTAGGTAAGTGACCAACGGCGGCTAACAGCTCTTTAGTACATTTTTAGCAGGTGGCTTGGTCGCATCGATATGCTAATGCCTCCGTTGCGGCATGACGTAACATGATATTCGTTCTACCTGCGACGGGCAATTTGCAAGCGAAATGCCGAGGAGCGCACTCTATGGAGTTTTATCTACTCTTTAGTATGCTGGTGTTCGCTCCCGAATATTAGTGTTACGACTACGGTGGTATAAACCAACTGTAGTGTTATTTAATAACTTTTTCACGAAGATTACACCAAAATACCTATCTAAAACGCCTTGAAAGCTGAGTATGACTCAGAGCAAAGATAAACCTTGAATATTTTAAGTTACTGTTTAAGTTATTAATTTATGACCCAGCTGTGAATAGCCAAGGCTGTCTTGAATATTATAAGATGTTTAAACAATATATTTAATATTCAAAATTAAGACAAGCAACAAAACCAGACTCAACGCTATGTGCCTAGACTAACTAGACGAACTTGCGTCAAAACAAGACACAACAAAAATAAAATAATAAAAAGCGGAAACCCTTCTCTCAAAATAAACGTGACTAGAATTTTAATTGTTTGGCTCCTTCAAGAAAATGGACAAAAAATCACCACTGCTCTTATATTCAGGAAAAATGTAGGCACACATAGAGCCCCACGTTTATACGGCAAGGCGGGGCAGTAGTAAATCATTTTAATAATTGATCCCGCTTGAAATATTCATGAAGTTCCAACTGAAGGTGTACCGAGAGGAAAACGGATGAAAAATGTTTCGGCCCACGCTAATATTTCACAACAACTGACCGTTTTTCTAGCGGACTGCGGACCCCAGAAACAATGTTTCATCTCGTTATGCAAAGATGTGAGATGTGTTCTACTTACATAAATATGTGTAACTTTTATTGAACTCAACTTTATTCATCGCCTTGACAAAGATATATGTTCTGAAATACAAATAAAGATTTCAGCCAACAACCATTTCAGAATAATAAAAATTGAGATACAAAATTCTGTTTACGGTTGTTCTAAAGTAACGGTACAATTATCACATTTGCAATAATAAATATTTTGAATGACAAAATACACTGAGGCCGATAAAATTGTACTGATGATGGCAATGATATTGATAGATAGGTACTATCTCACCTGACAAACATTCTGAACATAGAAATCACTAATAACTCAAACTTCATAACGGAAATGGAAACAAAAAACGGAAAGGGCCCATCGAGTCCCATTTCCCGCGTCACCAAATGGAAGTTCCCAATCCGAGTTGACATAGATATCGCCCCATCCATTTTCAAATTCTCAAGTTGCAATAAAACAGGAAGTGGGTTCAAAAACAACGTCTCCGTTTCAGTCTCTAAGGAAATTCGGTAAGGAAATTCTGATGGCGGCTAGGGTCGGCACAACGCACGTGTCTCTGAATAAAATTCTGAAACATTAAGTCAGGTCACTGGGGCATAAACCTACTTAGAGCCACGCCGAAGTGCTTCAGCGATAGCCTCGCTTGATTGCGTTTTGACCCTCTCTGATCGACTTAAGTGACGCGAAAGGCGTCAAAGATCAACAGCGTCAATACTTAAATATGTATCAACCCTGGAACATGGGTAACTTATACGAAAAAGAAGAACTTTTTCATTCTCATCATTTCTCGGCTAAAATTAGAATAAGATTTATCTTTGTTTATTATTGTTTACGTAAACATATGTCGTAATACCACGTCACACAGTATTGTCGGTAATCCAGTTTGGTACACAAAGCTTAGGTAAAGTCTATTATGTTGGGAACGCTATAATGAACCTGATTTAATACCCGTCGCTTCAGGCGAAACTCGCGCTGTCTGTAATGCCTAGCCTATCCGTGTTAATGTAAGATCGGATTAAATCATTAAGTTGACTTCTAATGATGTACAAATAGGTCACAGGCGTGGATATTCCTGAATAAGACATCAGATGTTGTTCCGTTTGATATCAGTTCATGACCTAGATATTTGCTCTAGCTCATGAATCATCATCTGCCGAGCCTTTTCCTAACCATGTTGCGATCGGCTTCCAGCCTAATGGGATGCAACTGAATACCAGTATTTTACATGGAGCGACTGCCTATCTGACCCAGTATTGTAATACGATGCTTCTTAGTAATGCCAGTCTCTGACTACCTGTAATGACTGTATAGATCTACATAAATGGCAGTTGGGAGTAACGGATTAACGTGACCTAGCTCTATATTTTTCAAGACATCATTGGTATCTTATTCTTTTCTTATCACATCATTAGTTACGTTTAAGTCCCATGTAATAGGAGGCGAGTATATTGCCTTGCCTTCAATCGGGACCACTATGCTTCATTTGAGATCGAAAGTTACTGGGTAATCTCTAAAAAAACATTATAAATTTGGGCCGTTCAATACTATACCCTTATTTTTTATTTTATTTTAATCATTTTAAAATCAATATTCAATTTAAATAGACTATAGAAGTACCATGTCTTATTTACTGCATTTCCTAGCATCAAGAGCAGGAAATAAATTCACGTCTGAAAATGACGTGAATGAATAATTAATTTACGATTTGAATAACAATGGGCAAATTGCTTGCTACGTGATAGAGAGGGACGGAGCTACTGAGAGGGTCCCGATCCTCCAAGCAACCTGCCTAAGTCAAACTGCTTGAGTAGCCTTCATTTAAATTTTCTAATAGACACCTTGGCATCTACGAGTACTTGAAAAATGCTTCAACATTGGTTAACAAAACACCTTTTTCTCTTTATGCTGTTAGATTTCTCTTTCTAGTGATACTCAATCATAACTTTGTAATTTACATTGTGTTCACAGTAATTTTAACTTATTTATTTATTAAAACTTTATACACAAAAATCGTACAGTAAAAGGTCAAAGAGCCCTCCTTCTGGCGCAGTCGGGTCAGCAAACAGCATTTTTAATCATCCTTCGAAAAGCTCATGACATCTTTGCCCTATTTCCTCGATTTAGTTTTTCTCTGAAATCCAATCAGCAAAAATTCACTGTGTATATTTATGTAGTTCTAAAATGGAATTACCTAGAAAAATAAAGAAATTCTTTATTTACATTAACCGTTTACAAGCACATAAAAAGCAATCAAGATTCTTTTAAAGTAGGTTAGCAGTTCTAAAACAGTTTTCCTGCCATGTAAAGTAATCTAGAAACAAAAAGGAAAAAATACAGCGAATCAGGTACCTATCTTCGCGTGCAAGTTGGAAGCAGTGGAAGAAAATGTATTACTGCAGTGGTCGTGGACGACCTGACGAGCCGTCACTATAGCGTTGCAGTCTTTGAGCCTAGAGCATTGTGACTAGATATATAGTTTAAAGGTCGAACAATCGTGCCTCGTTTGGCCTAGTTATGGAAATTGACGGATTTCATTTTGGACAGTAGGTAAGTGGGCATTATAGTTTTGCGAACACAAATGTTATGGGTTTAATCTCAATAACGTTTTGGACTACACGCCTATATTTTCCGCAGTGTTAGGCAGAGATTTGTTCCCCCACATTTCGCTAGTCATGTTAAAGTCAAATGTAATAAGCAAGCCTATTGTCATCAACAGAGCGCATTGTTACTAATGGAAAAACACATCGGCGGACTTTAAACAACAATGGTTGTTTAAAGTAAAGTCCGCCGCATTAGGATTTTTAGACAATTTTGACTACATAATTTTGACCTGCCTCGTTTGCGTCACTACACAAACGAGGCAGGTTAAAATTAAGGAAAAACTGAATCTACTTGATTGGCCTGCTAACGTACTCAAATATAAGTCCTATTTTTTTTTTTTTTGGGGGGTGGGAAATCATCAAATAACCCCTCCCGCTCTTGGGCAGAGCGAAAGGGAGTGTCAGACTTCTACTGACTAAAAACCACCCGTGTTCCTTCTTAGCCCTTCATGTCGAGGCTGCGGTATCTGCGAACAACCCGCAGCCCCGACAGCAAATATAAGCCCTAAAACATGAACACGTATCAATAAAAGGCTTTATTATTGCAATACGATAGAGCATTAAATATGAAAAGCTCACGCAATATGTAAAGGCGTAGGTGTCACCGGCGCCCGTGTTGTGTTTGTACTGCTAATGGCGACCGCACTCGCTAGGAAATGAGCGATCCCTACGTAAGGCGCGTTTAACTTGAATATTGTATTAGTGCCACGTTTCAGTACAAGGTTTTATTTCATTTTTATCTCGGTCGTGCTGAATGGACGGGTGTGAGCATACTTCAGTGGAAAGTCACTGAAGGGTCGAAACTAAATGGTTTTCAGCAAGCGTATAGAAAAGCATCGGAATATTTTATCAGTTGGTATAAACTAGAGCATTTAGTGTCATCATGTATTACAAGTTTACAACCCATCTTTCAAAACAAAATAAGGGAAGAATACATTCTTTTAGAATAATAGAAGCAGACAAAATGGTACGAGTACCTATAGCAACCCAATTATTCTTGATAAGTTTTTTTGTAACGACAGGTTTGTAACGGTTAGGTATTTGCAGTAAAAATTGGTACCGTGATATTCACTGGCTTTAGTTGTTTTTTTTTTTAATCCTACACAGTGTGCAGTCAGACAATATTAATTAACAGTTTTCTTATAAGAATTTACTAAGAGAGGTTTTTTGTAAGGTTAAAATAATAAGGAAAGACAGTGCACCTGTGTTTACGCTTGTGCACTAAAAGTCTCCCGCGTCGCGATGGGCTGCGATGGCTGAAATTTGGTTAGGAAAATATTAGAAAACCATTCCAGTAACTCGCCCAATCCAAACGCAGCTCAAGCGCCATCACAATGGCTCCAGCCGTTTCGTTGACAAAGTTTACAAAGCTTTGTTCAGTACCTCCCTACGTAATAAGTATATAGCTGATATTTGACATGTCACCGCTAATGGAAGAAAGTATATTTAGACTTACTTGACATCATGACCCAATTCGCTTTTGATAACAAACGCGTGTAATCACTACGTTTGTAGTAGAAGATTGATGTCGTAGGTGTAAGTAATACCTGTCTACAAACAACATTTCATTATTGGAAGGTGTTTTTAAGGAAGGTAAACATTACATTTCGATTGGAGTAAATAAACAGAAAGGTGAATTGTCTACTATCCTGTCATAGATTAATTATTGATGAGACAACAAGCATACTTATAGGCTAAGACCGTTACCGTCCTTTGATAGGTCTTCTCATCATCATTCTCAAGTTCTTTTGGGGTCGGCGCAGTATGCCTTCTTCTTCCATACTTCTCTATTACTCTTTATCTCATCTTAAGATCTACTGATATATCTTAAGGTCTACTAATGTATGATATAATTGTGTTAACATTCACTAAACCAGCTGAAACTGTAATTTATTTTACAATTTCAGCCAGTAAAACTATACTGTAAAATAACTATCATTCATCAGTAAATCATAACCGATTATTATTAAAGCTTTAATTACACGCATAACGTAGTAATTCCATTAATTTATCACTATTATTAATAGTTAACTATTATTTGGTTCGTTGTCAATAATATCACCTATTTTATGATCATTACAATTATCAAAGAAAAAGTAATAATTAATAATAATAATAAATTCTTTATTTGCAAAAACATTTTATACAATATTTGTGAAGCCCTGACTCCAGAGCTAGATATTAAATATCTGTATTTCAGGAGTCAGTTTCTTCTTCCTAATAACATGGTGCTTATTTTATGCAATAATTAAGTGATTAAATTAAATTTGTTGATAAAAAATATTAAACGTGTCGAATGATTAAAAATGATTACTTACAATTAGAATAAGAATTAAAATTCATTAGCTGATGACAAATGACAACAGTTAAAAATTTAAATAATTAGTTAATTAGGTACAAATTATTGAGATTCAAATTGTTGATTCACTACAAATGATACATACCTATATGCATACTAATAATTAATAAAATTAAAAAACAAAAAAAAAAAAAAAATAAGTTAAATTTACAAGTGTTAATTCAAATACATACATATGAAATTAATTAAATGACAGAATAAAATGTAAGCCACAAGCATAGAGATATAGTTATAATATACAATACAACCAACCTAGCAAAATTACACAATTACAGAAAATACAAAAATGTTGTTGAAATGTAGAATTTATTCGAAAAATTTGGAAAGTAAACGTGTGGGTGTGTGACTGTGTGTATGAGTAATGTGAGGGTATGTGTGTGGAGATGTGTGGGGGGATGTGTGTGGGGATAATATGTGAGGGGGTGTGTGGATGTGTGACAGGATAAGGATTTTGATGTGGGGTTAACCATAATATGCTTTACGCCCGCTGCAATAGAGTTTCGGTTTTATCGTAATTTTGTGTTAGCAACCAAGTTTTTAGTGTTTGTTTTGTTTCGTGGATTGTGAGGGGATTAATATTAAGCTTCCTGTTTTTCTTCCTTAATTGGTTTCACACAGGACAAAAGAAATAGACAACAAATTTAAAAAGTAAGCATATGAGAACTTATTGTACGTATTGTATTGTACGTATTCACACGTACGAGTATCTATGCCATGTTGTAAACCTTCATGAAGGGCATTGACACTATATAGGAGAGAAAAAAACATTACCTTATATAAAACGTGGTCTGTATTGAATTTATAGGTCACATTTACCGAACAAGGTTGCCAATTTCTATTGAATTCTGAAAAGCTGTTTTTTTTAAGGAAAATATAGGAAATGATGGCACGTGAACCATTTCTAGCATAATCAGCCAATAACGACCCCACTGCTGGGACGCGCTTTCTCTCTATGAGAGGGATGCTGGTTGGTGAAATTAACGAATCTCGAAAGATATTCCATCCTCATCGTCAAACATAAACTTTAATACTCCCTTAAATTCTATCATCGAATAAGTCCGAAACTCTATAAAGTTAAGTTATGACTGCTTGGAGGATTTACGCCGAAGAGATTGACTTTATTCGTTAGCCCATTCCAGTAAGAGCGGCTATTAAAGAGGTATTCTACACAAAATTGTGTTATCAGCGCGGGGAGGGGGAGATAAGGCGCGGAAATAGGCTCGTCCACTTATCGCACGCCACCCTACTGAGACCGAATGAATCCTATCATTATGTCATAAAAAATAGTAATTATGAGTTTATATGGGAATAAAGAAGTCTCCTAAAAAGATAATTCTTTAATACATATTTCAAATCTACATTTGAAACACGACAGAAAAAAAAAGATGTTATAGTATGACACAATTTGCAACGATATGTCAAACTTAGTACATTTATATTTAGTTCTGTGTTTTGTCGTCTGCACAGATAAGTTGGTTGAAGTGTACTAAAAAGGTTCGAGTTAATCTACTCCCTTTATCAACATTTCTCAAAATTGTGGTTTTAATTAGATATAAACTGAAAATAGAAAACATAAAGCGATGCGGTTTCCGTACATAGAAACGGTTAACTTTAGGAGCGTGAACGCGGTTTCATTATTACAAAGTTAAGAAGTCGACTGGTTTCTAAATGTAGGCCTCCATAATCCCCTTATCCCGACTTATGTTTCGCAAATAGACTACGTGAATAAAACACAATAGGTTATAATTATATATATTTATATTTCCTGTATTTAATTGACACATTAAAAAGTGTATAGGTACATTTCATACATTAAAAATAGCGTCTAACACGAACTCGTGTTATACGCTATTTTGTGAAAAGTGGAAAGTGGCTAACTTTCCACAACACTCTTTTATGACTAGCTAAAATTTCTACCAGTTACCAGGCATGACCTATTCTCAAATAGTTCGAGGCAGTTCGTCATCTCACGTCTCAAAAGTAGCCTTACAAAATCTGTGGAAAGATATCTCGCTCACCAAACGTGACGTTCCGTTCAATAGTGTTCAAACCTTTAAAATGCGTGCTATTATCCTCGGCAACGTTTCGCAGATAGTCAGGGAGCGGCACTAAATTACGTAAATCCCGATCCCGTATACAGAGCAAGTGAACCGACGAAGTGACACGAAATTGAGCACGCACTATATCAAAGTAAAGTACACTATTTTTATATGTAAATTCTATAAAAAGGGATTCGACGAACGTAAAAACTTGGAGTTGGAAGGCCGCGATAGCCGGATCTGGAGAGCAATCATAGTGGGCCCTTGCGCAGTAAATCATGCAATAAATTATCGAGCATGAAATATTCAAAACGCCTCAACATACGCCAGGGTGTGAAGAACAATGGGAAAATTTTGCCTTACCGCACTCCCTAGGGATGGAATAAAACCAGTAACTATGGCAGCAGTTAATGCAAATTTATGTTTTAAGCCTTATGGAAACTATTGGATTACGCAAACCTTGCTGTTTAAATTACAGATATGTATGTAGCAATGTAATATTACTTTTGTTTGACTCAAGTTTGGTATCGTTGCTTTAGTCAAATCCCCTTTGCTGAAGTTTACCGTCCATTTAACGGATTAGGAAACCCAATTCTAGGATTTTTGTCGATATGCGGCCTTGGAATGTCACATATGTTTGTTATGTTACCCTTCCATTTTCATAAACATAGTATAGTGGCTTAGCGACAAGAATATGTGATAGTAGTATATTCTTCTTTATGACATCAGTTACACACGGTTATTATCCAACAACAAGAAAAGATAGGTATAAAATATAGGGTTGTAACCTTTTATTGCGTAACTCTCCTAATATGCACACTCACGGACTCACACACTCTCAAAATATTACTATTAATGAAGCAAAATTCCAAAATACTTCTGGCATTACTAACACTCGAAATGATAATGTAATTCTCGCCGACAATTAGCACTAATAAAATTAAGCGGACCATAGTGTCTGACACCGCAGTAGGGTTTCAGCACAGCCCTGTTCGCGTGCAGTTTCGATGGCAGTCCTCCAGCCGCGTTAATTCTCAGTTATTCGATGATCGCCCCACTGAACTCACTGAACTTTAATTAACTATTACGTTCAGCATTTCCAATTTTAAAGTCAACTCGTATCTTTAAAAATACCATTTTTAAAACCAATACGTTTCTGTTTTCACACTTCTGAATGAGAATTTTTATGAAAGAGGTCGTTTGGGAGTGCGTAATTGCATGTTTGTTATTTTTGTTTAAGTAATCTTAGTCTGTTTAAATACAGCATAATACTTATGTTGAAATGAGAGAATTCTTCGAGAGAAGAGAAGTTTTTTCGAATCTCCTGGAATGTATAGGTTCTATTTGGCGGTTTTTAATTCTACTAAACTATATAATACTATCGAAATATTAAAAGGGTATCCTTCTACCTATTTTTGACAAACTTTTGTACAATACACTAATACCGACTATGCTAGAAATAGAAACAGCTTCTAAAAGCATAACATTCCAAAGAATACAATATCCAGAAAAGTTTCCCATCAACAAATAAAGTTAAACATACCTCGGGGCCACGAAACTATCTCATGCAAGTTTCAAACCAGCCCGACATGAAATCGCCTTTAACATTTATCATATATTAATACTCAGAGTTTTCGATACTTACTGAAATAGATGCCGAACTGCACCTGAACTATCCGCAATACTGGAACACTATCGGCCAATTATCTGTTGGCATACATACACTGGTATCGTTAGTCGTGGACTGAACTAGAGTCGGACTTGACACACCTACTGTTAACGACGCATAAAAACCTCTTTTGTAACTCTTTAGTTTTTACTATTTTAAACATTGATATAAAAATTAAAGATACGGTCGTCCGAACATTTGCTCGACGCGTTCGCCATACAGAGAATTGGTGTAGTCTGCTCGTTAACGTAACCTTGTATAAGTGGCGTGGCATTTTCGAGGTATAAAGAACATAAATAAAGCTTTTAATAAAATTTACGACCGCACCCGAAGAGAGCCGATCGTGGACTAGTTCACTTCGGCTTAGGAAAGACCTTATTGGGACCACGTTTGTGGCGTCATTTTAACATGCCGTCCGCCCAGTCCTTACGCAGTAATATATAAGTCAATGATTTTATATGTTTTTTTTATCGTCATGTCACCTTTTTCCTTTTATTCTGGTCTATCATTGTGTGTTCCAATAAAATTCTGCAAGATATTCGGTCTATTTTTCTTGATTGTGCTCAAAAGTAATCCATCGTCCACATTTGATGTGTACTATTAACATACTTTACAAATTCACATTACATCTCATCTTCTTCTTTCTTTCTTTTTAGTTAGGAGTTTCAAATTAAATAAATAAGTTACTTCCTACATAAAAACAAATCGACTTGCTAGGTAAGTATCGAGCAGCTTATAACTTACTAGCAAAACGCTAAAGCTCCTGACAGTCTGTAGTTAAAATTCTCAAGTAAAATGTAAAAGAGATTCAGTAATAATTCTCGCAAAATTCTCGTACTAATAGCAGGTTGAGGTTGTTGAGTCGATCACTCGCGTTCCGTACAGCGAATAAATTGAATTCTAATTTTCAATTTCAATAACAATGCCGTGCGAAGATTCAAGCGTTAACATAAGCGGCGCTCGAAGAGATTTCTTAAATATATTGTGTACTAGCGTTCCCCTCGGCTACGTTCGGGAGGTTTCGACAATTTTCAATATAGATTGTTCGATGTGGAAATATGCGTAGGTTCTTTTTGAATGTATAAAGCGTTGATTTTGCTTTGTTTTTTGAAATTGGTTCCTCATTAGGATGAAGCACAGACGTGGTTTTTCGATTTTAAACCCGAAAATCACAGTAATGATCTGTAATATTTCTTTCTGATTTTTTCGCTTTCATACTTTTCTAGGAATAAATAAAGAATTTAAGGCACTTTCAATGCGAAGTATCACAAAGACTCTAGGTAAGCGAGAAGTAGTGATTAGGAATGAATAATTCCTGTCGAGGCTGCGGGTTGTTCGCAAGGGATACCGCGGCCTCGACATGAAGGGCTAAGAAGGAACATGGGTGGTTTTTAGTCAGTAGAAGTCTGACACTCCCTTTCGCTCTGCCCAAGAGCGGGAGGGGTTATTTGATGATTTCCCACCCCCCCAAAAAAAAAAAAAAAGGTATGAATAATTAAAATGGTATTAGACAACAATTCTATGAAACAGTTTCTCTGAATCATTCTCTTAAATATTTTCCTAAAACAGAAAGGTACAAAAATTGAGTCCGTTTGAGAAAATAATACTGACATAAATGATGTATTAAAATATAATACAATGTAGCGAGTAAGTCGACTAATTACGGAATTAACTATTGAAGCTAAACGTTATCTTTCATAAGTAAGTATCATCTAATCACCTTTGACATTTATTGCCTGTGTATTATTAAGGTAAAGGCAAAAACATAATCAAAAATACCTAATACCTGTCCGATCTAAGTCAAATGCACGCGTTATTTCAAGAGAGAAACAAACTAAAATAAAACCCCTCATCAATAGTGTCATAGGCTGCTAACTGCCAAATTGTTAAATAAAGCTTACTATTTTTTTTAACAAAAACGTTCAATTTCATATCTGCGAATACCATTCAGTGTTCGATAATCCAACTATGCAATTGATTAATAAAACTCGTACAAAATAACTCAAAAAAGTTTTAGTTCCGCGTCCCATTATAACCGATCACCGTGTGAATATGCGATCGCTGCTTTCATTTTGTGCGATGAACCAAAATGCGTCGTCAATGTCCGAACAAATCAGTAACAAATGAAGGCAAATTGCGTATTCGCTGCGATCGCTTGTATTAGAACATGGCATCAATCTAAATGGATTGCTTTAAAAATACCTGTAGCTAGTTTTTTTTTTTCGTAATACCTAAAATGATGTTGTAGCAAATGTGTGGAATGATAATAAAACTAATGAAATTGAACAGTTCCTCAGATACAGAGACTAGGTATATCTGGGAGGGCACGCCACGATAGTGGCGGTAAGTCCCCTCTTTGAGGAGTGGCTGGAGAGGCGCCACGGCGCCCTCACCTTCCGTCTGACGCAGGTACTCACCGGACACGGTTGTTTCGGGAGGTACCTGCACCGAATCAGGCGGGAGGAAACGCCCGGTTGTCACCATTGTGAGGATCGGCCGGAGGACACGGTGGAGCACACCGTGGAGGTGTGTCCCGCTTGGGCGGAGCCCCGCCGTGTTCTCGTAGCGGCGATCGGCGGCGGCGACCTCTCGCGTCCGGCCCTGGTGCAAGCCATGGTCCGGGGCGAGGAGGAATGGGACGCCGTCGCCTCCTTCTGCGAAGCAGTGATGCTAGCGAAGGAGGTGGCGGAACGTGAGAGGGAGAGAACCTCTCGTCCCAGCCGCCGCGGGAGGCGCTCCGGGCGTCGGGGGCCACGTGATGGCTTCCGGCCACCGTAGACGCGAGCCTGTGGACGGTGAGTGATGGGTAAGCTCACCGTCCGTCCGTCTTATGACGACAACAGGCCGTGTCGACGGCGCGTTCGTGTTCCACGCGCGCCTCAAAGAGATGTCAGCAACACGGAAGGGGCCCACAAGGGCCGACGCCTGTCGAGGCTGCGGGATGTCCGCAAGGGATACCGAGGCCTCGACATGAAGGAGAAGGCGAAGAAGGAACATGGGTGGTTTTAGTCAGTAGAAGTCTGACACTCCCTCTCGCTCTGCGCAAGAGCGGGAGGGGTTATTTGATGATTTCCCACCCCCCAAAAAAAAAAAAAAAAAAAGGTATATCTGGGAATTGCTGCCATCCAAGTGTTGATCTTCACTTCACATAAAACTTGTGAAATAGCTTTTTTGCCGCCACCAGTGTTATTCTAGCCTATTTCAGCGTGAAACTTATTTTTAGATTCCTTAACAGTCTACCTTAAATCAAACTAAATGGAGGTATTCTCTAGATTTATAAGACGTTAATTACCCAGTTACCGAAAGAAGTCTCTAAAATGTTCCTGTAGAGTACTAATTAAACCTACTTTCGCTAAAAGATGATAATAAACAAGAACAAACAAAAGGACTGAAAACTTGAATACATCAAAGTTTTAATAACATTGTTACAACATGTTTTATTACATTGCTTCTAGAACAAAACTTGATGGCTTGCGAAGTTTGCAACTTAAAATGTTTCATTAACACAACGCTCAACAACTATAACAGCAGATTGTAACAAGAAGCACTTGACAGAGGAATAACTACTAACAACCCTTTGTAATAAACAACAAAATCGTACAAACCGAACAGTTTTCATTACAATTGTTTCTTCTAATTTTCTAAGTTTGTCATTTTCGCGAGTTTTGGGCTGCCATTTAAAGAACATTGGCTTTCGGGGTGTGTTGGCCCGGGGGCGAGGGGGTGCACGGGGGGTGTACGGTGGTTCAGCGGGGCAATAAGTGCCCCCTTCTATTTCACCGGCACTTTAACTCGGGTGCACTGATTTGATAACGCCGTTTGTTTCAAGTGCCACTCGCGAATGCCATCATTTTCAAGACCGTTTTTTTTTTTTGAGAAATTGAAACTGCCAGTGACTTTTTAGATTGAAAGCCTCTTAATTAAGGACATGGAAGGGCTTACACGTGTTCTGTAATATTTTGATGACGTTGTGAATTCTATTTATTTAGGAGAATTTAAATTGTGATTTCTTAGGGAATAACGACCTGAATCAAGTAACTTACTTAATATGACAGTTTCTAGCACGAGAGTAGGTCGTATCTTCATGAATAATAAATAATATGAATAAGTAGTAAGACTTGGCAGGTACAAACACGTCTGAATCTCAAGACGTGTTATTTATACGACCGTGTTATTCACCTTCTTGCAGCATTATGTAACCTTTAAATAATTATAATCAATTAAATCACAATCCATATTCTGGTTGTATGTATACCTCTCCCTGTTCCCTACCTTTTTCTTAAATATTTTATTAACACAAAGTCAATTTCTTTTCGAGCCGGCTTTCACTAAATTAAAACTTTTATTTACATCAGAAAATACACGTTTTACAAAGTTCTAGATTAACATGGCTCTTGAGATCTCTCCATAAGATCTTCAAAACAAATTCTGGCCGAAATAATAGAAAATAGGATAATTTCAGTGACATCAAAGGGAAGTGAAAGTTCAAATTAGTTCGTAATTTGAATCACCAAACTTCCTTCAAAGGTTTCCAGAATACCTGAGAATAATAAATACATTATTTTTACCTGTTTACTGAATTATTGAAAACGGAATTTATGATAAGATATTTCAGAAAAACATCATCGTTTTTTACTTCTGACATTTCAGATTCTAATAGCATTTAATATTTAAGGTTTTCTCGGTTCGCAAAATGACCCAAAATCTGGATAGAATGTTAGCTTCCATTGAAAGAAATGTCGTCGGGGTGTTGTATATGTTACCGGCCAAACCCGAGTTCCGACCAAACCAAAACCAAGATACAAAATAGTTTAGCCTAGGACAAACTAGGGCTCATTGCAAAAGCACGATCATAGAGCACTCCGTCTAAATGGGTTAAGTAGTAGTAGAACAGTGACCAACCACTCGCGAGCCGAGCGAGCGTAGCGAGCGGTGTCGGGGCAGTGGCTGGCGAGCGCTACATCCTATTTGGGCGCAGTGTATTGCTTTGTTAGGGTTAGTATATCCTGACAGTAAACCGGTTTCGCCTAAAACAAACTAGTTTGACCTGAAATTGGGATTGGTTAACATATTTAAATCCTTATTTGTCGATATATTTTACTTACTTAGGTCAGCAAGAAATTGCGATGTCAGGTATACGTATTCCGAATGTGGTATTATAGGTCAACCAATCACAACTGCCACTACGAGCTTGACAGTAGATTTACTATTCAAATACCTGATTAGGTTTCCAGGAAACAAATGTTTAGTAATTCATTCACAGCATATCATAGAAGCACTCCAAGCTCGCTATTATGTAAATGTTGCATTTTTTTAATCAAACAGGATTGAAACGGGTGAAGCACCACGTTTTCTCTTCGATAATCATGTATTATAACACTACTTGTGATTTGGCAGAGATTGTTTTATATATTTTTCTTTTTTATCGTGTGGTTAGTGCATAACCTGGTTATCAGAGTTTTATGCCGCCCATGGCCCTCTGACTTGGCTATTATATGCCGTTGTGAAATGTCTCTCAAGCATGCTAGTTTCCTCACGATGTGTTTCTGAACCGAACCAAGTTATAATTATACAATGCACACAATGAATCCGAAAACTCCGAGGAGTGTCTTGGGTGAGGAATCTATGACTGCTTGTATCAACAAAATAACTACACAGTTGCGCCGTATGAAATAAAGACCTACTATTTTCTACACTGATGGACGCGACTTTAAGTCAAACTCAATCCAGCGTTCAAAAGTTTTTTATTATACAGCGACCTCTACTAAATAACCCTAGCAAAGGATACAGGTACAAAATAAAATCGTCCACCAATTTTAGGAAACATCGACATATTATTTCAGGCATGATGTTTAACGTTTGACCAATTACATTAACGGGACAGTGGAGCTCGATCGTGGAGGGGACCTGTACAAATTGAAACGTAACTGCCACCAACATCGGACTCGCAAGCTCTTCAATTTTATAGCCCTGCATTTTGTTTGAAGATCTGCCCGATTGTATTGCTGACCTACATTTTTTCTAGTTTCGATGAAAAATGCTGAAACCTTTTAATCGACGACCCGGAAAATGTATGTTTTGTCATTTTTATTTCAATTATGTTTTGACACTGCAGTTTTTTGCTTTGAAATGTTCAGGTAAGCTACATGTGACGTGTTCGTGTATTGTTGTATTAACTGCAACGCATATTTTTGTATCTTTTTTATCTAAATTATTATCCGTGATCATGAAAGATGATCAAATATAACGTTGAATAGGTGTGATACAGAAATCAATACGTTACGTCGTCGTCAGGCCTACAGACATATAGAATTGATGTAAGAATACTAAGACCCGGAGAGGTGCGGAAACCTGTGAATGGTTAAGGTTGCGGTTCCACTGAGGCGGAGCGGAGCAGATCGGAGACAAGCTGTGCCGCGATTCACCAATCCCTCCGGAGAGATGTGGATTTCAAGCCATGTGATTGATGAATCGCGGCACAGTTCGTCTCCGCTCTGGTCCGCTCCGCCTTTGTGGAACTGCAGCCTAAATCTTGCACATCTCCTCTCCGCTCCGCTCGTGTTCGCTTTGGTAGATTCCAGGCCTAACTGTGTTTTTCATAATACAATTATACCAACTAATTACTTTATTACCAAATCAATCAGCCTCAGCTAAAATGAGAGATAGTTTATTAATTAGTAAACTATTATTTTTGCTGTACAACGAATATTGAACTAACAAAACCAAACAAAACACATAAACGAGCGAAAATTTTACGTACGTAAAGCGTGTTTATAAAATAATGAACAATATCCTTTGTACATAACACGATTGTCGGTGCGTTTTGTCGCGTGGGACTAATTGTCGGGAGACCAGCTACGCCCCGTCGTTCAAAATGTATCGGCCCATATCGGCCCTTTTTGTTCCTCGTGCATTTGCAACTATCCTGACCCAATTATTTAGTGGCCCGTTCTATTATTGCAAACGGTGGTTAGTGATCATTATATTACTATTTCTATGGGCTGTGATTGAGACATGATTGGTTGGTACCAATCTAAAACAGAAGTTAACAATTAAAGAGTTGATTTTGATTATTTCTACTAGCAATGTTATGTTATGCTTTAAGCTGTACAAATAGCCATATCTTTTTATTCCCAAGTCCTGCAATAAAACATAGGAAGTACGTATTTATGTGTATGTGTATAACCTCGTAATTTATACGAGGAGGGGTTTAAAGTGAATTTTTAAGTAAAGTTTAATCTGCCCGGTCAGTAAGTTAATGCCGTAAGTGGGTCGACCCGGATGAGGTTAACATGGAAATATTTATAAGGCTTAAACACAAAAAGTGGTCTTTCAAATACTTGTGAGTCGTAAGTATGTGTGCCGTCTCTTTTTCAGGGGTTAAGAATGAAAGTGACATCAAGAGCTTTGTCATGTAAATATTATAATTATAATTAAAAGGGTTAAACCTCGTTTACAGCAAGTTTAAAACCCTTCGCCTGCGAATGAAGTTTTAAGCTTTATTGAGTTGGTAGTATGTGTGCAAAGAATCCTTTTTGAATTTATCTTGCGGCGAAACTCGATGGCCTACATCCTGCGTTGGGGCGTGTTTTCATTTCGGATTTACTCCAAGTTGGCGCCAAATCCGAGCAGCTGCGCTATTCCTACAGGATATTTTCTTTTCCTTCTCCGACATGCGATCTTGACGACTGGCTTTTGTGATTTAAAAAGATTTTCGCAGGCAAAACCGCTTAGCGTTACTTGGATGTGCGGCACATCGCCTATGAGCGATATTTATTGTATTCTCGATACATGCTGCGCATATTTAGAGGCTTCGGGCATTGCAACGCAGGTGGGTGTGCCAATATGAATGCGAAGACGTAGACGTGTGAACATACAAGTGAATGTTAGAAATGAAGGCGTGTTGTAGCATTTTCAATATCAGTAAAGTAACATTTAAAATATCTTTCCACGCGAAGTTAAAGTTGCTGAGTAATTGTCATTATTTTGTAGATATAAACTAAAAAACCAAAATCATTATGTTTTGAGCAGATTACCAAACATGAAAGGAAACTAAATTAAAACAAGAAAAATGATGTTTACTCTGACTTGCTGAACTTCTTCAAGAAGATCCTTATTGCTTCAATACTAAACAAAAATCAATTTCTCGTAGCTACAAAGATTGGCCTAGCTTTCTAAAAAAATGCAAATACTAATCCTATTTTTAACGAACCACACCAGTGGGAGTACTAAATAAAGAACCCATGACCTCTCAAAGTTACATAAATGTAACTTATTAAGAAGATTTCATCTTAACTTACAAAACTTCAGGTTTTTAAATGAAAACAATGTTCTTAGGTATTTTAAGGAGTTTGAAAACAGGGACTTTTATATTTAGGCCTTCCTTATAAGAATATAAGGAAGGCCTGGGGTGGTTTGCCCTCTGTTCCTTGCTATGTTTAAGCCATGAACTAAGGGCAAAGATAAATAGACAAAGTGACAAGCTTCTTTTTGGGGGGGGGGGATCATCAAATAACCCCTCCCGCTATGTTCCTTCTTAGCCCTTCATGTCGAGGCCGCGGTATCTGCGAAACAACCCGCAGCCCCGACTGGGCAAGCTGACAGCGAAAACGATGACGGATAAGTAAAATTTTTGTAGTTGTTTTTACCAAATGTTCTCCTTGTATACTCGTATACGTCCGCGTCGTGAGGAACTTTTGAGTATAAGAGTAGATAAAGACCCAAGAAACGATAGATGGACTATATGAAGCTTTGATGCTTTGACAAGAAAGGATAAGGAGGAGGAGGAGGTCTGATGAGATGGCGGGAAATAGAGAAGAATTGAAGAAGAAGAAATGCTTCGCCGACCTCAAATAAATTGGAATAAGGGCAAGAGAATGGTGATGTTTACCTTGTATTTTTATTTTTCTTAACAAACCGTGTCTCTACGGCACATAAATACTTTTATATCCCTTTCCAAAACCCAAAAATATATATATTTGAATCCTGTGGAAACTCGATTTAGAACGAATAAAAAACGCTTGAAAGCGATTGCCATTTGTTTTGGTCTTAAAGACGAACAGCTGAAGCTAATATAGACTGATGCAGTGATCGTGATAAAACCCACTAATAGAACTTTTGGCAGAAAACGGTGATTGTATCTTATTGTTGTTGTTGTTGCAAAATACTGCTATCGATTTACCAAATTCCTTTCTAAAATCAATCGGCGTACGTGTAGAAGGTAGACTTTTCGTAAAACTTTCCAGTTTTCCAATTTTCTCACTCGTTCTTTCAGTGCGAGCCTAAAAGACGTATTCATATGTAGGTTTCGTTGTAAATCTTTACAGGCGCCTTCTGACAGTATCTTGAATCAAAATCTTATATCATGATTACATTGGCGTATTAGGTATTTCGAGGAACGTTACGTACCTACTGTTTTCACATGGATGAGTAAAACGTTTATATAATGACATGATTCTGAATTTTTCTAACGTGTCGCGCGTAAAGATGTACTTTCTCTCTTCATTGATGTTTTTTCCTTTTAATGGTTTTTTTTTCTTGTAGCTATTAACTTGTCTATAATGAGGTAGCTTAGAGGGTTACATAATAATGGTATGGCTTCTACACAGCACACTATGGTGGTTGATGTACACAAACCATGCGTTCGTTTTCTTTTTTCCTTAGATTCAAGATTTCTATGTTGTTGATATTTTACCGCTTAGTAATGGGTGATAGTAGTGGTATACCTGAAGGATGACATACATACAACAATACTGGTACATCTTTTTTTTTTTTTTGGGGGGTGGGAAATCATCAAATAACCCCTCCCGCTCTTGGGCAGAGCGAAAGGGAGTGTCAGACTTCTACTGACTAAAAACCACCCATGTTCCTTCTTCGCCCTTCATGTCGAGGCCTCGGTATCCCTTGCGGACAACCCGCAGCCTCGACAGGGTACTGGTACATCTTACGTTAATTTATGAATGTGTATGAAAATGCATAAACAGAATGATATAATAATTATGTTCCGAAGACGACATCAAATAATGTCTCTTTTTCAGGATTCTGAAATGCTGAACTAGTCTGTGATACAGAAATCATAACAGAAATGTAAATGAAAAACATTTGAAATGGTAATTCACACTTACCTTCATAAATAAACTCGGGCATCGTCAAGAAGGCAGCTGTCAGTAGAATCCACAATAAAGAATCCACTGGAATCAAATACTTTAACGACACTGAGACATTTCACATACTACATCAGAAATCTCACGATGTTTACGGTATTTCTGGGATGTATTTACATTTTTGACGTAAGAATTGGGGGGGCGGTTGGCACTCGCGTGTGCAGCGTGTGCAGGGTCTGGGACACGGTGCACGCGTCTGACAGTGGCCAGTGTTGTGGAGACGCTCGTGTTGTCGCGGCGCGCGGCAGGTCACGCGGTGGGGCACGGGACGCGGACGTGGCGCGGCGGTGGCGGCGCGGGTGCGACTGACTCGGGGCGGGGGAGCCCGCGACACCCGGCAGACTGCGCGCCGCCCGCCCAGTCCGAGACGCCGATACAAAATTAATACTTGTTTTCCTAAAAGCGATTTCGATTTGTCGACCCCCGAATTGGGAAAGTTAGACGGATCTTGTTAACGATAAAGGGTTCGCTAATCAACACCACGTTTTCACATCAATGTTCGTTACTTTAATGGAGTCGTTAAACAACTCGCGAATTTGGCTTCCGGTTAACAAGTTTCAATGTGTTTTTGAATATGAAAAAGTTTTCACCAACTTTTAGTTCAAACGAAATACCTCAATTACGTGTATAAATAAGATTCCATTATTATTGAAAAGGCTTTGGGCTCTTCAGTACGCTGGTTGAACGCAAAGCTTCTTTGTGGGTTCTCGCGAATATTCTCCTTTCAAGTCGTTGCGCAAAACGGAAATATTATAAGATACAAATAAATCATGTTACTACATTACTTAAACATTTATTTAACAGTTAAAACAGCAACCGACCTAATATAAAATCTTGAAAGCCAATCTAAGCTCCGCAAAATATTTGAAATTTAAACATTTCTAAGCTGAAAAGAGGATTATAGGGTAGGTGAGGGCACGGCCGAACTGTTGTGTGACGCCGGAGTACCGAGCACTGAGTTCAGAGAAGACAAATATTGTGACAAAAGCCTAACATACACGGGGAAGTTTGAAGGCGGACAGTGTAGTGCAAACAAACCGAAAGGGATTCGTCCCTGCGCTGAGTGGACCGTGTACTGTAGTCCAACGTGGCTCCGTTATTTTGTCTCTAACTTTGTTCACGGTAGTTTTGAAGCACAAGCCGGTTCTGCTTTGTAAAAGATACGTTAATAACATGTCGGGAACATGTCCGAGTTTGGCTGACGTGAAAGCTATTTAAATTAGGCTCGCCGCTGATGCATGTTTTACTGTGTGTGTATTGTTACTGTAATGGCTTTGAAAGGCTTGCGGCTAAATGTATGCCTCATAGATCAAACTGTATGTACGCAACACTGATCTAGTTTTAGCTTTGATTATACTGGATTGACTGCCTCGTTGGTCTAAAGAGTATCGTATTACCTAGTATTAATTGGGTTGTGGAGGTCAGATAGGCAGTCGCTCCATGTAAAATACTGGTATTCAGCTGCATCCGGTTATACTGGAAGCCGACCCTAACATAGTTGGGAAAAGGCTAGGCAGATGATGATGATGACTGCCTCGTTGGTCTAGTAATTATATGCGCGACTGTTTTGCATGAGGTCCTAGGTTCGATTCCCCGGTCGCGCAAAGTTTTCTTAAGATTTTCCATTAGGGATTTCACAGTAGCAACTACAGAGTATCTTGTTTCTTGTTTTTAGAAAAAACGTTGCCTCACACTAGGAATTTCTCCTGTATTGTGGATGCGTTTACAAACATATAAAGTCACATACACAAATACTCAGACCCGAAACAACTATCTGCAGGCGTGCGGGGATCGAACCCACGACACGCAGCGCAGCAGTCCAATCGCTTAGCCACTGCGCCAACCGAGCCGTCAGATTCGTCGGATTTGTGCGGTCCGTAGCTCGCCCATATTACATGAGACTTAACTGGTGAAATGTGGGTACACCTCTACCTAGCTTTTCTAGCTTAGGGATTACAGGCGTGATGATATCTTGTACTGTTTTTGTTTCAATGAACGAAAAGATATTTCCGCCTAAAGTAAAAGTATCTGTAAATCATTCAACACTACCATCTCTACTCAGCTTCTAAATTCAAATTACAAAGTTCCGTAGCATCAGAGCAACTCGAAAAATAACCTAACAATAAAGGAAAATGCAAGGACAAAAGCCGACTGTAAATTAACACAGTATTTTCCGTGAAAGCATAAAAAGAGTTGTTACTCAAATTTCACGAGGATCAATCGAAGCAAATAAGATGACGGCAACACGACGCTCGCGGCGTTGTTCCGATGCCTCTTTTATCTAAATGGCGTAAATGTTCCTTTAATTCTTTATTGTTATGGAGGAGGAAAAACGTGTTATTTGTCTGTTTTTAAATTACTTTTAGGTGTTATACAAACGTAGTCGATGTGAGAGACTTTTTTTTAAATATTTTTGTTCACCAATGGGCCTACCTCGTTAGTCTAGTGGTTGTATGCGCGACTGCTGAGCATGGGGTCCTGGCTTCAATTTTGTTGGGCAAAGTTTTATAAGGTTTTTCCACTAGGAAATTCTCAGTAGCAACCACGGAGTCTGGGTTTGTGGCCGGTTGATAGTAATAGGCTCGCCCCCTATAACATGTGACTTCAACATAACTGGCGAAATGTGAGTGTGCCATTAGGTAGACCTCTGGGTTGCTCTTCGACGAACACAGGCGTGATGTTATGTTATTCACCTTTTTTGTTGGAGGGTGGGAAATCATCAAATAACTCCTCCCGCTCTTGGGCAGCGCGGAAGGCAGTGTCAGACTTCTACTGACTAAAAACCACCCATGTTCCTTCTTAGCCCTTTTTTTTTGGGGGGGTTGGGAAATCATCAAATAACCCCTCCCGCTCTTGGGCAGAGCGAAAGGGAGTGTCAGACTTCTATTGACTAAAAACCACCCACGTTCCTTCTAAGCCCTTGTGCCGAGGCCGCGGTATCTCTTTTGAACAACCCGCAGCCCTGACGGGATGTTATTCAGCTTGAATCACATTTATATTTACTTACAGAAGTGCAAGCCAACCAGACAATTTTCCTGGAACCTGACGAGTCCAATTATTAAACTTAAACTAAGAAACTTTCCCGATGGACCGAAGTTTATTGGTTTAGTTTAATGGTTTAATAATTCAAATAATGAGAAACAAAAATGTGATAGAATCATCAAAATATCTCAAAAAGTTAAAAAAAATATGAGACTGAACTTGCGCTTTGCAAATAGTGACGTCACTTTACCTCATTTATTCATAAGGTATATAAGATGGATAAGTAGGAAGTTGAAATCCTTTAATTTTATCACTAACATAGGGCGTATTAAAAAAATATCCAAAATTCAACTGTAACGACGTTTTACCCGACTGCGGCGAAACCCAAAAGGAGGGTTATTTATTTAGTTCGACTTTATCTCGATTTCAAAGTCATTTATTGATGAATTTAGAAAACACCGGTTTCTGGATTTTTCAATATTTTAATTCGATTTAGTTAAATATAACAACAACAACACAACAACATGAAACTTCTCCATTCTGTAGTTTAATAACAACAATCGACTAATTAGTTTAGTCCATTTGAAGGCTACTAAGTGCTCCGTTAATTGTACGATACCTAAATAACAGTTTACCCTTTCTACATAAGTACTAAGCGTTTGATGTAATACATATTTATGTTAGTAAACAAACAACAATTTGTTGTTACCTGAAATTCTCTTAGAAAAATAAATTGTTATTTATTGCTCAGGGCACTACAACTTCCATGCTCTATATTACCTACCAATCCTACGAAATACTTTCCTTAACTACCTAGTCAAAGCTCAAAGAAAGTACAACTTTTCAATCCAACGTACTTCTACTCCACCTTTTTCTCTAAAAGAAAAACTAAGTTTTAGACTAACATAATTGTGGGACCTACCGACCTAAGAAACTTTCGCTGAATAGATTACTCTATTCAACGAGGACGAGTCCTCTTGTCTTGGATTTTCTTTTGTTTTTGTTTTACAGACGGTTTGTACAATCACATAAAGTGTGTTCTTTTGTCTATCGGATTTATTTTAATGTTTGCCATTAATAAGCAAAGTTCGTAGCGGCTCGTAGCGCTACGGCTACGAAAGTGTTACGCTACAAATATATTCGTGGGCATATTTTTGATGTATCTCTATTTTAAAGGGTAAGTTGAATCATTACTCAGTAATATAGTTTATATTAATCATATTGTAACCAAAATTACCATTATATTTATTGTGACCAAAATATAAAAACCATAAAACCACCGCCACCTGCTACGATCCTTCTATACTACTTTTGCCTCGTCCACATTCACACATCTGCTCATCCAGTTGCAAGCACTACGCACCAGTTTTTATGAAGAACCTCTAAAATAAGGTCAGTGTATGTTGTGTAATCATAGTAATCCCAATAATAAGGATCATTTTCACTATGATGGACTACAGTCTTAAGTATGATTTATCAATATTCAGGAGAAAATGCGTATGATCCAGGTATCACTATAGGAAGACAATATGTCCATGCTTCTCCCTAAAAACAACATCCCTATCTCCAAAGCATCTCTAATCCTACCAAACACGCCACCAGAACCCAATATAATAAATTCCATCCAAAGTAATGTCAGTACATCTGTCGGTATTGAAAATGAGGTGTACGGAGCTGGGCATTTCATCAAACAGGCCAGTTGACCCGGTTTGCCCGACCGAAGCCGCGCCGCGATATAATGTGGTCACAGCTGGCGGCCTTACCCGGCATACAATTGGATTTTTAACTGTGGACCTCATCGGACAGTAGAATTGTCTTTATTGGGTTAGGGCAATAATAGAATGAATGGGGTGACTGTGTCAGTGGAGCTCACCCGGAGAATATAGGGTGTTTGTAGGCCTGAAAGTAGGTCCGTCATTGCATGGATCGATATATTTTTGTAGGCAACATCCGATAACTTATACAAGAAAGATTATTTAAAAGAACGATACAAACAGATTCAATAAAACATTTGGATAAGATGCGCATCTCTGCAAATAAGACATCTAAACAGTTTTACCTGGCACTAGTTCCGCTGAGCATGCCAGAAAACATTGGAATACAGGCGAGTTTCGCTTATTCGTATTGTGTAATAGAAAACGTAAACAATAGTATGTAATAGTGCGGTCCTTTCGGTGTGCGGGCGAGCGGAAGGCTGACCCAATCGGTCCGCGTCAGCTCAATATGACGGCAGCAATAATGCGGTCGTGCCGCCTTCCTACACGATTAAATTTTCAACATTTCCTCACGCAACATCATAAAAAACCCACAAGCCTTGAACGTGCATCGTACATACCTACCCAACTTTTTTTAAATCCTAAACATTTCACCCATTTATCAGCCGACCCACATATCATACGGACTCATACCGTTTACATAAAGAGACGAAGCTTTTGTTGGCAAAGCTGATACAATTGAAACAAATGCACGTTTTAACCGACCAACTTGACAATTTGTACCTATAAATTTAACCCGTTGAGTGGGAGAATGGAGTGAATCTATTGTCTTCCCATGTCACCTAGTAAATAAATTAAATGTGTTAAATTTTGTCGAGGCCGTGCTATATTGTTTTGAATGTAAAACTAGTTAGTTTGTGCTTGAGGGGACGTTCCAAATCGGTTCACGTCTACGTCTAAACGTTAGGTCTCCACCGTTCCATGTATAATGTTGTACCTATCTTACCTACTTCTCTGTTAGACGTTTTAGTCAAAGTGACGTTTGAGTGAGGTCCTGAAATTGCTCAGCCTTTCTCATATAGAATTTAAGATGAGAGAGTTGAAGCGTACTCGTGTGCGATATGACGCGTTGACGCGAAGGTGGCATCGCTACGGGATGGCAGTACGGCGCGATGGCGTCACGAGTACAATTGGCAGGACATTAGCATAACGAGGCGGTCCCGGCCCGCTCCTAATGAATGGTCTTGCAATTGAAACAATAGTGGATTAGCGCCAACTCCCTTATCTGCTTATGTAAATCAGGGCTGTGGCCGGATCGCTTTGCTACAGCTGATTCTCCGAGATGCTGAAACGTTACTGGATGTTTATCGATGTTTGTTTGATTTGGAATAATTAGGCTGATATTGACATTGTGCCAGCTTAGCCTACCCTTTGAGAATTGCTTATCTAAGTATAGGGGCTAACCCTTTCTTTGTTGATTTTGAAGACAAAGTTTGTCTGGATGTACTTAAACAAGAAGTTACATCCGAACGTTTTGGCAATTTGAATGTTACGGTTTTTTGGAAACAACATTTGTCATGAATTTAACGTGAATGACCAAAAATTTAATGCCCGTTTCTGCGAACTAGCAACAATAACATCATTAAAAAAATTCAATCGCCCTAACACAGCCTGCCATGTAAGCTGTATTAGCGCCAATGTTTGCAGCTGTTGTGTCACATATTAGCATGTACGAGTGTAAACGATCGTACACACGCACGTACGAGTAAGCAATATATCACCTGGTATCACCGTGCGATATTTACCTACGTACGATATGGTCGTACGATATGATATGTTACATCCGCAACTTGTAATAGCTCGCACGCAACTGCTGTAAAAAAAGCAATGGTGAAACAAAGTGACATTAGCGATGAATCGATTCTCATCGTTCATGTATCTATTGCAAGTGTGACTGTGATCCGTGGAACAAAAATCCACAGTTAAAATCATGAATACCTTAGACCATTATGACGGTATAAACCGTGAATAGTTTATGTAGTTATGGTATTGATGATTGAACTCATTCCATTTATTTAGGACAACAACTAAGGTAGGTACACGCTTAATTAGGCAGTGTCCTACATGTAACTACGTTAAATCGCGCTGTGAACCTTCATAATTCCTTTGTATCTACCTTTAAGCTTTCATTTATCTCTCGCTACCTACAAGAACCCCATAACTGACCTGTTTTGCCTCTAAAATAACGTAAAGTTACTGATTTCTCCACACAGCCTACCGACCTAATTACCGCCGCAACAGCGCACCCAATTAAGAACTAACTTATCAGTAAATTCACAAACAAAGGCACCGCCATAAATACACACCAAAAAACAGAGTTCATTATCTACGTGAGCTGGACCGTCAAACAAATTTTAATATCAGCACAGCACGAAACATGAGGGCCGTAACAATTCACAAAACGTTCGCTTGTTAGTAATTTCCGGCTTCGCTAATTTACTGCGTCGCTTTCGACAACGAAGCCAAGCCGTAAGCTTTAAAACGGTGTCATTAAAACATAGGAGCGTCTTTCTCGTTTGTTTATGGTAATCGAGTGGGCAAGTTGCGAAGCTTTGATTCCGAAGCTGACCCGTGCCCGACACGCCCCAGTTTACTTTACTACATTAACGATGCGACCTTTCACAAAATTCGACGGTTCCTTAGTTTTAACGAACTTCAGTTTTGCCTTTCAAAGCAACCTTAGTACACACTACGCCCCAATTTTCTACCTCCAGGAAAATTGCCTGCACCTCAAAGCTGCACTACCGTAGTTATCGGATCACTTGATCTCGTTAATATAGAGCAAACGCTTTTCTTTAGCTTTTTGGTCTTCAATATTTTTGGCTTTAAACGTTCAGACTAGAGCCAAATAGACTTTAGTGAAATACGGAAATGTTAATACAAAATGGAATGTAACAGTTAAGTCTGAAATTCAGAGAGATGTGTATTAAAATAAAACAATTCTTGAGCCTGTAATAATGCTAACAATGATTAAGACTGCGCTGGCAGCACCTCCTCCGCTGAACAGTTTGAACCCTCTCCAAGTTTTAAACGAATTTCATTGCGCGAAATAAAAGCATACGGCCGTCTGAGCGAGTGGGTATGCTACATTTCTGACGTCACGACACTCGATAATGCCGCCCGTATTTTATTATTCCTGAAACATTTTTCTGTTGGGAACGTTCGCGCAAAAAATTATGACGGCTGGCGAGTGTCCGAAAGTAATCCATTAGCTTCTAAAACAACAGAATGCTTCGAACTTTGTAATGCTCTAGGACTGCCTACCGGTCCACAGTACCCCCGTCACTGATAGGTAAAGTATGAAGTTTTCCAATTTATCGCTGATCTCAAGTTTCCAGTGGTAGGTCAATCCCCGATGGATACTTACAGGAAACGTTATTCGCTAGGTAATATACATCTGATCAAAGGGAGGCCCGCCCCCTGTACCCGTAGGCGTAAATCTTGCTTTTACGGCCTCACCTGTCGATGGAATAATTTACTGCCGGCTTAAAACTTCCTCCCGAAAGGAAATCCCAAACACTTCTCAAGAAATAACTGAATAAGAAGTTGTCGATTGTACGCACGACGCGGCGCCCCGCCCCCTCGCCCCTGCCTGACAGCGACCAAATTCAAACTTAAACCTCCTCTAATAGAATAAATAAAATTCCGAACACTCTCCCGCGATAACAGATTTAACGTGAAGATTTATGTGAAAATGTACTTGTTGATTTATCCCTAAAATCACACGCCTAGACGCTGAAAACACAATCTGCCCAAACGAATTTGACAGCGAGTTACGCGCTCTACATATAACTACAAGTTGTAACACGGAGACTAAATATCTGTATGCGGTTATTTTATGTTGTAGCTGTGAGGTGGACCGTTGTTGGCATCCCGATATCGATGGATATAAGCAATTTGCAAGTAAAATGCGAATGTCGGATGCACGGGCGGCAGCGGCGTCGAACATCTATTTTTTTCATTTATTTTCATAGAATTTCATACATGAATATTGCACAACTACGCTTTAAAGTTACGGCTATTGTCACGGAAATGTATTGGGAAAGTATAAAGAGTATGCAAAGACGTGTTTATTACTCTCAGAACGTTTGGATAACGTATAATTCTATTTCAGAAAGCGTCTAGTTAAGTTTATTTGGTCATAAATGTAAATTGATTCGAGTAGGGAGTTAACAATTTGGCAAATTGGATAACAAACTGTGTTGGCGGGTGTACAGCTTAGATAATTCAATGTGAGCGACGTTAGTTACGATGGCTCTAAGAATGGGTGCTGTTCAGTTTAGTAGATTATCTTGGCTGGAGGCTGGCCGCGCACACCAGTATGTATAGGCACTAGTCCAACTGGCACAGACCACACTTAGCTGGCGAACAATCCATTAGTATGTCGGATTTGCTTCCACCGAGATTTATATCCTAAGTTACAGGCTATACTGAAACTTTTTTGTTGGACTAATGTTTAGACTTTTAGCTATTCGTTATTCTCGGTAGCAATATTGGGACCTAAAAAACTACTAATGGAGTTTTCTGTTGCCTAGTCATTGGCCTGGAAAGATTTTCTTAAGTACAAAGCAGAAGTTTTCGACAAAGTTTTTTATTCGTTTTTCCTTTTACTCTAACTCCTTAATATAACATTATGACGCTACACGCGCAATGTTATTAAACGCGAACATTTTTCAATAGCCGCCATAAAAATGTAAATGGGTGAACCAACACTTTGGTAGTGTGAAGGCAAGATATTCATAACAATAGTGCGGGAGGCACGAGCGACGGGCGGCGGCGCACTATGGGATAAAACAGTATTTTCCGTCTCATAAATGGTTGAGACAAAAGTCGTGTTACTAAAAGAGTTTTGATTGTTTTAAATTCATTGATAATAGAACTATCCGAAACCAAAGCAAAAAAAAATAAAAAAAATGTTTTACTTGCATAAAATTACATTCAAAAATTTATACTTTAAAAATTTCATATTATCTAGACTACTCGTTATAGAAGTTCAACTTAAGATACTTTCTATGTCTTTCAAGGGAATATATTAGTATTATACATTTTTGAATTGCTCAAGATCTCTAGTTTACGACTATGTTCTGTTTTTATGACATATATTTTTTTCTGTTTTTTTATTTAATTTTTAAACGTCATAAGGAAATTTTACGTCTTTTTAATTTTCAAGTGGAGGTTTTGATGTTATCGATGGCTCCCGATGTCGAGTTAATGACATTTTAAGATACCTTACTTATTCAGTGTTACAGGGAAATAAAAAAAACCTGCGTCATTACTGCGCCATTTCGAGCTAGAAGCCGAAATGTCGACCGAAAAATATTTTCTCATGATATTTTTTTTTGCGTTGAACATTTTAACCACACGTATGATAAAAATCATGTTGCATAGTTTTTATCTATTGTGGCAATTATAATCAGTATTGGAGTGAGAACTGTCTCCTGAAAAAACTACCACTGTTGTAAGTGATCTTGAAGCAAAATTAATTATTTACTCCAACGCGAACGCCTGCAGCAATAGAAGGTAATATTATAGAAGTAAGACATGAGCTGTTTATGACTATGATCGACGGGAAAGTTTCTCAAGTGTTAACGCAGACTCCATCGAGTGCTTCGTGTACTGTTTGTGGAGCAACTCCTAGACAGATGAACGATCTAACAAAAGTAACTGCGAGAATTGAGAATGAAGATGCGTTTTAATACAGACTGTCTACCTTACATGCGTGAATAAGTTGTATGGAAATGATTCTGCATATTTCTTATAATCTAGGATTTCAAAAGTGGTCTGCATCGTCTCCAGAGAACAATAAGATTAAAGAAGAAAAAAAGAAGTACGTTCAAACTCGTTTCCGGGAATTGCTTGGTTTACACATTGATAAACCTCGTCAAGGTTCTGGAAATAGTAATGACGGAAATACGGCAAGGAGATTTTTCCAAAACTATCAATGTTCTGCAGAAATTACAGGTATCGATGAAGAGTTGATCAAGAGATTATATATCATTCTGCAAACCATGTCATCGGGATTTTCTGTAAACGCAGTTAAGTTTGGTGACTATGCGCTGGGGACTGCACAGTTATACGTGAGTAAATATAACTGGTACTATATGCCATCTTCAGTTCACAAAATTCTTATACATGGTGCCAAAATAATAGAGCATTTTGCAGTTTTGCCAATAGGCCAATTATCGGAAGATGTTCAAGAAGCTCGTAATAAAGACGATAAGAAATATCGGTTAAATCACGCTAGAAAGTGTTCCAGGTTAGCCACAATGGAAGACGTTCTGCAGATACTGTTGTATACTTCTGATCGCTATATATCTAGCTTAAATAAAGCCAGTACTATGATACCAAAAGAACTACTTAACGAAGCTAAGGAGCTTTTAATATTGACAAATGAGTAGATTAACGTTTTTTTTTTTTTGTCACGGATAGGATTTCTTTTTTAGTTTAAAATTATGTCATAATCTTTTTATTAACTTCTTAATAATTTTATTTTAATGTAACGTAAGCAAATAATTCATAAAAGAATTTAATTTAATTTTTGTATGAAAAATTTCAAAAGTTTATATTAGATTTTTTTTTCCTTAATAAATCTACTTTTTAAAGTAGCAGTGTTTTATTGATCTAATAGCATAACTATTCAGGCATACGTACACAAAATTTCAATACAAAATGTCAAGAAACTAAAAAGTTACAGATTTTTGAGATGAAACGCACAGGTTCGTCCCATAGTGCGGCGGCGCGGCGGGCCGCTTGGCACGCGAGCTTCGCAGCCTCGCCTCAGAGTAGGCAGGTGCAGAAGATCAAGGGGTGAAAACAGGTGGACACGCTCTCATATAATTTGTGGTACGGCAGTCTCAAACGAATACTGGTCACTAGCTCTTCTGCACTCGCTGCAAATAGAAGTGTTTCTGTCATTGTAAACGTTCTCACTTGCAGCATGTTGCGGGTCTTCTATACTTATCTATTCTATGTTATCAACCTCGCTTCGCATGTGCAAACACATTTCTACTTATAAGTTATAACACGTCCACTGTGAGATAATGTAATTATATCTCGTATCTGCCCCCACGCGCCGATTATCCCGCATTTTTACCGTACTAATTAACATTCGCGGTTCAGTTTACCAAAGCTTATCGTGGAAATTTCGTTCCACGCGTTTTGACGCGGAATTAATTTGGTCAAACAGATTTAGATTACAGCCATGTTTAACATACAATTTGATACCGCAATCCGATGCTGATGTGTATTGCTAGTAAATTGCCTTTTGTTGATAGGGAACTGTACGTATATTTTGATGAAGATTTATTTTGTAACCTTCACCTATTAACGTTGTATTTGTTTAACTATCCCCGATACTAAACACACTAGTTGTACAAATATGATTACTGTTTCTGTTAGCATTTAATCACCCCCTGCCAGGGAAAGGCTTTTACCCTTGCCTTCTGAAGGCATGGCGGCTTAATGATCCCTGTCGATATTATAATATAAAGTCAATACCAGTGGCTCCGCGGTCGCTTTTGCGGTCTGCTGTGACACGGCTTCGTCGTTTAATCAATACAGCTTACGGCAAACATTATATTTCTAAATATTTTTTCCATGAACTTAATCAAAATTTCAAACATGCACAATTGCACATTCAATTGCGTGTCACTAATTAATAACGACGTCTTAGCAGAGACACAAATAAAACGACAATAATTAAAATAAATCAACTACATAAATAAGGGAACAGGGCTGTATCTGTGGGCGACATCTGGCACACTTTAATTTGTTTTGTACCATTGTTATGCGAAATTAATATTCCAATTTATTCCATTTCTGTATCGAGGAGTGTAAATCAATATTTGGTGGTGTTCCTCTGAGCCGCGCGCCCGCAACGTCTTAAGCATCCCAGCAGATAGGCGCCGAAGATAATTGGAATGCTACGCCCCAGTAATTAGATGAATTGTGTGACGAATTATTTGCTTCACTGAATTACTGTAAATGTAAATGTATTTGATTTCGCCACCTGTGATGGATTCCAATTTCGGTTTCTTAGAATTCCAATGTTATCGTATCAATGTCACGTTCAATTGTATTAAGTTTAAGTTAATTATTTTAAATTAATAAAAAATATGTATTATACTTAATTGATATAATTATGTAAGTCGTTATTTCTTCGACACTCGTAATAGATGATGTATGAATTCACAAAATAATATAGGAAACAGGAGACCTGTTTCCTATTCTATTTCTATTCAATTTCTCTATAATATTAAGTGAGTGGGCCACTATCTACCACACAAGCCTAGTGCAGTTTGGCGAGTGTCTAGTCTCTAAAAACAAGCAAGAATATATGCAGCCGAACCACGCAGACACGCCATGACACGTAACGGTTTTAATTTACAAATAAACCTCAAAATGTCTGACATTTTACTGCCGTTCCTTAACACGCATTAGTAAAATTACTAACTAAACAAAGTATGTATAACTAAACAGATAATAATAAAGTTATGAAGGGTGTATTACTAAGTTTTAAGCATGTCAGCACTCATAACTTAACGCTTATTTATTATACAGCATTCACGTAGAAATAACAAATTGTATGAAAAACTAGGATTGCGTGCTATCCTCGATTTAAACGTAACCTTATCAAAATATGTGTGCTGTTTTAATTTTTGTATCAAAATACACGAGTTTTGTGTGTTTGACTTAATAAAAAATGTGTAGTTTGAATAAAAAGCATTGGCCTCATAAATGTTGATACAAGTCACGCATGTTCCATTGCGAACAGAAACGCAACGCGTATGTAAAGGTGAATGTATCGTCTGGTTCATAATCTTGATGAAATTCCGGTTTCAGTGTTCGATAAGCCGTTTTTCCGGCAATCATCATCTGCCTCCTTTTTCCCTAGAGTCGGCTTTCAGTCTAACCAGATGCAGCTGAATACCAATCAAAATACTAAGTAAAATCAAAGATCGATGAATATAGCAAATAGTCCAGTTTACAAAAAAAAAAATTGCTAATGCAATGGTGGCTAAACATTTCGGTAGTAAATATTGACGGCGTAGCTAGCAGTTTCAGGAACGTTTTAGTTACACCCTGTAATTCGGAAAAGGTAGGGTGAAGTGTACTTTCTCTGTTCCCAAATGACCGTATTAAGTTTCAAAAAGAAGGGGCCGATCGTATCAACATTTGTAGAATACAAGGACAGAGAATGAATCAATGACTCCTTGATAAAGCCTATAAAAAAACTAGGTACCTTTTAATATTTTTCGTCTAAGTATCCATAAATATTAATGCTTACTCCACTGACTTGATCCCATATAGAGCTATATGGAATAAAATTCCTGAGAAAAACTTGAGCTATGTGGACTTACCGTGCTATTTTAAACATGATGTCTCCTGTACCTACATAATTATTTATGACACCAGTACTTCTTACGTCATATTAATAAGACTACGGAAGTACAACCGCCAACATTTGTTCCACCTTAAACATGTACAATACTTCCTCATTTTAATATTCAATAAGGTTCTGTACTGCGACACTCAAGCACAAGATAAAAGAAGTCACTGGCGACCTTCCCGCCGACATTCTTGAGGGAGATAGTTAATTAAATAAATGGCCTGAGAAGATACCCCTCATCATTCTTCTCCTACCCTACATAAGGCCGTATTGTTGTGTAACTTCGGGCTTTTATTGGGTTTTTACACTACCTCTGTATTTATTTGTTCTGAAGAAAGGCGATGGTAAATAAGGGTGGTACACATGCTTTAGGTGTAAGGTTGAAAAGACTCGACAATGGATGTGGGTGAATTGACGCTACTTTGGTATGTTTGTCGCCTTATTACTTAGAACTGGTTGCTTCGGTTATATATAGCTCTTCAGACGTGATTCAGTTATTCGTGTAATTGGAAGTTCTGAGAAAGTTTTTTCTCGTTCTGTTTGCAATTCTCTAATAGAATACTTACAGGAGTAAAGCCTTATAAAGGTATGACGAACAAGGAGTCAAGCTCTTTCTTTTCTTCAAAGGAAAAGGACGGCCGGGTTTCTTAATACATATTTTTGTTAATCGCGTGTATATTTCTACTTGCGCGATGCAAGATTTTACTTGTTTATCATACGTAGTTCATATGTAGCGTTGTAGATGTCGCCACAACCTGATAACCTAATCTAGTAAAGGTACCTAAAGAGTGCATTAACTATTCTGGCTTCACATTTGCCTCGTTTATTCCCTATGTTTGGTTCGGTACAACCCAGTTAGACTTAACCCACTAAAAACAAAACTTGTAAAAAAAGCCAAGTTACACAACTCAGTTCTTGTACCGTGAAAAGTAGTGATAACCAAGTCAGTTCATTTATTCAGGGCCTACTTAAGGGATCTTACATCTTAAATTATTGCGTAATAAACTAACCTAACTACATCTTATAGTGACCATATCAATATTTAAAAATAATGATGTTTTAAATAAATATTATAGATTGACTTGGCCATCGCATCGCCTTCGCCAATATTAAATACCACATTCTAATGACTGATCGCCATCGCATTGGCCAATGTGATGCCCCAAATTTTTGAAAATAAACTTGGTACGTTGCGTTTCTTGCTTTTTTATTAATTATTATGATAACAATATTATGTAGGTATGTTAAATACAAAATTTTAGCCTTGCAAAATTCGCCATTATTGAGAGGAAATGATCAAGGTTTCCGTTAAACAATTTTAATAGATGTTGATCATTCCAATTTACGTAATAAACTAAGCATTTTAATAAGCAGGTAGTGATTGTCAGTGACAAATAATATTTTTGGTACCTATTTAAATTATCTGCTATAATTGTTTTTGCTGCGTAAAACATCAATCAGAATAGTTTAGTCATTTAATGTTATACTAATATACTACACTTTAATGTTGGTTAATGTAAGTCTATGTTTACGTTATTATAAAAATAAATAAATTCAATAGCGGTATTCTTATTCTAAACACAAAAATTTTAGATATTAAAAAAAATAATACCCAGATCATAAATAATAGCATGGCCTTCGAACAACGACCTAAAAAATCCATTCCGAATCATTAATAACCATATCTAATTATGGCGTTATTCATGTTTAATCAGTCTCTAATAGTTCTCAAACTTGGTGTCTACTTGAACCGGGAATTTAATAAACATGTGTCTACAGTCGACAACAGTATCTTTCAGTAGTGAAACTAGAAATTACACTTTTATTTCGAACAAGAAAGCCTTTTTTTTTTTTTTTTGGGAGTGGGAAATCATCAAATAACCCCTCCCGCTCTTGGGCAGAGCGAGAGGGAGTGTCAGACTTCTACTGACTAAAAACCACCCATGTTCCTTCTACGCCCTTCATGTCGAGGCCTCGGTATCCCTTGCGGACATCCCGCAGCCTCGACAGGCGTCGGCCCTTGTGGGCCCCTTCCGTGTTGCTGACATCTCTTTGAGGCGCGCGTGGAACACGAACGCGCCGTCGACACGGCCTGTTGTCGTCATAAGACGGACGGACGGCGAGCTTACCCATCACTCACCGTCCACAGGCCCGCGTCTACGGTGGCCGGAAGCCATCACGTGGCCCCCGACGCCCGGATCGCCTCCCGCGGCGGCTGGGACGAGAGGTTCTCTCCCTCTCACGTTCCGCCACCTCCTTCGCTAGCATCACTGCTTCGCAGAAGGAGGCGACGGCGTCCCATTCCTCCTCGCCCCGGACCATGGCTTGCACCAGGGCCGGACGCGAGAGGTCGCCGCCGCCGATCGCCGCTACGAGAACACGGCGGGGCTCCGCCCAAGCGGGACACACCTCCACGGTGTGTTCCACCGTGTCCTCCGGCCGATCCTCACAATGGTGACAACCGGGCGTTTCCTCCCGCCTGATTCGGTGCAAGTACCTCCCGAAACAACCGTGTCCGGTGAGTACCTGCGTCAGACGGAAGGTGAGGGCGCCGCGGCGCCTCTCCAGCCACTCCTCAAAGAGGGGACTTACCGCCACTATCGTGGCGTGCCCTGAACAAGAAAGCCTCAATCGCGAGTTTCATTGAGGTGAGTTTGACTACGTTTATTCAGTTTCCATACCATGCTGGACACCAATTGTTTATTTTATTACCCGACCTTATTTTTAGAAGCACGTACCTACATAATTATATATAAACGTATAGTTACAAATCTAATGAAAACAACAGCGCAGAACAACATAATATTTCACCAAGGGAAGCACTTCATTAAAAATATTATGCATAAAATTAACAAACAGAATGATATTTAATATAACCACTCGTGTACATGTAATTACAATAATTAAATGATATAAAATACGGGCCTCGTTAATAACTCCACTATCTACGTTTCTCTATAAATTGAGGGAACTCCCAACGGGCGCCCATTTACCAGAGAAAAATGGCTTCGCAATAAAACACGATAGAATGAGTCATTATTTTCCCAGATTATCTACTATACGATTACACCGTAGTATTTATAAAATTTTGATCAAGTTTTAGGGAAATATTAGGACAAATAAAATTATTGTTTCTGCCGGGAAAGCTGGAAAACTGCGAACTTTCAGGGCTGTGTAAAAGTTATGAAATTTGTTCTTTTGATTGTGTTTACACATTGCACACTTAGTTGTGTTCATACGAATGTTTTTTATCTTAGCCAAACATTCCAACTGCAACTGTAACCTTTCAACTCCTTTCCCGTTTAAGAGAGAAGGAAATTGCTAAGTCTCTTTGAAACTTTTTTCAAGAACCAAATTTAAAGGCCATACGAAGCCTGCGAGCTCCGGTAACATACAATTTTGAATCGACGCCGAAAAGCTGCATGATTTCGATCCAATTTGTACGGAAACCGGGGACTAACTGAACTTACTGCCTACAGAAAGAAAGTCTATGTTGAAATCTGAATTTTGCAATACTAAAACAAATCCATCGCGATTTTTTGAGTAGCCGCCATGAAGTCCGGATTCGTGTTCCGTTGATTGTAATAGGCTTATAAAATAATAATAAATATGGGACTTATAAACTAGCGAAACATGGGTGGTAGAGTATTATACTTGAATGAGAAGATTGTAGATGTCTTCAGTGGTTTTATTTTAGTGATAGTCATAGGTTTTTAAAATTAATAATTAATTTTAATATAATTTTATTATGATCTCACAACTGAGATGTGCGGATGTGTCTCAGCGCAAGCGCCTGACGTTTCGTTTGTAACACACCCTCCTTACCGTAACCCTCTCTGTCCAACCCACCGGTTATTATAGCCGTATTCTTGTTGTGATGTTAAATGAAAACAATTTAAATTGCCAGGTTAGACAATAACCACACGGTAAAGAAAGAAGCAATCAAATATATCCCAATCCAAACTCGAATCATAAAGAACAATACTAAAACACAGACTATTGAATATAAAGATAAATATACGCATTCGTTTAGGAAGTCCTTTTATGAAATCGGAACTCCGGAAATGTCAATTCAGGGTCGAATCTAAACGGAGATGAATAAATGTGAGACGAATGATAAGAAAATACGAGCTCCTCGGAATGTTTTTCTTATTTATTAACTGAAATTAATGGACATTTGTATTTTTATCAATTATGTTAGGAAAACACTTTAGTAGTACTTATTTGCTGGAGGGATAACACAATATTTCCGGCCAAAGGCCAAGTTGTGACTTGACTACGTTGGTTTAGTGGCCACAAGCGCGACTGCTGAGCATGAGGTTCTGGGATCTATTTCTAGGTTCCGAAAAGTGTCATTAGGTTTTTCTATCAGCCATGGAGTCTGGATTTGTGCCCGGTTCATGGCAATTATGATGGCAATAGAAACATTCTTAACGAAATGTGGGTGTACTATAGGTTTATCCTGGTTTATTACATCTATGGGTATACCTCTACCTAATCCCGAATGGGTATTGGGGATTACAGGTGTGATTCATGAGAACAGAAAAGCATAATAAAGCCTTGTTGCGACCAAACTATACAAGATGATTTTTTAGTCACCGTCCAAATTCTGATATATAAATCTTTGGCGAAAATCACTGAATACGTGTTTTTCCTTTTAGTATCACTCAATACAAAAATATTGAGATATCACATCACAAAGTTTTAACGTTTCACGGAGAGCGGATAATTCTTTCGAGAAAATGATTTAATATGAAAATTTTACGTATCGATTTTTTAGTGAATGATACCTAATGCCTAGAAAAAATTTGGATGGTGAATAAAAAAACATCTTGTACGCAAGCCGCAATCACCCCGGATAGTTGAATGTGACATGACAGCTAACGGACAAATAAAAAATAATCTAGGTATATAGCCGCGACTGGGATGACAATCCAAGCAATGGAAAGTAAGCAACGAAAATAAAATAAAACTCGAACTGTTTCACCACCTCTGTATTATTTCCCGTTAACTTAATTCTCCACACACGCAACTGCCATGTACTACTTCTGCTGTGGCAGAATTAATTGATTGTATTGCTAGATTCGGACAAGCTTGTAACATACTTCTAAAAATTATTAAAAAGATAAGAAAAATAAATATGGAATACTTATTTATTATATTCATAAAATTGTTTTATTTATGTTTTGTGTTGTAAATTCAAATTAACATTTGTTTCATGAATTTTCTATTTTTAAAATTAGGTTGTTTTTTGGCTTCATACTTTACCGTGTAATGTTTGTGTTTTTCTGTATGGGTTTTTATTTTTAATTCGCTGCTGGAGTTAGGAGTAGGTTGTATAAGTAATTGATACCTCATTGTACATCGTTATAAATTGATTTTATTTTTAATGTTCTAGAACAAAAGCTCGAAATTTAAAAATGTCAGAATTCTCCAGCATTCAGTAGGTAGGGCTTGATAGGTTTACTTGTATTTTATAGTCTTAAAATTAAATAACTGTTTACCTTTTCCCTTTTTCTCTTAAACTGTGCTCTCCTCTTAGGTAGGAAAGTGTTTATTGTGGCCTTACATTTATCAGGCTCCCCCTGTTAAATGTAACGTTACAACCTTCACCTTTAACCTAAGAAAGTTTTCAACCTTTATGTCAATGATTTCCATAAGTATTCAATTAATTTTGTTTCGACCAGAACTCACACATCGACAGCGTAAGTGGAGGTTTTGGACAGGTCCCGTAAAGTGCAGGTGGAGTTACACAAAGACCCATGGTTTGAGGATAAAACTCCACAGACAAGCAAATTAAATCAAATCATCATCCGCCTCAGCTGCGTCGACAAAGTTTGCCCACTTGTATCAAATGCGTTGTACGTTTAAAACGCAACAAGCAAATCAATACATGGTTCCAGGTGCCAGGCAAAGGTGTAAGTCTGCGGTCGCGGCTGCGGCTTTTATGCACAATTACGCAGAGCAACGTTGCTTCGTGCGGCTATTATTAGCCCGTTGTGATGTCTACACGTACCTTTATATTACAGTCATTGAGGCAGTGTTTGTGCTAAGAAGCTTTACATGACGTATACAGGTCTAGGACATCTAACTTGGTAATGTAAAGATCTGATGTTTATGGCTATATGTTTTTTTTAAATGAAACGATATAATTATGTAACTATTACAGACACACAACAGGACAGGTCAACTAAATAAAAGCTTGTAAAAAAATGTTATAAAGGTATGTGTGAACAGTGGCTTGTCAAACGCATTACGGAGTGCGCACCAAGAAGAGGAGGTCGAATTTGTCGTAAATTCAACATCAAAATGAACTTTATCTAATCAGGACCCTCGACTAAAAGATAATGAATTTAAATATGGGTGAGATGTCACAAAAAATCCTAATAGATATTAATTGAGCTCTTAAGGCAACGAGCGCACTGAATAGATCGGCAATTAGGTGGTATTCATCTTAAGGCTCACGGTAGGGAAAAAGTAATTATAAGAAATGACGATGACGTCTTGCGGACAACTCTAGAAATACGGGGCCGAATTCGGTATTGCGATGGGAATATGTCGTTATAGTTGGCAAGTATACTAGAGAACTAGAGGTAAAGATTGTACCTATATTATTATGAGAGCAATTTAGTATTTGGTCAGCCATTCACAAGTGAGGGGATAACCTCCAGATTTTTTTTAACTTGGTTCTTTCATCAACATGACCATTCAAATTCAGAGCTAACGTGCTGTGAATTATCCGGCATGACAGTAACCAACCAAATCTCAAAACTTTTACAGCTTCTTATAGTCTATAGTTGTGTTTGTGCAATCTCGAGGATTTCGCAATTGAATATTATCACAGGAAATCTAAATGAGCATTGACATAAAGGTCAAAGTCACTCTGCCGTATCTATCTAAAAAATTCGCACCGTTAATTAAATGCAAAATCTTTATTTCCCAAACGTGTATTTTTACAAAATACAGACCTAACTACGTTGAAGAGATACTCAACGTTTAAACGTCGCTATCAAACTTAAGATCGCCATAACAAAATATCTGATTAAACTTTTAACTCCAGTAAATGAATAGCCTTTACCTACATCACACTTCACTAAGCCCGCTAAAAACCCGTTACTGCAGAAATTAATGAGTCCAAAGCCTGCAGCGCTGCACTGAATATACATTAAAATTCCCATCGGAACACGTAATAAGGATGCGAGACGACCGGCCACGTCCGACGGCGTTAAAAGAAATCATAATTAATCGTTCTATTCCCCGCCCGCTCGTCTTAATAGAGAGCTTTCCACCGCTTTCCATGTTTTCTCAGCGACGTAATAAATTAATCTCCATTCGCAGTTTTCCTCTGAGAAAGGCAACAAACAAAACAATGGACTGGGTAGTAACTTTCCAGCTAGTAGTGGTACTTCGTGTGCCGTGCGTGCGTGCTCACAATGTGGTGTATAGTCTACTTTACTGCACAAAGGATAAAGTGGTCCAGTCTTTATGAAAGGGCGGTGATATTAGTATTGGTCTATTTTATTGGGTGTGAGATTTATGAGTCAAAATCATGATAAAGACAGTCGAACTACGAGTACTTGTGTTAAGAAAGGAACGTTGTGACAGTTGATGTGGATACATTTAAAAATAATAATAATCAAGCTTTTTTGACATAATTTTATTAAAGCAAAGCTCGGGTCTACTGCTCACCGGAATCACCAGTCTGATTTGAATCGACGACTTGTCAGAGAGCAGTAGGATTTCCTGATCTAAGAGCAGATTCTGATGTTCGTGCAAGCTTCGTATAGCGAAGACTTTATTCATGCACTTAGTTCATCTCATAATACATTCCCCAAAATGAGTATCTTAAACAATTACACTGCATGCTAGAGCCTTGTCATTAACAAACCTGAATAAGTAGACCCTCACCTATACGCATTAAGGAGTATATTCCCAAAACAACATGGAATAACTGGGAAGTACTTAACCTTTCTTTTACTTGGGATTAGTTACTCTAACAATTCTCATGTAGGTAAGTAGGTAGGGTAAGTATAGTTTCTTTTTTCCTTTATGTAAGTTTCTTGCCCAAGTATGGTAGGTACCGTGTTATTGCGCCCAATGACGTTTTTCCTTATAGAACTTGCATAAGTACTAGGTTGTTTGTCCATTAATCATAATGAGAGTGGTACATTTTTGCTCAGAAACATACTCATATGGGTATCTTGAAAAGTTATCGTGAAGAAAATGTAAATAGCTGTAAGTATAGCAGAACCAAAGAAGCGATGGATGAACTGTGTGAAAGATGATTTGGATTGAAAGGGTGACTCAGGAGATCACGAGAACTAGAGAATCATGGTAAAAGAAAACGTGCTGAAATAAATTGTGAAGAGGGCAAAATATACATTTTTTAGGTTCTTCGGTATCATGAATTTTCTTACACCATACATAAACTAAACACTAATCATGCGGCGAATAATACTATCCGCTTTAAACAACACATATACTTGGTTTGGTACAGGAATCAAACCGCAATACGAAGCGCAGAAGTTCATTATTGAGCCACTACGCATGTGTTGAAACATTCGATATTTTTTATTGTAATTGAAGAGTATATCGCTATAGACTCTATTAAATGGGACTTCAGATCGTCAGCGGTGAAATTACTCTGCAAAGAATAATAAACCGTTGATGTTAAAAATCACATTATCAAAACCTCGTTTTATTTTGTTGTATAAATAAAGAAACATTTATTACACACGGAACAATATGAATAATTTACTTGAATAAATGTAAGTGCTTTAAATAATACATTATTTACTGACAACTGTCCACGATATTTAACTCAGAACATTTTTAATAAACACATATCACGCCTATAATAGACAAGAGATAGTCAGAGGTGTACCACTTAATGGGTCCGCAGTTGTGCTTGCGACCACCAGACCAGCACCAAATATCCAAACAATCCTTTTGACAGCATAATTTTACAGCCTTTTTTTTAGGCGGGTGGGAATCATCAAATGACTCCTTCCGCTCTGGGCAGAGCCCTAGGGAGTGTCAGACTTCTATTGATTAAAGACCACCCATGTTCCTTCTTAGCCCTTTGTCTCGAAGCCGCCACACATACAGACATGTTTCAGATTTGGGAGATTTTTGTATCTCCAGCGAAGGAAACGAAAGAGATTGTGGGTACTACCGAGTTTACTGACGGTCTACCATTTTTCACCCTTATGCCCTAAGTAATAAGGTTGAAAAGTGGTCAATCGTCACTGAACTCAGGAGTACCACAAGAGTGACAAAACTCTTGGTCAGTTCATACATCCCTTGTTGATGTATTATCGCCAAAACAATAAGACCTAGGTACATCAAAATATCATCTGCCTAGCCTTTTCTCAACTATGTTGGGGACGGCTTCCAATCTAACCGGATGCAGCTGAATACCAGTATTTTAACTGCCTATCTGACCTCCACAACCCAGTTGGGACTGGGTAATACGATACCCCTTTGTAACACTGGCTGTCAAACTTTCCGGCCCCTGACGGTTGTAGATAGTTTTAGATTGTAGTTGTGTAAATTGTAGATTTTAAACAATAACACAAATGCAGGCGAGACCAACACCTTAACGTGCTCTCCGAGGCACGAAGGGAAATCGGTATGTAACGGGTGGTTACCCATGCACAGACCAACCTAAGCAATATAAGATTTTAAACTGACATGGTCTGACTAGCACTATTATTCATACTGAAAACGGGATATTTACCATGTTTACTGATTGTTTTGAGTTCCCGATTTAGTGTTGCAACCTAAGCAAGTGTGGCTTAACCTGAAGATTGATCCGAGGGGCTGTTATTATCTAACCTCGAGCTGCTCCTACCCGACTCGACCTATAACAGAATACCTTTACATAAAAACATAGACACATATAAATCATAACATAAAAAAAATAAGGAAGACCGTCACCGTAAATTGGACACCAGCCTGTGCGGATGTAATTAATCAAAGAAAATGTACTGCAAACAAAACTACTAGCGGACACGCAAAAACTTATTTCGGGACGAAAGTAAAACTAACACTTGAATATATATCGCGTAGCTCGTTTTAGGACGAAGGATAACAGCCGGCTTTTTATTTCTACAGAGAAGGATGTTCTGTAACTACCGCCTTTTTGGAACTACCTGCTGTAAAATCGTGGAAAGTAATTTCTTTGGACTAAAGTTCTTTTTTATTGTACATGGTAGGTTTAATGTTATTGACATTTGTATTTTACTTCATTTAGATTAATTAGGTATTTCACCTCGTTGGTCTTTTGGTTGCAAATGCGACTACTGAGCATGAGGTTCTGGGTTCGATTCCTAGGTCGGGAAAATTATTATAGGGTTTTCCCATCAAATCATGGAACTAAGCTCGCCCTCTATTACTATTTAGGACTTAAACATAACTGGGGAGATGTGGGTGTAGGTACGGTCGAACAAGCTAATAAGTTTACAGGTTTTTATAATTCTAGTACACTGAAAACATTGATTGTAATTTTGTTTTTATAGCGTTTCGCATTAAGCGGCTAATGTCAAACGCTGTATCGTTTGGCATCAGTCTTTAAATGTATCTGTATAATATTAAAAGTAAATACAAGTTAGCTGGCTGTATTACTTATTAGCTTGTTCGACTTCTGCCTAACCCTTCGGGTATTACAGGCGTGAGTTTATGTGTTTTTGTTTTCTGCATTGCTAACTAGTAATTTTCGATAAGTGTTTTGTTTAACTCTCAAAGAACACTTTGCTACTATAAGTATTATTCGGTCCTTTACATTGATTTGCCTCAATTGAATGCCTAGATTGAAATTGAATGCGATAATTGGGTCCCCTTAATCATAATAGCACTAAAACAATCCTCGTTAAACCACAACTTTGTTTTAGAAGAGTTATTAAAGTATTTGCAGATCATTATTTAATCGACTTTGATTTGAGGTCTATAATTTCGGACCGTATTGCTTACTTAAGAATTTTAGCATTGGTGACTGAACACTGTGGAGACATTGTAAAGCTTTCAAACCGCTGTTTCCTTGTGGTCATACTAATCAAATGACGAGTGTGAAACTCGTGTCCGAACATTTTTTTAAACAAGAGTTGTAAGGAATTCACACCTATCATTCTAGAATCATCATCAAATACAAATAGCGAAAATCTCATCTTAACCGAATTATTTGCAAAAAAACGATTTTTATGACATTTTACCCTACCATATTTTATGTATGTTTTGAGACAACTTTTACGATGTCAAACACAAGTTTATACGAGTTTATAGCTGGCTATTTCAAATTCCGAGGTGAACTAACTAAGATGCACATACACTAAACAACTAACAGTACACATACATCGTAAGTAAACCGTACAAAATTCCGTTGTGATATTTAAAAAACTACACAATCACACAGACAGACACTTAAAGTATGCAAAAAGTCAGTTCACTATCATAATTGGACTTCACCATAAACTTTGCCTTCGTTTACCTCGTTACAAATGAACTAAAACGTAAACAACAAAGCGGAAACCTAATATATCTACCAAGTGCCTTTCGAAAGGCGTATCTACATCCTATACTTAAACTGTTTTTGTGTGCTAGGCCAGCAATAGCCGCGTTGTGAAACAACTACATAACAAATACTGGGCCACGCACTGACTTACCAACTATTTATGATAACTGCCTTGTATTGGGTAATATTAAATGCGGGTTTTATTTTGGTAAAATTGTGAACGACGCGTGGAAAAATTGGAGACAGGCATTCCCTGGATATTTGTATCTTGTGCTGGAAAACACAGGCTAAATGAAGAAGGTTAAATAAATGTAATCAATAGTACTTCTTACCTTTTTTTTCGTTATGACAGGTGGAAAATCATCAATAAACCCCTCCCGCTCTTGGGCAGAGCGAAAGGGAGTGTCAGACTTCTACTGACTAAAAACCACCCATGATCATTCTTAGCCCTTGCGCCGAGGCCGCGGTATCTCTTTCGAACAACCCGCAGCCCCGACGGGTAGCACTTCTTACCTTAAGGCCCAAATACGAGCCAAACCGCTTTCAAAAACTCGACTTTCAACAGGGCAAACGATTTTCGGTAAACCATATCAGTCGTTTTTTTCATTCTGGCAAATAATCGGATTTCATTTGATTTGAACACTGATGAAATGTCACTATATCTGAGTCCTGCTCTATCTGTGGTCTGCCCCATAAGTATTCCCAAATTTACTCCATGAAAAATTGGAATGAGGCCACAGGATTGAGTGTTATAATAGTTTTGAGGTAAAAAAAGGCATTTGGTAGGTTCCGTTGCCTTTTTTTCATCCTTTCACTAAATATTCCTTAGTCAATACTTTTATTGCATTCCACACGTAGGTATGCATAAGTGGTTTCATGTCGAGCACGGCAAAAAAAGTTAGTTATTCAGTGTCACGGTATTGATGATTGCATTCATAATCAATATTTGAATATAGAATGACGTTCCAGCATTTCAAAATACTTCTTTTTTCATCAATTTATTTATGTCACTGAAATTAATAAATTGATGAAAAAAGAAGTATTTTTGATAGTTTTAAGCAACGTCGACGTTTCCAGAATGCACCCTTAAAGTGAATGCGACAGGTTACCCGCGAGTATTAACGGTTAAAATCACCAATACAACCGTCTCAGTTCATATAAGTTCATGAACTTTGGTTGTATTGGTGATTCATGCAAAAACGTATAAAAAAAAACGAATTTCGTGGGCCACCTTGTCGCATTCACCTTAATATGTTCCGAAATACCTACATAATTATTCTAACGAAGTAATATTATGTAGAAATTAATGTGCTTGTCATTCTGATGTAATATTACTTGCCTTACGACACCCACCCTAATTAAGTAATGTTTATAACAATGTCATAAAATTAAAACAGAGTTATTAAAATTACTGGAAGTCAAGCCTTAAAACTATTACCTACCTAAGTAGAAATTTATAGAATTGTTGGACCTATGTCTACTCTACCTGCTTGAAAAGAAGTTAGAATCTACGTATATGTATATGTATTACATAGTCAGAATAACTATACAGTCAATAAAGTGGCGTCAATTATTTACATCCGCAATAGATATGTATGTTTTTTGTATGTGTATACAACTTTCCAAGTAGTCATAGGACATCCAACGACCAAAGACATAAATGATAAGTTTTGAAATTCTAATAAATAATATTTTAATTTTTAAGTATACATATATTTTATTTTTTTATTTATTTGAATGAAGCATTTAAGAGAAAAGGGATAAATGTAAATGTAAACAAGACGAAGGTTATGGTATTTGAAAGAGAAGAGGATGTATCGGTGTGTGATGTAGAAATAAATGATAAGAGCGTGGAACAAGTGAGCGAGTTTATATATTTGGGCAGTATGTTCACAAGAGATGGAAAGATAGACGCAGATGTAAAAAAAAGACAGTAAACGCGGGAAATATAGTGAATGGTGCTATGCATGCGGTGGTGACCAACCAGTCTCTGTCAAAAGCTCGGTTGGCTGTTCACAATGGTGTGCTGATGCCTACACTTATGTATGGCAGTGAATGTTGGGTGTGGCAAAAGAGGCATGAAAGTAGGATTAATGCGGTGGAAATGCGTTCCTTGCGAAGCATGTGTGGTGTGACTCTGAATGATAAATTGAGAAATGAGGTTATAAGAGAACGCTGCAGTTTAAAAGAAGATGTAGTGACAAACATTGAAAAGAGCATGCTTAGGTGGTTTGGTCACGTAGAGAAGATGAGTAAAAGTCGATCAACAAAAGGTATTTACAAGGCAGATGTGAGTGGTGACGCCGGGAAGGGACGCCCTAGAAAGACATACACTGACCTTATTGGTGATGTCCTTCAGAAAGGACAGGTGCGAAGTACTCGCAACCGGCATGCGTGTATGACCAGATGTATGAATGTGGACTAGGCAAAAGGAGTATGTAAGGATCGTAGCAGGTGGCGTTCTGTGTTTTCTGCCTACCCCCATGGGAAAAGGGCGTGAGTTTGTGTATGTATGTGTGTGTATATTTTTATAATATTCAGTTTTCAAAAGGGCTTTCACATTCATTGGATAGTAAAACATCTGAAAAACTAGTCAAAATAAAAAGGAAAGTATGTAAGGATCTCAGCAGGTGTCGTTCTGTGGTTTCCGCCTATCCCCATGTGAAAAAGTCGTAAATTTATGTATGTGTGTGTAGTCCGAATAATTCTAACTTGCATCCAATTGTTGTCATAAATGAGGTTCTGAAAACAATTACTGCTTTGGCTTCCTTAACCTGCAATCTATGATTAAACCTAGAGAGTAAACCTTCGACACAGCACAGGTATCTCGACCTATAATTATACGTAGTTATATTTCGAGTAGAATGCCTTCGAATGCATAACATTTTCTTAACGCATCCATCTGTGAACATCCAATCCAATGTCCTTAATCTAATAGCATGATCTTAAGCTAACTTTTATCTATTAAAGTACCTGGTCTACTTAAGTTGACGATCGAATTTTCAAGTACACCATTTGATGTCACTTTGTCCGCTGCTCACCTGATCTTAGTACCAGCTCTCAATCTAAATATCAAAAGAAACACACTCAAATGGGTGGAATTCTGAGCCGCATACCTTCTCGGTTCAATCAGACCTTGATCGCGGGCAACCACTGACCTTTCGGTGAACACTCGACTTGAACGTGTGATACTTGTAGTAGATTCATAATTATTAATTAGAGCAAGTGTATGCAGAGGTATTGAATTACTTGTTGAGATTGAATATGGCAGTGATTATACCTCACGGTCGACTGCAACGTTTAGAAAATATTGTTTAGGAGAATTACGAATTACGTCATGTTTTGAAGCAGTTCTTTTATAAGTTTCCGAAGGATCGTTGTAAATTGTACATTTTGATGCTGGGAAGCAATGACAAATTTTAATACTCACTTGGATTCGGAATTTAAAACCTATTCTATTTATCGACTGCCAACATAAAGAACGAACACAAAAGTATGTCTAGATTACGACAATTCTTTTACACACACAGATATTTAAGAAGAATGAAAGTGAAAGAAAAAAAAATCCAGATGAAGAGTCACACAAAGAAAGGCAACCAAAGTGACGAATGCAATGGAAAAAAATGTTGGTAACTAAGTATTGAGGAATCCAAATCTTCCACCACAATAAACCTTAGCATTGGGCAATCGTCGATAGACATTAAATCATCAACATTGCATCTCGCACCTACAATATGTCATGCGAAGGCAAACTAGTCGAGTAGTCAGTGCAAGTTATATCACAGCGGTCACAGCAGATTTAATCTTAATCCAGGTTTAATACTTGTTTAATAAACACCTAGTATTTCTCGAACGACTCTCGAAATGCGTCTCCATTTACTAAATAAATAAAGGCTGAATGAAGCTGTTGATGGCTTGATGAAGATCAAATTCGATTTTAAAGTGTAGCTCGTTAAAATCGAATTTGATCTTCCACTTCGAAGAAGCTATGAACAAGTAAGTTTTAGAAACCACTAGCTGTTACCACTAGCTGAACCGGTAGAGTACCTCGTTGGTATAATGATCACAATCGCAACAGGGGTTTGATTCCTGGGTCAGGCTAATTATTGTTACTGGGTTTTCCTATCAGGAATTGGTCAGTAGTAACCGCGGAGTGATTACATGGGACTGAAATATAACTGGCGAAATGTGGGTTGGTTGTTTTTGGCGGGTGGAAAATCATCGAATAACCCCTCCCGCTCTTGGGCAGAGCGAAAGGTGACACTCCCTTTCGCTCTGCCCAAGAGCGGGAGGACTTCTACTGACTAAAACCACCCTATCCTTCTTAGCCGTTTATGTCAAGGCCGCGGTATCTCTTGCGAACTACCCGCAGTCCCTACGGGATGTGGGTGTACCTACTATTATGTTACACTTCTACCTAACCTTACCCTTCGGTAATCACAGGTGTGATGATTTTAGATTTTACCCACAGCTTTACTAAATATGCCATGCAACCGCAGGGCATATTTCATCAATCTCTGTCTTGACTTTTAAAGCCTTTATACCAACAGGCAGACAGGTTGAGTTATTTTCGCAATTGTAATACAAGTATGGATATAGAATAGAGTATGTAGCACATAAACTACAGTAGGTAAACAAACCACTTGCTTTTGAGTACAAGGGCCAAGATTTAGTAAGAAACTGTAACATTTAAAGCAAATTCAACGGCCAGTGTAAATTACGCAGTCCTACGACTTAAATTGCCATCGTCACCATTTAAGCTAGACTAGAATACATAAACACTGGCTCATACTAGACCAGTTACATAAGTCGCTAGTTATAACTTGAGGCATGCAGACAAGGTCGGTATTCACGTGCAAGTACAGGAAATATTTACTTGCGAAAGAAAGGTAAATGCAACCGCTTGAAATTGGCTTCCCGCTGCATTTGTTATTGCCTTGCATGTCTGGCGTAATAATCTCATCTGACAAACCCTTTTCCAACTACGTTTGGGAACGGTTTTCAGTCTAGCCTTATGTAGCTGTATACCAGTATTTCGCATGAAAATAGTGTCTATCTCACACCACAAGAATATTTGTCAGACTTTCATGCTTCTGCTGATTACCCCATAACGATAACAACTGTCACAGATCAAGGAATGACGGCTGGTTCCACAGATATAAATATCCCTAGATAAGGCAAGAGCACCTACTTAGCGTGCCACCCATTTTATGAGTGACTACTGTCGCAGCAAGCTAGTTTTTATAAAGTGTTACAACTTAAGAAATAAATTCACACATTTCAGACATTTAAAGAAATAAAAACGTGGTCTAGATTGTCTAGTAACTTGTTTTATTAGTATAATAACACTCACATTAAACATAGAAATATAATAAAACTCACATTAATTATTTGAAGGGTAGCTGTATTTCTCCTTGTATACAGAATATTATTATAGCACGTCCGTATTCGATGCTGGCCCCGAGCAAATAGGCAGAGTCAATCGCCCAAACCTCAAACGTCAGCTCCTAATGTCATTCGTTCACCAATGTGAACGAATGACATTGCGAGTGTTGCCGGTGTAAGAAATACGAAACGATTTAAAGATTTACTTATTTTACAAAACCTAACATTAGTAACTAAATAGTACATAATAATAATATTATTATGATGTCATAACAGGTAGTCAAAAATTTTCATACGGATCGTGATACTTGCGTCATCTAGGTACATATATCTACATCTGTGACCGAGACTCCCATGATAGTTTTGGTGCATGAGAGCGTCTTCGCATGTTCCGTGGGACTTTCTGGAGAATTCGGCCGAAATGCGGAGGAGATTGAGGGCAGAAAATAAACATGTACAGGTATTTCATACATTAGTACCTACCTAGCCTTTTCTCAGATTTGTTTATATCGGCTCCTTGTTTTATATCATTCTGAACCTCTCTATAATAATTATCCATGTTTACTACTGCGTGTGTCTAGTGTAGGCGTAGGCGGAATATTTTGGACATAATTTATCAAGAAGTCGCCGTGCGTTTCTGTAAACAATACATCACTATAGGAGGATCCTTTTTTCGTGTCTCTCTTTACGAACACTTACGTCACGCACAAATTACTTCGACAGACATTTCCAATGACGTCACATTTACGTCGACTGTCGTAAAGAGAACGTAGTACAGTACATTTGCAGTTTGTTTTATTTCTGCTTTTGCATGCCTATAAAAATCAAAATGAACTTTATACTTATAACAATTTATTAAGGGTGTAAAGGCACTTGTTCTCACTGTCATTGCGATTTGTTTTAGATACCTGGAAACATAACACTAGGAAGTGTCGAAGGGTGGGCGTTTTGGGGGACTGTCACTTGTAAATAAGTAAAGTAAAGTAAATTTTGACGTTCGAAAAGTGCTAATTATCAGCCTAGTTTGAATAAATTACTTTTGATTTTGATTTCATACAAAAAAACGTTTGATATAGACTGAGTAACTAGAAGGTTGAATGTCTAATTATGTTTTTATGTTGAGCAGAAACCAGCCTTATAGATAGGTCGACCTGCGAGATGCAATGCAGAAAATAAAACTAAATAATTTGTTAGTTACAGTAGGTAGTGTATTAAAATAGGTCTCCATTAATATTTTAAGAGTAATTTGAGACCATGAACAATGTTATTTCATTTTAATTAATATCACGAATTTGTAACGAGATTAATATTTATTACTAAACTTCAGTATGAAACACGTAGAACTACGAATAGATTGGATAATTCCAACACTCTAACGTTGAAATTGAAACTAATATTTACAGTAATGAATAGTTTAACTAATACATATGTATAGTTTCGACACCAATCGTACCTATTGACACTACGATTGACATGATGATCATCTTCATTTGTATCTGTTAACCAAGCTAATCAAGAACTATCAGGGTATGTACCTAAGTACCTAAACCATGCTAATTAATTTTTTTCATAGTCAAAAGTTGGAAGCAGAGTGACTAACCACGGTAGGTTTTGCAACCCACGTCATGATCTCATGAATGAACTTAAATATTAGGTCAGGCTCATACAAATGCAACGACTTTTGCGTAACTAATCAAATATCGCCTAGCGAGATAGCACGATCCTACTTCATAATGGCTTAAAATATATTATTATGTAGTCGTCCTGACTGTTTTCAATAACAGAAATAAGCCATCGGCGCAGGAGGTTTTATATTGCACAAATGTGTGCGCAGGCCCAGGTGCACTTTCTGTTCCTTTTCTCTCATTGTCCAATGGGACGGCAATCTAACATAACCGGAGAGAGACCAGGCGCAGGACCAAAAGCTTAACGTGCTTTTCGAGGCAACGGGGTATCATACCGCCAACTTCCAATTTCGGGGCTACTACTGAAAAAAATCTAAGGGACCCAAAAGCACTTTTTGCCCAACCCAGGAATTGAACCTAAAACCCCATGTTCAGCAGTCGCGCTTGCGACCACAGGACCAACGGGGCCTCTAAATAAGAGGATATTCAAGTAACTAGTTCAAGTAGCTAAAATAAAACAAAAATCGAGACTACAATTAGAGTTCCGCAACATTTAATTGATTTTCGTGTAGTTTTTTCAACACACTGGCGATTCTATTACCGATACAACAATATCAATTTTTCACATCAATTATGACGATATTGTTATTGCATTATTTTATCTCCTCAATCAAAGATCATTGCGAGTTATGAATGGCTTGGCTACTCCACAATATGCTATAACATCTTATATAACACAAATAGTTCAATTGGGCCTATTAAGATTATAGCTTCATGCTTACTTTCATCAATGGTGTGAGCAGAACGCAATTAATTTTAACATACCACAGAGTATGATCTAACATACATTGAGGTACCCATGCCTGGTTATACAATAAGAGGTGCAGCATAGCATTAACCTAATTCTGTTCTATGTACATTTACGAGCACTAATATGCATACAATTAGGAAGATTCGAGAGTGATTTTCTCGCGGAACAACTATTGCAACTTTGATGAAAGATTTATTTCATAAATGTATGGGTGAGAAAATAGTATGTAGGTATGTTACTAATTATATAGAATCACAATCATGAAATCAACAGAAAATCATTCTAAAAAGTCTACGTGTATACATAGTGTACATATTTTCAACACAACAGTTGAATCAAATACGAAAAGATTAAATATCTAAATAAAGAAAATAATAGGCCTCTAATACCGTACACACTTTTTATACAAAACTGACTCACCGACTACAAAATAAGCGACGCCAAATGATCTAAAAAGCGATACGTCCTTGACAGGTCACTTTACGCAAATCTCATAGCTATTCAGGTTAAATTAATAAGCGTAACAATTCAAATCATGTGTCTAATTCAGACGAATTAAACATAACAACAAAGCACTATAAAAAGTATATTATTCATATTAACCAATGCGACAGGGTTACGTAAACTTGCTGTGAGAACTGCAATGGATTAGTATGGACTAATGCTAAGCAGAACAAAAGAATTAAGTGCCGAGTTATCATAAGAAGGCTTGCAGGAAATTGCGAAAGTAATGTGCCACTTAGTACATGTGTTATGTTATCGTTGTCTTGTATCGCCTGGTGTGAATCTCACGTGTTATCGTTCATCGGTGATTGCAGAGCTTGCATTTAAACGGTGTGAGCTAATCTACGCTATATGCATCTTATCTTCTACCGTCATTTTCTTTTAGTTCACTCTCTTAATTTATCCTTTTTTGCTGGAAGTTTCCCACTAAAAGGCACTTCTGGTACACCACTAATGTATTTTATATACACAGTGTAGTTTGGGAATGCAGGATTATTCCCACCGCAGTCATCCAATTATTTACAAAATTTAAGACTTCAAACATTATTCGGAATATATAAATGTGTCCAATTTCATTTCATTTATTAATTACCAACTTAATTACTATTAAAGTATAATTGGGTCGACCACAGGTGTGTATTACATGACAGCTATACGACCACCGGATACGCTAATTGTCACGGATCGCCAATTTCATCTGCAACTTGGAATACTAAATATATTTCGGCGTTTCAAAATGTACATTCTGTATTGCAATATTTATTTTGACGACGCAGGCTAAAAGTTATTTCCTAAACACTAAAACATGCAACGATGTGGTCAAATATTCAAAAGCTCGGTTTGAAATTGCCGGCCTACTCGTTGACATTTACACAGGGTCGACCCATTCTGATGGAAGCCACCGGCTCTTCACCTTAATGTCACTTCCCTGATGTATACCATACACCCAAGCCTGGCTGGAACTACTATGAATAAGATTTTCGCGGTCGAACCCGCTAGCCCTTCCAATACACGTCAAGGCCTCTACTCGCCGTATATAATAAGTTCACCCGCCCGCAACGACACACTTTGTTACTTTCACGCGAGCAGTGCACATTTTGAACCGTCAAAATGTACAGGCTCATTATATCAGCCTTTGTGATCGCAGCCGCGACGTGCCAACAGCAGGAGGGAGGCAGACGAGTCCCCAAATACGCAGGGGACCCGAAGACAGCAGCCATCGTGCAGGAAGCGCGGTACCTCAGCGGAAACGGAGCTTTCGGTGCCGCTTACCAACAGGAAGATGGAATTAACTTCAAAGAAGAAACTGACGCCGACGGCAACAGGAGAGGCAGCTACTCCTACATCGACCCCACCGGTCAGAGGAAGACAGTGAACTACGTCGCGGGCAAGAACGGCTTCCAGGCCAGCGGTGACCATATCCCGACCGCGCCTCAAGCCGCCGCGCCCACGCCCGGATACACCCCGGACCCGCGATACAACTCACCGGATTACAAATCTCAACAGTACAGTGCTCCCCAACAGTACGTGCAACCCGAGCCAGCGCGCAACTATGGCGGCAAACCCAATGAGGATGACGGTCAGTACCACGCAGAGTTGTACGAACAGAACTACGACGCACCCCAGCAACAGCAACAGTACCAGCCTCAGCAGCAGTACCAGACACAAGCGCAGTACCAGCCGGCCCCTCAGCCGCAGTACCAGCCACAACAACACTACCAGGCCGAGCCGCAGTACCAGTCCAACAACATCTACCCGGGCACACAGCAGGCGCAGTACAGCGGTCTGCCATCATCCCAGCAGTACTCGCAGCCCGCGCAGTACTCGCAGCCGCAGCCAGCTCGCCAGCAGTACTACGAGCCCACCACGCAGCAGCCCACCCGTTTCTTCCCTCCCGGCAAATTCAGTCTGAACAGAGCACCCGACGGCTACACATATTCCTTCCACAAAGTATAAATCTAATTTATAAAGAGGGCTCTGGCGATTTGTAAAGGCCAAAACACGTAAAAAGCACGCATCAATTAGCAACTCGCCGAGTCATCGAGGGGCGGCTGTGTGCGTACTCCGCTCAAAAGCATTTCTTAATTGTTGTTTGCTGTGATATTGTGAGTTAATGGACAGGTATACATATGTGGGACGTTTTTGTTGCTAAGGAAGGTTTGCGGGCCGAACGCGCGTCAGTTGACGGAAACTGAACTTTGTAAATAAACTTAGACTTACACAAGACAAACTGTTTTTCATTTCCGAATTGATGTTCTCAAATATTTTGTTGCTGCACCCTTATTTACATAAATGCTTATTTATGATAGTATCAACCGAATCCGTTATAGTAGAATCATAAGGATTATGCATTTATGTGAATACCTTTACTTTTAGTGATTCAATCTCACTCAACGCAATAAAAAAAAAACAAGTACGATAAAAAACAAGAACCTGCCAACTTCCTAGTACGCGGGTATAAGACAGGGTGTGGGCAGCGTCCGCATTCTACTGTACTTGCACAAACCACCTTTAAGCCTCGACCACAACTAGATCACCTTACTGCTAACACAAGGATATTTCGCTACCAAACCGGTCTGGCCCTGCCACGCCTTCCTTTCCATTTGCCGACTTCATTATTAGTTCAAATACCGACAGTTCAATAAATACAATATATAAAGGTTTGTACTTATAAACGCAACATTTACTTTTAAAGCCGAAACAAATCAAGTCAATGAGAAACTTAAAACTTTATCTTTTCAACTAAATTAAATATGAAATGAAAATCGATACTTGATTATATTGCTCATACACAGATCTTAAAAGTTTGATATATACATTGACCTGCACTTCATCCTACGTTATATTACTAATATTTCTCTAAATCACATAATATAATTATCATCACGCTAGTAATCTTCGAAGGGTTAGGCAGAGGTGTAACTAATAGGACACCCACATTTCGCCAATAATAATACAAAATAATAATTTATTTATCTCAGAAGCTATAATTATTTTGTATTATTATTGCATTATTTGTATTATTATATGCCTACTAACAAAATACTTAAAAAATAAAGTTAGTAAAAAAATAAATAAAAATAATCGGAGGCCAACGCAATATATCACACACTACTATCATATTAAGAAATTCATCAACAAAATTCCACTACTTATGTTAAAAATAAAATGTACATATCAAAAAATGTAATAAAATGATGTGTAATGTAATGTTTTAGTGCCATGGCATAGGGGGCAGACTCCGTCGCTGCTACTGAGAAATTCCAGGTGGCCTTTTATTTCTCTAAACCCTGCACCTTAATATTGCTTAAATATGCTCTATAATCAAAATTCCAAAACACTAAGCCATCAATTATTGAATCTACATTGACCTAACAATTTGTATTGGTGTGTAATATTGGAGGAATAATTGCATTGTTTTATATTATCCGATCCGGCCACAATAGAACAATGATGCAATCGCATGTTATTCGAAAACAATTTCGACGCCATTTCGCTGTCGAAAACACAATTGACGATCAATTTGTAAAATTGACCGGAGCGACCACATTGTCTTAAATCACGAGATTGTTAAAATAACATTTATCATTGAATTCAGTGTTACTAAAACGTTTATAATTTCTGTGTTGGCTTGTCTCTGCAAATTTTATGATAAAAATTAACCGTTTTGCTGAAAATCGGGAAAAACCCGTTTTTGTGACCTTTGACCTCGAATAATTTTTTTCCAGGTGTCGGATCGATGAGGGCTTTTTAAGTTTCATTCATAATGGTGTTTTGAACAATCCTACCAATTTTCAGCCGGGTGGGAATAATGTAACCTTACCCCTATTTTGTGGTCTAATTTGACCGGACTATACTGGGGCTATAAGAAATATAAAATTGAGTATTAAATAAAGCTTAATCCAATTAAATTAATAGCAATGCTTTTGTTTTATAAATTGCAAAACGAAAGTACGCAACACAGTCTACTAAAAATGTGTGAACATTTTACAATAATGAATGAAGTAAACTAGCGTGAAGTAAAGAATCATAGACTAATTACATTATGCAATATCATAGAAATTACTATTAATTGTGAATTAATGTTATAAAAATATGATTGATACAAACATATCATTTCTTGTATTCATTTATCCCCGGAGTGTTACTTATTTTATTTTATTATTTTTGGGAAACTTACAGCAAATACAAACAATGTACTTAAACAATAACCATTTGAAGGACAATTACAGGTTTCCACTGTTAGAACTTCGTGTCTGTGTTTACTTCGTTATTAAATGCATTTCTGGACCCTACTTTGTTTTTATCTGGCATGTAGTTTATTGATTTTTTACAGGTTGTATGTTGGTACTTCAGGAAGACTATCCTAAAATTTCGACGTCTCACACGGTCGAAGCCCCAGTTGACACTGGGGTACAGGTAAAACCTACGTTAATAGGTACTGGGCACTACTGGGTAATACGATACCCCTTGGTAAGACTGGTTTTCAGGCTTTCAGGTCACTGACCCGTAACGACTAGACTGTCTAAAAGATCTACAAATGACAACCGAGACCAACGCCATAACGTGCTTTCGGACCCATCTACAGACCAACCTAGACAAGGACGGCTTAAACTGCAGGTTGATCGGAGCGGCTGTTATAATTTAGCCACTACCTCCTGCACGCTATTGAGTACGAGCAGCCGTACGTAATGTAGCTTAAGCGGATATCTTAGTTAACTTAATGATAGATTTTTACTAGGTTACTAGGTTATAGTTATTAATGCATCGTCTGTTTTTGTTGGGGCTGCCATGGCGATGTAGTGCGTCAGGGATGTTTGCGGAAAGGCATATTGATGGTTTTGCGGCCATCATACGTAAAAGAAGCACTTCCCTGCTTGCTCGTCTCCGTGGCAGTACCAACACTATCTTGAGTTTATTCGCAGATAGATGGGAGTCTCCAATGCTGCGTCATTGGATGAAACTCCATACTGTTTAATTTGTGTATTATGTCTACTAACACTAGCTTTTAAGATCATTGTTACTAACACTATGGGCGCTGCCCGAAATAAATGCTATTATTATTATTTTCTTTGCGCTAGCAGCTAGGAATTTGAAAAACAAAAGTACGGACGAAGTCACGGTCAACAGCTAGTGTTGAAAGAAAAGAAGAAAAGAATGAAGATTTTAAATCGCTAGATGGAGTAATTACTACGTATCATGAACACGTTTCATCGTTGCTCAAGAAGTAACGTCGACCACTGATTTTGTTGCATGCATGCACGTAGAAGTAAAACATTTTTACCTATAATGAACATTTTACCTGTAATTTTAATAATAATGAAATTCCTGTTTCGACCGGATCGGGCGAGACACAGCGGCCGAGTCGCCTACTAAGTCATATTTTCTTATGCATAAACATCACGCCTGGTTTCTCCTGCAAGGTCAAGTTGAGATGTATCAATGCTACACCCACATTTTACCAGTTATGTGTAAGTCTGACAAAATAGGGGGTAAGCCTATTGCCATCAATTGTGCAACGATTCAGACACAACGGCTCAAAAACCATTTGCCTGACCTGGAAATCGAGAGCACTTACGACCACTAAACTAACTTGGATTTATATTGCATGCAGACAAAACACTTTCTTTTTTTTTCAAAACAGAACCGAAGCATTATAAGGTATATTAACATATATTTCCTGTACTTTTTGATTGAAGCATTGAAGCATTTTAGGCATAACGATATATTCTATCCAATCGATGATTTTAGTCTGTCCCTCAAGACTCGGTGATTCAATTTCGAAAGAGTAGGTGCTCCCGCCTTGGTTACACAACATTACAGTACATATTTTTAAAGTTCAATAACATTAAATTTCTATCACTATTGATATGAATCATCCCACTACTGGAAAAAGCCACTCCAATTCTTCGGCTTATAGGCCAATGTGAACCACAGGTCTTGTCCAGCTCATTAGACATTTTTACCATGTCTGCCGCAATGGCTTCAACTGTGTTAGAACAATGGCTGTTTAGGCTCAAAACTCATCAATAGAACTATTCCTTAGAACAGTTAAAATAACAGCTATATAATATAAACAAACTGTAAACAGTTTAAAAGTAAGGCAATCTTCTTATATCCTTGACTTAATTTCTGCAGTCCGAGAAAAAATATAGCAACGGAACTACAAGATAACGAAGAACTCTTAGCTACTCCAGCAAACTTGTACAATTTAATTACAATAAAGGAAATGGAAATCTAAATGCACCTGGTAAGAAATAAAATGCAAAAGTCAATCCTGCCGTAAAAGCGGAAAGAGGGCCAATCTATAAACTCATTTATTTCAACACTAACTGGCATAAACGGGACATCAAATGCAGTCGCTTTTTAACTCGGATCCATTTTGTAAATAAAATGAAGTGCGCTGGTTAACATAGATTGCTAATTAGGAAATGAGCAAATATTTTTACTACTTTTTTGCGACATTTTCTCTCGTAATATCTTGTATAATTGAAAAATTGTGTACTTAGCACAGTTCGACAGTCTCCTGAATATACAGTTTTAAAATTGTTCGTCAAATTACAAATAACACATAATTTCATTTGAAATCCATGTTTTATTAAAACGATTTTATTAGAACGTGCAATAAAATTATTTCAACTTTCTTTCAACTATTACTAATTTTATACTTTGCTGCAAAACTTGACTAGACCGTCGCTTTAAAAATGATTAAATATTTTTTTCGAACTTGTTAACCGGAGCAAGTTTTATATGAAACTAAAATGAAGTGTGCGATTTTTTGCTTATCATAAGTTAGAACTTAGCGATAACATTTTAACTGAAAGCAGTTTCAACCGTGCTAAGTGAGCTGCCGAAGAAAAGTTTAATCTGTGAGCAGTAACGCGCCGGTCAAGTTTCACAACACTTTACCAATTAAGATTTTCTAGAACGAGAGATTTTAAAGCTTTTTATATACTCGTAAATAGACTACATTTAATTAAAGAGTAGAATGAAGCATTTGATCAAATGCAAAATGAGTCTTATTGAAATAAAAGAATTAACTGGAAAGGAAGATTACCATTTGTATATCAATAGTCCATTTTCCAAAATCATTAATCATGAGTGGACTCCAAACATACCGACACACACATGTCTATACAAATCTTCGAATGAATCAGTCTTTGTCGCATCGTTCGTAACAATCTGAGGCAGGATATACCGAAGGAAGGAAAAATCACGACTGACTGAATCCGCAGTTCACTTTGTATGCATTGTGCATCCCTTTCGATGCATTCGAGTGCAGATCACGACGGCCCAGCGCACACACTCCGCACCAATACGACAAACACTCCCCAATTGGCAACTCTCGCCTCGTGATTTTGTTTTACCCCGTTCGTATTGAATTTGGGATCGAAATTGAGAAAAAAAAATTACGACTACTTCAGTTTGCTCATTTGTCCGGGGTATTGAACTGTTAAGGACTTGCCGTCTTCAGTTCCTATTGGATTTGAAGATAATTCCTACGTGTTTTTTTACGCCTACACAGATGGTCTGCGTTAGCATTTCATGAATTGAAATATTGAATGAATAATATCATTGTATTTAAAATGTGAGTGTAATTTCTTGTTGTATAGAAATATTGGATTAAGTGAGGTAAGAATATAGTGCAGCAACCGTAGTTGTTCTCAAGTTTAATTAAACGTCGTACGTAAACGTAATCGGATCGTGGCACATATCGAAGGAACTAAGAGACATGACACATTCCTAGACCAAGAAATACGCCTTCATAGGTTAGAATTCGCCCCGCTTACTGACATTTCATTGCCCACTCCCCAAGTACAGTCACGATACCTCTTAGAGCAATATCGCAAAAATCAAATTATAGCTAGCTACATTGCAATAAAGATAGCTACTATCGTAAAATGTAATACCGCAACACAGAAAATAACAGAAGACTTATTTGATATACACACAAAGGCACTGCAAATTAAGGCGACTCTAGGACCGAAACTAGCGCCACCCACATTTTATTTCTTTTACTCTAAAATCAGATTAAATTTGAAAAAATCCAAAACACTATCATGCTAGTAAATAACCTGTAGTATTTTAAAATCACTTTTGATGACTCTCCGCAATTTCATAGACCGCCAAAAGTGTATCTTCCTGCCCTTATCCCATTGTATTTGGGGTCGGCGCAACACGTTTTCTTCTTCCATTCTTCCCTGTTGCATGTCAAGGTGGCATTTACTCCTTTCTCATTCATATCATTCCTTACACAATCCATCCATCTTTTCTTTGGCCTTCCTCTCCCTCTCCATCCATCAATATTTAGGTCCATCACTTTTTTAGTCACAACGTAACAACTAGTGATGAGCCTAATTTCAAATTCCTTTTTATTAGCAAAGGACCTTCTGTCCTTTATACAATGGTAATAAGACGGTGGTATCGTGTATCCAGGTCCATGCAAGTACCCAGAGCCGGACACCGGTTCCCATGGGACCTTACCCCGGGTAAGGAGCGGTTTTCCACGGGAATAATAATGCAGAAGCTTCTGCTAGACAAGATCGATAAAATGTTATTCCCGTTACGTAATGTTTATAGGTTTTAGCTGTTTTTAGATGAAAAATTATGCGCTGGGCGAGTAGATCGAGATATAGTTTGATCATTAATACGTTTTTCAAAGTACTTAAAATATCAGAACGAAATAGTTAAAATATGATCATATGTAAGTACAGTAGTATCAGTCATAGATTGCCTCAAAAAGATCAGAAAAGATCTCTAAATGCTAACAAGAATTTTACACAAATATACGGTGTGATGAATAAAGATCATAGACACGGAGGCAGGCCCGCGCGGGAAAATGTGTCACTGACAGCTGTCACTCGAACCGAGCGGGCTTGCACCCGATTGCTATTTTAAACCACCAAACTATTGTTTTATTTAATAAACTATTTGTGCTTACCCCTGTGACTAGTGGACGTCACAAATGGCGACGAGGTTATGGGTAGGTACACCAAATAAAACAAAAAGAGAAAAAAAAATACTAAAAAAAGCGCTAAGCGGTGTTTACGGGAAACATAGTTTATAGGTACGTAACTTGGATTATTATTAATAACGATAGCTACAAAATAGCTCGTTAATACATAATACTAATATGTACTTACTTATGGCAAGTTGTTTGATTGGAAGTTAGAAGGGTAAGTACCTTTCTAAAAGAACAACACCAACCACAATGTTATTATTTTTAGCTGTTTACAAGCTATAAGCGTGGCTAACAAGTACTCGGTTGATACTATGAAGTAATACGTGAGCTATCTATTAGCTTATTTGAGAGACTTAGCTATTATATCACCAATTACAACTCATAGATGTTTTGACGGATTCATTCAATTTCTGTCACGCATGTCGGCGAATATAAATAAAGAATTGTTTGTTGTGGTTATATCAAACTTGACATAATTTCTGCAACATAAGCAAAGTAAAGCATGCTATGTTTGATTATGATCTGGAAAAATAATAATTTTTCATACCGACCTAATATCCTAAGCAAGTGGTAATGTGTTATTTTATTCAAGTTCGGTATTGAATTTTATTAATGGGGCACGTAAACACTGCATTGACCTATATGGAATCACCCTTAAAAAGACTCGAGTAGTAGGTCTATTATAGACCGGTACTAAAAACGCCAAAGTAGTAAACTGCATACTGCAGTTGGTACTAACAATAAATATTTAACTGGCGAAAATGGAAAAGATGTTTCCATAAAAAGTAGTAAGTCGGGTGATCGACTTTCTATGAGGTTCTATGAGTAGTAAACTGACGCATCTGGTTGTCGGTTGGTACTAACAATATAAAGTTCTATGAATAGTAAACTGACGCATCTGGTTGTCGGTTGGTACTAACAATATAAAGTTCTATGAATAGTAAACTGACACATCTGGTTGTTGGTTGGTACTAACAATATAAGGTTCTATGAATAGTTAACTGTCGCATCTGGTTGTCGGTTGGTACTAACAATATAAGGTTCTATGAATAGTAAACTGAAACATCTGGTTGTCGGTTGGTACTAACAATATGGTGTAGTTCACCTCGAAATGTCGTATAGAATAGATATGAAACTGCAAACCTGTGTGTGTGAAAACATAAGAGGCGTAAAGGTGTGGAAATGTAAATCATAATGGAGACAGTAACCATTGCTCTGCAAAAGTAAAACAATATCTAAGATCTGGTTTTATCAGACACTATAAGAAAAACATCCACAACAAGAAATAGAGTGTCTAAAAAATAAAAATAATCAATCCACAGATAAATAATTCCTATCGGCGACAATTGTTTTTTTAATCTTGCCAAAGAGATAATATGTGTCTTCACGGTGTCAATATTTTTTAAATATTTGAATTATGTTTATAAATAGAATACCACAAATAAACATGATTATTTTAACCAAATACTTAGGTACTATGTTAATTACATTTATTTGTATTCTTAATTCGAAAATATTTTTATGTTAAAGCTGTTTAGCGGCTTATTGTAATTATCTTTGCTTCTCCGTCAACTTGAAAAGCATGGCGGGAAAAAAGCAATTGAATCATAGTTTCCTAATAATTAATGACAAAAACACTTATATCAGAATGTACTATTGTTGCTTACGACAGCAGCACAGCGGGAACAATCAATAAAGTGTGTGGTGCTTCCTTCAAAAGACCATCTCAGACACTAATCTGCATAGTTTTCATGTGAAATTATATCAAGATTATGTCTGGGTTTAAAAGAGAAATAACCTCTGAGGTGTTGCCATATATTATAGTAGAAAAAAAGGAGACTAGTAAAAGTGTTTGGTAAAACCTATTTGAAAAAAAAAAAAGCATTTGATGCAGATATTCAAGTAGCCGACAAACAGCAGACTGAAACATTCTATGTCGTTAAGAACGGCACTCGAGACCTTTTAGGAAAAGACACCGCTATCTCTGTACAAGTACTCAAACTCGATATAGGAATTAATTCGGTAAGCAAGCAAGGTCATAAAAAAGAAAAATTAAAGACTTGCAACTTGATATTTCAATCAAACCGGCAGACAGCCCTGTTGGTGATACCATTTATTTGGAAGAAAAGATTGACAAGTTGGTCAAATAAGATATACAATAAGGAGCTCGTGGCTTAATAAGAACTGCCACTCGGGTCGATCTTTAGGTAAAAGCTGTGCTTGCCTAGGTCGGTTTGTGGATGGGTGGCGCCCGACATACCTACCGAGTTTCCTCCGTGCCTCAGAAAGCACGTTAAGCTGTTGGTCCCGGCTGCCATATATAGATCTTTGGCAGTCGTTACAGGTAGTCAGTGACCTGAAAATCTAACATCCAGTCTTACCAAAGAGGTATCGTATTACCTAGTATTAACTGGGTTGTGGAGGTCAGATAGGCAGTCGCTCCATTTAAAATACTGGTATTCAGCTGCATCCGGTTAGACTGGAAGCCGATCCTAACTTAGTTGGGGGTATGACAATAATTATGTCCTATTTAAAGGCACGAAGCCTTCAAGATGGGTCTTACCAATAATGCCCGTCCTCAAACCGGACGGAGATATAAGAGTGTGCGTAGACATGCGATACATCAACAAGGCTATAATCGTGACTAATAGTGAGAGAAAACCATCCATATCGACAATAGCTCTAACAAAATTATGATGAATTGATGATGGATAGCCACTAAAAAAAAAAAAAAACGAAAAAAGAAAAAAGATCTATCAATCTTTTTATCGCCAAGGTTTAAAGATTTGGCCAGAGCATTCTAAAAAAATAATAATAATAATGCAGAAAGAATACTTCTTTCCTGTGGTGGCGCCGTCGTTAACTTTATTGATCATTTTGTCGTATGGCAACGATGATGCAGAACACAATGCTAGGCTCAACATTTCCTGGTTATGTTTAAAGAATAATATTCTATTAAACCAGGTAAAATGCATATTTAATGTCAAGAGCATACTATTTTGGGACTTGAATTGTGGTCAAAACTATATATGCTCGCCACAGACAACTAATTTATTCACAAACAATGACAATTTTTTGATACACTCCCTTATTAACAAAAAAAAAAAAAAAAAAAAAAAAACTAGCGAATCGCCCCGATTTCGATCCGATGCAATGTGCTACATATAAACCAAAATCTTGAATCATTCTATATCTGTTAGAAAGAAAGAAAACATATTTATTTAGCACAATACATGCCACAAGTGCACACAACAAACAATAAAAATTATAAAAGAAACTAAAAAACTCTACTGAAAAAAAAAGTGTGTGTATCGCAATATTACTGAAAACTACATTAAAATCTGGTGCGTAGTTCAAAAGATTTAAGAGTACAAACAACGGAAGCGATTTTATTTTGTACTATGTAAAGATGACAGTTATAAAAAAAAAAAATAAAAAAAAAATTGAATGCAACAAAAAGACAATAAATTTACAATGGAGTGACACCTGTTGAACAAAATTATTATGTTTTGGAAACTTAAACTCTTTGTGAATAATATGCTGGCGGCATATTATTTGTATTTAAATACTATATTTTAATCAAATAATTTTCAACCGTAGTTCTCACAAAAAGAAATCATATATAAATAATAATATGTTTGTTCTTTTATGGAATACACTGTGTACTCTGGTTGTCAATATATAACAGTACAGGTGACTTATTTCTGCATTTCAGTTCTACTAATAAGTTTCTTAATTATATGGCTTCTTTACTTGCCTCATATAATGCTACATAATATTCAGCATCTGTACTTGATACAGCTACTGTTAAAATTGTTTTTACACTCAAATGAAATAACACTACTATACATGTAAAAGATAATAATATATCCTGGATAAGACTATAGACCATATGGTCAACACAATCTGATGCCCATCAGCATCGGCCGGCATATCCTATTAAATCTAAATCATTTTAGTTTAACATTTTGGACCAAAATGCTTGATATATTCAAGTATTATTAATTTTACATGCTTCCAATATGTTTCATTATAATTGTTATTAAACTAACTAAGATAAAAAACAGCATAAATTATGTATGGCTGGGTTATCATTGATAAATAAAGCAAACTTACTATTAATTGCTTGTAAGGATGTTAAACTTATTTAACAAATGATTTTGAAAAAAAAAAATATAGATATATTTTTGATTTTCTGCCTCTCATACCTAAATACTATATAATATTTTCCAAGTATTTTAATTTACATTTTAACATAGTCATAAGAATTATGATATTCAGTTACTACGTAAAATAAAAAAAAATAAAAAAAAAAAAACACCTACAAACAAGGCAATTTATATTTTATTTGGCGGTATCGGTTGTGTAACGAATACACAAACTTCATACATGGCCTAGCTGACTGTTTTCAATCCAAAGATAATGTAAAATTAACATGACTTTTAAATTCTCAGAGTTCACAGACAGAATAATTAAAGAAAAGGAATGGTTTATGTAGATAAAAGAAAACAAATTGACACCTAATTTTGGGCCCACACCACATACGGTTGTTGATTCTAGAGGCTCTGAATATTACAAAACCACAACCGGACCAGAGTTGAGAAGGAATATTGTCCATTTTGGAAAAAAAAGGAGGTAAATGACAAGAGAAATGAGAAATGAGAAATATGGGAAAAAACACCTGAATTCATCTGATTCTGATGACACTAGCGATTGTGATTCAGACAACGAATAACTAACCTAAACCTAAAAGACAGATGTGTTGCTCGGGAGTTTGTTCCACCACTTCTTCTTCTAAGCTAAAACTTTATGAAGTGTTGAAGGGTGGGCGTTTTGAGGGACTGTCTTTTGTAAATTTTAACCTTCGAAAAGGCCTGATTATCAGCCTAATTTGAATAAATGACTTTCTATTTTGAAATTAACAATGTATCAATGTATACACTTCTTTTGTTTAAAACCTCTATGTAATCATAAATGAGTTTCAAGTCCTAAGTTTTTACTTAGTAAAAATAATATCTGAAAAATCTATATTTGTAAAAAAAGGAAGAGGTGTGATGAATAAAGATCATAGACACGGAGGCAGGCCCGCGCGGGAAAATGTGTCACTGACAGCTGTCACTCGAACCGAGCGGGCTTGCACCCGATTGCTATTTTAAACCACCAAACTATTGTTTTATTTAAAATAAACTATTTGTGCTTACCCCTGTGACTAGTGGACGTCACATACGGTACAAAATGTAATCGGGCATGAATATCATAGCAAATGCACTGGCATCGTTCATTCAAACCTCACGTCAGCAACTGAACGAGTCTGTTCCCGAAGCCTACTCATTACACTGCCGTCATTCAACCGAGATGATAGATCACTATCACGTTAACTACCGATCCACCATAATTTACCAGTTAGCTAGATAGTGCCTACAGACAATCTACGACTATCACGACAATCTTCGAATCTACGGTACCTACGTCTAAACTTAGACCGAAGTAATCTTCCCAGGAACATAAACGGGTCTTACCCAATCGAAAACTTAATCTAAAATGCTCTGAGATAGAAGAAATTTACGATATTATCTGGCCCCGAGTATTATTTTATTGAGAAAATTATATCGTAAGTTAAACCATACATAATCTCTCTGTCTTCCCTTTTCTGTCTCCAGAGAATTATTATTCCCCTGGCGGGGTCCGCTTTCCTTATTTGCTCCTTCCACTTCGTTCAGTCCAACGCTTCATCTTCGCCACTGCAATTTGTGAAAACTATTTTGATAAATCGCTCTGAAGTATTACGAGATAATGTTTTTATCAAAATATCTGAGATGCGAGAATCAAGCAAATAAACAACATTTCTCATAACATTTACAGACAATACGATACTCAGGTAAATCAAATAACTATCGTAGTTGAAGAATCAAAGCAATGGGTTTCTGTATTTGCTTCATGTAATATTCTTGAATACAAATCAAATACCAAGAAACAGCTCTCGTCCAATCGCTACACAAAGTTGAGACTGCTTGAACAATTTTAAAAGTCGAACTAGAAGAAACATCAACATATTTTTTATTTTAGAACGGAACATAGTAAAGAGTACTGGGCACATTGGAGCGAGCACAGTTGGGAATCGTTTAGCAGTCGTTAAGTGGAAGTCAGGTTTAGTGGCCGTAAACGCTTGGGCTGTAAAAGGGAGCCTTTCCGTCAGAACATAACTGTCTAACTTCATTACTGACGCACTACTCCACGAGGAAGACGTTTACGCTCTTTTAAATTGTTCTGAAAACATCAAAGCTTACGTTGTTTAATTCATGGCCCGAATAATTTTAAAGAAAATTAAAACGGAGAGGTCTGTTCGTTTATGAACTTTGGAGGATGCTTCTTTATACTTTGTTTTTGGCAAAAACTAAATGATAAAAGCAAATTTTAAACAACGAAAAACAGCTGTTTTTAAAGGTTACTTAATTTTGTTACTTAATTAAAACGAAAATCTCAAATGTATTTCCATGCCCCAATTACGTATTTCAATTACCGATAGCCGTACCGTACACCTGGCATCTCCATCAAGCAGATAGTGATCGCTAAGCAAACTCCGCTATAACAGGCTTATAGGCGGTCAGTAGGACGTTTTTATCGAGGGGCGTTTGTGTGCGACTCACGGCCCGGATATAAATCCGAACGGGACGTGCCTCACCACACGAAAAATTAACTCCGACCAATGTCCCGTTTTTATAGCGGGCCAATAATGCAGTTTAGTGTTCATTCCTCTTTGAACGTGCGAACACTTGTAGTATTCCGACTAACTTCGATGGAGTTCATAACTCTTTGGGTCTTTTTTCTATGCTGTTTTTATGACTGTTATTCTCTTACGACTTTTCTATAGAGGGGTTTTATAGAAAGCTTTTTACAGCAGGGTTGTTTTTGTTCAGCAGTGCATACGAACTGTTCTATAACAACCAGGACAGAACTGATTTTTCTTTGAACACCTCTGTTAACACAGTACACTGAACTGATTGCTCGGAAGTGTGAAAATCTGTGCTTAATTAAATGCTTACAGTCAATTGTTTCAACCAGATGAGCACTAGAAAATATAACTAAAGGGTGTAAAAATACACTTAACGAAGCCGAAAGGCACATAGTCTTGTTCTCCCCGTTATAGCAATATTTTTTTTGTTCTGGATCATACCTACTAGTAACGAAGTATAATAATTATTGTTGGTAAAAGTTCCAAATTTTTCACAAATAAGTTTTTGCACTGCCATGGTCACTAACATTATTATTAACACTTGTATCGGAATATTAACCATATTTACTACTAGCGGACGTCACGCAGTTTCACCCGCGTAGTTCCCGTTCCCGTGGGAATACAGGGATAAAAAGTGCCGATGTCACCCGGGGATAGTGTAGCTTCCCATTGTTCAAAGAATTTTTCAAATCGGTCCAGTAGTTTTTAAGTTTATTCATTACAAACACACACACACAAAAATACAAATCTTTTCTCTCTAAAATATTAGTGTAGATTTGTTTCGAGTGAATGAGTGAGTTTATCCGTACACACGGTGCTTGCAACAGCGTCGAAATATCGGAAACTCGAAACAAATTAATAGTAAACACGGTAAATATCCCGTTATAAGTGTTAATAGGAACTATTTTTCAGCAATATTTTTTGCGTAGAGTTACCTACATGGTGTACAGAATGCTTGGTTGTCGGCTTCGTAAAGATTCCGTTTACACCCTGTATAATGAAATCAACATCGAGGCACCTAGACTGTTTGACCGAATCAGTAGGAATCGTACATATACGTTATTCTCACGGCCTAAGGTGAGCCTAGAGGCAATTTTAGTTCTGTTTACTGAGCTCCGACCGTGAGATAATATTTGTATGTGAGTTAGACAAATGCTAACAATCGGAATCCTTGTATATCTAACCTCGTTGACTAGACGTAGTAGTCATGGTTTTCTACACATTTCCGAGAACAAATTAATAAAATAATTAGACATATTGTATGCTTATTGTGGACCATTGTGTGCCTCACATTGTGATTTCAAAACTGTTGAATCTAGTTAATTAAAATACTTTTAATCACCTAGATTTAATTTTCACAGTTTGCAAGTCAGTTCAACCGAATAAAGTTCTTTTCCGTCACCTTTTTACTACAAATCAAGAATTGGAACCAAAGATGTCGTCGCCGTGTTTTTAGAAATTACGTTCAAAGAATATTTAGATCAGAATCTCTGAACGTAGAACTAAAATTTTGCTTAGGTATAATTCTTCCGATCGCATCTTTTCTACCAAAAGGTAGTCTCTAAAACAATTGACAGACCGCATTAGGAATAAGGTCAGAAAACTTTGCCCTAAACCTTCGTAGTCGTATCTGCCATGTAAATATTTTCTATTTAAAAAAAAACTGCAACACTATAGCGTTTCCGGTATTCCACAGTATAACTTATGACATCCTTAATTAGTATCGAAGAATGGCGAGCGCTGCTCCGATTCCCCTGCCTGTGGCCTCGCACACTTCTCTGCTTCATTAATCTAGTTAAATCTTACTTATGTTACTTTGACCGAGTTCCAGAGACTAAGTGATTCACTTTTGGTGTATTTATTTTAGAAATAATCATTCTAAACATTTATTACAACATCTGTGTGTGAAGTAAAAAAAAAGAAATATCCTTCATATTTGGAAAATAGATTATATTCTGATAAAATATGTATTTACCGAATGCCATTATGATCCAATAACCAGTTTAGTGTGTAGTTGTGAAAACGTAACAAACAAATAAACACAGTTATAATATTAGTATGGATTTTTCGGTAAATTATTTGATGGGTATCTACGTACCAAGGTAATCGTTTTGACAATAACATTATTGACACTGAAGAATTTATTTCCTGAATATTTTCAATTGAGTAATGTTCCACGGAAATACGATAACTGACTGATAGATAGATAATCCAGTGCTTATTGTACCACACATAGTTCATACCCGGCAGGTAAGAGGGGATACTGCCGTGATCCTTAACACACCCGGAACTGGCACAATACGGGTAACAGGGAAATTAGCGAACCCCGGACATACAGCCAACAGAACCGGATCAGATTTTTGTTCCGTATCCTTAGGCAGTGACAATGTTTACGGTACGATCTTCTGTTGTTCAACTGTTTGTTTTATGGGTTGTAAACTGTGGACGATTTTGTGTGTGCTTGTGATGGTTTAAGAAGCAGTTGTAGTTCTTATAAAGAAACCGTTAAATTTATGTTTGCCATCGTTATCGATCTGAATGTTGGGCCACAAAAGGGATAAATGAAAGGCAATTGCATGTGGCTGAGATGAGAATGCTAAGGGGGATATGTGGTGTGACGCGAATGGATAAAATAAGGAATGAGTACATAAGAGTAAGTCTGAAAGTGGCGCCGGTAAATGAAAAGTTGTGTGGTAATCGATTGTCGTGGTATGGACATGTGATGCGAAGGAATGAAGAAAATGTTGTGAGAAAAATGTTGAGTATGAATTTAGATGGCTATAAGAGTAGAGGAAGACCAAAGATACGATGGAAGGACTGTGTGAAGGATGATATGGCTAGAAAGGAGGTGACTTCTGACATGACGAGAAATAGAGAAGTATGGAAGAAGAAGACATGTTGCGCCGACCCCAAATAAATTGGGATAAGGGCAGGAGAACGATGATGAAATGATCGTGGGTATCGGCTCAGACCTCTAGTGCGTATGCGGCGTCTACCCACAGACTATGGCCCACTTTCCATCTTCATTATCTGTGCCTGTGATTATCTATTTACTGCTTCAGTGAGCGGGGTTTGCGTAGCAGAATTTTAGGGTTAAATACATCAGAACTTTTTGCCATAGACACGCTAAGAAAATGAAAGAAATCGTTGAGGGGCTGGTTAGGTAATTTAACCAACCTAAACATTTTCTACGTCTTATCAATTACCAATTACAATTTATACCTTAGGTACTAGCACATGCCCGCGACTTTACCCGTGTGAATTTCGGTAATCGTCACACGGGATCGTACTACCTTAACAGGATCGGATCCTATCCGTGTCCTATATGTTAATTTAGGTTCTCAAATACCAGTGTGCCAAACATTACCCTATTCAATCATTTTGGCGTGAAAGAGTAAAAGACATACAGCCTCACAAACTGCAATTATAAAACAGTAGAATCCCGATTTTTCGAACCTCGATTATCCGGATATCCGATTATCCAGTCTCATTATTCACGTACCGTATTGTAATATCCCATTGTCTAAATGATGTATGTGAAACCCTATCTATAATAAAAAGTTATTAATATTGTATGATTTTACTTAGAAATAGATTTTCCGGATTTTTGATTACACGAAATCATAGAAATATGAATAACTTATTTGTTATATCTATGCACAAAATACTCCTGGTTTTAATTGATCCGGATTATCGGGATTCTACTGTAGACTGTAGTAGTAAGATTTTACCCAACGGCTTTTGTTTGGGGTGCTTACATCATCGCAAAATCGAGAACGTTACTCCATGCGCCTCCTTATGATTATTTTAAACATCCATCACAGGTTGACGTGAAATTGTAATAAGTAGTAACATCATTCTTGAGAGATTGATTATGGAGTGCTTGAGATTGGTAATTGCAGTGTTTGAAAACAGCATTAGGGAAGCCATCTCGAAATCGAACAACGTAATTTATGTGCTGAAGACGCAGCTTATTTTATTTGCAACATAAACTACTACGAACAGTAAAATATGGAGATATTTATAAAATCATCATTAACAACATCACCAATAATTCCATTCAACTAATAGAATCCCTTTTTCACTTAATTGCAGTGTTCGAATTTCAACTCTATCTGCCGCAGTCAGAGAGTTTTAATGATTACTTAGGCCATCACTTAGTAAAGGTTTTAACAGGTTTGTCATTTAAAAGTATGTCAAATCTTTACTAAGTGACAACTTAAGTAATCATTAAATATATCTGAGTACCGCAGTAAGAGCCTTTTTTTAAGGGTGGCAAATCATCAAATGACTCCTCCCCCTCCCGCTCAGAGTGGGCAGAGCGGTTGGGGGAGTGTCAGACTTCTACTGCCTAAAAACCACCCATGTTCCTTCTTAGCCCTTTGTGCCGAGGTCGCGGTATCTCTTTCGAACAACCCGCAGCCCCGACGGGCAACTCTATGAGCCTGACCTGAAAATCCAACAGTGCGCCTTCGCTTAGTTATACAGTGTGTTAGTGAAAACGGGTAAACATTTAATAGGAACAACCTAGCCGGTTAGCAACTAGTCTAGCCTATATCGTATAAATAATTTCCACTAATTAAGTCTAAGCTGTAATCTACAAGAAGTTATGTAAAGTCAAGTTCGCGCTGGTTACCGTCGAGTCTTGAGAGAACTTGTCTGTGAGCAATTTTAAATACTTAATTGTGCGTTATACAGCTTGTAGATAATTTCTTGTAACTACTAGACTACTAGTTAATTTTCTTGGTGTTTGTGTTTTTATCTTAACTTGTTTTGAACAGGGACCACTGTGACTAAAGTATCTTTTATACCTATGCCAACGATTAAAGATAAGAGGATTTTGTGATATCACTGCATATGTAGTTTAAAACAAAGTCGCTTTCTATGTCCCTATATCCCTATGTATGCTTAAATCTTTAAAACTACGCAACGAATTTTGATGCGGTTTTTTTTAATAGATAGAGTGATTCAAGAGGATGGTTTTAGTATATAATTTGACCGACATACACGCGGGTGAAGTCGCGGGCATCAGCTAGTAAATAATATACTGAAGAAAAAATGACAATAAATACACGTAAGGATTTTTATTTCTAAACACATAAAATCTGCACCAAAACCAATCCCAGACATAATTCTGCTCGCGACCCGTTCCTGTTTCGCATGGTTTTAATAAAATCGAGCAGAAAACATCGAGATATTTTTTTTTATGTTCATTACTAAGGGTGGGTTGCACCATATTACTATAACGATAACCAAACCGTAACAAGCCATAAAAGCATTAAAAAAGTATAATTTGATGGCTTGTTACGGTTTGGTTGTCGTTATAGTAATATGGTGCAACCCACGCTAAGCATAATAACTGCATCCAAAACGTTGCGGTGTTCAGGAGACAAATGAAGTGGACTCGAAAACCGACTTTATTTCGTATATAGGGTGTAAAAGTACCCTTAACGCAAACGAAGGGCACTTGTTCTCCCCACCACTGCGATCATTTTTTTTTTCTAGACTATACCCGGGAACCCCCCTAGTTACGGAGATATTTGGGGGCAAAGTTCCAAATTTTTCACAGCTGTTTTTGTAAATACTAGTTTTCAGGTTACAACTTTACTTAAATTACCTCCATGACCCGTTTATTATTCAAAGCATCCACTAGCACAATGTTTTAACTTAAAACATAAAACTCAATTGAATTTTATCGTAAAATGTGATTTTTGACCCCAAAAAAAAAGTCGATCCCAGCAAAAAACTTTGCGTAGGGTTACTTAGTTTGATGTACAGAATGCTTGGTTGACGGCTATGTGATGGGTTGATTTACAGCCTGTATACTTAATATGGTGCACACAGACTAGTATTATATAATCTGTGGTATAGATTACGCAGTCTCTAATACTAGTCAGTGCACGTACACATCGGTTCAAATAAAGTGCACCGTTTGTTTACTCGGGAAGATTATTTCCTTGCGCACACAGTATCGTCTTACCACGATACACGTATGTTGAACCCCAGTGGAATTACCTACTTGTTCCGCTTTCGTTTTACTTTCTGGTGACGCAGTGCACTAGTGGATGGTCAACTGAAACGGTACTTTAAATATAATCAATTATTTATTTGCTTGAAAATGGATACCTAATACATAAGGTGAAACAAGCCACCAAATGTCATTGGAACCATGAAGACTATATTATTGTCTATGAAACAAAATGTTGACGAATGATTCTGAAAAGCTTTTTGTTTCTGATGTTCGTGTTTATTCAAGGGTAAAAATGTAGATATTACTAAAATATAACATTACCAAGAATTCCAAGCAAGGCACTCCAGCATTAATCTTGTAAAACTGCTCTCCTTTTCAAACTCGCTTCTATCAAAGCTCTCCATAATCCATTTACCTACGAACACCAATAAGTATCTTAGAAACAGATATCACTAAGGAACGGTCGACGTCTAACTGGCAGTAAGCCAGCCACCGTAAGAACATCGTGGCATGGCTGCGTGGCTCGTGGCTGGGTGGCTAGTGGCTGTGTGGCTCGCACAACGGGGGCGCCATATGTGATATCATTTAGTTGCCCCACACCGCGCTGGTCGGATTCCCACACTATTTTGTTTGCACCAACGTCTCACTGCACCTTCTGTTTACCACTTTAATTGCTTTAGCCATTAATCCCCGTCGTTTGGGCCACGTTCAGGCACGGAATGTAGGTAATACGCGATAACATGGAAAATATAACGACAATAAATCATTGGCCCGGTCATAAGCGCTTCGTTAAGCGTAGGTAAGCTGGCTTTTCGTAATTTTAAAGGGGAAACTTACCGTGTTGGGTTAAACTAACAAGTCATTACACGTTTGGTGTAAAATAACGATCATTAACACGTCTGCCTGTTTCTATTTTCAGTCATTCATATTGAAAAAATGAAAAAAAGTAAAACAAAAACCTAATAACTTCCTGGAAAAGACTCTAACACAATTTCCATCCCGCATTAAGTGTGCAATGACCGATGATATAAAGAGTCAAACTGACCTATATTTCGACTAAGATTATGGAAATTATGAAGTGCAACAACTACTTATCATAAAACTCAACGGAGCGGCAAAGATTGCAGATAGATAACTCCTCCCTTTGAGACAACGAATGAAGCGATGAAATAACCACCTATTTCATTATTATTTTCCTTCAATAATTGCACTTCTTAAATGTTACACGTTATTACTAAAAATGTCTCTAATAAATGAGCTAAAAAGAAGAATGTTTTTTATATTGCTACATTGTAGATCATTATTGTCTCCCTTTTATGTAATTTTCCGTTTCCTCGTTTCAAGCATATCCCGACTTGACGAGGTCGTCTGTACTCCGTGGTTATGTCTTTTATGAAATCATATATTGGTAATACGACGGATAAAATAATTTTAGAACCTTCTGTCTAATATTTTACTATGCTTTGTCTAGAGTTCCGTCGTCACGCGTTAACAGCGTTCCCTTAGTCCCTCCCTGTTGACGTGGTCAGCTGTCGCATTCACAGAGTGTTTTTGCACCTTCGAATATCCCCTACTGGCCTCTGTGCTACCCCTACTTGCCCCTGCACAACCCCTGCTTGCCCTGCCTTGCCCCTCGCGTCGCTAAATTGTTTTCTTGCGGCATTTCGGTATTGCACCATTTGCGCTAACGACTATTGGAACGCCTCAAATGCGACTGTGTTACAAACAAGATTTTTAACGTGGAAATGGTTTTTCAGTGCTTTTAAATAAGAATTTTTCGTTTTCTTACAGCTGTGTCTTGGATTGTAAAACTCCTAAAAGCAATCAGTAGCCTAACATTGACTAGTTTCACAAAAACACAAAACGCCACAAATAGATAAATTCCAAAACAAGAACTGACACTCGTATTATAGGAGACGATTACGAGATCCATTGAAATATTTTCGTAGCGACACCACGCGGTGCAATTAAAGTTTTTGCGCGCCACGGGGAAGTGCATCCGTGGCACGTCCTGGAGTTATGAGGCGCTCGTGACTCTGAACCGCACTGTACTTGCAAACAATGAAGATTGTATATAGGCAGCTAGTTTTAAACTATGTTGTACATGTACTCAGTAAAGTCTTGTGCTTCACACATTTTCAGCAGAATTCGGCGAAAGCGGCAAATTATATATTCGATTTTGCCGCCCACCCTTTGCTGTATCATACTGACCCAAGTGTATAGCCTAATTCTTTTAAGCCTTTCTTTTTTTTGGAGGGTGTGAAATCATCAAACAACTCCTCCCGCTCAGGGCCGAGCGGAAAGGAGTGTCAGACTTCTACTGACTAAAAACCACCCATGTTCCTTCTTACCCTTTGTGTCGAGGCCCCGGTATCTATTCGAACAACCCGCAGCCCCGACGGGGCTTTTAAGCCTCCCATTTACACTGACCGGTATCATTACCCAATGCTTATATTATATCTACTACCTATTATGCTATAATAATAACTGACTTTTATATTTACGTCATGGAAAATGAACAGTTTTATTAAAATTATATTGCTAACACAGATTAAACAAAATTTGTGCTTGCATTCCTTTCGCTTTGGCTTAGTGTACCGCTGCATCGTACACCATCCTGAAACACGCTCTTTACTGTTTACTTCCTGAAATTCATTCCACGTTTTCAGTTGTTTCAACTATCTGTTAATGAAAAAGCCAATAAATATCTACTGTGTATGGATCTGTCTTCTTATTAAAGCTACTCTTAGTGAGTAGATTTTTATTGGGGGCATTACCTCATGTCACAACCTAGTTTTTAATAGATTCATTTTAGCCCTATTCCCCGTTCTAAGCAGTTTTTCGTCGTGTATTTTCCAACAATTTCAAATATCTCCAAAGTTTAAAAAGGGGTAAGACTTTGACTAATTATTACACTTGAACAAGATACGACAAGGAAGCAATAAAATGTTATAAATTCAGCTGAGTAAATAATATGAAGGAAAAGAGGAAGATGGCAAATATAATAAAAAGCGCTTTATTTCATGAACCTATAAGTACCGTCGCGCGGACGAATCTAGGCAAAGAGGGAGGTTTTTATGAAGTAAACTTAAATTGAACTAGGGAGGGGACATCCCATCATCGGTCTCGTTTATTTGGCCAGCTTTTAAGACTCGAGACGTAAGAATTTTTCATAAGTGTCTAGCTAATTAGTGTTGGCACAAATCTTCAAACTCGAAACTTTTAATGACGACGAATGAAAGTTTACACGCTCCTTAAGTTCTACCACTCGGAGCGCACGAATTTTCTTGGCCTCATTAAGAAGTTGCTGTTCAATTTTAAGCCAAGTTGTTGCCATTATTGATAACGATATGTAGCGTTATGTTTGTTAAAAATTACACAATTCCATGTCCCATTAGTAGATAAAAAATCGTGTATATAGAATGTATTCCTCCTATACTCGTATGTGGCTGTATCTAATAACGTGGGGTAATGGGGTCATATCAACGTCTAAAAATAAAAACGAATTTATATCTCTTTGACGACTTACTCTTTGAAAATAGGCTATATGCGATGGAGATTATTTTCTGACTTTTATCGAAATAAGATGATACGCTAAACATAGGTATCATAACTAAAACTAGGAGGCTATTTTACATAAGTAATCAATACCTGAAGGGTATTGCTTACTTAAGTCGTCCGTTTATAATCCTCTTGTACTTGATCTTTCTCAGTCTTTAGTTCGACTAAACATTTTTTTATAAAACCAACACATTAACAAACCCGATTCGACTTTCCCATTACTCATCTAATTCTATTTCTAACTTTTAACTCTACAATTTAGCAGCAGATCAAAGATAAGACCATCTCATCTCACTGTATCATCTCAGATTACAGTTCTATCACTACCCACACTCGTGTAAAAGGGGCAATAACGTGTGAAAATATCCCGCGGCACCCCGTGTCAATATCGCGCGATCAAATTCCATTAAGGCGTGCGATCTCCGCCTGAGAACTCTATAAAAGCCAGCGGAATAGCCCCCCATCTCGACTGATTCACGGCCATTGGAGAACAGCTAATAGGAGCGAATCACTATGTATTTTGCAGCTTAGGAAGCAGTTCTTACGTCAACATTATGCTTTTAGAATAGCTTATAATCTGTGAGCTAAGTCTTAGATTGAACTACTTTGTATTTTATTTACTATACTAAGAAATAGATTATACGACTGTTTCAGGACTTGGATTTCTAATTTATTTTATAAGTGTAAAGTAAATGATTCACTAATAGTACTTAGAATCACCTACATGAAGTAACTTAATAACAAAATTATCCTTTCAAGTGAAAATGAATAATTTAAGCCTTATGAGAACAATGCGAACGTATTGTTACCATTGACAATAGGATAAATCAGGTCTAGAGTTTTGATTTCTGAAATACATTGTGTTGTTACTGTAATTAAAATTTGTCATAATATTTCTTTCATTTTAATTAACTTTTATTAAACAGCGTAACGTAAATTACAGTATCAAGCGACTATTTACGAACCGTGCAAATAATGTGATTTCCCGTGAAATATATCCTCCGGTACCAATTTATCAATCAATTAAGCTTTATTGAAGCGCGACTCGAATTACTCGTAATTGACAATATTTTGATAATAGGGACCATTCACTGGTGCACAACGGCACACGGATTTTATTCCTTGGGGCAGCAGACATTTTAATAAAGAGTATGTTTTCGATTACAATTTTAATTTTTTTATTTGTTTATGGACTTGGACATTAATCAAAATCTGTTACAAACAAACTTTAGAGACTTACACAAAAAGATTTATAGTACCTCAGGAACGAAATATGTATAATGTATGCGCTATTAACCTCATTCAAGTAAATCATACGACATATCGGGACGAAAACGCGAAAATAGCACGTAAAAAAATGTATAAACTTTTCCACATTCCGCGTCATATCTCACAATATAACGACAATGTGTTTACGGCCCATAAATTTCCTAATAAACCGTAAAATTTCATTGTTTTATTTGTCTCTTTTTCGACACTAGACAGATAACATTTTAGGAAAGAAACATCGTCTCAGATACGTAGTTTAATCAGCATTATTCGACAAAGGTGCACCTGTTACAAATTTGCGGAATTACGTTACAAAACTTGTAAAGCAAAAGTTGTGGGTACGATGACGTAATAAGGTCCTAGATGGCACGCAAATTGAACGTTAAAGTTTCTGCGCTGCGGCAATAGAAAACGTCAGGCAACTCGCTGAAAGGCTATTAATTATGAGAAAGGAAATTGAAACCCCAGTGGAAATGGAAAAGTAATAAAATGCAACAGCGATTGCAAGATGAGTGCTAGTGCCGCCCGCTTGCGCCGCCCGAGCCCAGTTCAAACTGGGGCAATCTCGCCGCTCTGCCTTTACATTTTATAAGTACTTAGTTAGCCATCATTTAACTGGGAGCCGCCTGTGGTTTTGTCTGGCTGTGTAAATAATAATTTATGCATTTGAAACTGAACTTCCTGCAATATAACACCAGTGTTTTCGGTTTAAACTGTCGTTAAGTGCAACGAGTTTAGACATTTTTACAAATCCACTGGTGACATATTTTCTAAAACCCTAGGATGGTTGACAGCGAAGAACTATTCAAACAAATATTTAAGGTAAACAATAGACACTAAATTCGAAACACACAATGAAAAATTAAACCACGCGGCAGGTGCGAATAGTCGCGAAACAAAAACAGAGCTCGATTTATGTATTGTCTACCGTAGCTATCAGTGATTCGGTTTAGAATTTTTGCAAACAATGGCGTACAAAACAAATGAACAGCGGCCATAGACGATGAGTCGGCGAAATGTTCAATGGGAGCATGGAAGCTATTTATTCGTACGTACGATGGCGTTTCATTAGCAATTTGTTATCGTCTACTTTCACGGCGGGTCTCTTGCGGCCACTGCCCTGTGAACTACGATCCGTACTTCCATCCCTTCATTGTGTTTACTGACGTCCGAATGCATAAGTTCAGTATACAACTTTGAGCAAGGGTAAACCCTAAGAGGATGATGGAAGTAACTAATAAGCAATGAATATGCATACAATACCCATACATAACAAGCCAGATAACACTGACCTTGTTATAAACCATCGTTATCCGATTATCCCAACAAAACTTTAAAGATCCAACGGTCCGATTTTGAGTCTGAACCAATGAACCTACCGTAGATCCCCTAATTTCGGGCATGACAAAAAAGCGCAAAATTTCACAGTTCATGGCCCAATTTATCGCATATTTCATTACCAAGCAAAAAAATAGATATGAACGGTATACGGTACGAAAAAGAATATTTGTAAAAATATTGTTTTTACGAGCGTGATCCCGGCTGAAGCTGAAATACACATTATGTACGGTATAAACGATCCGGTGATGTAGCAAACGCGATACGTGAAATATTATTGTTACGTTGCTGGGATGGCTTTGATTGCTGAAAGAGACGTCTCAATGACATTTCATAACGTTGCATTTAGCAATTAATTGCGTATGATAATGTATTTATGTTTGAATATTTGCAAGTTGTAGGATCCTACTAATACGTAATTTCCTTCCCATGGTATTATTTCATCCCATGCCAGATTATTAGATCACACTGAACGAATTGAAAACTTTGTTTGAATTGTCTGTCAGTGACAGACAAAACATTTATTACAAACTAGCTGTGCCCGCGACTTCGTTCGCGTGTTTGTCGGAAACTAAAATGCGTCGCTTAGATAAAAGTACATTAAATCATTGCCCTGCGTTAACTTACTGCCGCTGTAGAAAATAAGAAGAGGGTAATGCAAAGTACTGACTATGTTTAATACTAAAGTTTAGATGGATGGGTGTTTGTTAATCAATCACGTCAGAACGGCCGAACGGATCTTGAAGAAATTTAAAACAGGTAAATTATAGTCGACAGGTACTGTCGTTGGCGCGTTCGTGTTCCACGCGCGCCTCAAAGATATGTCAGCAACAATTAAGGGGTCCTTTGGGGCCCCTTAATTGTTGCTGCCGTCGTCTGCCGGGGCTGACGGTTGTCCGCAAGAGATACCACGGCCCCGAAACACAAAGAGCTAAGAAGAAACGTGGGTGGTTTTTAGTCAGTAGAAGTCTGACACTTTCTTCCGCTCCGCCCAGAGCGGGATGAGTCATTTGATAATTTACGAACCACAAAAAAGGGGGGATTAGAGGCTGTTTCGAGAGGTACCTGTACCGAATCTGGGACATCGAATCTGAAATGGAACGCCGTCACCTCCTTCTGCGAAGCAGTAATGCTAGCGAAAGAGGTGAACGTAAGAGGGACACAACCCCTCTTCCCAGCCGCCGCGGGAGACGCTCCGGGCATCGGGGGCCACGTGATGGCTTCCGGCCACCGTAGGCGCGGGCCTGTGAACGGTGAGTAACGGTCTAGTTAATCGTTCGTCCGTCCTATGACGATGGAGGCGCGTTCGTGTTCCACGCGCGTCTCAAAGGGATGTCATCAACATTGAAGGGGCCCCCAAGGACCGACGCCCGTCGGGGCTGCGGGTTGTTCGAAAGAAATACCGCGGCCTCGACACATAGGGCTAACAACACACCACATCTATATAAGGACATGTTTGGTGCAGTGGCTGGACGATTAACAGTAGCACTGCGTGTCGCAGGTTCGATTCCCACACGGTACAAAAAAATATGTAGTGGGTTTTATCTAATTTTAATTTAGTTTTAAAAAAATAGTATTTTTATACTGTGTAATTGGTAAATCTTTATTTGTTGACTATTCACAAAACATATGTTTATTTAATAACACCGCGGTTAAGAAAATGACATCAAATGAAAAACGCCATCTGTCGAAGACGAAGATAAACTGCTAAAAAAGAGCGATCAAACACACTATAGGGTTTAGGCTATGTAGATTTTGAAAGCAGCGTCATTTAGACTAATATCTACGTACCTTTTGCTATCATAACTTATTTAAAGTTATCTTGTGAAGGCATTTATTAATAAGTACCATATTCGTTCAATAGATGTCGTTGCTTGTCTCATTCTTGACCATAATGATAAGTTCTTCTTGAAAACTATAAATGCATATATCTTTTGATAGAGAGCACCGATTACGATGAAACAAAGACTAAGTAATAGCCCAAGTTACGCACAATATTTATGTATAAAAGTTACGTACATTCGTTTCGTAAATTTGACGTGATGCTTAGTCATCGAAACAGACAAACAGATAAACAGACAAACAGACAAAAATTCCAAAAATGCTGGAAATGTGTTCTGTTGGTTATACTTTAATACCCTGACAATTTTTTTTTAAAATTTTTTCGATGTACAAAAAAGATTTTTCTACAGATTTATTATATGTATAGATAGATAGATTTTTGCCATTAAATATTTTTAACCAACCGATTTTCGAATGAAGAGATCATTGAAAAGCAAAGAAAAGCGTCAGCAAATCGCGATGTCCTTGAGAGATAATGGCGTCAACCGTTAAACAATACAGCAACATTTTACAAATATAAAGCTCTTGTGAGGATTGCGTAAAAGCGTTGTTAAAATTACATCACGTTTCATATTAAATTACAGAACAGAACAGAATCGGGGAACAAAGCGACAAGACCGCTCCCTAAGGATGAGCCGACAATTTTCTAGGTCAACACTGCATTTTATTATTTGCTTATTTTATTAAAATCTTCGTCAAGATAGAACACTTTTTGTCACATAGTTCGGCGAGAACTAAGGTTTATTGTTTCGGGTTTACAATAGGGATGTTTACTGACTAAAAAAAATATGATTCTAATTAGACCGTCTGTTAGATTATCGAAAAATATTGGATGCTTATTTTTTGTTTTATCAAATCAATAGAAATTGACGAAGATAATACGCGTCAAAGATTTAAGTGGGGGGTTGTTACGTCACTCACCGGTAAAAAATGTCATACTAATGTCTCAGAATATGACGTCACACGAGTTTTCAAAGCACTGTATCGTTTTCATTGTTTGTTTACGTGAACAAAGAAAAAATACGAGTCCAATATTTTTTGGAAATCTATCTGACGGACTAATTAGATTTTTTAGTTTACTACCCTATTCTGATGGTACTGCTAGATACATTTTGTTGAACTCGGTTATGGTAAATAGTTTATATGAAGAAAGTGTCGTCAGTTTTTACATAACATAAAATCACACCTGTAATCCCAGAAGGGTTAGGCAAAGGTGTACCCATCAACTGGGACCATCTACTAGGAAATTCCTGATAGAAAAAATCGATAACACTTTGCATGACCGCAACGCTTTGGGAACCAAAGGAACTCAGGAGCTCATGCACAGCAGTCTGGCTTACGACCACTACACCAACGAGGAAGTCATCGTCAGTTTTTGATTAAGTATTAATTTGGATGCCTGTAAGGGTGGTGGAGAAGACCAAAGAAACTATGAATGAACTGTGTGGAAAAATGACGTGGCTAGAAAGAGGGTATAATTACCAAATTATGACTAGGTTCGAAAAAAAAACTGAAGAAGAAGGCATTCTTATTATTTATTGCACACAAAAAAAATAGATGCACTAAGTGCAAAATTAAAGCTTAGATAAGTACAACAAAATTGGGTTTTCTGACATGCTGGTTGTACCAATTTATTTGTAGTCAGTGGCCTAGAATGACAATGATATAAAAGATGTTTCCTGACAAAAAAAAAAATATGATTCTAATTAGTCCGTCCGTTAGATTATCAAAAAATATTGGATATGTATTTTTTGTTTTATCAAATCAATAAAAATTAAAAATAAAACGCGTCAAAGATTTGAGTGGGAATTTGTGACGTCACTCACCGGTAAAAAATGCCATACTAATGTCTTAGAATATGACGTCACACGAGTTTTCAAAGCATTGCAAGCATTTGTATCGTCTCCATTGTTTGTTTACGTGAAAAAAGAAAAAATACGTGTCCAATATTATTTGGTAATCTATCTGACGGACTAATTAGATTTTTTTTATTAACTACCCTATAAATTGTTGCCCGCTGCTTTGAGATCGGGTGTTTTTTGGTCTAGTAGAGGCTTCTAACGGACTTAGCTGTTAAATATAACAATGATGTGCAAAACACAAAAACAAAGACTGCTAGCAGCCACAATAAAATTCAAGTTTATCCACAAAACGGAGGACTAGCGCTGAAATCAATCCAACTCGGCTCGTGTACAAAAACGGTCCTTCGTGTATCCTGCATCAATGTTCATGTTTTTCAAATTTATACGGACACTCCGCATAAAGGTTCAATTAGCTCCCGGAACCATTTAATCCGGATTTGCTTACCAACCAAAGGGACATCGCAAACGTTTATTTTGGGATTTACAGCTCAAGTGTTGCTTTACGCCAAAGTTTCAGTAACGAGGACACGTTCGATATATATTGTTAAAAATGTCGCTGAATATTTGTTATTGGAAAACGCGCAAGAGTGATGAAAGCGCTTTTTTATCGTTTCTGCAGTGTGGTAAGCTGTTAAATGCATTTTGTTATACTGCAGTTTATACTAACATAATAGTACGTGGCTAGCATTTCATCCACACGTGCTTTTCGAAAATTGCTCATATTGCCTCGCCGGTCTAGTGGTCGCACGACCATTAAGCATGATGTCCTGGATTTGATTCCCCAGTTGGGCAAAGTGCTATTGGGTTTTGCCATCAGGAATTTCTCAGTAGTAGCCACGAAATGTGAAATTGTGCCCGGTAGATGGCAATAGGCTCGCTCTCTATTACATGGAACTTAAACATAACTGGCAAAATGTGGGTGTACTCTCAGGTACACCCTACCTAACGCTTCGCGGATTACAGGCCTGATGTTTTGTTTTATTAAGGGTTAACCCGTTCTTTCGTCATTTCGAGATGTTGGTGACTAGACCAGGCAGCGTGTTTCATGACGTGTGTAAAAGCATTTTCATCTCTACTCGGTGACTATTTCTTAACCATCTTTTACGACACGCCCGTAAAAAGAGATCTCACGGTGTTTAAATTATTTATAAACACTCCGACATCCCACCTGAACCGGCAATAAAACATAAAATACTTCCAGAATCCAATGTTCTCTTAATTTATTAGAACAGAATCTGCATTTATAAAACAAACTCCCTAATACCAAAGTAAACATTTCACTCATAAATATATCTGGAATCCGAGATAATTGACTAGCTACGTATTACTTTAATTTATAACCCCTTAAAATAAGTTTTATCCCTCGGAGTACGAGAACGCCGCAGTCCAATTTAAAGCTTTAACTTTAAGTTAAACTTCGCCATATCTTCCGCGGCCCCAGATTTAGATTATGGGGTAATTGAAGTAGCTTATATCGTGTCCTCTTTTCTGTATCAACAAGCTTTATATTTGTTTTGTAAGGAGTTTTTGTGTCGTTATTTTGTTTTATTGCGGTTTATGTTGCTTAATAAACGAAACATTTGTCTCTTGGTTCATGGTATTAGATGAATTTTCAGTAGGAAAGTTTTATACAATTGTGGGTCATGAACTTATTTGATGACATGAACTTCAGAGACTCGTAAGCTAAAAGTAAATAAGCTATTCCTATAATTGGTAAAATTTATTGTGTATGTATTTGTCAACCCATCGTGAAGTCAATCAATCATCGGTCCTGTTCCCACCATTGAATCATTCCTACTCACAAAAGTACCTAGCACCTCCACTTTATTTTAAGCCCACTTTTTTACACTGTGTTTTCGACATAATCCATTACCTATCCAAAAGCACCACTTCGTATAAATTCCAGATATGAATGTGGAATTTATATCAGTAAAATAAATTCCAAACTACAAAAAACAAAAAGAACAACCAACCCCCATCAACAACTATATTAACATTCCACTCTCCTAGAAAAACTAAAGTAAATCTGTAAACGAAACACCTTGGAGCGGCACTCATCTGATGAGCTACACTGGCCACTCTTGTCGAACCTGACGCAAATAAAACAGCGCACTATCTACGAGACGTCACCGCGGATTTGTTGGCCAGCAAAGAATTTAGTGCTGCCCCTTGTCGGACGCAACCCCAGCAACGACGCGGCATCGCCCGCAACCCCGCAACCTTCGCCAAAACACTGGATTTATTTCGAGAAGTTAGTGTAGGTACCTAATCTTGGATGAAATTGAAAGGTGGATGGAAGTTTTTTTTGTGGTTGTGATTTTTTAAGGTTTTTTGCTTTGAAACTCTGTTTTATTTATACTTACCTATACTATCACTGCTAACCCTTTTTACCCGACTGCGGCGAAGCCCAAGAGGGTTATTTCTTATCTATGGTTGTTAGGACAAAAAAATAAGCACCTGACTGTTTTAAACATTTTATTCTGGAATACAACGGATTCCTCGAGCTTGTTCTATTGCAAACATGGCGGTATGTTTACAACGTCCGAGTGCGAACATTTAACGGCGTCGCTTGCCCGTAGAACGTGTGACAACATAACTTTTTGTTCACTTTTGTTGGAACACACCTGAAAAACGACAAAAAAATATCCAGCGTCCGCAGCCAGTAATTCACTGTGCCATGACATGCAAACCCCAGTACTCGTACTCGTAGCTGAGTAATCACATTTCGTGTTATCCCTTTGTTGCTTCGGTTAGGCCCACAACGCTGTGATTTCACCGGTATTAAAGACGAAATAAAAGTCTGTCGTACGTGTGATAGCACCGACATTTTGACAAGTTCGCAATTTATTTTGGGCACCAAAACTTTTTTATACCTGAAGCCCTGTTGATAAAATGCTTTAACGTGCAAGAATTTTTATTTAACCAGCTCTAAAAGAAAATTTTATGAATTTTATTTTCAGTGGTTAACAGAGCAGAATTAACAGCAGCAAGTTACTCAATAAACTGGGATGCAATTTGCGGATATAGGTATTCAGAGAACATTCCTGATAGGACACAAACTCTTGGATTATCGCCAGTGGCCTGACGTGGATTTGTTACACGAGTAGAAAATTCAGTGCTCACCCGCCTTAAGACTTGCCTTTTGGGAACACAGAGGCACGGAGTCTCCTTATCTTCGTTTGTTTACGTTCAGAATAGAGGAAGCACGTAACTGTAAGTGATCTTGGAGACTACTGTATTAGAGACAGAATAATATTAAGATCAGGAAACTACTGCCATTAAAGTGTTCGTTAAATTGTTACGTAAGACTAGGACTCCCACTAAACCTGTTAAATTATTTCCGTTACCATTAAACCCAATAATTTACATTATACTTCCTGATTGAATGTATACCTACAATTACCTAAATGTACATTAACAGCAAGTTTGTAATATCAAAATGCAAATGAGCGACTCCATAGTTTCCGGTGCGCACTATTCGGCATAGAGAGGGGCGCACCTACATCGGGAAATTGTCGGATTACGCGCTCCTGCCTCAAACGAGAACTTTTATCCTTCACTGTTTTTATATTCCCCAACTTGTGCCTACATTACAGTCCTACTTGAAAAATTAAGCAAGTTCCCGTGTTATTTACGATGTCTTGTATATTCTGTGTCCCTGCATACAGAATGAACTGGCTTTTTGAAGACATTTAATGACGTATTTAACGACCCCTTGCTCTTCAGACTTACGGCTCAGACGACATCAACATTTAATCCTGTCTGAGAATCGAACTATCTTCACAGCCCACGGGTAAATTATCAATTCTTTTATAAAAAAAAATGATATAATATATTACTGTTTAAACATTTATGAGAAAAACGTCACTACATAAGCAACATTATTTTGGATAATTAAAAAATAAAATCCTTATAAACTCAAAGGCACTTTTCTGCTTGACGTGAGTGTAAAAGAACGTAATTTCTGCTGTAAAAGGGGTTAAAAAGACTTTATAATACATGGAAGGGTCATTACACGGCTGTTGAGTTCACAGCACACGTGCAAAAACAACCTCAAAATGTTCGTATGAAACGTAGGCACGTGTTTAGTACCTTTAGGGGTGTGAGAGCCACTTGGCCCAGGCGCTCAGGGTTGCGCCGCACCGCGCTTCTTGAGATAGTTAATTTCCTTAGATAGTACGTGTAATTACAAAATGTTTAGACAGTACCTACACGAGATCTTGCACCTATTTTATTCAACGTAAGGTGAGATTGAATTTGCTTTATGAAGCGCGTTTTACGCAACTCGCAACTTTATTTGATGATCTCTTTAACCAACCTACTAATTTTCCTACTTAGCTGTTTTAGAAAACACTAGCACTTTGCCCAGCGACTTCGTCCGCAAAAAATTCGATAGCCCGATGCATAAAATATAAACATAATATGTAGCCACGCAAATTGTAGCTTTCTCCCGTGATAGAGTTATTAGAATTGGATCATATTCATAAGTTTAGAAAATTACCCCCACATACAAGCTTACAATCAAATTTTGCTCTTTATGCTATATTTTTTCTCTTTTTATAATATTAGTTGAGATAATATCATAAACATCAAAAAAACATCATAAAAACTTCCACGTCCCACATGACGTGACACGATTCAAACAAATATTCACCCGAGCATTCCTACGCACCAAATAGGTCAGCTAGCTTCGAAACTAATCGTCACAATGCAAAACAATGGTATTACTGGCATGTCCAATTATTCCCCGACACGTTCGCTCTACGCATAGTTAAAATATTGAAGGACTGGGGCCAATCCGTCTGTGTCCACAACCCCTGCTCTCTGGGCCTCTGACTTGGATTAATGGGTAACGTAATTAAAGTAGTTACTGGCAGGTGTGCCTACCGCTCGCATTGAACTTAATGCGTCTGTAAACGGTGTGGTAAGAAAAGTTTGCATTCGTAAACAAAGCGAATAAACATTCATAATGGTAAGAAAATATTTTTTTTTCATATTTTATACTTCGAGGTTAATTTTATGTTTTTATGCTGTGACGCGTTAAGCCCACACTTCATATTATTAAGTACACAATTTACGAAAGTGTTTAAGTAAGTTTTATAGTAGCTATAAACTTAGGCATATTATATAGAGATAAGTCCAAATATGGAATTGATACCGCATTAATAGCCGCAATATGACATAGCATTACAGAATCTGATAATATAAAACTGGTAAACCCAGCACCTACTAACTTATGATAATACGTCGATTAACGTTTTATAAATCGTATCTACTAATTGATAATTGATTATAAATACAATAACTACTTAATTATGCTTGCCCTGCTGACCGGGAAATACCAACATGGTTCAAAACATATTTTTCGTAATATGTATTACAGTCTATATCAGTCGAGGTACGTACATGACATCCGGTAAAAGATACCGGCCAGACCCAATGATTAAATCAAATTGCTATCACCCAAAAATTAAAAATATCTTCAAATAAGAACTTTAACGAATTTAACAAAATTCGCTATTATTACGATGGTAAATGTTAAAAATATACGAACAAACTAAGCATCATAATTTATCTATCTACCTACCTATCTATTTCCCAATTAGGATATCGGTTCCAGACTATATCGGATGCCACTGACAGTGTTTGACTTAAAGCGACTACCAATCTGCCCTCCATAAACCTGTTACTGGTTTATACGATACCATGGTAAGGCTGGTTGAGTCGCACAAGAGATAACAATCAAGGTGCAGAAGATGTGGCCAACCATATCATCGTAATAAATGTCCAGCGCAAGGAAAAATTTGATCTATTTGCAAAAAGCCGAATCATTTTGCCAACTATTGCTATTTTAAAGATAAGTATAACAAACCCAAAATTGTACCTACGTAATATTTTAGATAATAATTTGGAAATTAAAAATGAAACCCAAAATAATTGTAATTTTAGTCAAGACTTTATTATTAGTACAATAGGCAATGACAAATCAGATAAAGATTTTAATCAAAATTGGATTATTAATATTGATTGTTATGGTCACACTTTGAAATGTCAAATTGACACAGGAGCTGATATAAATGTAATTTCAAAACAAACTCTTGATGAAATTCAGTCAAAAACAAAACAAAAAATACCTTTGTTCAAAACCAATAAGACAAACAAACATGTAACAACACTCATTTTATAGTTAGCACGATTGAATGGGAAATACAGAAAGATTAGATTGGCTTCTTCATTTTTAATCCAATTATATCCATATAATCAGCGCTCCTTATCAAATAATACACATTTAAACGAGTCGAAAACATGATTAACTGTAGGTATTATCAGTGCACGCGCTATTGTGTGCTTTGTTTTATTCAAATATTAATCCAAACGAGGGCCTATACCTATTGCTTTGCCACTGCTGGGACAAGCGGAACCTCTCTATGAAAGGAGTAAGTCTGAGTGACCCTGGAGCTTGGTGGATTTGAAATTTCGTCATTAGTTTTTGGTGTTTGGTTATACAATAGAGATCACAAAACAATGCATTATAATATGCATCAGTCTGCGGACATGATGAATTTCCCCAGTTCTTTTTTTTAATCATTAATTTTTCCAGAGTAGGAAAACGTGTTCCACGAATTTAAAGCCGAGAGGAAAAGCTAGTGAAGACATAACTCGCTGCACAGTGTCCATTGAAGTTGTACAAGTAAATAAAGCGAGGCAGATTAGCGCCGGGAATTTATTAGGCAATTATTTAGCTTCCTGGCTAAAACAAGCGAACAAAAATGGTGGCCGCTCTAAACAAATACTTAGCTATAATTCAAGTTAACGCTTGAATAGATACCGTACCATCGCCTTACCTGAATACGTATGCCAGTTTTTACAGCTTCTAGGAATATGTTAACGCCAACCTGTTTCTTTAGAAGTGCTTTTTCCTTCATTTTATCAAATAAAAGAAGGAAAATTACTGAAATACTAGACGGTTTTAGACGTCATTATTTTTGCACACTACTTCACTGAAATCCGCAAAAAGCATGTCTGTACTCAAAGGACTCAGACACAGTACATATTAAAATAATTTGTTCAAAAGGAGTTCCATTTTGTTGACGCAAGCTCCGTGAACTTTGTCTATGGTAACGGAATAGGTACATACGCCCACTTACAAAAGTTTTAATTACAATTTACAGATATAAGTTTTTCGATAACCCGTATTATGAAAGTTTTGTTGAGGAATTAGTTGAAAATTTCGTCTCATATTAAGGATTAAATCCACTTCTGTAAGCGTTTACGAGATAGAAATAAGGGCCGAGGGTTTGGTCGAGATTCATTTTGATTACGAACAGGATTAAGGCTTAAGATCCGTGGGACAGGACACACGATGACACGGGCGCTCGTTTAATCTACTACGATTAAGCACATGACCTCACTCAAAGGGAAATTGATAGACTTTTAGTAATTATTGGAGGCCGTGAGTCGTGGGCTAGCAGTGACGTAAACTTACGTGATAATCGATTTCGATATTAATCGATAAAATATCCGCAGGTTCGGAGCAGTCAAAATTGTTTTGAGTTGTTCTTCATGTTTCAGAACATGTAGAAACATCTACTGTTCAACATGGTACAACAATTGGTAGGTAGGTGTTATTTGTCTTAAGAGGAAATTGTTATTACTTTAATAGATTTCTAACAATTCCAAGACGAGCTATTTGAATTTCCCGCCTCTGACAAACGATGTAGGAAAAGATCGTGAGAAACGTTCAGTCCTCTGAGAATGTGTAATGTTTTAACAACTGTTGAAAGTACCACCTGTCACTTGAAGGAACAATAACTTTCTATACTCGTGATACTGGTTGCCGGGCGTACCCGAATGAGTATGCAATGCTAATGAACCCACGTATTAAAGTAACAGATTTGCAACTTATCCTGAATAATGGTATAATCTCTTAGAGGTATTTAATCTATCTATATATCTATTCTTCTATACATATAATAAATCTGTAGAAAAATCTTTTTTGTACATCGAAAAAATTTTAAAAAAAAATTGTCAGGGTATTAAAGTATAACCAACAGAACACATTTCCAGCATTTTTGGAATTTTTGTCTGTTTGTCTGTTTATCTGTTTGTCTGTTTCGATGACTAAGCATCACGTCAAATTTACGAAACGAATGTACGTAACTTTTATACATAAATATTGTGCGTAACTTGGGCTATTACTTAGTCTTTGTTTCATCGTAATCGGTGCTCTCTATCAAAAGATATATGCATTTATAGTTTTCAAGAAGAACTTATCATTATGGTCAAGAATGAGACAAGCAACGACATCTATTGAACGAATATGGTACTTATTAATAAATGCCTTCACAAGATAACTTTAAATAAGTTATGATAGCAAAAGGTACGTAGATATTAGTCTAAATGACGCTGCTTTCAAAATCTACATAGCCTAAACCCTATAGTGTGTTTGATCGCTCTTTTTTAGCAGTTTATCTTCGTCTTCGACAGATGGCGTTTTTCATTTGATGTCATTTTCTTAACCGCGGTGTTATTAAATAAACATATGTTTTGTGAATAGTCAACAAATAAAGATTTACCAATTACACAGTATAAAAATACTATTTTTTTAAAACTAAATTAAAATTAGATAAAACCCACTACATATTTTTTTGTACCGTGTGGGAATCGAACCTGCGACACGCAGTGCTACTGTTAATCGTCCAGCCACTGCACCAAACATGTCCTTATATAGATGTGGTGTGTTGTTAGCCCTATGTGTCGAGGCCGCGGTATTTCTTTCGAACAACCCGCAGCCCCGACGGGCGTCGGTCCTTGGGGGCCCCTTCAATGTTGATGACATCCCTTTGAGACGCGCGTGGAACACGAACGCGCCTCCATCGTCATAGGACGGACGAACGATTAACTAGACCGTTACTCACCGTTCACAGGCCCGCGCCTACGGTGGCCGGAAGCCATCACGTGGCCCCCGATGCCCGGAGCGTCTCCCGCGGCGGCTGGGAAGAGGGGTTGTGTCCCTCTTACGTTCACCTCTTTCGCTAGCATTACTGCTTCGCAGAAGGAGGTGACGGCGTTCCATTTCAGATTCGATGTCCCAGATTCGGTACAGGTACCTCTCGAAACAGCCTCTAATCCCCCCTTTTTTGTGGTTCGTAAATTATCAAATGACTCATCCCGCTCTGGGCGGAGCGGAAGAAAGTGTCAGACTTCTACTGACTAAAAACCACCCACGTTTCTTCTTAGCTCTTTGTGTTTCGGGGCCGTGGTATCTCTTGCGGACAACCGTCAGCCCCGGCAGACGACGGCAGCAACAATTAAGGGGCCCCAAAGGACCCCTTAATTGTTGCTGACATATCTTTGAGGCGCGCGTGGAACACGAACGCGCCAACGACAGTACCTGTCGACTATAATTTACCTGTTTTAAATTTCTTCAAGATCCGTTCGGCCGTTCTGACGTGATTGATTAACAAACACCCATCCATCTAAACTTTAGTATTAAACATAGTCAGTACTTTGCATTACCCTCTTCTTATTTTCTACAGCGGCAGTAAGTTAACGCAGGGCAATGATTTAATGTACTTTTATCTAAGCGACGCATTTTAGTTTCCGACAAACACGCGAACGAAGTCGCGGGCACAGCTAGTCTTAACATATAATCTCTTTTTTTATAAAAATAGCAAAAATTTTAAATCAGTGATTAAGATGAAAAAATAATGGTACATAATGCTGTTTGTATTTAAAAGGGTCACGTTTTGGCAATACAAAAAACTGGCCAAGTGCGAGTAGGACTCGCACATGAAGGGTTTCGTACCAAAACAGCAAAAAAAAACACGTTTGTTGTAGTATGGGAGCCCCCCTTAAATATTTATTTTATTTGTGAAATTTCAACTGTCTAGCTATTGCGGTTCTTGAGATACAGCCTGGTGACAGACAGACGGACATACGGACGAACAGCGAAGTCTTAGTAATAGGGTCCCGTTTTTACCCTTTGGGTACGGACCCTAAAAAGACCAACCAACAATAAACCAGTCAGATCCGGTAACTCCCAATCAATACAAAATGGCCGCTGTCCCCAGTCCCAACAGTAACAAAAATGTATAATAACATATGTATACACTGAGCAGTAAATTTAGTCAACGGCTATAAAACACTCGCGAGCCAAAGACACCGAGTGGGACACATCCCAGCGGACGAATTTACTGACGAGGGGTGTAAACTACCCTGCACTCCATGAAAATGCAGCGTGAACATGACCGGCTAAAATATATAAACACAGCTATATGCCACAGTGAGCGTAGTATTCTTTCGATTTTAGAGACACATTTCCTTGTGGAAACGGGAATCGGAGAAAGACTTGATGTCGGTCGACTAGAAAATGAGTGTCACCAGGGCAAAGGGTTAGTGAATTTCATTTTCTGCGTTTTTGTATTTAGGGGAAAAACAACTTATCTAAATGCCGTGTTCACGCTTTGGCATTTATGTTAACATTTATGTTAACTCATTATGACCCTAAGTAATAATCACGATATGTGCCTGAAAATCTGTCAACTTGTCTTACCAAAGGGTATGGTTTTACCCAGTACTAACTGGGTTGTGGAGGTCAGATAGGCAGTCGCTCCATGTAACTGGTATTCAGCCGCATTATGTTAGACTGGAAGCCGACCCCAACGTAGTAGGAAACAGACTAGGCAGAAGATGATATTTATGCACCCGGGTCGACGGCGCGTTGTGTTCCACACACGCCTAGACGTAGCCCACTACGGCCAGTGCCTGCCAGTGTTTCGGAATTTGTACGAAACAGTCACCGCGGCCCTGAAAAGAAGGAACACTGATAGATTTTAGTCAGTAAGAATCTGATACTCCGTTCTGCTTCACCCCTTTATCCAAAAAAAAAACATAAGCTGATGATATGTGCATCATATGCTTCGAACTTTTACTTTTGAGGAAAGACTCAATAATCGGTTCCGACACGACAGCACTTACAGCTTTAGAAGGATCAGTAGCCTACCCTTGGTCTGCAGAACTTTTTATGAATTAGAATTTAAGATATTAATATGTTTCAACACTGTTGTACTTATTTTGGGGGGTTGAGGAACAGGGTGTAAAGTTCCTCATCCCCCGTAGAAAAGGGAGGATCCTCCGACCAGACGGGTGTTGTGTCTGGTGGGCTAACTGCCCGACATATGTAAGTCGGGATTTTCTATATAGGTTAATGTCGCGGTTAATGTTGATAGCGCGATGTAGGAATTGCCAATTTAGTTCGCATGTGTTGCGATAGATGTCGCTGTCGCCACATCACTCCCCTCCGAGACCGGAGGTCGATAGCAGGCTGAGTCTTGATGCTTGCCAGGCCAGTGGAAGGTTCCAGTGAGTCGGAACCGGATGCCGCGTAGTTCTCGGTGAGTCGGAACTGTCTTGCGGTGATGCCCCAGTGTGTCGGGGTGATGCTGCATTATGCAGCCAGTGAGTTGGAGTGATGCTGTTGCTGCGTAGTGGCTGGCTGCTGCGTCGACCAGGAGAGAAGTACGTCTCTGCTTACTGACCGGCCGAAGTGCAGTGTGCTGTGCCAAGGTCGCTGACGAGGCTGAGGGTGATGGCCAGGTATGCGCGCTTCCGCTGCATGCTGGTGGTCAGGATACCCTTTGAAGCCGTGGTTGCTGGCTGACGGTATGACTCGCTGCTCGAAGGCTTGAGGAAGTGATGATGACGTTTGAAGCAGCTGCACGAAGGCTGCGCTGACGTTCATGCTCGGAGTCACCAGTTTGGGGGGTTGAGGAACAGGGTGTAAAGTTCCTCATCCCCCGTAGAAAAGGGAGGATCCTCCGACCAGACGGGTGTTGTGTCTGGTGGGCTAACTGCCCGACATATGTAAGTCGGGATTTTCTATATAGGCTAATGTCGCGGATAATGTTGATAGCGCGATGTAGGAATTGCCAATTTAGTTCGCATGTGTTGCGATAGATGTCGCTGTGTGTGTGTGTGTTTGTGTGGTGTGCTATAATAGATGTACTTCCATTTTAATCATGACATTTTGTTTTAGAATTTTACGTAACAATGTCTATCTTTTTCTCGGCGGGACGCCTTGGATGGCTTTCTCAACAACTGGCGAGAAGAAGCACACCATCGTAAGAAGTGGAAGGAATGGAGGGAGGCCTTTGCTCAGGAGTGGGACAAAAAAAAATGTCTATCTTTTTCTCAGCGGCATAATATTATTATATACTTACTTTTATACTGTTTCTCTTTCTATTTTCGTGAACGTTAGAGTTTTGCTCTATCTAAAACAAAAACCTGACCTGATATAGAGGATACTATTTTGATTTTATTGTTTCGGCCTGTTAATCAAAATTAAATAAAAAATACGTAATTTGACATCACGCCTGTAATCTCTTACAAGTTAGGCAGAGGCGTGCTAAATAGTATAATATCCACATTTCGCCAGTTTTGTTTATGTCCCAAGTTATAGGGGGGCGAGCCTATTGCCACCTACCGGGGCATCCACACTCCGTGGCTGCTACTGTGAAATTCCTGATGGAAAAAACATATAAAAATTTGTCCGACCTGGGAATCAAACCTAAAACCTCAGCCCCGTCGGGGCTGCGGGTTGTTCGCAAGAGATACCGCGGCCTCGACATGAAGGGCTAAGAAGGAATATGGGTGGTTTTTAGTCAATAGAAGTCTGACACTCCCTTACGCTCTGCCCAAGAGCCTGCCTGCCACCTGCCAAAAAAAATTTATGAAAGACCTCAGCAGTCGCGATCGCAACCACTAGACCAACGAGCCAGTATTATTTTTGATATTCTACTCAATACTTATGAGCAAAGAAGAGGTGTAAACGTCTGAACGTAAAATCACTTCAAAAGCACCATAAAGGATCGTGAATCTTCATGGTTTAAAAGTTCCCCTCTTTTGTTCCGACTTTTCTACCAAAGTAAAAAGTCCCACTTTTGTAACAATACCAACAATAGTGGTCCAATATTTCGCCGTAGATTTGTCGTTGGAGTCGAAAATTTAGTGCAACCTCTTTTAAACTTGACCTGTTACCGAGAATAACGACGTCTATGGAGCAGAACAATTCACAAAGTTTATTTAATCGAAGATTGTTTTAATTGCATTATGTTTACATTTGAAACCTATGGTTTAGTCAGTTTTTTATGGTTAAGTATACTTTTGGTACACACCAAAAGTATACTAAATAATTAAACAAACAAACTTAATTTCTTTTTCTCAAAAATCCGTTAACATTTATTGGATTCGAATATCTATTCAAAAACTGTAAAACAGCGATGTTTATTTCTCAGGTAAAAGTTGTCTGACAGATGAAAAATTTACCATAAAACTGAGAAAAGTTGTATTTAAAGAATGATGTCTTAGAAAATCATAATACTGTAAAGTTTAATATTTAAATGCGTTTTCTCCTATACTATCAGTATTTCCATAATATAAAGACTATTAATAATTCAAGTAGTAATAAAGTGTATTTTCAGTTCCCCGAGAAATCAACAGAGAACATCAAACCCAATCAACATAAATACAAAAACAGTTGTAATATGGACGTCTCTACAGTTCTCAAGAGGAAGTGTCGGGTGCTACGTCCCCCACTAGGGCGGATTACAAGCCGGCCGCCCGCCGCAGCCCGCGCCCGCCCTCGCGCCGCTTTGTATTATCTCTTACAAGATTTTTCTTTTGTAAAAACAATATAACTTTGCCTTTTTAAAATTCCTGCATTTCCCTGCATCCGTTAATTTTACGCGATAACATTAGCTGGAGAAAAGGAACTAAGTATTGCCTCTCACTTCAGAGATTGCGCCGAAAACAACTAGACTGCTTAATTTCTAGGTTAAAAGAGTAACCATTGAGTTTCTTGCGGGTGTTTCTCCGGAGGAACCGACCACCACGAACCGTGTACTTTTTCGTCTTTTATAAATGCTAGGCTGAAATGTTATTGGGCTGATCACATTAGTCGCATGTCCGATGACCGCTGGGCAAAAGTCTTCACACGCTGGTTGCCAGAAGATGGACGGCACCACCGAGGCCGGCCCAGAAAGAAGTTTCGAAACGATAAACAACAAAATACAAAATCATTTAAATGCCATTCAACAAACAACACAAATTCAAACAAGCATATTACAAAAATCTATAAATCATACGTTGCGAAGCAATCTGAAGCGAACACGGAGTTCCAAATAGAATCGGAACTTTCCACCTATTCACTTAAAAAGGAATGCGCAGTAAAAACTCCCTTACTAGTTTAGGATAGGTGTTACAGTTAGCATAAGCTACTGAGAGGAGTTCCTGCGTCACAAGAGTCATAGGTCCGCCCCTCCCCCCCCCCCAGCCTCGCCTTAGATGCATTCGTGACCTACTTCGAAGTTCACACTTACAGTTCACATTTCTATTCACATGATTATTCGCGCGAAAAACTGCAGCTTTTAGAAAAACATCGGCCGCTTGAAATTGGGTTGTGACACATTTCGTCCGTTTACTTTTGAGCTGTTCTTTTACTGCTTTTAGTTTAATTGTAGCATTAGATGAGCTCGTGGCTTAATAATACTTTCCACTTAGATCGATCTTTAGGTTAAGCCGTGCTTGCCTTGATTGATTCGTGGATGGGTGACCACAAAGTACGTACAGGTTTCCTCCGTGCCTCGAAGAGCACGTTAAAGCGTTGGTTGTGGCTGCCATATATAGATATTTGGCAGTCGTTACAGGTAGTCCTGCAGTCTAATAGAAGGCGTGAACGTCTGACAACCAGTCTTAACAAAGAGTGTCGTATTATCCAGTACCAACTGAGTTGTGGAGGTCAGATAGGCAGTCGCTCCATGTAAAATACTGGCATTCAGCTGCATCCGTTTAGATTGGAAGCCAACCCCAACACAATTGGGAAAAGGCTAGGCAGATGATGAGTTCGATTGTAGCATTCTTTTACAAACTTAAAGAACAAAATGCATTATCGTTTAAGCATCTGACATCATAAATAAGCGTGGCGGCATTGACGGCATGGTTGGCACAGTGGCTCAAGTAATTGACTGCTGCGCTGCGTGTCGCGGGTTCGATCCCCGCACGGAATAAAAATTTGTATGGCCTACAGATAGTTGTTACGGGTCTGGGTTTTTGTGTATGTGAATTTACATGTTTGCGAACGCACCCACGAATCCCACGATACAGGCGAAATTTCGAGGCAAAGTTTAAAAAAAAAACGTAAATAAAGTAAAGTGCATTCAGTTAACCAAGTATGACTTACACAGTCTCGCAGCACCATTATTACACTAATACAATTATGGAATATAATCAGCTGCAGCAGAGGCCGCCTCCGCCCTGCGAGTTAAAACTTTAATCCTATCTGTATTCACAGGCTGCGAACTCCGGCTACACCGAAACACTCTAATGAACTCTCTTTGATTTCAATCTCTTTGTGAGCACATGCACAGTCCGCAAGTCAGGCTAAAATGTTGAACAAGTTCTTGATTTCGACTAATTGAAATTATCAGCCCGCTTGTTTTTGTCCTCTATTGATTACTCAGGAGTCGTATACCACGATTTTATCGACAAAAAGTATATTTTCCACAGACTACATTTGGAAAGTCCGTACAAATGCTCATTAATTAATTATGTCCATCTTGATCTAATCAACAAATATTTATGTCGTCATTCATATCTACTGTTCATTGGGTAAAACACAAAACTAAATAGATATCCACCTGCCTAGTTGATTTGGTAACGTCAAGACAAAAATAATTAATTAAATATTAAGAAATTCGTCATCATCTTCCTGCCCTTATCCCACTCTATTTGGGGTCGGCGCAACACGTTTCCTTCTTCCATTCTTCCCTGTAAGACGTCAAGGTGGTTTACTCCCTTTCTCATTCATATCATTCTTCACACAATCCATCCATCGTTTCTTTGGCCTTCCTCTCCCTCTCCATCCATCAACATTTATATCTATCTGTAAGAAATTATTAACCAAATTATAATCAAATAAAACCAAAGAAGCTCAAATGCAAACAAAAAACATTATCGTGTTCCTTACAGTTGCGCCGAATAGGTCTTGTACAGCAAAATACCGGACAATTAATACTCCCCGACGCTGGTTTCCAACTGGACCTACATTAATGAGTGACGAATGTTAAACAGTTATTTATCATCTACCTAGCCTTTTCATAATTACTGTAACTTAAACCAGATTCAGCCGAAAACTATTGTTTTATGTGACCTACGTTAAAGTTATTAGAACATTGTTTGCACTACTCGTATCATTATTTCAGAATTTGGTAATGTATTTTTTTTGTTTTATTAGCAAATATGCTGTTGTTGTTGGCTAGTTAGAAGAATAACCTGCTATGAAACATTAGGAACGAATTTTGTAACTTCACTAAGATCTCAAAGCTGACACTGGCATCCTAATAATAAATGGTTATCTGCAACTTTAAATACCTGTGTCTGAATTTCTGAAAGCAAGCTTCATTGTGCCTCAACCTCTAAAAGCTTTTTGATAGGCACACAATTAAAAAGACTTTCTCTCAAGTTGGACGTGGTGTTTTTTTAAAATGATTAATATGAATATTGGCAATTGTTTGGATCAACTTTTCTGTTAACTGTACCCCAGGATTCCCAGTCTGAATCATTTTGATCTATCTGTCGCTGATAATCAGATTTAGATTAGACAGCATGAACTAGATGATAAGGTGGTAATTATCCTATAAGTAATGGTTCCCTTGACGAAAATAATTAGTTGGTAGATCAATCAATATTAAAAATGAAACTGTTTGTTGGAGTGTGCTTGGCTTTGGCCGTAGCTGTATCTGCTGTGGAGATCAATACTCCTGAACCAAATAGCCCTGTCTTTGGCTACCACACTCGGTTTGGTATTCCTGAGGCTGCAAGGATCAAGAAATTGGAAGAAGATTCACAAAACGATGCAGCAATCAGCGGTCAGAGAATCGTTGGTGGATCCCCAACTGGCATCGCCAACACTCCATACCAGGTAATAATTTGTTTTGATTTAGTTATTTTCCTTTGGTTTTGTATCATATTTTAACTACTTCAGTAACATCTGTTATAACAAATCATTGTACATATTTTTTCATCTTCTTCTCTAGGCTGGTCTCGTCATCACAATTTTGGTCATCTTCCAATCCGTGTGCGGCGCTTCCCTCATCTCTCCTAACCGCTTGGTAACCGCTGCTCACTGCGACGGTGACGGTATCCTCAGTGCCAGCTCCTACACCGTTGTCCTCGGCTCCAACACTCTCTTCACCGGTGGCACCCGTATTTCCACCTCCGACGTCGTCATGCACCCCAATTGGAATCCATCCAACGCTGCCAATGACATTGCTGTCATTCGTATCTCCAACTCGGTTACTTTCTCCAGTAAGTATTATTTAATTGACTTAACCAATTATTAACATAAGTATAGGATCTGATATATAGTTTTAAAGATGTCTCATCTTTTGATTAAATAAGGTACAATAAAGGGTTAAATAAAACAGATCTAAGACGAATTTTTGAGCATTATCATCGCTATTTCATTTTTGTTTATAATTCCTTGTTTATTTATAGATGTGATCCAGCCTATTGCTCTTCCCAGCGGCGCTGACCTCTCCAAAAACTTCTACGGTGAAAGCGCTCTCGCTTCCGGATTTGGTCTCACTACTGACGGTAAGTTATCCAATTCATAGAAAAATCTTCTTGAAAAATGATAAAGGTTCAAGTTATCGAGAATAACCGTTTATAACATTCTCATTTTCAGGTGGTAGCATCAGTATTCTCCAACAATTGAGCTCAGTTACTCTGCCCGTCATCTCCAATCAAGAGTGTTTCTCGGTGTATGGACCCTGGGTGCACGACAGCAACATCTGTACCAGCGGCGCCGGCGGCAGAGGCACCTGCCAGGGTGACTCCGGTGGCCCTCTCGCCTTCACTAGTAACGACGGGCAGATCTTGGTAAGGATTAACTTCAATAATTTACATTTTTTTTTCAAATCTGACTCGTAGTTCTAGAGATTACTACTCCTACAAACTCTTCAGCTAAAGTATATGAGTAAGCATAAATTATTGTAGTTGTTACAAAAAGTTCCTGTACTTGCCTAACATGGGCCATGGAAAGGTACATTCTTTTTTTAGTTTAATTAATGTTCGCCCCTAATACTTATGTAATTTGCTTACAGATCGGTGTGACTTCTTTCGGTGCTCAGGCAGGTTGCGCAGCTGGCTTCCCTGCTGCCTTCGCCAGAGTCACTTCATACGTCAGCTGGATCCAGTCCCAATAATCTCCTTTTGCCCGTTTATGAAAATGCTCAAAATAAAATTGTTTACTACTAACATATTTGAATTTTACTTTCTGGTCTGTAACTCCATATATATTTAATGAAAACTTATAATTACACTCATGGTACTATATTTTTTTGACATTGGTTTTAATAGATTTAAAACGGCAAATATTTTGATAGATCGACAGATAGACATCGCTACTTCCTACCCGACTACAGCTGGGTATAAACGTCGTAACCAACTCTAGCGTTGTGACCTTTTTTTTTGAGAAAAAGAATCATACATATTTGAAAGGACCCGACCCGGCAGTGTACGAATGTGTCAGTCATCATCTAGCTCAATTAGGAACATAAAGAACTCAATTATCCGACTTACCATACCAAAAAAATACATTTTGGTTGCCCATTCGTCTTTTAACAATGTAAAATTTTTAAGACACCGTTTTCGTTAACCAGATATTAAAAATGCATTTTGGAGGTTTTTGTAGGCCGCACCCGAAGGTCTGCTCCGCTGTCTGTCACCGGGCTGTATCTCATGATACGTAATAAGTAGGCAGTTGAAATTTTCACAAACTAATCTAAATTCCCTTTAGATTACTTTGTTGTTACGATGGTACGGAATCCTTCATACGCGAGTCCGACTCGCACTTGGCCAGTTTCTTTAGCTTTTCCTAAAGAAAAATGTATCTTAAAACCTTTATTTAACTTGTAATGTATGTTTGTATGTTCGGGCGGAATCTTGCAACTCACTTTTGAAGCAGATATCTTCAACCGATTGAGCTGAAATTTTACACTTAATGCAATATTATGATGAGCTGGAACTGACCTGATGATGGAGCTGGATGGTGAAACTCCGTTATAGAACGGCATTACCCCATCGAGTTTGGGCTCGGATGATTCGGATGATGGAGCTGGAAGGTGACCACAGGAACTCCGTTATAAAAAGGATATAACACCACCGAATTTGGGCTCGTATAATTCCTCTTGAAGAGTACTATGCCTCTAGATGGTATCTAGGGTCTGATTATGGAGCTGGAAGGTGGCCATAGGAAGTCCATAATAAAACGACGTAACCGCATCGAGTTAGGGCTAGTGTGATTCGTCTTGATGAGTACTTTGGTCCTAAAAAATATTTATATGCAACCATTCATATTCATTCCATTTGTTATGAATGTGAATTCTTTTTGATTAGATGGATGACCCAATGCTAGAGTGAGCACGTATCGAAGGCTGTAGTATATGTATAGTATGAAAGTGTTCTAACATTGGTCTTATCGCTAACGTTGCGCCTCAGGTTACGGGTGAACCCTATTGTACTGAAGCCCTTATCCCCTAGAATGAACCTCTGGGAGGATGGACCGTTTACATCCTAAACTCGTAGGAACAACATGATTAAAACACATGCTATCTAACTTGCAATGTAAGAAACTATGTTTGTTCGGGTGGAATCTTGCAACTCAACTTCTGAAGCAGATATTAACTTCAACCGATTGAGCTGAAGTTTTGTGTAAACGTTTAGTATGGATGACATGCACAGTTACCGTTTTCAGTGGAGTATTCCTCCAAACACCCAAGCCCTGTTAAGGCCGTGCCAAGGACTGGGTGACATCAGGGTATAAAATGATGTCATGAACGAATCGCCTCAGGGCACCGCTGTCCCGAGGCGAACTCGGTTGTATATTAGCTCTTACCCTTTTAAGACTGCTCTCTCGAAAAAGCTTAAAAATAGCGTGCAGATGAAGCAGCTTTTCACCGGCACTTACAAGGAAATTACATCTGAGAAAAATTGTTAGTAATCTACATGATATGACACGTAACTTGGTTTAGCCATAATTTTTCTATCGGTATCACATAATAAGAAAAAAAAACCACAAAATCACCTCCAAATCGTTGAATTGAAGCATTTTACTCCTTCATTTTTTAATATAACAATATTAAAAATATATCTACTGCTTTGAAATACAAAGGAAAATAATTTGGTTTTGGTACTTTTTAAAAATATGTATTATTTTAATTATAATAAATGAAAAATGCGTCCGTTTAAAGTCCGTATCTACGACCGAGAGGGGTAGTTTGTATGCACAAGGTCATTGGCGTGAATACAAGCCTTAAACCAAGATCTGGGAGGGTCGACAAATATTTCGTCGGTGTCAAGCATACGTCTCCTTATTGAATAATAGACTGTTCGAAATTAACCAGCAAACGACCTTGCAGTAATGATGCATTGAATAAGATTATCAGACTGAGAAACCTGTCCAACGATAACTAAAAAATAAAAAAACTTTTTAAAAACAAACTTTTATTTAAAAATGCGCTAAAAAGAATAAAATAACCTTTCCTTTAAAACTTCCCGTGTACCGCGTGTATGACCAGATGTATGAATGTGGACGAGGCAAAAGGAGTATGTAAGGATCGTAGCAAGTGGCGTTCTGTGGTTTCTGCCTACCCCCATGGGAAAAGGTCGTGAGTTTATGTAGGTATGTTTAAAACTTTAAATATCAACTTATAATATAATGTCATCTCGCAAGTTATAGGATGCCCGCAGCGTCGCACGCGTCAAATTATATATTAAAACCTTCCTCGAGAACTACTCTACCCATTGGTGAAAACAGTATGAAAATCGATGCAGTAGTTTTTGAGTTTATCGCGAACAGACAGACAGACAGACGCGGCGGAGGAGTTTGTTTTATAATAAGTAGTTATAGTGATGATAGTGATAATTAAAAATGATATATTTTGGCCTCGATCTTGGGCCTTAAATTCATAACGTGAGAGATAAGTTATTCCAAAGAGAGTTATTGCATCATGTAGAATCACAATTAGGCGAGGGAGATAACAGTGGGAAAAGTCCGAACACTGTTCACGTCTCCGGCCGGTGTGCCCCTCGCGTGTTCTTCTTAGTCTGGTCTCTCACACATGGACCTTTCCGGCAACGTGGGGACACTCCCGGTGGGCTAACATGTATATGACATGAAAAATAAATGAACATAATTATAAAATTCTTAGATGTATTTAAGAGTCAGTTAATATTGATGAGGTGAGAACTTGACACTTAAAATTTAAACATATATACAGAGTGGTGCCGACAATACGACAATGAATGTCTAAATACCACTGGTAGTTCTAGTTCATAGAAACATTTTTAAACTATTAAATAAATCCCAACACCGTCGTGGTGCCGACGAAGCGACACTAATCTACCTAAATATCTTTGCCAAATTCGTTTGTTACATTTTATTTCCACACGTTAATCGGTGCAAATTATTCCTAAGGTTAGTAAACCAATATTTGTTTGTAAATTGTAATGTATTTCGTCTACAGTTCTATGCTATTTATGTAGTTTTATTGTTTTTTTTTCAACTTTTTTATTTCGTGGATAATATGTAAATTAAAACCGCTTAAAACATTTACGACATGGTCGTGTAGTTAGAGCAATTGTTTTTAAACCAGGTCTCTACCTACTCTTAATACGATTGTACTAAATCAAATATCTATATATACTCTATCATATCTACATATTGTAATCAATACAGATTTAGATTAGATGTAATTAACTAGATGATAAAGTGGTAATTATGCTATAAATAATGCTTCTTCTTATGAAAAAAGGCACTGGAAGTCTGATTTGTACCAACAATGAAACTGTTTCTGGGTGTGTGTTTGGCTTTAGCCGTAGCTGCATCTGCAGTGGAGATCGGTACTCCTGAACCCGACAGCCCTGTGTTTGGCTACCACACACGTTTCGGTATTGCTGAGGCTTCAAGGATCAAGAAGTTGGAAGAAGCTTCAGTAGAAAATGCAGAATTCAACGGTCAAAGAATCGTCGGTGGATCCGTTTCGGACATCTCCGCTACTCCGTACCAGGTAATATTTTGTTTTAATTAAATTTTTTATCAATAATTTGATTTAGTCTCATATTAAAGGAGCCAATAGTGCAAAAAATGGCCTATTTAAAACCTTTTACTTCTGATTTGTGCGTGAATTGAATGAGCAAAACGTTCATTTGACCGTTGTATAATATATACACACGCTCTATCCTGATCTCATAAGGAAGCATCGTTATCGTCATCTTACAATCTTAATAAATATCAACGCCATTTAACAGAATTCATAATAACAACTTATTCTCAATTATCCAGGCTGGTCTTGTCATCCAAATTATGATCATCTTCCAATCCGTGTGCGGTGGTTCTCTGATTGCCCCCAATCGCGTTGTGACCGCTGCTCACTGCAACAACGACGGTTCGGTCTCGGCTAATTCCTTCACTGTTGTCCTCGGCTCCAACACTCTGTTCTCCGGCGGTAACCGCATCACCTCCAGAGACGTTGTAATGCATCCCAACTGGACTCCTAGTACCGCTGAAAATGACATTGCTGTTATCCGCATCAGCTCTGTTTCATACACCAGTAAGTATCCTTCGATTGATTCGTACTTAATTAGAAGAATCCAGATAGTTAAGAATGATTTTCAATTTTCGTTTTTTTATTTCTAGACGTCATCCAAGCTATCGCTCTTCCAAGTGGCAACGAGATCTCCAACCTCTATACCGGAGCAAACGCTCTCGCTTCCGGATTCGGCCTCACAGTGGATGGTAAGTACCTACCTTGTGAAAATACACATCCCATTTTTATTTCCGTTATTCCTTTGATTCTGAATTCAAACCTCGCAAACACTTTTGAAACATATTTGGGTGCTCGCTATAATGGCTGAGTCAGAAAGATGAAATAGCCCATTATTGTAGTGTACCAGTAGCAATGACATGGTGTTACGTGTTACACGTAAGGTTGTAGGCAATGTCGATAAAACGGCACTAAAATGTTATCTTGCCGAATGTTAACGATGTTTTATATTTTGTGATAAATTTATTGGATGCACTCGCTGTTTACACATTTCATTGGTGTAATGATTCGAAATACTTTGTTTCTCAGGCGGTAGCATTAGTAACCAGCAACAACTGAGCTCTGTTACTCTGCCCGTCATCACTAACGCCGCATGCGCCGGCGTGTATGGCCCATGGGTGCATGCCAGCAACATCTGCACAAGCGGTGCTGGCGGCAGAGGCACCTGCTCGGGTGACTCCGGTGGCCCTCTCGTCGTCACCAGCAACAACAGGAGAATCTTGGTAAGGATTATTACAATATATTTTGTTGATTGGGAAAAAAATCTTTAGGTATCTAAAAAAAAATCAATTCTGACTGATTAAAAGTTCTCTGCAATAAGCGGCTTCAAACAAACACACTAAATAAACATCCATAGATTATTGTAGTTATTACAAAAAGTTCCTGAACCTACCTAACATCGACCATGGAAATGTACAAATAAGGTTTAGTTTTATGAATGTTTACCCCTAACTCTAGCGTAATTTGCTTACAGATCGGTGTGACTTCTTTCGGTGCTCAGGCTGGTTGCGCAGCTGGCTTCCCCGCTGCCTTCGCCAGAGTCACTTCATACGTCAGCTGGCTCCAGTCCCAATAAATACTTTTAGCTGCACTTTTAAGCATGAAAATTACTAAATAAATTATTTTTCAATCGACATGTGCTAATTTTATTTCCTAGTCTGATAAATAAGACACTCTTCTAAAATATTAAAATAAAAACTTTAAATTATAGAAATAATGCATGGGATCTTGAAAATAAATGTAGGTACATATTATATTGACTTGATGCAATTCTCTGCACTTTCGCCATTACGTCAGTTTCTAACGGTGTACTTCTTTTATTTGTGAGTAACAAAAGTAAACCTCTGAAAGGAAGGCTAGGTTTGGTTATTAATATATTAAGTATGGCGTACATGATACAGAGTACATTCTATCTTGACATTCGCAGCTTCAGCTGAACTAACGCCACTCAAAGTAAACCAGCCAAATACGTTGCATTAGATTTCATTATGATCATTCATATTGTTTTAAACCGTACTCAATGCAGGATGACTCGATTCAGGGGTTGTTAACTTCCCAACTCATATCAATAAGCCCAAACCTCGCCATCGCATCATGGGTACTCATCTTGCACCCACTGTTACTTTATTTAGAAATTCGTTTTGTACAACCACACAAAACGAGCAGGCACCAAGATTAGTACTTGGTTGGTGAATTTTGAGCTTACTTATTAAACCCAAAATAATGACAACGTTATCGATTCAAAATCATGAGTATTAATTGTGATAGAAAATATTTACGCAGTGCGATTTCAAATCAATCAATCATTTAAATTAGGGAAAACCCGGAAAAACCACATTCAGTTTCTGATATACAGATTACAAACTTTATTTCGTGGCGTTTTGTAAAATGAAACCCAGTACCAACATAACATTAGTATCACTTAAGCAAAATGATTTGACTGATAACTTGATGAACTTAGATTAGTTTGCTAAACTTTTAGTTAACAAGTATATTTTATTCTAAGAACATTTATTGATTTTATCAATACGATTTAAATAGGATTACATTCGTTCCATGATAAGATTTAAAACAATATATAAGTTGAAACATTTTCCAATTAATTCATGTCTTGCTATCATAATGAGAGTATTTATTGGAGTTATATTTTTGACTTTGACAGTAGCGGTCTCTGTAGCGGAGATAACTCCTGAAGACACTACTGTCTACGACTACCACAGAAGATTTGGTATACCTGGAGCTCTAAATATACAGAGATCAGAAGCTAATAAAATCGTTGGAGGATACGTTAATGATGTCTATGAAACTCCTTATCAGGTACGTTTCTTCGAGTTCAATTTATTTTGTTTTTTTTTTCGTTTATAAAAACTATTTGAATCATATAACATTTGTGATATTAATTAGTTAACTATAATTTAATTAAAAATTATATTCTATAATTTTGTTCATAGTGCTTGTTTGATATTTCATTTCAATCCTACTTAAGGTCCTGTAATACACCGTCGGGGCTGCGGGTTGTTTGCAAGAGATACCGCGGCCTCGACATAAAGGGCTAAGAGGGAAAATGGGTGGTTTTTAGTCAGTAGAAGTCTGACACTCCCTTTCGCTCTGCCCAAGAGCGGGAGGGGTTATTTGATGATTTCCCACTCCCCAAAAAAAAAAAACCTCCTGTAATAATGCTGTTAGTGATAACACTTTAACTTATTCTAGAATGAGATATGTTAAATGCTCAATGACCCTTTTAAAGGTTTAAATTAGTAGCCTAGACCAAATAAAAATTCTTTGTTCTTCTTCTTGTTCTTTTTAAAAAAAAACACGTTCCTCACACTAGGAATTTCTCCTGTATCGTGGGTGCGTAACAAACATTCAAAGTCACATACACAAACACACCCAGACCCGAAACAACTATCTGTAGGCCATACAAATATTTGTTCCGTGCGGGGATCGAACCCGCGACACGCAGCGCAGCAGTCCAGTCTCTCAATTAAAGTATATTGAAAACATTATTTACCTTTCAGGCTGGAATCGTTGTCCAAATTCTGTCGTTCTTCACGTCTGTTTGTGGAGCTTCCCTAATTTCGTCTACTCGGCTGTTGACTGCTGCTCATTGCAAAGACGATGGTGTCTTCGCCGCTCAGTTCTTTACCGTCGTCTTGGGCTCAAACACCTTGTTCGCTGGTGGACTCCGCATTGTGACAGACAATGTCGTGGTTCATCCTAACTGGGACCCACGAAACATTGCCAATGATATCGCCGTCATTCGTGTCAGCGCCGTCACCTTCACTGGTAAGTGTCTTAGAAATATTAATGGTGACGCTGCTGAAAGTGCCAAATTTTGGGCTGGCCCAATTTAAATGGAAATTTAGATTGAGTCGATGGAAATTTAGATTGAGCCAGCCCAAAATATAACAAAAAGAACAATGGTTTACAAAATATATTTTTCTTTTCAACTAATTTTATTTTTACCCTAGCCACTAGAAACAGTATAAGCCTTCTTAAGTGTTTAAACTAACATGATCACTAACACATACAACATATAATAATAATGATGATGGTGCTTGTGACAGCGCCGTTTAGTATCAATATACTATAATGCGTTTACTTTGATTGTAATTTGAATGTTATGATTAGTAAATATTTTCCAGAATCCATCCAGCCCATCCGTCTCCCTCAAGGCAGTGAGATCAATAACGACTTCGTCGGCTGGGCAGCCGTCGCTTCTGGATTCGGTGTCACTAGCACTGGTATGTAAAATAATGTTAAATTGGCTCTTACATATTTATTATCTTCACTTAGGAACTATTGCCACAGCATAAATATGGACAGTACGGAAACTACCTACAAACGCTCGAAACCGTACACTCACACAAACGTGCGCATCGACGGGGCAACTAAGCCGACTTCGCAGTGCTCTCAGTTGTGCGTGCCGCGCCGAGACGAGTGGTCAGTTATATCTCCCGATATTTTTTTAAATGCCACGAACGTATTGCGTGGTACACGGCTGTGTCAATCAGCAGAAGAAAGTATTTTTAATCGACTTCCAAAAAAAAGGAGGTTCTCAATTCGTCTGTTTGATTTTGTTTTTGTATATTTCGTTGGTCCAGATGAACAGGGTATTAACTCAAAAAAAACCTATTTTTCAGGAGAGCGATTTGAAGTTTTCAAATCAATATATTTCCATTTCTATAAATAATTGGTTAATAATCGTAAATTTTGAGTTAATACTCTGTTCATCCAAACGAACGATTTGTTTCCGCATAACTCCCTCATTTATGAACCGATTAGAAAAAATATTTTTTTAATTGAAAGAGTATACTCCAGAAGTGGTCCCACTGTTACCATGTCAGGATCTGATGATGGAATCTTAGCGAAATCGAGGGCAACCCCCAAATTTTATAGGCACGTATTACGTGTTTCGTATTTTTTCTAAAGCTATTTAAGTATTCACACCTGGCAGTCATTACCTCATGTTGATGAGCTGATGATGGAAGGTATAACTCCTTAACGATTAGGAGTTGGAGGATAATTCTTAAATAAAATATTATGGGGACGTACTATACAGGGTGTAAACGAACCCTTCACGCATCCGACAACCAAGCATTCTGTACATCAAACCAAGTACCCCTACCCAAAAATTTTTGCTGGGAAATGACTTTTTTTTTGGGGTCAAAAATCACATTTTACGGTAAAACTCAAAGTAGCACTCTTAAAACATTGTGCTAGTGGATGCTTTGAATAGTAAACGGGTCATGGAGGTAATTTAAGTAAAGTTAAACCTGAAATATAGTACAAAAACAGCTGTGAAAAATTTGGAACTTTGACCCCCAATATCTCCGCAACTAGGAGGTTCCCAGGTATGGTCTAGAACAAAAAAATGATCGCGGTGGTGGGGAGAACAAATGCCCTTCGTTTGCGTTAAGGGTACTTTTACACCCTTTATGTGGTTGTATTCTTTCAGGTTATCTAGGTGAGCTGATTGTGGAAGGTACAACTCCTCAACGGTTAGGAGTTAAAAGCAATAATAAGGGAATCTTGAAGGTTAAGGGTTAGGTTTATTGGTTGAAATGTATCGCAACTATTAGTATAGGATATTACAATTGAAAAAGAAACAACCGACTTCAAAAATACCAAAAAGTGAAAAATAAACTTCAGAAGAAAAATCAGCTTCTGAAGTCGGTGACATTTTGTTTGTTTGATTTCGTTTTTTTGCCACCGACTTCAGAAGCTGATTTTTCTTCTGAAGTTTATTTTTAACTTTTTGGTGTTTTAAAAGTCGGTTGTATTTTTGCAAAAAAGTTTTTTTATTTTTTCGTTTTTAGTTGTAGTCGTATAAAAATATTTACTATGCATTTAACATTCAACCAAGAAACCTAACCTTTTTTTTTTTTTTTTTTTTTGTTCCGGGGTGGAAAATCCTCATGGATGTCCCCCGCCCTGGGGGGGGCGGAGGGGTCTGTCAGACTCTTACTGACTAAAAACCACCCCGGTGTTCCATCTCTCACCTACGCCGGGGGAAGCGGGAACTTAAGATACTACCGCGACCCCCGGCTAGTGCCGGCCCGCCTCTGCGGGCCTCAATCTCGGGTCGGCGGGAGGAGTGAGGTGTTAGACTCCCCCCGCGCGACGTCTAAGAGGGGCGCGCGTGGAACACTTCGCGCCGCCACCTCGGGTCCAGATGTGTGGGGGGCGACGGACGTCCCCAAGTCCGTCGCCCCTGGACCCAATTAGGGGGGCCGGAAGAGGGCGTTGTCCGCCCTCCGCCGACGCCCGGTGCGTCTGCTGCGGATCGGGTGTGGGGAAGAAATCTCCCTCTCCCTCTCCGCAGCCTCCTTCTGCGACACGACTGTTTCGCAGAAGGTTACCACCGCGTCCCAGGCCTCCTCGCTGCCGACCATAGACTCGACTACGGCCGGCAGCGACAGGTCACTGCCTACTTCTGAGATGAGGGCACGGCGCGGCTCCTCCCAAGCGGCACACTCTGCCAGCGTATGCCGCACCGTGTCCTCCCGGCAGTCGACGCAGTGGTGACACCGGGCGTCCGGCTCCCTGTTTATGCGACACAGGTACTTCCCGAAGCAACCATGCCCCGAGAGCACCTGCGTCACACGAAACGACAGGGAGCCGTGCCTTCTCCCGAGCCAGGGCTCGAGTACTGGCCGGACCGCCTCGATGGGATCGAGGCCGGCGGTAGGGCGTGAGAGCCTGTCCCGCCATTCCGCCACCAGGACCTCGCGGAGCTGAGACTGACGCAACTCCATGTGTCGCTGCATCAGCCCTTCGCCCCGCGCCCGCAGTTCCTCGCGCCACTGATGCAGTGACGCGTGGACTTTTGCCTCCAGGTCCCAGGGCGGGGATCCGGCCAGTACGCAAGCCGCCTCGTAGGAGATCGTGCGATATCCCCTGATGACTCTGACGGCCATAGCTCTCTGCGGTTTCCGCAGTACAGCTATACTACCGGCCGTCAGGTCAGCCGCCCAGATCGGGGCCCCATACAGGGCCATCGATCGCAACCTAACCTAACCTAACCCTTAACCTTCAAAATTCCCTTATTATTGCTTTCAACTCCTAACCGTTGAGAAGTAGTACCTTCCATCATCAGCTCATCAACATGAAGTGATGACTGCTAGATGCGAATACTTGAATAGCGTCAGAAAAAGCACGAAACAAGTAATACGTGCCTATGAAATTTGAGGGTTGCCCTCGATTTCTCTGGGATCCTATCACCAGGTCCCGGTTTCTATATCATGGTACCACCCTTGAAATATCTCCTTTACAATAAAAAAAGAATCATCAAAATTGGTTCATAAACGACGAAGTTATTACCGGACACACAAAAAACAAAAATGTTCATAAAATGAAAAGTACTAGGTCAAACAATATCAAATTTTTATGGGACCAAATGGCAACTATTACGCATCAAACTAAAAAAGAATCACGTAAATCAGATCATAAATCTCGGCGTAATCGGTGTACATACATAGAAAAAAAAAAACCCCGTCGAATTGAGAACCTCCTCCTTTTTGGGAAGTCGGTTAAAAATGGAAAAAATTAAAAAACACACCACCATATATTATATTACCACGTAATTGATCCAATAATGTTCTTAAATTGCAGGTGGCACCATCCCGAACAACCAGCCCATCAGCTCAGTGACGATGCCAGTCATCAGCAACATCGAGTGCAACCAGGTGTTCGCGGGTTTCGTACGCACCACCACCATCTGCACCAGCGGGGCTGGTGGCAAGGGAATCTGCAGCGGGGACTCCGGTGGACCTCTCGTCATACACACCAATAACAGAAGTTTTGTGGTAATTGCTGCCTGTAATATCATAGAATATAAATATGTTTAGACTTCCTCGTCGGTCTAGCGGTCACGGATCGCAACTGCTGAGCACGAGGTCCTGGGTTCGATGCCCTGGTCGGCTAAATTTAATAACATTGCATGGCATCAAAACTCACTCTCGTCACGTTGTTGAAAAGTGTATTGATACTTACTACTTGATTTACCCAAAACTTAATTTTTTTGCAGATCGGTGTTTCTTCATTTGGCTCGAGCTTCGGCTGTGAGGCCGGCCTACCTTCCGCCTTCAGCAGAGTGACCTCCTACATTAACTGGATCCAATCTCAATAACTAGTTATTTATACTTTGTACATTGGAACTTTGGAATATTTCCTGTATTTTATGACACCAAATACATTTAAGTTTACGTGTGTTTCTTTAGAAGCATACTGTAACTGGAACGACTTATTTTAAACCTTTGCTTGTGTTGTTACCTATTTTTGGCCCCTACGACAATTTGGATAGCTTAGAAACTATAGTAGAGGCCAATCTCAGAAAACGATGCCCGAGACATAAAATACAATAAGCAGATGCCGATATGGTCCCAGAGAAACAAGAAATAACGATGTCCAAAACTTAGAATGCAAAATAAAAATGAAGAATACACCCCTATTCCCTCTTGCGTTGCTTTTATTGTTGACAAACTGCAAGCAAATCTAAAACCGGGAGCTTGACTGAGAATCTCAGTCTTTATCCCTCCATATTCAAGCGATCATAAGGATCATATTCAACAAACAAGCACCAGCCTATTAACCTACTAACGTAAATCTGTAATGAAGCATATACTTACCCATAACAGTGTTACCGTTTGTATTTACACGTGCTACTAAGACCAGCGCCAAGTCTGTCGGCGTACATTATAAATGGCTCTAAAAGCGGTCGCCGCAGTGCCTGCACTTAGTGAAACGAGGTACTACCATACGTGGCCCAATTAGCCAATATTCCTCTAATAGTTTCTATGAAGCATTCGCAATAATACGGCGGTCGTCCACGTCTATTTAATCTTCAAGATCTAATGGGAGTTGATCCTGTGTCTTAGGTTTTAGATGTAGCGTTGGCTAAGTAAATGTGGTTCTTGAAATTCAGTCGGGCATCAATACTCTAGGATAGAATAGCCCTGTTAGTTCTGAAATTTACAAATAATGATATAACCTATGTATAAAGCTTCATAGTTAGTAGTTAGTTACATAAATCTTTGAATATACTATCAATTACAGAATTATTTTCCTTAACAACATACATTTACATTATATAAATATTGTTGAGACGGATGTCTTAATTGTTTCATCTTATATTATTATCAATTAATTAAATCTTCATCTATACTAATATTATAAAGAAGTAAAGTTTGTGTGTTTGTATATTTGTTAAATTGTAGGGGTAATCTCGGGATCTACTGAACCGATTTCAAAAATTCTTTCACTGTTGGGAAGCTACACTATCCCCGGGTGACATAGGCTATTTTTTATCCCTGTATTCCCACGGGAACGGGAACTACGCGGGTGAAACCGCGTGACGTCCGCTAGTATGTAATAAATCGCTAATTTTCTGTAGATAACTAAAAAATATTTCTTATTTATACTCACTTATGGAGCAATAATTGTATTCTTTCAGGGTATCAGGTTGACCCGAGCTGGTCCCATTGTCACGAAGTCAGGATCTGATGATGGGATCCCAGGGAAATCGAGGGCAACCCTCAAACTTAATAGGCACTTATGACGTTTTCCATATATTTTCTAAACCTGTTAAAGTATTTGCGTGTGGTCATCATAATATCATGTGGATTCACTGATGATGATGGAAGGTACAAATCCTCAACGGTTAGGAGTTGATAGAAAATTCTTTCAAAACTATACGTACTTATGGAGTGATAGTTGTATTCTTTCGGGTTATCTAGGTGAGCTGATTATGGAAGGTACTACTCCTCAACGGTTAGGAGTTGAAAGCAATAATAAGGGAATCTTGAAGGTTAAGGGTCAGGTTTCTTGGTTCAATGTTAAATGCATAGTAAATATTTGTTTACGATATTACAACTAAAAATGGAGAAATAAAAAAACTTAAAACGCAAAAAAACCGACTTCAAAAACACAAAAAGTGAAAATAACAAAATCACAAAAAAGTGAAAATAAACTTCAAAAGAAAAATCAGCTTCTGCAGTCGGTGGCAAAAAAATCGAAATTGAACAAACAAATGTCACCGACTTCTGAAGCTGATTTTTCTTTTAAGTGTTTTTTCACTTTTTCGTGATTTTGATTTTTTACTACTTATTGTTGTCTAACTTTTTATAACTACATATTTTTTGTTGGTAGTCATTGCAGAAACATAGGTACTGCGTGTGTCGATATCCCTGAAATGTATTAGCTGGTCTGTTTGTCTCTGTATCTGCCAATTTTTACGACTCAATAGCTGAATAGTTTTTGATTAAGCTCACAGGTAGACCATGAACTGGTTACGACATACGATACTTTCTCATCCCGGTAGTAAGTTCCCGTAAAATATAATGTTCGAACTACCACGCCAGTGAAGGGGTACGTATTTGAATATCGAAGATTAAAATACCTACGCTTAAAATATTGATGTTCGAAACATCGAAAATTTAAATTTCGAATATATCAAAATGTCAAAAATCGTTATACCTACGCTTAAAACATCGAAAATTGAAATGCCGAGTAATTAAAATTTCGAATGATTCAAAATATCGAATGACATTATGCCTAAGTTCAAAATCAAACATTTAAAACATCTAAGTTCAAAAACATCTACGACTAACACCTACGTTAAAAATACCTACTAGTTAAAATATCGAAAAAAAAATATATAGGCAGTATGAAAGAGAGAGATGTGAAATTGTCACACCCTGCAAACCCGTTGCTATTAAGTAGTCATTAGTCTGTTTTCTACATAAATGTAATGTTCGGTTTATAGAATATTATAGATTTATTATGTCGGAATACGTATTAGAAGTTTTAAAGACTCAAAAAGCTGAATTTAAAGTGGTAGTGGTTTTTAAGTGGTTTTGATGGAGTGGTGGTGGTGGTTTCTGTCACGGCTCCGGCAGTCCCACGCGAGCTTAACGTCGCAGATGGTCTAAACGCTCACCACCTCAGCTTCGGCTTGTTGGCCGGCTTTGCCGGCCAGCCTCAGCTGCGGCGGCGGGTTTTAAAACCACCTGCTCCTCAGCTCGCGGGCTGACTCGCCCCTCCGCGCCTACGCGATTCTAAATTACACTCTAAGGGTAGGGCAGACAAGACTACGTGGAGTCGGTTTTGCAGCGATTCGTTTCTGTCACTAACTTTAGTAGCACAACATATTGACTTTCAAGAAAATATTTTAATTTAAAGACCTAAATAATACCTTCACGATTCACCTATGCTTGTACACTGGACACTGATTTTCATGGATAAAATAGGTCGAAATTGTTCCAAAACCGAATTTGGGTACCCCGAATTTACGTAGTCTTTTGGCTGTTACCCCTAGAGTGTATATAAAAATCCGGAGGCGCGAAGGGAGGGCAACCCCCGCTCGCTGTAACAAAGTATAGGCACCCGTGGGAGCCGTAGCGGCTGAGGCTGGTCGCCTGAGGCGACCAGCAAGCCGAAGCTGCGGAGGTGAACACACAGGCAAAATGTAGCTATTACTCTGAGAGACTGCTACGCAATACCCTACACAGCTACGCACCCTGTTTTGATCAAACATTCCATCAAAAACGTAGCACACGCTGATAATAACAACATTCACAATCAACCTTCGCCTCCGCAGCTTCGGCTTGCTGGTCGCCTCCGGCGACCAGCCTCAGCCGCTACGGCTCCCACAGGTGCCTATCCTTTGTTACGCAAGAGCAAAGGGGTTGCACTTCCCGTAGCGCCAGAAACGTTGCAGAAGCAACCTTTTTCCACTCATACTACTTACATCAAAATTTGTTCGATATTTAAACTTAAACGTATTTTTAGGGTGAATAAATGTTGAAAATTAACCCATTTTTACACGTAAGTATGTTAATTTTCGATGTTCAAATAATATATGTACCCATCGATATTTAGGACGTTCGATAGTTTGTACTTCGATATTTAGGACATTCGATAATCTGTATTTCGATATTTGGATCTTTCAATGTAACTTTTGTAGATATTTAGATTTTAGATGTATTGGACGTAGGATATTTAACCATTCGATAATATAAACTTTCGATATTTTATGTTTCGGTTTTATGGTCGTTCAATATTTCCATTTTCGTCTTCGATATTCAAATGCGTACCCCAGTGAAGCCACAGGCAAAATGTAGCTATTACTCTGAGAGACTGCTACGCAATACCCTACACAGCTACGCACCCTGTTTTGATCAAACATTCCATCAAAAACGTAGCACACGCTGATGATAACAACATTCACAATCAACCTGTATGCAGCGTATTAACTAGATAAAAGCAATTAATCAATGATAATTAAATAATCATCATTTATCATAATAGGAGGACCGATTTTCGATTTAAAGACATGGTATTCCTGTGAACAATCCATTTTCAGAGAAACCAGTGCATAAATATGAAGATTGTGTTAGGTTTGATTTTGCTTTGTGTGGCAGTCGCGAGAGCTGCTGAAGTTCTGAATCCACTTGAAAATGGGGTTTATGACTACCATCGTAGAATTGGAATTCCTGAAGCTTTCAGAATCAGAAAGCTAGAAAGTGAATCATCTGATACCCTGGGTAGGATCGTTGGTGGATCCACTACGACTACTTTATCGGTGCCATACCAGGTAAATGAGTTTGACGTATTTTTTTTACACAACTTGTTCTTTTAAGATAATTGAGCTAAATTTTTACTAACGCAATACGTGCAAATTATTGTGCGATGGACATACAACACACGTAGACAATATTTGCATAATTTCATCGTTTAGTAGCTGTTGCCCGCGACTTCGTTCGCGTGGTATTTTTTATCTTTTTTTATAAAAAGTATCCTATGTTACTTCTAATAACTCCAAGAATATGTGTACAAAGTTTCATGATGATCGGCTAAGTAGTTTTCGCGTGAAAGCGTAACAAACAGACTAACATTCACATTTATAATATTAGTATGGATAAATGTAAAACACCAGAGAATTATTATTTGGTTATTGTCACATTACGAACTTTACTATGTCATCATCTGCCTAGCCTTTTCCCAACTATGTTGGGGTCGGCTTCCAGTCTAACCGGATGCAGCTGAATACCAGTATTTTACTTGGAGCGACTGCCTATCTGACCTCCACAACCCAGTTAATACTAGGTAATACGATACTGTTTGGTAAGACTGGATGTCAGAATTTCTGGTCACTGACTACTTGTAACGACTGCCAAAGATCTTTAAATGGCAGCCGGGACCAACAGCTTAACGTGCTTTCCGAGGCACGGAGGAAACTCGGTATGTCGGGCGGTCACCCATCCACCGACCTAGGCAAGCACAGCTTTACCTAAAGATCGACCCGAGTGGCAGTTCTTATTAAGCTACGAGCTCCTCCACGAACTTTATTATGTATCTTCTAAAATATTAGAGTTTGGTTCCAGGTAGGACTGATTCTAAGAATTTTGATATTCTCGTCAGTTTGTGGAGGTACCCTTATCAATGACTCGAGAGTAGTTACAGCAGCCCACTGCATAAACGATGGCAACAACATTGCGCAATCCATTCAAGTCATCCTAGGTTCCAACTTCCTGTTCTCTGGGGGCACCAGGCAGGATACCAACAACGTCGTTTTGTTCCCTGGGTACAACCCCTGGATTGCTGCTAATGATATAGCCATCCTCCGTATTAACAGAGTCAGCTTTTCTTGTAAGTTCTTGTATTTGTAATTATTTGGTGTCTACTTTAAACAAGACCTGGACTTTAGCATCTCCAAAGACAGTATAAATTATTTTATTTTATTTGTTCATGGAATGTCTGACCTCTAAGGTCTTCTTCTGTCGAAACCAATCGTGATTTAGACAGTAATTTTTAAGCCAGACTTAAAGTAACGTTCAGAAGTCATGCTTATACAAAATCAAGGAACTAAATCCAGAATGTTGTTCCGTTTGATACATCAAAACAGAATCAGTAGCCCATTCCGATAAATAAATATTTTATTTGTATTTATTTTCCAGTGACAATTCAACCAATTATCTTGCCATCCGGAAGCGAACTCAACATGAATTTCGATGGAAGCAACGCGCTAGCCTCCGGCTATGGAATAACTAGAGATGGTTTGTGTTTTTATCAATCATATTATTGCTATCTCTTCATTTTGAACCCGCCATGTTGACATGCATTCAATGCCCGTAAACAAAAGAAAAAACTTCTTGGTGTGCAGGGTATTAGGACAGTCATTGGTTTTGTAACGTGTTGATTTAGACATAATTATTACGTACTAGCTGATGCCCGCGGTTTCGCCCGCGTGGATGTTGGTTATCGCGACCAAAAGTAATCGTTATTTTTTGCGAAATATTAATAAATTAACATTAAAGTTACGGTGAAAATATTATTTATTAGCTCTAAACATTTTTTTTCCCTTGTCCCTTTCATTTTTCAGTTAATTGTTGAATTAAAAAAAAAAGCGGAGCGCGCCATTTTTTATTTTTAACTTCTTTATTTGGGCTTTTACCAATGCAGTCCAAAAGTTTTTATGAAGATTCATTGACCGGCCCTGGATTCCGAGATTTTACAATATTTATGCCTTATGGCACTCCACTATATATGCCTTTTTTTCGGAGGGTGGGATATCATCAAATGACGGTATAGAGCGGTAGGGAGTGTCAGACTTCTACTGACTAAAAGCGACCCATGTTCCTTCTAAGCCGCGATATCTCTTTAAAACAACCCGTAGCCCCGACGGGCAATTTATTATAACCCTCAATATGACCTAACCTTACGTACTTTTGTATCTAATTTGCTCCATATGTACCAATTTCAGGTGACAGCGTCAGCTTGACGCAAACGATAAGTTCGGTGAACTTGCAAGTAATCAGCAATGGGGTGTGCTCGAACACCTACAACGTCATCCAAAGCCACCACTTGTGTACCAACGGTGCTAGTCGGGTTGGCATCTGCGGGGGAGATACCGGTGGACCCCTCGTCGCCACTGTCAATAATAGGAGGATTTTGGTATGTATTGTAAACCTAGGTTTAGATATTTGGATACGATAAGGCAATAATGTGAAGGTGGTAAAACTCTTCTAAATTTCGATCTCGACCCTAGATCGCTGCTCGATAATCTTGACCATTTGGTCTTGGTTTATTCTGTCCTATGACGACAACAGGCCGTGTCGACGCGCGACGTCGCGCTCATTTTCCACGCGCGCCTCAAAGAGATGTCAGCAACATGGAAGGGGCCTGCAAGGGTCGACGCCCGTCGGGACTGCGGGTTGTTCGCAAGAGATACCGCGGCCTCGACACAAAGGGCTAAGAAGGAACGTGGGTGGTTTTTTGCCAGTAGAAGTATGACACTCCCTACCGCTCTGCCCAGAGCGGGAGGAGTCATTTGATGATTTTCCACCCCCTAACAAAACCTCTGCGCTCCAAGACAAGGTTTTTGTCATCGGAGGAAAAAAAGGCTACGAATCCTTCACAAGAAAAAACAACTTGTTTAAACTTCAAAATCGTTTGTTTTCGTTACAGATCGGTGTAGGCTCCTTCACGGCCCAATCTGGATGCCAAGCTGGACTACCCTCAGGCTTCACAAGAGTCACTTCCTTTGTTTCGTGGATTCATTCCCAATAATGAAACCGATCGCGACGAGTACCATGATACAATATCGATTAAAACTTTGCACAAAGAACTCAATTTATTGCCTGTAAAGGTCTTAAAATCCAATTTGGTTAAATGACATTTTCTGCAAGTAATTGAAACAAATAACTCGAGCTTACAGTATCATAATAGGTATCACATATAATTATGACTGATATTCAAAAAGATTATTAAATAAACAAAGGACCAAAATAAAACCGTAATAAATAACAAAACCTAAACAAGATACGATGTCGTTTAGCAAATCACTCTCCTTCGCAACAAATACATCAATATCCGAAAAACAGGCGCACGGGCCGTTTGAAAAATGAATGAAGTTATCAATCCTGAGGAGGGAATAATTGAGAGTGGGCACAATCGAGATATGATTGATCTAACACCTCACGGGCCCATCAAATCGCTCTTCAAAGGGTAAATCTATATTTAAGTGGGCGAACTTCCCACTTGTAATTACATTTTTATGTTGTCGAAGACCCGCGCTTCGTGCTAATGCCTCTTACAAATGCGAATATAATAGAGTAGCCGCGGTTTGGATGCGAGATCTCTTTCAGGGTCCGCGCCCTACCGGTCTACAGAAATATTAGATAACAGAATACCAAATCCATTTTTAAGATGTATTTTGTTAAGCCAAATGGAGAATGTGGGAGTCAAATATTGAAAGAAATTTCTAACCAATGAAGGATGGCACTCATGTATGTTTTTGACGAATCGTTGCTATTTGTTCTATTCAGGCGCTTCAAAAATATCAGTTTTAAAATATATCTTCGTATTGTAGACTTTACACTAAAAATATATTATATGGGTGTGTGTGTGTCATATCTTGTCAACTTATTACATGAATGCACGGAACTGTACACGCTAAACTTAGTAGAAGCTTGCATTAAAGCCTACTAAAGCCAGGGTAAGCAGGTTACAAGTAAACACTACCTAAGTAATAGACCATAATTCCGCTTAATCCGACAGTCTGGAGTTTTTTTCTAACAATTTCTAGGGTTGGCAAGTAGCTTTCGTGAACTATAAGGCGTATAATGAGAGATAGGGTATATCGGTTCTAGATGGTGCAAGGTCAGAAGAAGAGAAAAATGCTTACATTTGTAATAATAATATGATTGTTGTTAATGCTTTAATTTTACAAGTAGTTACACTATTATAACAATGAAGTACTAAATAACAACAGTAGTCTGTTTATATTTCTAAATAAATCAATAAATCATTTAAGATTAACATTGCAGTGTTGCCACCTGTGACCATCATAAAGTGCTCTTAATGTTTCTGAAAAAAAAAATTTCATAACGTAACACCACGTTATGTTTAAGCTGAAAAAATCCTGATTGAAAAACCCAATAACACTTTTCCCGTCCCGGGAATCTAACCCAGGACCTCATGCTCAACAGTAGCGCTAGCGACCACCGCGCTAGACCAACGAGGCAGTTCATCTTCATAACCTGGTTCAATCAGACTTCCAAAGTTCAATGGCCATTCCCAAGCTGTGGCCTAGTCCTCCGCCATTCGTATGCAGTTCGAACCAGCAACCTGCCACATGCATATGCGATTTATTAGTTATAACTTGCTTTTGCTTCGCCCGCGCGGTTGTCGAAAAATATCCCAACACACTTTCATCCCCTATTTAACTCCCTTAGGGGTTGAATTAAGAAAAAATACGATAAAATACAAGAAAAAATACGATAATATTAAGATAAAATATACTAAAACCTTCCTCCAGAACCACTCTATCCATTGGTGAAAACAGCATAAAAATCGGTGATGTAGTTTTTGCGTTAATCGCGAACAGACAGACAGACAGACGCGGCGGAGGACATTGTTTTTTTTATAATATGTAGTGACGTAGTGGCGTGATAAACTAAGACACAGACATCTTCAACTTCTGCACTTCATTAAAAGCAATACTGAAGTTTGCGGTAACCCTAACTGAAACCGTACGACAGTGTCTGGACGGTGGCGACACGACAATGTTTCGCACACAACTCAACTGACATGCATTTATTTATATTTCGATTTCATTAATTTAACTGCAATTTGACTGGTTAAATATATTGTTTCCTTTGACGGCGACAATTGGTGATTGGTTGGAACTAATCATCATAATGAAATCATTACGATGTGAGACGCACACAGTTCAACTTTTTAATTGATGCACTTTTTGGAACGTCCCTTAAAATACCATATTATTAAGGAATAGTTTTTGCTCGTGGCTTCGCTCGTAGTACGGTCAGAAATTATCCCACGGTAACATTTTCAATATAGCCACTCCGGACACTGACACTCCGGGATAATGTAGCCTTTCGTATTAGTGAAAGAATTTTCGAAATCAGATCACTAATTCCAATGATTTCCTCCCTACTTCGGCTACATCCTTACATACTTAAAAAAATTAGAGCTTATAATATTAGAGTAGATATGGATTGAGTCCTTTCCTGACTTGCGATCCAATACAGTTGAGTCGTTTCTTCGAGCTTCATTGCCTGGATGCTTTTTTGCTGTTGATTCTGTCCTATAAGAGTTACAGTGGGAGAGAATATACAATAATTATGTTAAAAAACTCTATCAGTACCGAAAGGGTATACCAATAACTAAGTATCTATAACATGCCTCTACTAAAGTCAACAACACTTTATCACTAATAATTTAAATACAAACTATTGAATGCAAATACTCGCACTAGAACAGTCACTTTCAAAATGTATGCAAATAGGACAGTCTACAAATAAATTATTGATAAATAAATGGTGTCAATATTTATTGGCATTTTGTAGATAGTAGAAGTTGTATACCTAGTGATAGATTTTAAGACCTATATTTGAAATTTTATAAAATGCCATTTTATAAGAATGTTTCTTGACTTACCTGTCCCTGTAGGCCACGTCAGCCCTTATTACATGGGACTAATAACCATACTTATTTACCAAAATTGGGTGATAAATAAAACGCACTCTTCGATTTTTAAAGCTCGGCTCATTATGATAGCTCAGAGAGTTGGAAAACCAAAACTAAAAATATAATTTCGGCGTTTATGTACATATTTCCAGTTTTTGTTTAAGTTCAGTAGGTTCGATTGACAGTAGGTTTTATGTTTGGAATTTGGTGCTTCCTTCGAGGAAATATTGGAAACGCTGCGCTACCAACTTATGCTAGCAAAGCTCCAGATACTGCGTAGTAACGTGATATTTTTAGACTAATTTAGAATTTTTGGTAGTCCAAAACTGTCGCATCCTTTTTCAACATTATGCTTAGAAATGTAATGGTTTGCTCGGGTAGGTAAGCATGCCTAAAGTTTTCAAATCTTGCAGTCACATAGATCAAAATCACAAAACAATGCCATAGCATTTTTTATTTTTACGTGTTACTTACTTCATAGTTACTAGAAGGCCTCTGGTAAATAAAGCCACAATGCCATCAGTCTCCACGCTGCATAACGGTCAGTAGGGTCGATGACCGCACACTACCTACTGTCAAAGTCAACTTTCTCTAAAGCCGCAGACACACTTTCAAACTTGAGACGCTACATAACCGCATCATAACTGTGAATGTGAAGTTTGTTGTACCTATGAAACATCCCACAAAAGCAACTAATAGGTACATCAGGCTTAAAACTAACCACATTTGATCAACCTATACCAATAATACTTATCAAACAGACATAATTTCGCGAGATTAGTAGCTACATACGTTGCCACGTTCTAATGTGTGTATGTTTATTAGGCAGCTGTGAACAATAGCATTGTTGGTGATGCAACATCGTAAGGTCACGCTTGGCCGCCCCACAATAGTTTCCAGTCTACCGACCCCCAAACATACAAATAAGCGCTATATGAACAGACACGTTAATGTAATAGACAAATTATTTGATGCTTACTGTGCAAACAGAGACAGTATTAAGCAATTTTGTGTTATGGGAAAGTTAAATAGTTGTTATGCTTATCATTATGTCCCACAACTTGTTTACAAAAATTAGGTCAGCACTACATTATCGAGAGCCCTTAATACCAATAATCCCGATAATTTATCACAGTCTGTAAACATGACTCTATCGTAAGAATTCGAGTAGATATTTAAATCTGCATTGACTTGTGTATTCATATCACAGAGCAGTACACAACCCGACACCGGTGCAGGTAGACGCTTGCACTAAAACATGTAAATCGAGGTCATGATCAATGACTTGTGTGTAGTCACAGAATATTTCTGTTTCTTACGAAACTATCGTGTCGTCAGCGCCATGCTTACCTCATAACATCTACCTATTATTAGAGAGCTACGTAAGCCGACTCCGTTTACGCCCTAGTAACCAACAAACTGTGCGGCAACACGAACGCGTCCGCATCGAAATGACAAAACACACAATTTTTGTTTTCTTCTTCATTACGGCGATATTCGCTACGGACAGTTACAAAATACTCGGAATCTTCCCATCGTTGGACCGCAACAACTACCTCACTTACCGCGGACTGTTTCGGGAATTGGCGCATCGTGACCATGAGGTGACCCTCATCAGCCATTTCCAACTGCAAGATGCGCCGGCTACGTACAAAGATATATTATTAAGTGACAGTTTACACCAAGTGTATAAAGGGTTATCTTATGAATCTGTGATAGTGAACGAAGTGTCGCGAGTGCCGTTCGAGACATTAGTGGCGACTAAAGCGGGCAACGACGACTGCAAGACTCTAATGAACAACCACGAGGTGCTGCACATGATAAGCACGCGGCCTCGCTTCGATGTAATACTAGTCGAGTCATACAACAGTGACTGCGGCCTGGCACTGGCCGCAAATCTGAGTGCGCCGTACATTGCTTTCAACCCGCAGCCTCTTCAAGCGTGGCAGTACAACAGATTGGGTATTCATTACAATTCGGCGTATGTAAGTCAATCTGGCGTGCCCTACGGAAAGGAACCTTGGTATTTTGAGAGGCTAAAGGGTTACGTGCTGTATCATCTTACGAACTGGGTATATTACGTGGGGTCGCAAGTAACGGACCACGTGTACTTGTACAAGTACCTGGGCGATGCGTTGCCGTCTCTAGAAAGCATTGCGTCGAACGCGAGCCTTGTGTTTGTAAACACGCACCAGTCAGTGTACGGCGGTGTTGCCAGACCTGATAATGTAATTGATATCGGTGGTATTCACGTGAGACCTCCGAAAGTTATTCCGACGGTGAGTAATTTTGTCAATATCTATGTAAATAGACGCTACATCGTTATGTCATGTTTATTTAGTATTCTAAATAAGTGACGAGTACCGCGTTTGCATTGTGCCACACCGCTGAATATATTTGAAGCAGTATCAACATTCATTAGGGATGATTGAATATGCAGATAACAACAACATTACGTTAATCATGATTTAATGCATTGCTCTACTTGCAACCACGTGTTCCATAGATGTTATGAATCGTTAGATATAATATTATAAATTACGCAACATGGATAGAATTATCTAGCCGGTGACATAATGTTTTTTTTCCTTAGTGAGCTCAGACAGCGTTCGATCGGGTTGCGTGATGTGAGCCTCTCTTGCCAGCCAATTCAAATGGCAGAACGCAAACGCTGTCCCGTTGCACACTAAAATATTTGAAATCAGTACACACGAAAGGCCGTAACTAAATTGAGAAATAAGTACTTTTTTGAATGAACCATTATTATAAATCCTTAATTGTATTAATGAAACAGAAAGCCTTACGGGCGTGCCGGTATCCTGTAGCAGTATATTTATATGAGCACCAATAGCACAATCAACTCATCTTTCAATGTTATCATTTACAGGAAATAGAGAGATTTATAAACGAGGCCGAGCACGGCGTTATATACGTGAACCTCGGTTCCACGGTAAAGGACTCCACGCTTGCCGGTGATAAATTAAACGAACTGTTATCAACGTTCGGTAAATTGCCTCTGAGGGTCCTCTGGAAATGGGACGGAGGCAATCTGCAACTGCCGAGAAACGTTATGACTATGAAATGGTTCCCGCAATACGATATTTTGAGTAAGTATACGCACAAATCTGTTTTATAATGGAGGACTTTAGGTTTTTGTAGCTCAGATCTATGTGCAGGCTTTTGGAGTGAGCCTAGTTGCGCCTACTGCTAAGTATCTTTGCGTATTAGCTTTTCCGCCATAATTCTTGAAGTAATATTATATAAGATTAAAAAATGTTTACACTCTCCTGTATTATAATGTTTTTTTTTGTAAACTATGTTCTTGCTTTGGGAGTACAACATACGATATTACTAATATTTTTATTTACTTATGTAGTATATTTAATCTTGCTCAAAAACCACTGCCATGCAACGAATCTGAATAATATCACTTTCATGACTTTTAATAAAAAAGGAATTTTCAATAATTCTATTCAATTGATCAATCATAAAAATATGAATATTTTGTCTCGATGACAACACAATTAAAATATCAAATAACTTCACGTCACATTTTATCATATCCAATCTAAACTACCGAAAAATATTTCTTAATTTTCTTCTGAGGCGTTTTTTTTATCAGTCTGATCTGTTCCACTCTTGAGAAAAAGCTTCCCCCTATTCCTTCCAGTTTTCGCAAAAACTACATGGATATTACTTTTTTACATTTCAGAACATGACAACGTGAAAGCCTTCGTGTCCCACGCAGGCATCCTCAGCACCATCGAAGCAGTGGACGCTGGTGTTCCCGTCGTGGCTATCCCTCTGTTTGGAGACCAATATGGCAACGCAGCGGCCCTGCTAGATGCAGGCATGGCTACCATCGTCCACTACCAAGATCTGAAGAAGGAATATCTGTTAGACGCCATCAATGATGTTCTGGACCCTGTGTAAGTGAATCAGCTCAGTTATATCTAAGGCGACTGTCTCATCCGCTGCATTACTTAAACGAATGGGAAAAAAAAGCATTTTAGAAAACATAAAAGCAGCTTTTAGTATGAAATGTCTAAAGCAATTAATAATCAAAAGAAATAGACACGATTGACTTCAAACGCAGTTTGAATGTATCTATAAAGAGTCGCCGAAATAATCTCTTTTAGAAGAAAATATTAAACCAACCACGCGAATTGAAGAAAAATAATAATAGAGTCAATTCGCACCTACTTTCACGTAGAACCTTTAAAATCAAAAATGTTTATTTGTTAGGAAAGATTACAAAGTTTACATTAAAGTTTCTAAAGTTTTGTCAAGGAGAAATCTGAAACTAAATACGTATCTTTGGTAAAGGAACTTTATGAACTTTACTTACCAACATTGCCAAGATAACATTACATAATTGAAAGTAGATCAAACTGGGTCAAGTTCGAAATGCATCGCTGATCTTAATTATGTCAAACACAAATCTAAGAGTGTTTGTGAACAATTGACGCGGAACTTTGAATACTTGGTATGTGGTTTATTTGCCACTATTCCATATAGGATGAGTCTTTATAAAATGAATACAAAAATCATCTGATTCCCAATAAATTACCAGTAAAAAAAGATCCCTTCGTGAATTATTGGTCCCACACTACGATTTACTAACATCTACACAGTTGGTGTCGTTCCGTCATTGATCGGGCACAGTTCCAAATTCCACAGTATAATGGATAATTATTATTTCAGGAAAAATAAAAATAGTCTTACCCCGACCTCGGATTCAATCTGAACTGTCTAGTCTGAGATAGGTGAATCAACAAAAAGAAACCACAACTTCTGAAATTCAGAAACATAATAATCTTTACGCCTGTATTCCCCGAAGGGTTAAGCAGAGGTATACCCATTAGTGCACCCACATTGCGTCATTTATGTTCAATTCCCATATATGTAATAGGGGGCGAGCAGCGGTGGCCCAGTGGTGGAAACAGTAAGTCTTAGACATGTGACCCTTTCCTACAGAGGAGGCCTGAGTCTCTGCTGTGGGAACATTATAGGCTGATAATGATGATTATGAGAGGGCGAGTCTATTGCCATCAACTTGGCACAGATCCGTGAGAAATTCCTGATGGAAAAACCCAATAACACTTAGCCCAACCCGAGAATCAAAACCCAGGACCTCTAGTTCTGCAGTCGCGCTTGCGGCCACTAGAACTACGATGCAGTCAAAAAATGTCGAAAACAGATTTATAAATCACGAAACGAGTACTTTAATTTGTCTCCCAGCTATCGTTAATATACGCGTTTTGGGCACCTTATTCCAAATCAGTATAATTTTTAGTGCCTCACCTAGCTTAAAATGTTATATCATGGTTTTTTGAGGGATACGTTATCTAAAAACTGCGATTGGTAAAACGAATGATCTGTTTGTGGACATAAGAATTGGAGGGATTGTCTCCACCGATCCCGGGATCCGATAGAGCAAAACTGCTCTAGTGCCATGACAACTGCCCTAGTGCCATGACAACTGCCCTAGTGCCATGACCACCTGAACCTAAATTCTGGCTAATCTAGACAGTGATTAGCCAGAATTTAGGTTGTCATTTTGGTAATGGCATAATCGGCTTATCTCATCTCGAATTCCTTGACAAAACAAAAAAAAAAACAGGTTATACATACAGACGACCTACTATATAATTTTAATCTTATCTTCAAACGATAATTGATTACAGATGGCAACAACGTGCGAAACTTGTATCAAGATTATGGCATGACCGTCCAATGTCACCTTCAGAATCTGCTATATATTGGACGGAATATGTAGCTCGTTATCAGGGAGCGCCAAATCTCCAACCAGCGGCGCCTAAACTGCCCCTGTACCAACAGCTGCAGCTGGATGTACTAGCATTTATTGGACTAGTCCTGTACATCCTCAGCTATGTGGTGTACAAGATTCTGTCAGTTCTCTGTTGCTGCTGCTGTCAAAATGAAAGGCAGTCAGAGTTCGTTGAAGAAGAGAAAAGATCATCGAAAAGAGTGAAGTTTGAATGAGAGGATTCTGTTTAGTTTTATTTGTGTAAATATTATAAGTGGAGATATGGTAAAATGCAGCAGTACCTAAAATATTTCTTATTTTAATGCTTGACTGGTTTAATAATTTAATTTTTATTTGTTATTTATTATTTGTTCATTAAAATAACCCAAAGTTATTTCAAATTTGTTTTTCTCATCATCGCATTTTATTTTTTTTAAAAGTACTTTACAATCAGTGTGTTTTGTTAATTTACTATTCTAGGCAGCATTTTTTGTAGTCTATAAAAAAAATGTAGGTAACTTGTTTGCACACTTATCTAATCGTTGACATTAACGAGTAATTTTTTTTAAATTATCAGGTCACATCACATGTCTAAATGTCATCTGAGTAGAATCGCTAATCACTTCATGTTTACTATTGATAAATATCCATCCATTCAAATAGAGCGGGAGTCTTATCTGTATTTAAAAACCGACTACGTGTTGGTAACACTTCAGTAGGCCGAACGGTCTAGTATCAATGAACAGTCGCTGGAACCTTACGGTTGACTAGCGCGTAGACGATAATAAAATGAAGTTTAATAATTTAATAGTCCTGTTCATCAGTGTTCTCTTTAACGAAGTGCTAACGCTTAACATATTAGGAGTGTTCCCGTATCAAGGCAAAAGCCATTTTTTCGTATTCGTACCATATCTTCGGGAGTTGGCGAACAGAGGCCACAATTTGACAGTGATATCGTACTTTCCTCAAGAAAAACCAATTACGAACTACTATGATATTAGTTTGGCTGGAAAAACCGAAATATTAGAAGATGCTTTTCCAATAGAAAGGTCCTACTGGACCATAATACAAATAGGATTTTTCTTAACCAGCACAGGAAGAGACAACTGTAAAACCTTGCTTGAAGATGAGAACGTGCAAAATCTGTGGAAATCTAAAACAAAATTTGATCTAGTGCTTGTGGAACAGTTTAACAGTGACTGTTCGTTAGGACTTGCCCACGTGCTGGGAGCCCCAGTAGTGGGGATGACGTCACACGTGCTGATGCCCTGGCACTACGATGTTTACGGTGTTCAATACAACCCTGCATACGTGCCTTCCCTATTTCTGGAAGGTGGTACAAAGCCTACTCTATATCAACGAATCGAACGAAGTGTCTTTCAGAATTACTTCAACTATTTATATAAATTCACCTGCCGAAGAGACAACCAAAACACTCTGGCAAAATATTTTGACAATGTCCCACCCTTAGAGGACTTGGCTCGCAATGTTAAATTGTTGTTATTGTACACATACCATGTGGTCGCTGGCCCGGGTTTGTTCCCACCGAATATTCACGAAGTAGGTGGATATCACGTTGCCAAACCAAAAGACCTGCCTAAGGTAAGTGCCTAAGTCGTTTGACACTTTATTTATCAGACAGCTATTAAAAAGTAATTAAAACCAAATGTCGTTCAGTCGTAAATATAACTTGATTGTGAAGCAAAATTTTTGTCAAACAATAATAAGATCACATTGTTATACTTATAATATATGGTCCACCAATAGCTGCCCAAAGGCCTCGGTAATTGCGTTCTAATTCTTCATATTTAGTTCATCTTTGTATTTTTTTGTCGTTGTTTTTCCAAGCTGATGTTGGTTTTCACAGCCAACAATCGTCGTTCATGGCCTACTAGTTCGATATCACTTTTCCTCACATTAATTTCACCGTGAAGCACGACTGTATTGCGCACATAATCTACATGTTTAGATCATAGTATACTTTAGAAACCGCGTTCTGTATGTTCTTCTGATAGTTAGTAAAAGACTCTATTCGACAACCCGACAAGTGTATTATTTTATGGCAAGTTTACAATTCAAGTAGCACACGTCGGCCGAGGCTAACTTAGATATCTCTCAATACACTCCGATCCAAGTCTGCCGTAGCAAAGATAGTCTCTAGAGATGGAGTTTCATAAATGACTCAGATCTCAAGTGTGTGTATGCGGTGTGTTTCCACAGACAATATCTATCTTGCGCTCCATGCCCTTTTTTGGGGGGGGTGGGAAATAGTCAAATAACCCCTCCCGCTCTGGGCAGAACGGAAGGGAGTGTCAGACTTCTACTGACTAAAAACCACCCATGTTTCTTCTTAGCCCTTGTGACGAGGCCGCGGTATCTCTTTCGAACAACCCGCAGCCCCGACGGCCATCGGCACTTGAGGGCCCCTTCCATGTTGCTGACAGCTCTTTGCCACACGTGCCATCGACACGGCCTGTCGTCGTCATAAGACGGACGGACGGCGAGCTAGCCCATTACTCACCGTCCATAGGCCCGCGTCTACAGTGGCCGGAAGCCACCACGTCGCTCCCGACGCCCGGAGCGTCTCCCGCGGCGGCTGGGACGAAAGGTTCTCTCCCTCTCACGTTTCGCCACTTCCTTCGCTAGCATCACTGCTTAGTAGAAGGAGGCGACGGCGCCCCATTCCATCTCGCCCCGGACCATGGCTTGCACCAGGGCCGGACGCGAGACGCCGCGAGGTCGCCGCTACGAGAACACCTCGGGGCTCCGCGCAAGCGGGGCAGACCTCCGCGGAGTGCTCCATCGTGTCCTCCGGCCGATCCTCACAATGATGGCATACGGGCGTTTCCTACTGCCTCATTCGGTGCAGGTACCTCCCTAAATAACCGTGTCCATTGACGACCGAAGGAGGTCAGACGGAAGGTGAGGACTAGCCTTACGGCTATCACCTTTTAGGGCGCGTTCAGGTGGTGGGCGGCCCGCTTCCCCAAGGAACGCGCCCACACCGGGGCCCCGTAAAGGGCCATGGACCGCACGATCCCCGCACAGCGCTCCATGCCCTGTCACTTGCGTACTTGATGATCTTATGACTGCATCAGAAAGTTGAATTCGCATAGTTGAATTTGAGAAGCTGTTAGGTATGTAACATAAATCATACCTAACAGCTGCAGATTTTGCATATATCATGGTTATAATCAAATTTTGAAATGAATCATAACATGACAAGCAGAGTAGGGTGTTGTTTTTTTCCAATTCATCAATGCCGTCTTAGTGGTATCGTTAATCACTTTGCGATTGTTAACTTTTGATAACTTTTAAATAGAGCAATTTAAATAGAGCAGACAACTTATCTGTATTTAAAAACGGACTGCAGCCTAGTAACACTTCAGTAGGCGGAACGATATAGCATCAACCAACAGTCGCTGTAACCTTACGATTGATAAGTGCCTTGACAAAAATACAATGAAATTAAATTACATATTAGTCCTGTTCATCAGTGTTATCTTCAAACAAGTGCTAACGCTTAATATATTAGGAGTGTTCCCGTACCAAGGCAAAAGCCATTTTTTCGTATTCGCGCCATATCTGCGGGAATTGGCGAACAGAGGTCACAATTTAACAGTGATATCGTACTTTCCGCAAGAAAAGCCAATAAAGAACTATCATGACATTAGTTTGGCTGGAAAAACACAAATATTAGAAGATGCTTTTCCCATGGAGAAGTCCTACTGGGCCATAATACAAGTAGGTTTCGCCTTAAGCGGCGAAGGAGAAGACAACTGTATCACTTTGCTTGGAGATGAGAATGTGCAAAGTCTGTGGAAATCTAAAGCAAAATTCGATTTAGTGCTAGTGGAACAGTTTAACAGTGACTGTGCGTTAGGGCTTGCCCATGTGCTGGGAGCCCCAGTAGTGGGGATGACGTCACACGTAATGCTGCCCTGGCACTACGAGAGCTACGGTGTTGAGTACAACCACGCATACGTGAATTCCCTGTTTCTGGGAGGTGGTACAAAACCTACTCTATTTCAACGAATCGAAAGAAGCATCCTTCATAATTACTTCAACTTATTATACAAATTCGCTGGTCGAAGAGACATTCAAAACATTCTGGCTCAATATTTTGACAATGTGCCACCATTGGAGGACTTGACTCGCGATGTTAAATTGTTGTTGCTTTATACATACCACGTGCTCTCTGGCTCCGGTCTATACCCACCAAATATTCACGAAGTAGGTGGATATCACGTTCCCAAACCAAAAGAACTGTCTAAGGTAAGTACCTAAGTCGCTTGACATTTTATGTACCGGATAGCTATTAAACGACATCTTTTATTAAATCTCGTCCAGTCGTAACTATAACTTGATTTCAAACTATCAATTTTTGTGAAAGTCTGCGTCTAACTACAACTGCACAGCGGCCTCAGTTACTGCGTTCCAATTTTTCATTTTTAGTTCATCTTTGTCTGCCTCGTCGTTGTTTTGTCGATCTCGTCGGTCTCCAACCTGATGTTATCACAGCAAACAATCGTCGTTCGATATCAGTTTGGTGCACTGTACCTCACACACATTTCATCGAGAAACCCCACGATCTTCATGAAACACGCAACACTTTAGAAACCGCGTTCTACACTTCTGAGACTACAAAATAACCGTATTTATAACTTCTAGTACCAGTATCTGTTACGCCAAACTTACAGATATATAATAAGTTAATTTATTTCGTAGTAAACAGTTTTTAAAATATACATTGATTTAGAGGCATTCTTTTAAGTATGTAAATTCGCGGAACAGAAGACGTTCCTCTTCTACATTACTGCGCAAACATTTTACAAATCCTATTTATAATTAAAAACAAATAGGTAAATAAACAAAAACTACGACTAGATACTTTAAAATTCGAGTGTGTGTGTTTGTATGTATCCAAAAGAATATTATCAGTGTGAAGTATAGCATAGTAGACATTCGTTTATTAAATAGTCGACATTATGAAAGTCTCTGATAGATATTTCATTATTTTACATATCTCTTGCTCTGTAAGTACACCCTTACACCCCTGAATGCCGGGGTGTATGACTATCATTACAGCATAGGTTTTGGAATTTGAAAAAAGAACTGTCATACTCATACTGCACGAAGAATATTTTTAAAAAGTTAATTTTTTTTTTCTCGGTATCGATTAATTACTCGAATCGGAATCTAGACAATTTATTTTATAAAGATTTTATTTTAAATATGGAACTATTTGTTTCCACATCGTATGTTAGATGGAATCGATTTAAAAATCAAACTGGCCAGCAAGATTTGACGCGCTTGCGTGCGTGAAAAAAAAAAGGCAGTCTACTAGTAGGCGCGAAAGCATCGCGAAAAGAATTAATTGAAACCTGCTGTCTTGTTGTTTACTTACCTCACAATCGATATGTAAAGCAGAGTATTTATCTCGGGCGTAAGCATCAATTGCATACTCGGGTTAATTAGCGCCTTCGCTTCGCTCAGGCGCCAAAAACCTCGTATGCAATTGATGTCATACAGCCCTTGGTTAATAATCTACTATTATATACTGGGATGTAGAAAAGCCTCAGTTCCTTGTAAGTCTAAAGACATACGGTCAGGGTTTTCTTACATTTGTGACGTGATTTTTGGTAGGTAAGTTTTTTTTTTTCTTTGTCGTGTCTTCTTCTTTTTGTAAGAATATTGGGATCGACCATCGTTGTTTAATACATTTTTAGAGTAGAAGTAAGAATATAAAGAGGTCAGATAGTTTATAACGCTCGTGTGTAGAAAAACGACACGGTGTAAAATTGGTAATTTTGATAAGGAGTTGCTGATCAAGTAAACTCAGGAGTTTCGATCCTTGCTTTCTGCCTAGGATATTGTGACATTACACTGAAATTAGTAACAGGCTGGATTCTATAACATAACGACACAGACATAACTTTCTTAAACGGGAAACAAATGTAGATAATCCAACTTCCGTGTTCTACCACACGGAATCCCAATTTTCACCTATAAAGACTATCGCAGTGTCATCAGCATAGAGGACCAATAGAGGACCCTAGCCTCACAGGCCTTCAAATAAAACAAGGTCGCCCCGAAGGCGCTCCCCTGCGGTACACTGAATGTGATGTTAGTGTCTCTGCTTTTATGTACACTAATTCTAACCATTTGCGTTCGATGTGTTAGATAGCTTATGAATCGTTCTAGGGGTGTGCCCGTAGAAATATAGGTGTGCCTCTTATTCCTATATTATATTCTACCTTAAGAATAAGAGGCAAAGAGTAATACAATGCAGTTAACACAAGAATCATACCGATTAAATGCAGATTTTCATGTATCATGAATTCATGACAAAAGTCATCAAGTCGAGTGGATAAAATAATTGTTTTAATACAAGTCACAAATACCGACTTAGTGGTATCGTTTATCACTTCGCGTTTTCGCAACTTTGATAACTTTTCTACCAATCCAAAAAGAGACGTCTTATCTATGTTTATTGTCTTTTTGGCAATTCACACTTCAGAAGGCTGAGTGATCTAGAATCAATGAACAGTCGCTGTAGGAACCTCACGGTTGATTAGGGCATTGACATGAAGTTTAATAATTTATTAGTCCTGTTCATCACTGTTCTCATCAACCAAGTGCTAACGCTTAACATATTAGGAGTGTTCCCATTCCAAGGCAAAAGCCATTTTTTTGTATTCGCACCGTACCTTCGGGAGTTGGCAAATAGAGGTCATAATTTGACAGTGATATCGTACTTTCCTCAGAAAAAACCAATCGAAAACTACCATGATATTAGTTTAGCTGGAAAAACAGAAATATTGGAAGACGTTTTTCCAATAGAAAGGTCCTACTGGACCATATTACAAATGGGTTTTTTTTTAACCGGCACCGGAAGAGACAACTGTATAACTTTGCTTGGAGATGAGAATGTGCAGAATCTGTGGAAATCCAAAACGAAATTCGATTTAGTGCTGGTGGAACAGTTTAACAGTGACTGTGCGTTAGGTCTTGCCCATGTGCTGGGAGCCCCAGTAGTGGGGATGACGTCACACGTGCTGACTCCCGGCCACTACGAGAGCTACGGTGTTGAATACAACCCTGCATACGTTCCTTGTCTATTTCTGGAAGGTGGTACAAGGCCTACTCTATATCAACGAATCGAAAGAAGTATAATTCAGAATTACTTCAAATATTTATACAAGTTCACTTGCCGAAGATACAACCAAAACACTCTGGCACAATATTTTGACAATGTACCACCGTTAGAGGACTTGGCTCGCAATGTTAAATTGTTGTTGCTATACACATACCACGTGCTCTCTGGCTCAGGTCTATACCCACCAAATATTCATGAAGTAGGTGGATATCACGTTGACAAACCGAAAGAACTGCCTAAGGTAAGTAATAATAAATAATAATTTATTTAAGTCAGACAACATTACTCCATAATTTTGTTAGTAGGTATACTTAAAAATAATGTTAGCAAGCAAAATAATCGGAGCAATACAATAATCGGCAATACACATAACACACTACAATTACAATTAAATTAAAAAAAAACAATTAATAAAATAAATACTCGATATCAAAATAAATGTAAAGTATTAAAATGTCTCCAAACTTTAAAAATAAATCAAAATAAGTTAGAAATAGTCAGTTAGTAGTTAAGTGTCTGAGTCTCTTGACACTTTATGTATCTAATAGCTATTAAAAGGTTTTTACATAATTATATAGTCAAATCTTAGCCAGTCCATAGTATAACTTGATTCCAAACTACAATTTTTGACAAACAAAAGTGAGATCATATACTCTGCATCTAATTACAGCTGGACAACGACCTCAGTCGCTGCGTTCCAATTTTTGTATAAATAGTTGATCTTTAACTGCCACGTCTCCATAATGATCTCCAACCTGAAAAGTGTTTTCACAGCCAACAGTCGTAGTTCATGGCCTACCAGTGCGATATCAGTTTGGTCTTCTTTTCCTCTCATTCATTTCATCGAGAAACACGAATGTAGCGCATACGATCTACATGTTTAACTAACAAAACACTTTGAAAACAGCGTTCTGCACTTCTGATAGATAGTAAAAAACCGTATTCGTAACGTCAAGAAGTATTTGTTATGGAAAGTTTACAATGCAAGGAGCATACGTCGACCGGGGCCAATTTGGAAATCTCTACATACACTCCGACCCTAACCTGCCGTAGCAAAGACAGGGTGTCGAGATGGGTTATCATGGACGGCTCAGATCTCAAGTGTGAATGCAGTGGGTTTTCACAGACAATGGTCCACCTTCCATCTTGCGCTGCATGCTCCGGCATTTGCGCACTTAACGATCTTATGACTGCATCAGAAAGTGGAATTCGTATTGTTGAATTTTGTGCTAAATATACAGGGAGGAAGGGACACCGACTCTAAAACAGTTACCGCATTTTCCTGTTTTTTTTTTTTAATATCCGATTAAACATTTCTTTGTTTTTAGTTTGTTAACTTTTGATAAGTTTTTAGCCAATCCAAATATAGTGTGTCTTATCTTTAACTCCACTACAGCTGATAATACTTCAGAAGGCCAAACGATCGGGCATCAATTAACAGTCGCTGAAACCGCACAGTTTATTGGAGCGTCGACAATAATAAAATGAAGCATAATAATTTAATATTCATGTTCATCAGTGTTCTTTTTAATCAAGTGCTAACGCTTAACATATTAGGAGTGTTCCCGTACCAAGGCAAAAGTCATTTTTTCGTATTCGCGCCATATCTTCGGGAGTTGGCAAATAGAGGTCACAATTTGACAGTGATTTCGTACTTTCCTCAAAAAAAACCAATTAGGAATTACCATGATATTAGTTTGGCTGGAAAAACAGTAGTTTTAGAGGATGTTTTTCAAATAGAAAGGTCCTACTTGACCATATTACAAAAAGGTTTTTTCTTAACCGGCACAGCAAGAGACAACTGTATAACTTTGCTTGAAGATGAGAACGTCCAAAATCTGTGGAAATTAAAAACGAAATTCGATTTAGTGCTAGTGGAACAGTATAACAGCGACTGTGCGTTAGGGCTAGCCCACGTTCTGGGAGCCCCAGTAGTGGGGATGACGTCACACGTGCTGACTCCCGGCCACTACGAGAGCTACGGTGTTGAATACAACCCTGCATACGTAACCTGCCTATTTCTGGAAGGTGGTACAAAGCCTACTCTATATCAACGAATCGAAAGAAGTATAATTCAGAATTACTTTAAATATTTATACAAGTTTATTAGCCGAAGATATAACCAAAACACTCTGGCACAATATTTTGACAATGTACCACCATTGGAGGACTTGGCTCGCAATGTTAAATTGTTATTGCTGTACACATACCCCGCGCTCTCTGGCTCAGGTCTATACCCACCAAATATTCACGAAGTAGGTGGATATCACGTTGCCATACCAGAAGAACTGCCTAAGGTAAGTGTCTGAGTAGATTGACACTTTATGTATCGGATAGCAATTGAAAGGCAATTACATTCAAATATCGTCCAGTCCTAAGTTGACTTGATTCCAAACTACAATTTTTATCTAACAAAAGTGAGATCATATTATGTAACCCTGCGTCTAACTTCAGATGCACAACGGCCTCAGTTACTGCGTTCAAATATTTCATACCTTGTTCATCTTAATCTGCCCCGTCGTTGTTTTTCAACCTGTGGTTAGTTTCCACAGCTAACAATCTTCGTTCATAGCCTACTAGTTCGATATTAGTTTAGTCTTCTTTTCCTTACATTCACTTCACCGAGAAACATTCGTATGTAGCGCACACGACTTTTTTATGAACCAATTAACTTTATTATTGTTATTATGATCTACATGTTTAACTCAAAATACACTTTAGCATTCTGCACTTCTGATAGTAAAAGACGACTAGTAGGTATGTGTTAAGGTTACAATGGAGTCAACACAAGAACCATAACAGTTAACTCTTCAACCGAGCAGTTACAGAGATGTTTCGTACATCACAGTTATATCAAATTGTGAAAACGATTATAGCACGATAAGCAGACAAGGTTATAGCATTTTACGCAAGTCACCAATTATATATATTGTATCGTTAATCACTTCCCGAATGTTTACTTATGATAATTTTTCGGCCAATCCAAATATATCGTGAATCTTATCTAAAACTCCACTACAGCTGGTAATAATTCAGAACGCCGAGCAATCAGGGATCAATAAACAGTCGCTGGAATCTTACACTTTATTGGAGCGTCGATAATAATAACATGAAGCTTAATAATTTATAAGTCCTGTTCATCAGTGTTCTTTTCAAACAAGTGCTTAACATATTAGGAGTGTTCCCGTACCAACGTAAAAGCCATTTTTTCGTATTCGCGCCATATCTTCGGGAGTTAGCGAACAGATATCACAATTTGACAGTGATCTCATACTTTCCTCAAAAAACACCAATAAAGAACTACCATGACATAAGTTTGGCTGAAAAAACGGAAATATTAGAAGATGCTTTTCCAATAGAGACCATAATACAAATAGGAATTTTCTTCAGGCACAGGAAGAGACAACTGTATAACTTTGCTTAGAGATGAGAATTTGCAGAATCTGTGGAAATCCAAAACGAAATTCGATGCAGGTGGAACAGTTTAGTGAATGTGCATTGGGGGCCCTTGCGGTGGGGCTGACGTCACACGTGCTAATGCCCTGGCACTACGAGGATTACGGTGTTCAAAACAACCCTGCATATGTGTCTTCGCTATTTCTGGAAGGTGGTACAAAGCCTACTCTATATCAGAGGATCGAACGAAGTATCTTCCAAACTTCCTTCATCTATTTATATAGATTTACTTGCCGAAGAGACAACCAAAACACTGGCAAAATATTTTGACTATGTGCCACCCTTTTTTTTTTTGGCGGGTGGAAAGTCATCAAATAACCCCTCCCGCTCTTGGGCAGAGCGAAAGGCAGTGTCAGACTTCTACTGACTAAAAACCACCCATGTTTCTTCTCAGCCCTTCATGTCGTGGCCGCGGTATCTCTTGCGAACAACCTGCAGCCCCGATGGGCGTTGGCCCTTGCTTGGGCCCCTTTCGTGTTGCTGACATCTCTTTGAGGCGCGCGTGAAACACGAACGCGTCGTCGACAGGGCCTGTCGTCGTCATAAGACGGACGGACGGTGAGCTAGCCCATCACTCACCGTCCACAGGCCCGCGTCTACGGTGGCCGGAAGCCATCACGTAGCCCCCGACGTCCGGAGCGCCTCCCGCGGCGGCTGGGACGAGAGGTTCTCTCCCTCTCACGTTCTGCCACCTCCTTCGCTAGCATCACTGCTTCGCAGAAGGAGGCAACGGCGTCCCATTCCTCCTCGCCCCGGACCATGGCTTGCACCAGGGCCGGACGCGAGAGGTCGCCGCCGCCGATCGCCGCTACGAGAACACGGCGGGGCTCCGCCCAAGCGGGACACACCTCCACGGTGTGCTCCACCGTGTCCTTCGGCCGATCCTCACAATGGTGGCATCCGGGCGTTTCCTCCCGCCTGATTCGGGCAGGTACCTCCCGAAACAACCGTGTTCGGTGAGTACCTGCGTCAGACGGAAGGTGAGGGCGCCGTGGCGTCTCTCCAGCCACTCCTCAAAGAGGGTACTACCGCCGCTATCGAGGCGTGCCCTGCACGGGGTTGCGACAGTCGCTCTCTCCATGTCGCCAACAGATCGCACCGGAGGTCTGTCCGCTGAGCGGCAATTTGTCACGGCAACGGAGTGACCCTCCGGTGCAGCGCCTCCGCGCGCCATTCATGCAGGCGCGCGAGGACTATCGCCTCCAGATCCCATTGCGGCAATCCGGCAAGGAAGTTCGCCGGCAAGGAAATTCATTTTACGAGATACGACGATTACGAGAGAAAAATGAATTTGAGGTTGTTTTCCAATTTGAACTCTCATAACACTGCGACCGCAGTGAATGTGGTCTCAAGGCACGAAATTGAGGGTTTGCACTTTTGACTTAAATACATACAATTATTATGCAGTATGGGAAGTTTGAAATGTAGTTAACATAACAACAGTTGCAGACTTGGCATGCATCATATAATCTAATTGTGGAGTGATTGTGAGTGTGTGGCAGTGCTCTACGCAACATACCTATTTTCATACATATTATTAAGTAATTCTGTGACTGGAGGACTGTAAACACAGTCTTCAACAGTTTGTGCATGTCATTGTAGCATCAGTAAATTTTTGATTGATTTTAAACTTTATCGCCAAAGCATTAGGTTTTAGCGAAAAATTGGACAGTATCGGTTAACATGATGTGCTGATGAGATATCTGTACAGAGACATTATTATCACAACAACATAATGGTTATCTAATATCTTTGCTTTGTCATTCGTTGTAGAAAATTGAGCGATCATCAGATCCTGAACCTCCCATTTTCTACAACGTGTAGTACCTATGTATAAGGTTGCGACAGACTGTGACACAAACATACAATATACATATGTGTGTGTAGACAAACTGTTACGCAATTTGATGGGTGTATAAAATCCATTAAAAGACTGTTTCTTTTTAATCCCTAGATAACCCTTATTTGTCAATGTGATTGAGTAATACAAAGATATGCATGTGGTCAACGTGTTTGAAACGATAAACATTTTTTTCCAGGACTTGAAGAAATTCATAGATGAATCGGAACATGGTGTTATTTACATAAGTTTTGGATCGATGTTACGAGCCACTTCTACGCCCAAAGATAAATTGGAAGCCATCATCAAAGCTGTTTCTCAGTTACCGCAAAGAATCGTTTGGAAGTGGGAGGAGAAATCCTTGCCAGGGAACCCCAAGAACATACACATATCGAACTGGTTACCTCAAAACGATATATTAGGTAAAGTATTCTTGTTAACAAGGTTGCATATATAATAAATACCTCACATCGTTCATATTGGCTTACACTATGTTTAAAATGCATGCTGTACATCTAAGTAGCACTGCGCTAGAAATATTTTTGGGAAACTACTTTTTATGGTATTAGGTAGCGGTTATATTGACCTCAATATAACATACTCAAAACTTACAGGGGTCATGCATGGAGGTATTTAAAATAGAGTTATAACATTAACAACTTGTTTTTTTAGGGTTCCGTACCTCGAAAGGAAAAACGGAACCCTTGTACTGCCTTATAGGATTACTTTGTTGTCCGTCCGACCGTCTGTCTGTCTGTCAAGACCCCTTTACTCAGGAACGCGTAAAGGTATCAAGTTGATTTTTAAATCAAATACTCATGTCTACAGTAGACAGCAGTAGTCCCTTAAAGCTGTAAGAAAATCACTCTTCCAAGTCAACGTAATCAAAAGATACAGCCGTTTATGCCGCAAATCTCCGCAAATTTTCGACATTCGCAAGGGAATCGAAACCTACAGGGTACTTACTACGTTACGTACTACGTACGTAACTACGTACGTTACTACGTACCGTAAACTCAGAATCTTTAAATTTGGTACGAAGCAAAGTCTTATAGCACAGATATAGGAAAACTTGCTAAACCCGTAAATTTTTTGTTACATTATATTATAAAAATATTTTTAATAATTTTAAACTTTGTTTAAAATTATTTAAACTTTAAAATTATTTTTTTTAATTTTAAACTTTGTTTAAAATTATTTAAAAAAAACCACTCACAGTGTCGAGTCGAGTCGAGTGGTTTAGGCGTTTGCCTTTTGACCCGGTGGTCGTGAGTTCAATTCCCACGGGAAGCATACTTTGTAAAGTTACGCAGCAGTGAACCGCTTGGCTTCTTCGCTTGTGCCAACCGTACCGTCCTCCTTTCCCCAGATATATTGGAAACTACTAATTTACTGGTATTTTATATTGCTATTCCATCGCGATTTCCCCTCAGGTTAGATTGTAATAAGATATCTTGTTACCCGGCAGCGAAGGGAGAACCCTTTCACCAAAACATTATCGTAACTATGAAAAAAAATGTAGGATCTTTTCCTGTAGATATAGAATTCGATCTAAAAAGATTAATATCGGTGTAAATATGTATATCGATATAGATATGTTTTATTAAGTGTTGATAATGGTACTACAATTGCTTACAGTTTATCAGTTATGTCATGAGACCAAAATGAGACATAATCCGCGACGTATTTTGTAAGAAATATGTAATTTAAAGAAGCACTCAGAATAGTACGGCAACATTACGGTTCGGCTGTGTCAGTCTCCAGAGTCGCGATTTGTCTGCACCGCTGGCGAACCTTAGAGTGGAATAGATATTTGAGATTTTGACTCTCCTTTGGTACTAACTCAAGCATTTCCAATGACTTTCATCAAATTCTACTAGTTGACCTGCCATTTATTATTTGTATTAAATCTAGGATCAGCTGGCTTCAACTGGGTTCAGTTATACAGTGTGTTGGATTTCTAATGATGGTAAACGTGCCTCATAAATACTCATAATATTATAGATACTTGTGTAACAATTATTTTTCCAACGACTTGAAATAGGTTGCGTGGTATATAATGTGACATTGATTTTAATAAATACTGCTCATGAAGAATCATGTAGGTTGTAGACAACAATAAAAATATAAAAATAAGAATCTTAAATGTCTACACACAAGAAATAAATATCATAAATGCCTGTAATCCATGAAAATTGCTATTACGTGTTTGATATAAGGCATCGATCAACACATTCATTGACGCTATCATAATCCTTGTAACTCAGTAAAAGAAATCGTTTGTTTTGTACCTTGGACCCGAATTATGATAAGGTGTAAGAATAGCTGTTTACAGAGAAAATAAAATAGAAACAAAAAACGAACAACTCATCCTGAACCAAAGCTTGCTGTTAATGATATTTGATAGGCTTGCATGATTCGGAAAGTTGACGACTCTTATGACAAAATAAAATATTTAGGGAAACCCAATGGCTCATATAAGCACTTTTTTTATTTCAGCACATCCAAATGTTCTGGCGTTCTACTCTCACTGCGGCATGTTGGGTACCACGGAGGCAATTCATCATGGAGTACCCATGATTGGCATGCCAATCTTCGGAGACCAGCCAGGAAATGCTGCAGCCGTTGAAGAAAGTGGACTAGGCGTTCAAATCGACTTCAGAGAATTAACTACAGAGCTTTTATTGGAGAAGATCAAAATCGTGCTAAATCCTGAGTAAGAATATAGCTATTTATTGTATGCAATAAAAACTTTAATGTAGAAAGGTAGTAAACATAAATTCAGTTAAATTACTTGACAATTTTAAGGAACACAATGCAAGTAGTTAGCATTGTGTTTCTCTTTAATGACTGTATTAAGCCTGTATTAGCTCTACCATAATTCTAGTATTGCGAGCATTTGATGACAAACTAATTTCTTTGATTATACATACTTAAACGTCCTTACTCAATATATGCGAGGAGAGCAGCATCGCCTAAAGGTTATAACCAAAAATGCGAATTTAACATGCCGAATTTTTTGTTGCAATTTCAGTGGGCCTACGTGATGGATTACTGTCCTCCCTCTGTGCCAGAGCGGGGGATATTAAAATCCCCTCAATATAAAATTATATATTGAGTACCAATATAATCATAACAAAATAATTTCAGGTTCAGAAGGAAGGTAAAGGATCTATCCAGAGTATGGCACGACCGTCCACAGTCGGCCATGGACAGCGCCATCTACTGGACGGAGTACGCAGCCCGGACTGGCAACTATAGCTTCAGCACTCCAGCGACAACAGTCCCCTTGTACCAATACAGATCCTGTACTCTTTGAAAGTGATCATCTCTTTACTACTGAAAAGCAATACACAGAAAGACAAACGTAAAGTTAAAACAAAATAAATGTTCTTGTAATTGTAATTGTTTTAAACGAAATTGTTCTTTCATTTTTTTTTTTGTAAATATTATCCAGAATATGGTAATGACAAAGATGATAGATTATGTTTGTTTTTGGGATATAAAAATGTACCTTTATGTTTTTTGTGATATAAAGTTTATGTTTGAGCTATAGGTAGGTTTCCCCATCATACTGTAAACAATTATCTGTGGAGACCGTTAGTTTAGGAAAGTTTAATCACCAAATAGGGTCCTTCTTATAAGAATAAAACCATATTATTACAACGTTATTACATAAATTATACGTATACTTATAGGTACTTTATAAAATACCATGCATTCTAATAAAATTCTACACTGAATTCTAATGTGTTTACGAGACACACACAGTTAAATCTCACGACAGGCTATAAATATCACATAAATTATATGGTGTAACAAATGGACGGGTTTAATTTAATTAAGTTTATTATCTTTTATTTATAGCATTTAAATAAAAGTTGTTTTAAAAATGTTTTTTTCTGTAACGGCTTTAAGTGAGCTAAGTGCCACCTATGTTGTATAACTAGAACTGCATTCCGCCGTTAAAGGCTGCTTATGGAATGGACGTATGAAGGTGTGTATAGATGGCGATCTTCAGAGAAAGCAATGTTATTATGGCAAACGATAAAATAATTGAATTCACATGTTAGAAACAAAAAATAATTACGCTACGTAGGATTTTCGTAGTCTAATTTAATTTTAACTTTAATCTACGTAGTCTTAATTTTATGTCGAATAATTATAGAACTGAACTTTTATTAACTACGAGCTCTTACCCGCGGCTTGTATAATATATGATGTCGAATAATATATCAACAAACTTTCCCTTAACTCCCTTAGGGAGCGTCCAAGTAACACAATTTTTAAAAAAATTAGACTACAAAACGTAAAATATTACTTAAGTAAAAAAAAACAATTTTAGGTTAAACCTAAAATTTGAAATTTTGAGAGAATAAAACAGTTATAACCATGCGTGAGAAAAAAAAAGCAATGTTACGTAACGCGTAGTTCAAACCCTCTCCCAAAATTCGTTACATTATACTTGAACGCTCCCTTAGGGGTTGAATTTCGAAAAACAATATATACTTACTATAACCTACCTCGAGAACCGCTCTATACATTGGTGAAAACAGTATGAAAATCGGTGCAGTAGTTTTTGAGTTTATCGCGAACAGACAGACAGACGCGGTGGAGGACTTTGTTTTATAATATGTAGTGATAGTGATATTCCTTTATGACTCATCTTAAATATCATTATTTTTATTCATCTAAAATAAACAGTCATTCCATCATTCAAAAACCTTAATCGTAAGTTTTTTATCCCAACTTGTCATCTTACTTTCCATTTACGTTTCTGTTAAAAACGGCTAAAGACTTTTAGCCGTTTTACACTATGCCTACCCAAGAGTAAGTTTCTACAATGCTCGCTACCTCTAAGAGCCCCATCCAACCCACAATACATGCAAGCTCGCCAGCCTTCTTTCATAACTAATTGTTTGTTCTTATTACCCGACTGCAGCGAAGCCCAAAAGGACGGTAATGTGTTTTTGTTAGTACAGACGCCAGCACATCAAGCTAACCGAAACAGTAAAATGTTCCCAATCAAGCATAAAAGTTGAAAATCAGATTTCGTCTATACATATGACTCACAAATTTTGTTTTCCTTGTGGTTAGGTCATCATCAAAATTAAACAAAACCGATATGACCATTCGTGTTATCAAGCAGACTGCATACTCCAGATGAATAAGGTGCCTAGATATCAGATACTTAGCTACCATATGCTGACTTTACTATATTTTATCCCATTGATAAATTAACAATCAAAATATCTTTATCTACTGATGTAGATAAAGATAATTTTGAAAAACATGCGTATGTACAGTATGCTATACCTTCTGTATACGTGCAAGTCATGTCATATCATGTTTTGCCATTTAAAATGTTTAGCTTTGACAATAGAGTAAACTTACTTAATCATCATCATCTTCCTGCTCTTATCCCATTCTACTTGGGGTCGGCGCAACACTTTTTCTTCTTTTATTCTCCACTGTCAGTCGTCACGGACGCATTTACTCCTTTCTCTTTCATTATCATTCCCACACAACCCTTAAAACTTCCTTAATACACAATTTTAAGAATTGGCTTAAAATTACAAGAAAGTTTCGTATAACGTCGAGTAGTCGTACCTTGTTTACTCGAGTTTTATTCATAATAGGTATATTAAACTCGTTTGTATGGTACTCGTGATTTCGCCGTTTACCAGTCAGTCTGTTGCCGGGGGCCATTGACACCCGAATACACACCGCCGCGGCCGCTGTTCGAGTGAACTTTGTTCGCGAGCCTTTCACGCCTACGAGCTACCCCACGGCTTCCTAATCCATACAAGATGAAACCAAGTGTATTTATCACTGCAGTGTCATTACTAGTGTTAACAGATTACGTTTACAGTCTAAACATCCTTGGAATATTTCCGTATCAAGGCAAAAGTCATTTTATCGTTTTCCGTGTTTATTTACGTGAACTCGCCAGAAGAGGCCACAATGTGACCGTCATTTCACATTTCCCCGACCAAGATCCACCGGCGAGATATCACGACATTAGTTTAGCAGGAAGCATTAAAGCCATAGAAGACGATACACCCTTCGAGAACTCATATCTGACGCTGTTCCTTGAAAGTCTCTTCCTTGCAGACGCTGGAGTAGAAAACTGCAATGTAATGTTGGCCAATAACCGAGTGCAAAGTTTAGTTAAAGAAAAACCGAAGTTTGATATGATAGTTGTAGAGCAGTTCAACAGTGATTGTGCTCTTGGCATTGCCCACAAGCTAGGAGCGCCGGTTGTCGGCATAATGTCCCACATATTGATGCCCTATCACTATCAGAGATTAGGCGTCCCGTACAACCCCGCTTATGTTCCTTTCCATTTCTCAGAAGGAGAAACCAAACCCACTCTATATCAAAGGGTAGAAAGGACAATATTGGACTTTTATTTTAGAAAACTTAACCAATATTACACCCAAAGAAGTAACCAAAATGCTCTTGCACAATATTTCGATGAAATCCCGCCTTTAGAAGATCTAGCTCGAGAAATGAAGTTTCTTCTTGTGTATCACCACTTCACACTAACTGGATCGAGACTGTTTCCCTCGAATGTCATCGAAATTGGAGGTTTTCATGTAGTAGATGCGAAACCATTAACTGGTGTAAGTATGAACACCGTCTATTTGTTTGTTATTTTATTGAGTCTAGAGAAATGCCGGTTGATGGTTCGTGGTGGCAACACAAGTACGTGTAACGGGATCCTCTCCAGCAATAAGAATATGATAAGTAATAGACTTACAACGACATGGAGTTTCTTGCTGTCTTCTCATGAGACCAACGCTTTGGAATGGGACTGTAGCTTAGTTGATTAGTTTATTTAGTATTTGTTCGACTATTCAAAAGTGCCTGTAACTGGCTTACTTGAAATAAATATTTTGATTTTGATTTTAATCTCTTTGCTCACAGGGCTATCAGAAGAAAACCCATAGTCCTATATTTTGATGGTTTTGATGGATGATTTACCACACAAATATCGTGAAACACACGAAATTATTAGAATTCACAGTTTCGTACGCGACTTCGCCACATGATTAGAATTTCGTTCGAACCCGAAACAATTTGGGCAATTTTTAAACAAGCCGTATAAAAGGGAAGCTATAAATTGTCAGAGATATTATTATATAGGTAGGGACGAATTAGCTACGAATTCCTATAACCAGATTTTAAATTACTCGGCGGATCTTCAGAGGCAGTGAGTGTACCCACCGGATTATCTAGATTATGAAGCAAAAATAATCAAAACCACTTAACCTACCGAGTCTTTTTTGTTTTATCATGCTTAATGGTGGATTCTGGGTGCCTACCTCCACTATATCACGTATCCGTGTTATCAAACTACTGCATACTTCAGGTAAATAAGGTACCTATTAGATACCCACCCACGCTAATAAATATTGTAAGCTGACCTTGAAAGGTAACTTATGATTACCTATTTTTTATCCCATTGATAAATAAGTTATCAGTAGGTTTGGAAACCGTCGAGTACTCGTACGTTTGTCTGGGCGAGTTTTATACATAATAGGTACCTACCTATATTAAACTCGTGATTGCGCCGTTCACCAGTCAGTCTGTTGGCGGGGGCCACCGGTTACACACCGCCCGCTATTCGAGTGAACATAACTTTATATGCGAGTCTCTCCCATGCAAGGCTTTCTAATCCACCAAGATGAAGCCGAGTGTATTAATCGCTGCATTATCATTACTAGTGTTAACGGACTACGCTTACAGTCTAAACATTCTTGGAATATTTCCGTATCATGGCAAAAGTCATTTTATAGTGTTCCGTGTTTATTTACGTGAACTCGCCAGAAGAGGCCATAATGTGACCGTTATTTCACATTTCCCCGAACAAGATCCACCGGCGAATTATCATGACATTAGTTTAGCAGGAAGTATAAAAGCTATAGAAGGCGAGGCACCCTTCGAGAGCTCATACTTCACGCTGTTCCTTGTGAGTCTCTTCCTTTCACAAGCTGGAGTAGAAACCTGCAATGTCATGTTGGCAAATAACCGAGTGCAAAGTTTAGTTAAAGAAAAACCGAAGTTCGATGTAATAGTTGTGGAGCAGTTCAACAGTGATTGTGCTCTTGGCATTGCCCACAAGCTAGGAGCGCCGGTTGTAGCAATAATGTCCCACATATTGATGCCCTATCACTATCAGAGATTAGGCGTCCCGTACAACCCGGCTTATGTTCCTTTCCATTTCCTAGAAGGAGGAACCAAACCCACTCTATATCAAAGGGTAGAAAGGACAATATTGGACTTTTATTTTAGAAAACTTAACCAATATTACACCCAAAGAAGTAACCAAAATGCTCTTGCACAATATTTCGATGATATCCCGCCTTTAGAAGATCTAGCTCGAGAAATGAAGTTTCTTCTTGTGTATCACCACTTCACACTAACTGGATCGAGACTGTTTCCCTCGAATGTCATCGAAATTGGAGGTTTTCATGTAGTAGATGCGAAACCATTAACTGGTGTAAGTATGGACACTATCTATTTGTTTATCATTTTATTGAGTCTAGAAAACGACGGGTTCAATGTACCTGGTGGCACCACAATTACAAGTAACGGGATATAGGATCTCCTTAGCAACAAGATTAGAAGTGATATACGTGCGATGACTAATCAGTTTGCTCACTTGGCTATCCGCATAAAACTCACAATTTTGTATTTTTTTTCCAGGCGCCCGTTCATAGCAATTAATTTCGCTTAGAACTCCTTTTAAGCGAATCATCGCTTAAAAGGAGTTTGAAAAAAAGAGTTACCTGATAAAATAAGCTGAAACTGCTGATGTCCTTCGGAGTAGCTTTTTAAAGTTTCGTAACCACGTGGCTTAAACGGAACCCTTACAGATTCGCCCTGACCATCTCTCTGTATGTCTGTCGGTTCGTGTGTAACAGCTATTTTACTCCGAGAATGCTAACACCACACAGAATAAATTCTACGAGTTTAAAAAAGAAATGATGTTCCTCAAACATTTTTTTTCATAAATTAATGGGTGATGAGATCAAATCTGACTCTCATTTGGGTGATTTTTGTACTACTAACAGTGTCGTTGATAATAATATAGAGGGCTTAGTATTAATATTCTATTTTTCTCAATTTCAGGATCTCAAAAAGTTCGTCGATGAGGCGGAACATGGTGTTATTTTCATCAGCTTCGGTTCCATCGTGAAGGCCTCTACGATGCCGGCTGCGAAAGTACAGGAAGTTTTAAAACTCATGAAACAACTGCCACAAAGATTCATCTGGAAATGGGAAGACAAAACTTTGGTGGTGGACAAAAATAAACTTTACACGAACAGCTGGCTACCTCAAGTAGATATTTTAGGTAAATATTTAATAAACATAGAACATGTTCATATCATTTATGAAAAATAAAAATGTAAATAAACTGTTGCGTCATTTATTGCGAAACTGAATTAAAATGTGCATTTGACTCGAACAATAGTGAGAACTAAAACTGCAGGACCAAAACATTACCTTCTCAAGGGTGGGAATTACCTTCACATTTACCTGGTTTCTATTTCTAGTTATAAAACATCAAATAATTTAAAATCTTGAATAATTTCAGCGCATCCGAAGACCCTAGCATTCCTGTCCCATGCTGGCAACGGTGGTACTACAGAAGCCATACACTATGGCGTGCCAATGGTGGCTATGCCAGTGGGAGGTGACCAGCCTGCTAACGCCGCAGCCGTAGAAGAAAGTGGTCTTGGAGTGCAAGTCCAAATCAGAGACTTAACAGCAGAAAACCTACTGACTGCTTTCAAAAAAGTTTTGGATCCCAAGTTAGTATTGTGTAAACGCAATCTACAAAAAATGCCTCGTTGGTTTAGTGGTCGCAATCGCATCTGCTGAACATGAGGTCCTGGGTTCAACACCCGGGTCGGGAAATTGCTATTGAGTTTTCCATCTAGGATTTCTCAGAAGCACCTACGGAGCCTGGATTTGTGGCCGGTTGGTGGCACTCGACTAGACTAAACTTGCCCTCTATACCATAGGACTTGAACTTGAACATGACTGGCAAAATGTGGGTACACCTCTGCGGTACCCTTCGGGAATATAAGATGTTGGCCTTGGACAACAATCCAAGGTCAACATCTATCTGGTTATACAGACACATGCGCTGGTTCAGCCAGTTCCGAGTAGGTTCTACGAACTCGACCTCTTTGAAGGACAGTAGCACCAATGAGGTCAGCATATGTCATTCTAAGGCGCGGCCCTCCAGGCTATTAATAGATTAGTTATTACTTAAGTAATGTGTTGATATGGAGACCAATTTAAATGTATTATTGAAGCAAACAGGAAAACTGGTTGTTATTAATTTACCTCTGGGTGTAATTTAAATGTATGTATCTACTAGCGTACCTACGTAACTTGAGATTTCCAAAATTGATAAAACAAACTAAAGCCACTTCAACACTGATTCCCCGACACAAAACTAGATTGTAAAATATGCCAAACTAGAATGTCTTCATGAGATAGAACATTTTCTTGACCACTATTCCAGTAAACATAGACTGTCACTTTTATAATTATATCTTCCGCGATTATTCATTATTCTTAGCCCCTGATATTTCAACACTTTTCAAACAGACTGTTCCAATGGTTTAAAGCACTTATTGTCAACAATGTAGGTATAATCATAAACAATCTGAACAAGTTAACTAGACCGGGCGAGTACGATCGAGTCACTAATAATTCCAATCAAGTTCATTCCAACCGAAACACAGTTTTAACAAAAGAAAATAAAACAAAACAATAAAATCATAACTTTCAGAGATTATCTCAACAAATCATTCGTACTCTTTATAAGATTAAATCTGAAATGAATACCTACAATGCTGTTTATGTCCACCATCATAGTAACCATAGTAATATAATGTTCTGGAATGACCCAAAATGGAGAAAGCAGTAGGTGGAAGTGGAACAAGGCTACTTTAAGGCTACCTTAAGGCTAAATTATATTTACGCTACAAATAAAGTTTTTTGACAAGAAGAAGCGAAAAAATATAACAATATTATAAATAAATAATCGTCGGGGCAAATCAATTCGTCGCATTATTTCCGGGTGTTCTCGTACAGCTAACGGAGAGTAGGTACTTGCATAGATAACTATGCAGCCAGGATTATCCATCAGTAACTTGCTCTTAAATAAAACCTTGTGGAATCGGAAGTACCATACTATGGGTATATGTGCGACCCAATTCTCGAAAATGGGAATATCACACTATACTGGGATCGACCCATCATCACTGACTGGCCTATTGTATCCAATAAACCTGAAATAGTGGTGGGCAGTGAGAATACGGAGCTTCTTGACACGGCGCGCATTGTTACAAGGTTTCTGCCTCTAGAGCCATGACCACTGGTAGCTTGAAACTTGTTGCTGATACCGGTGTGCTACAATTTTTTAATATTTTTAATGTGAAACATGTATAAACAGGCAGAGAAACCGATTTTTAAGCCGTGACGGATAATGTGGACGCTTTCATGGAGTTGACGCCTCGTCTGTGACATTTAAAATCAACCCAATAGGAAACTATTACAATAAAGTTTGTTTTGGAACGATTTTTGATCTACATAATTATTCCGTTTTCGAAAGTTCCACGCTACTCAATTACTGATGTAGTTAGGTCAAAGGGCCTTCCCCTTTGACCTAACTACATCAGTAATTGAGTTGAGTTAGGAAATACTTTCTTAATTTTACTCCATATTTCGCTATAGGTTTTTTTTTTATGAATTATGAATTCTAATATTAACACAGATGTTTCACATCTGGCGTGGCGGCGGCGTATCCTGACGGCCATTTTTTTTATTATTCTTTACATCGTCGACCTCATCTCTGTCCTAGGTCAAGATTGACCTTGGATAATATAAAAAAAAATTATTGAATGTTTTTATATTCTCACTAAGAAGATAAAATTTAAATGTTTGTTGATAACAGCACAGTTTCATTAAAATTCATGTTAGTTATCATCAGCACGTATCTTAAGGGAACTTTGACTCCTAGGCCCATCAAGTTTTGTAGTAGTTTCTAGAGAAGATTTTTTAGAGCATAGTCAAGAAAGAAAATCAATATATGTATGTGTTTAATTTACCTCGAGTTAGTGGAAACGGGTTTTAGATCAGATCAATTACCACTTACCTACATAGCTAATAGGATGACTCATTTGTTCTATTACCGTGTCACAATTACTTGTCGTGCTCCAAAAATCAGAATGCGATGTCAGAGTTGGTTCAATATACACGAATAACATTAAGTATATCAGTAATATATACTTAATGTTTTTCATGCACACAAACAGTATATATAAAACAATTAATGTAAACATTATGGAAAGTTATAGTAGTTATATTATATCATATTGAGAAAAAAACAAACTCTTACACGTTCTTAAAAAAGGTCAAAGTCAAAGATAAAATGCTATTTTAGCTAAGATGACATTAAACAACAACAATGATTATATTCCATTGTTTTTCAGGTTCCGGCAAAGAGTGAAGGAAGTGTCAAGAGCCTGGCACGATCGTCCCATGTCTCCGATGGACACCGCTGTGTACTGGACAGAATACGCTGCTAACCACTCAAACTTCACCTTCAGAACAGCCGCAGCCGATGTACCATGTTACCAGTACATCAACCTAGATGTAGCTGCAGTTTTAGTTGTAATATTTAGTATATACGTTGTTCTATTAGGAGCACTAATAAAGAAATGCTGCGGTTCGAAGAAAACTTCAAAGACCAAAACAGCAACAAAGACTGAAAAGAAGAAATCAAAGCGTGCGTAGAACTAGTATGGGATCGGAATACGGAAAAGGGACAATAAAAATACTCAGACAATGAACAATTCATTATCATAGCCATCATTTACCGAACAAATTGTATGTTTTATGTTATGTGATAGTAACCAAGAATTATCTTGGTTACAATCTCGTGATGTTAACACTCAAAATAAATGCACAATTTTCAAAGTTGCAAGAACCGTGTTTCCAAAGCAGAAATAAAACATTTATGGTTTTTTTAAGTTTTCTGGAAAGAGTGAATTTTATAGTTAATGATTTGGTTATCCTACTTAAAACTCTTGTATTTTTGTAAGAGCATTGAATGAATAATTATTCATAATTATAATTCTAATCAAGCTTGTTTCTTTTTCGTCTCTCTTCTCTAAACAGTTCTATTAAAACGAACGACAATACTTTGTACAGAATGTAAGCTAGAACAATAACTGATGATGCCATTATAAGTACTACATCCAACATCAAGTATTGATAGAGTGGCATGTCAACAGTCGGTGGTTTCAAGTTGACTGCTCCTTTGTTTCTGGCTACATATTCAATCCAGAATATCGCTGTATCCATCGGGGATAGCGGCCTGTCCTTCCAGAGCTGTGACAGTTCTTTTGCTTTCTTTTGGTACCTGTAATAAAAAGAGCTTTCTATATAGCTATTGTTCAATATACTGTTAATATTGGATAATGCTGGTTACATCACTGTTTATGAGAATATAGTCATCTGCCTAGTCTTTTCCCAAATATGTTTGGGTCGGCTTCCAGTCTAACCGGATGCAGCTGAATACCAGTATTTTACATGGAGCGACTGCCTATCTGACTTCCACAACAGGTAAGGCAGATTGTCACACTTTCAGGCCACTGACTACCTGTAACGACTCTCATAGATCTTCAAATGACCGTGCTTTCCGAGGCACGGAAAAAATTCTGTATCTCTATAAGGACAACCTAACAAAACATTCAAATTTGTTTTCTTGTACACTTACTTTTCCTGAAGTATCGTTCGCAAAGCATCTTCTAGTACACGTTCATTTATTGTCAATACGTCTAATAAAACTCCCAAACCACTTTCAACTGCTGACATTCCATTCGCGAACTGTTCTCCAAATAGTGGAACACTTACAATAGGCACCCCACAGTGCATAGCCTCCGAAGTACTCAACATTCCAGAATGTGAAATGAAACCAATCACATTTGGATGACCTGGCAACAGAAAATGTACATCTAGAAACAACTGTGCTCAACAAAATATGCAGTTAGTAGTATAACGAATTAATTGATAATGGAGAGCAGTGTCCTAAAAGCAGCGGTGGCCCAGTGGTGCCGGATTCGACTTTCAAACAGTAAGTCTCCTCGACTTGCTGTTCGAATCCAGGCAGTCGTTTGACTTCGTGTAATTTATTTCATCACCACTGCTCTCAAAACGGTGAAGGAAAACATCATGAGGAAACCGGCTTTTCTTAGGAACAAAAAATCGATGGCATGTCACATCTATCAACCTGCATTGGGCCCGCGTGGTGGATTCAGTAGTGGGAACATTATAAGATTGATTATGGTATGTTTATGAAATAATAATTGATAATGTAGGGTTGATGTTGATAATGGAGGTGTAATGTAGGGTATTCCTAAGTTGTGTTCCGTGATCCGTCCTATATAAATACTGTTGACCGCCCGCGGTGTTTTAGTCAATAAAAAGCTACAGAACGAACTACTTGTTTACTTCCAAATATCACAAATATATTCCACCTAAAGTCCTACTACACTTACATAATACTGCGGCTTGTGGCATCCATTTCCCTAAAAACACGTTACTAGGTGGAACCCAGTCTGAAATTTCTGTTTTCCAAACAAATTGCATCTTGCTTCGCTCAACCAATTTCATAATTTCATTTGTCATTTTGCGCGGAAAGTTTGATGCCACGCTTCCAAAACTGATATAAACCACTCCATTGTCTGCTGAATCTAAAAAGTTTAACAAACCCTGTAAAAAAACAGTTCTTTTTTCAATTATATCTAATCAGCAACTAAATATATGAGGCAATCTCTACCAGTCAACCTTTGGGTCAACAAATAGGACAGCATTGTGATAAAGTACAAAATATTAAACAAGAAAAATACAATTTTGTTAAAATAAATTAATATACATAAATAGGTATATGCACACACGAGAAACCTCCTGCCTAACACATTGAAATATTATAGCTAGGGAGCTGGCGAGCATTTAAGTATATGATTTGCTCGTACTTCGTATTGATAGGCATTAAAGTTCGGATCAATACGACAAAATTTTCTTAAGGAATTAAGGTCCTATGTTGCTGCGTTTTTTAGCTACAGGGCTTTGAATCTGTCAAAAAAAAAATCTGTACTAAATCATTTGCTCGTATCTGCCTCTGAGGTTAGTGGTCAATACCATTTTGATAACGAAGAAAATCTGTGAGGCAGACATCCAGGGCTCTGCATTATCACAGGAGGTAGATATAAAAATGTAAAATAAAAAAGCTCTACTAAATCATTTGCTCGTAGCTTTAATTAGGTCAAATCGATTCATTAGATCCCCCTGAATACAAAAAAAAATTGGCAGACATTTTACTTACTGACTTTAACCATTACAGCTCGTTGAAGTCTGCGAATTTGAGGAAAAGCGGGTATTACGGCTAATTAATGCAGATATCTCCGTCATTAATGAACCGATTTTCAATTTTTTTTTTGTATTCAAAAGAGTATACTCCCGAAATGGTCCCATTGTCACCAAGTCAGGATCTGATGATTGAATCCCAGGGAAATCGAGGACAACTCTCAAATTTTATAGGCACTTGTTACGTTTTCCATAATTATATTTTCCAAAGCTGTTTGCGTCTGATAATCAAAAATCTCATGTGGATGCGCTGATGACGGAAGGTACACCTCCTCAACGTTTCGGAGTTGAAAGAAAATTCTTTAAAAATTATACGTACTTATGGATCGATAGTTATATTCTTTCAGGCTATTGTACCTGATGACGATGGCATCTCATAGAAATCTAAGGCAACCCTCAAATTTTATAGGCACTTTTTACGTTTTCCATATATGTATTTTCCAAAGCTGTTCATTTATTTGCGTCTGAAAATCAAAATCTCATGTGGATGCGCTCATGATGGAAGGTACAAGTACTCCTCAATAGTTAGGAGTTAAAAGCAATAATAAGGGAATCTTGAAGGTTGAGGGTTTGGGTTCTTGGTTGAATGTTAAATGCATAGTAAATATTTGTATAGGATACCTATACAACTTAAAATGGAAAATAAAAAAAACCTTTTTTCAAAAAAAACCGACTTCAAAAACACAAAAAAAGTGAAAAATAAACTTCAGATGAAAAATCAACTTCTGAAGTCGGTAGCAAAAAAAACGAAACAAACAAACAAATGTCACTGACGATTTTTTATTATACGCCTATGAAAATAAAGTCGAGAACGCAATGATTCAACTATCTTTCTTGATAAAGTCACTCGTCGTCGTCGCGTCGTCGTGCGTTATCTTTATCAATTCCGCGCTAAGTTGTAGTCGGTTGCGCGTTCGTCGTGTAGGTACAATAGCGACTGTATTACCAGTTGTCAATGCTGTCGTTTGACGAATGACACCAGTTGCAACGACGACCGTTTTCTGCAACCGTTTTCGTCGTCGGGAAAACATTTGGGTTTCGTCCGTCAAAAATTCGTCAACGAATGTCAACGAAACGTCACTAGAATGTACTGTAGTTGCCCATTCCCTAGCGAAAATGTCTATGGAGAAGAACGGGCAAGAAACTCCATGGACACTCTTTTAAATCAGAATATTGTTACAAAACCTTGGTTACATTATTCATGTTGAGATGGTATATTATGTGAGAACGATGTAGCAAGATGTGCATAATAAAAGTGTCCACAGTAACGTCAAAAACGACGATTCAAAAACAAAATAATAATTCAAACAAGCCGAGGCAGCTAAGAGGTGTTCCCAAACATCTTTACAAATCTGTGTACATAATACAAATACGTATGTATGCATGTGTGCAGCTGCGACGAGACCGACCGCCATACACTAGCGTCTTAAGTTTTGATGGTAGTGTCATCTTTAGTTACTGTGTGCGAACGTAAAAAATACCCGTAGTTTCAAAACCTTGGGCGTAGTACATACAGGGTACTTTGAATCGCACGTTTTGCTAACGCGCATTTCGCTTTTCAAGGTATTATACCAGCGCTTACACACTGGAATCATTAAAAAAAGATTTAAATGAAAATATAATTCAAATGGTCTGCCTTCGGAATATCAGCGGCCTGGGTGTCTGCCTCATTTATGTTCTCTTTTTTATAAGCAATATGAACAACGGTCAAAGAGGCAGACACGAGCAAATGATATAGCACAGTTTTTTTTGACGACATTTCTGAAGCGCTGTTAATTGAAAACGCAGCGCTACGATGGTGGCAGACTATTTTTCTGCGGTTGTTCACAGGGTTTTTAAACAAACACTGCAAGTCTGCCACGCGAGCAAATCATTTTTTTTTTTTAAATCATAAAAAAATCTTTAAAACTTCATAACTTCAAAAGTCAGAGTCCTAGATGTCTGCCTTTTTGATTTTTTTCATTTTGACAAGGTTCCTAAACATCAGCCTTAGAGGCAGACACGAGCAAATGATATAGTATACCTATTTTTTTTAACATTTTTAAAGGGCTGTAAATTGACAACGCAGCGCTACCATGGTGGCAGACGCGGCTCTTAATATTTCTTATCGTATAATTAACGCTATTAATAAAGTCTGCCACACGAGCAAATCATATAGATTTTTTGTTCGCCAGCACCCTAACTATTATTTAGGTAATCAGGAATACATGGATCGTTCGAAAATGCACGTGAAGAGCAGATATCTTAGGGACCGTCTGAGTCGAATTGGTAGTCATTTAAGATAAGAACGATATGAATTTACCAAAAATATTTCGGATCTTCTATAAATAAGACATATATATAATAAAGGAGAGTGGGCCTTGAAGTATAGGCATCTGCCATAATTATGACATACATAAATAAAAATAAGCTTTTCAGGCAGCACGTTCGAAGATTTTGACCTAAATAGGTGACTAGTTGGCAGTTAGCAGCAGACACCGGAGTCAAGATTTCATTTTCGATCAATTAAAATTTTGTTGCAAACCATCAGAAATTAGGTATATACAATTATACATCATAAGATAGAGCTTTTCAGTGAGAACCTTTGCTACTTACACGATTTTCACGAATTCGTATTCTGTTCGTAGTTATTGGCCTAAATGTTTGACTATTTGAGCACCGAAGTTATGATTTTCTGGGTAACCATAAGATATGATGGGATAGAGTTTTTCAATGAATTATTCAATGAAGCTGTACTTTTGCTAATTCATAAGTCTTTTTCTGTTTGCTAAGTCTGTTCAGAATTATTGACCTAAGTCTGTTTCTAAATGGGCAACGAAGTTAATAAAACTGGTTAATAAATAGCAATAAGATATACACCACTCGAAAGAGTTTTTCAATCAAAACATTTGCTACTAATACATCTTTTGCTAATTCGTAGTCAGATCGGTGAAACAAAGAAATTAAAAAAAATATTTAACTAGGTAGTTGATTTGGTATGTATGTTTTGGTGTATGGTTTCAACCGGGTGGATGTCAAACAAATAATGTACTAAAACCTTCATCGTGAACCACCCTATCCAGTGGTTATAACAGCAAAAAAATCGGTGCAGTCGTTTTTGAGTTTATCGCGAACAGACAGACGCAGATGCAGCGGAGGACTTTGTTTTATCATGTGTAGTGATGATTTCACGACGTACGGTCAACTTTTAAAGTTCGGGCAAACATAACTAACAAATGGAAAAACCCAATAACACTTTGACCGACTCGGGAATCAAACCCAGGACCAAACTCATTCTTCTTTACACAGAGTAAAGAATGATATTATGGCAAAAATAGACGTGTCTGATGAAATGACGAGTAATAGAGAAGTATGTAAGAAGAAGACCTGCTGCGTCGACCACAAATGAATTAGGATATGGGCAAGAGAATGATGATGAAGACCCAACACTAAATGGTCGCACTGGTAAACACTAAAGATTCATGGTTTCGTGGCGAAACCTATGGGGCATTTATAAAATAATTGGTGTTGTATAATAACATTACGATCAAGAAAATACAAACCTTGTCTGAAATTCGATTATTCCGATTAATGTGCATGCCACCCACTTCCACAACATTAGAGCTATACAGACGTGGGCCAGTTAATGGAAAATACTGATTTATCATAATTAACGACATATTTTTCCCCAGGTCTTCTAAAAGTGGCGTATCGGGATACACTTCATTCACTATTTCTTGATCACTTTTTTGTATTACATGTGTATAATACATATTCATCCCAAAGTTTATTAATACACTCTTTATTCTATTAAATAGGTTTGGCTTTGTTCCAGAACCAAAAAAGTGGTTCGGTACATACGCTGGGTTGTTAGGCGCTCCTAACCTGGAGTAAGTCCATGGGCTTAAAATATGAGCAGCTATTCCTATCGCAGGCGCATTCAACTTGTAGGCAACCGCCAAGCCGCAGTCTGTCACAAATTGCTCCACTAGTACCACATCGAAATGTTCCGCTGAATGTATAAGCTCCTGTACTTCTCGATTATTCATCAGTTTCTTACAATTTGTATTTGCGATATTTGTAAACACCTGAGCAGTAGCATACGCCAAGGATACATCAGAAATGGAAAGGACTTCCATCCGTTTCTCGATGTCAACACTTGCAGCAGTAGCATTTTCTCTATCCTGGAGAGATATTTGACGTAAGTTAGGTAATTTTTGCACAGGATGGTAGTTTATCACTGTCACATTGTGTTGTCTAATTGCTAATTCTTCGACTAGAGGTGTGAAAAAAATATGGTGACTGCGTGCACTATGAGGAAATACTGCCAGAATTTTGAAACCGTCGCTGTTAACGACAACGTAAAAAAATATTATTAATAATTTCATTATTTAAATAGCGGAAGACTATACTGCTTTAGATGTTCTAACACCGGGTGTCGGTAAAGAATCAGTGGATATCTGGATACATTAACCTATTGACCGCGCAATAATGAGGATTGCCTAATGATTTCAGTTAGCTTATCGATGAGTCAAGAGTGATTGTGACTCGAGCTACACCGGTTCCGTTAGCCTTTTGAAATCTCATTATTGATGATGACTGATGTTTACACTTATCGTATATACTTAAAAGTTACTCCCGAAAGTGTTAACATATGAATTAAAACGGTGTGGTGTGTCTGCTTTGAATTTCGAAGGTGAACTAATATTTTTCCAGAAACACTTCTGTATAAGCCAGACCGGTCTGATCTAAACGAACCCCCTTTTTCCGGATGAAAAAAGCCAAGTTTCCTCAAATAGTCCCTGCGTGAGTAGCGGCTTTAGAATTTAGAATGATTCAATATAGAATGTATTGAATCTAAGATTGTTGTGGTTTGGTTTTTCAGGAGGAAGAATCTCAAGTGCCTCACAAGTATAAAGATGTTTTGCGGTAGTTTAACTTTACTTTTTTTACGGAACTCTAAAAGATAATATTAATTAATCCAACGTAAAACATCACCAGACGTTGAAAACTCGGAGACCAAAGAGTGTGTCAGGGTTGTATGGTTTAATATTGTTACGTCGGTCATCTAGAATCTTCAAGAAACCTCGCTAATAGCTGCGAAGTACTTACGAACGACCAGTAGGTACATTCTTGAAGTTACCTACTCGTCAGCGCGGCGAGCGTCGGCGGCATAATTACCATTCTAATTTCGACCGTATGCCGAGGGCGTAAAGTAACTTCTTCTTTGTTGGTTCTTTTATCTTTAAGTTTATTTTTTAGTTATTTTTCTTTGTGAATGTTGTATTTATTTTTAGGTAATAATAGGGAATTTTCTCGAACTTCTTTTGTGTGTTTGGATATAAAAGGACCGACAGAGGTCGGAGCGAGTCAGTCTACTTTTTAAGCGAGACAACGAAAGGTTCGAAGAGATATCTAGTGCGATAAAGTGTTCAGTAGTGTTTTGCGATTGAGTATAAGTGTTTTGTGCTTAATAAAGTTATTTCGTGTGTTTAATTGGTAGTGTTTTTATTTATCCCATACCCAGCTCGTAACAATATTAAAAAAAAAATCGGTCAATGGCTCGCAAAGGCGAAGGCTAAGCCATGGTTAAGGTCATAGGTTGGATATATTAGAAAATACCAATTTTTATGAATCATTTAGTGTGTTGAACTACATATACGTACATGAGCTTCTCCATTATAAAAAACAAAAATGCCTTTTAGCGGTGCGAGTACTTCTCTGTTTCATCAAGACCGAAACCCGAGAGAAAGGAAGAAAGCAAAAATAAATATTTATTTGTCGCAGGGATATGACGTGCATATAAAATGAAAAAAAAAGAATAAACATTCAACACATAATAAATATTTATTAATACAGATAAGCGGATGCACTGAGCACGAGTACCTGTGACAATCGGCAAGAGTGTTTTTTGTATGGGTCCCATTATTTTTAATAAGCTCCTATGCATTGATATAAAAACTAAAGATACGGTCGTCCGAACATTTGCTCGACGCGTTCGCCATGCAGAGAATCGGTGTAGTCTGCTCGTTAATGTAACCTTGTATAAGCGGCGTGGTATTTTCGAGGTATAAAGAACATAAAGCTTTTAATAAAATTTACGACCGCACCCGAAGAGAGCCGATCGTGGACTAGTTCACTTCGGCTTAGGAAAGACCATATTGGGACCACGTTTGAGGCGCCATTTTAACATGCCGTCCGCCCAGTCCTTACGCAGTAATATATAAGTCAATGCTCTTATGACTGGAAAGAGCTAAGTGTAGTAGCATTTAAAAGGAAACTTAGATCATTTTTAGCTAGCAAAGCATAATTATGATGTGAATGAATTTTTAAGTGAATCATTATGATATTGACATGCTCCTTTATAAATATAATCTGAAATGTAAACAATGTAATGATTTTTTTTTTCTTCTTGTTAGTGGTTTGTATTGAATTTTTTTTTATTTAATTTTTATTTATATTTTTTTTTTGACCTACGATTGACATTATTGTAATTTGTTTCGGTTTTTCTGATTATTTAATATTTTGACAATTTTTGTATGACCCTTTTTATTTTTCTATTTGCATAAAATCGACAATTTGATAAATCGATTTAATATAATTTATATACTTACATAAGTCAGCATTGTCAGTATTTATGATAGTTAGTATTATTAATTAACTTTTTAACTAAATCCTTATTAATATTTGCACACCATGACAACATGGTAAACAGTTAGCACAACTCCATGTACTTATAACACCTTGCATGCATTTTTGTTCTGTTAATTGTATGTACACACATGTTTGAGCAAATAAACTTATCTGTATCTGTGGGCTACGCCACCGGTATTCATTTGGTTTCATTCAAAAATCTTGTTTGTGCCACACGAACACGCTAAATGAGTCTAGATTTCTACACGAATCTGGATTAGGCAACTCACAACACACATAAATACGCCCCATTGCATAATTGCGCCCGCTCACGCTCATTTTACCCTAAGGGTCATATTTACCCCGTCGGGGCTGCGGGTTGTTCGAAAGAGATACCGCGACCTCAGCACAAGGGCTACGAAGGAACATTGGTGGTTTTTAGTCAGTAGAAGTCTGACACTCACTACCGGGTCCGAGGAGTTATTTGACGATTTGAGAAAAAAGAATAGGCTCATATTTATCAGTAGAGGGCGACGCACTTAGGTCCACGTACAATCTTAATGACTTTCGATAAAAAACTTTCTTATCGGTGGCAAGTAACAAATTTTTATTAAGTTCACAGGGTGGCACGTGATAACAATTATATCTTATTTTTTTTTACTGATATGGCTTCCAATTGATGCCTACTTTATTAAGTAAACACCACCACAATAGCAACAACCCCCATTGGTAGACTATTGTCTACCAATGGGGGTTGTTGCTATTGTGGTGGTGTTTGATGTTTCACCAATTTGATTGTTTATTGCTACACGTGCCCAACGTTTATGGGCTCTTGGTTAACACCAAATTCCCCCTATAGGCTAATTAAATAACTTGCCCGGACTGTAAAACGAAAATCAGCCCAAAGTTCAACTTAGTAAACTGATGCTGTTGGTTGATTGAATGCTACATGCTTTTTTAGCATTTAATAAACAATTTATGTTTTTTTCTGTAGTCGGTTGAGCTCCGCTAACCACCCAGGTATTTAAGTATACATACATCGAATCAATAAGAAAACTAACTTGACAACAGTCTGAGCATTCAAGTCCTGTTTCCCAAAATAATTATCTGAAAATGAGAACGGATGGAAAAAAATTACCACTTCTTTATACTGACTGTTCTTCTTTATATTGACTTCTTTCTATCAGCTTATTTATTAAGCATGTCTTCTGTGATGGCACAAGACTTTACCTAGGTTTTTAAAATTATGGTTATTCTTCATGTTTATTTATTCTTTTTTTTATTTGCTTTTTTTGGACTCTTCTGTGTTGGTGATTTTTTTACAACCAATGATAAAGCAAAGGATGCCAATTTAGTTAGAATTAATACAATTAATGCAAATACTGATACAACGACAAAAATAGCATCAAGCATGAAGTACTCATAGAGTGGCATGTCAACAGTCGGTGGTTTCAAGTTGACTGCTCTTTTGTTTCTGGCTACATATTCAATCCAGAAGATCGCTGTATCCATCGGGGATAGTGGTCTGTCCTTCCAGACTCGAGACAGTTCCTTTGCCTTCTTTTGGTACCTGAGAATAGAAACGATTGATAACTGTTTGACTATTCAGAAACAGTCTATGGAAATGATTCAAGATTAGTAGAGGCCCAACTCTTCAAAGATTTATAGTTTTCTACGGAGTCAAAATAAAAATAAATTACTTGGGTTCCATTACTCGGTTAACAGGATTTATCAATGAAGTCATTCTTATGTAATTTAAAAGGATACACTACAAAGTCTGCCAATCTCTTTTGATTACTTACTTTTCTTGGAGAACAGTGTTCAAAGCATCTTCAAGCACATCCTGATTAAGAGTTAGAACGTCAACAGAAACTCCTAATCCACATTCAACAGCTGACTGTGCGTTTGAGTACTGCTCTCCAAAGAGTGGAATACCTACAATAGGTATCCCGCAATGCATAGCCTCCGAGGTACTCAACATTCCAGAATGAGTTATGAATGCTACTACTTTCGGGTGACCTTCAAAAGAAATATAAATATAAAATTAATTACTCCCACATTTACCTCTGTGTATTGATTCAAACATCAAGATATGCAGATAAGATGTAGGTTTACTTGATAGGAATACTGTATATCTTTAAAAATTCATAAAATAATACTCACATATGATAGCTTTCTGAGGCATCCATTTCCCTACGAAAACGTTGCTAGGTGGCACCCAGTCTGGGAGATCTATTTTCCAAATAAATAGCATATTGCTATACTTTTCGACGACCTTTTTAATTTCATTCGTTATTTTACGTGAGACATTCGAAGCCACACTTCCAAAACTAACGTAAATCACACCTTTGTTTGCATTATCCAAAAAGGTTTGTAAACCCTGTAACATAATGTGGAGGTAAGTAGAGTATCTACCTAGCTTATTTAATATACTTTAACTTATCACGACTAATCAGCGATCTTTATACTTAGCTATTACTAATATGTTAGTCTGCGTAGGTACTTCGTTGTCATTAAAGATAATTAAAGACTATTTACATCACTTAATAGCTCAATTAACCCACCGATCATCGGTAGATGAATCAGAAACAATATCTAAACGTCTCTCTAATGTCATTAACAAAGATCACAAACCTTATCTTTTATTTGCACATCGTCTTTTATATGCATGCCACCAACTTCTATAACGTTAGAGCTATATAAACGTGGACCAGTTAAAGGAAAATATTGATTTATCATTATTAAGGCCATATCTCTCCCCAGGACTTCTAAGTTTGGTGTATCGGGATACACTTCATTCACAATTTCCGTATCAATTCTCTGCGTCACATGTGTATAGTAGGTGGTCATTCCAAAGTTTATTATAGCACTCTTTATTTTATTCCACAGGTTAGGATATGTTCCTGAAGCAAAAAAGTGATTCGGTACATACGCTGGATGGTTAGAAGCACCTAACCTTGAGTAGGTCCATGGGAACAGAATATGACTAGCCATCCCAATTGCGGGCGCATTCAACTTGTAGGCAACCGCCAAGCCGCAGTCTGTCACAAATTGCTCCACTATTACTACATCAAAATGTGCTTTTGATGATATTAGCTCTTGTACTTCTGGATTGTTTATCAGTTTTTTACAATTAACGTTTGCTAAATATCCACATCCGTAAGCTTCCTCGTACGCTACTGAAAAGTCTGATCTTGAAAGAATTTTCAGATGTTCTTCGATATTTACTTGATCACTTTCATGTTCTTTATCCTGTAGGGAAATTTGCCGCAGGTTAGGCAGTGCAGGCACAGGATGGTAGTTGATCACTGTCACATCGTGCTTCCTTGCAGCTAATTCTTCAACTAGTGCCGTAAAAAATATGTGATGACTCCGTCCGTTATGTGGAAAGATAGCAAGTATTTTGTAACTGTCACATGTAACAACGAAGTACAATATTAGTACTGTTAACAGTAACTTCATTTTAAAATCTTTGTTTTGATCTATTCAGAGAACTTAAAACTTATACCGCACGCGCACTTGAATGAACTACATCAACTGTCGTTCACTAAGACTAGTTTATAAAACTAACTGTAAACCACCTAACGTATTCACTTGCGCCTTTCACTCGGTCTCGCTAACAGCTACATGCTAAAGTAAGTAGTATAAAATGAAACGGTGCACGTTATAGTAAAATATGTACCTACTTGTTTGGATAAGATAAGATACCTAAAGATAAAGATAATAATAATTTGACTTGTGATAATTATATCACGTGTATGTTTATAAAAAAATGTGTCAATAAATTTTCAAATAAGTATTTATTTCTCACTCTAATTTTAGGCGCCTGTAAAGCACGGCAAACCGATGTAACGTGTTTCATACATACCTGGGAAGTAAGCTACTGAAATAAAACTGTTGAAGTTCCAAGCTGTTCTTTCTTACGTTTCAACAGCCTCTTTCTCTCCAACTCCGTAACTATTAAGACCAGGGCCCCAGGGTAGTATCCACATAGTTGGGTCTTTAGGCTGGGTAAAGACGTGAAATTAATATTTATTCACTTCTCGTTATCTGGTTTTATCACTAGATAATATAAAGCTAGATTTCTTGCATTGATTTTTAATCATAATTCTAAATTATGCATAACATGCAGTTTCATATTTGTACAAATATATTGATGAATTTTTGAATTTACTTTAATTACAGCTCCAGAGTGAGTCTTCTGCTATGCTTAGGAGCATCGATGCTGCTGTTAAGATGTTGCCCCATCACCCGTTAAAGAAATATGAAATGAACACCTTGGCACCAATTACTGTACATTACATTGCTTTTTCAGGTCAACCACCCAAAGCAAATATTTTAAAGCCACATAATTATGTTGTATGGATACCTAAAACCATAGACATCTTTGCAATGGAACTCTCGCTAAGGCCTATTTGGTTTTTTTTTCCGGAACTAATAAATAATAATAATAATTTATTCTCAGACAACACAATGATCCATAATGGTTAGTAACAATTGGAACTTATAAACTATGTTAATAGGCAGGTAATAATAAAAGGAAGTATTTCAAAATTTGACTTTATTGCTATTTATTCTTCTTGCTACTTTCCTTCTTAACAGTATTCTGTGTTAGTGATTTGTGTATAAACGACACAACTTTAACACCAATATATAATATCAACAACAAAAATGATTCCGTGGCAAAAATAGCATCAAGGATGATGAAAGTTATTGATTTATATTCATTCATGTGCTTGTCTTCTAGCCCTGTACAGGTTCTCTAATACCTGAAAATAACTACACTATTTTATCCTGTCTACTGATTTTTCTTTCGTTTTTCTTTTTTTTCAATCTTCTGTGTTGGAGACTTTATCAAAACTAGGGACACTAATTTAATTCCTATGAGAAGTATAAACAGAAAAACTGATCCTGCGACAACAATAGCATCAAGCATGAAGTATTGATAGAGTGGCATGTCAACAGTCGGCGGCTTCAAGTTGACTGCTCCTTTGTTTCTGGCTACATATTCAATCCAGAAGATCGCTGTATCCATCGGGGATAACGGCCTGTCCTTCCAGACTCGAGACAACTCCTTTGCCCTGGTTTGATACCTGATAAAATAAAATATGAAATTGTCATACCATGCAGCAGGAGTTCTTGTGTACCCATGTTCAGTATTCTTTTCCTCCTAAACGGCTTGATTGATTTGATGTTTTTGTTTCAGGTACTTCTGAAATTACCTAGATGGTTCTTGGTTATAATTGGACCCGATATCTGGTACTGTTACCGACATCCAAAATTTAATTATAATCTTAGTAGAGAAACGTCGTAATAGTTCGAGATGTTTGATGTGTCAGTGCAATAGAATTTAATGTCTCCTTTAAAATGGGTTTTATGTTATTGACCCAAGGTGGTGTGGTAGGTTGGTGTTTTTGCTACAATTTATTAAGATTGATTTCACACAAGATAACGAGAGCAACTTTGAGACAAAACAATAATACTTATGATGACTTACTTTTCTCCTAGAATAACGTTTAAGGCATCTTCAACCACACGCCGATTAAAAGTAAATACATCAACAGCTACTCCCAAACCACTTTCAACAGCCGCCTGTGCATTCGCGTACTGATCTCCAAACAGTGGAACACCTACAATAGGTACCCCACAATACATAGCCTCTGTGGTACTCAACATACCACAATGTGTAATAAATCCAACCACATTTGGATGACCTAGAAAAGAGAAATGATTGATGATAATGATTACATTCGTTTGTTGGACATCCAGAAAAAAATATTATAATTTTTACGTAGATTTTAAGGCTAAGACGGAGTCAGGCTCAAGAGGTAGGGCAAAACCAACCTATGGCCTATCGAAAAACGGTCGCCCATCTACCGTAATTTACTGTATTTAAGGCTGTACAGAGCAGCGGTTACGACTTACGTACAATAAGTCGTGGGTTCGAACCCAAGCAGGCGCATTACTTTGTGTAATTTACTTCATCACCACTGCTATAAAAACGATGAAAGGAAACACCGTGAAGAAACCGATATGTAACCAAAAAATTCGTTGACATGCGACATCTACCAACACGCACTGGGCTCACGAGTTCGATTATAGCCCATCCCTCTCCTAGAGCGGAGGCCTGAGTCACTGCAGTGGGAACATTATAGATGATGATGATAAAATCTGCGCAGAGCTAGCGTAGGAAAGAAAACTTTGTGATCTATACAAATCACTAAACAAAAGCTAAGTTTACTTTTCTACGCGCAAGACCAAGACCTTTGTCCAAAAAAAATTTAAATTTACTGAATTAATCGTGACCAGAATACTGTAAAGGTTCCGTTTTCCTTTAAAGATCGACCTTAAAAATAAGTATTTAACACAAAACTCACATAAGATGGCTTCTTGCGGCATCCATTTCCCCATAAACACGTTGTTAGGTTGTACCCAATCCTTGAGATCATTTTTCCAAACAAATAGCATGCTGCTATTTTTATTTTCAACAACCTTTTTTATTTCATTTATAATTTTTTGAGGAAAGTTTGATGCTACGGAACCAAAACTAATATATATCACATCTTTGTTTGCATTATCCAAAAACTTTTGTAGACCCTGAAAATTTTAATATTCAGAGATCAAAGACTTATTTTTATTAATTTTATTTTTTTATTAATTTTCTTTGAAATTACGTGCTCCTTGCTGCCTTTTTACATACAAAATCCACACAAAGTAATCAGAATCCGCATAACGCTCTATCAACTTTGGTAGGCAGTTACACAAGGTGCAACTTTGCATTTTCGTCAACATTCAGGAGATTGCCATAAAACACTTAAATAACAGGATCTGGACAATTTAGGGAATAAAAAGTTATCGAATAAAAGTTTGCGTTTGTTTAAATCTGTGAACGCGCCGTTAAAGGGGGAAAATCAGACGGGCCGCGTATTAACACGGGTCGTCTACACTTACCGATTTCCGTTTATAGGAAGAAAACAAATTACCGTCCCATTTTATTTTTGATTCGGGCCGAGTATTAATCATTAGTGTAGTAACCTCCTTGAATTTGACGAGAATCAAAAACGACAGCCTAAAGGTACCTCCATCGCTATCTTGCTGCAAGTAACGATTGCTATCGTACAAAGTTAGATCAAGATCACAAACCTCATCTTCTATGTGAACATTTCCTTTTATATGCATGCCACCAATTTCAACAACATTAGAGCTAAATAAACGTGGACCAGTCAAAGGAAAATATTGATTTATCAATATTAAAGACAGATTTTTCCCCAAGTCTTCTAAGAGTGGTGTATCGGGATACACTTCATTCACAATTTCCTGATCAATTCTCTGTGTCACATGTGTATAGTAGGTATTCACTCCAAAGTTTATTATAGCACTCTTTATTTTTTTCCACAAGTTCGGTTTTGTTCCGTAACCTAAAACGCGGTTCGGTTCATATCCTGGATTGTTAGGTGCACCTAATCTTGAGTAAGTCCATGGCATCAGGATATGTGTGGTAATTCCTATCGCAGGCGCATTCAACTTGTAGGCAACCGCCAAGCCGCAGTCCGTCACAAATTGCTCCACTATTACCACATCGAAATGTGCCTTTGATGATATTAGATCTTGTACTTCTCGATTGCTCATAATATTTTTGCAGTACGCGTTTGCTTGATTTTTGCAAGCCCGAACCGATTTGTATGCTTTTGAAAAGTCAGATCTAGATGGATATTTCAGACGTTTTTCGATATTAATATAATGATGTGTATGTTCTTCATCGTGTAAGGTTATGTGATGCAGGTTAGGTTGTGCCGACACAGGGTGGTAGTCAATCACTGTCACGTTATGCTGCCTCATAGTTAATTCTTCCACTAATGCCGTAAAATATATATGATGACTCCATCCATTGTGTAGGAATATCGCCAATATTTTCAAACCATCACAAGTAACAGCGAAGTAAAAGAGTAATATGAAAGTATTCATTTTTAAAATAACTAGAGAAAACTGCACGGTATGTAGGAATTAAAAATAGGAAGATGCTCAAATCTTATAAAACACTACGCACCACCACGAATAATCTGGTGGATCTCTAACTAAGAACTGACTGCACAACAATGATGATTGCATAACGATTCCTACTTCCTACTTAATAAATTTCAGTTCCGTCTGTAGGCTAGGCTAAACAAATAATAGCGTTAGTTAAACCAAGAGTTGGTTCAGTAGGTATAGGAATTATTTTCTTCTTGCTCGTGGTGTAGTATTACGTACTAAGCGGGGCATCTAGCTGTGTGGCTCCGACCTGAGTGAAGTTCAACAAACAATTAATCTCAAATGTGCGTTCATTTGAGATTATTATAATCTAAGAAATACATGTAATTGCTTTAACCTCACGGATCTCTAAATACCGACAATAAAAGCAGGCAACCTTAGCCTTCCAGTAACAAAAAATGATTCGACATAATTTGAACAACTGATAAAAACAACACAATATATTTCTTGAACCATGACCAAATCAAAGTCAACTGGCTCAATAGATCAAGGAAATCGCCAAAAAGTAGCAAAATCTGTACTTCCGATTCCGAAGGGCTGAAGTAGAAGTAAGCAATATGTCACTTCAATATAAAATTAATTATTAAGTCATAATTTTTCGAAAACCTCATAGAAAAACTGCCCTATAATTATATGGTGGCTACATAGAAAAGAGAATGAACCCTATCCATGAGGGACACTCCTATCAAGATCGGAGACTCTACACTCGAAGTTGTGGACGATTATTTCAACCTGAGACAAACGGTCGGTTAGGTAGGTTTAACTTCGAGAAAGAGGTCAATAGTCTAATCCGACTCTGCTGGGCAGTATTTGGAAAGTTGCGCGGTATCTTCTCGTCCAACTTACCGCAGTGCCTCAAGACGAAAGTCTATGATCAGCGTGTGTTGCCAGTGATTACATACGAGACCAAAACGTGGTCGCTCACAATGGGCCTCATCAGAAAGCTCAGTCACCCAAAGGGCAATGGAGAGGGCTATACTCGGAGTTTCCTTACATCACATGAGAAATGAAGACTTACCGTAAAAGAACCAAGGTTACCGACGTAGCCCGAAGAAATGCCAAACTTAAGTAGCAGCAGGGAGAGCACATTGCTCGCAGAATGTATAGCCGATGGGGCCGAAAAGTTCTGGAGTGCAACCGTGAACCGGAAGACGTTGCATTGGAAGGCCTCCCACAAGGAGGACCGATGACCTGGTGAAGGTTACGGGGACTGCAGGATGCGAAACGCACGGGACTGGTCAATGTGGCGACACCTGGGGGAGGCCTATGTCCAGCAGTGGACGTCTTTTGTTTGAAATGTCGATGATCCATGAGGGTAGATTTAGATTTCAATATTAGATTCTATTAATGTAATTCACTTTGTATAACAAGTAAAAAAAAACACCACAAAAATGTGCCTAATAGAATTTAGGAAAAGTTTTTTTTTTTTATTTAAGGACGCTATCTATAATTATGCTGGGTTAACGATAACGCCCTTGGTTAATTAACATACCGAACCTTTAAAGAAAAACCGTTACTAAACAAAAATACAAAATTTTACACAGGAACCAAAACAAAAAAATTGCACAGGTTTATCGCTATACAATTTAAGATCATAGTGCTTTGAGTCATCTTTTGCTGTCATAATGATGGATATTTATTTATACTGTAACGTAAAATTCAGAAAAGTTATTTTTTTTAAATAGAACTGTGTTAATTATGATTTTTAATTACCATACAAATTTTTTTTTTCGATATGTTTAATTTCAGTTAAATTCAAAAAACAAATAATGTATCTAACCACAAAAATATTTAAAAACCCATTCTAACAATGATTTTATAATACTACCTATCAAATTGAAAATAATATAGTTAGCATTCCTTTTAATTATAACTAGACAGACAAAAAAAAAACACGTTGTAATCAATGTCTAATTATAATTATAAAAGTAAGATTATACATTTCTTTTAATGGGATAAACATTTTTAAGATTACAGTAAAGATAAACTAACTGACTTAACCAATAATTCCTTTTGAGAGGTAAAATTAAATAATCATTGCAAAAATATCTCAAAACTTAAAAGTAAACGGTATTGACGGTAACTATACCAAATGTAACATTTTACTAATAAAATTTTACATTATAAAGAGCATAATGTGATATAAGGAAACTGTGACTAAACAAAATGTTACACTATACCAATTAAAGTTAGTATAAACAAAATATTTATATCTTGACGTGTAGCCAAATAGATATATCCAAATAGTCATACCTTTCCGTCAAACTTCCCTCATCAGTACTGATGAGTACTGATGAGGGAAGTTTGACAACTCTTCAACAAACAAGTCACAATTAGTATAAACACGTTATTGGATTTATTATGCAAATCTTTTTTTCGTTTAGTAACGGTCAAATTTTGCGCCATTTACCTCTAAAAGTCGAACTTTTAAGAAACAAAAATGTCAAATTCATTGTATAGTTTACGTAATTTTAAGATAGATGGCATTAATAACTCAATTCTTGAAAATAATCGTTTAGTAACGGTTTGTCTTTAAAGGTGCGTTAAATTGCCTTTCATGTATGAATTTATATCATCGAACATTTTAATCAAATCGAAGGTATCTTAAAGAAAAAAAATATTCCTGATGAAAAACAAATAGCAAAATGTTACACAATTAGCCACCGAATCTAGTATTGAAATACTAGACTGATATTACTAAATACCACTAAAAACGCAATTGCCCTGGCATCTATTTTTACTAACATTGATGAGCTTTCGTTACATTTCGGAAATGGTGCTAATTTGGGTACGACAAATCGTGATTTTAAAATTAGTTACCATGCTAGCTTTCATGAATATTTTATTATCTTATATTTGGATACGTGATTGGGATACTTTTATATGCCCGTGACGGACAGGGTTTATACATATTCTTTACATACAAAGTCGCATTTACAGTAGACAGGTAAACTGAAGAACAATTCTCTACCTCTAGGCAGTATGACGTATCACTCTCCCTGAAAGTAGAGAAATGTGTGAACTAATGAAAATTAATATTAAACTAATATAATTATTTATTTTTAACTAGCTGATGCCTGCGGCTTCACCCGCGTGGATGTCGGTCAAATTATATACTAAAACCTTCCTCTTGAATCACTCTATCTATTAAAAACCGCTTCAAAATCCGTTGCGTAGTTTTAAAGATTTAAGCATACATAGGGACGGACAGACAGCGACTTTGTTTTATACTATGTAGTGATACACAAAGTGTACAAAATAAAGGCTAAAGTCACAGAAAATGGAAGCTTTACTTCTAAACAAGGCTAATGCCAGAATCTTGGATATATTTTCCTTTTGGATTATTTCAATCACAATATTTTATTAATTAAAGAAGAGTATAATTAAAAAAGACAATTTGAAACGATTGACTAACGTGGTGCATATAGTTACTGCAGATGATCACAGTATTTTCAGAACAAAGAAAATAGTCTACTCATATGAGGTATTCATACAAGGTCGGGCAAGTTATTACGATGTTTGTTCAATTACTTGACAGTAGGAATGACTATGGATAAATACTTAGGCAGTCCTAGAGAGTAGCGGTGCAAATGTAAGCTACCAAAGCCTAATTCATAGCTGGGTGGTCATAGATTGATCGGCGTGATGACATGCTGGCAATATTTAGGTTAAGAGGTTACGGCTCAGCTAGAACAGGATAACAGTGGTTTTTGTCTAGTTGTATGATGACAACCAATCAGAAAAAACTATCAAGAACAAGGTTGATCCAAGTATACTGCCTTGTGGGACACCATATCTTATTTCAGCAGTTCACCTATTCAAACGTAAGGAGAATATAATATATGAGGCAAACTCTGATTTTTTCAGTTATTTTTTAAACAGTTTTTATTACGGAACCAACTGATATAAATAAAAAAATAAAAGTTATTATAGTCAAAAGTTACTGATTTATATTCATTTATTTGCTTGTCAGAGGGCAAGAATGCCCTGTACAGAAGTTCTCTAATAACTGAAAATAACTACACTATTTTATCCTATCTATTGATTTTTCTTTCGTCTTTCTTTTTTTTCAATCTTCTGTGTTGGTGACTTTATCAAAACTAGGGAAACTAATTTAATTCCTATGAGAAGTATAAACAGAAAAACTGATCCTGAGACGACAATAGCATCAAGCATGAAGTATTGATAGAGTGGCATGTCAACAGTCGGTGGCTTCAAGTTGACTGCTCCTTTGTTTCTGGCTACATATTCAATCCAAAATATCGCTGTATCCATCGGGGATAGCGGCCTGTCCTTCCAGACTTGAGACAATTCCTTTGCTTTCTTTACGTATCTGAAAACACAAAAGATTTACTTTTCAACACCGATTTTGATAATTTTGTGAAAAGAATGAAACTATTACGGTTGAGGAACAGGGTGTAAAGTTCCTCATCCCTCATAGAAAAGGGAGGATCCTCCGACCAGACGGGTGTTGTGTGTGGTGGGCTAACTGCCCAACATAAGTAAGTCGGGATTTTCTATATGAAAATCCTGTGTCCCGTTCTCATGTGTTGCGATAGATGTCGCTGTAGCCACAACGGAATGGTCGGGCCATTATGTAATAATAATAATTCTTTCTGTTTTACATACATAGGTGCGATTTAATCACCTGGAATATGCCAAGGAGTAAAAGGGGTAAAACTAGCCAACATATTGAAGAACAAAGTATTTCAATTAAGCTTCGACATTCTATTTCTAGTGATATTTGCCAATGACTACACTATAATCTCTTTTCATGTAGATGTTACTTTGAATGTATCTTTAGATGTTTACTCTGGCGTCGTCGTATTAAAAGCCACCAAGTTAGCGAATGGTAGGATTTTATTATTTTGGTCATTTACCAGTAAATGTTATCATTTCACAACAGGTCGACTTGGTGAATATTCATCATCACCTATTCACAATTTAGAAAAAATATCTGCAGAAACGGTTTCTACGGGCATACAATAAAGTTAAAAAAAATACAGAACTTTCTTATTCAGAAATCATCACTAGATAGGTATTGTTTACAGCTGTTGCATGTATTAGCAGTTTGATAAAAAAAACTACTTACTTCTCTTCAAGAATTATGTTTAAGGAATCTTCAAGCACACGCTTATTAAGAGTAAGAATATCAACAGTAACTCCCAAACCAATTTCGACAGCCGCCTGTGCATTCGCGTACTGATCTCCAAACAATGGAACACCTACAATAGGTACCCCACAATGCAGAGCCTCCGTGGTACTCAACATTCCAGAATGTGTAATAAATGCAACCACTTTTGGATGACCTAGAAAACAGACAACACAGTCATTTTTAAGAATAATGTCTCCAAAACCATACAATACAAAATCATCATCATCATTCTCCATTTTATTCGGGGTCGGCGCTTACATACTCTCTATTACTCGTCATCGCAGCAGTCACCTATTTTCTACCCATATCAGTCGTCACATAGTCCATTCATCTTTTCTTTGGTCGTCCTCTACTCTTAAAGACATCTACATTCATATCAACATTGTCTTCATTCCTCCGCATCGCCGTGTCTGTACCACGAAAACTGGTTACCACACAACTTTTCAGTCACCGGGCGGCGCCACTTCAGACTTCCTCTTATGTACAATACAACAACTCAGTCAAATGTGTCGCGAATGCGCGATTGGTACGAAGTGTGCATACAATTCATAAAGTAAGACTCACATAAGATAGCTTTTTGTGGCATCCATTTCCCTATAAACACGTTGCTAGGTGGCACCCAATCCGTCAGGTCTGTTTTCCAAACAAATAACACATTGCTATTCTCCTTTTCGACAAAGTTTTTTATTTCATTTGTTACATCACGAGAGAAATTAGATGCTACACTTCCAAAACTAATATAAACCACGCCTTTTTTTGCTTTATCTAAAAAGTTTTGTAGAACCTGGAAAATTGCAAACAGTTAGTAAAGAAGAAAAGGAATAAGTTTAGATCGCAGCCGTTGATAAGGCACATAGAGTTTTTGGCAGAGTACCCATTACATCAAGGGTTTCGGGATACTATTGAATAATTCCTGTTGGAAAACCACAATAGCACTTTGCCCAGCCCGGGAATCGAACCCAGGACCTCATGCTCAGCAAACGCGCTTACCTTTTTTCTAAAATTCATCGTACCGTCATAATATATAATGGCATAATTCTTTTAGCGCTTGAATGATGTTGTCTAGATGGCTGTTGGTAAACACTTGTGAAATTGTACGTGGAAGTGTATCGAGAAAACAACAAGTTGGTGACGTTCCGAATGGTTCTTTTTAAGAACCATTCAACAATATACCAACAACCGGGTACTCTACATTATAGATTACAAGAGCAAGATGTACGAATTTCTTCAATAAGTACTACATTGACACATTATACAACTTCGGCAGTAAAATAACACACCTTATCTTCTATTTGTACATTTTCTTTTATATGCATGCCGCCAACTTCTATAACATTAGAACTAAATAAACGTGGACCAGTTAAAGGAAAATATTGATTTATCAATATTAGAGACATATTTCTCCCAAGGTCTTCTAAGTGTGGTGTATTGGGATACACCTTAATCACAATCTCCTGATCGCTTGCCTGTATCACATGTGTATAATACATATTCATTCCAAAATTAATAACAGCACCCTTTATTTTATTCCATAAGTTTGGTTTCTGTCCGGAAGCAAAAAAGTGGTTCGGTACATATGCTGGATTATTTGGCGCACCTAACCTTGAGTAGGTCCATGGCATCAGAATGTGAGCGGTCATTCCGATTGTGGGTGCATTCAACTTGTAGGCAACAGCCAAGCCGCAGTCCGTCACAAATTGCTCCACTATTACGACATCGAAATACGTCGCCGATGTTATTAGCTCTTGAACTTCTTTGTTGTTCATAAGTTTTTTACAGTTTTTGTTCGCCAAGTATTTATATGACAAAGCTTCATCGTATGCTACTGAGAAGTCTGATATAGAAAGGACTTTCAAATGTTCCTCGATATTAACGTGATCACTAGCATTTTCTTTACCCTGTAGGGAAATTTGACGCAGGGTAGGTAGTATCGCCACAGGGTGGTAATTGATCACTGTCACATCGTGCTTCTTTGAAGCTAGTTCTTCAACTAGTACCGTAAAATAAATATTATGACTTCGGCCATCGTGAGGAAATATTGCCAATATTTTGTAACAGTCACATTGCACAACAAGAAAGTAAAAACTGAGAATTGTGAATATTTTCATGATTAAATCTATGTTGTAATTATGTTGTTACTGTCATTGATATGTAAAAAACCCGGACACAGACACTTTAATGATCTACAACACAACTGCTTCTAGTAGATGTTATAATAATACTGAATTTGTGAACAACCTTATGCTCGCGAGCGTCAGTTTCGCTAATAGATGTATGCTAAAATAGATGCTTCCAAAAACCGTGCACGCTCAGCAGTGAAATACCTTTTTACCGAGATAAGATGCGATTATTTATTTATTTGCGTAAAACATGGTATACTTGTGTTATTAAACCCATACATGTGTTGCTTACATTAAAGTACCTATGCAAACTTAAAAAATAAGCGAATTTTTTTACACACTTTATAATTTATGTTAAAAAGAACTGTGAAAGAGTTAGTAAAATTGAGATAGGTAGGTCTGTATGTAGTTGTTCGAACAATTTCTGTCCCCGTCCTTATGCACAGTGCATGTATACCTTTTCCAGCTGAAGCGCATAATTAACATTACGAAACATCTGAGTCAGGTCCTAAAAGTACACTTGCGTTGACCTTTACGAATGACCAGTAGCTTGATCATATTTTGGACAGCAAAGCGATCGCATTCCATCCACTAATGAACTGCCCACTTGGTCATCTACTTAGCCAAATTGATCTCGACTCGAAAAGAAAAAGCGGGACAGTGAGGTAAACATTAAAAATAATAACTCGTCAACAGAATTGAGTTTGAGGTAGGTAAAAAAAAAGTAGCCGACACGCACCCCCCTCACCTACGACCAATTTCCAAACAAACACTAACCGGGTGAATTAGGGTTTTATTTTTCAAAATCATTTCTTAGCCGATACCGACGTCACAATAGCTATTTGTTAGTATGCCAAATTTTTGCCCGATTTGTCCAGTTGTTTGAGCTGTGCCTTGATAGAGTCAGATGCATACGATTATCTATAAGTCCATCTCTATACAAACAAAAAACTTGAGAGTTGTCAAGGAACACCCGGATGGAACGAAGTTATTGTTATTATTTTTTATTATGTAAAAAAAAAAAAAAATAAATAAATAAAACAAATGTAGAAATCAAAATATCTGGCTTGCTTTCTATAAGAGAGAGAGAGACAGACAGAGAAACATGCGACGCCGCACAGCTTACAATAGCTTACTATAGCAAAAAGTGTCGTGACAACTTTTCGTAAGAATTTTTTCCGTCTAGCCCCCTTTCACAACGCGCGATAAGGAACTTCGTTCCAAAAAGAATGGAAGTGTCTGTTCGTTATTTCTAAAGAACAGCTTTTTATAAAATAGTGTAAGCATTAGGTACTTGCTTTTCTAGATATATACTCGTATATTAGCTTATCATTGTACGAATACAATCATAATGGTGAAAACGGGTACGTATTTGAATATCGAAGATTAAAATACCTACGCTTAAAATATCGATGTCCAAAACATCGAAAATTTAAATATCGATTGTATCAAAATGTCGAAAATTGTTATACCTACGCTTAAAACATCGAAAATTAAAATTGATGATTCAAAATATCGAATGACATTATGCCTAAGTTCATAATATCTACGTTCAAAATACCTACTAGTTAAAATACCGAAAAAAAATTATACAGGATGTAAATCAACACCCACACACACACATACAGCCGTTAACCAAGCATTCTGTACATCAAACTAAGTACCCCTACGCAAAAATTTTTGCTGGGAAACGTTTTATTTTTTGGGGAAAAATTTGTAACTTTGACCCCCAATATCTCCGTAACTAGAGGGTTCCCAGGTATGGTCTAGAACAAAAAAATGATCGCAGTGGTTATATTGTACATTTGCGTACAAATGTGTTTTATTTTGGGTTTTTATTATGTAAAAATAATTAAAGTACCTACATTACATGAGGTTTTCCTTGTTTTTTTTTTGTAACCCACCTAGTAACTGATTACCATCAAGCAAACAAGCTTGCAGCAATCATGCAACATGCAAGCAAGCATGGTTTCTGTCACGGCTCCGGCGCTGCAGGGCTCCGGCAGTCCCACGCGAGCTTAACGTAGCAGATGATCTAAACGCTCACCACCGCAGCTTCGGCTTGTTGGCCGGCTTTGCCGGCCAGCCTCAGCTGCGGCGGCGGGCGTTAAAACCACCTGCTCCTCAGCTCGCGGGCTGCCGCGCCCCTCCGCGCCTACGCGATTCTAAATTACACTCTAGGGGTAGGGCATACAAGACTACGTAGAGTCGATTTTGCAGCGATAAGTTTCTGTCACTAACTTTAGTAGCATAACATATTGACTTTCAAAAATATATTTTAATTTCAAGACCTAAATAATACCTTCACGATTGACCTATGCTTGTACACTGGACACTGACTTTCATGGATAAAATAGGTCGAAATTGTTCCAAAACCGAATTAGGGTACCCCGAATTTCCGTAGTCTTTTGGCTGTTACCCCTCGAGTGTATATAAAAATCCGGAGGCGCGAAGGGAGGGCAACCCCCGCTCGCTGTAACAAAGCATAGGCACCCGTGGGAGCCGTAGCGGCTGAGGTGAACATGGGTGCCTATCTTTTGTTACGCAAGGGCGAAGGGGTTGCACTTCCCGTAGCGCCGGAGACGTTGCAGAAGCAACCTTTTTCCACTCATACTACTTACATCAAAAATTCATTTTCGATGTTCAAATAATATACATGTACCCATTGATATTTAGGACGTTCGATAGTTTGTACTTCGATATTTAGGACATTCGATAATCTGTATTTCGATGTAACTTTTGTAGATATTTTGATTTTAGATGTATTGGACGTAGGTTATTTAACCATTCGATAATATAAACTTTCGATATTTTATGTTTCGGTTTTATGGTCGTTCGATATTTCCATTTTCGATGTTTTGAACATCGATATTTTAAGCGTCGGTATTTTAATCTTCGATATTCAAATACGTACCCGGTGAAAACTGTTACAATTCCAAGTAAATGTAAACGGTAATAAGGTTCCCGTCGGGGCTGCGGGTTGTTCGCAAGAGGTACCGCGGCCTCGACATAAAGGGCTAAGAAGGAACATGGGTGGTTTTTAGTCAGTAGAAGTCTGACACTCCCTTTCGCTCTGCCCGGAGCGGGAGGGGTTATTTGATGATTTCCCAACCCCCAAAAAAAAAAAAAGTAATAAGGTTATTATGGTCTTCTGAGTATATAAATATAAAATACTGATCTAAATATCGCAAAAAAAAAAAATCTTTCTACAAACAGCTGTTACTTTGAATCAGCTGACGTCCGTGATTGACTACGCGACGTAAACCTAAGACACCCCCTCCCCCCCAGGACGGGTCACGTAGTATGGGTATGTTCCCAATATGGCTTGAATAATAAATAGTATCAACTCCAGAAAAACGGATATGGTGTAGGCAAAGCTTTATCTATGTAATTATTCCAAGAAAAAGTTTTTGTTTCAAAGTACGGTTATAAAGCTAACACATTCGAACTTCCGTTTGATAAGCTTTGGAGCCATCGACATCCAATTCTGTCACATGCAGATGAAAAAACTGAAATGTGACATACACGAAAAGAGTTCAATTATTTTTCCATATTATGGACCATCTTCCATGTCCTTAAACTACATACCCTAAACATGTAGGTATCTTACTTTTATTTATTTTTCTGATCACTGTTTTGTGTGTGATCTAGAGACTTCAAAAAGAACCTCCAGATCAGTATCATGTAATAATGCTTACCAAATTACTTCTCCTGGTTTTAGTGAGAGGAGTTGGTAGGTAGTGAGGATGCTAGCGAAAATAACGTAGGACTTCATTTAGGATTGTACTTTCTGAATTATGAACGTGTCGTGTCTTTGTTACAGATCCATAAAATCATAAACATGGCTTGTTGTTGTCAAGCAGCTAGCAAAGGTAAATATAATCTCTTGTAGATACCTCGAACTGACTGCTTAAGTTTGATACCAGCTTTTTATATTTTGTCAAGACACTTTCCCCAACCCCGCGAGATCCCAGGGCCACTAACAAAATTGTTTTTATCTCATTTCTCTTCTGAATTTCGCAAAAGTTCTTTTTCCTAAAACATAAGAAGACTATTCCATTTGCCTTACAATACGAGTTCGCTATTTTCTTAGGCCCGAATTACACAGAAGCGGCGTAAGGTGAAGGCGCGGCGCAGGCATCTTCCCGCTTCAAAACGTTTCAATACAAAAATTAGGTAGGCGACACGATGTGAATTATACTCAAGCGGCGGCGTGGCGCAGACACGTCGTTTCGTCGAATGTTCCGCGTTACGCAGCAGTCCGCCGCGCCTTCACCTTACGCCGCTTCTGTGTAATTCGGGCCTTAAGTAATAACACCATAATGCAACTATTATTTTAATTCAGAAAATAAATCTTCGGCAAGTTGTTTGGGCCGCTGCGATCTACCTAAACACAGATGCTTAGACAAAGAGGAAGTAAAACCGGGGCCGGTGCCGAAACACATGGGATGGCGGTACACCGCTAGAGACGCCCCTGAACATCAGGCAAGTTGAGTTGTTTAGATTGAATTGGTAGTGTTAAGAATGTTTTCTACTTCAAGAGCAGGCAGCATCAAGTTGTAAGCTTTATTTGTTATATTTGGCACTCGCTAAACAGGTATCAATTAGGTGCGTACACTTTTTATGTTTTCAGTTGAGGTGTGGCTGGCGTCCGGGCCACATCTCCTGCCCCGTGCTCAGAAAGATCGAGGCCCACAACTGCGTGAAAACTGACGACTGCAGCGCTTGCACTTCAGCATGTTTCCGTACATGCTCCCGCACATGCCCTAAACCAAGCTGCGCCACGCCCAAATGTCTCTCTGTCTGCCCATCGACTCCATCCTGCTGCAGACAACCGGGTGACCCACAAGTTTATATAAGGATCATCAGGCACGCCGGAAACTACACTATCTGCACTAAACCTTCTAATATTAGCAACGCACCTTCGGGACCTTATCCACTGAAATATGTTCTTAACACTGAATATAGTGAACCAGGTTCCGAAGAATCAGGAGCTCCAAAATACAGCGTGGAAGCGAAATACAATGACTATCATTTCGATTATACTAGTTCTCAGTCATCTTTTATTGTCGATTTTTCGCCGCCTGACTGTCGGCCTCCGAAGCCCTTTTGTTGTTAGCCGGCCGAATAAGAAATAGTAGTAAGTCGTAGTCGAAATAGTGACTTGGGCATGGCTGACTACTATATAACTAATAGGAATATGCGGAGCAACTGCTTTGAGACACAAATGACATAGTTAATTCACACTACATTGCAATCCCAGTCAAGGAATAATTTTATATTCAATTCAAATCGAACTCCAAATTAATGTTACTTTTAACTTACCATAAAATTAAATAACTCCATTGCAATTATAAATTTTGTTTTTTTGTTTATTAAGTTATGACAGGTCATAACCTAATTAACTCGTATAGGTATAGTACGAGTCGCCGAGTCGAATTCGCCTGGAAAAGCTACTGGTCACTAATGAAGGTGATCTGCGCTTACTCATCGACATGTGTAATATGTGCTTCTGCCGGTCCTAACTTACGGTGCTCAGACCTGGTCACTCACCGAGTGTAAGTTCCGCCTAGAAGTTCGCCAAAGGCCAATGGAACACAGAATTCTGGGTCTCAAACGTCAAGACAAGGTTCGAAAAATCACGATGGGTTCCTAAACGGGCACAGGTAGTGGACATTGGTAGTAAGGCTAAGGACACTGCTAGGCAAAAATGGGATTAGGTAGGTCAAGTCAAAAAGTTCTCCACATGATGGTAGCCGGAGAAGGGCGGTGTCGCCGCCGAGGCCGGCCCAAAACGAAGTGGCAAGACGATCTGGCCCCTTATTCACAGACACTTCGATTCGGAAAGTCTATGTATACGACTTGTCGAATCGAAATAAAAAGTGTTTGAGAATAAGGGGCCTAGTCACGTATAAGGTGGGTTTGAGCGGGCAATGATAAAATATGGGGGAATCAAGGAAGATCAATCAAGCTACCATCTTGTTGTCAATTAATTACGTGTAGCAACACGTAATTAATTTACTAGTGTTTTTGGCACCGACTCAAAACAAAAATGGACAGATTTGCCCAAGTATTGTAGCACTAACTTTGAATAATATATCATTAGAAAGGTATAATTGAGACAGTTATGCTGAAATCCACGTCAGTAAAAAAGTTACAGGAGCTTATAGATCCTTTTCATCATATCAAAGTGTTTAGGTCTATGTAACATATTTGTCAACAATTCCAAAATATGATGTATGGATATGATATTTTTTTTGACAAGGAGCTGATGATGGATCTGGAAGGTGGCCAGAGGAACTCCGGTATAAAAGGACATATCCCCATCAAGTTTGGGCTCGTATTATTTGTCTTGACGAGTACTTTGTCTCTAGATGGTATTCAGGGTTTTATGATGGAGCTGGAAGGTGGCGATAGGAACTCTGTAATTACACGACACCATACCTAAGATTCGGTTATCCTAAACGGACTTTTACTATTGCAAGTGAACGGACTTTGGTGAAAGTGGAACCACATAGAGAACAATGTGTTAACTTTTAGTCCCTAGGCAAAGGCAATATATTTTTGTGGTGCGAGTGTCCGACAAAACAGGTCGCGGCACATTTTACCTTTTTTTCTAACGATGGGAAACTATCAAATGACTCCTCCCGCTCTGGGCGGAGCAGAAGGGAGTGTCAGGCTCTTACTGACAAAAATCCATCCGTGTTCCTTCTTCTGCCCTTTGCGTTCCAGGGCTGCAGTGCTCTTTCGAACAACTTCTGCAACTCTGGCAGGCACTGGCCCTACTGGGCCCAGTCTATTATGCTGAGAACTCTTTGAAGCGCGCGTGGAACACAACGCGAAGTCGACCCGGGCCTGGTTCTGATCGGACGGCGAGCCACCCAACGCTCACCGTCTGCAGACTCGAGCCTACGGTGACCGGGTATCGCCCTGCGACTCCCGACCACGGATGTTGCGAATATTCGCCTCCGCATCCGCAAATGCGGAGCTTCCGCGTAGATTTGGACATCTGCATCCGCATCCGCATCCGCAATAATCAATGCGGATGTTCATGCGGATGCGAATGTCAAACAAGTTGCGACAAGACATGCAGAAATTGAGCGAGGCGCATGGCGAATGGCGCGTACCGTTTCGCATGTGACAAATGACAATGACCAATGGGAGCGAAGAAATTGGTGACAAGATCCGACTCGTTTGTTGTGGTGCATCATTTGTTTCATGCTAATAAATCCTTAGGTACGTGTTTGTTTGCGCTATAGATTACCTACTTATCGTATCTATAGATAGATATTTTGAGTGATGTTGTGAGTTGTGATCTTTGTATGTAAACAATTGTTTAAGGGAAAACTTTATATTAGTTAGTATAAGACTACTTTAATCCTAGCTCAGTTTATAAAATCGCAAGGGTAAATTACATTATGTTACACCGGTAATAGGTACGTTTTATTGTAGGTAATGTTTATTATAAGGTAGGTACCTACCTATTAAGTAGGTATAACCAAATTCTTTTTTTTTCTAGCGTGGTTCCCGTTATTGAATAAATTATATAACTAGTTACCTAATTAACAATGTCACCACTAATAAAATGTTAATAATTACTTCATCACTGTTTTAATAATTCTTCATTCATATAAGACTTTATATACCTAATATAATTCATTTAGATAATATCTTAAAAATCCGCATCCGCTACCGCATCTGCGGATGTGAGCCTTCAAAACTCCGCATCCGCATTCGCACCCGCGGATGTGAAAAAATCGGCATCCGCAACATCCCTGCTCCCGACACCCGAAGCGTCTTCTGTTGCGGTGGCTGGGACGTGAGGTTTCCCCTCTCTCTCACGTGTTCCTCTTTCGCTAACATTACTGCGTCGCAAAAGGCTGAATAAAAAAATATCCATTTCATGTTGAATGCATGGGCATTCAAGATGAAAAGGGTGAAAGGGTCTCCGATCTTGATAGGAGTGTCCTATCAAGATCGGAGACTCTACACTCGAAGTTATGGACGATCATGTCTACCTGGGACAAACGGTCTAACTAGACCGTTTGTCCCAGGTAGGTACCTAACTAGGTAGGTCTAACTTCGAGAAAGAGGCCAATAGTCGAATCCGACTCGGCTGGGCAGCGTTCAGGAAGTTGCGCGATCAACTTACTGCGGTAAGTTCTCAATTGTCTCAAGGCGAAAGTGTATGACCATCTTAACACAGTTCATCCATCGTTTCTTTAGTCTTCCTCTACTCGTATACCCAGAGGCGTCTTTGCAATGACTATATAGCCACTATATATATATATATAAATATAGACTATATGACTATATAGTGGTTTAATTCTCTTTACGTCTTTACCTATAGTGCAGGGTGTGCGTAGCACCCGGGCGACATGTGACATCTACCAACCCCCACTGGCCCGCGTGGTGGATTGTTATTTTATTTATTCCATGGCCCCCGGCGTCGTTTCAGGGGGCGGCAGAGGAGACCAGAGTCAAGCGGCAGCGTCAAGTCAAGGTTATGACATCAGACAATTACTATTGTCATCGGGACTATGTTGTAAAAATAAGGAAAACGCTGCCCTGGCAGGGGTGGTTTTTCGAACTAGCCTTACGTATATTCCGGTCTGCCGCCCCGCAAATCTAGAAAATCTTTATTACTATATTTCTTCTAACCCGCCACCCACTATACTTGCCTTGTCAGTTTGTTTGTTAGTTTGTAATGGTTAAATCTTGCAACTGAACTTCAAACCAGGGGATACTCTCTAACCACGAAACCCATAGTTTCGGCCAAAGATACGGGCGTTTCCTAATCTGTATCACTTACGAACATAGATTTAGATAAGTACCCGAACTAAAAAAGAACGTCAACACGATTGGACAGTTTTCCATACTCTGGTTATTTTCAGAACTTCGTTCCATCCGGGTGTCCCTTGACACCTCAAGTTTTTTTTTTTTTGGCAGGTGGAAAATCATCGAATAACCCCTCCCGCTCTTGGGCAGAGCGAATGGGAGTGTCAGACTTCTACTAACTAAAAACCACCCATGTTCTTTCTTAGCCCTTCCACATTCATATTCAAATCGTTCCTCATGACATTTTCCTCATTCCTCCGCATCACATGCCGACAATCTATTTCCACACAACTTTTCAGTTACCAGCGAACTTTCAGACTTCCTCTTATTTTATCCATTTGCGCAACACCGCACATCCCATATTATTCACATAAGTGTACAATATCACCCACAAAATTCACAGCAACACAAAAAGTTGAGATTTGTTGCATTATACTTTGTGCAACATGTACTTTTCTGTTTATTTGTTTTGTTACGAAGTGTCTTCCAATAAGTCAACAAAAAACAGTAAATTCTACTTTGATGTAAAGAAAATCTAACCAATCCAAAGTGTTGAATTTTATGTGACCTTGCATTTTAGATTTTTCGAAGAAATACAGTTGCATATTTAAAAAGTACTGAACAAAACCTTACTGTTTTGTTTTTTCCAAACCAATCCAATCTAGGATCTCCTGTGGTCAGCTTAGACCTTACTGTGAAATGATAAAATAAAATTCACTGGGGTTCATTCAACAACACTTTATTTTTCTAACACCCAGGACAAAAAATCTATAACAAAATAAAATAAATACATCATGTATTATTAATGACTAAACTTAACTTTGTTGACCTGTCTTCTGTGCTAAAGCTAGCATATTCTCATTAGCAAGCATTTGGAACTCATGGAATCTTTGTGAAACCCGCTGATTTGTTCTTAAATATTTCTCCATGCAGCTCAGTGTGCATTTATCCTGAAACATAAAATAATAATGACATGTTTGATATTTCCATTCTTTTGCATTGATTTTTTATTTCAAAATTTATATTTAATACATCATAGATTGAAATTACAATGGTGCAGTATGTGAGCAATAGGGACGGGAGATCTCATACAGTGTAATTTATACCAATTAATTTAAGTTTAAAATTTTGTTAAACTATGAGAAAGTTCCATAGACATTTTTAGTATGTTAGTTAAATGAATGTTTTGAATCACACATAGTTACCTCGGATGGCTTGAGCGTTCTGGAAGTGAAGTCATGTACGCAGTCATTGAAGCATAACTCAGACAGCTTATTATACTGGACCAGGAAGTCTTTGAACTGAAAATAGAGAACAATGAAAATCATACTACACTTTAGATAACTAGCTCCTCCGTGCTTGTCCTAACAAAACACGCTTTACACAGCGAGATATCAGGCTTATGTGCCCGACTGACTTAATTTAGTAACAATTCAACGTAATATTATATTTTTTATACAATAAAATCGACTTACTGTTTTGATTTGGTCAGCCTCACTCATCTCAGGTGCAGATGCCATTTTCACAATTTGGTGAAACAAAAGACTTTAATAGGAATATTTTATCAGTTTAATACACGAAGATATTGATTATAAACAAGCAACAAATGAAAACAAGTAATATTGGTTTTTCCAATTCAAATTTGAGGTTAATTTTGACTTTGAGGCAAACTCAAAAGTGTTGTAACATTACTAATTAATTTTAGAGCATAGAGTTGTGTTACCAATTATTTATTTTGGCAGTTATATTTCATTTATTTATTTCCAATGAATACCGACAGGAAATCATATCATTCTCCAGCAATGTACTACCGGGATATGAAGTATCCAGTATCAGGTCATGGTCTACAATTTATTATTAGTTTATACTACGTACATTTTTAATTTCTTAGTGCCATGGCTGCGCTCCGCATTCTTACAATTCGTATAAAGGAACGTAAAGTGACGATGCGTTTCGAAAGTTTGACAAGTTGTCAGGAACTCTTCAAGCGTTCCTGATCTGCTCCAAAGTCAGCTACTATTTTATACATTTATTGTTTGTATCTCTTTCACTCTTTTGCACAATCCCGCATCTTCTTTCTCAGACAGACTAAAGAAATTGAAATATCATGTTCTCATTCATGAAATTGGTATAATAAATTCTAACACTGCGAGGAGCATCTGTAATATTTTCAACTTTGTTCAACTGATTCAGAAGATAATACAACCAAAATAAATTATCAAAATGGAAGAAATTGGTATTATATTGCCGGAAAAGGTAATCGTATTCAACAGTGACGAAAACATGTTTTTTTTTGTACTCTTTCGTCTTATTATCATCATTGTCTTTCAGGATGATCAAGTCACTGATGCCAAAGGATTACCTTTCGCGGGACCGCAATCTTTTGATGAATTGGAATCTGAGGACCTGTACACGAAATACAAGGTATGGTAACGAGTCTTCATAATTACTTGTGTCTACATTTGTTTTATATGACCCTCTTGTGACCATAGTTTATAACTATTTAGGTCTTACTTCTGGCTGTATCCTGTGGGTGCCTACCCACAGGATAGTGTGGTAAAGCAGACAAAAACCTCCAAATTTGACCTGTGCCATATGGAAAGAAAAAGATTTATTTACCAAATCAGTACTAATTAAGATCTAATCCTTTTGTTCACAATTTCAGAAACTCCAACGCATGTTAGAATTTTTGGAAGTTCAAGAGGAGTACATAAAAGATGAACAAAGGAACCTTAAGAAAGAGTACCTCCATGCTCAAGAGGAAGTAAAGCGCATTCAATCTGTACCACTTGTAATCGGACAGTTCCTGGAAGCTGTAGACCAAAATACTGGCATCGGTTTGTATTGTTAATTTTAATATATTTAGAAATAATCTGGGTAATTATATAATTTATCCTTTACCAAAACAAATGATCTGCAAGAATACCTGAAAATTCTAAAAAGCACTATCATCATTAAATGTGTATTTAAGTGTCTTCTTCTTATCCCTATTCCTTTATTTATTGAATTTCTTCTTATGTTTCTTCAGTTGGCAGCACCACTGGCTCCAACTACTATGTCCGCATCTTGTCAACAATTGACCGAGAGTTGTTGAAGCCGTCTGCATCAGTAGCTCTACACAAACACTCCAATGCCCTAGTGGATGTATTGCCACCAGAAGCTGACAGCTCTATTTCTATGTTGCAAGCTGGTATGTATCATTATGTGTTGTATTTAACTGATTTTTTTAATGAACTGGAATGGAAGTCATTTCCACAGATGCAATATACTATCCTGGTACTGTAGCTCAAAAACTTAGTTTCACTCCAGAAGAAAAGTTCAAGAACAAGCCAAAAACTAAATAAAAAAATTGTTAAAGGTACCTACTTGAATCGTAAGTTTAACTATAACACAGAATTTATGCATCAACATTTCTTTAACAGATGAGAAGCCTGATGTACAATACTCAGACATTGGTGGCATGGACACACAGAAGCAGGAGATCAGAGAGGCTGTGGAGCTGCCTCTCACACACGTGGAGCTGTACCGACAGATTGGTATTGAGCCCCCTCGTGGTGTGCTCATGTACGGACCTCCTGGGTGCGGCAAGACTATGTTAGCTAAAGCGGTAGCTCACCATACTACAGGTCAGTAACAAATACAGCTGTTGAATAATTGTGTCTTGATTTTGAGTCCCTCCTTCTTAATTGCATAATATTCACAAAGCATGTTCATCTATGACAATATCTTTCATAAGATTCCTATTTGGAGATAGTGAACTGATTTGCATTAGGGGTATTTTTTTAAGTAATGCATCCAATATAACATAATTATGACTTGAGTACTAAAAATACATGTTCCTACTTTCAGCGGCGTTTATTCGCGTGGTGGGCTCCGAGTTCGTACAGAAGTACCTCGGTGAAGGACCGCGTATGGTGCGAGACGTGTTCCGTCTAGCTAAAGAAAACAGCCCTGCCATCATCTTCATTGACGAGATTGATGCTATCGCCACTAAAAGGTAAGCAAGTTTTCTTTTTATAAACAATTATTTCCTACCCTATTTATCATCATCGTCACACCACCGAAAGACGTCCAATCCAATGTCGGTAAACATAGCATAAACATTGCCACAGCCACTTTTCAAGGTTTCTCCTAAATTATTTATTTAATTTCCAGATTTGATGCACAGACTGGTGCCGACAGAGAGGTACAGAGAATCTTGCTTGAGCTGTTGAACCAGATGGATGGTTTTGACCAAACCACCAATGTCAAGGTGAGCATTACAACTACATTTACGATATTTCTGCCTTTTTTTATCTTGCTTATTTTTTCATTCATTAATATACATTTTTTACTGTTGTTTTAGGTGATTATGGCAACAAATCGTGCCGATACTCTGGATCCCGCTCTTCTTAGACCTGGCCGTCTTGACAGGAAGATTGAGTTCCCTCTACCTGACAGGCAAGTACTGATAGATAATAATCAATAAATACCTCTAATTAATAGAAATCTTATTATGTAATGTTCTCCTCCCACGGTCATTATTATGTTTACGTTATCAAGCGGTCTAACTTTTAATATAACTTCTGCAGGCGTCAAAAGCGTTTAATTTTCTCGACGATCACGGCTAAGATGAATCTGTCAGAAGAAGTCGACTTGGAGGAGTTTGTGGCGCGACCGGATCGCGTCTCTGGTGCCGACATCAACGCCATCTGCCAAGAAGCTGGCATGCACGCCGTGCGTGAGAATAGGTGAGACCTATGTTGTTTAATACTCATTGCTCTTGTTTTAAGAAAATGATGGCGTATGAGCGTGGACGAGGCGAAAAGAGTTTGTAATGTATTATAAAAGGTGGCGTTCTGTAGTGGAGTAAGGTGGTGTCTGCCTTGCCTACCCCCGTGGGAAAAAAGCGTGAGTTTATGTATGTATGAAAATTATTGGAACGAACAAACTGATATGCGTACATATGGTGCTGCTCTCCATGAAGAGTAATTTAGTGTTATTTGTTATAAATTCGTTAAAATAATGTTCTTACGGGCAACTGATTACTTTTTTGTAATACTACACGTTGATTACAACCACGCTTTCACACACATGTTCACAGTAGTTTTATCCATATAACAATCTGGCATACTTTGTTTTAGGTATATTGTTCTGCCCAAAGACTTCGAGAAGGGTTACAAGAACAACGTCAAGAAAGATGAGAGTGAATATGAATTCTACAAATAAGTTTTGTCTTCGTCTATATTTGCTATTGTTTGAATTTATTGTAATTAATAAACATAAATAAACATTGAAATACTTCTTATATATTTGCACCCATTGTCAGTTTTGAGATACCTTCCAACGAGAACGCGAATACAGCGCATTAGTAATTAGAAACTTTAGTAAACGTAAAGAGGCTAGAAATGATCTTGGGCGGGGCGTGAGCGACCCTTCTATCTAAAGGGTGTAAAACATCTCCTTTTTTTTTTCTTAGTGATAAATCTACAAATGACTCCTCCCGCTTTAGACAAAGCGGTAGGGAGTGTCAGACTACTACTGACTAAAACCACCAATGTTCCCTCTTAGCCCTTTGTGTCGAGGCCGCGGTATCTCTTTCGAACAACCCGCAGCACCGACGGGATGTTAAACATCACTAATAGCGAAGTCATAAGGGATTTATTCTATCCGTCATTGCAATCATTTTGGTCGTGACCATACCGGGGAACCTTCAGCGTTTGGTCATAATTCAGTATTATACTTATATTACCGCCATGTCCCTGAACTATTTAAAAAACAAAATCAGCACAGGCGCTACGGCAATCAAATTAACGTGATATGTGTTGCTTAGTTTGATGTACAGGATGCTTGGTTGGCAAGTGCCTATCTTCGCACATTCCGCACCGTGACTACTACGGAATAGAGGTCAAAACAAACAGAAAGTGAAAACCATCCACAATAATACCACAAATAGTTTCAAAGTCTATATTCTGTAACAGTTCTTAACAATGTGATTTTACAAATATGAAATAATACAATATATTTGGCATAATACCTTATAAAAAATGATGTGAATGTAAAACAATAAATTAGAATAGATTTCATTTCATCGACTGAGACTTAAGATGAATACCATTGTGATGTGCTTAATATTATTTAATATTAACAAGGTCATTCTCATCTTAGTATTGTAACAAGTAATATCAAGTGCAATAACTAGTTTACTATAAACAATATAGGCTTTATTAAGGCACTACCAATCCTAATAAGGCGTTGTCAATATCTAAAATTATAAACCAATGTATGATTTTTCTCTTATCTAGCTGCTTTTAGTTGCATTCAGTTACACACTAACGTGAAATTTTAATATATTAGGTACATTTATGTTATAATGAGTAAAACGTTAATAGAAATGTTAACGTAACGCACGACAAGACAGGCTCTATATTATAGGCGCTTGAAATCACAGTACATTACAGACCAAACATTACAACTAATTTAGAAAAATAATTAACATTAATCTCGTATAATAATTATTAACATAATAATGTATATAGAAGACTCCGGAAATGTTTGTGACTGACCATCATCTTGAAAGTATACAATAACAATACATAGGAAGATTCTTTTCGGAATGTTAGCTTGTAGAAAGTAATAAGTTACTGATTCGCTAAATCTTAACCTAAAGAAAAGTGTATAAGTTTTTAATAATAAGTACAAGGCAATCCATAATACTGATTTATAATCGATTTTCATAATTTTCTGGCACTTCATGGTTCTAATTTTAATTAAAGTTAAAGAAAACACTTTTTACAAAACATTTGATTTTATAAACGAACACTAACCATTTAGAATTAGATAATAATATAGAGTAGAAGAAAAATATGTATTTTTCACAACACGAAAATTTTACTCTCATAGAAATATACTACGATATTCAACAATATTCTAAAGTGGACGGGGCTGAAATTTGGAATATCCTAAATATAGTGTATCATGAAAAAGATTTCAGGATACCAAAAAGGCTCGTTCAACAGCAACAGTTACCTAATAACCTTTACTTGTAAATACAAAAGAATTAAAAAACGAAGGGAATGTGATAAATACCATATAGTATCAAGTAAATAGATAAGTAGTGGAATGATCACTGGGTGTCAATGGCTAAGTATTTGTCTTACTTTAGTGCTGCACACAAAATAAACTTACAAGTTGCTTTATAACAACTTTGGTATGTCATGTTCAATATTTTTCGTCTATCAATTAATAACTTAGAGAGTAAATCTGTATAAATAGCTGCCATTTATGTTCAACATTTGACCAGTTATTATCGATCTGACCGAGGCGGACCGGGTGGCATCGAATCTGAAATAAAATTGAAAACTTTATACCAGAAACTACATAATAATTTAGACATATTTTGGAAAACATCATTGACCACAATCCGATAGGGATGTTTCCAAACAAAAAAAAACTGTTTAATCCGTCAGTTAGATTATCGAAAAATATTGGATACAATTTTTCATTTTTCACGAAAACAAAAAATGAAGACGATACAGTGCTTCGAAAACTCGTGTGACGTCACATTTTACCGGCAAATGACGTCACAAGCCCCACCTCTCATGATATTTGACGCGTTTAATCTTCGTAAATTTTATTAATTTGATAAAACGAAAAACACGTATCCAATATTTTTCGATAACCTAACTGACGGACTAAACACATTTTTTTTTTGTCAGGAAAGGTCACTATTGCACTTGAATAAAATCAAGCGCTTTTAAATTGGACAAGGACTACGTCAAGTAAAGAGCGTTTTTATTGTTTTTAAGAAACAAATAGCAAAACATACATAGGTATATAGGCTGGTAAACACATTACCCTCCTTCAGTCGGGTAGTAACATGGTCCGAATAAAATCGATTCCCAGATCGGGCTAGGACGGTTTTACTGCGTTTTCCCATCAATGTTTCTCATTAGCAGCCGTGGAGTCCAGCTTTGTACCACGCCAATGGCAATAGGCTCGCCCAATATTACATGGGACAAGCTAAATTAACGAAATGTAGGTGTACTATTTGGTATACCTCTTTGGGACAAAACAGGCGTTATGTTTACTAACAAAAATGGGGGAGAGTGGGTGAATACTAACTGGCGGCGGGATCATCTGGCGGGGCGTGGTGCAGCTGTGGCGGCATGAGCGGCACCAGCAGCGCGGGCGGGCCGGCGCGGCGCAGGAACGGGTGCGCCAGCAAGCGCGCCGCGGCCTGGCGCTGCGCCGGGTCGCGCACCAGCGCGCACTCCACGAAGCTCAGCAGGTCGGGCGGGCAGCGCGCCGCGCCGCGCGGCCGCGGGGGCGGCATGTCGCGGATGCGCCGCATCGCCTGGTCAACGAACATTAACTCACTTTTAGATAGTCATAATTTTCTACTAGACGAAGGAGAAGCTGCAATCTGACTGCCTAACACATTTTAAATTACATCCCGAGGATTTTGAAAAGAGACTCCTTCCTAATCCATTCTGGCTCCATTATAGTAACAAAATTCGTCGTTCAATCATTATCATCATCATTCTCCTGCCCTTATCCCAATTTATTTGGGGTGGGCGCAATATGATTGTCTTCTTCTTCCATACTTCTCTATTTCGTAAAAAAAAACGTACAATTCGTCGTTCATTCGTTACGATAAATAATTATTATTGTTCGTCGCTTCCAAGTGCCACATGATCGCACAAATACTTAGTGCTCAAGTGAAGTGTTAATAACTAAAATTGTATTTTATCATATGTTAGTCTATAATATCTATGGACCAAAGTTGCCTGGTAATAAATAGATGTCGTTAATGTTATGGTAGCTTACAGTTTACTAGCAAGAATTTTACCTGTAATGGTGGTTCGTTGAAGAAAGGCGGTTCCCCGTCAACCATCTCCACGAGCATGATACCGAGCGACCACACGTCCACCTCAGGTCCGTATGGCAATCTCGATATTACTTCAGGTGACATCCAATAAGGCGTCCCAACTAACGATTTTCTTTTAGGCAGCTCCTAAAATATAAATAATAGTTTTGGTTAACAACACTATGTGTTCAAAAGCTAATAGTAAACAGTTATTTCATGTAGTTTAATGCAATATCGAAATGGAACTTACCTCTGACACTTGAGCACAAAATCCGAAGTCTGATAATTTCACCCGGCCGTCCGCAGTCATAAGAATGGAGTCTGACTTTATATCTCGATGAATAACTCCTTGACTGTGCAGGAATGCAAGAGCCTGAAAATAAAACAATTAGAATGAATAAGAATTATGTTAATCTTCATTGTCACCCATATCCGGGAATATTTATCATCATCATCAGCCTATAATGTTCCCACTGCAGGGACTCAGGCCTCCTCTCTAGGAGAGGGATGGGCTATAATCCACCACGCGGGCCAGTGCGGGTTGGAAGATGCCACATGTCTTCGATTTTCCTTCACCGTTTTGAGAGTAGTGGTGATAAAATAAATTACACAAAGTAATACGCCTGCCTGGATTCGAAACCACGACTTACTGTTCGTAAGTGGTGGCCGCCACCAATGGGCACTGGAATATTTATAGCAGGTGGTGAATAACGATAAACAGATGTAACAAAATAAACATAATAAAGTTCACAGCATACATTGCCAGATGTTCTAATATGGGTGGTTCTAGGCTAGCGGTTTTTCTCCGAAGGATAAGTTCGGACTTGGCCGTAGACGCGCTTCGATTTGCAACCGTCCTTGTCCTCAGTTGACCTACCTTCAAACACTGTTTGCAGACAGTAGCGATTTGTTCAGGGTCCATGCGAGCCCTCGTCACAATGTCGGTGAGAGCCCCTCCCGCCATGTACTCCATCACCACCCAGAGCTCGTCGCCCACTAAGTACGATGCGTGCATCTCCACGATATTCGGGTGTGGGTAGTCGCGCATTATAACCTGGAGGAACGAATTTATTTCTTTAGTAAAGGCTAAAACAGCATGTAATTTTGTTTTTCTTCATTTATGTGTACCTTATGGATACCACCACCCCTTGAAAAGGGGTTAACGGAGGTTTACTATCTAATATATAGTCAATATTTAAGAAAAGGGTTTATTTTATCGTAGCATCACTTCCTAGGTCTACTGTGCTACCGTGCGGTACTCATGGTGTTTTTTTAAGCAATACGTGCTGTAGTGGCAGCACCATAATATAAATAAAATCCACAAGAACTTACAACTTCATTGAACAAGAGTTCTCTCCTCTGCTGTTTTCTCAAGTTCATCATCTTGACGGCGACTCGGCGCCTTGTGCGGGTGTCTGTGGCGGCGCACACGACGCCCGTGCTGCCCTCGCCGATCTTACTGAACCCGCTTAGCGTCGCCCGAGGGTCACCCTCGCTTACAACCAGCCGGAGCGCCGCGCGGAACTGGAATATTAATAGAGATTATAGTAAGATGAAAGAGAAGATTATGTCCTTCAGACAGGGACTGAAACCGTAACCGTTTAAGGTTAAGATACCTCAAAAATATACCGGTACCGGTTTAAAGGTTGAGCTATACCGGAACCTTTATAAATAAAGGTTGGGCTAAACCGTTATTTAACCCTTACACGATTTCGGTACCGAAATGCATGCGAGACGGGGCGCGGCGCGCAGTCGTGACCTTCCGATCGGAAATAAAAACCAATACAAGTGAACGAGAGACAGAGTGGCGAGGCGGTGCGTCAAAGAAAACCCCTATTTATTCAGGTTTAGGTACCGCTACCGATACATTTATAAGGCTTATGGTACTTCTACCGAAATATATAGGTATGCATTTCCAACCTCAAAATTCCGCTAACGAAAACGGTATCGAAATATTTCGGTAACCCTTATTTAACGGTATGACGTCATACCAAAATATAAAGGAACCGTAATTTTTGGGTAGTTCAGTCCCTGCTTCAGACACATCAAGGCAAGAACAAGAGATGTGTTTTTTTATGATATTTAGTATTTTAACAATTCACTTCTACATAAAGCATTATATACTGGAGGATTTGATTCATATGTATTGCTGCAATGAAAAGTCCGAAATCGACGAGGAGTATTGAGTGAGTTGATAAAGCAAACAGATTCATATTGCAGATTCTCGCAACATCGTTTTACCACCTAGAAAGTTACGAATATGAAACCAGAGATTAATAATGCAACTTGGACTATCATTTAGATTTCTGTAGCCATACGTTATATGAATCTATGCAGTTGACGCATATAGTTAATGTATGCAGGTGTATGTAGTAAAACTAGCTCGGGAACAAAGAGGGTGTCGTCATGAAGGAAACCTGTATTTAAGTCAATGAGTGTGAGCTAAATAGATAGGTGTCGGATATCAAGCGCGATACTGCGCGAACTCTAGCCACTAGTTTATCTTTTGCCCTCTTTTTAAACATCGAAAAGGGGGCCAAAAAGATAATGATAAATATTTAATGTTTGTTTTTTTAAATTTCCGATTATGTTGCAAATAAAATGTGATACTCAATCGAAATTGTATTAGATGTATATTGTAACCAGCCTGTCTTATGGCTATCATGAGATAAGTGTCGGAGCTACATGTTCGTATTACGTAACATAACACGTTGGATACCTGTTCATGCGTCAATCGCAGTTCGTGTTTGGATGCAGCGAGTGGCAGGTGGGGCGCCGCGCCCGGGGCACCTTGCGCACGCGACACACCGTACGCGTCACCTGGATATGGATACAACAGTTATAATATATTATATATAGCCAATGATATTTTAAGACACTAATTAGGCATCATTACAGTACCCCTGGGTATAAGCCATTAAAAACCAATCAACTGACACCAAATCTATTGTTGTCTGGTCTACTATCGGTGCGCAAAACGGATGCCGATTGAGAACATCCTTTAATTTATTAGCTCGTTTGTAAGGAAGTCAGGTGACTCATTCTCAATTCCCCAATGTGTCTACCTAAGATACTACATAAATGCGTAGTGTAATTTGTGTGCGTGCGTAAGGCGACGAATGTACAAAGTCAAGCTCAGAATGGTGTGAAATTTGAGGTGATGGTTTATCATTGCACAGGTATTTATGTTTTGAATGACTAATTGTATTTATGTTTTGCATACAAAAGGAGTATCTTCAGTATGTAAGGATCATAGCAGGTGGCATTCTGTAGTTTCTGCCTACCTCCATGGGTGTAAGTTTATGTGTATGTACAGGTATTATCCTTTTTTTTTCTTTTTTTTTTTTTTGGTGGGAAATCATCAAAAAACCCCTCCCGCTCTTGGGCAGAGCGAAAGGGAGTGTCAGACTTCTACTGACTAAAAACCACCCATGTTCCTTCTTAGCCCTTCATGTCAAGGCCGCGGTATCCCTTGCGAACAACCCGCAGCCTCGACAGGACAGGTATTATCCTTGAAGAATAAATATGATATGTAGTATGAAGAATGATTTGCATTAATTCTAAGTTGCTTGATAATCACATGCTAATTAATACTTGTTTTAAAATACAACTGCATGCTTGTTCACATCTGTCATTCATCAAATCAGCTTTACAGATACTGCAAATACGCTTTACTGCCCTATGAGTGATTTAGCTTAAGATTTTGATAATTGCAATGCAAGCTTTATATGGGAATAGTTGTCCTTCTCATCGAGAAGAACCCTTTGTCCCAGCCGTGGGAACATTATTAGGCAATTCATTAAAAAAAAATCATACCCATGTTAATATTGTTTCCATTAAGTCCATGAGGTCCATGATTCATGGGTTGTGGTGGGTGGTTATGTTGATAAGGAACATTAGCATTCTGTATGTTCTGATAGGTCATGGGCACATGGTGATTATCATTAATTTCTGGCACTTGTCTGATAGTAGCCTCATGTGCATGCTGGCTCCATTCCACAGGCGACTCAGCTATAGGTTTGTTCAGAGTATAGTTGCTGTGTTCTCGTCTCAAGCTCATGTATTGTTGTGGGGCAGGTGGCACGGGCGGTGATTCTTCGGGCACTGAAGGAGGGACATTAGGCTGACTCCTCAAGTCTCTCCTGATTCTCGGTGGGCTTGAACTCCTTAATGAGTTAGACCTAGCAACATTTGATGTCTTTGGCAGCACAACTCCATTCTGTACAGGCAGTTGTGGTTGTATATTTGAAGGTAATGGCCGTGCTATTGATGACACTGAGGTAATTCTATGTTCACCTCTTACTATAGTTTTTAGATCTAAAATTTCGGTGGGTGTGATTTCAGATGGATCTACCAGAGGTAGCGGTCTGTTTGTTGATTTTAAAATCTGTAATAAATACATATTGTATAAGTACATTTTACATTTACTCTTCAGATTACTGCTTTATACTAAATTAGTCATATTTCTAGGCTAACTCATTGTAAATGTTAACACTTATAAATGTGAAAACAACAAGATTAGACTAATATGTGACTCCATTTGAGGGACATTAAAAAGATATTACAGTGTGCACTGTAAGTAGCTCACAAATAGTGGAAATCACAAGTACATACCTGGTTATTACCTACTAGTGAGGCCCATTGCAAAGGAAGTCCAACAAACTTTCCCTCTCGTTTATCGAAGCCCGTATGTACTCTGTGTTCAAAATTACTTGGCGGCGAAATCAGAGGCTTTTTCTTTTTCTTAGAAAACATAGTGTGTTGTACACTGCAAACAAAACATGTATCACTATGGCAATCCAATGTTTACCTGCTATTCTAATTGCTGAAATTAACACTGGTATATCATTCTATATAACGATATTAATGAAAAAGAAAGCTTACCGATTACCGATACTTTCTTTTATGATAACACCAATCGACACTCAATTCGTCACGGCTACTTTGCTACGCTTTTAAGTTCTACAACAAAAACAACTCACAGTTACTTTCGAGGTTCGTACTCCGAGCTTTAAGTAGTTAAGAACACACACGGAATACTAAATCATGAGCGTATTCTGACATTCCTCAGCAGGCATCCATGCTCTACACAGGTACATATCACAACAAATTAAATTAACGTAATGATATTAAACACCCCACATTCTTGGCAAAGATTAAAGACTGTACCTTAATTATGAATCACTTTATTTTATGGAAGAAATGTAATTTTGCATAGTAAGATTAAGAAATTCAACAGAATTGGTTTTTACAAACGATAAACGACAGCAACCAACAACGAACGAAAAACAACCAACTAACCACAGCAAACATCAAATCAAATGAAGCATAGTGAAGTGATGCAACGAAAAATTATTCGATACTCAATGGTATCGATAACATTATGGTTTAACAGATTCTGTCTGGATTTGGCTGACCTTTTCACTGAGAAAAAATATTAGAAACACCCCTGAAGTACATTCAGTGGGCTGTACAGGGATAAACTGTATGATTAATTAATTCCATATTGTACATAACTAATACCATGTTAGTGCATAATTATTATTAGTACATACTAACAGGTGATACGAAACACAATGAATTTACTGAAGTGGCAGGGCAGATCATTTTTTTACAATTTTAGAGAGCAGTTGTGTGTGCCATACCCATATGCCGTTTCTATAGCTTAATCTTCTATTACGAACGAATAAGTAGTCCACTCACCTATTCGTTCCATGCAAGAAGCTTCTTGGTAGATATTACATCCATGCATGATTCTAGCAGTGACATTGATTTGACAGACAGATCCACTCACTGATTAATTTTGTAAAATACATACTTTGTTTGTTTCAAAGAAAGAATAGTTGTACAAACTTTGTTTGTTGTGTTATTGCCTGAGTAATTGTCGTTGTAGCAAAGCACAACAGAATTGAGTATAACTGATTGGCATTGAATATCAAAAAATATCTACACATCTATAGACATGAACGAAAAACATAAGAAAAGCAAGCATCATAAATCGAAAGATCGTGAAAGAAAAAGCAAACGACGTTCTCCAAGTGTATGTTTATTTTTACGTACTTGTACTTTTGGTCAGGAATCACCCGTTGTTGGGTATAAGCCTCCCTTTTCTTCTGCAATTCTTTTCTGTTCTGTGCGTCCTTCAACTATCCGTTTCCCGCGCTCCTAACAATATCGTCATCCCAACACGCTTTTGGACGACCATGGTTTCTTAGGCCTAAACTTGTACTTTACATTATTATAAAATAACTATAGACCTCATTAGAGAAGACCCTAAGACGACCCACTAACCAAAGACTTACTATTTTGACAGAAATTTGATATTTGCATTTATCTCACCACTGAATTTTAATTTACAGCCATCAAGCTCAAGTGGTTCAGAATCTGACGAATGGGTAGAACAAGAAACAAGAAAGACCAATGAAGCACAGAGAGAGGACTGGATGTCAATGACTGGCATGCTGAAGACATACACAAAAGATGACATCAGGCCGAAGAGAGAAGAGAAAGAAAAAAAAAACATTGATTCATACAATCCAGGAACTAGTAGTAGAGAACTGAATCCGTACTGGAAAAATGGAGGGACAGGTATACCCCAAACTCCAGAAGAATACCGGAAGTCTAGGCCATTTATTAAACCTTCCAATGATGATGATGATGATTATTATTCAAGGTCTACAAGTTCCAGGTCAAGCAACTCAGAGAGACATTCAAGCAGGAGTTCATATGAAAAGCCTAGAGAGCATCATAGTAACAGAAGAGATTCTGATAGAGATTCCTACAGAACTTCTAGTAACTGGAAGAAACCAAGTGAAAATAGAGAAAGAAGACATAACACAGAGCGAGAAGAAAGAGAAGATCATCCTGTACCAGTATTCAAAGAGAAGCAATCTGAAAAAATGCCTCCACCCCAAGAAAAACCAAAAGATACCAAATATTTGAGTGATGATAAAATGAACAAATTAGCTGCTAAGATCGTAAAAGCAGAAATACTTGGTGATAAAAATATTGTTGCTGAACTTAAATCAAAGTTAGAAGCTGCAAGAGACTACAGGAAACAGAACCCTGATGCTGGAAAAGAAGAAGAGGATGACAGAGTCATGTTGATATCTACAAGTTTGTCTGGAAACAGTAGGCCACTTGCTAGTAGTCAAAAGGGAGACCCGAGGAGCAAAAGTGGTAAAAGAAAAGCAGAAACTCATGTTTCTGGTGAAAGGACAAAGTACTTTGGTGATGATGACAAGTATAATTTGGCACAAATGGTAAGATCATTTTATTATTATCAGACTAAGCTCTCAATATTTGCAATGGTTCACAATGGTTGTATCTATTTCTGGTTCCCTTATTCTTTATGATTAAAAAACCCATCATTTAGGTGTACTATTAGGTACACCTCTGCCTAACCTTTCGGAAATTACAGGCGTTATGTTATGTAATTTGGTAATAATTTTGATAAAATATTTTTACCTATCTTTTCAGTTCCAAGAAGAAAAGTATGGAAATAATTATGATGATGAGGCAGAGTTTGCTAAACTTGCAGCAAAACATAAAAATCCTAATGATGATATTGAAGATATATTCATGGATAAAATATCAAGAAACAAAGATCCTGCAAAGGAAAGTGAAAACGAGAAACAACAGGCAATTAGCCAACATGTTAAAATGGAGAGAACTTTAGAAGGATGTGAACACTGTGTAGAATCTAAGAACATGTTGAAACATCTCATGGTTAGCTGTGGCAATAAAGTATATTTAGCACTGCCTGCCAAAACATCTATGGTTAAAGATCAATGTATTATAACTACCATTCAACATGCTAGTTGTGTAACCTCCATAGATGAAGATGTTTGGGAAGAAATAATGGTAAGTGCTTGTAGACACAGAGTTTCAATTCTGGTACAAAGTTATATCATTACATATATTACAATAAATGATTTTTTATTTCAGAACTATAGAAAAGCTCTTACTCAGTTCTACAATTCTCAAGATATGGATGTAGTGTTTTATGAAACAGCAACAAAATTACATAAATACCCACATATGACAATAAATTGTGTGCCTCTACCTAGAGATGTAGGTGACATGGCTGCAATCTATTTCAAAAAGGCCTTATTAGAATGTGAAGCTGAATGGTCTATGAATAAAAAAGTTGTGGACCTGAGAGGAAAAAATATAAGAAGAGGAATACCAAAAGGGTTACCATACTTCTGGGTAGATTTTGGCATGGATCCTGGCTATGCCCATGTTATTGAGGATCAACAACTGTTCCCATCAAACTTTGCTGAGGTAATTTTGTCTCTAATAATAATATCTACATGACTGCATTTTGCTTACCAATTTAAAATGAAATTTTCATCTGTGATTTTGAATCAATTATTTATTGTATTTTTCAGGAAGTTGTTGGTGGGATTTTGGATTTAGACCACTCCTTATGGAGAAAACCTCGGAAAGAGCATGGAGATCTACAGAGGAAGAAGGTGTTGGAGTTTCTTAAGGAATGGAGAACTTTTGATCCTATTAAAAATAAGAACTAACTGCTGAACTCAGGGATGTCACTTAAAAAATCGAAATATATTTAAGTTAGCTTTTAAGGATAATGAAATATTTTCAATCTTTTATACCTGACATTCATTGATCAATCTTCATCATATTACCCAGGTGATAAAGTCAAAATTGTGGTGTTTTTTTCAGATTGTCTAGTTTTGTAAGTTTTTTTTTCTAGTGTTGTAAGTTTGTTTTTGTTTCAAATTACTTTGAAATACATTTTGAATATGTTTGATGCAAGAATTTTTCTTTTCTTTCAACTTAAATCATTAATACAAAGAGAGAGAAAGAGAGGGTATGAGTATACCGGCGTGCATGTATGACCAGATGTATGAATGTGGATGAGGCAAAAAGGGGTATGTAAGGATCGTGGCAGGTGGTTTCTGCCTACCCCTATGGGAAAAGGGTGAGTTTATGTATGTATGTATGATAAAGAGGGTGCCAACTCGCCATTAAATAATATTCTGTATAGACTGATTGAGACTCATCTTAGATTGCCATTACATACAATTTGCTAGGAAATATGAACATGAATTAATTAGGATAAACATGAAGTAATTAAAACAAGCATATTATAAAGATTGTAAAAATGTATAATAATTATGATTTGTTCTCCTCTTTCATCATTTCTTCAATTATTTTTTGCCTTTCTGCTGCTTGCCTCATTTTTGTAAGAACTAGAGATTCATAATCTCTGTCTGATATCACTGATGGTCCGGTGAGGTCCTTCTTAGTTGTTAATACTGGCCTCTCATTCACCCATTTTAGTTCTAAAGGGTTATCTGGTAAACCTGAAAATTAAAATAGAATAAAGTTATTATGTACATAAAATTTTTGTGCTATACAAGGTGCAATTTTTTTAACCTTTTGACCACTACGAACGTCTTTGGACGTCAAATCGAAACATGCTCATGACGCCATGGACGACATGGCACGTCGAAGAAGGAATTTGTCGCTTGGCGTAGAGAACACAGATTGTCGTTATTGACGTGGTGGTCAAAAGGTTAATGATAATAATTTATAGCTTAGGTAACCTTCCAAATTTATTAAAAGTGCTTGGACAGAGGTATCTTGTGAGAGCCTAATTAAAATAAAAAAATGCAAACTTTGCTATGCTACGAGTTATCTAGGTGTGTCCATCTTTTTAGGCCATTATGCACGGTTCACAGCACCTATAGCATTGGTTAAAAGTACCTATTTGGAAGTTAGGTGCCTGGATACTTAATTTGTTTTGTTGACTGTACATCAAGAAATAGTCAAGCATACTATATACCTTTCTCAAGTTCCAGAGCCAGTTCTGATGCTTCTTTACCAGCAAATTCAACCAATGCAGTCCCTTTTTTCTTTGGAGATACAATTAAGGCTACAATATCACCATACTTCTTCAGGAATCTTCTAAGAGTAGCTTCATCATAACCACCATTGGTTGAATCACTTTTGTCTGCTTTCCACTTTATTTTAATTCTATTGAGACTGGAATCCCACACAGGTTGAGTCATGAGTCCCATGGTTTTCTTTATTTCTTCTTTCATTCTTTGTTGTTCTTCTATTAATAGTCTGTTGCCTTCTCTCTGTAATCTCTCAATTTCTCTTGCTAGTTTCTGTTCATCTGTGAGGTTACTGCCCAATCCGGCCTCTTTTTCTCGCCTTTCCAAATCCTCTTTTAATTTTTGCCGTTTACTGTCTAATTCTTGATGCCGCAGTTTCGCCGCAGCCTTAGCTTTAAGTACTTTGTCATATGCGGCCCTAGCAGACACATCTGTCAATATCTCTAATGCTTGTGATAATGCGTGGAAAGTCTCAGCAGCTTTAGGATCGTCAGGGTTTTTATCTGGATGGCATTTCAACGCCTTCTTTCGGTAAGCTTTTTTGATCTGTAAACACAAGTTAAAGTTAGTTAAGTAAATGAAAGAAAGAAGCTCTGGAGATGATTATCTATTATTATATGGACATACGCAGAATACGTCTATGAGGACAAGATATCAGTTAGTTCAGTCATACATACCTCTGATTCTGTAGCTGTTATTGGAACGTCTAGTGCAGCGTACAAGTCAACATCTTCGATATTTTTAGGTGCCATGTCGGAAAATAAGTTCTTTTCTTCAAGTAAATTCTAAATCAATCAAGTTGAACTTCTAAGAACAATCAGGAAAACACATTTTAGATTTCACAACACAACAACGCTACAACCATGGTGTCATAACTTCAAAGAACCTGATAGAATCGTCAAAAAGTTTTGTTGCACAGAACAACAGATGGCGCTACTTAAACATTAAAATATAAATATTTTTATTACACTGGTATTACTGGTTTTTTTTTTGTTATGGCTACAACACACTATCGTTGTCATGTGTTTATTTCTTTTCACGCAGATGACGCAGACACGTATTTCCATTATCTTTGGCAGAAAAAAAACTTCTCGAAGAAAAGCAGACAAAAAAAAATACTTTTAAATTTTGTAGTTTATTTACAAAAAATTGATAATAAAACAACTACTAATAACAGAAAATGTTAATTATTTATTGAAATAAATTTCAGTTACAGTGTTTCAGCTGGGGGAATGGAACGTGTATTGACATTGACATTTGACTGTTTGTTTTCCAATCCGTATTTACTTTTGAGGTGAATGGATTCTTTAAATTCTTTTCTTATGTTTTGTAAATTTTTAATGACGATCCGGCTATACCGCTATCATCGACTGACCTGTGGCTAACAATTTGGACTCACTGTTTTGCTTTGTGAATTGAATTTTGTCGACCATGCCTATGAAAAGATGTTGTGCCTGCAGCAAAACACGTAAGTGCATTTAATATTACAACCAATATATTATGATTAGTTAATTTTGGTCCTCTAAGTACATAATAAAATGACTGGATGATAAATTAAAAATATTTGTTACAGGTAAATTGAAGAGGACTACTTTGTATAATCGTGAGGTGGTTGCATTGAATAAGGAAATATAAAATCTTCAAAGTCGAAAGTGACAATGGCAGAAAAGTAAAAAATAAAACAGATTTTTTATTATCTATTTCGTTTTATTTAATTTACAACCACAATGCCATTTTTTTAAAAATCGTACAAGTATTAAAAGTGCCTAGTGCGAAAGTACCTTGCACAAAGCACCAGATGGCGCCACACGCCATACATTCCGCAAAATGACATGAGTGACGACTCTATACCCTATATAAAATGTACTCTGTGGCTACAACTGGACTATTTTAGTAGAAAACTGTCATTCAGTGTCATTCTGACAGTAATCGATGTTCCATAGACAATTCCTCAGAGTTTTCATTATCTGAAAACTAGTCTATGGCCTTTTTTGTTTTTTTTTTTTGGGTGTGTGAAATCATCAAATAACCCCTCCCGCTCTTGGGCAGAGCGAAACGGAGTGTCAGACTTCTACTGACTTAAAAACCACCCATGTTCCTTCTTAGCCGTGGTCGCGGTATCTCTTGCGAACAACCCGCAGCAGTCTTATGGCCTCACTTCACAGGGACATCACACAGTCCCTCTACCCTATTGAGTATTAGTCGATTAGTTACCTGAAATCGTATATAGATTTATGGTTTTCTTTTTTACTACACCTTATATAATCTGTTTCATAACCTCTTTTGGTGCATTTCAGGCTTTCAGCTGTCAGTTGTTATTTTGTTATTAAAACTTAATTTATGAGAATTCTAACAAAATAGTTGCATTAAAGTAGCTAAGCGAGAACTACTAATATGTTTTCAAATTGCTTAAGTAAGTGTTTGTTTTAAATTTACAAATATTATGAAGAAGTCTATTCCTTCTTTTGTATTAAATACTTTTCTGTTTAAACTTCAGTAATAATCTGTGTTTTTCAGAACACCGTGCGCTTATTCGTATTGTGCCTCTCGCACGATGTAATTCGACTGCTACAGAACCAGTCCCGTCTCCTGTATCGGCAGGTATACTAGCTTATTTACTTAGGTTTTTCTTTCGGTCTCATAGCTACATAGCCTAACTTTAAGCTATACAGCCAGCTGTAGCATAAGTCTATTAGACTGGAATAGTTAGTATATAATAATCTTTATACATAGATAGTAGATCTATCAATACCTGTATGGTAAAGATCTCATTAAATCCTAGATTAGATGGCATTCAAATTTGCCAATCTTTTCCTATGCTAAGTTGTGTAACATTAGCATACATTACAGAACTTATAAAATAATTTAGGTGTAGATTTAACACAACTATTCTATTTATTATTCTTTGTGGGATCCAAGACAGTTAAATTGTTTCTCTGGGACTTCGTCGAGCTTCATTGTCTAGGCGCTTTTCTTGCGGTCGCCACTATTGATTCTGGCTTTGGGAATTTCAGAAAATAAACAGTCTTACACATCATTACATAGTGTATGAGATTAAGTAACTCACATTTGATTGTATTTTTCAGATCAAGCACCAAAGAAACAGATTCTGGAGCATCCAGATTATTTTAAGGTCCATAACTTATTTACAGTCAAAGATTTATTTGATGCAAGAGTTCATTATGGGCACAAGGAGGGATCACTCAATGATTACATGAGACCTTACATTTATGGATCCAGACTTGGTCACTTAATATTTGATTTAGATATCACTGCAGAACACTTACGGCAAGCACTCAACTTTACAGCTCATATTGCTTACAGAGGGGGCATCATTTGTTTCTTCAACAGAAATTCTCTGAACTCCCACTTAGTTGAAAGGACAGCACAAGAGTGTGGAGAATATGCACACACAAGATTTTGGAGAGGAGGTATCTTCACGAATGCAAACCACCAGTTTGGCGCAGTCACAAGGTTGCCTGATTTATGTATATTTTTAAACACACAGAATAATATTCTGAACCAACATACAGCTGTCCGAGACAGTGCTAAAACGTTGATCCCTACTATTGGTGTGGTTGACACAAACTGTAACCCCAACCTGATCACCTATCCAGTCCCAGGCAATGACGACACTCCAGCTGCTGTAGAACTATACTGCAAGTTATTTAAAGCTGCCATACTTAGAGGCAAAGAAGAGAGAATGAAATTTTTGCAAGAAAACAATGAATGATTTGTTTATTAGGAGAAAGTGTAATTAAAATAGTTATTTTAAATATAATATTTTATTTCAATAAAACTGTTTACTAAAATATGTATCACATATTGGCATACAAGTGCCTAAGGATAAAAAGTAATCTTATGATAATGGTCCCAATATTTTATTCACCAATACATTTCTAAAACGAAGTGAATGCCATCGTTGTTAAAGAAGTTAACTCAAAGTATTATTTTAATATTGATTTCTCAAACTTATGAGTCTGGGCATTAAGTTTTTGGAAATTTAAAACAACATTAAATATTAACAATAGCTGAGTAAACAATAAAAATCAAATAACAAAACATAGGTATTTAGGTATTACTATAACAGGATTTTTCTTAGGTATTACTGATATATCATCTAATTTGTTGAATCTTATATGTAATTCAAAAAAGTTCTTAGATTTAGCAATCATTTTGAAAAGAGCATTCAAATAGGAATAATTAACAGCATAAAGTTTTGAATGATATAAAAATAATATATTTTCAGGTTGCTGCATAATAATGCATTATAGATTAATTACATTTCTAATTTGTTCAGTTTTTATTATTGTGGATCACTTTGCTTCCACAAGAAAAACACTGAATTTGAGCGAAGTGCTTACCGTGTTACGGCCTCAAGATTGATCACCTATGATGGTCAAATGACATACTATAACAAGGCAAATTCGTATTTTCTAATTGACCTCCACATGTATAGCAGTCTTTAGGTTGCTTAGGTCAGAAACAAAATAGACGCAGGTCAATTCATTGTCAACCCAGAAGAACTTTCCGCATCATGTGAGGATGAGGATTGTTGTCCACCTCGCGGCTCTCCCAGCTTCCAGTGATACACTTAGAGCTGCATAGGTACTGCAGCAGCGGAATGCGGTATTTGCCACAGAAATCAACGAACTTGATATGCTCTACACGGTTGTCGAAGAAGACACCTGCAATTAGAATTTATTTTAGCAGACCATTAAATTCTCTAGACTTGAGTCATTTATAATTGGTTTTATTGTATAAAACAAAAACGGTGGTAAAACATCTATCATCATTATCGATAGATACCTCTGACGTCTTGATGGCGCAAGTGAACTTGGTAAATTTAAAAAAAACATTTTGGGCGCCTTCATTGTGGGGTTGTATTTATTTATCTCCCTAACCCATCGAATGGGGTATCAAAATGAAGGTTTTAAAAGCCGTTTACAAAAATATATTTAACTCATTTGTTTAAAAGTAATTCAGAGTATTTCAGAGTGACAAATCCAGAACGAAGCAGAACCATTTTTTAAACGTTGCCCTACACTAGGATATTTTCCTGTATCGTGGGTGCGTTTACAAACATTCAAACTCACATACCTACACAAACACCCAGAACCGGAACAACTATCTGTAAGTCATACAAATATTTGTTCCGTGCGGGGATCGAACCCGCATCACTCAGCGCAGCAGTCTAATCGCTTTGCCAAATACGAATTTGAATATGAAAATGGAATGGAGAACCCAATACCATTTTCTGGTTTTTAGTTTTTTAATAACTTTTTTAGTGTAGGTACTGAAACTGCGGTCTTCAGTTCCTTATTGCATTTAACTAGAGACTTGATTGTTTGATTGAGCAGTTTAGTGAAGGCTACACCAAGGTAATTTTTGTCTCGCTGGATACGATACAATGATGCTTGCTTGCGAGCTGACATCCTCACTAGCACCCGGTGATTATTTGTGTATATTGGAGTTTGAGCAACAAAGATTAACAAAAAAATGAACATGTAACTTCCTTAATAACCATTTATATGATAAAACCACTTTTCAAATTGAGCTTAGGCTCAATTTGAAAAGTGGTTGGTTGATGGTGGTGGTGGTTTTATAAAAGTGTATTTTTACACCACAGCGTTTTGTCAGTCGCGATAATAAACTGCAGGATGCTTTTTCTCCACGAGCCTATCTACTGCGAACACATTTACCTACTTCAAATAATACCGGAATCCGTGCAATAAAAATAAAAACATCGCCTGGCCTTGTGTCCCAATCGCATTAATTGGCTTCAGTGGCTGTTACGTCACGGAACACATAAACCTAGCCCTATTGATTAGCTAGATATGTACCTACCTAGATAGCCTATTATTGGAAATTCAAGCTAATTTGTGTAATTGCAATCTTCTAATTAGGTACCTACCTATAATATAATACAGAAACAGTAATGACCTTAACAACTTCAATTTTAACCAACCCTGTTTGCGGATTCGTACAAGGTTGAGTTCTGAGAATTAAAAGGTTTCGGAGAACTTGCTGCAGTGGTGTGTGATGTCAGTGGGAAGATAAATCAATAATGACTACTTACAGGTTATTCTTAATTGAAGCTAGAGAGAGAGCTACTAACTGCTATTTGCACTTGGATAGTTATAAAGATTCAATTCGTTTTACCTACTAGTCCTACTACCGACATTACGCAAGCTGCCTGTTTCCTGAAAACGTGTTAAAATTTTTAGATGTCGGTGTTACCTTTGCATTTGGGATTAACACAGCATTGAGCAGCTCCGAGATACCTCATCAAGGTGAAAGGCACTTCGCCAGCCCGGATCGGGATCTCATGGAGCTTGATAGTGCGGCCAGCTAGTTCCAGTAAAGATGGTGGCTGCAAAGTCATGTCTCTGACGAACCTCACGACGAGGGGGTTCTCGCGAAGACTCAACTGTAAAATAATGTGATGTAAAATTAGGGTACCTATGTGAAACCCGGTTTCGGTTCCATAGTAAAACCTGGGAAACAATTGTTTGACTATGGGATGAGACCGAAACCCGGTTCCCGATGTCCTATTTATTTGTAATGTTGAGGTACTAGGTACCTACATAAAAGGCTAGCCTTTCGCGAAGGCTGTAGTCTTTATCGTATGGTTAGTGCTTAATTTAATACCCGAGTTTTTATGCTGCCCATGGGCTTCTGATTTGGCTTTACGTGCCGTTTAATTAAACGTATTTCTCAGGCATCCTGGCCCCCTAGACAAAATCCCTTTTCTGTAAGCGTTAACGCCAACGGAAAGATCAAATTGTATGGAGTTGACATTAGCTTTAGAGATGTCACGTGATGTCATCTGTAAAGCTAATGCGAATGGAGTTGACATTAGCTTTAGAGATGTCACGTGATGTCATCTGTAAAGCTAATGTCAACTCAATACAATTTGATCTTTCCGTTGGCGTTAACGCTTACAGAAAAGGGATTTTGTCTAGGCCCCCAGGTCTGTTTCCTCAAGATGTTTTCTTTCACCGAGGCAAATAACAATTATACAATACGCACATATAAATGGTGTAAAAGTGCCCTTAACGCAAACGAAGGGCACTTGTTCTCCCCACCACTGCGATATTGTTTTTGTTTTAGACCATACCTGGGAACCTCCTAGTTACGGAGATATTGGGGGTCAAAGTTACAAGTACTTAGTTTGATGTACAGAATGCTTGGTTGACGGCTGTGATGGGTTAATTTACACCCTGTATACGAAAAATCAGAACTTATGACTTGGCAGTCCGACGGGTTCACCACTAGGCTATCACTGCTTAGTCTTTTAAGTTGACTTAGTAGCAATTAGAGTTTTTGGTCAGGCAACCGAACTGGGTCGTAATGAAAATATACTGGTTAACAGCTGGTAAGACGTTTATCCATAAACTATTCGTCAATTACAAGCAAGTAGGAACAAATACAGGTACTACCAGCAACAAAAGTGCTACCAGTACCTTTGCTGTAGTGGTATTTACCTAACCGTCATTGGTAACTAACTAGAGGTATGATTATGCATTTTTTTTAAATACATACTTGCATACAATATTCAACAGCTCTATTGTTACTGTTATTTTTAGTGTCGTATGTATGTATGTAAATTACTAGTGAGTCACCTGTATCTGTAGTGTAAAATAACAAGATTAAAGATTGTCATCCAAGCGACATCGATCGGTGAATATTCGGTTAAGCTGCGTATAAATAAATAGAGAATACCTCAAGGATTTATCACATACATTCTGCAATCCACATAGGTGTACCTACCTATCTAGCAACTTGTGTGTTATTTAAACAATAGTTCGCAGGTAATTGTACTTAATTAACAATAGAGGATATAGGTACCTACCTATAGAGAACCTCTGTATAAGTATATACGGAAACCGCACAAAGGGCTCCACAGAGACATCCGCCCAGTAGGTATATGCCAATTATTAAAACAATTAGAATAAAGTAGCCTTATTGTTTAAAAAGTGTGATAAGTACTCACCTCTGTAAGACATTTTAGTTTGATTATTTGTGTGGGCAAAGTCTTCAATCTGTTTTTGTGAATCAACAAAGAGCGTAGTTGGTTCAATCTGGCGATGCTAGCCGGTAGTTGTTCTATTAAATTGTCGCTCAAAACTAGCGCTTGGAGCCCAGTCAAATGCCCAACTGACTCCGGTACTTCGATAATTTGGTTACCACCTAATGATAGAATCTGCAAACTGTTGAAGACAATACAGAAATTAGGATTAGGAAGGACAGAATATCTTATGATCTTGATATATAGATTCGATGAATTTAAGATTCGGAAACCAGCGACAGCGGTATAATTCATCTGTTCTGTGGGTATTATAACTGAATGAGAAAAAGTACGCAATTGCGCCTGAACATTATACTTATCGACTACATTATAAAAAAGAAAAAACAACAATAGCTAATAATAGTAATGTTTACAAAAAGCCAAAAATATGGGGAAGAATCTACAGATGCGGACTCGAAACGAAATACGGGTTAGGGCTTCTTGGACGGGGTCACACATGTAAGCAAATGCTCATCAAATGCGCGTCGAAACTGCTCTATACACGGGTTCGATTCTCGCGCAAAACAAAGTTTTGTAGGTAGGCAAAGAGGAGGAGGAGTCATTGTAGGTAGGTATACCTTTTTTTTTTTTTTTTGGGGGTGGGAAATCATCAAATAACCCCTTCCGCTCTTGGGCAGAGCGAAAGGGAGTGTCAGACTTCTACTGACTAAAAACCACCCATGTTCCTTCTTCGCCCTTCATGTCGAGGCCTCGGTATCCCTTGCGGACAACCCGCAGCCTCGACAGGAGGTAGGTATACCTACAAACACGGTTCCATGCGAGAATCGAACCTGTGAAGTAGGTAGCACCTACATGAGCTAGATACGTAAGTATCACTGATACACTGGTAGAAACAGTTCTTTCCGGGTTGGGTGGCTTGGGTGTTTGTGCATCTGATATTTGACTGGGGTTATAATATCTGTGCTAATACATAGGTACATAAAGTAGGTATGTATGTATAAGGATAATACATACATAGTAACTTTTAGCCATCTTGCGACGTCTAGCCACGGAATAAACGATAACAAACTTCGTATATTTATATTTTATTTATCTATATGTCGTCAGTCGGCAGAGATGTAGCGCTATCATTTTGCACATAATGGCATGATACAGCATTCTGATACCCAGAGAAACTGTAGTGTTTGTCTGTTTGAACCGACTGATAACAAAAATTATATCAGTTTCGACATGATATGCGAAAATTGCTGGCAACGACGACGCAGACCGACCGAATAATGAAGACATTATTTTATACATGGGCATAGATAATTTCCTACTTAGTGCCTTGTTTTTTCCTTTGAAAGCAAACTGTTTAAACAATAATTGATGAGTCGAAAGATGAATTGATTGAATAGTTGAATTATTGGTGTTCAATTAAAAGGCGTAGAATGGTAATTAAGAGGGAGTTGAACCACGGTATATTACCGTGTATTTTGTTTAATTATGTAGGTACTGACGATGATTATAAATAATAATATTATGTAGGTAGGTAGGTATGTCCACAATGACCCGTAGGTAAGCGATTAGACAAAGAGCTTCGATGTTTAATGTTTATAAATTCGCGATTGTTATTATGAGAACTGAAGATAGTGCGAAGCGTAGAGATATCGGTAAGTAAACCTACATGAACAGGTCCGCAAATGGTGCACCAAGTAACAGGAAGTTTCGTCAAAGAAGTACCTGCAAACACCAGCTGCTGAAAGCTGTGCTATGAAACAAATGAGTAAATATTCACCTGTTAAGTTTCCATATGTCCTTTGGTATGTTGACTATGTTGTTACCACCTAAGTAAAGATACCTAAGAGATATTATATCTAAAACTTGTTCTGGAAAGAAGTTGAGCCGATTTCCGCTGAAATTAAGCTCTCGCAGGGTACACTTATTACTAAAAAACGATTTGGGCAACGATTCATTCGTGAGTTGATTATGTTTTGCTATCAGCGACGTGAGCTGACAATGTTTGAAGATATCAGGGAGTATCGTCAGCCTGTTGTTGCTCACATCCAATATCTTCAAGTTGCTAAACCTGTTTATCGTTTCAGGCAGTGCCTTTATCCTGTTGTTGTAGAGAAGTATTATCTCGTAATTTTGTGCGCAATCCTTCTCGTCAACAATGCCTTTTAGTTCCGATGTTAGGCTGAGTGTTTCCAACATTTGGCTCGATAGATCGAGGGTTTTCTGCTCCCTGGCGTCACTGTCACAGCTATCCGATGTGTAACACTCCATGTTTTCTAACTTCGTTGCGATACGTTGGTCTTGGTATCATTTGATATGGTGCAGCAGATTTAAATCACATCGTACTGAGGTATGACAGCGGCTAGCGGACCGCTCCTCGCCTCCTACGCGGCGCACGCGCAACTACTATTGAGAGCGATATCGTCTGCGTACATAAGTATTCAACTTGATTACATTTTCCCACAATCGCAACTGACGTAATTATACACCTGACATACATTGCGTGGCATTCAAAGACACGAGTTCAAACAAAATAAATAATCTCTTATTCGCAAGCAATGTACCAATCCATTTAATAAGAATCGTATTTGAATAGACCCAATGTTTTGAATAAATTGGGGCCTACTGCGTTACATAATGTAACGCAATAACTTGTTATTGAAGGACTGACCCCAAATATCTAGTCCTACTATAATAATGGTCACATTCACATTGATAGGTGCTCCTAAAAAGAAAAGTGTAGGTAAAAAAATAAATGCATTGCTCTGTGCTAGGCAGGATTCCCCAGAATGCTTTAAATTATGTTTTAAATTTAGTTTATTATAAAATCGAGAATTCGGTATCTAATTAGAAACGTGTATTGCTATAATGTAAACTAGGCTTTAGGTAAATTTACCTACTTGCTTCTTTGCACCGCATTGTCCAAGCAAGACACGACTGCATGGCTGATTTGAGGTTCATAATTAATATCAAATCAGCCATTAGTACTTTGTGATTTACTCGTTCTTGGTGTCATGGATCTCCTTGGGAATAAAACAGTTTACTTCATCACAAACTGCAACCGTGAAGGTAAGTGTGAATGAGAAAGCGTGGTGTTTTTATTTTTGCGAAAATTCACGATACATATTTTTTTCGTAATACTATCGAGAATATCATTATTTATATATTTTTATCATAGATGATATCTGTGGGAGAACTGTTTTACTGAATGAGCTCGTGTACAAAATATGTAGTACCAAGAGATGGCGCTTTAAAGCGTTTACGTGACGTCACCTTCGTACGTTCAGTAATCGAAGGTCCGAGTGAATGCCGAAACTAGCCGAACGAACGAGTACAAGTCTGAAGAAACTAAAATCTGTCGTACACTTTAGTGATGTAAATTTTGAAAAATTAACAAAATGATATTGTAAAACCGCAATAAGACAGTCTTATTTTGATTTCAACTCTATCTTAGTGATATTGTTTTGACTATACCATCCTTAACTTGTATTTCGTCGGCAAAGTGAGTTCAGTGCGAGTGCAAGGGTGGTAACGAGAAATGTGAAGCATCTATGAAGTTCAGGATTCTAAGGCCGTTTATTTTATACCTATAATAATGAGCGGACGCCCTAGGACCACGTCATTCGCCGAGGGCAGCAAATCCGTTCGAAAGACTTTCGATAACCAGCCACCGAAACCACCTCTTGGAGGCGTAAAAATCAGTAGTAAGTACCTACCACCTAACCATTCTTTTGTCGGCCATCGTGATTTCTTACGCCTGTGACGTATTTCGTTACTGACAATTTTAAAAATGGCTGCAAACTGCCACAAACTCAACTTCTAAGCACGTAATTTACCAAAAATTTGTAAGTTAATCAATATCGACAGCATTTTATGTCCGCAGTATTTCAAAAATGGCCACAGGCGGAGCTTAGCCTCTGCCACATAAGCCTGGCGTGTGACAGATAAATCGTGTCAAAATATCTATTGGAAGAGAAATGCGTCGTATTCTAGATTATCTCTTGGATATTTCGTGAAATTGTTAGTTCTGAAATTATGTTTTCCATTATCTCACTCATTTCATACATTTCGCCTAGTTACGGGGAATTCATGTTCTATAGAAATTACTAATGAGTCTTTGAGGTTACTTGCTATCTATCATGACGTAATAAATGAGGGTTTTTTGTATATAACCAGTAGCCATTAATTACTTACAATTTTGGATGTAATTGTTCCCCTACTCTACAAGGAAAAGGCCTTAGTTTCATTGAGAGTTGTCATGAGTGAAGGCTCCTCTATCATGCTGTTGTTCCACTTCAGTTCCTCAGTCCTTACTGTCTCTTAGTACCTAAAACTTATTCAGTTCTCATCCAATTCATTTACAAGCCCTAATATATTTTAATATACCCTTTGTTGAAAAGGTGGTGCAAAATCATCTGATTGATTAGATCCAGACTATTGATTGACTTGACTTGAAACTTAAAAAAACTAATAACTTAAAGTTTATACAGTTTTTAATACACACTAAAATAAAAATTATCATTAACATTATAAACTCCCTATTCTTTAAGATGAAACATTACCAAGCTTTATGAAGTATTTATGTATATAGCTTCAACAACAAGAAACATTTTTTATTTATCAGGTGTAGAAATATTGTAACCCAGTACCTACCTAAAATATAATTTGATCATAGTATTTTAATGACATATATTTTGATAGGCAGTAATTGTGAATACCTGACAACTGACACAGAAATTAACTAGGTAATAGTATTGTCACAAGCTGACTACAGTCTTTAATGCTAATTAATGCGAAGGGTTCTTAATAATTAATTAAGCTGAAAGTGTGTGCTTTGTCATGATCACAATAGAACTGAAATTATGCTAAGAGTATCCCTTAGCAATAAGCATATTTTATCCTTGTACAATAATAGGTATATTTGAATGACTAGCATGTGTATGGGATATCCAATATGGTTTTCAATGTAAAGCAGGTCTTATTTAATTTACTGTTCTTACAAATAATTATACAGTGAACAATTATAATCTGTAGTCAAGCAATACAAATCCAAAATAAAGCATAATTAAGAAACACATTCTTGTTTAGTTGTTAGACAAATGGCAGTAAATTTTTCATCATTAATATTATTGTGGGAATTTATTTATGTACCAAAGTAATAGTTTCTAAACAAATTCAAACCAATTGTTACAAAGAGTGGTAATGTGGAGATTATAGCAGAAATTAAAAAAAATATGTTTTTGTTAAATAATTCAAATATATTATGATGGCTTAGTGATGTAAACAAAAAAATGTCCTAATTCTATGCATTTTACGTTCCACTATTGTCAGTTTCATAATTTATCATTAGCCTAGTCTTTCCCAATTGTGTTTGATACTGGTAGCTGATTCCAGTCTAACTGGATGTAGCTGAATACAACCATTTTACATAGATATATTGCCTTTCTAACATCCGCAACCCAGTTGCAGTATAATTGCTAGATTATTGATACTGCCAGCTCTTGAATTGCATTGCAAGGAAAACTTCGTGAGGAAACCAAAAAAGCATGCCTGCGAGATGTAACTCGATGGCATGTTAAGTCAGAGGCCCATGGGTGGCATAAAAACTCCGACACCAAGTTAGGCACTAACCACATGATAAAGAAGAAGATTACTTTCAGTTTTATTATTCAAATCCACGGTCAGTATATGGAATGTTCAGTTAGTTGGACTAAGATTCATATTATAACTTACCCATTCTTGTCTCTCATTTATCTGTCTTTGACTGTATATTATGATAAATCATTGTATTTTTTGGTCATATTAGGAATCAATCTTTAAAATGTAATAACATCATCATGAAATTAAAAACCCAGACAAAGGAAGTCAAATATTCAAGTTTTTTTAAACCTCTTGTGAACCATCTTGTGAACTAATTGGGAAGTACATGGTGCCTCATATATATTATTGATACATCTGACCATGCTGCAGTGCTAGTGCCACTACATAAAAACTTATGCTTTGAACGACTTCATTCACTATCCCAACACAAATTTTAGTTAGTATGACAACATCATTATGCAAAAAACCAAGTATAGTAGCTATATCAACTAACCAAGATTGTCTTATTAAATCCAGCGTCAATGTTGTCATAATGATAAAAAATGAAGATTAAGATTAGAGACACTATTTGTTTTAAAACATCGTAAATATCCCTATGACACCTAAAATTATATTTTTAATAATAATAAAAAAAATGATTAATTAATCTTGCAGCCAATGCAAGTTAGCACGCAATTACTGTCATTTAGGCATTATGATTAAATATCAAACAATTATAACACCGACAACGCGTAGTGTGAAAGCTGCGCCTTTGGTGATTAAAAAAATCACTAAGTGGTAAACACTCAACACTCCCTCCAATGGTTAGCACAGATTAGGCGAGCGCAACTTGTGCATAGTAACGTGGCTGTCAACCTTGACTACGCGATTCGTGGCCACTAAATACTAACGAGATCGTTGTTTTGTTATATTTTTGCGTGAATAACATTCGATAGCCTTAATGTTTTGGTTACAAGGTACAAGCTATATCAAAAGAATCGTATGTTTGAACAGGAAACATACGAAGTTATCATGAACACAAAATAGTGCATTATAAAATGGTGATGTAGCAGGTAGTGATTCGTACTTTATGTTACCTGCAATAAATAGGGTATCGATAAGTTTTAGTGTGCATCTGTGTATCACGTTTAGTTTATTAGGTATTAGTCAATTGTTCACGGTTATCGGGCGCGTTATCAGCGGCTGTCGTCGATCTTGCTATCTCGCGGTCGGCATGACCGCACCATCCTGTCATTCGCGGAAGAACCGTGCCAACGCACTCTCGGTTTTCGAGTTGCCTTTCGCTCGACGGTCGGTCACAGTCGACCGACGTGGTCGCCTGAGCCGGTGCATGTTGCAAAATTACCAATTGGTTCGTTAACCCACTTCCTCAGTGGTGCGCCGTTGCGGCAGCTATCCGGTACGCGAGTAATTTGAAAACAATCTGTCGTTTTATTCGATACGTACGCGTGTCAAATATTATCCAGTGAGTAACAGTGCAACATAAACAGTTATATCATTTACACTCGGTTGCGATTTGTGAAACGTGATGTGATACATATTTATGTTTTTCAAGATTATTCAGTGAAAAGGTCAATGAGAATGATAGTAATCTGTGCTGTGCCTCTTGTGAAAGACCTTTTATTGTGTAGAAAACTCTTTAAAAATAATGTTACGACGCCGAGGGACGTATACTGTCAATGCTGATCCTGATAATCGGCATAGCAGAGTAAAACCAACTGTAAACCAGCCCTCGTTGGTTACCAAAAAAATTGGTAGGTAACAATTTATCACCAAAACTTTTACACAGCATAATCGTAAAAAAAAAATGAACATGAAAAATATTATCATGAGTAGAAACTAAAAAAAATCTTATTGATATCTTGATAAACAGTTAAGATATATAACTATTTATCTTCAAGTACCATTTTCTGATTACTAAAGCTATGTTTGCCATGTCAACTTCTATAAATCCTTCTGTTTTATTATAATAGAACAATGCAATTGTTATGAGTGCGATCCGAGATCGGCATGTTATAAAGTGCGTTGGAAGAACACTGTTTTATTTTGAAGTTGAAACGACAACTCGTAACTAGTTATAATAACCGCTAACCTCTGAGCCGAGATATCAAATATCTAATCATTCAGTAGGTAGTTAACTTACGTCGTAGCAGGGATAAAGGTCATTTCCCAAGTTAAACTACTTAAGATGAGAGGATGTGGTAGGTATGCTTGCTGTAACGAAACTTCGTAGTATGGAAGGTGTTTAATATAGTTTGGTGACACCAGTTATACCATATTACCTACCTAGCTTAGTATTTATAATGTTGATTACAATTATTACATAACTAAAACCAATAACTTGTACCTAGCTGGTAACGATAACCATGACGTTATGACGATCAAAATTTCACGAATAATAAAATAAATTGTATAGGTATTATACTATAAAACAATAAAATATGTCACCACAAATATTTCACATAATATTCTGATAAGATATAATATTATTATGTTCTAGATCGAATTCGGCAAAGTGAATAAATAATCATAATATTGTATTATTTAGCCATTCAAAACAAAAGTAGAACAATATGAAATAGGAGAGTCACGCATGTCCTTTGTGCATAGTTATTAATTACGTTACTAGCAAGATAGTTGTTTCTCAATCTCTATGTCATGTAGGTGCGTAATTAAATGCCATTTTGTTCACAAAAGTAGTATATTATGATAAATCATATAAGTGTATGGTGCACTAGCTCCTTTGCCTACGCAGTATACGTGTGTTTACGTTTTTTTTTTACAAAATCTGCGACAATATTATCGTCATAACCAAGGCCTTCCTTGGAAATGCGCCCAGATTTACCCCGCAAGACATGAATCACACCGATGTAATTAGAAAAGCGACATAACACTAAAGAAAGAAAGCCTCATATCATAACTACACTAATACCGTTTATTTGAGCGAAGTGGGTGTTCTTTTCATCTAACAATTACAGGCAAAGAAATTCAAAACTGACCAATTTATGTAGGTTAGTCAGTTTGGTGGCGCTACTTTCATATAATTGGGATGTTTATTTATAGTAATTTAAAAATTTAATGGTCTGTTAGTTAAGACGCAGTATAAAATAAAACTATTAACAAAAAGCCTAAGCCCGCGAAAATATACAAAATAAACTAGAAAAATAATGAAGTTGCGGACGACATATAAATACATTCACAGGCCATGAAGCCTAAATTCCAAATAAATTTGGGCCACAAAATGTCCGCGGATGGAGCCCTATAAAACAAAAAGTTTTTAGCGGCAAGTAGGTATGTCACATTCTTCGTTCTCAACTATATTATGGACATTTACTTTCATAGGCACTACTTTAAAAAGAGGAGACCATCGTGGAGCTCGTCATCAACAATACTTATGCTCTTTTTTTTGTGTCACGAATTCCAATCAATCATTTTCCGAATTATGCAATGAATGTACTTACTCAATCGATCAAACTCCATTAAACTTATGGTAGACCGATGCTTGAAATAGGCGGTGCCTCAATATTTCAGGTTACCTTATCTTACGCAAAAAGCCTGTCACACCCACGTTTTTATGGTTTCGATCTAGCTGAGGCTACACTTGTCGGCACGCGGTGTCTCCTCCAGGACTCGCCACTGACTATAATATTGCCCACATACAACTATTGCTATCGCGCTGTGGCAAGTCTGCCCGCATACAGTGCGATAGGACTGCTGCAACTCACACCGATTATATCACAAACATTTTGACGAGATCATATTTCGTATTTCCCTTTTGTTCTCCTAGGAAACCGTGCTGATTCAAATATTTTTAACATTTAAATTTTAAGACAGAATATTTCTATTTTCCTTTCAATTTTTAAATGATAAAATCTTTTATGATTTTCCTGGTAGTCCTCTAATCACGGCCGTAAAAATGGGATATTTTTTGTAATTTCTGGAGGGTCATATTTTCTTTACTTAATGGTTGCTGAAAAAAAAATGACAGGGCATTATTCAGGAAGAAAAAAGGGCCATACAGATGCAGCCCCTATTCTTTAAGCTTACTCTGCAGCTACATTAGTAACTCCAGTTTTTTTTCGTATACTTTTATGGAGTATCACAGCCCTTGTTCCCTCTTCGCAGTTTATTCTTCAAAGAAACTCCGAGCATAGACATAGTGCTCTGAGCGACCTTGAGTTTGTGGACCAACTCGACCGTCTACTTGCACGATTCGGCACCATATCTCGAACGGACAGAATGAAAATATATATGGTTGCAAACTTTTCTCTCTTTCAACATTGCAGTATAGATTTTCCGAACTCTGCCCAATCCAACTAGAGCCTCCTGTTGGATTCTACCTCTAAATTGTGTCTCACGGTCTGGTTGACTAGCCCCAAGTAGACATTTTTTCAAAACACCGAAGTGACCTGGTCTTCCACTATTGTGATTGACCTAATTGAAACAAAAATACACTCAGCGGCACGGAATGTGTCCCATACAAAGTGAGGGATGGGAGATCAGCTTAATTTGATTTTGCATAACTTGATTGGTTGTCCTGCTTTCCTGGGAGTTGTACTCGATACATTTCAAGTTTCAGCAATCTCTCGTTGCATTCTCCCCTAGCAACACCTACTTAAGCTGAACCCAATTCTGGAAGCATAAATGACTACAGGTTAGGGAGCGTTCTAGTATTACGTAACGAATTTGGAGGGACGGGGTCTTGTAAAATGTTACGATGCGTTACAGGGGCGAAACCCTTCAGAACGGTCGCGTAGAGAGATAGTCTCACGCATTTTTTAAAACGTTTTTCATTCTCAAAATTTAAGGGTTTTAATTTTAAAAATGGTCACTAGTTGGTAACGTAAGGTTTACTAGAGGGGAGGGGGAACACAAATACGTTACGGCGAGTTACATGGGGAGGAAGGAGGGGCAAAAATGTCCAAAAGTTGCGTTACGTAATACTTGAACCCAGGGAGCGGGAGAGTTTCAAAGAGATGTCAGCAACATGGAAGGGGCCCGCAAGAGCCGACGCCTGTCGAGGCTGCGGGTTGTTCGCAAGGGATACCGCGGCCTCGACATGAAGGGCGAAGAAGGAACATGGGTGGTTTTTAGTCAGTAGAAGTCTGACACTCCCTTTCGCTCTGCCCAAGAGCGGGAGGGGTTATTTGATGATTTCCCACCCCCCAAAAAAAAAAAAAAGGGAGCGGGAGAGTTAATAAAACAATAAAGATTAAATGCACGGCAATTTTAATACAGGGTGTAAATCAACCCATCACACAGCCGTCAACCAAGCATTCTGTACATCAAACTAAGTACCCCTACGCAAAAATTTTTGCTGGGAAACGATTTTTTTTTTTGGGGTCAAAAATCACTTTTTACGCTAAAACTCAATGTAGCACTCTTAAAACATCGTGCTAGTGGATGCTTTGAATAGTAAACGAGTCATGGAGCTAATTTAAGTAAAGTTATAAAATGAAAAACTAGTATTTACAAAAACAGCTGTGAAAAATTTCGAACTTTGACCCCCAATATCTCCGTAACTAAAGGGTTCCCAGGTATGGTCTAGAACAACGGTACTTTTACACCCTATGAATTTTAACTTGCCCGTGTATTGAGTGTTCCCGTAACGAGCCAACTGCGGTACTTAGAGATATTTAATGATCTTCTTCTTAGCGTGTCGATGACAATTTAAATTGAGTCAGCCCAAAATTTTGCGACGATTTGGCATTTTCAGTTCCGACCATTAATTAGCTCCTGTGATGTGCATTTAATGATTACTTAAACCGTCACTTAGCAAACATTTGACATACTTTTATATGACAAAACTGTCAAAACCTTTACTAAGTGATGGCCTAAGTAATAATTAAAGCTCTCTGAAATTAACTTTTATATAATAAAAGTTAATAAAATTAACTTTTATATAAAAGTTAATAAAATTAACTTTTATATAATAAAAGTTAATCTGCTTAGCTTACCCTCTTAAATTAACTAAAACAAATGTCCAGATAAACTGACACTTCAAATTCTGAAAGGCGATACCAAAATCGCCAAACCGGCGGTTATCTTTTTGTTTATGTTTGGGGCAAATTCCGTGCCGCTTAATGTCATCATCTGCCTAGCCTTTTCCAAACTATGTTAGGGTTGGCTTCCAGTCTTACCGGATATAGCTGAATACCAGTATTTTACATGGAGCGACTGCCTTTCTGACCTCCACAACCCAGTTAATACTGAGTAATACGATATCCCTTGGTAAGACTGGTTGACAGAATGTCGACCAATGACTATCTCTAACGACTGCCTAACATCTACATGGCAGCCAGGATCAATGGTGGTCCTAATTGGTGGGCAGCCATCCATAGACCGACCTAGGCAAACGCGCCTTAACCTGAAGATTGACTAGAGCGGCTGTAATTATTTAGCTCCTGTTGGCGCTCGTACCGCTGCGCGCTGAGTGTAATTGAAAGTTATTATAGATTCGTGAAGTCGTCAGGTCATAAATTTTTTTTCACATGCATTTAAAACAAACATGTTATAATATGTACAAGCACGCACTTGACATGGGGTTGTTCCAATTCCAACATCGGGATACTACGCAGCTTAGCAACACGAAGGCGCATTTTATTATAAGGTGAGCGATGCGTCATAAGGCTGGCACGACCGGTTCCCCCCATTATCCGCGGTTAGTCTCTTGCGACAATAGGGCCTTGGTCGAATTCAGAGACGGAGAGCGTGCGCGTTAAGCGTAAAGAACCGCAAACACGGTGTCGCTTTACAAGAACATTGAACAATGGTGTTGTGCACTCACATACTATACGTGAACCAAAGTCAGCTCGTTATGCGCAGTGAGAGTTTGAGCTTGATTATCGAGTAATCTTCGTGTCGATGCATTAAAATAAATATCGAGTCCGTTAGACCATCGTTTATCGATATAACCGGTAAATGATGGAATAATGTGATGATTGAGAATGAGAACACTTTTAAGACAGAATAAGGCTTCGAGTTTCCCGTCGGGGCTGCGGGTTGTTCGAAAGAGATACCGCGGTCTCGACCCAAAGGGCTAAAAAAGGGATATGGGTGGATTTTAGTCAGTAGAAGTCTGACACTCCCCTCTGCTCTGCCTAGAGCCGGAGGAGTCATTTGACTATTTCCCACCCGCTCAAAAAAAAGGCTTCGAGTTTTACATCGTACACACCAAGAGGTGTCAAAACCTTCTGCGGGCCTAAAATGGCTGGTTTAGCAGAATCACAATAGGATTATTATATGAATTACGTTACAAATCGTAAAAAGAGCACTCAGTGACAATACATAATATTTACTTCGTCTTTGACTATTTGAAGAATTATAACGTAATTTATATTATTATCCTATTTATGATTCTTCTAGAGCGGGCCATGTAGGCACCCTGGTTCTTATTCTGTTAAAACTTCGTATTGCGCTAGGCTAGCTTAAACACAAAGTCTACGCCTCATCGGTGCTTTTTATTTTCCTGGTCCTATTTACTATTTTTTCACAGTGCAACTACCGGTGGCACAAAAAAGATTTGTTGCATTGAAGTGGAAGCGTATCGGATGATAGTTGCGTGGTCCCGAGGCCTTTCACGTGCCGAGAACCCAACAAACTCCGCCAAAAGTTCTAATCCAATTGCGGCGAGTCCATGACAACCATAATTCTATTAGCGTGTCTATGTACTTACCTATTGGCTGTAATAGTAATTACTTACCGTGTAATAAATAAACGACATTCCTCTTTAAATTATCGAATGTGACCGTCCACTTTAATTAATCAAATTAATAACCAATTTAAGTTCAGTTTTAGACAAATTCGATTAAGTTTTTGACCCCTGGCTTCTTTTCTGATAATTGTCTAACCAATGAAAACAGACACCTTCGTCTGTGTCATTGGTTACACCTTTACTAACGTATTTAGTAGCAAGGTAGTAGTAACCCAAATCCCAAGTCTGATATCCCGTCTTACTAAGGTTATTATCCATAGGCTTATTATCCAGTTATTGTGTTGTGAAGGTCAGGCAGTAGCTTTATGTAAAATACTGGTATTCAGCTGCATCCGGTTAGACTGGAAGCCTACCCCAACATAGCTGAGAAGAAGGCAAGACAGATGATGATGAACGAAGTAGTTTCAACAATGCAATTTTTTACGGAATTTTGAAGATATTGAATATTAGAGCGTCTAGAGCAAATATACACGGCACTATAAAGTTAGGAATGGGGAACCTCGTGCAACGTACTAATGACGCATTTTGACGTACAAATTGAGTTTGCATAGGGGAACTTATCCATAGAGTGCACTACTTTGTCGTCGTTATTTTGTGTACCTAGTCATTTAAAGTTGAGAATTATTTATAGTTCTCAGTATGTGACGTCACTTCTAAATTATCACCAGCTCCATAAAAAGGTAGACACGCGCGCATGCGATGTGATACTGATAGAGTTCAAATGCTACTACAATAACTGCGTGTTTGTGTTATTTAAACAATTCTCATATTATTATACTTCAAATTACCCATACATAATACATTAAGTCAAATAAAAAGCACTATTCTAGGCATCAATACATGTATAAAGAAGACCGAAGTTCTAAAGTCAGGTTTATCAATACATTTATTACTTACAAATGTTAATTATTTTTTCATGATAGTAGGTGTTACAAACGCTTGTGAATATTTAAATGTATCTTCATAATTACATTATTACTTTAATTTTATAATTAGTATTATACATTGTACTCTTAACCTGGTATTTGGAAAACAGATCCACATTTATCGGTTTGGGCGCAGAACGCCAGAAACGCAAAATGACAGATTAGCAAATTGCCAGGAGTTAGATTTTTTCTCAAATGGTCAGAATCGCAAAATGACAGATTAGCAAAATGACAGGTTCGCGAAAAGACAGATTAGCAAAATGTCAGAAAAAAAAATAAGAAAAAAAAAAAGTCTGCAAATTTTTTTTGTGGTGTATGAGTCACCTTTTTTTTTGGGTTTGGAATATCATCAAATAACACCCCTCCCGCTCTGGGCAGAGCGAAAGGGAGTGTCAGACTTCTACTGACTAAAAACCACCATGTTCCTTCTTCGCCCTTTGTGTCAAAAAAAAAAAATGTGAATTTTGGTATTTGAAAAATGGTTGATTTTGTTATTTGAAAAATGTTCATTTTGGTATTTGAAAAATGTTGATGTAAACTATACTGATAATAAAGAATGTTGTTAATATTCATTAATTGATGTTTTTTATTTAATTCGAGATTGATCCGTCATTTTGCGAATCTGTCATTTTGCGACACCTGGCGTTATGCGTTTCTGACCATTTGCTAATCTGTCATTCTGCGAATCTGGCATTTTGCGAATCTGTCATTTTCAGATCCTGTCATTTTGCTACACCTGGCATTATGCGTTTCTGACAATTTGCTAATCTGTCATTTTGCGTTTCTGACGTTCTACGCCCAAACCCATTTATCGGATGTGGATATAAACCAAGTCCAACCAATCTGCTCAGTCATCTCCAACTGCAACACAGACAAAAACCATATTTTTTTTACATTTCAGTAGTGTCCTTTATCCAACGACCTCTTATTTTGGAATTTACACCTGCCCGTGAAAACCTCTCAAAATGTGTATTACAGTACTGCTAGGTTTTAAGATGAAAACAGTTAGATAAAGTTACCAGTATTTTTTTAAATGGTAATTTTCGGTTGACTTTGGTAACGGTATTCATGGTTTCATCTAAAAATACAAATAAAAACAATTTATGGTTGTTATTTCGAAATAACAACTTATTGAATCATAATTATAAAAGTATATATACGGTACCTGATTATAACAAAAAAAAACTTTATTTTTTTATTAGCCGGATTTTTTTAAAAATCTCCACAGACATTGGCAGATAGCTACTGCCATAAGGAGTAACTTAGGCTACTTTTATTTTGGAAAAAGGATCAGGGTTCCGTGCAAAAACATGAAAACCCTTGAAATTGTTAACAAAATCCCATTGAAATAAGGAAGCAATATTTATATTATAATTTCACGTGAACGAAGGTCGCGGGCCACAGCTAGTCTATCATAATATTCATGACAGTTAGAATTGGCTGGAGAGTATTTAGTCGCGAAGTTTGAATTAGCACCACATGCTGTAGTATCGAGGCTCGACCTCTACGGGGCGGGGCGGCGGCGGTTTTAGTCCCCGCGCCTCCGGCCGGCAGTTTACCACAACGCGCGCTCGCGTGCGATCTTCTGTCAAGCTGGAGTGTTCCGCAGCGCCGGTATGCTTCGACAACTTAGGAGTTTCCGAAGGTCCCCCTACGGTGGCCGCGCGCCCCGTGGGAGAGGTGGCCGCGCGATCCGAACCATCGTTACTTCGATTACTTGATACGGAAAAAAGTGGTCAATTAAGCCGTGCCCGTGATCGTCTCTCCTCATTCTGTAAAAAACTTCGTCGAACCATCAGTGAGTGTCCATATAAGCACAAATATCCTCCTTTGCCGTTTTTAAAACTCGTGTTTATACCAGACCACCGGATCGGTGTTACTCGGTTCTCGTTTATAGCAATCATCACACCAGTTTTGCACTATTTAAATTCGCGCCAATGTATCGTTGCATCATGTATTGTATTTTCACCACCAATGTTCTAATGCTGCTTTTGTGTTTTGCTGCGACACGCAGGCGACGTGGATACTTCTAAAAAGAACGAGCTGGCTTCGGAAAAGAAGGCGTCCTCGCATCGTAAGTGTTAGATTTCGCGCACATTAGCTCGGCTGTAGTGCCACATGATTCTGTTTAGTTTTCACCACCATTTTTAGTATTGTTAAAGCGAGAGTCCTCCATTTCCTATCAAATGTTCAGTACTGCCCAGTATTGAAGACATTAACCTGAGAATGAGGTTCTGTGAAGATTGGAGGATAATCGCAATGTTACTAAAATAAGCTCATTTAATTATCATTTTTTGTCTGTGTTCCTTTTGTATTTGTCCTGATTGTTGATGTTGTGATGTTTGTAGATCATAATGTGGGTTCACGTCCTTTTTCTAAATCTATCTTTTTCTATTAATTAGTGAGGTTGTGTTATGGTATTTACTTACAAAATTATGTGTGGGCTTGCTGTACGTTTGAATATTAATTCTTACTTCACGTTTCAGTCGCTGGGTAACATTAAACCAGTTCTCATGTGCACTTTAATATATTCAACTAAATTGTACTCATACTTGTGGTAAGGGCCTATTGGCTACATCGGTTTCATGCATCAGTCATTGTCATGGTGTACATAAACACATACCACACTAATTAGCACATCGACTATGCACGAGGATTACTAAAGTATGCTATAGAACGATAATATATATGAGATAAAATATTAATTTATTAAAAAAGCAAGCATTTTTAAAATTGTCACTTGGTCTCGGTACCGAAATGGAAATTATGTATGTTTATTGATACGCTAACTGTTATTTAAATTGTATACAGGGTGGAAGAGACACCGATGCTAAAACGGTTACCACGTATTCAGTACATCAATTTGAACCCACATAGAAATTATACAATAAAAAAATCTGCTGTTCTGTAAATGTTGACACTGCAGTTTTGTAGGAAACAGCTGTCTTCTTTTTAATAACCGACGAAAATTTCTATGTGGGGGATCAGGCTGATGTCCTGAAAACTTGGTACCCGTTTTAGCATCGTTATCCTTTCACCCTATATTTGTATGATTTTTGCACACCCAATTTTCATTTCTTTTATACATTTTTTCGTAGTTAATAGTATTTTCACGACCTAAATAATTAAGCCTTTTTAGGGTTCCGTAGCCGAATTGAAAAAAACGGAACCCATAGAGATTCGTCATGTCTGTCTGTCTGTCCGTCCGTATGCCACAGCCACTTTATTCGGAAACTATTAAGACTACATAGTTGAAACTTGGTAGGTAGATGTATTCTATGAACAGCTTTACGATTTCTATACATATTTGGGGGGTATGAGGAACAGGGAAATAAAAAATAAAAAATTTCATCAAACCTATTTGTGTCTGTTGATAGAAAAAAATTTTATTTCCCTTAGATTTAGATTTAGATTGACACTTCCAAAGTGGTAAAATGTCCCCCCCACCTAACTAAGAGATTGAAAATAAAACACTTTCAACCAAAATTGGTTTGAACGAGATATAGTTAGCAGTGTCTGAGATACAGCACATTTTAAACAACAGCAAATATAAGTTTGTCATTATACAAAAAGAAAGAAATACTAGTATAATATTTCGGTTGCCGCTGTAACAAAAAATAATACAAATTAAAGGGGGCTTCCCTACTACGATGGTACGGAACCCTTCATGTGCGAGATCGACTCGCACTTGGCCAGTTTTTCATTTTCAAATAAATAATCAAGAAACTTAAATAGACTACTACTACTATACTGGTAAGGTTCGGAAGTTTAGGAGATACAAAGCAAGAGAAATAAAAAAAAAAACCATCGAGGTTATAATTATAATCCTTGTGTTCCTTAACACTCAAGAAGTGGCCGACTTGAACTTGATCTAAGTAAAAGTTGATCAAGTTCAAGTCAGAACACGAGGATTAATGTAACGTTTGTTTTCATAGGAAAAGGCAAAATTATGACAATTCATACAGATGAAGGACTTACTTTGTCTACTAACAGCAGAAAAGCTGAAGAATTGAGAGAGATTAGAAATACAAACGAGAACGAATTATGTTCGAACATTCTTAGCTTCGAAAACGTTAGATGTTTTTTGCCATTCATATTATACATATTCATTAGACCTCACAAAGGTATGGTAGTATAAGTTCTTTTTGTACGCCCCAGAAAACTCGGTGCCCGACTGCCCGTAGCATTTGCTACACCCTACGTGGCTAATCCGGTCTGCCTCGAAGCTGGGTTCCATAAAATAAGCCTCCTAAATGGCGATAACCAACTATATTATACATCAGAAGGTTTTATTGTTCTCATCGATAACCATCGTCAAGATTACTGTAGTTTTTAAACAAGTATCATTTGATCAGTTTTGATTTGAGACTAATATGGAAATTGCCGAGTTCCGGACGACTATCATATGCGGGTGGCACTCGATGCCAGACCATTAAGGTGAAGGCGACAAGGTAGCCCGTGAAATTCGGTTCATAAAGGTCTCATGAGTGACTATTTGCTCATGCTTTGGTCTCATGAGTGGCATTCTTGAGACCTTTATGAACTTAGACGGTTGTATTGCACAGTGTTTTACGAAGCCCGATTTTCGGACATCCCATTTTTATTGCAAAACTTGACAGAAATGATCATTTAAATGCAAGATCTCGTATCCCCATTTAGCTACCAAGTCTAGTTTCTGAGTTATAATTTTTTGAAAATCGTAATTTTTCCATCCGGATATTAAGAAAAAAATTAATTACGCTCAAACTAAGCGTGTTACGAAATAATGATGTTAGGTACATTCATGGCGCATCTTATGCCGAGTATTTTAGTCTGTAAATGAACCTCGCACCATTGTTAGATCGAGATTTATACGGGTTTTTCGGTTTTTAGTTTTTCTTAATTTTCTCGAAAATTCCGCCGTTTCGGGAAAAGTTATTTATACAAAAATAATTCTATTTACTTCCCCAATAAACCACATGATTATGACATCCCAAATCCATGGAACTCAGAAGTTGGGTACTTAGTCTGAACGGCCCAAATCGAATGGCACGTGGGCCATTCGAACGTAAACAAAAATCGTCTACGTTCAAATGGCCCGTTGGTTAAAAAATCTATCTTAATTCAATGGATAAACTACATTATGTACATTCGGGTGCAAAAGTAAAAAGTTTAAATAAAATAATTTTTTTTCTTAGATTTGTATTATCTTCATAAAACAATCAACAACAATATAAAATGTTTACAAAAGTTAAATATAGCCATTATGTTATGTATAAGCAGTCATATTTAAAAAAAAACTTTTAGTGAAACAAATCAACATAAAAAAATTAAACAATAAGATAAAATAAAACAATAAGCCAAAATAGGCCAATCAACAAAGTATAAAAAAATACAATTAAGAAGTTAGTTAAAAGCAGCCTAATTTTAAATAATAAAAATCCTAAATTAAACAATAAGATTTAGTGAAAATCAGTCTTATTTTAGAGAAACAAATTAACAAACATAAAAATATAATTGTACAACAATGTTCAGTCAAAACCTGCCAGCAATTTTAAGGAAACAGATCAACAAAATATGAGAATTTACTATAAGATTTACCTAAAATCAGTCTTATTTTAGAAAAACAAATCAACAAAATATAAAAATACAATTAAACAATAAGATTTAGTTATAATCGGGCTTATTTTAATATAAAAAATCAACAAAGTAAAAAGAAAATACAACATTATTGATTAAAACTTTAATTTTTCTAAGCAATGCCCCAAGCTTATCTGTCCAGTCAATAATTCTTCTACTGTACTTTGAATTTTCCAGTTTCTTGTCAAAGTTTCAGGTTTCCTTTTTGAAATTTTGATCCCATCAGGTTTCCTTATCTGATTTGAATAATATTTGAAGTCGTTATGCAACCCTTGTAGAAGTTGACCAATATTTGGTTTGACTTTTATGAATTTTCTAATTCTATTGTTCCATGACTCTACAATGTTATTTGTTTTATGATATTTATTATATGTACACCAGATACTTGAATTCACCTTATCTTCTAGCCATCTGCTAACAAAATAATCGTTGAATTTTGTAAAATTATCACTGCACGGACTTTCTGCCATAATATAAAGCCAACCATCGTCAACGAATTGTGGAGGAATGTGTGATAATGCTGTACATAATTTTATATGTGCCTTGCCTGAATGGGTCTTGTGTAAATTTAATTTCTTTGCTTTACGCCACAAGCATTGATTAAAATGAAAATTGCACCCTGTTATTTTAACATCTGGAAACATATTTTGTAATGCAACTATGGTAGCCGCTTCAAAATCCATAGTGGCATAAGTCGGTTTCCATTCTGGTTCCTGACTTTTTATTAATTCAAATAGTAACTAATAATTCCGATATCTGCATGAACTGTAAAAACTTGATAAAATCCATTCGGGCAGATCTTAAATGTCCCATCAAAGAAGAAACTTCTTGACTGCCTCAAATAAACAATGAAATCCTTATGTCCAAATATTAATATTCTTTTTTGTCTGTATTGATAATCCGCAAATAACATAAATAAATATTTTTGAGGGATAATAACGTCAGCTCCTTTTCTAAAGCAAAGTCTCTTGGCTCCAATTGAGCTATTTCGTTTTTGGTATAGATGTTTGCTTATATTTTCAAACTTAGGTAAAATTTGTACTCCTTTTTGTGTAAGTATTTGCATGTGCTCATTAAATATTTGAGGAATCGGAATAGATACATCGTGTTGAACAGCGTTAATACATTTTTCCATTTGCTCTTTAATTTCCCTTGTTTCTAAGTCTTTAGGTCCATGATTATGTGATGTTTCACGTACAACTGTTAAAGGGTTACTTTTGGTTTTAATAGAAGCACTGCACGTACTTTTTTTTGCACAACGCCAATGTTCTGTTCCGTCTTTGTTCAGCCTTTTCCAATTATATTCATAACCACCTCTACGTAGAAGGCGACCACCTTTTCTTGATTTACCCTCACTTGTAGATTGTGATGTAGAGGGATGTGCGTCATCCATTTCTTTGATTATTTAAACCTAGAATATACAATATGGGCCTTAGAAGTGTGAAAGTAGATTGCAGCAGATTTGTATATTGTATGCATCGAAATCTAGTCCCGGTCATATATTATTTATGTTCTAAAATCTGGTAGCTTAGTCTTTAGCCCGAATATTGATGTTGTTTGCAAACGAGTTTAGAGAGATATACTTATATTATTAAATTCGATCATATTATGTTCATGGACCCAAAAAGATAGAGAATATAATGTACATATGAAACGCCTTTAACTGAAGAAACATTTTGAGAAAAATATTGCAGTATATGCAATTAGCCTTATAATATATTATTATATAAAAAAAACTTACCAGGATCCAACAGTAAACAAAAACACAAAACTTCAAAAGTAAAAATTCAACGCACAACATTATTAGACAATTGCAAAATTAACAGTGGTGTTACTAAGCTGCATATTAAACATATTTCTCCACAGTCGTCTGACGTCACAGATAAGCATCCTGCTTGTGATTGGATGACAAGAAAGGGTCATTGTTTATCTAGCTACCTGAAATCGTACCGACAGGTTATGAAGATGTATTCCGTTTATTTCGACGATTTTAAATAATTAAATATTTATTTAGTTAAAATTCATAAACTATGTGACTAATACAATGTTTGCGACTGTACTTTGAATTATTTTTAAATTCATTTTACCACCGGGCCATTTGAACGTAGACGATTTTTGTTTACGTGCGAATGGCCCACGTGCCATTCGATTTGGGCCGTTCAGACTAAGTACCCCAGAAGTTATTCCAATTTAACTATTTTTATTAGGGTTGTCAATTTCAATGTCAACAAAATTAGGATTAAAATCCTAATTTTGTGGATCAATTTTTTTCGTAAAAGTAAAAGTTCCGTTGTCAGAATGACAAACAGAACGTGAACCAAACCAACAAAACCAAAAGTTATCGAAATAATTTCAGTATAAACAACTTTTCCCGAAACGGCGGAATTTTCGAGAAAATTAAGAAAAACTTAAAACCGAAAAACACGTATATATCGGGATCAAGCAAAGTTACGAGGTTCATTTATGCACTAAAATTCTCGCCATAAGATGCGCCATCAATGTACTTAACATCCTTATTTCTATGACGCTTAGATTAAATGTAATTTTGTTTTTTCTGAAAATCGAAATAGAATTTGGTCGATTTTCAAAAAATTATAACTCAGAAACTAGACTTAGTAGCTAAATGGGGATGCGAAATCTTGCATGTAAATGATCATTTCTGTCAGGTTTTTCCATAAAAATGGGATGTCCGAAAATCGGGCTTCATAAAACACTGTGTATTGGTGCAACGACCATGTGGCTGTATGGTCGTTGTATTGGTGATTTTAATCATTATTACTCAGTAAATAGACATTTGTTATTGTCGCGAATTCTATTTTATTTAACATACGACTTTACAGTGACCGGCAAATTGCAAAAAACGTAAGAAAATTCGAATTTCGCGGGCTACCTTGTCGCATCAACGCCATCAACCTTAACTCGGCTAAGACACGGACAATAAATGCCAGTTAGTGCGACCAGTGCTCAGATGTAGCGTTACAGAATAATAGAAGACTGACTAAGTCTAAAAAGCTGTGGTAATCGGCTGTCGTGGTGGTCATGTGATGCGGAGGAAAGAGGAAAATGTCGTGAGAAAAAAATTGAGTATGAATGTGGAGAGATAGGTATAGGTACAAGTAGAGGAAGACCAAAATAACGATGGATGTCACTGTTTAAAGGGTGATGTGGCAAGAAAGGATGTGTTTGATGAGATGACGAGTAATAGAGAAGTATGGAAGGAAAACACATACTGCGCCGACCCCTAATGAGTTGAAGATGATGAGAAGACTGACTAAGTCCTGTTACTGCAACTGATTTGGTAGTACAACGCGTCTCGCGACGCCAGCGTCAGTCTGCTGAATACAAACAGATTGTGAATATGGGAAAAGTTTATTTGGAAGCCATACCTATAAATATCTAGGAAAAGCGACTTTGTCGAAGTCTAAACTTGTTTCGTGTTTGGAGGAGTGATTTTTAAGAAAGAGCAATTTGATTAGTAGAAGTAGATTTTCGCTTCGCTTTTAAACCGACTTCAAAAAGGAGGAGGTTATCAATTCGTCGGATCTTTTTTTTTATATGTATAATATGTTCCCCGTTTACTCGAAGATGGCTGGACCGATTTGGATTTTTTTTTATTTTGTTTGAAAGGGTATACTTCCCAGGTCGTCCCATAATCAATAAGTCAGGATCTGATTACGAGATCCTGGAGAAATAGAGAGAACTCTTCAAATTTTATAGGCACTCTTGGAGCGATTTAGGCAGTTTTTGGAAGAGTACTTTCTCGGAGTGGTCCCATTTCAATTTAGTGAAGATCTGATAAAGAACTTCGGAGATAGGCAACGGAACTCCTCAATAAATGATAGCAAATGGACTGGGATTGCTGAAATCTCATGTCTGTCTATTGTTTACACCAGTTCATAACATAACATCACGCCAATACGCTTTAAAGGGGTAAGCACATGTGAACCACTAAATAGTGTAAAATAACAACTTTCAAAAAATAAAACCGACTTCAACAAAAAATAAAATACAAAAAAGTGAAAATAAACTTTAGAAACAAAATGTCTGCTTCTGAATTTGGTGACTTTTGTTTGATTTAGTTTTTTTTGCCCCGACTTCAGAAGCTGATATTTTGTTTCTACAGTTTTTTTTTTTGTTAAATATAAATGAGGAAAGAGGAGCTCGTGGCTTAATAATAACTGCCACTCGGGTTGATCTTCGTCAGTGAGAACACTATAGGCTGATGATGATGATGGGTCGATCTTTAGGTTAAGCTGCGCTGGTCTAGATTGGTCTGTGGATGGGTGACCACCCGTTATATACCAAGTTTCGTCAGTGCCTCGGAAAACACGTTAAACTGTTGGTCCCGGCTGCCATAATAGATCTTTGGCAGTCGTTACAGGTAGTCAGTAACCTGAAAGTCTGCCAACCAGTCTTACCAAAGGGTATCGTATTACCAATATTGACTGGGTTGTGGAGGTCAGATAGGCAGTCGCTCCATGTATAACACTAGTATTCAGCTGCATCCGGTTAGACTGGAAGCCGACCCTCAACATAGTTGGAAAAAGGCTAGGCAGATGATGATATTTATATACAGGGGATAAGGAAGAAGAGTAGGTGAAGACCAAAGAAACAATGAATGTACTTGCTTGTGCGATGATATGGCAGAAAAAATGGGTGGCTACTGAGATGATTACTAGGTAATAAAGAAGTATGGAAGAAGATAATTGTGCTGAGCCGACACCTAATAAATTAGGATAATGATTGCAAATTTACGAAGTTACGGTTTTAGGAGATCGTTGCTTAGGAAGGCAAAAGTGCTTTTGCCTTCCTAAGCAAAGACGGTTTGGTCGAAGGCGTTGGTACCGTAGCAGGACCACAAAGTTTAGCGAACCTTGGAGTCCAAGATACTGACCGTTAACTTTGTCACTTCGAGGACGTTACGCTAGCTCCACTTCTTTGCAGTTTATTTTTAATGTTTGTTTTTTTAAATTGTATTATTTTAGATTTTCTTTTAAACGCATTGCCAAAATAAAACACAAAGAGGTGGAAACGTCATATCCAAAAAGTTGGCACTTGTAAATCATTGTAATCGCCAAAAAATTATATCAAAAGAATCCAAGGTTTAACGTGATTTCAATGGAAATCGATCTTACATTGTTACAATGGAGCAAAAAATAGAGTATTATCTTCTAAAAAATCTTTTGTAGGACTAGCTTGTTACTTGCGGAAAGTTAATTATTTTCCGTATTGCTTGCTTCCTGCTAGTGGACACGTGAACGTCTGCACTCGCAAACTGCGGCGTAACGAACCTTCGTCTTTACTTTCTAATATTTATGCTCATGTTCTAAATAATTCACACTATCACGCTACGTGTTACCGTTGCCACTCTATTATTAAAATATACACGTTAAAATTGAAAGATTGCACAACGTGACGTTGTATGTAATGTATTGTGATAAAAGAATTTTGTGGATATAACCAGTTCGTGATATTTTGTAGTAACGAAGATCACTTGAATTGTGTAGTTATAAAAAAAACTTTTTTGAAAAAAAAAAAACTTACTTCAAAAACACAAAAAAGTGAAAAATAAACTTCACAAGAAAAAGCAGCTTCTGAAGTCGACATTTTGTTTGTTTGATTTCGTTTTTTTTTGTCACCGACTTCAGAATCTGCTTTTTCATTTTTTTTTTACAATTTTTTGTTGTAATATCCTATACAAATATTTACTATACATTTAACATTCAACCAAGAACCCTAACCCTTAACCTTCAAGATTCCCTTATGCTTTCAACTCCTAACCGTTTAGGAGTAGTACCTTCCATAATCATCTCACCTAGAGAACCTGAAAGAATGCAACGTCCCCATAATATTTTACTAAAGAATTATGCTCCAACTCCTAACCGTTGAGGAGTTATACCTTCCATCATCAGCTCATCAACATGAAGTGATGACTGCTAGATGCAAATACTTAAAAAACTTATGAAAAAGCACGTAATACGTGCCTATACAATTTGAGGGTTGCCCTCGATTTCTCTGGGATGCCATCATCAGATCCTGATTTTCTTATCATGGTACCACCCTTGGGATATCTCCTTTTTAACAAAAAAAGAATTTTCTATATCGGTTCAGGCGTCTCCGAGTAATCGGTGAATATATAAAAACAGATTGAGAACCTCCTTTTTTAAAGTCGGTTAATGAGATTTACCTTCTATCATCAGGGCAACCTAACCCTGAAAGAATACAACTATCACTTCATAAGTACGTATATTTTTGAAAGAATTTTCTATCAACTCCTAACCGTTGAGGAGTTCAACCTTCCATCATCATCAGCGAATTCACATGGTATTATGATGGTCAGACGCAAATACTTAAACAGGCTTAGAAATTATATGAAAAACATCATTATGTGCCTATAAAATTTGAGGGTTGCCCTCGATTGCCCTGGGATCCCATCAACAGATCCTGATTTGGTGACAATGGGACCACCTCGGGAGTATACCTTTTCGAACACAAAAATATTTTTAAAATCGGTTCATTAATGACGGAGATATGCGATAACAAAAATACAAAATTAAAAAACAAAAAAACCATACAGACGAATTGAGAACCTCCTCCTTTTTGGAAGTCGGTTAAAAATAGGAGAACCGTGTATTTGATATTGTATCCGTCTACTATAACTTGGCATGCAACATAAAAAATTGAAAGAAGTAGATAAATAAAAAGCTGATAAACAAGGGTGGAGTGCGCTTAGGTTTACGTCAATAAAGGTTGCTATGGGTGTGGCAGGGCACCACATGCTCGGAGTTCATTCAAGGTGGGCATGATTGATATAGTCCATTTACCACTATTAGTACTACTACATATAAGATACCCGATGCAATCATACGATGACGTACATACGTGGCCTACCCTCATTTACGTTAAAAGCCCGTCATTTGAGAATTTAATGGTTGCTTCAGTCATTTTTAATCACAGCAGTCAGTTCGTCGAAGAGTTGGCTACATATGTATACATCAACAGTATCGATCACTTTTATTACCTGTAATTGGTTGTCACCCAGTAATATGTGCTATTTATATCTAGTGTTTGCCCTTCCATTAAACAGGCTTTTCGTTGATAGTGACTAATATAGGGTCTTACAAGTATCATCATGTCATTTTCAAATTCAATGTGGCTAAAAATTTCACACTTAGTTATTTCGTACTTAGGTGTACAGCTGGTGTACGCTGGGTATGTGTAAACTTTGACCACGTATAACCTCATTAACGTAACACGTGTCAACAAAAGCGGGATAGGTCACGTCAAATTGTTACCAAAATATATGTCGTAGTCTGCAGAGGCTATCGAGGTCAGGAACTGGTCTATACATAATATATTGACCACATCTGAATTGCGGTTAATCGATTTGGGCGTTTTTAATCACTCATGGTTTAGCATAAGCCGGATCAGAATATTGTGTGGCTGAGATGAAAATGCTAAGAAGAATGTGTGGTGCAACGCGAATGGATTTAGAATAAGAAACTAGTACATATGAGGAAGTCTGACAGTGGCACCTGCAACTGAAAAGTGTTGCGGTAATCGGTTGTCACGGTATGAGCATGTGATGCGCAGGAATGAGGAAAATATCGTGAGGAAAGTTTTGAGTATGAATGTAGATGCCGTGGATCATAATAAGTAGTAATAGTTTGGGAAATCCAAAGAAATTATGGATGGATTGTGTGAAAGATGATAGATTACAATTACAACTAGCATATATTAAAAAAAAAGATGATAGATATGGCTATGGGGTGACCTCTGTGATGACGAATAATAGATAAGCATGGAAGGAGACAATGCTGCATTGCTGTGCCAAGCAAAAATAAATTGCTTTTCAGCATAACCTAACATATTGCGACAAACTGTGATCAGTATAACAAATCCGCCAGCTAAGTTTCGATTTTGTTAGCGTTATCTTATCCCCCATGATTGTTCAATATAACATGGCAGATTAAAATGAACTTACCATGCAAACCGCAAGAGCCTGCTGGACTGGAAAACGTTAGACGATTCAGCTCAACAAAACTAAATCTAGTACTCGGTAGCGAACGATATTTTAATTAGCTTGTACTAATTAAATGACGAAGGCGCTAACGTTTTGAAAACAACGTACGTTACTTTAGTTTATTTTGTGACATAGATGTTAACTCCAGTACAGTAATGACTTCACACGTAGACATTCGGATGTTATTGATACATGTAAGTATCTACTTGTTAAGATAAACAAGTGCAACGTGTGAGTCCAGTGAAATGATGAGCATTCGTTGCTAAAGGCGCAAAATTTGCTATTTATTAACTACTGCCTTGTTTATATAATGTACCTAAGCGTTACGTCATTGTATTTGACCTCAATTGATGCCTTGATAATCTAACAGTTACGAGCGTTAACTTGATAGCATTCCAGGGGATTGAATGGTAAAAGCGTATGCATGTTGATATAAAGTATAATATCTTCTCTGTGGTGTTGAGTGAACTTGACCACGCCAATATTGACCTTGCACAAGTTTTTTTTAAACGCAGGTGTTAGTGCACAGAGCGCAGGACAGGTGAGGCATTGTCAAAGCTAAAGGATAGTGTATATATAACAAATCTGCCCGACAACAGCCAGATTTTATTTTTTTATTTCTACAGACTTGAAAATAAATAAGCCCGTTGTTTTTTTGAACACTTGGTTCCTTCCTCCTTGAATATTGATCTTGTGATGAAGAGCGATAAAAGTCGCAACTGATTAGAAGAACAATAATGTAAATGCCGATTAATAGAGTTGGAGGGAGAGGCCAAACCAAAGATGTTAGGGTTGATATGAATGAAACGGAGTAAAATGAAAGGGAAAAACTAAAACTCACCTTAAAGCTACCCTAAAGTTGACGTTCAGTAGTATAAGTGAATTTAGTTTAGTCAATTATCTTAGAGTCGTCTGTTTTTTCCATATTTTGATAGACCTTATTCCGAGGAAAATAAGCCGTATTCTTTCGGGTTATTTTCATGCACATTTTTCATAAATTCAAATGTCCGAGTTGCTACAGACGACGTAAAGTTAACCGTACTTATTGTTACCAAACGCAAGGCTGTTACCAACTTAATAGTATCTACGTCAAATTGATTTCCGCCAAGGTGCGCATTCAGTTCGTGCCACTCCTTTGTGTTAAAATCTATATTTTCGCTCTTTGCTTGTATTCGCGGTGCTCTGAAGTGAGGCACCCGAGCGTAAACAAATGTGCCATGCGTTAAACCCCTTGTCGCATGCCGCACCTGCTCTTTTCTGATGAACGCTTCTTTTTAAACCTGCGAATCCTTTATCATGTCACACAGTATCGTCGATAGCATATTCGAGGTTCCGTGTGTATTTACGGCACTAGTGTCTGTTTGTAAAAGTGTAGCGTGACTTCACAAGATGGAACTTTATTGCTGGAGTTTAATACAAAATATTTTAATTTATTAAAACATTAAAATTGAGAGAAGGTGTTTCCGATCTATTCTTATTCTCCAAAATATAGCCGCTCCAGTGTTAAAAAATTTTTGTTACGTAATATCTTCTTTCCTCAACTGGTCTGCTGCATGGAAGTCAGATTTATTTACCACAAACACAATCCTAGGGCAGTTTTGTAATCGGATCAGTACTTCCAGAGATTAGCACAATAGCAATTATATTTCAATAAGTCCTGATTCACGTTAGTTTTATTATTATGAAACGTTTATTTCATATTAGAAATACGATTTTATTTAATGAATTTTATAAAAAAAAACAAGACAATTACAACTATCAACATAAAATAAAATTAAATTAAAATCCTAACACAATACATAATACAATTCTCATCAATTAATCAGGGAGCCAGACACGTCACCATCATCCCTATCACTCTTCTCCAGACACCATCAAACTATGTAATGTATGTATACAGTCCGCATTAAGTACCTTTACTTACAATAATTTATTGTAGGTTTTGCATTTGGCACTAGATACAAATAGAAACATAAATTGCACAAGTACGACTTGCACTTGGCCGGTTTTAATTGTCTGCTACCTTGTCACCAAAAATGTCTAGATGGCCAAGATTTTATAAAAATGATTTTATTTTACATAAATTGTTAATCATTCTAATCTCGTAAAAAAAACGTTAAAACATGATGACGGATTCAAACTAAATAATAATTCAGATATGGCAGGTTAGTTTCCGCACTCAGTTGATCGAGTCGTTTTGAAATGGTCTAGAATGGCTTCTTTTGAAAGTATTTTAACTTTTACATAGAAATTAACTAGTATTTGGTAACTCTGTCTCGACGTAAATTACAATGATACGTCCAGCTCTGCTCACGCCACCTATTTATTACCGTCTGTGAAATGGATTCGTTTACGTCACCTCACCACTCAATTGCATTAGAGAGGCCATTAAAATTGTGTTAGAATTTCTTTTTATGTCTTTTATGCAAAGAGAAGGCGGTGTTCTACTATTTTATTCCTTAAAACATCCATTTAACAATCAATTAAATTGACACTTCCATTGGTTAAATAAATAGAAAGCATGTTTAAAATCTATTTGTTCGTGTTTCAGGCAAGGACGGCTCAAAGGTGACGACTGTGGTAGCGACGCCGGGGCAAGGCCCCGACCGGCCGCAGGAGGTGAGCTATGCTGACATGAAACTCATCGGTAACGGCAGCTTCGGCGTCGTCTACCAGGCCAAACTATGCGACACTGGCGAGCTCATTGCCATCAAGAAGGTGCTCCAGGATAAGAGGTTTAAGGTAAGTTTAGTTTACGTATCTCTATCAAATTTGACGAAAGTATCGCTTGATTCGTTGAATTGATGGAATAGTTTGGTGGGAAGTATCTCAGGATACAACTAGTACCTTATGATCATCGAAAGTATGATTTATAAAACCATGAGTCGTCTGTTCAGCACTGTTCATACGTTACTATAAACTTCATCATTCACTATGTTTTACTGTCTCTATTTTCAATTAGATTTGACTGATTTTGTTCACGGATATTTTACTTGAGTCAATAATGACATCACGGAATCTGAACTTTATAATGCATTGAAAACTAATAGAAACCGTGAAATTGATCGACTAAAATGTTCAATCCATCACCATCGATTCTGTTATCTCTTTGATCTAATACTTATAGCAACCACCAGGACGCCTAGTTTAAAATTACGCGCAGATTAAAATGTTAGGGCAGGTTATGCCTGTAAGTTATTAAACTTCAATGACTAATTCCGTGTGTACGCTTTACGCTTTTCAGAACCGCGAGCTTCAAATCATGCGACGACTGGAGCATTGTAATATTGTCAAATTGAAATATTTCTTTTACTCCAGTGGAGAAAAGGTGAGTGTCTAACATTTTCTTTAATTATACACCTGTATACCTATATGTGTCTAATCATTTTCTTAGATTATTTTAATTTCTAGTAGTTATTGGATCTAAGTTCTGGTTTGGACCCATTTATACTTTGAATTCCAAATAACTTTATGTTTCAAGGGTCTGCAAACTAGAAAGGAGATATCTCATTTAGTTTCATAGGTTAAGATTGTTTTCCGACGATTGCTATTAATAGTTGTGCAATTGATTTTGTTCCTCTGTTTGTTTGTGTTAGGTCTGTGCTGGTAGTTCATGCTTATGAGCGTCATGTGTAGGTGTAAATGTTGTAGTTGGATTATTCAAGTTCTTACATTTTGTTCAAATAATGTTCTGATGAAAGTTCCTAGGCATTGATATGAGACATCTCCTTTGAGCCCTATTTCTTCAATATAAGTAACTGATTTACTTACTGTGTATTTTGATGTGATCAAGTTACCTGTTTTAGTTCGCTTTATTAAGGGTGTATTATTTGTGTGTTTTATTTGGGGGAAGGCGGCAGTGCCCGCAGCAGTGAGCTCAATGTTAAACGCAATGCAGTCTCTTGATGTCGCAGTACGTTTATGAATCAATTAGATTGTTGCGCTAGTGTGCTAACGCACAAATTAGGCCTCCAATTCAGGCTACGGTTAACGAACAATATTTTTTCTTTCGTTTTGAATATTGCATATTTTACATGATTAATTTATGTGATCGAATAGAAAGTATCGATCGCTAACCGTGACAGCCCGTCAAACAGTTGTGTGCATACATGATTTGTTAAGAGCAAGTCTAAATCACGTCATGAGCCGTACTATTTCAGCCATGAGCTTTTACATCTGATCAGGTCGATGCCCACTATGTTCTTCCATCATCATCCCATACAATTTAACTTGTTCTGTATTGCGTCATCTAAGTTGTGTTATATGATTCTAACTGATGCTTGCTTGATAAATTTTGTTTTCTTACAGACAGCTTTAGTGTTTCATTGCCATGTATGTGGTTTGTTTGCACACGCCTGTGAAAACAGAAAAAAATCTTCGTTACGCATTATACACGCACACTAAAATGATTCCTCTAAAATCTGGTGAAAATAATCAATTAGATTGAAAGTTTATATTTAGGATACTTTCTGTTCTTAAGTTGTCCTAAATCTAATGTATATCAAGTATACGAGAAGTAGGAGTACATTCTATCCAAAACAAATTGATTGGAGTTCGTACTAATGAAAAGCGTGTAGCGTGCTAAATATTTAAATAAACCTTGACTCACCATATAGATACATAGAAAGGACATTTAACAAAATTAAGATCAGTCAAGGCAAATATGTATAGCTGCGTATATTTACTCGAGCAAGACGCACTAGAAGGTCAGGTACTAAGATTTATTCTGATGACTTCCAAAAACATACGCAAATGTTTTAAGTACATAGTGTATCCATTTTAACAATCCCTGTTTTCCGCGTGTGTAGTTCAAGGTTTGACTTTCAGCAGTAGAAGTTAGAGTTGTGTATAATAGAGCCAAGAACCTTTGGAGAAAAGCCAACTTTGAAATCTACTCGCCTTGTTAAATGTAATTCAACTTTCCCAACTAAAGTTCGGGAGCGCTCCCATAATTTTTGAAGATTTCTTCCTTTCACCAGTATTCTTTTAACGCATATTTTTCCAAAGTGTATGTACATAATGGAAAAATATTTCAACTGCGGTAGTTGTGTTTTTTATACCTTAATGTATTTTCCAATATTTGTCTTTTCTTACTTTTTCGTAGTAAACGATGTTAGCCTTATATTTATTTTTATCCCTTCTTCCTTTATCATTTCTATACGTATGAAGCATTATGCCGAATTATACAACTTGCAATATATTAACATAATATCTCATTGTTATAACAAGAGCATCGCTAGGTAAAATTTAATGTTGTGACTGCTGAATATATTTTTATATAATGTTGTAATTCTTTATTACAGAAAGACGAAGTGTACCTGAATTTGGTGCTGGAGTACATACCCGAGACTGTGTATAAAGTGGCACGTCACTACTCCAAAGATGAACAAACCATACCCATTAGTTTTATAAAGGTAGACCTATTTGCGTAGCACCGGGCAGTGTGACAGGCGATATGTGATACTAATCAGTTTTTCTCTCCAACAGCTATATATGTACCAGTTGTTCAGAAGCCTCGCGTACATCCACTCGCTGGGCATCTGTCACCGAGACATCAAGCCACAGAACCTACTCCTCGATCCTAAGACGGGCGTACTCAAACTTTGCGACTTTGGCTCGGCGAAACATCTCGTTCGTGGCGAGCCTAATGTGTCCTACATTTGTTCCCGATACTATCGCGCTCCAGAACTCATTTTTGGCGCCATAGATTACACCACTAAAATCGGTAATTAATGTGCTTTCAGTCAAAAAACCTTCTTCATTATATCATTGATCGTGGAATACCGTCCTAGATATTTACCCTTTCCTCATTTGTATTAGGCTTGCAGACAATCTGTTTTACAAAAACAAATATTTCATTTAAAATTTAAATTTGTGGCCTTAGTACCAACTAACCTTAAGTGTAACTTCAGTATTTTACGCATGTGTATAAACATAGGTTAACTATCAACGTTACTGGCGACAGTCACGCAAAGTTGATTAGATACGCAGACGAACTGATCTGCGCAGTAGATGCCTAGAAACTAATTTCCAAACGTCAATGTCTGATAGGGATCAACACTCAGGCCACGCGATTAGGCTTACAGTCGGTTGCAAGATGAATACTTTGTTATCTCAGTCTGTTCTCCGATACACTACAATATGTACAGATGCTATCAATACACCGAGAATCCTTTGTACAGTTGTCATTGATTGTAATCGTTACTCTTTATCGTATACTGCAACAAAGCGAATGACATCGAAGTTCAACCTTCGGTTTTTTTAAAATGAATCTAATGAAAATCAATAATAGTTCAAGAACAGTTCAATTGGGTTCAAAAGTAGGGAGTAAACTTTTTAAGTGGCGCTGAAACTCATCTGCAATTTATCAATGCTATCATGTGCAATCAATCAATTAGTTTTGGAGCACTTGGCTGAACTGTATTTTTTATACTTAATAGTATTCTCTGTTAAACAAAAGAGAATATCATCACAATTCTGGTCTCCTTGGTATATGTTGTGAGTTTTTGTGAAAAGGCTAGAATAGTTAAGTGCATCTTTTTCATCAGATACTAACAGACGAGCTACTGTTACTGACTACTATTTTAACCAATCTCGAGTAGAAACTAGCACCATCTAACATTCACATTCATGTCACAGATGTGTGGAGCGCTGGCTGCGTAGTAGCAGAATTATTATTGGGCCAGCCAATATTCCCAGGAGACTCTGGTGTTGATCAATTGGTTGAGATCATCAAGGTATTTAAAAGATCATAATTAGTCTATTCTGACATCCAGTCTTACCAAAGAGTATCGTATTACCTAGTATTAACTGGGTTGTGGAGGTCAGATAGGCAGTCGCTCCATGTAAAATACTGGTACTCAGCTGCATCCGGTTAGACTGGAAGCCGACCCCAACATAGTTGGGAAAAGGCTAGGCAGATGATGAATTAGTCTACCCTTATCATTGATTTTGTTTTCCTTTACTAATAACGCTTAATTTTACAGGTACTAGGTACACCGACACGAGAACAAATTCGAGAGATGAATCCTAATTATACAGAATTCAAATTCCCACAAATCAAGAGCCACCCATGGGCTAAGGTATTCTTTTTATTTTGTTATGAATTCTATGTTGGCTTGGTTAGACGCTCCAACTTACTTGCGTGAATTGCAGTTTATACTTGTTTGTGTAAATTGTAATTTTTTTACATGAAACCATGAGCCGGTAAAACGGTATACCATGCTTAGTTGACTGGGGTGTGGATATCACATGTTGTTTGCATAAACTGTTTGCGCATGTAAGTCGCTGCGTGTAGCCGGGCCTTCAGTAGACTCATGGAACATGTTCCATGAATCTAGGTATTTTATCAAACCTTTCAAGTTCTGTAGGGCTCACGATGAATTCCAATCAATTTTTTTCGTGTTTTTATCAAAATTGGGAACAAATCCTGGACTTTATACACACACACCGCGAAATATATATATTTGAAAATAGGACACTTTGTTGATAATAAAATAATACTATCACTTACGGGATATCCTCACTGATTATCCATACCTAATTCTGAGCTGTGTTATCGAGTCGTAAGTATACTTATAAACCGTGAAAGCTTAAAACAGTGTTTTCATGATAATAGTTTGGGATAGCTTAGTTTTTGATTAATTTGGCCATTAACTAAAAGTTGTCACGCAAAACCTAAACCACTTAAGACTGGTCATTACCAGAGTGTGATATGTATTAATATCTATCATTATAGATACACTTAATTTTAGTAATACAAAAAAAACACTAGAAATGCGCGGGTAGACAGTGCCACCTGAAGAGACTCTAGGGGTTCCGTAGTCACTTGTCGGTTCACGTCCGGCAACCGCAATTCAGTAGTAACATTTGAGCTAAGAAAACCGCCCTTTCTGCTACAAAATAAAGGCACGGCCAATTTTAAACTGTTACAACAGACTTTCGGTTACCCAAACACGTTTGAAACTTGTTATTTGAAACAAAAATTGAGGCATAATCATATTAATCAAATTATCATCATTCACTACGATTATAATTGCTAACAAGTTTCTTAGTTTCAGCAAAATTTTAACTTCAGTTCGTCAGGAATATACTATGGACGTCTTATTATTACAGAGTGCCATCATGCGTTTATTTGGTATCTAATTTACAAATGTATTACAACTTATTATTATAAAACACTAGCTGTTCCCGGCATGCGTTGCAATGCCCTTTTTCCTACCTACTACCTGCCTGTGTACCAACTACCTACCTACCTACTACCTCCTACCCTACCTACCTACTACCCTACCTACCGAATACCCTACCTACCTACTACCCTACCTACCTACTACCCTACCTACCTACCTACTACCCTACCTACCTACCTACTACCCTACCTACCTACTACCCTACCTACCTACCTACTACCCGACCTACCTACTACCCTACCTACTTACTACCCTACCTACTACTCTACCGACTACCCTACCTACTCTACTATCCTACTTACTACCCTACCTACTACTCTACCTACTACTCTACCTACTACCCTGCCTACCTACCTACCACTTTCTCACCTTTAAAACCTTCCCTGGACTTCCACGAATAATTCAACACTATAATTAGCCAAATCGGTCCAGCCGTTCTCGAGTTTTAGCGAGACTAACGAACAGCAATTAATTTTTATATTATACGCAAACACCATTTGAAAAATCGTTTTTCTATTGGGAAAGAAACAGTAATTATTTGTGATTATTGTGATAATGTCGTATGGTCTGTTTGAAGTTGTCATTCGTTGACTGAACAACTGAACGTCACTCAATTGTTTTGCCTTCCCGGAACCTCTCCACTAACACTTGAACTTTATGGGTACGGTATTAAAGCTCAAATTGATTTTACGTTTTAGTTAGAAAACGTTTGTATGGGAAAAAGAAAAGGGCTGTTTTTAGGGCTTTTCCGGCCATTATTCGAATTTTTCTCGCCGTAAAAACCATCCTTGAACTTCAACGAACATTTAAAAAAAAAATCAGCCAAATCGGTCAAGCCGTTTTCATGCCAAGTCGTGACAACGAAAAACGGGTTTCATTTTTATATATATAGATAACATGTACTAAAATTATTTGTACATAATGACTGAATAACGGAATACATCATCTTGAGATGTAAATCATGTATCAATAACTCTATTAAGCAAAATACAACGTGCAGATGAGTTTAGTCTCATCATAACTATGTAGATTTGTTTTAGATAACTTCAGTTAACTAAAAACATTTGCTCACGAAACATACAGACTTTCACATTTGTTTGCTAATATGGAATTCAGGTACACAATCGGTCATACTTGATCAAATATTTCAAGAAGGTAGATTGTTATCATTCAGCAGAGGTTAATCTATGTGCTATGTGCAACTTGGACTGTCTCTGTCTATGCTACAAGTAATATCTGTAAAACAATTGACGAACTGCTGGTACATTTATTACGTAATGAAAATGTTGAATAAACTCGATGCAAGATGATTTACACAATTTGTGAGATCATCCGACTTCGCAACATCATATAATTACATGTAAGACTTACTAAAGTAACTACACTGAAAAAAAAGTTTTGTTACCTGCAGCCCAAATTTTAGCTGCTAGTAGCATGAAAAGGGGGACTAACAAACTGAGTGCTACTAATAGCTAAAACGAGTTTGGTAAAATAAGTTAAGGTATTGTTTACTTAACCGTTTCAGTTAACTGAAATTAAACAAGTTTTTTACAAATAGCTAAACTTTCATATTATTGTCACACAAACAGTTTATTTAATTGTAAGAAAACAGTTTATCTAGTTGTAAGAAAACAGTTTATCTAATTGTAAGAAAACAGTTTATCTAATTGTAAGAAAACAGTTTATCTAGTTGTAAGAAAACAGTTTATCTAGTTGTAAGAAAACAGTTTAATTACTCGTAAGCAACTGATTTAGTTAATAGTTACAAAACTGTTTATCTATTTATTGTTGTTCTGTTTTGCTACCTAATCACCGCGGTCGCTGGCTGGTTTATGGCTCCCGCAGATTGTCCAACGGTATTCAGCTCAGCATATTTGCTAACACAACCATGAAACTTGAATTGGTGTTGCTCATTTTTTTTGTACCAAAGACTAATAATGAATAGCTGAAATGGATACCGATCGATACCTGCAGAAGCCCTGATGGGGTAAACAAAAAATAAAAGAATCTAGTAGGTATACATTTAGGTATATTCAGTTTAAAATAATATATAGTTTTAACATAATCAACTTAGTATTTTTATTATTCACAATAAACCAATTCAAACGAATATGATAACAATCTCTGAAATGAATATTATTAAGTAAGTGCACTTACTAACAGGAGCAGGACATACCTTTACAAAAGTTAGGACAATCTGAAATTTTTCATAGTAATAATCGAATCTTAAAAACATTCATAGTCCAATAACAAAAATTCTATGAATTTACTATATTAGATCCATATTCATATGCCTTAATGTGTCCTATTACTGGTATAAGCTCCTTTATATCTTCCTCCGATAGCATTTGAAGTGTTTCGCCATCAATTGCATGTTCTGGTGTAAGAAAGGTAAGAAATTATTAACAAGTCTTGTCGCAAACTTAGACACATGGAACATGACAAAAATTTACGAATATTTTGCCTTTCACTCTTATTAGGAGTAGTAGTAGATAGTAAGTGCCTACGTAATATGTATATAATTAGCTTCGACCATCTTTTAGATATCTCAAGATTGACAGTTATCACCTCAAAATCTGATAAAATGTAGTAACTACCTACATAAACTATCTTGATCTATGTAACGGTAGGTACAGAAAATATAATACCCATGATAATTTTTTTATTCCATCATTTTAGTTTTTATTGACAACTGGCATGAATATAATTAAGTACTTACATCAAAAATCTACATGTAATAAGGACACTTAAAACTGACTGATTGACAGACAGCGTTGGTCTTTATTCTTGAATTGAAAGGCGCAAAATCAAAATTGGCCAGAACAGAATATAACCGTCAGGCTTGAAGTATATAAGTAGACACTTGCGAAATCATTGTTAATTATATTTAAATTGGATAAAAATATTGCACATACCTGCAAACTTCTGGACATACATTTCGAGACCTTCGAGACTTTAGGTAATCGGCCATGGAATCCACCGCCTTCTCCATGCCAGGTAGTTCTCGCCCTCGTCTTTTTAAATCACTTAATAGTTTTACGTATAGTACCATGCGCTACGACGAATATATTTTTTATTAATTATAGAACAATTACAACAAAGCCAACTACACTACAACAGCGCGCGTGACGGCAGCATAAAACGAACAAGACCGAACACGTTTTTTTGAATTGAGTTTCGCGAAACGCTACCCGGCGGCGGAGGAGCGCGACAAGGGACGAGGGAAGCGAGCGTTTAGTTATTACCGAGCTTGTTTTTGTTATTTATGGACATTATTTAATAAACAATTTCTAAACAGTTTTGTAATGAGATGTCTAATTTTATTTAGACTCATCATGTATTTGATGCTGTTACATGTAGCTTTAAATATTAATAATTAGTAGCCAAAAAAAAATGCTACCGATAAACATAACTTACAGTAAAGATTTAACAAACACATTGAACTATTTTTAGACATTCGATTGGTAAAAAAATAATAAACATACGACTTAATAATAGTTATATAGTTTGCTTAACAGTAATCAAACATTTTATCTGTGTAGCTAAACGAGTTTAGCTGACATAATTTAGTAAGCATTAGTTCACATTTTAACTAACAGCAATTGAACTCTGAATAGCATAACTAGTTTGGGATGTGCAGCAAAAGCAGTTCAGCTATTTTAGCAAAACTTTGGTTTCTGCTAATTAATATTTGTCAATTTTTGAAATAGCTGAACTAGTTCAGCTATTTATTTCTTTCAGTGTACAGTGTATAGGCACGCCAGGCTTCTGTGTTTATAAATTATTATTTTCAGTACTATGAAAACTTTTATACTTATCCAGTTATTTATTTAAGATATTACTCAAGCCGTAGAATTGCGCCACATTTGTCAGCACGGAGTCGCGTTTTTCCATGCTCCTATCCTTTTGTCGACGAGTGCTCGATAGAAATATGATCATAAATACGATTCCGTGCTGATTAATGTAGCGCAACGCAACCCCTAATCACTCTGATAAACTTAATATTAATTAATAGCCACCAACTTGAACGAATCAAACAATCTACCTTCGAAGTATCAAGACTTGAGTATCGTGAAAATCATACAATATTATTTGACTCGCAAAAAGACAACAGTTCTGGTCATTCTGTTCGCAATTGATACTTATTATTGTTCAGTAATGAGTGTGACATTCATAATTAAGCGCGCGCGTCATTGCAGTTCATGTTGCAGCGTTTGTCCACGCCCAAGTCTGCCACTGACCACCAGCGCATCCGAGTAAGATATCGCACTCCGGAGTATCTAGATGCCTTCATTAAACTTGACATACTACAACCATTCTTACCTCTTTTCAGTCAATTGATATCTACAATACCTCATACCAGGTTACAAAAATGAAGACATTTAGAGTAGATAATTTTGAACTTGAAAATAGCATTGGCATGAGTTGAACAGAATGCCACATACAACTAATCAGTTGAAGCTGTGTCTTACTGCAATTGTTTGTTGGTGTTCAGTGTGCATTCGTATTGTGCGACTCCGTGCCAGTTTGTTTCTGACATTTGTCCACTTTCTGAAACACTCGCCAATTCTGCTCGGGTTAAATTGTTATTACAAAAAACAGTTTTTATAGGAACAAGCTAGCAGCGTTTGCACATGATCATTATTTAAATTAGGTTCAACTAAATCATTTCATTGAGATCCAATGATTGTTCTCTAACCATTAACATTGTACATACCGTTAGCTTTCTGAGTGTGTATAACTGAAAGGATTTATTTCAGTCGCTAACATTTTAACGTCAAGTTTTCCCGAATCATCTAGGATCCTGTCCAATAAATTCCCCTTGTATAAATATGTAACAGTTAGCGATCCGACGGACAGACTCAGACAGACAGAGGAGGATCGCTGTCACGCTGGGTCTCTGCCATGTGATACGGCATGTATGTATGTGTGTGTGTGTGCAGGTGTTCCGCGCGTGTACGCCGCCCGACGCCATCTCACTGGTGTCGCGGCTGCTGGAGTACACGCCGGGCGCGCGCCTGTCGCCGCTGCAGGCGTGCGCGCACAGCTTCTTCGAAGAGCTGCGCGAGCCGACCGCGCGCCTGCCCAACGGGCGCCCGCTGCCGCCGCTGTTCAACTTCACCGAGTACGAGCTCAGCATCCAGCCGTCGCTCAACAACTTCCTGAAGCCGCGCGCGGACGCCGGGCCGGCGGCAGACGCGGCGGCGGGCGCGGCGCCGGCCGACGACGCCGCCGGCACGTGCTCGACCGAGCCGCGCGCGTAGGCGACAACGTCCGCACGCGACCTAGTGATAGTTACTTTCGTGTTGGCCATCGGGAAAATTACATGCATAATAGGTGTTTTCGGCGAGTAATCGTGTGATACTGTAGTGTAATTGTCGATAAAGCTTGAGCTGTCGTAGTCGGTAAGAAGGGTAAATCCGTTGTAGATTCTAAACCGTCGCGATGTGATTACTTTGTACTTTTGTAAGCTCAAATTGTCCCCTTATGTACATACCTTATATGCTGAGTTTGAATGTTTATTTAGTAAACGACAGATAATTACCGTCTGGATAAATTGTTTTGTTTTATTTTCATTTTAGTACGTCAAATTCTGTCTCTTTTAAAATGATTTCGCTTATAACTGTAGCCTTAATGTACTCGGTGTGAGACGTTTTATCATAGAGAGAGGTTAGTCACCTGTTTGTTTCACTTGAATCACCTATCGAGGGGTAGACACATGATACTTACCTTGCTTGGGCCGTGTAATCAGTAGGGAAGACATATTCAGTAGTGTATTAGAGTATTTATTGTTGAAAAGTATCACTAACTCAACAAACTTTTACGAAGCGTATGCCTAGTGTTATTTCAACGATGAAACTTAGCAAACTGAATATTTTGTTGCAACAATAGTACGCATTGTAAATTTTTATAACTAGCGTAAACTGATCTCTCAAGATAATTTATAATAATGAATTAATGATATGATATCTGAGAATATTTGTATAAACAATTCAGAGGATATAAATTTTAGATGTACTACGCAATATATATTTGTTTTCGGCAACTTCTATGTTAAACATTTTTTGCTGTGTATTTTTGAATTGTCCAATGCTGGGCAAATGTAATGTACCTATTTAATAGCACTGTCGGTGTCCTAATTATAACGACATAGTTTTTGGATAATATTGTATTCTATATTCAATAAATGATATTTCTATTATATGAAATTTGTCATTGAGAACACTATGGTTATTAGTAGTCATTTATGAAACGATGTTTAAATAATGGTAAAATTTCTTTGTCATAGTTTTAAGTATTCGAGTAATTTCATTTTGCACTTCGATTTTGAATACAGTTACAAATTAGGAAAGGTTTAAACCTCTAAGTATAGACTAACAAAATCTTTCTTCATGGTGTAGAAGTAGCCTAAACGCAAAACTTATTGGTGTAATGTCGATTACCTCTTGCACCACTATTTAGAAAAACCTGGTATTATAAAATTCAGGCAGCTGAAAAGCACGATTTTGCATATATAACATACGTTTTAGTCTTATTTGGACCAACTCATAGTAACACGTCAGCTTTGCATGATAATATTGATTCAGTCGGAAAACCTAATAACTAATCAATATTTCAGTTGAATACTGTTACATTCTCATTATCAATAATTTTAAATGCTTAGCTGATTCAATGTAACATTATAATCAATATTTTTCTAGACATAGACCAGGGCCCCGACCATTAAAATAATTAATTATAACGTATCATTTTATTATGTACCATGTTACAACAGGACACGGCTGAGCTCGGTGTTTCTCGTTGATAGGTCGCGGTGCAAATGTGGCCCTTCTTCTAGTTGCACCGCGTCTGCTTTGCGAAAGATCGAGTTGACTGTTAGTACGCCTGTATTTACTTATAAATTATTGTATTTTAAGAAATGCGCCCCGCGCTTCGCTTTGAAATCACATAATAGTGGATCTTAGTTTTGGTCGTTAAGGCTATTAATTTGCTGGAACACCCATATAATTCGTGTAAATATATTATAATTATCTTTATGGTACGACTCTTGAGTGTCGCGTGTGGGTGGCAGCGGGAGGCGCTCGCTCGCTAGCGGCGCGTGTGTCGCGGTGTCGCGATGTCGCGCATGTAGTGTCGCCACCAACCGCACCGGACTCACTAAGAGGCAGTAGTTTAGATATTACATGTATTTTATTAAGTCTATCTATCTAATATGAATTTTGTAATCGACGTTGCTTCTTAAGACCTTCTGTGTAAAAAGTTATAAGACATACTAGTGACCTGAATATTTGAAGCGATGTTATTAAAATCTTTATCCCACTGAATTCTCACTTCCACGATTTGCGTGCACATTTACAACATGAGAATTTTCCGTAAAAAACATAGTTCGAAATGGAGTTATGACTTATTATATAAATTATTTAAAGTAAATTTTTCTTATTACTGTAATAATATTAAATTTAATAGTGAGTGAAATTTGTATTTTGTTTTCATATTTGTTTTACTGAATTTAAATACTTCATAACCCTCATATCGTTGTTAGTTATGAATGAAAATAACATAATTATTAAAAGTAAATAATTAAATGAATAGTAAGCATGGCCTTTTTATTTTTTTTCATTAGTATTAAACCCTAAATAGCTAGTTGGAAGTTCTTAATTCAGTATTTTGTCTCGAAACTAATAAATCAATTTCATATGATAACTTAGTGCTGGTATCGGGTGTGTGGTCACGTGATGTGAATTCGCCATACATATAAACTTAATTTTACACTGTCTGGTTAGTTCGCGACAAGGCCTGCGCATAACGACTGTCAAAATGTAGGACTAGGAACTAAACTACTATCAAGACTTGTAAGACCTGCTGCTTCAGGAGCTCTGCTCTGCACCATGTCTGGTTATATTTGGTAGGTAGATTATCCGGAAACGGAAACGTGTGGGGGGGTAGATTATCCGGAAACGGAAACGTGTGGGGGGGGGTTCATGGAAAAAAATACTCCACATTGCCATGGTTGTGTCCCTGACTCTGGCAGGGCCACCATCAGGGATTTTAAAGGCCCACATTTATACCTCAAAAACTAGGGCACCTAGCGAAGATGTGTTTTCTCCCATTTTAGTCGTCAATAAGACGCAATTTGTCACCGAGCCACAGATCTCTCTATCGATCTCTTCCTATTTTGACCCTTAATACAGCATTAATCCAATTAAGTAGGTACCTGTACAGGTATATGGCCCTTTACAGCATGTATTTAAATGAATATTTTCGAAGATATTACCGATTTCAAATGCAGGGACATAGCGGTGCGGCGGTACCTGGCAGGCCGGGCGGCGCGTGCCTTTGTGCCCTATAGCACATGATTAGCAGCGATCGGACGCGTTTATCGGAGCTGTATAAAGAGGTAAATAATAATTACATAATAAAAACGTACTTTTTGGCGCGACAACTTACGTTACGATAAATAAAAAATATATATTAGAAATTGTATAATAGTATTTAAAATATTACAGTGATTTATATTTTAAGACAACACGTGCTTTTCAGCGTGTTTTTTTTTTCGAAATTGTATGTTCGTTCTTTAGAACGTAGCTAAGTAAACCGCACCTATAACAAGTAAGGACCTACTTATTAGGTTGTAGGTTAGGTTAGATAGGATTAGCTTGAAACCATATTTTTTGGGTTTGAATCCATAAGGGTTCCGTTTTTTGCCATTTGGCTACGTAACCCTAACAACGAGTCTACCCACATTAAAAAGTGCTAGATCTAGCCCGAAAAGGGCTAAGGTGGCAACACTGGGATCTACGCACAGATAAACTTTGCATTTTTAACGAGTGTCAGACCGTTTTTATTTTGCTGCTCATATTTTGCATCGTTGACTTTTACCGGTTAGTATTCTAACAGGAAAATGCTCTAAGGCATCATTATGCCCCCGTCGGGGCTGCGGGTTGTTTGCAAGAGATACCGCGGCCTCGACATGAAGGGCTAAGAAGGAACATGGGTGGTTTTTAGTCAGTAGAAGTCTGACACTCCCTTTCGCTCTGCCCAAGAGCGAGAGGGGGTTATTTGATAATTTTCCATCCGCCAAAAAAAACGCATTATGTATAGTAGGTACATTAAACGAGCTGCGGTATTTTGGTCGTAAAAATTCGACTCGAATCATGGACCCGAAAATATTTGTCGGATTAATCCGACGTAAGCTATTAAATAAAAGGTTAATAATAAATGGCCTCATCCAGTATTATTAAAATTTAATAACACTAAAGGAACTACTCTATTAAAAAAAAACCGCGTTTGACGTCATGGGACTGTCAGAAATAGACGACTGTGGCGTCCCCGGCACAGACAATACAACAGTCAGCACACCATAGACATATATTTAAGTGGACTAGAAATACCTACAAAAAAAAGGTGCATACCTACAACCTTGAACGGTACTCAAAATGGCTGCCAATGCTAGGGTTGTGTCAATCATGGAACATAGTATTACTGTAACGAGTATCGAAACTGGTACTACATAATAGTATTACGAGTATTAGTAGATATCACGGTTGAATGAGAAGTTTCTTTTTTGAGTATTAAAAAAAAAAAGTAGTTTCCAAGAACTCTGTAGATGGCGTTGAACTTACTACGTTACTAGGTGCCAAAGCAAAAAAAAAAAACATTGCCTTTTATAAATGTCAATCATTGAAGTATCTGACACTTTCGTTTGTTTATATTATGCTTCCGAATATAACCTAGAGTTCTCGATCTCAAAATTCATCGAAGTGAAAAAAATCAAATAATTACGTGACGTTCCGTTCATTGCAGTAACATACTAAGTTCAGCGCCATCTATCTATCGACTAGGGAAGCGTTTAAAAAAATAAAAATAAAATCCCTCATTATAATTAACAGTTTGTTGTAACAGAAAACCATGAGTAAATTTACTTTACTTCTGATACCTGAGAATAAAATTAATTTAAAGTGGTTTTCTGAACAAAATTAAAGAATGCAACGTTTGCGCTTTCGGTTATACCTGCAGGGCTATTGCGTATCTTTTTAAATGTTAGTAGCTATCATTGTGTCCATCGATTAACTGTCAAATGGTTAGTTTAGTATACCAAACCATAACCATTCGACAGCTAATCGATGGACTGTAGGTCTGTAGATTCTGGTAGGTATGCAGATCTTAGTGAAAAACAAATTCTTCTAATAGGAAGACGATTATGTTTCTATTATGATTAACATACTGACTGGTGGAGTAAAATAAAATAAGAATGATTTTTATTAAATCTGTTTATTGGTGTGATAATTATGATAAATGATGTTTATTTTGCAAGAGGAGCTCGTGGCTTACCAAGAACTGCCACTCGGATCGATCTTTAGGTTAAGCTGCGCTTGCCTAGGTTGGTCTGTGGATGGGTGACCGCCCAGTATATGCCGGAGTTTCCTCCGTGCCTCGGAAAGCACGTTAAGCTGTTGATCCCGGCTGTCATATAAAGATCTTTGACAGTCGTTACAGGTAGTCAGTAACCTGAAAGTCCTGACATCCAGTCTTAAAAAAGGGTATCGTATTACCTAGTGTTAACTGGGTTGTGGAGTTTAGATAGGCATTCGCTCCATGTAAAATACTGGTATTCAGCTGAATCCGGATAGACTGGAAGCCGACCCCAACATAGTTGTGAAAAGGCTAGGCAGATGATGATGATGTTTATTTTACAAATAGTTTTTACATACACTTTTACAAGTCACTTTTTATTAAAACTAGATGGGGTCGGTGTTTCGTTTCTGACTACTTTGAGATGAAACTTCCGAAACAAACCCAGAGGTCATGGTCTCTTTTAAAGTCCAGACATAATCTTGGTATACACACATGAAAACTATGCAGATTAGTGTCTGAGATGGTCATTTGAAGAAAGCACCACACAGATTTTAGTGGACCCGTCCAGTCGGTGCAAGCATGCTGATGTCTTATTTTCAGATCACGTATAACAATCATATAAGTCTGTGGGACGGTATCTCGGTTCTGTGAACCACGGGCCAGAGCACGGTCACTCGAACAGATATCGTTCCAGCGCACCGAAGGAACTAGTATCGGAAACTATTACGCAACGGTACAACACTATTCATGTTTGTAAACAAACGAATAAAATTAAGAAATAACAAAAAGGTCTCTGGGACGGAAATAAACCCAAACATTAACACTATATCAATAAATTAATGATCGCTTAGCATTTTTTTCATCGAAAGTGTATTACTCCTAGATACTATTGCATGAAAACCGGCTTCTAACCTGTGCACCGACAATTGAGGTTGATTTTTCTGGTTTCTTGCACCACACTTCACAATACAGCACGCAGGCATATTGAATTGCTGTTTTTTAAATAAGTATATGCAAGTTTTATAGGTAAACTCTTCGTAATTTTGTCACAAATCTCAATTTATCAAAAAGTAAACAACTATTTGACAGCAGAACTACCACGAAACTCGCCGCATAACATGGCGGAAACGGCACCTACCTACTATTGTGTGACTCGTAACACCAAATGTTGCCATTATGAGCAACAACTGAAATATTGTTGTCTCTTTCATCAAGTACGATTACTGTATTAGAAAGAACGAAACAAAACGATATTTCACATACTGTATCCTATTTCACTCATATTTGTATAAGCAAATGTGTCTATAGAATATCGCGGCGGCTCTATATTTTTCCTTACTCATTGCAGCACACGGAGTCACGGACACACTTAAATGGGCATTACAGTCATTACAAATCATCGATAATCACTCGACTTTTATTGTCGTCTATACACGACTGTGGCGGTCAAAAGGTCAAAAAGGCAACCGTCGCGTGTTTACGCGCGTGAACATGCGGGTGGGCTACGTGGGAACGCGACGGTCCCCGGCACAGAGTACATTTTTATATAGGGTCATTAAATATATCTGAGTACCGCAGTAAAGTGTCAAAATCTTTACTTAAAAGTGATGGCTTAAGTAATCATCAAATCTCTGAGTACGACGATTAGAGCGTTTGCAGCGCTTTTTGCGGGAAGCGAGGTAAGAATATACTGCTTACTAGGGACAATCACACTCAAATAAATACGCATTCTATTTATTTAGATGTACATTGACAGAGTGGTAAAACCAATACTCAACTCGGTCCATTGAGTAAGGAAAAATATAGAGCCGCCGCGATATTCTATAGACACATTTGCTTATACAAATATGAGTGAAATAGGATACAGAATGTGATATATCGTTTTGTTTCGTTCTTTCTAATACAGTAATCGTATTTGATGAAAGAGACAACAATATTTCAGTTGTTGCTCATAATGGCAACATTTGGTGTTACGAGTCACACAATAGTAGGTAGGTGCCGTTTCCGCCATGTTATGCGGCGAGTTTCGTGGTAGTTCTGCTGTCAAATAGTTGTTTACTTTTTGATAAATTGAGATTTGTGACAAAATTACGAAGAGTTTACCTATAAAACTGCATATACTTATTAAAAAAACAGCAATTCAATATGCCTGCGTGCTGTATTGTGAAGTGTGGTGCAAGAAACCAGAAAAATCAACCTCAATTGTCGGTGCACAGGTTAGAAGCCGGTTTTCATGCAATAGTATCTAGGAGTAATACACTTTCGATGAAAAAAATGCTAAGCGATCATTAATTTATTGATATAGTGTTAATGTTTAGGTTTATTTCCGTCCCAGAGACCTTTTAGTTATTTCTTAATTTTATTCGTTTGTTTACAAACATGAATAGTGTTGTACCGTTGCGTAATAGTTTCCGATACTAATTCCTTCGCTGCGCTGGAACGATATCTGTTCGAGTGACCGTGCTCTGGCCCGTGGTTCACAGAACCGAGTTACCGTCCCACAGACTTATATGATTGTTATACGTGATCTGAAAATAAGACATCAGCATGCTTGCACCGACTGGACGGGTCCACGAAAATCTGTGTGGTGCTTTCTTCAAATGACCATCTCAGACACTAATCTGCATAGTCTTCATGTGTGTATACCAAGATTATGTCTGGACTTTAAAAGAGACCATGTCCTTTTTTTTTTTTTTTTGGGGATGGGAAATCATCAAATAACCCCTCCCGCTCTTGGGCAGAGCGAAAGGGAGTGTCAGACTTCTACTGACTAAAAACCACCCATGTTCCTTCTTCGCCCTTCATGTCGAGGCCTCGGTATCCCTTGCGGACAACCCGCAGCCTCGACAGGCAGAGCTGAGTTTGTTTTGGAAGTTTCTTCTCAAAGTAGTCAGAAACGAAACACCGACCCCATCTAGTTTTAATAAAAAGTGACTTGTAAAAGTGTATGTAAAAACCTATTTGCAAAATAAACATCATCATCATCTACCTAGCCTTTTCACAACTATGTTGGGGTCGGGTTCCAGTCTATCCGGATTCAGCTGAATACCAGTATTTTACATGGAGCGACTGCCTATCTGACCTCCACAACCCAGTTAACACTAGGTAATACGATACCCTTTGGTAAGACTGGATGTCAGGATTTTCAGGTTACTGACTACCTGTAACGACTGTCAAAGATCTATATATGACAGCCGGGATCAACAGATTAACGTGCTTTCCGAGGCACGGAGGAAACTCGGCATAATACTGGGCGGTCAACCATCCGCAGACCAACCTAGGCAAGCGCAGCTTAACCTAAATATCGATCCGAGAGGAGAACAAAATAAACATCATTCATAATAATGATATTATCACACCAATAAACAGATTTAATAAAAATCATTCTTATTTTATTTTACTCCACCAGTCAGTATGTTAATCATAATAGAAACATAATCGTCTTCCTATTAGAAGAAGTTGTTTTTTACTAAGATTTGCATACCTACCAGAATCTACAGACCTACAGTCCATCGATTAGCTGTCGAATGGTTATGGTTTGGTATACTAAACTAACCATTTGACAGTTAATCGATGGACACAATGATAGCCACTAACATTTAAAAAGATACGCAATAGCCCTGCAGATATAACCGAAAGCGCAAACGTTGCATTCTTTAATTTTGTTCAGAAAACCACTTTAAATTAATTTAATTCTCAGGTATCAGAAGGAAAGTAAATTTACTCATGGTTTTCTGTTACAACGAACTGTTAATTATAATTCAACCGTGATATCTACTAATACTCGTAATACTATTAACTAGTACCAGTTTCGATACTCGTTACAGTAATACTATGTTCCATGATTGACACAACCCTAGCATTGGCAGCCATTTTGAGTACCGTTCAAGGTTGTAGGTATGCACCTTTTTTTTGTAGGTATTTCTAGTCCACTTATTTATATGTCTATGACTCGGTCCTTATTATTCTACAGATAACAGCGACATCTGGAGTTTGGTGGGATAAAGCAGCTATCTTGTCTTGTCATTGTTGCCATAATCATTGCCCATTACGCCATTCTCAACTCTGTATTTCCCGACGTTGATGCGCTTTCCGAGTTATAGGACAATATTCTGAACTCTATAGGTTTTTACTCCTAATAGGATTATTAAGGTGGCAGCGCCAGGGTAGCCCGCGACTTTGCGGGCTACAAAGTCGCTTCCAACTTATATCGTCGTTGTAAGTATGCATACTTATTTATATGTGTCTGTCAGCCAGTCACAGTCTTTGTTCACCTACCAAAATCAAAATGGCAGCATTCCATACATGCCAATTTTAGACCTTGCTCTTTCCCTTTACTTGTCGAGCAATATTAGTTAATTTACTGTTTGTCTGTTATCCAGATTTACCGATTCCATAGTTTATTCCTCTATGTTCCACACATACGATTTTAAGGTGAATGCTCCAACTAGCCCGCGAAATTCAAATTTTCTTACGTTTTTTGCAATTTGCAGGCCAGTGCTAGTTTGTATGCAAGCCTCCAAGTTCATAAAGGTGCAGGAACTTGAAAAAGTCATTTTTGCACCTTTATGAACTTGGAAAATATAATCATCAATATAAGCCTATATTGATGATTTTGATGATTATATTTCTGTAACTACATACGTCTTACAGCCGCAATTTATATTTTAATCAACATACCAACTAGCACTGGCCTGCAAATTGCAAAAAACGTAAGAAAATTTGAATTTCGCGGGCTAGTTGGAGCAATCACCTTAAGGTGAATGCTCCAACTAGCTCGCGAAATTCAATTTTTTTTACGTTTTTTGCAATTTGTAGGTCAGTGTTAGTTTGTATGTTGATTAGAATATTAATTGCGGCTGTAAGACGTATGTACTTATAGAATTATAATCATCAAAATCATCAATACAAGCTTCCAAGTTCATAAAGGTGCAAAAATGACTTTTTCAAGTTCCTGCACCTTTATGAACTTGGAGGCTTGTATTGATGATTTTGATGATTATATTTCTGTAACTACATACGTCTTACAGCCGCAATTAATATTCTAATCAACATACAAACTAACACTGACCTACAAATTGCAAAAAACGTAAAAAAAATTGAATTTCGCGGGCTAGTTGGAGCATTCACCTTAAGGAGACTAATTTTATTATTATGTTAGTTGAGTTGGATGCTGGCTTACACGGAACAAATAAAATTGTTTTTCTGTTCTGTGTTAACTGCTGGCATGACAAATAGAGCATAGGTATGTTTTTCTATCACGATCCACACACGACACATTTTTGGAGGGTCTCCTAAATGTATATTAATCTGCCGTTTGAGTCGACTATTGACAAAAATATGAATAATCGTTTTCGTTACTTGACTTCATCACTTCACTAAAAATGTCAAATTCTGACATGTACGTCTTGTTGACTTGACGGTGCAAGTTACAATTTTCATTATAACAAAAAATAATAATTGATTATCGCATAATACTATTGATTAATTAATAGGTACCTAAATTATTGTGCCTGATTTATAATTGTATACCTTAAAAGAGGTGTAAAACAAGGCTGCCTCTCCATATTAAAAGTGTTATGGCTGTATAGTTTATGATTGTAAATTGAGGAGGAGTATTATAACTAATATTTTATTCGCAATGCACGAAGCGTACGAGATATCTCATTTGCTCAATGCAACCGTACAAATAGAGGCGATAGCTGCTTATGGTAAGTAAAAACCAAGTTTTAATAAACCCCTATGATAAAAAAAATCAAGTCAAAATGAGTCACACATCTGTTAAAACAAAGTTATCACAACATTATCACGCATATGATTTTGTTTTCCAAATAGACGCCCCATCTTCTCTGAAAATACAGATAAAAATACATTGCCAAATAAGGATATTTTGTTTATGACCCACAGTGCCAGTAGGAGCTGGTCATTTAATTTAATTTTTTTATCTGTTGTGCTTATATATTTTGAGGTATTAGTAAATGTGGAGTTCAAATTCAAACTCCAACGTTTACGAGGAAATTGTAAAACAAATAAGGAAATGCTCATTTGAATTGAAATTGTAGTGTTTTTAAAAAAATTAGTAAAGTAAGTATATCATTTAATATGTTTTAAACAGATTTAATAATATTTCAGATAACAACTTGTTACTGGGAACAAGGCAAGGCCATCTGTTGATGTACTCCGTGTCTCAAACTAATGGAAATCAGAAATATGAGCTGCAGCTACTCAGATATTGTAAAAACTTTAGTAAAAAACCTATTCAACAAATTGAAGTCATACCAGGTAAGTTTTGTTTATTTTTTGTTTAATGCACTGTGACATATCCTGGAATTAAAGTAATGTAAGTTTGAAATTACCTATATATCTTGAACTTTTTTTTTGTTCCTCTTCTCATCTGCTATCAGTCATCACTGACTATGATCAGATGCGTGGAAAGATACAAATATATCTTGAACATGCAAGGCAATCAATGCTCAAACCTCCTCTGTATCAAGACAAGTGAAGTGGAACAACAATAGATTAGTATAATTATATTAGTATTATAAAGAAATGTAATGCAGATGTCATTGTTACTATCTCAATGCTTTTGAATATAACATAATTATTTAAGTAATAGGGTAGTTGACTGACGAAAAAAAAAAAATGATTCTGTTTAGTTAGATTATTGAAAAATATTGGATGTGTTTTTTGTTTCATCAAATTCTAAACTTTCTAAATGGTTGACGTCACTTTTTGTTAAAAAAACGTACTAAACTATGATGTCACACGACTTTTCTGAGCACTGTATCGTCTTAATTTTTTGTTTACGTGAAAAAAGAAAAAAAATGTGTCCAATATTTTTTGAAAATCGATCTGACGGACTAATTAGTTTTTTTTTAGTCAACTACCCTATTGTACTAGGATTATGTAAGGATTGAAGGAGGCTGTGTTGTGTGGTTTCTGCCTACCCCCATGGGCAAAAGGTGTGACTTTATGTATGTTTGATATTGATAATCATATTTTACTGTTGTAGAAGAAAACTTGTTGCTGTGCCTAACCGATACTGTTCTGTCCACTTACAATATAAATGGTGTTAATTTTCCATTGGTTAAGACATTTGAACAAACCAAAGGGGCTTCCCTGTTTGCATTAGACAACACGGTAAGTGTAGCATTACTTTATTTACGCTTTTTACTTAATCAACATTGAGAAAAGTCTTGGGGTTACTTAGGGTTTAAATTATTCATGACCACTTTTCAAATTTTTTTTTTCTTTTTGGGTACTGTTAAACACCTTACAGCCTTCATTTTTCCTTTCAATTGAATAATTGACATGGTGTATTAAAGATACCGAATAAAAATGGCTAGGCAACCTGGGCTTACGTGATATGGACCCATACTGGTTTAAGGAGATGGGGAAAAAGAGTTCCTCGAAAAGCTTTGAGAGAGAGGCTGTGCAACATGATAATATACAAAAACCATGAACTTATTATTTTTGGGACAAAATATAAAAAAGGGTTCTAGATTTTAGAGATTGTTACAATTTATTTTTTCTAAGACAATCTATTTGTTTTGCTTATGCTCATGATTTTTTTAATATTTTTACAGCCCACAACATCAATGACTGGAGAATCCAATTCTGTTGTCCGTCTGTGTGTTGCTGTGAGGAGAAAACTACAGCTTTATTATGGCAAGAATGGAGAATTCAAACAACACTTATTTGACTTTACAATCCCTGATGTACCGAAGGTTATGTCCTGGGGCCAACAGTATGTGTGTGTGGGATTCAAAAATGAATATGTGCTGTATGATGTAGGTGATAAAGTTGAATTTACTTTAACAATTATAACATAACTCAACATCTCGCCTGTAATCCTCGAAGGGTTAGGCAAAGGTGTACCTAATAGTACACCCAGATTTCTCCACAAATGTTTTAGTCCCATGTATGGTAGTGTTGGGATTGTATCCGGATAAATACTCAAAATGGATAAATACTCATAAATGTCCGTTTTTACTTGAGTATTTATCCAAAACAGCGGATAAATACTATCTCCATTTTTTTTAACGTAAATTTTATCAATTTACAAACAAAAGAATTGAAATAAATGAAATCCTGAAAAATTGATATGTATCGTACTTTATTAATCACTTTAACAATTATGAAAAGCCTTTATTAACAATGATTTCACCCAATCATGAAAATGTTCGCCAATCACTATCCAAATCAGAAAAAAATATACGTATTTTGTGAGATACTTAAATAATTGTTATATATTTGGAGGGTATGAGGAACAGGGGGTAAAGTTCCTCATCCTCCATAGAAAAGGAAGGATCCTCCGACCAGACGTGTGTTGTGTCTGGTGGGCTAACTACCCGACATATGTAAGTCGGGATTTTCTATATTGGCTAATGTCGCGGTTTATGTTTATAGCGTGATGTAGGATTAGCCAATTAGTTCTCATGTGTTGCGATAGATGTCGCTGTCGCCACATCGCTCCCCTCCAAGACTGGAGGTCGATAGCAGGTTGAGTCTTGATCCTTGCCAAGCCAGTGGGAGGTTTTAGTGAGTTGGAACCGAATGCCGCATAGTTTTCGGTGAGTCGAAACTGACTGCGGTGATGCTCCAGTGTGTCGGGGTGATGCTGCTGCTGCATAGTATGTACAGTGATGCAGTGCTGCGTAGTGGCTGGCTGCTGCGTTGACCAGGAGAGAAGTGCGTCTCTGCTTGCTGACCGGCCGAAGTGCAGTGTGCTGTGCCAAGGTCGCTGATAAGGTTGAGGACCAGGTATGCGCTTCCGCTGCAAGCTGGGGGTCAGGATACCCGATGGAGCTGTGGTTGCTGGGTGGCGGTATGACTCGCTGCTCGAAGGCTTGAGGAAGTGATGATGACGTTTGTAGTAGCGGCACGAAGGCTGCGCTGACGTTCGTGCTCGGGGTCACCAGTTTGGGGGGTATGAGGAAATGGGTGTAAAGTTCCTCATCCCCTATAGAAAAGGGAGGATCCTCCAACCAGACAGGTGTTGTCTGGTGGGCTAACTGCCCGACATATATAAGTATACACATATGTATAGACATCAGTCAGCGCAGCCTTCGTGCCGCTACTACAAACTTCATCATCACTTCCTCAAGCCTTCGAGCAGCGAGTCATACCGCCACCCAGCAACCACAGCTCCATCGGGTATCCTGACCCCCAGCTTGCAGCGGAAGCGCATACCTGGTCATCATCCTCAGCCACATCAGCGACCTTGGCACAGCACACTGCACTTCGGCCGGTCAGCAAGCAGAGACTCACTGGAGCATAATGCAGCATCACCCCGACTCACTGGGGCATCACCGCAGACAGTTCCGACTCACCGTGAACTATGCGGCATTCGGTTCCGACTCACTGGAACCTTCCACTGGCCTGGCAAGCATCAAGACTCAACCTGCTATCGACCTCCGGTTTCGGAGGGGAGTGATGTGGCGACAACGACATCTATCGCAACACATGAGAACTAAAATGACAAATCCTGCATCGCGCTATCAAAGTTATCCGCGACATTGGCCTATATAGAAAATCCCGACTTACAGTTGTCGGGCAGTTAGCCCACCAGACACAACACCCGTCTGGTCGGAGGATCCTCCCTTTTCTATTGGGGATGAGGAACTTTACACCCTGTTCCTCACACCCCCCCAAAGACCATAAGCATCGAAATCTTTTTCGTCAAAAACTGTCAACATAATATGAAAATATAGATAAGTAGTGCGCTACTTTACTCACTTTAACAATAACAAAATCTTAGTTTTCACTACAATTATGAATATGTCGTCTATTTCTGTCAATATGAGAAGTTTGTTTACTACAATCATGAATCCAGTCAATCACTATAATCATAATTATGTTTTTCTGAAATCAATTACTATCACTATAAGATGCTTGTTCATCATTATTAGAATTCATCAATTCACAAACTGGAACACGCTTCTTGATTCTCTCAAATCCACTGATTCTTCATCAGTATTTGTCTGTACTGGACATGGTGATGGAACATCTTCATCATAACTGTCCCTGTCTGCCTTAACTTTCACGCTCTTTAACTTTGTCGTAGAACATATTTCTTTCCACCAGGTTAAAGGGCTGATTTCGTTACTGTTTTCCAAATAACGTAATTTTAATGTAATGTTTTGGAAAGCCCAACTAAATATACTAGCCATTCAATACGAAAAACCAACCCATGCGCAAAAATAATATTTATCCATCATTTTAAGTAAATATCCGATAAAAACGAGTAATAACGAGTATTTATCCATTTCTGATAAATACTCGAGTTTTTATCCACCGAGAATTTATCCTCCGCCCATCACTATGTATGGGCGAGCGTATTGCCATAGACCAGGCACAAATCCGGACTCCATGGCTGAAACGGAGAAATTGTTAATGGAAAAACCCAATACCACTTCGGCCCACCTGGGAATCGACCCCAGGACCTCATACTCAGGAGTTGCGCTTGCGACTACTAGACCAACGAGGCAGTTAACAATTATTTAGATTACAATTTGAATTTTGGTTATCTACTGCGATCATCGATTTATTTTCTGATTAAAAATTTTCAGTAATCTTTATTTAAGAAGAATTTGATCTAAACAACTAATTACGAAATTTAGCTACAACTTGAGTGCTATAAGCATTTGTAACGATTCCTGTAAAAATCTTAGAATATTTTTATTTTGTAGCTCTCATCAGGAAAACCGCAGGAGTTATTCCCGACAAGCAGTTCCAAATCACTTGAGCCCACAATAACAAAATATTCCGAGACATCATTTCTACTAGGGCGCGATCAAACATCGGTACTAGTAGAGGAGGCCAAAAATATAGATATTAAGAAAACTATCAAATGGTCTGAAGCTCCTATTGGTGTTGGTAAGACAATATTATTTTTGTTTAGAAAATATATCAAGGTGTCAAATTACAGGCGCAGTTACAGGTAGTCGCAGGCCTGAAAGTCTGACAACCATTCTTACCAAGGGATATCACTTGACCCAGCCGAACTTGGTTGCTGGCGGCGGAAGCAGTCGTTTGACGTAAAATACTGGTATTCAGCTGCAACCTGTTAGACTGGAAGCTGATCCCAACGTGCTTCTTGAATAAAAATCTATTTAATCCAAAACTACCATACTTTCTTGAATTTTATATACTTTTCTTGGGATTTTTAATTGTATTCACTCTAGGAATCATGTCTAAATGATAAAATAATATTTATTTCCAGTGTGGGACGAGCCATTTGTGTTAGGACTGTTATCAGACCAAGTAATGGTGCAGACGGTGGAGCCATCACTCTTCATACAAACCTTACCTGAACTGAACAAAGCAAGACTGATGTATAGGTAACTCTATGAATTGATAAGCTCGATCGAGTCAATAGCCCGTTAACAAAAAATATCTAATTAGTCCGTCAAATAGATTTCCAAAAAATATTGAACAAATATTTTTTCTTTTTTCACGTAAACAAAAAATGAAGACAACAAAAAACACTTATCAGATTTTTTTCGGTAATCTAATAGACGGACTAAACAGAATCACATTTTTTTTAGTCAGGAAACATTCCTATTATAACTATACGGTACCTGACTGTAAATTTCCTAGCTTGCGCCGTTCCACTCCTGGACAAAGGCCTACCTCTACTCTTTTCCAATTCTTGTGATTCATACCTGTGTGACACTCTTTTTCTAGTGCTCAATGTGGCACGTTTACACCCGAATGTTCTTTGTATTATCTATAAGATGAACATAATAAACGCACAACCTCTTCTGTGGTGACTCAGACTGTGATACATGACATGATTCATCATTTATTTCTTTTGTTTTACTTTTTTGTTGCGAATTTCAAGAACTCGTAGAACAAAAGTTTTCAGTTTCATAGTCCGAGACACGTCGCTATACCTTTATTACGAGTATGTAAGAAAGTCAACGATATAATTTGTTCCAGATGTAAGCGTGGCCTGATATTCGTGTCCTCGGTAGGCCAGGTGTGGTGCCTCAGCTCTGTTGACATCACGAAGCAGAGGCAGCAACTGCTGAAAGACAAACACTTCCAAATAGCAATAGAATTAACGGTAAGATTAAGGGAGGTTTCAGATATGCGTATTTTCGACGCGTATTAGCTCATTTTTGGACACGCGTATGCGCGCACCTTTTTCCAACCACGGCTTCGTACAAGCGTTGACGCGTTGGATACACACGGGCAGATTAAGAACCACCTTGAATTTTAAGTGACGCCACGCCCCCGTTTGTAACACATCCACCTGGCTTCAGCAAAACAATGTTTTGTGTTTGTAAAACACGATAACATAGCGCAGCGACCCTGGCCTAATGGATACTGGTCGTCAGAAAAATTAACCCTAAAATAACTTTATGATAATCCCACAAGATCTGTTTTTATTAAAATTCTCGACAACATAACAGATTCTAACAAGAATTTTATCCAATTGAGTTAAATGTTATTTTTATGGTTGACTATAAATTTCAACACTTTGCTACAGTACTAAGAGTTTCATACATACCTTACGGCTCAAACCACAGCTCTCGATTCATAGGCCGCGATTAGCGTTTTCTGAAGACAAGTTCTAAAACACAACAACTTTATTGTAATTAACATTAATTAGTTACAATAAATCCACGAAAGATGGCACGACTTTCGCTGCCTATTGGAGGCACAATATATTATCTAATGTGTGTTATATAAATAGTACATAATAATATGGGTTTCATAAGTATGTAGTCATACATGTAAATAAATAGTATCAGTGACAGAACCGGCAAGGAAAATAAGTAACCATTTATTTTCCTCTAAACATGGTCGTGTGTAGAAGAGTTGTTAATCTGTAATATTTAGCTTTAGTTTATCGTATATTAATTCAGTAAAGGTGTATTTAAACGTTTTGTGTGGAGTTATTGTGTGTGATATGGTGGCTAGAAAAATCAAATATATTTATTTCGTTAAATTTTTATGTTATTACTTCTTAGCGTAGTTAACTAAACTATTTGTGCTGGCCTATGAGGAAAATTGTAAAGATTTTATTTGTGGTTTTTATTAGTTGGTTACCTATCAAATGCGATGTCAGCGTAGGTAATTTCGAAATAAAAATAAACGTTTTTAAATATTTCTTCCCGCGAGTAAAACAATGAGTAATATCGGACAATTTGCCTATTTTATACGGATTCCGTTACACACCCTCATAAATTAATACATTTGTCGCTTCTTAGGGTTGAGTAAAGATGTTATCAAAATCACAAATGTGAGTTCAATATAAGATTTTTGTAACTCCACTAATAGATTTAAGTGCATTCACAATGCCATTTACAGTAAAGGATCGTATAGCAACAATAGGGCTTCTGGTAGGAGTAAGTATTCTGGACGTTCAGTTTTCAAAAAAATGTTCTCACTCACTCAGCTTTTATAAATTTATTTATTGGTACCTTTGATTTTAACAGAGTCTATCAGACTGCACACCCGAAGAAAAAGAGCAGAAAATACATTCCATACAAGTCCTGTACGCATTGGAACTTTTTGACAATAAACAGTATTCCCAGTCAATGAAAGAGTTTGTTAAACTCAAAACAGATCCGGCTGACGTCATCAAACTGTTTCCTGAACTAGACGGCAAAACAAATGACGATAAAGAACAAACGAAGAAATTGACGGGGAAAGATCTAGAGAGCGCCTTGAATGCCTTGATAATGTATTTGAAGGAGTTGAAGTCTAATATAGGGAATAGTGCGGCACAAGATGAGGCGAGCAAGCAGAGAAATTTCACGCAGCAGCTTGAGTTGATAGATACTACTTTGTTGAAGTGCTACTTACAGGTAAATAAAACATATATGCTTAAGTAATAATGAAGTAAATTCGAAAGATGCATCTATTAACAGTTATCTTTGTTTTTGGGAAGTAAACCTTTTTGCAAAGTTTTTATTACTGTGTCTGAGACCTCGTTTTATTGAAACCTTTTTAGATAAACGATGCTCTAGTCGCACCTCTGCTACGCAACAACAATTGTCGTCTAGAAGAAGCGGAGAAGATGTTGCTGCAACACGGCAAGCACAGCGAACTTATAATACTGTACCAAACCAAAGGGCAGCATATGAAAGCGCTACAGCTGCTAAGGGAGCAGGCCAAAGAACCAGACTCTAGTTTAGAAGGTTATCAAGGAACGAAAAATTATTTACAACAACTTGGTAAGTAATAAGCTAAAATTATTGTGTGAAATCGAGGAGCCATAAAATCTGTATTATTGTTCAGTTATCAACACTAATATTATAAAGAGGAAAGATTTGTTTGTTTGTAACGAATAGGCTCCGAAACTACTGGACCGATTTCAAAAATTATTTCACCGTTGGGAAGCTACACTATCCGCGGGTGACTTAGGCTTCATAGGACTTTTTTATCCCTGTATTCCCACGGGAACGGGAACTATGCGGGTGAAACCGCGTGACGTTCGCTAGTAATTAATATAAAACCAGGTTTTATTCACTCTGCATGTCAGTATTAAATGTTGAACTAAAACAGCAATTCTATTTTCCAGGTGCCGAACACATAAACTTAATATTCAAGTTCTCTGACTGGATATTGAAAGAACATCCAGAAAAAGGCTTGAAGATATTTACTGAAGTAGAAGACTTGCCCCGCCCAAAGATACTAGACTTTCTTTTAAGGGAACATGAATCTCTTGTGATACCTTACTTAGAGCATGTCATACATACATGGAACGATACGAATTCATTATTTCACGACGCTTTAATTAACATGTACAGAGATAAAATAACTGATAAGAAGGCGAACTTAACAGATGCAGAGATACAACACATTAAGTTGAAATTAGTTTCGTTTCTAGAAAAGTCTGCACATTACACTCCGGAAAGAGTTGCTGTGCACTTCCCCACTGACAGCTTGTTTGAGGAACGAGCTATCATTTACGGAAAGTTAGGACGACACGAGCAGGCGCTCGCCATTTATGTACTGATATTGGGTAAGTGTGAAATATGACTTAACTAATGTACCTGTAATGCCCAAAGATTTAGGTAGAGGACGTGTACCTACACATATTTGTCAGTTATGTTTACCTTGTAAACGCCAAAGTTTTAACGCATCGGCGTCTCTTCCCACGCTAAGCCACAAATTACACGTTTCATATGTCGGCTATATCCGACTGTGGCGCTCAAAAAGTGACCGGCCACAACTCCAAACTCCAGGGAACTATTGACAAATTTCTGATGGACTGATAATCTGAATGACGCCTAGCCCTAGCTATCGAACCCAAAACTTAAAAGTATACATCCTATTTTAAACTAAGCATATTATAGTCTCACACTTTCTATTGGCCACAGGCGACGTCGAACGAGCAATACGATACTGCGAAAATGTAAGCATGAGTCCAAACGACAAAAGTCAAGACGTATACGTGATACTGATGAGGATCCTCATGAACCCTGAACAAGACAGTGCGCTCGTCGGGAATCCCCTAGCCAAGGTGCCGAGGCACCCGAAGACTGCTGTACCTGACTTGGAGACGGCACTGAAAATATTGGAAAAGCATGCAGATAAAATATCACCCTTGAAAGTAAGTGTTGATTGATACCAATATTATTATAACTAAGCATTAGAATGACATTAAGTCCACCTCTGCCATTGTGGTGTAAATTAATATGTTATAATTGTAATTGTTACTAAAAACTGTAGGATATTGTTACATTCAATACAAACCGTTCTGTATTCCTACTCTCTCTTACAGACAAGAGGTTTGAGTCTCGACCAGCAGTGGGAACGTTATATGAAACACCTTGTAACATAAATACAAATTTATCAACTAAATTCAAAGTCAATTTAATTATTTAATTTGCAGGCCCTGTCAGTGTTGCCAGACTCGGTCCCCCTGAGTCGTCTGAAGCATTTTCTAGAGAGCGCTCTAGATGGACAGCTCACGTTGAAGCGACGCACGCAGGTCCTCAAGGGATTGTTGTATGCTGAACATATGCAGGTAAAATAAATTACTTAGGTATATTATTTTTGATAACTCACTTGTTTTTGCAAGTGTTCTTTTATCCCTAAAGGGGTAAAAAAGAAGACAAGTTCCTCTTTTCTGCAGATAAGAAATTCTATGGGCAGATTTCCAGGTGGATTTATGTGAAATAAAATATTTAACATTTTGACTTTGCATACGTCAAATAATGGTCAGAATTGTTTTCAGTTCAAATGGGAAAGGAACTTAGCCACCGATTACTCAATACCAAGACATTACACGTTCCTAAATGTTGTATTATCTTGCTCCCATGTTGATGATGGTTATACAGCTAATTAAATAATTCTTATTTCTTTAGATTGTATACTTCTCAATATCTTCTTATGATTGTTACAGGTACAAGAACTAAAACAGTTTCACGAATCGAAGAGTGTACTAATAAACGCTTACAACGTGTGTCCTGTGTGTAAGAAACGATTCGGCAACCAGAGCGCTTTCGTCAGGTATCCCAACGGCGACATAGTACACTTTAGTTGTAGACTAGACAAATAAAATATGTTTCTATGATTTCACACTTCATGTAAAATAGTATTGAAATGTTAGAATACTATAAAACTCTGATTACCGCTCCGGGGAATACCGGCGTGATGTTATTGATGTTCAGTTATAACAGTTTTTCGGTTTTACCATTTATCTAAAACCTTTGAAGTCTTTCCAAGACTCTCCCTACTTCAACATTTAGAAAAATGGGCTCGATTACATTTCTTGGCTGTGATCTGATAATGAATCATCAGTAGAAACAAATTGTCACTGTGTGTAGAAAAAGACGTAAATGAAAACACCGTTATCTTAAAAAAAGTGTAGACATCAATGACCTTATGTAGAAACTGCTTGCATAGTTACATTAATGTAAACCCAATCCTATTTCTGGAGAGAACTTATCCATTTTCGTCGTTAGACGTTCGATGATCATCGTATTCATTTATTTTAACATCTCCCATGATTTAAAATGTTTAACTAATTTTGTACAGCTGTTTCAAAGGTTTACAATAAGAATCAATGTACAGAGTGTAATATAAATGTAGCCATGTATTGTATCTATATTTTACCTATGTATTATTAGCTCATGTATAAAAATATTGAAATATAATATATGAAAATTTTATGCAACAATATTTGGCTGATTTCTACCCCCTTAGCAATTTCCTTTAGCTCTAAGTAACAAGAAAAATCTATCGACATAGTTTTATGGAACCGTAGCTTGGTTGAGAGTTTTGAGAGCTAACCAGGATGGTATTTTCAAAGATGGCTCCATAATATTATGTAAATTATTATACAGATATTTACGCTAGAGGAGAGATCTGACTTCACCCAAAAGTGGGAAAAGAACTGACCCCTGCGGAACTCCACAAGTTATTCTGCTAATGGTTAACACTCAGCATGTGCCTTGCCAGTGCAAAGGACTACCTTGTTAATAGCACCCATGCCTCTGCCTGCTTACACTGGTACATACGCAATAATTGTCCATCTTACATCATAGGGCAGGGAGTTCCATGCGTTAACTATATCAAAGACTGTTGCCAGAACACAAAATCTTTTATCGTGGGGAAATTTCAGATGAATTATCATTTCTGTAGCGGAATACCAACTAAACCCCTCGGTATTCCTTCCTGTTATTTGCATGATTGAGCACAGCAAAACTTACATTCGCTTTGAGTTATAATGCAGAGATAGATTCAAATAAAGTTGTACAGTATTACGCTTGTAGCGTACATAGTCCATCAAAGACTTTCATAATAATATTATAAAGCTATGTTTATGGCTAAAACAGTTATGTTTTCGCCATCGCACTAATTAATTAAATCAAATGCAAGCGTTTCACATTAATTAATAGGAGGAAGGAGGAAAACGCGTTATTTATTGAAAACATTCATTAGCTAGTACTAGTAATGTAGTGCAACTGAAGGACGTGTTAAAAGTTAAAAACAAAATGTTTCGCACCAAAATTAAAAAGCGAGATGCAGAAATTATCAAGATCATAAACGTAAGTAACATTACATAAGTATTTAAAGCCACATTACTAGATGCCAGTGGAGCGAAAGTGCTATTTGAGAGGATTGTGTATCGACAAACAATGTGGTTTCCAGTCAGACTATCTAGTATGTAGGGGACGGTGACAGCCGTTATATGTATTATGTACTATATGCAGTCGGTTTTTTTTGGTAAATTTTCTAAAAATGATACCTAGCTAGATCGATTTATAGCCCCCTAACGAAACCCTCTGCATACAAAATTTCATGAAATTCGTTATAGCCACTTCCAATGTTCAGATTAGGTGTACCTACATATACATAATATACAAGTATTGCTCGTTTCAAGGTATTAGATGTAGTTGCTGCGTATGTATGACTTGGGTACCTAATAACGTCCAGACGCAGACGCCAGCACATCGAGCTACCCGTAACTGTCAACTTTTCCCAATCAACTTTGAAACTTGTGCTGTAGCGTTATAGTTAAAAATCTATTAAAGAAGTTTGACAAATTGCAGTAGCTTGATGTGTACATACGTTGTAGGTATATAATAAGCACTTACAAGGAATTTGAGGACAAAATTGGAAACCGTGATTTCACTATTGTGGTTTTGAGAAATGTCGGTAAATCTGCCTCGTCTAACACCTTTTTGACTTCATATTATGTTAACAGAGCCTGGCAGACAGCACACCCGAACAAAAAGAGGAAAAAGTACGGTCTATTCAAGTCCTGTACGCATTGGAACTTTTCGACAATAAGCAATATGTCCAGTCTATTAGGGAGTTTAACAAAATCAAAGCGGATCCCTCTGTTATCATTAAACTGTTTCCCGAATTAGACAATGATGACAAAGAAAAAACGAAGAAATTGTCTAGCAAAGATCTACAGACCGCCTTGATTGCATTGATAGAATACTTGAAGGAGTTGAAAGCTAACATAGTAAAAAACAGCGGGCAAGACGAGACGCCGGCGACACAGACGCAGCAACTAGAGTTGATAGATACTACGTTATTAAAGTGCTACTTATTAGTAAGTTATTTTTAACGCTATGATTGACTGTAAAGTTATAGTCATATTACTTTGATTGTAACCACATTGTGATGAACATTTTCAGATTAATGCTGAAGTCTCACCTCTACTACGAAACAACAATAATTGTCGTCTCGAAGAAGCCGAGACGGTGTTGCTACAACACCGAAAGCATCGGGAATTGATGATGATGTACCAAAACAAAGGCCTACATATGAAAGCGCTGCAGCTACTGTCGCTACTGAGAGAGCAGGCCAAGGAACAAGATACTAGCTTAGATATTTATCAAGAAACAATGAAATATTTGAAAAAACTTGGTTAGTTTGGATTCGGAAATCATTGGTAGTCTGCCTATACTGCACTATTGCTGCCTGAAATACCTAATGCAACATTTTCATTTTCTAGGAGCTGAACATGTAAAGTTATTATTCAAATTCTCAGACTGGATATTAAAAGAACATCCAGAGAAAGGCTTGAGGCTATTTACCGAAGATAACGTAGAAGTAAAAAACATGCCCCGTCAAGAGATATTCGATTTTCTTAAAAAAGAACATGAATCTCTGGTGATACCTTACTTAGAGCACGTGATCCATATCTGGAATGATACTACTTCTTTATTTCATAACGCCCTAATTAAAAGATACAGACAAAAAATAACTGACAATAAAGAGAACTTATCAGATGTAGAACTACATCACATAAGGTTGAAATTAATTGTATTTCTAGAAACGTCTGTACATTACACTCCGGAAAGAGTAGCTGTGCACTTCCCCACTGACAGCTTGTTTGAGGAACGAGCTATCATTTACGGAAAGTTAGGACGACACGAGCAGGCTCTCGCCATTTATGTACTTTTGTTGGGTAAGTGCGACTATTGTTGTATATTTTGGTCACAGGTTTTAGTTGAAACGTAGACAAACTGAATTAATTTCTTGTGTTGTGTTGTTAAGTCTCATTAGCCGTTGATCAACGTAACAACCAATGTTTTCCTTTAACATGATAAAAAAAAATCCCTTGCATCTATCCTTTGAGGTCAACGTTAATTAACAGTTTGTCCATTACGTTATTTTCTTGCAGGCGACGTGGATAAAGCATTAAAGTACTGTGATAATGTAGGCGTGCGACCAAACGATGAGGGCCCAGACGTCTAGGTGATACTGATGAAAATTCTCATAAACCCTGAACAAAGCGGTGCTTTAATCGGCAAGACTCTAGCTAATGCACCGAGGCATCCGGAGATGGCTGAACCAGACTTGGATAAAGCGCTGAATATCTTGGATAAATATGCTAACATCATTTCTCCCTTGAAAGTAAGTTTGGTTTGAAATAGATCCCATTTTGTCGCTGATTACTATCTATGTAGTAGATCTTAATTTGGGATAAAATGGTGAAGAGAGATAGAGTATAACGTAGTGTTGATGAAATCGGTCTGTTTTTATGTATGGAAGAAACAAGAGTCACTTTGGGGACTATAAGAAGTTCTATCGCACGGGAGGCGCTATTGCTCATCAACCCACTTAATAAGACAACTTTTTTTTTTTTTTTTAAAGGGCTTAGATCAGATGTGGCATATCAACCTGCCCGCCATTTTGATTTTTTTTTCGAAATCGCAGCCGACGATGAAAGTGGTATGTAACTATGGGTAGAGGATACCTAGACGAACAAAAAATGGCATGTAACATGGTACCCCAGTGTCATATTAAGCCAGCTACCATACAAAAAAGTTATAACCCCAATCTATGCTAAAAAATTAAAGTTAATTAAATGTATGATTGCAGGCCCTGTCAGTGTTGCCAGACACAGTCCCTTTAGATCGTCTCAAATATTTTCTAGAGAGCGCTATGGACGGACAAAATATGTTGAGGCGACGCATGCAAATCGTCAAGGGATTGCAGTATGCTGAACAAGTGCAGGTTTGTCAAGATACCTTCACTTATTATAATTATCTTTTATACTAATGAACATCTGTTTACCAAATCAGTATACTTCGGACCGTATAGGATCATCGTAATCGTGTACAGATTCTTGGTTTTCGTGGCCCCGTCGTTCGGTCGTACGCCAATCACAGCACACCGTTTCACCGCCAGCCACTCACGTGTGATGTCAGACATCTCCTTTCCTCTCTGCTCAACCGTTTCCACTATAAAACTGAAATTCTAGTGGGCGTTTACAACACGTCTTTCCTCCTCTAGTCTCGTCTTCTCTTCGGTAGAGTCCGACCTTTAGACACATGAAAGCCACGACTACGGTTACTGCGTTGATGAATAAATTACAGGTTTTTAATATCTCTTTTTTATTACAGGAACAAGAGCTACAAAGGTTCTACGAATCAAAGAGCATAGTTATATGTGACGGAGATGTGTGTCCCGTTTGTAAGAAACGTTTTAACAATCAGGGCGCATTCGTCAGGTACCCCAATGGTAAAATCGTTCATTTCAGTTGTAGACTTGATAAATAAAAAAGTTCTATATGAAAAAGAGTACCTACTTTAAAAGTCAGTGCGGATGGAGTCGCCAGTCTCAGTCAGTCAGGTACCTACTACGGGAATCTTGGATTCTGCCTCATTAAGTAAACTTTCACGATCACACGACTTCTGCGTTCAGGGGCGGATCCAGGATTTATTTTCGGGGGGGCCACATGTAGAATTTTTTATTATTCATATTATATGTTTCGGATGAGCAGATTTTTTTTTCCAAAAAGCACTTGTTGACTAGACTACATGTGCCCCCCCTCCTGCCCCCAGAAAAAAATCCTATTTTTCTGTTATATTGCTCTGATAATTCGATTTGGCTTATAAGTATGTACTGTGAAGGAAACTCCATAACCATCTGGGAGGGGCACGTGCCCCCGTGCCTCCCCCCTGGATCCGCCCTTGTCTGCGTTACAAGTGTGACTAGTCCTGTGCCTTTAGCTCGATTATCATAAGAAATCAAATAAATGTGGGTAGTTTAGACTTTCATTTAACGAAATTTGTATAAACATACTAAACATTAAAATGATGAAAACGACAACCTAACTAACCTTTACCGACTAGCTTTTTAGCAGTATTTTTAGAGAAGCGCTCGTATCCCGGTGCTTTACCATCGTTGAGATATCTTATTTCACCAGTTACTATTAAAAAAAATATGATATCCGTTAATCTCAACAGTTTATTTGTTTTATATCTTTATATAGTATATAATTCTTCTGTACGTGTGTTTGTCTCTGAACTCCTCCTAAACGGCTGGACAGATTTTGATGAAACTTTTTGTATGTGTTCAAGTGTATTCGAGAATGGTTTAGATTTACAATTGGACCCGGTAGGTGGCGCTGCTGGCCGGGCAGGACGACGTCTACCAGGTCCGCTAGTATTCATATATATTCCTTGGCTTTGACTTTGATTCGGACGAAAAATAATGTAAATGGCAAAGGAAACCATCACGGAAATGACAGAGTTGTAACTGTGCCTCTTTTCCGTAATGTTTTGTTAAGTGCTGCATGGTTATTTTGGTGCTACAATGACATTGACAGAGAAATTGTAATAAAAACAAGATTGCTGCGATAGTTCCGATTAAGGCCACGCGCCAAAATCATGCAGCACTTTATCTAATGAGAAATATATTGTACATTCTTATAATTCACGGAGTTTTTGTTAATACGCCAATTCCTAATTCTGTATGTAAAAATGTACAACATTATATTTGTGTACTAACATTGTAAATATTTATACAAAATATTAAAAAAAACCTGTTGAATACCTATTTGTCTCATTTCTACCTCAAATAGATCATTCAAGTTCAAAAAAATTAAGATCAAATTATTAAATGAAATGTGAGTTTTGGCAGAGATTTATTTCATTTCGCTTTAATACGAAGCTTTCACCTTGAACCACTTTTGGATAGAACAAGACTTTCCTTGAGTTTAGCAACTTGTGATTAGTTGTTTCTAATATTGGTTACTAACGGCGCATATTTCGAAATAGCCCGTATAATATGGATGTCGTATTGTCGTGTATTGTCAATAGCTGTGATACTAAAATTAGACCGACACCAGTATGAAAACGATACATTTGACGTAACAGCGACGCGTAGTACAACCCACGACCGCGACGCGACATTTCTAAATAACCCAAAAATATCTTCTTAATTCTGTTTGTATTATGTTAATCAATTTATCACGTAAAAGATAAAACATGTCCAAAGAAAACACTGGAATGACAGAATAAACAGATTTTTGTAATAGTTGAAATAAATGAACTTCTGAAACAGATTACAGGCAATGTAAATTTTTTTTAACGACCGATAAGAATCAAATTATCAGTAACAAATGTTGCGATAATAATAATGACGTCGACCTTTCAAGCTATAAAAACTAGCTTGTACGGATCTCTCATTGTACGGGAAATCTATACATAGCGAGGCCATGTTATATTGGAAATGTATAGCTTGATGTCGCCGTCTGTACTATAGGTAAGTATGTTAATACTGGTTGATAGCTTGCAGTTCCAGTAATCAATCGAACTAGTAAGATGTACCTATGTAGTACGTTGGACACAGACACACCTCTAACCATATAAGTGACGTAGGCAATAGCATAGAATAAATAATTAGATTTTAGCAGAGTAGGTAGTTCGAAACTGTATAAAATACCTATGGGTATTTTGTACAGTTCCAAACAGTTTGTAAAAAATGGGAAGTCGACTACGACGTCACATAAAGTTAATTTTAACCCAATATACATACATAGCAATATCACCATACTAGTAAACAAATAGAAGGTAGTGGTTTAGGTCCAATCCGGAACTATCGGCACTTTGAAAGACAAACTTACGGCTCTGCTTTTGAACACGTGACATTGAACTTATGTATTGACATTAATTATGTATGTATGAGTGATGTAATACATAATCAGTGTGGGTATATGTGTGTGTGATCGCACGCGCCCGCTGTGACGCGTGGTGACGCAACAACGCCGTCAGCGCCGCCGAACGGGTGCGACTACTCGAGTCTCTCAGCCGCTCGCCTCTGTGGCCCAATGGATAAGGCATCGGCCTCCTAAGCCGAGGATTGTGGGTTCGAGTCCCACCAGAGGTACACTCCCGCCTTTTTGTAGGAGTGTCCGTTTGTAAATGTGCGTGGTAATTAAAAAGCGCCTTTGATTTCGTAGCTTTTGAATGATTGATACATTTAATTTGTTTCATTAGATTTATTGGTTTGATAATTTTAATTATATTTTACGTGTGTTTATGCGATTTGTTTAGTTATTTTTTATAAAAGAAAACAGCATATTGTTTCAACACCCAATGTTCTGTTCTGTTCTGCCTAAAGGAAAAATAAAATTTAACTAGGTACTTATTTTTATGTTTATGTATTTGTTTAGAACCTAGGTAGGTAGGCACATGAATCTATATCATTTAAATCGCATATTTTACCGCGTACAGGTTAGCGTACGAGGTAAGATAAGCCATATTTTCGTTGCCAATTTATCAAGTCTTAGCCCATCACCTGTCATTCCAGGATTTCATAACATGGCGGACGGCGGTGACACTGGCACGTTCGCTCGCAACTCGCACATTACATCTGACACAGATAAAACTATCTAATACCTACAACACTGGCGTCGAGGTGTCGTAGTGTGTACCTATTATAAAAGTCCCATATCGCGGGGGAAAGCTGTTAGATATGATAACGATACAATTTTATTGATAAGGACCGGTGAAGCATCGATCAGTCGATAGCTCATCGGTCGTGGTCCCTGCGTGGCTCCTCGCGCTCGCACCAATCATTATCTATCAAATAATTAAGCTTTGTTATGAATTTGCCTTATCAGCGGTGATTTAAAGCAATCAACATTTTTTATTTATTTATATACAAAATTAGCTTCAGTCAACGGTACTTTTTGTGTGTTCAGTGTAGAATAAACAGGAATATCGTGGACGCTGGCAGTGTATGATGAGAATGATGGCCGAGAGCGAGATGGTGTACGAGAACTACTACAACTACGAGAATAGCTGGTCCATCATCCCGCCGGACTATGGCGCCGACCTGGCCTACCAAGTGCGACAGCCGCAGATAGAGGAGGACTACAAATACAACTCCTATGCGTGAGTATTTCTATACAACAAATGAAACCCTAAGTGTGAAAATTGATATGATTTTATCAATTATCTGGGATTCCCGGTACAGAGGAAAACAAAATACATTGACATACTGATTGTTTCAGTAACTTGTTATCAGCTAAAATAGGTACCATAGAAGATACTCAAAATATAGTCTCCAGACGTGAATGCATTTACGAAAACGAAGTGCATTGCATTTCAGCACGCGACCTGACAATGTCGTTGAAAAATGTCTTGTGAACGAATTTAACTGAGTGCACTGAAATTGACAATGAGCGCGGTGGAACAACTTTATGTCTTTCAGCATGATGTTCATGTTATATTCTTTATTGAAACGAATTTTCTATACGAAATCATATTATAGTGAAACGGATTTTACATGAGATTGCTAGTTTTGTTTCTGCAGTCCACTGTAATAAAGGGCTTGTTTGTAGCCTAAAGCAATTGTTCAGCTGATTTGTGGTGCAATAAATTGCAATTTATGCTAGATTTAAGCACTGAATGGTTTTTATCAAATAATCGTCCATGCGGATAAATTCTAAGAAAGGACAAGCCAACAACTGCTACCGTTATGTGGATATTATTATGTACTTAGGTATATATTTCGCAATAACAGGTGAATCATTAATTTATCACATGCAGTTATATAAATTATGGGTGTGTATCTGGTACTCATTTTGTAGGTCCACGTTTTACTGAAAAAACTTCAGAGAAAAAACTAGTCACTCTAAAACAACCGAAATAAGAAAACTCTTCAAGAATAATAAGCGTCATAATTTGATCATTTGTCGCTTCGTTTACCAAGGCTTTGCATTTCCTACTTGCTATTTATTGTCCTTTTGCGTTTCAGCTAAAGTTAAAAAATATCCAAAATACCAAGCATATTGTAACATTTAGTATACCCGCAGCAGAAACGTTCCGGTCGATCGGTTTGGGTTCGCGTGTCGCACACTTATAGTCCCGTCGGCGATGAATCGGCGCACTGAGTACCATCGAGCTCGTAATCCACCAGCTGCGAGCTCTCCCATGCCTTCGTGGAGCCCTTAATTGGTTTGGAAACCCTCTTCGCAGGTTAGCGTGCTTTCACCCATTTAGGCTCAGTGCGCCTAACCAGATTGCCATAACGAAATATTCGTGAAACCCCATCGACCTACTCTATTCACTCGCGAAGGCGCACAAACTTGGATAAAGGAGTTCCTGCAGCTATAAATTCGCTTTAAGTATCATAGGTGCTGAGTGACGTGTTGCCGGGTGTCGTTTGTTTCTTTTTCCGCCAAACTATCTAGGTCACGAATGCGGTGTGAAGGCTTCGTGTGATTTATGATTATTACTCTAATATGCGAACTTAATACCCTTGAACCTACATTTCTCTGGCCACATTTCGCAGTTCATAAAATCTGATATTATACAAAAGTTGTCGTGTAATTTGTTGACATTGTGCTGTTTAGCTCGGATAATGGTAGCAGGTTAGTTTGGTCATAAGGTAATTTTTTCTCGCGGCGTCGGCGGCGCTTGGTACGAACGGCGCGACTCCTCAATACGATTTTCTACTTTTGTACAAATTACATTTCTATCGTGCTTACTATCAACCCCCATTATTATATCATTAACCAATGCAAATATAAAACGATCGTCTTTTTATTTTCTGTGAATAATTCACCATGTAATTCGTTTTGTTCTACGTATCGTATCATCAATTTTTCAGCAAATTTCCTTCTGATGTAATATGATTTATGTTTCCACAGTTGTTGCAGCACATTGTGATATTATAATTATGATACGTACAGTTGATGTTTGAACTTGAACAATAGTGACTCATTAAACACCCCGCCCTTACTGATTACAAGTTAGCATTAACACCTGGCCGATTCATCCTCGTTTGTTAAAACCCTCCCAGACAAATACCATACTTATTCCATTCATCACTTTTAGTATCAATACTGTATTTATTGCTACTGTTTCTATAAAAAAATGATTTTGTTTCATTAGAATAATCATGGATAGCTTTACATAAAAAAGGACTTAAATACGACGAGTAGTCTTTCTCCTACGGTCGTAACGGTACAGACCTACTCAATATATTCAAAATGATCATAGTAATTGTGATTAATTTATAAGTACCTACTACATGTTATAGGGTGGGAGATGCAATGTGTTTTAGTAAAGCGTAGTGACTAGTGACCCGTGTAACAGAGGGCCGGTGCACCTGCCTCCCTACCCTCACAAATCTGGCCCTCGCAGCTTACCTCTCGATTATAGTATACGTAAAAATATACGTCAAACCTGTTACTTTGAATAAGTTACAAGATTTAATCTGCGTAGTGGACTATTACTAAAGTTGGAAAATTTAGACAATCTAATTTGTTTTTATTATGAAAATCGTTTTTCTGCGAAATCGGTTTTCTGAAAGAAATTAATTCCACTGCAATAAGTTTTATTAATTTTGGAAGAATGGTCATTCATCACTTTAACCCTAAGATACCTACTGATAGTGAAGTCTAGAAGGAATTCTATAGTCATGAACACCAAGAATTTAGTTGGGTAACCGAGCGTAAAACAACAGCATTATGAAAAATATATATTTAAATAATATTAAAGGTGTGTTTTATTATTTAAGAAAAAATATTTATTGCGAATTTTAAGACGCGCTTTGATAGTCGATGGTCACAATTCTGTTGTTTCTGGCATGTCGCGTAGGTGTTGCGCGGTGACAGTTCCTGTCGTAATGGCGACTGGCAACTATTCAGAAATAATTTTAGCTGTATTGTTACTTAATATTGTGTGTAGCCAGTAATCTGTATCTCATAAGTTGTGGTGTGTTATTTTTGTTCTAATGTTTTAGAGATAGAACATACTTACCTTTAATTTCTATGCCATCAGTGCGCGTCGCGCGTCGGCATCTATAAATTACAAGAAATTTCGAATAAAACGTGGATAAATTCGCACTGATTGATCTTCTTTATTTGGCTAACCATGGTCTTGATGCATTTCCGTCAGAATAAGTTGAAAGAGCATGCAGTTATTAAGATCTAGTTGATATCCTCTAACTGTTATCCCGAAACTGGAAAATAGGTTCACTCAACTTAAACAAATGCTAATTCAAATAACGAAAGTGTTTTTTTCAAAAAAAAAAAAAAGTTTTCCTGGTTATTCAGAACACATCTGATTTTTACCATATACTGCCTCCCTAAACAAAGCGATGAGCACCGCACGATTGTAGCGATAGATTTAAAAACTCATTCTCAATAAGTCAATCAAACATTTCGTGAGCTGCACGCCACTTAGGGGTCCGTTCCAATATAAATAATTGCCCTTTGTTATGGCTGCGCTTTCACAGGGATAATTATGCATAGGTTGCCCCGTTGCCCTTTACGGTTCACTTTTGTTCTGTTAAAACTTTTTGGAAAACCATTTCGTTGTTGACGTTTGTGGGAAACTTATAAGACATTCAAAGAGAATGCATACAATTCTTAAATGGAGAACCGGTCATTATTAGATTCTTACAAGCACGAAGTCTTGTTGGAATTTACTCTACCATTTTAGGCTTAGCCATTGGAAATTAAGTTCTTCCAAGATTCTAAGTCTAGTTAGAACTTAAAATAAATAACATAACATTACGGCTGTGATCTCCGAAGGTTTAAGCAGAGGTGTATCAATAGTAGGTACACCCACATTTCGCCGCTATGTTTTAGTTCCATGTCATAAGTGGCGAACCAATTCCCAACAACCGGGCACAAATTTAATCCGACTCCGTGGCTGCTACTGAGAAATTGAACAAATTCACATCACAGCCCGTGAATAAAAATAAATAGCGTGAAAAAAATGTTTCTATTTTAATACAGCACATAAAGCATGCTTCGGGCTACGGACTAAGCAGGGCTACGACGAGCTACGCGGAATAATTTTGGCGTATTATTTTAAGCACAATATTAAATTACTTCACCGTTGTCATGGGGGACTTCAACGCGAAACTGGGCAAACGAAGCGAGGATGAGCTGCAAGTGGGGCAATTTGGGATTGGACATCAGAACCATCGGGGTCACCAACTGGCTAGTTTGATGGAGAAGGAGGGCCTCTTTATGATGAACTCCTTCTTCAAAAAACGTGAGCACAGGAAGTGAACCTGGCAGAGCCCCGATGGTGCGACTAAAAATGAGATTGACTTCATCATGTCTACCAACAAGCAAATGTTCAATGATCTCTCTGTGATCAATTCGGTGAAAACCGGAAGCGATCACCGCATGGTAAGAGGCACATTGAACATAAATATAAAGCTTGAAAGGTCACGACTGATGAAGTCTACGCTCCGTCCAGCACAGGTCCAAATCCAAAACCCCGAGAGCTTTCAGCTCGAACTCCAGAATCGCTTCAAATGCCTAGGAAGCTCAGTGGACGATTACAACGACGGGTTCGTGGAAACTGTCCATACGACTGGGTCTAAATTCTTTAAGATACGTCGTGAAAATAAGATCAAGAAACTCTCAGATCACACTCTCAAGCTCGTGAGATGATCCTGCAGTCTACAGGACCAGACCTTCTGCAGCGCGGTGTGAGACGTCATTGGACGTCAAGGATGTCTTCAATGTTCTGGATTTGAGAGGACTTGGCATCAACGTCAATGGCGAGTACATCACTCTCCTTCGGTTTGCCGACGATATACTGGTCATGGCTGAGACCATGGACGACCTCAGCACAATGCTCGATGACCTCAGTGGAGCTTCCGAAAGAGTGGGTCTTAAAATGAACATGGACAAAACCAAGGTTATGTTGAATGTTCATGTAACACCCACTCCAATCAAGATCGGAGACTCTACACTCGAAGTTGTGGACGATTATGTCTACCTGGGACAAACGGTCCAGTTGGGTAGGTCTAACTTCGAGAAAGAGGTCAATCGTCGAATCCGACTCGGCTGGGCAGCTTTCGGGAAGTTGCGCGGTATCTTCTCGTCCAATTGTCTCAAGACACACAGTGTCTCAAGACGAAAGTCTATATGACCAGTGTGTGTTGCTAGTGATTACATACGGGACCAAAACGTGGTCGCTCACAATGGGCCTCATCAGAAAGCTCAAAGTCACCCAAAGGACAATGGAGAGGGCTATTCTCGGAGTTTCCTTGCGTGATCGAATCAGAAATGAGGACATCTGCATGAGAACCAAGGTTACCGACATAGCCCGAAGAATTGCCAAACTTAAGTGGCAGTGGGCAGGGCATATTTCTCGCAGAACGGATGGCCGATGGGGCCGGAAAGTTCTGGAGTGGCGACCGCCAACCGGAAAACGTTGTATTGGAAGGCCTCCCACTAGGTGGATCGATGACCTGGTGAAGGTTGCGAGTACCCGCTGGATGCGAGATGCACGGGATAATGTGGCGGGAGAGACACAACACACAACCTCGGGAGGCCTATGTCTAGCAGTGGACGTCTTTTGGCTAAAATGATGATGATGATGACAATATTAAATTGAGTACCTCAGTGAAACGACGCATGCACTCTTGTTTGTTTAATGTATAATATGTAAATATTATCTGAAGCGACACTGATTACTAAGATATTTAAAACATCTGCTTATTTTGGAAGTCAGGGTTTCAGTATCAGTGTTCTCTATTTTGTAAATCAAAACTGTATTTGGCGTTTTTATAATAAAAAAACTTCTGTTGCTCTTTCTTAAAATAATGTGTCTCTTTGTAAACTCACTAGGGTCTACATCTAGTTAAACATCGCCATTTAATGATTATTTGATCAACAAATTACATATTAAACAAAACACTGAAATTTTTCGAATACTGACCTTAAATTTTTACTTTTATTAGTCAACCAAAATCACTGCCAAGACTACTAGAGACTCCGAAAAAATGAATGTTAAGTGCAGCTAAAGATTAAAGAAATAGCCCTATTGACACGAGGTCTCATCTTGTAACTCTATTGTTTTCCACTAATCCTCTGTTGCACACCTGCATGTCGTAAAACGAACTTCTTATAGAAATGTGGGTTTTAATAATTGTAACGTTACCATCTGGATTGAATTTGTTTTTTTCATTAATGAGATTTAAATACCATTTCGTTTACTTGTTATTTGAAAGCTTAGAGTTCCTACACAAGTGGCAATCTTAAACTTTTAGCGGGATTGGAGTCAACTTACCTAGAACCTAATTAACAGGTAAATCTAAGAAAAAAAAAACTTGTTCAGTATCGTTTCTTCTGATATAATTTCACTTCAAATAGGCCAGGTAGGCTCAGGTTATTTTAGAAATTTAACGTTTAAGCAACCCATAGGGATTTGAAACAGAAAACTGATCAGCCGAATTGTTAATCAATTAACGGTTATTTGGCAAGTTTTAATTGCATTATGTGGCACGGTGTTGTCTGTCTTTACAGATATTCATCAACGCACGGTACTGCTGTCAACTAAACGGATCGGGATAGGAGTTAGCATACATGTATAGCGTCAGTTATTATGACGTCCAGATAGAAAAAACATTGGAAAATTTGACCCTTTTTTTTTTTTTTTTTGGGGGGTGGGAAATCATCAAATAACCCCTCCCGCTCTTGGGCAGAGCGAAAGGGAGTGTCAGACTTCTACTGACTAAAAACCACCCATGTTCCTTCTTCGCCCTTCATGTCGAGGCCTCGGTATCCCTTGCGGACAACCCGCAGCCTCGACAGGGAAAATTTGACCCTTATGCGAGGTTTGAAGTTTTGTATGAAAATCCGTCGCCGGGCGAAGCTGATACTGGTCGGCTATTTATAATATAAACATTACTGGACGATCCGCATCCTTTCATCTAGTACTTATTATATCTATTTTATGTATTCCTAAAACACAAACACACAGATATTACAATTTGGACGAACCTCAGGGTTTGTCGGTGTGCTGGCGAGTCAATAAATTATTTTGTTAAGACAAATATGATAATGATTTAAAATATGAGTTTCTTTTCTTTATTATACACGGTGAGACTAGAAAGACATCGAGGCTTAAATAATAATGTCACCATGAATTCAGCGCATTCTAAAATCGCGCAAATATAGAAAAAATTCGTTGGTAGGTTATCTAAATCAATGTTTTCTTCTAGATAATCTACTAATTCATGGCAACAGTTTGAGCGTAATGTTTCTTCTCGTAGACATGATCATAGCGCTACTTTTGATTTGGGAAATTATACACGAAAATATTGTTATAATTATTTAATTAAAGTTGTTATATCGCTACGAAACGCCATTTTTTCTTACATCTAATTTCAATAATGATTTACAATTAAGTTTATATACGACATAAAGGTAACGAAGAAATACAAAAATATTTATTAACTTGTGTCGGAGCGGTCTCTCTCTTCCCTTAGGTGGTATCTTAGCAATTGTATTATAATATATAATGAAGCTAGCTAATAAACAAGAAAAATATATAATTAAAAATAACATAACATTACCTATAGACAGGAATACTAGAAAATACTTAACTCCTTATGTGTAGCTACGGCGTAGCCCCGTCGCGTCGACTCCGTCATAGGCGACTTCAACGAAGCTAAATCCGAATAAAGAGCTTTAACACAATTAGGGTGTATTGTTCTAAGTACTCACTTAATCTGCAATTGCACACATGCAAGTTGTAAAACAAACTTCTATTGTTTTCATTGTAATGTCTGGGTTTTGTGATACTGATACTTCAACGTTAGTTTATAAAGTAGTGGTACGCCTAGTTATCTATCATTTAATTTTGTGTTACAAATTACAATTTTAAAGAAAAATTGGGTTATACGATACAAGTTATGTTATGACGAAGTAAAGATCAAACGACAGGAAAAAAGTTTTTTAAAGTTTAGTTATAGAACCTGCTTGTACCTATGATTCTTAGCATACAGCCTATTCCTATGTTCTATTTGCTGGAGTTTCATTTTCCAATCACGAACATTAATAGATGGTAGACGGGACGGGACGGGATAGTCGGTACATATTCTCGACGGCTGCATGTAAAGCCAAGTCAGAGTTTTGAGGGTGCCCTCGGGAGGGCACCCCCAAAACTACCAGGTTAGGCATTAAAGACACGAAAAAAAATTACTCGAAGTTAAACCACAAAAAGGTTAACTTTCAAAAGTTCCAACCCAGTCAAAGCTCTATTCAAGTTACAACACGTGTCCGTTAAGGTTTATTTTAATATTTAAGTGCCCTGTGAAACAATAACCTTTTATAACGAAAAAGAGCACCGAAAACAATCGCCTGCGCACACGTGCAAGGCACCAACTGATAACTGTGGAGCTGTGTACCTGTTCACAGAAGACCACATTGTTTTCACGACTTCAATGCGCTAAGTACTTCAACATGTGCAAGAGATTTGACTGGTCGGTACCGACGGATGGTTGTAACTGTTCTAAGTAGATTTTGTTAAATAGTTTCGACACTGTTTCGTGGTCACGATTAGAAAAATTTAGGAGAGTGCTGGTTAGGGCTAGTGTGTGCTAGTTGGTTAGGTAGTGATATTTTTTTTTAGGAAATCAATCCTGAAGCTTGAAGCTGAAGAATTGCTTGGATAGCCCATTGAAATTGAAAAGCTTGAACATGTCATTCAAATTTCAAAAGAAGTTAGGAGATTTCGTGTAAGTGTGAAAAATTAGAAAAAAATATGTGCACAATATCAAAGCATGTTTAGAATTGCCTAAAAGTTGAAAAAATATTAAGTAACAATTTCAAAAAGATACAATCGAATAAAGAGGTATTTTAAAATAAGTACACAAAGCCCCTAAATACACTATAAACTACGCGTTGGTAACAAAAAACCGTTTCAAATATTTTGCTAACATAAGCTTACACGGGCTTATTAAAACACTCTAAATGAAAATCGTTATCCGGGCATTTGGAGCGGCGTCCATAACGAACCCGGCCTCAACAATGGGCTTAATGCTCGCACTCATTACAAAAAGCGACATAACATAACGCGCTACGTCGAAAGCTCCTCTATTCAAAGTGTATACTCCAGTTTTTTTTGTTGGGAAGGCTTCGGCCGTGGCGCGATTGGCCGCCGGGAATCCCGCCCAGTCGGCGGCGCGTCGCCATTGGCGGAGGTCAGTGGAGCACCCTCGAGGCTAGTCCGGAGCTGAGTAGGCTGTCGAGGTAGAGGGCGGCGCGGGGTGTTCTTCACCCCGAGCACCACTCGAGGGTTGTTTAGTGCGGACGCGGCGTCGCGAGGCGCAGCACGTGTTGTCGCGAGTGTAGCTACAGCCGTCAAGATTATCCCGAAGGCGAGTTCTCCCGGTCGGGAGATGAAGTGTGAGGAGGGCGAGAGCGCGCGGTCTCCGCCGCCGCTGCTGCCGCCAGCGTCCCTGCTGGCATGGAGCCCTATCCTGCTGCCGCCGTGGGGCCCGGCCTTCCTGCCGGCGCTCTACCCGGCTGCCTTCCGATCCGCGTTTCCCGGGTGAGATACGGATATGTGATCATTTATAGTGAATCAAGTGATTATTTTATTTGCGTTTAGGTCTTTTTGTTTTACAAACAAATTTATGTAAGACATAAATACTAAATTTTTGTCTTACATAAATTGAGGGTTTTGTGTCTGAACCAAAGTTTTAAGTATTTTTCAAACAGGTTTTGAAGTAATCAGAAAGTTAGGTTCACATTCTTTGGAACTTTCAGTCTCCAAGTGTAAGTTCTCGTTTCCGTTCTACTTGTCTGCAGCACGTCTAATCCTCGTCGGGGATCGTGACGTGACATTCCACGTGACAGTTTTTGCACCTCTCTGAGTGAGAGGTTGTTAATAGAGTTGTTTACAACCTGCATGCTGTTATATGCGCCGCCATTCACCAGGTCACGTACGGGCTCGCGGGAACCTCACCTCACAGCTACATGTAACACTGATTGACGCAGCCGATGGAACACTCGGCCAATGTAAAGAAACCTTCCATTCTTAAGGTCACGTATTCTCGAGAGGTGCTCTCTAACAATAATGGCTGAATTGATGGAATTTGGAATGTTTTCTTTCAATTACACGCCATCGAGACTTGTCGGTTCGTAAGATGACGTTGGGTTTGAAGTTTATTTGTGAAGAAGTTTGCTGTGTGGGTGCCCTGACTGCTTTTTTTTTTGTGCTTCCTTTTATAATTTCTAGGTTTGTAGGCGTGAGATTAATTTCAATATTGCTATGAAGGTCTAATGGCTACGGGCTACGTGACTATGTAATTTTTTGGTGTCTTCACTTCATCAGACGTTGCTTTCAAAACATTTGTATTGTTTTAGTTTCCCAAAAACATTTGTTTCTTGATGAGTTTATCTATGTCTTTCTTTATGTTTTTTTATCTTATGTTACCATACAGTACAGTTAAAATATGCTAGCTCGTAGAAGAAGCAGTATTGAAGAAAATCATTTTTTTTTAGGTAATTTTGAGCTCGAGCGCGTTTATATCTTTCCTTCACACACTTAAAACTTAAACGCTACGGGTGCTTAATTGGCATATCTACTTAGGTTACAATTATAAGTGTTTTGCGAGTTATACATAATATAATATTAAATCATAGCTTACATAAAATATTTTTTTATGACCTAATAATTGAAAGAACTTGTGTTGTTGTTATTCCGATTTTCATAAATGTAACCCACAGTTTCCTTTGTCGCAGATTGCTGGACAGCATGAAGATGCCTGGGCAGCGGCCTGGGTTCCAGATCTCCGACATCCTGGGTCTGAACGAGGGCAAGGGGTTGGACTCAGCGCCGCCACAGGGTTCCCTCGGCGGATGCTCTTTGGAACTGCCGCCGTATGCTCCACCTCATCATCCCTACTCCCATGAGCTGCTGAGGCATCACCAACCCTGGCTGTCACTGGACCATCACGAGGCACATAACAGCTGTAAGTATTACATACTTTGTTTTTTGAATACCTTCCGTCTGAAGAGGAACGGTTGTGTTGAAGTCCACGGTGGGTCCAATCTGGGGACATTTTACAACATGAATCTCCTAATTAGTTGCAATCTATAATTGTTTAATGTTGTGAATGTGATGATTGCCATTATGATAGTGAATTAGTGTTGTAACAAGATTTGAATGCAGATGTAGAATTTGTTTTATTTGTAACGAGAGTGAAGGACACTTTAATAAGCGTTATCGCGATAAACAATTGCTAACATAGAAATCCAATTTGTGGTAAGTTTGAGTAACCATTCAACATAATCAACTATGTATTTACATACAGTTAATCGTTCTGATGACTCACGCAAACTCAGAAGTTAACAAGTACTGCGATTAGTACTTAAATTAGTGAGTAAAGTTCAAAACAAACAACAATTAATTTAGTGTTGATCTAGCTTCTCAATTGAAGAGTTTTCTAACGAGTGACGATGCTTCATTCAAGTTATAAGCTTTCAACGGCGAGTGGCCCAATAAACACTATACTGTATGGGCTAACCAAGTGGCGCTTCTGAAATGATATTAACTACTAGTAAAATGGGATCTAAACGGGATCTATAATATGATATTTTTTCATTCTTTCTTTATATTAACAGCTGTTTTGCCATCTTACCACTTTGGTTAACTTAGGTGAAAAGCACCTGTGTCCTGAAACAGTAAGATTATTTTAAGATCATTTTCGGCATAGTTATAAGCACAAAGACTAATCCGCAGGTATTATCCTTTCAAGGGCTGACGCTATGATGATGTGATTCCAATGGTTAGTAAAATAAAGCAGTCTTATATCGTATTTAATTAATAGGAATATATGTATATCCTTTTAATGAAATCATTCTATTTAATACTTACTTCTTATAATGTGCATGCAAATGCAACCATGCACTTTTTACCTATGTGCCTCATGTGAAATAAAATATTTTGATTTTGAAAATAATGTCTTACGTTGAATTACCATCAATCGGACATAAATCTTTAATTCTGAATAAGGTCAAAGTACGTAACAAAAAACCTGAATAAGTGGCTACTTGACGCAAACAATCAAATCGCTGTTGTGGCTACGTTTGTGTTAAATATAGTTTAATTTATGTCTTCCTCCTAGTTCAAGTTTCTTATTAAGCATAACAAAACACTCGATGTGTTTAAATATAATATGATACAAATCTAAACAATAGTTTCAAGGAAAGGAAGCTAGTAGTAGTAAAGTAACATGAGGTGGTAAAATGGTTGTTAAATGCAGTTATATTTTACTCGATTAAATTAATAATAAGGAATGGGGAGAGCCCTTTGCCCAGCAATTTGACAAAACAGGCTAGTATGAAAAAAAAGATAATAAAGGCATAGGTATTGAAAATTGATTGCACTTTTTAAATTATTTATTTATTTAATGCACAATGTACACAACCATAGTTAAATATTAGGGTTTGATAGTGATTATATGGCGCTGTTAGATTAGGTTACAAGTACATTATCATTAACACTGAAAACTGGATATTTCCCATCTATTTGTTTTGAGTTCCCGGGTTTGAATTTCTCAATCATCGAATACATAAAACATCGATTTATAGTTGGAATCTGTTATCAAAACCACACATATACGAATAGTCTTAACGCCCAGTTTATAAAGTCGTCATCTCATAAGATTATACTTTTATCCGAAGATAAATGATAAAATGTATCGACCGAACCTTCAGCACACCACGGCGTGATGAATTATATCAATTTGTTATCCAAGTAAATGAATAACAATTCAATATACGGTGGTATTTTTCAAAGATTTCTTTTTCATGTTTTCCTCAGGCTTGAATTCAAGCTGCAGACGTATTTAACGTAAAAAACTGTGTATTTACCGTATGGTTTTTGTATTAATGACGATTTGTAGTTAGAGTAATCAAGTAAGTACAAATTACAAACAAAAGTAAGTTATCAAAAACCCCGTCGGTATTTGATCCAGTCCAAATCAGATCAAATATAGGCCTATATCGGCGGCATTTATCTCCAAAATTGTCATCTCTGAATTATCATACACAAATAAGTTGACCCACTCGAAAGTAATGTGTATTCGGTAGTAGTTGGAGAGGCCGAGATTATTTTTTGAAATGCTCCTTCATTCAAGTGCCTTCACCCGCTAATCTAGTGTTGTCATTAATTATTTTTATCGCTTATCGAACACTTTCGGCTCATTCGACTAGTACTTGTGCATTGGATTGCTTGTAGCCGATTCTATCTGGCGTTGATTGATTGGTTTTTTGAGAGTTTTAGTGGCTCATTACCATAATTATAGTTGTTTTTTGTGAATGTGTCAAACTTCGCTTTATCCTAACCTACTACTTTAATGTCTGACATTATTCATAAAAAGTCTTCATGTTAGGTTAGACTGGACTGGGCTGGTTCTCGTAACAATCCACTAAATGCCAAAATCAATGTCACCGGATATTGCAATGAAATCCAAAATAAATAAAATCTCATGAGTCTTAAATGGGGTTGTGTACAGTTCACGCCCTGCAGGGTAATTTGAGGGTAGCAACACTGGCTACCAGTGATTGTTTAGCGTGAGGGGTGACACGGAACGAATTTGTCACCAATAGATGGTGATGGGGCTCATGGGGTTCATGGGGCTGGCAGACAGCTGTCGGCTATCAATTACACCATGTTTGCGGCTGTTAGGGATGCTATTTGTGCATTATTCGATGACAGTTATAGATTTTATTGTGTTGCCTTGTATCTGGGAGAGTTTGAGGATGTCATGGATAGTTGTATTTTTTCCATGTTAGGTTTGAGAGATTAATGATTATAATGATACGTTATGCAACGTTTATTATCCAGAGCTTTGTGCTCATTATATTATAACAGAATAGCGTTCGTGGGCAACACTGCGTTTGAGTTCTATGTCATAATGATGAACTGAATACATGGTATACAACTGTTAGTACGTCGGTGTCCTTAATACCCTGTTCACTATATGTACAGTCGAACAAGCTAATATACAGTCAGCTAACTTGTATTTACTTTTAAGATTATACAGATACACTTCGAGACTTATGTCAAAGGATACAGCGTTTCACATCAGTCGCGTAATGCGAAACACTTTATAAAACAAAATTGCAATAAATATTTTCAGTGTTCTAGAATTATAAAGACCTGTATACCTACTTATTAGCTAGTTCGACTGTACATATGTTAGCTTTTTCACAAGATTTCGTTTTATCTTACTACGTTAAATAAATGTATAGGAACTAGGAACCCGTCGTAAGCTTACTGCAATGTCACAGGATAACCCGCTAAGTTGGGAGATAAAAAGAATCCGTGACTCGATATTTTATTAAATTTCCTGGTTGCGCTTATGAAGGTAAGCAGGACGATCGTTGAAGAAAAGCTGGCAGCTGCTGGGGGGTGGGTGTGGCTGCCCCCTCTCCCCCCAGCCACGTCGCTCGATCCACCCCCTCGGGCGTCCACCACGCCCAGGCGTACCCCGCCCGCCCGTATTATCATATCCGTGTGAAACAACTGAACCTTTGAGGGGTGAATACGGAACAATGTAAAATTTGCTGTGATTTTTTCACGTCCCATTATTTGTTGGAACATGGCTTCTAGTTAGAGTTAAATAGAGCGTAACCCTCGCGAGATTAAGTGGAGATTTAGTGTGAGTGTTTGTTACAAGCGTCGTTTTGTTTAGTGGTTTTATTGCTAGTAGTTGTGTATGATTTTATTGGTCGTTCAAAATTTTCTCACATTGAAATGATGACATTATAATCCCATTAATTTACATAAATTTCCCCAAAACTAAAAATGCACTTGATTAATAAATATTCTCTATTGTCATAGGTGTTGTGGGCCAACAAGCAAGCCCGGACAGCACATCCCGTGCTTCGGAGTTATCGTACGTGGGTCCATCGGCATCGTCCCCGCCGGTGACCGACCCACGGCACGAGCACGACCACGACGACGAGCACGACATCGAGCACGACGATGACCACGACCACGAACCGACCGTCAACCCCAGCTCCGACAACCTGTCGCACAAGAAACGCAAGCGACGAGTACTCTTCTCAAAGGCACAAACTTACGAACTTGAGAGACGGTTCCGTCAACAGAGGTACCTGTCAGCCCCCGAGAGGGAGCACCTCGCCAGCTTGATACGACTGACGCCAACGCAAGTCAAGATATGGTTCCAGAACCACAGGTACAAAACCAAGAGGGCGGTTCAGGAGAAGGGGGCTCATGACTTGAATGTAGGGGGGCTGAACTCTCCGCGGAGAGTGGCAGTGCCGGTGCTGGTGAAGGATGGTAGGCCGTGTGTGGGCAAGCCGGACGGCCTGCCGCCGCTGGGCATGTCCCTGCCGCCGTACCACCAGTCCATGCATCATCAGCCGCCGGTGGCTGGCCATGGGCCACAGGGCGCCGGCTGCTGGTGGTGAAATATACCTGAATATAAAGAGTTCAAGTGATTAACTAGTCCATGTGTCGCAGTTTGTAAAAATTGTTTTACTTGTTGCAGTTAAATCTGTTATAATCGGACCGGGTCGACTTAGTCTAAAACTACCAGACATTTAACAGTGTTAAAGACATTCGTTCTATCAAGATTGAGGTCAAGAGTAGACCAATTTCACATTAAAAAATCTTCTTTTCTATAAAACCCATTAGCGCTTAGTACAAATAGTTAGTTAATCGTTATAATTACTTGACAATTTTGCTGCAGTCTATCAACAAATAAACCGATTTCTACAAATGGGCGACATTTTATATTATGAGCAAATGTTTCGTAGTTTTCGTTATGAAATTGTTAAAAGTATTGTTCAATTCAAATAGTAACTCGAATATGACTTACAAGTACATTTTATTCGTACTAAGATTGGAAAATTTAAGGTATCTGGAGTTCCTACTTATTTGTAATATAATTATGTCTAATATTAATGAGTCAAGTGAAATTTTCAGCAGATTTTTGTGAGCGGTCCTGGTTACAACCGCTCACCAAGTGATGATGATGCATTCCATTTTGATTGGAGTTTGTATATTTGTGTAAAAACCTGTGTCACTTTTAGCTAAGTAATATTATGAGAAATGACCAGATTTTATCAGAATGCAATATCTAGATGTAAGTTTCAGTATTATCATAGTCGAATATGTCTAGTTGATAGTTATTTATGTATATTCAAATGAAAGTTTTATATTAATATACATACGTACATGCGTATGAAATTAGATTAAGGGTGAATGTATATTATGTACATAATTGTGTGATTAGTTACCGAGAATATAAAGTATTCCTGTACGGTAAAGAAATTATATTGTCTAGTTAATGAATATTCATAGTAGATACGACGTTAGTAGAAAATAATATTAATACATATTCACTACATTCCGTATACCCATCTTTATATCCATAATCAATAGTCACACCGTGTTTAATGTTGTTCCTCCCATCCTAGACGATAAACAAGATTGTAAAAATGTGTTATAAATATAAATTATTATCAAAATAATTATTAAAATGATTGAAAGTATCTTATTTTTTTACTGTTATACCTTGAGCAGAGTTTCATACCCCAATCAATATTCCTTCAAGTAGTATCTGAAAAATTTTGAACAGTGTTTCAAACTTCAAACAGTAACAATTGTTGTACTCACTCAAATCCAACAGATAATTAATAAATTGATTAGGATTGTGTTGATTAGGATTAGCAGATCGTAATTTAAAAAATATTATCATCAATCATCATCGTGATTTATGATCTCATGATTGAAATTTAAGATGGGCTTTAGTATAGTAGTTTGTATTTTGGACACCATTTCGATACGCATTTTTGCAGTACATGGTATAGGGTATCATCATCGAGAGATTTGTGGACAAGATTTTAATCGCGAATCGAGATGAAAACCATTAAATGTATCGAATCGTTACACAAAGTACCACGCTGATAATGATTAGGTATAGTGAACGCTTTGTTGCTGTAAAGTTTGAGCAGAAACGTTCCACTAACCGGTGATCATATAGGATGTTTATAAATATTTAGGCAATGAAATTAAGTTCATGCTTATATCCCTTTAAATAGATAGATGGACAGTCACTCCATGTAAAATACTAGTAGCTGCATGCGGTTAGACTGGACGCCGACCCCACCATAGTTGGGAAAAAGTTAGGCAGATGATGAAACAGAGAGACTTGGAAAATGTCTTAAACTTACATTAAAGTATATACTTATGCAAAATGATAATGTTCGGTGAATTAAATTAAGTTCTGGATTTATCTAAAAAAGTTTTGGGACTTGACTGATTCTACTGAGCTTTACCTATCAAATAAGCCTAACATAAAGCCTCAATAAACTAACCTATTAGTGCCGCAGAACCGTCTCATTGCATCAACAAACAGAGGATGTTCCGATCAAACAGTCGACGTAACGAGCAAATAGAACAGCTACAGCCGACACAAGTAAAGTCGCTGTGTGACCGATCATTGTTTACCGTTACAATATTTACCGGTCCCGGCCCTTTATCTAATCGACGGCTGCCAACCGCGATAGCTTGCGACCCGATTACTGAAATACCTGTGCCTCTAGTGTTTTCTATTCACCTGTTCTATTTATTTCTACATGTACTACCATCTAGGGTAGATATTTTTAAAACCCTCTACGCAGGCTTTACGAGGCTACGGACATGTCTACGAGAGAGCACACGCCTTTCTGTTCATGCTATGTTTGCTTATGGTGTTGTCGATTGATTACATCGTATCACAACATTATTAGGTATGTTGTGGTCGTCACTGCTGAAAATAAGTTAAATTACCATATTTACGTTTAGCTACATACGAGTATCTCATTATAATTCAAATCAAATCAGTTCTGAGCTTTGCATCCCATACTGTTTCTCATATATATGCACCAAGACAAACTGTCCAGATCAGGGGGTCTAAAATGACCACTTTAGCAGATCATAATATAACTTGCGTTAAAATTCGCAAATTTTACGAATTATGAATGGTTCATTTTCCGAATTTTAACGCAATTCATATTATGATCCTATTATGATCTGCTAAAGTGGCCATTTTAGACCCCATGATTGGGATCTTCAGGTTAGACATGGATTGCCTGCGTGATTTACCGCTGTGCTGTACTGTAACATCCCGCTTGTATAGCCCAGTGATAAATCACTGCGGGTGATTGAATTCTCACAGTGGCCATTATTAACACTAAGGCAGAGATAATTAGGCGAAGAGATAATTATAGCATTTAACTTCGCTGGTATTGGTCGAGCAAGATCCCCTTGTATAGGGCAGACAGGAAAAAGAAGAAGATGAATGTATCAAGAGCCAGGAAATAGTCTAGCGGGCCGATGTGTCTCGCTTATACGAACCTCTATTACAGAGAAAATACAAATATTTAGGATATTTTGCCAAGAATAACACAAAATACTTACACAATGAAGAGAATAAACGGCCAATCGGAAACTGTTGTAGGGCTGATATAGACCTGATTAAAGATGTGTGAATATCTCCGACTTACAAAACTGAGAATGAATCGAACCTCTATGGCATTGATCGAAAACATTTCGACAAAGAAGTGTAGCCGTTTATTAAATAAATAATAACACAACACAAAGGACTGAAGTCGTCGGTAGCTCAACAATGGCAAACAAACTGAGAATTATTTTCAATAAATTCTCGAAACGCCTTCGATTCTGTCGCAGTGAAAGGGCCCAATGGAAGCGGTTGATTGTTGAAGCGGAGGATAAGCCGATTAGTTTAATACAACAACATGAAGAAATACAGGCTTTCGGTGCGAAGCTGACAGATTGTCAGTTTGTTATTATAAACGGTTCGTGTGGGCCAATCGATGGAAATGATCATTGATTGAAATTGCGAAATTTTTTAGGTTGTTGAAAAGGTAAAAGTGGGGATGCTTGTGAAAATTACAAGAGCGATTATTTTCATACCTACATGAGGTATACAGCTGTTATAAAATTTGGTTGAAAACAAGGTTTAATTCTCCAAATCTAGAAGCGAAAATGAAACCATGAAGCTACCCAATATATTAGTAGAACAACCTAGGAGTCGATATAGAACTTAATGGAAAAAGCAAGTGATTTTGCGCACTCTACAGAGCTACTGAAGCAGGGGTGCATCAACTTATCTTCATCCCATTCATTGACACTTTTGTAAGCATGATATGACCTAATAAGTGCTTCATATTTATGACTTGGCGTATTATAGCCGCTTGGACAAAACATTATCGAACATCGTAAACATATAGCGATATTTGCTTCTGTTAACTCAACATAAGATTCAATTTCCCATGACAATAATCCATGGTGATAGTGTATGGTTTGTTCCGAATGACTGCGGGGTGTATTGATTTTGTTATAAAAGTTCGAAGGACTTTTATCCTTGTATGTTGATGTTAGGGTATATTTTTGATTGTTGGGGTGTCTCCGAAACAGCAATATGAAATACAATATTGTCGGTGTAAGCGTAATATCGTTATGATGGACGAGCAGTGGGTCAGTCAGCGCGCAGTCGACTTGAAACAGATAACGTGGCCACATCAACTATGCACCTGGTTTGTGGGCGACGAGCATTGCTTTTGGTACCTATCTATAGTAAGATATTGGTAAGTATCGAAAATTAAAAAAAATAATGAAAATACCTATTGTTGATCGGTGCTTTTTATTGACTTGATTGGCAAATCAAATATTTAAATCTAAATTTGACGTGCTACGGCGTAGCACTGCTCTACGGAATCGACTAATTCCAAAATTATTTTAAAGCGGACGTAGGAAAACTACTAAAGTTATTTCAAAAAAACATGTCACTCTATCAATGTTTTAATAATGTCAAAAATTAATATCCACCAAACCCAAACTCACCCTTGTCACGTGTCGGCAAGTTATTCCAACAAAATATACTTAATAATCTGATCTGATAGTAAATCACACTCATCAAATATGTTAGTAGGATCTGAAGAACATCGTTAGAGCTTAGCCGACACGCGCTCGAGCCATTCTGCGGCTAACCCTGAACCCGCGCACCCTCGCACCCCGGCCGATTTATTGCCATTCTCTAATAAACACGTTATGTTGTATACCTAACGAATATTAATAACTCACTTCCTGGAGCGCCCGATGATTTTCATTTTTGTTATTGCTTGTCGTCACGTCGTTAAGGCTTTTATACGGATTAGCTGCCAGTTCGAATACGAATATTTTAAAGCTCGAAACAAAGTACCGTGAAAAGCTATTAATAACATTATGACTCCTTCGTACTACTGCGCTTTTCACTGGAAAACCATTGTGAGTTTTACGGAACCATCCGTAGTTTTTTTCATATGCCTGTTTTACGAACCAAGTTATGTTTTGTAGCGTAATAATTCTCCTAGTATCCACCATTCGCAAAAATGTTTTAGTTTTCCTATATGTATCGCAACAGCCATTTTTCACGTGCCAGCAACAACGCACAGACATAAAGGTTTACGACAGGCCGTCATATTTATGGCGCGGGTATTGTGATATATTTTTTGTTGTGCGCATTAGGTTTTATCTGACTTTCCGCTAAATCAAGTAGCTACTGGCCGGTGTCAGGAAATACCCTCGCATATATCATCCCCGGCGGATGCGAGCGTTTTGGGGTTACGTCTCGATTCCGCAGGGCGAGGTTCCCAATCATTTGTCTTATTGATTGGACTAACGGCCAATTTTCTTATTTGCAAATAATAAATTAATTTATTTGTGTGCAGAATTTCATGTTACGCTCAGGTCAATGCTAACCACATAATTGGTTCTCGGGTGAATTCCACGTGTGTTTTGTTTAAATTTTAAGCCACGATCTATTAATTCGTCTATACATAAGGACTTGTAATTGGCTTTCTGGTGACTATGGTTTCTTCTTTTTGTTTGTTTTTATTAGCTGTAAGTCCTCCAAGTACTAAATAAATAAATTATTCCTAGACTAAACACTAGCACAAAACTTATCAATACATCCCTAACAATCTCCCGCTGAGTAAAAGATTGTCCTCATTCCTTCACAAAGCACACATGCTAAAAAAGTTTCGTAGCAACGGTTTTGATAGCGATGGATATTTGTAGCGATTTCGAATAGAACACATTTAGTCTGTGCCGGGGCGATACGGGCGCTCGCCCTCGACAAAGTAGATGCTTCGATTAAGACGTATCGCGCCCTTTTTTCTGTAAAAAAGGGAAAATGAATAGTGCGGGGCGGAAATATTACGTAGTAACGGCATTTCCGCACAATAAATCGGCGTCCAATCAAAGGAAAGTCTGCTCCGTGTCCGCCGTATATCTTTGTTAATGCTACACTTTATTTTATTGGGTTTTTTATCGGTTGTATTGTTGTTGTACATTTAGCTTAATTGATAATGTCCAATGTGGCAGTTTTTGCTGCTTGACTTTAATCTCGAGATTCTAAAGCAAGATCTGACTATTGCTGACTTTATTATGTGTGTATTTTTTACTTTAGCTGATAATAGAATAGTAGTAGTATGTTTGTTTTTGGGGACTCTTCAATATTGTCATTGCTGCGTCACTAATGTCCTCGACCAAAATCACAATTTATTTAAATACCGTTACACAAACGGCTTCAAAACTATTAACTAAGTTAATTTATAAAATATGTTTAAAATGATGCACAAGGTAAAGTGAGTCTATCGTGTAAATAGTGGTGGCTGTTACCTGTCGTCGTTATCAGCCGGGGGAGGCTAAATCAGAAAATCGATAAACGTAGCGAACACTGCGTTTATTACGTGTCGCCGTCGCCGCGCAACCAACGTCCAATTTAAAAGTTTCCACTTTTGTCTTCGTCCACATTAGACAACTAAATCTGATATTGGTTTTCTTGGAAAGTAGTTGGTTTTGTAATTTATTGGTAAAAGGAGTAATTGAATTTAGCAGCAACAGCAGGTTTTATATTTGTTGCTAAACAAACATTGCATGAACATATTTTTCAAGAATTGATGACTCAATTTGTTCCATGGATTTTCTTTTCCTGGGATGATGGTCAGTCTGTTGTGAACTTGTTATAATTGACCCAGCCCGTCTGACTCAAACCACTATGGTAACTTAACAAAATGACTAATATTTCTTAGTACAATACTTTTAGTACGTCGCACGCGTACGGAAGTGCGGGATTGAGCCGTCAATATGGATGCTTCCGGACGAGGCCACAATACGCTCCCCGCTGTTTGTTGTGAATGAGCTGTCAAACATTGCCAATTAATTATAGACAGATTTGTTACTTGTTACCAATACCAACCACAGCTTTCAGCAATTTACGGCTTTAAGAAAGACCAATTGACCACCTAAGTGTTGGACACACGCGTCGATGTAAAAACTGGCAGCTGAAATGACTCAATTTGGCCAAATGTCCATCTACGTTCAATGCTGTAAGCAGTACAAACCATTGAGCATGAAATAAACAAATAAAAGGATAAGTGATTTATTGAGGCTCAAAATAGGGTACGTTCTGGAAATTTCTGAGTTCGAAGTCTGATCTAAAATTAATATTCGTCTAAAACCTTTCATCCGACAAGTATTCCATTTAAGACATTAACAAATTGTATCAATATTGTAGCGCTGGGAACTGCTCCTGTTAAAGAGTATTTAACAAGTCCGTCATAGAATCATAACATGTTATATCACGTCGGGCGTCCTTCGACCACCGGGTCGTGATGAGTCAGCGCCCTGCTAATGGTCAGCGGTCTGTGCGCTCATGATTAATTATCGTTATCAGCACCCGAGCCCAGCTGATGGCTCAATGATGAGAGCTGGTTAGGGAATAACGAGATTCGTTTTGTGAATGTGGGATGTGGCAGTTGAGATGTTTTTTGGAGGTATGATGAACGTACGTTACATAGTCGTTCGAATGCAAAGGATCAAATAATTCTAGTATCACAATAACAAATAATTTAAAACACTAAAAATATAGTAAAAAGAAGTAAAATTGAAATAATGAGCACAACAGTCACCACTAAGAGGACCTACTTCTCTATATACTGTTCCAAATCATAATACGATCAACATAAAAAGTTACAGTTAATTGTATAGTACATGAATTTAATGAAGTACTTCAGTTTCTGGAACATTTCATGAGTAATAGCTGACATTATTGATAACTAGATAATATGATCATTTGTTACACTTCCTTCACAGCCGATATAAATAGTCATGGCGCATCACTGCACCTATCTAGTCGGCATTGGAAATATGCATTATCAATGTACTTACTTCCAATAACATGTACTCACTATGTGCACTTAGTATACCTGTATTAAACAGATAGAATGTGTACCTATTAGATGGCACGTTGCATTTTACCTAGGTAGGTATACCTACCTGATCTAGCCATATCGCTATTCGCTAATCTTATCTGATTTGCAGCACATAATTGCAAAATGCGTAAGTCTGTTAAGGGCAAGTTAAATGTGTCAATTATTGATAAAAAAAATAAGTTTATAGTTCTACAATATACATTTAACTATTTTATTCAGATACCAAATGTTTATACTAAATGTTAAAACAATCACCCCATAATAAGCAACGGGGTGATTGTTATAACTAAATAAAATTAGTTTAATTCAACTTTGTTTCTTGAGTAATATGAGTAAATGCAAAAGTTAGATTTGTGCACGCTAATGATCATTTATAAAAGTAAGTTAAGTAGAAGCTTGTTGTAGCTTGTAATTTGTTTCGTCTGCCAGATCCCCATGACTTAAGGAACAAATAAAACGTTTAAACTTTTAGATTGACCAGCTGAAAGGGGGGAATTAGATTGCCGCGGGGGGTCTCCGAGACTACGCTTGCCTCTGACAAAGGCTACGGACGTTCGTAACAACGGGAACGACAAAAAAGTTTCTCTTCTATAAATTATTTGTTCGCAAAGAAAACCAGGAGCTAATTTATATTTCCGATTGTGTTTCTAACTTTTCGACGCTGTTTTTTAGCCATCGTAGTATAAAGCATACGTCACACTTGGGCGTCTCTGATTATCACTTCGCATTCGTCTATTTTTCAATTGAATAATCTAAATTACGCTAATCCCTTATTCTTTTACGCGCGCTTCTTTGAAATTCGGAAGCCGTGTAGAGGGCCTTTTGAGAGGATGGCTACGCGTTGGTAATTCTAATGATTGGTTCCTTTATTTGCCAACCGGAAAGGAGACCCACGTCAATGTATCGCGCCTTTAAAAGGATTTGTAATGACAAAAATGAAGTGAGAATATTTATGTGTTACTATAATAGAACAGGATTCTGTACTCCAGACAGAGTGTCGCCGTCGCGTCGGGGCGCAAAAAATGAAGACACGGCAGGTTTATGATTATTTTAGAACGTTGGAGGTCTTACGTGGATAAATACGTATTTAGTAGGTTCTTATCCCGACGAAAATAAAGTTGTAAATAAGTTAGCACATTATAATAAATAAAATAAGGTTAGTGTTATAGGCTCTGTAATTTAAATGCCCTAATACCTATTGTTTTATATCAGGATGTTAGATAGGTTATACTAGATATTTCAAAGCAGTTGTTCAAGGAGTTGTCGATAAGAAATACTGATTTTATCTTTAATATGAAGCACTCATTTTTACAATATATAAGTAGATAAAATAAACAATAATGATAACCAATAATTTAATATCAATCTGTTTGTATTGTCTGATAAAATTTATCGCAATTATTGGTAATTGATTAAAGGTATACTTTGATTACAGGTATGTAATGCTACCTATTGTACGACTTTGTATAATGTGGATCTATGCAGTATGCATGATTCACGACGGTTTAGCAGGATGAGCTTCAAATAGCCAGCATTTTACCCCAAGTGTCACATCACATCTACAATTGAAATTAAATGGCCGCATTACACGCAGGGTACAACAACAAAAAAATAATATTCGTATATAATCTCGAATGACATTTTATTCGGTTAAATGGAGTCCCTGAGCGCAGCCATGTTTCGATTGAACTTATTCTCTGGAGGCGTTCATTCATACAATTTGTTATTTCGAGTAAATAGCACGCAAAAATGCGGTTCAGTCACGGTGTCTGTTTGTGTAAGAACTTAGTTTTATGCAACGGCGCGGAACCATGAAATTGATTTCAATCCGCACTATTGAAAAGACGGAAGCTTCAGCCTATCTGATCACCTTCATTCATGGATGATGTTCATTCATAAAAATCTACAACTGCACGTACCGTACTACAAGCAACGGATTCGCAGGTAGACAATCTTTATGAATGAATTTTAAAATACTTTCGCTTGAGTTTTTGTTTGTCCATATTTTTAACTTTTACGTAGTAATTAACCTAACGTCTACAATTAAATAGTTGTTTCAAAGATTGTTCTATTTATGATAACATGCATAATATCCAAACTTAACTATAAAAGTTCAAAAGCTGTTTACTTAGATATCATTAGAAACGAAGTTTAATGTGGTTGATTTACAAAAACCATTCAAGTTAGACATTAGACGAGTTTCAATGGAGTTGCCATTGAAACTCGTCTAATGTCTGCAATAAAACTTGGGCCATTTGTTTTAAAAACACACAAGTGTATCCTCAACAACAGGCGCTCTTTAGGAATGAGTAACTCCTCGATCTCCATTCATTCACTCACAGAGTCCGACACTCAAGACATGAGACAAGAGCATTGAATGAATCTGAATGGACACCCATTTAACGACGAGTGTTTTACGACGATCCTGCAAAAACTTAAGTCAGGTACAGATCCGGATGCGAACGCTGGTAAGGCGGGGTTCCCACGAGTGGACAGTTAACTTATTACAATAGTTTATGAAGTGACAAGTCCAGCACTTGTTTGTTTCCCTATCCTGATTGTTTCGGACGCCTTGTTACGAACAAAGCGCCATGTGTTTGGGATGGAGGCGAGAACAAACCAATTGTAGTTTGGGCAACAGATGTGGCTTTGCATGTTTTTGTTTAGAGTTAGAATTAGTCATTATCTTGTAATTGTTTGCTGATGACACAACATCTTCGAAGGAAAGCAGAGTTTCAAGTCACTACACTTTAGAAAGAGTGTGTTTAGAATTACAGTATGTATTTTGTTTCATCTCCGTAAATAGGAAGACACTGAATACAGTACATAGTTTACTAAATATTACCACGAACCGTAATTATTTCTATTGGTACGTTAACTTACGTACGTTACTGTAAGTGGGGACCAAAACACCTTCTCAAAACAATTACAATACAATTATAGTTTTTAAAAAGTGATACTGAGGTACTTATGAACCTTTTCCTGGTGCCCGCCTGTTTTCACTCTTTTATTTCAACCTTGATAATAACACAGGGATGATGACAATCAATGATGATGAATGAACAATTAGTGTGACCATCCTAAAGTATATTTAATTGGTGCAAAATATTCAATTCTGTAATTTTTATATGTTCCAAATATTAGCAATTGAGCATCTACATTATAAAGATACTGTATTGTATTGCCATGCTAGTATAGCTACGTATTCTTGGCTTATGTAAAATAAGTAGCATCCTAGGGTACCTAATCAGTAATCTTCAGTGTTTCATTTTCAAGCCCATATAAGTAATTCCATAGTTGCGATTTTTTTTTCGGCCATCATTGATGCTTACTTACCTTTTATTTATTTAATTTGCAATTAAAAAACTTTCTTCATAGCATTGTAGCGGTTGATACAATTAATTTCGTGGAACATCCGTCCGGAAGTGTCCGGCGGTGTCCGGGGTATCTGCGGTGGTCTGTTTACACTGATCCTGCTTACAAAGCTGATCAATGAATGAGTTCCTCGACCACCCATAGAGTAGCCGTTGAGTAGCCAATTGCAGTGCAGTATGGCTGCGAGAAAGTACTGCCAGCTATATTTATGTCCAAGTGCCCAACTAATAACAAATAGGTAAATGAAAATGTTTATGATTTTCATGAAGATTAAGTATAATTATTGTACCTCATAATAATAAAACATAACATAATGAAATTAAGAATACGTAGCAGGTTAAAATTAGAACTATACTAAAGATGTTTCATAAACAAGATTTCTAAAACACGGGAAAAAATTGTATTCGGTCAAATACATAGTTTTCTAACAATTCAATTTGTCTAGTTATACAATTTAATATTTCCCAGACAAGTTGCTTGTTATTTTTATAAAATTTTGGCACAAAATATTTAGTTCGTAAAACATCATTTTCTTATAATTGACCGTTCAATGGCGGGAACTGTTTCTGTAAATTACGTATTCACGTAAGTACTCAATGACGGCGGATCCGTGCCAACATTTCTTCGACCTTAATTTATAACATTGTTCCAGATTTTTGACGGTCAAATTATATTTAATGCGGCCATTTGATGTGTACGCTTCACTGATAAATGTTGGACGATTACAAAGTTTGCAGAGGTGTGCACGATAATGCTTAAATATTGATTTTAAATATTCATTATTAGCAATAAATATGCAGCTCACATTTGCACGCCAAGTTACAGTTGGTACGAGCTTGCGATGTTGTAATAAGTAAAATACAGTACTTTCCTGCTCCCATACCTGCGTAAAGTCCCGGCCATTGATCACGGCACCTTTAATTCCTGCCCACATTTGTGTATTGTGGACAGGCGTTATTCTGTAAACTCCTCATTATGAACCACACTTTGTATAAAAATATGTGCTCCACTATAAAGGTAAACATTGATTTTTTCTAACGCCTGAGAGAATACATGTTTGGGCCGCCACTGACAGACGCACAAAGGGACAATGAGGGATGATCTTGAATGGCGACCGCACACTCTGTGCGTACGCGCATACTACCTACGACAACGACGACGTAGTAACACTTACTTCATAAATTATTGCAATGACTTACAGAAACTTGAAAGCTCTTGGGACTCAGAGCAAATAAAATATGACAGTACTTATACAGTTGGATACATTAGTTTTTCATGTTATTTAGGTTGCAAAACACTTGGAAAGCATGGATCTCTCACAGGAATTCAATCTATCAGAAAGATGTAGTTTTCTGAAGGTAATCTGTTCCTTTTCTTTATTTAAACATACATGTAATAATGATATAGAAATTACAAAAGATTACTTTTATTAATAACATAATTATTTTGGAAGTTAATCTTTCAAGATTTTAAAATTGAACCGAAGCTCTACTATTATCCCAAACTTCCAAAACCAAGAAACTACAAAAATAATTGTGGTCCGCAAATTCTGGTAAAATTCGAATAGCTTATAAATATTAATTATCAGTTAAATGAAACGTTTCCTTCAAAGTCAACGGTGCAGGACGGTGCTAAACAGTCGTTACCGCAATGTTAACATCAATCAGATTTTATTTCAATGGCCTTTGACAAGGTCCTATAATATTTTCCATTAATCCTGCTGGCCTCGCGGTTACCGCCACAGAGGATCACACCCACTCCTGCGCAATGACTTCCCCGCCCTCAGAAGGCTCGCTCACCTTTGACTGAACGAAGAACTATTGTTGTTATTGTCAATAAGAAGCAATTTATGCGTTCCTTTTAATAGCATGTGGTTTTATATGAACGGTGAGAAATAGGACTCGTGTGCCAAAGTATCTTCAAAAGGTTTCCGAGACACGTGCGTAGAGGTGACATCTAAGATTCCAGGTACGTATACCTACTAAAAAAACCGCATTTATAGCTGTTTTCCTAATCAATAGCATCAAAATATAACCCAAGACCTATAAAAACCAAACTTTTGGTAGAGTTAACTTTTAGTTGGTACATAATTCAATTTTTAATTCGGTCGGCATCGAATTTATGACGCCCGAATCTTTACCTCGAGATTGGAATTAGCTCTGCTCGATATTTCTTGCTAAGAGAACCTATCTACAGAAACCAATATAGAAGAACATCAAGTAACATAATTCTTACAATATTGTTAATTTCAAGATTGCTTTTACTTACATCCTAATTTTATGCTCTATAAGAAAAGCACTATACTAAAAGCATTTGAGGATTTTCCTTCGTTATGGTGCTTCCGAATCCAGTAGATTTATGTGCCGCCATTGTGTGGGAGCGAGACAGCAACATCTATATAGGCACTTACTCTCTAACAAGAACAAAAGATTGTCGTCTCTATTAGCTACCTAACGAATCGCGTAGCGACGCACAGTATATTCAAAATCACAGAGAATTTATAGTATTGAGTCAAGGAAATTTTAAAAGATTTTTAGTTTTATGTAGAAGTAATTGTAAAATAAATCACGGTTTCTTTGATGTTAAATTGGGTTTCGTTGGTGACGTAATAAAATCATTGAGGACGGGTTGGTATCTGCTGTGATTGGCATGAACAACAGCCAATATAGATGTAATGGGGCAAGCTTTTTGTGTTATGTGAATTGTTATAGATTACCTACATTTATTTGTACAAACATACTTTGGAGGCAGATACAAGAGTAGCTGAGGATTTTAATTAATTCTGAGTATTGAGATATTGACCTATTAACCTTTCGTATCTACGTATTCGTATAACGTAGATCTACGCGAGACACAATGGCTTTTTAATTGTGTCTCATTACACGGCATACGAAAGGTTAAGCAAGATTTAAAAAAAAATGGAAAAGAACATGGAAAATGCGTGACCGTCTTGATAGGCTTGAAGGGCAAGTCTACAGCAGAAAGATATTTATGATTTGGGGGCTAATTAATCGCAAATAGTTTGTCTTGGCTGCAAACATTTTATGAGGGATAAGCTTATGCCCGCGGTTTCACCCGCATGGAGTTCGAAATATTGTTCCACAGGAATATTACCCGTTTTTGCAGCATTTTTCATGAATGCTCCGCTACTATTGCTTGTAGCCTGATATTGTGTATGTAGCCTATAGCATTCTTCGATAAATGGGCTTCCCAACATTAAACATTTTGTCAATTCGAACCAGTAGTTCCGGTGATTAGTGCGTTCAAGCAAACAAACAAACTCTTCAGCTTTATAATATAAAAAAATTGATAAGAAAATATCAGACAAAAATAAATGTCAGCACAAATAGATAAATGACAGAGATATCTGGTTCAAAAAGATTCCAAAGAAAAGAAAAATTATCCCCTTTTACCACATATGCTACGTCAGGCGATCTTATGAAGCTCTGAAAATCCGTCTCGAGTAAATTGAAATTGGAGGGAGACGGCAGATATCAACGGTATAGGATTTCATAGTTGGTGTGAAAGGGACAGGGATGTTGGGAGTGAGAGCTCAATAACGAGCGGGCCAAGGGTTGGCTGTTTCTCTTACAGTCTGATACTCGGAGCCAGGCAATATGTGGAGATTTATGTACCTCCCCATGTACCGAGGATGCTTAGGAGGAAGTCTCATGACGCAACTTATTTCCATTGTTGCTAACATTATGCTCGCACCTAGTTATTGGGCCGTTATATTAAAAAAGTCTTGTGAAACACTGACAGCTTATTTTCATCTTACAGGACTGATGATCAGGAAAGTTTTTTTCTTAAAGATTTTGTATCTTTAAGAAAAAAACATAAAATAGTCAGGAAACTAAAACTGTTTTTCCACTGATAAGACAGTTTATCTCAAAGGTATAGGTGCCTCCTTCACATGGACTCTTTACAGCTGACTATGATTTAAGTCCCTACCGCCACAGATACAAGAATCTTGTAACTGTTACTGCTTATAGTACCTACATACCTAGTACAAATATTCTGCACGTATCCCGGTTAAGAGTGTAAGAGGTGTGTTTAACAATCCTAATAAATCGTACCATCAGTCACAGTTGTTTGACCTAATGTTATTTGAACTTGGAGTCGTCACAGCGAGACAGAAGGGCGCCAACTCTAATCATTATAGATGGTGTTGGATATTGCACTGCAATAAATTATCTAATGGTCCCATTGCTCATTGTCGATTGCAATACGATTTGGCCTGATTTCATTTCTGTTTGAACAGCGCTTAACTGTTATACTGTGTTAATAGTATGGCTCGGTTCATTGTTTATCCTTTTTGCTTTTAATACTGTAAGAATTGGGCTGAATTTAAACTGCTGGGTCTGTTTGGGTAAAGTGTAGTAACAACGGTTTACAAAATGAAAAAGAAACAAAACATATATGTATGGCTGATATAAATCTTGTGTAAATTTTCCTGAAACTTACACAGAATAGAATACCGGTACACTGAAAGCGATAAGACAAACATGCAATAGTTGTCTGTTCTAGCCAAATAACAGTTTGTGAAATAAATAATATGCGTTTCTAACCGTCTGAAGACACAACAAAACACTTGTAATGAAGTTATAAGTACCCACTATGAAAATCGAAACGTTCCGACAGTTTATTCAGGCTTTTCAGGCGTCATTATGAAAATGAACAGCATTTCTCCAGTATTGAGATTTATTTCGGGACGTAGGTATGCTCAAATGAAACATGCATTCGAAACTGAAATTAGTAGCTTTGGCCGCCAGTACGCGGTTAGCGCGTTGGACACAGTATGAACGGAATAAGACCATGACAGAGTTTCGAAACGCGTTAAATATAAATAACAGGTGATTCCGACGTTCGGAACGAAACTCCCGAAATATGAAAGCGGTTATTTTCGGATCTGGAGCTGTATTTAGATAGGTATGTAATCTTTATACAAATCGGTTTTCACTAGGCAGGTATGTAGTTTTATCTTTCTATATTTGACGTGCTGTTTTTACGCCTTTTATTCGTCAGCTACTTCAGTGGGAAGCCAAAATAGATTTTGAAAAATGATTTGTTTTTAGTAGATAAATTAAAGCGGTCAAAACATGATGATCAATGACTTCAAAATTTATAACGTACGATGTGCAGGAACAAAAAAAAACTATTTTAATTAAATGGATGTTACGAATGTTTTTATAATCTTTACTGTAAATATTAGTTTATTTCTATTAATAAGTATTAAACAATAATAAATGACCGTGACTCCCTCTCCATGAGCCGGGCCCTCCCACTTAATCTCGGAGTATCGCTAGCTAATTTAATATTTACTCGTGTGACTTATCCTTATAAATCGGCAACAATATTAAAACCGCCAGTACATTTGATTGTCGAGTTTCGGCCACCCCTTACTTTCTGTGCTTGGTGTAAGTGACAAGAAGAAGAGAAGCGGAAAAAAAACAAATAAAAATGTGTAGAGTGTAATTTGAATATAAACAAGGTCGAAAAACAAAATACCAGATTTATAGGAATATTCATTATTCTTAAAGAGAATATAATTGAACTAAAGCAGAAAGAAAAGAAAAAAAATACCGTTTGAATGGCGCAGATGAGAACAATGAAATATAAACAATTAGTAAAATTCGATATGGCTTTCAAAATACTACGTTAGTGAAAGTTTTAAAATTAATTCTAACAAACAAACACGCAGGGAAAAATCACTTTTGAATTTTACTAAATCTCGTATTCCATTGCCGACTGTACATACAACATAAAATAAAACAAAAGTCTTGCAAAATAAGTGATTTTTCAGATAGAAATATTATGCTGGTAAAGATGTTATGCATGCTTCACAATGTTTTTAAAGTGTAGCCTACTCTTAAGTGTACAAACGGCGATACATAACATAGCCTCGCTTTAAATAACTGTCCCATTCAATAATAAACTGTTTTTTTCCGTATATATGTAAATAACAATTTAGTTTTAGGAGCTTAGCCTTCCTGAAACTTAACATTTATTCTTACACTTTAATGCACACAAAAAAAGTATCATACAAATTGCAATCATATATCTTATTGACAATGGCAAGCTTATTCTAGAATGGGGTTTCCTTTCAGCAAACCTTATTTCGATTGCGAGATTTGCAAACTTACAGATTGCAGATTATGAGCGACTAAGACCATATTTATATTTAATACAAATTTTCTATTCTATCATCCAACTATTTCTTTTTCATAACGATCGGCTTCGCTCATGGCTTGTACAATACCATGAGTGAGCTTTAGCCCCCTCGTTGTATGCGAGCCCATGCGCGGATTTACACGTAATCCGAGCCACGGCCCATGTCTATCGCTCTTCGATGCTTTGCACTGAACTATGTGCTAACTTTATTAAAACCTACCCGTTTATTTACGCCCCATGAGGATTTAGTTGCGACGAATTTGTTTGTACCCGACTACGGCGAAGCAAAAAGGAGGCCACGGGCCACGGCTAACCTCTGAAAATCACTATGAAAATGTATTAAGTAGGTACATTAAAATACTAATAATAACGTGTAAGTTGTGTATTTAATAGACGATTTAATATTGAATGGTTTGTAGGTACGGTCAGCAACAGAAGTAGCGTATCATTTCAGAATTTTAATTAATATTATTTTTATGTTTCAGCAGATTAGTCTTTAAAATAATTCCTTACTGTTATTTTTAATTACTTGTTATTTTAGAGTAATATTGAACACGTTTTTATTAAAAAACCTGCTTTGAAACATTGAGTATTGTTATCTACTTCTGATGCTGATGCTACACCTGTACAAAACAATTTCACACGAGAATATTTTTCTGATTCAAACTTTTAGAGCGTGTATTTTCAGTAGTCGGGTTTTAGTTATTGAACTTATGTTTTTTAATAGTGTGTGATTTTCCATTCTGTGGCGGAACCACGAAGTATTTTCAGCCACTTGAAAGATTACGTGAAAATCTTTGTATACCACAATAATTTATAGATTGATTTGTTATTAGATAGGTACAACGTTCGGGTTTTCCCTTCCTGTGAGACATACTCGTAATTGTCTGAATAATTGTTTCTCAAATTCTGTTTTGTGTTTTAATACTTATTTTTTTTTTAAAAACAAACCATCAAGCACATAGTCAGGGTGTTAGCAATTATCACGACTTCATACACACCACTTTTCATTTAATTCTCAACCAAACCGTAAAGTCTTAAAGTTTAATGCTACACAAAAGGTAAGGTGGTGAGTCGAAGACAGGGCGAAGATTTAATCAAGTCATCAAGTCCGTAATCAAACTGACATTATGAGGTGTGGGATGTCGCCGTCGATGTTAATGACGCTCTGAACACAATCGTTAAGCGTTTCATATACCGGACGTGGAGTATATAGGATGGGTTGAAAGGATCTTGATTCGTTTTAGAACTTTCATTTTACTTTCTTATATTTTTATGAAATCCCACTTCTGATACCACCTATGTTGTTGATGTGGGGTGCTTTTACTGACACAAATATCAATAACTAGGTCAATAAAACTCAAACCGAATACTCGTAGAAGCATCTACGCTAACAACGCGAAAAGTTCATTTGAGACTAGTTTGGAGTTGAGTCTAGAACCAATATCTAGATAAAAATAAAGCTGCAAGCGTGTTGTAGTGGGAGGTCCATTCGTTGCGGAAACTAGCAGTAAAGTAAACATGAGTGGATGCAAAAATATATTGTGCAATTGTTTTGACGTGTTAAATTATTGCATGCATTACTGTTGCTGAGAATCTTGATGTTATTTTCGTTTCTTTCTCAGTTATGTAATGGAATAACAACCCATCTAAAAGTTTATTTAATACGACAAGTTGAGATTCATGAGATTCACACAGCGCCTTATTTCCATTTTGCTTAATTTTAACAATTTGAGGATATTGAAGGTATTGTTAAGTTTGATGAAAGCGATTTTCATTCATAACGGTATTGGAACACAAAAGCTGGAAAACCAAAACGTTCACTGCATGTTTTTGTGTTTCAGCTTTGTAACAATTAATTACGTGTAATTGATCCATAGTTTCTCTGTTATTTACCTACCAACAGATGTTGTACCAATCTGATTATAAAATCAAACACGAGGTGTCTGTCCTGTATGGCCGCCGTCAACAATGACTGTCTAATTAAGCGAATAAAGGGTGACACCGCAAAGCTGGTGTGATGGATCCGTTTAATAAACGCTCCGGTTCACGAGCTTAGCTCGCCTCGTGCTATCGTCATTTAAATATTATTAAAGTAGGACCCTATGTACACTTGGAACGTCTTGCTTAGTTTCCTGAATATTAAAAGTTATTCAAAAAATAATTTAGGTACTCTGTGTGCATTTTCCAACAGGAAAAGTTTATTTTGAACTTGAAATTACTGTTATAAACCACACACACAATTTACAAGTCAATTTTTTAAACTGACATGGTCACTAATATTATTAATAACACTTTAAACGGGACGTTTGCCATCTTTTTAAACATGGTACGAGTATATATTCTGTTTTCAGTGTTAATTATAATAGACACACACACACAGGTCAGTAAACATAAAAACATAGTAATACAACTGGTTAAGATTTTCTTCTTTGTAAAACGTTTGGTTAGTGCCTAACCCGTTATCATTTTAAGTTATTTAAAAACTAGATAAATTATACAAAATTAAATAAGAAACCATTTAGCTATATCATTTTGTTGTAAACACAGAAAACATGTACAAAATAAGCGTATAATCTGACAACACATCGCTACAAGCATAATCAACTTAAACCATAACATTAGTTTTGATATCGAAGGCCAATATAGTAACCTTCCGAAATCAGATGTCCGATCAAAATAGCTGAGGCGCATTAAGTAAGATGTAGCAGCAGGGGTCGGAGGGCGAGCCGAGGGTTCCGCAGGATATTGCCTAATCATTCCCGCCTTCACACCCTACTAACTGCCAGTTGTTTTAGCATTCATCGCTTTATATCGCACCCCGCGGCCCCGTCCCTACCCCGCCACATGGAGATTGATTCCCCATTGTTACAGCACAAATGTTTTACTAAAAGGAGACTTAAATTGTCCGTTTACTTTTTAATATCGGTTACCCTCTTTTAAAAGTCTCGGCTGCAATACATTTTTACCGTTCTGTTGAATAATGCATTCTATCCCCAATTATCCTGTCGCGGTTGATACATGATTTACATTTCTTTTCTCCGAAAGAATGCAAAGTAAACAAATCCTCTTCAATATTATTTACGTAATTGGATTGCCAAGTTAATAATGCGTAAAACAATCCGAAAATCAGAAAAGTTGTGGTAGTGTGCTGTAAACCCCGGGCCGCATTCACGGGCTATTAATTCTGACAAAGTACTGTGGACTTGTCGAAAGGGTTGCTCTGAGAACGGTTCACAAAAATGTTGTGACATTTTGTTGTAATGTATGAACATAATGTAATGATATTCATTACTTGTAGGCAGACAACAGCTGTTGATAAAGGAGGTGTATGTTCAAAAGCCTGTTAATCCTAAAGTCCAATAACGTGCTTTACATCGCGCATCACAATTAAACTCCTATTCCTATCTCTGATTGATAGTAATGTTCAGTAAACATATATAGCACTATTGTGCAATAACATTACCAAGCCAAATGAGATCGGAAGGAACGGCTCGCATCGAATAGACCCCCGAACATATATCATTCGTTCAATGAGCTTACAACAATTGAACAACAAGCTATTGAGCGGCCGTCCCATTGTGTGACGTAATTTTATCAAAAATATCGGACATGACAATAGACAAAAGCTGACAAAAGTCGGAAGAGCGGATGCGATTCGCGTCGTCTTGTCGCTCTCGTCCGACAAACGTAGCGCGCTGATTTTTTACGCAATTGACACAAAGAACTGTCGTTTGTCGAAGGGGATGTTTCCACCCACAAGTCAGCGGTACATGCTCATCGCTCATTACGGACAATCGGGAATGACTTCACGTAGTTTCGGAACTTTTGACGCACTTGTAGTGTCGCTTGTAAAAAGAGGTCATTGATTCTATTGATAGTAACGTGTGGCGTGTACAGTGTACACACAGGTGTGTGAATCTTTTTAATGGGATGACCCTATTGTAGATTAGTTATAATGGTAGAACCTATTCATGTAAAGAAGCCTTATCCGGCCATTAAAAGCCGGAATGATCTCAGAAAATTATCTAGCTTTTGTTTTGAGCACAAAATTCAATAAAACAAACCCTTTCTGAACCGAACTAAAACTGTAACCTATAAAATGGGGACAAAATTTATAGCGTCACAATTAATCTCACGGCGTGGCCATTAAGAAAGTGCGACATAGTTGACTCGAGCCGTGTAACCGGCCATTATAGGACTTTTACTGTTATCGCAAATCGTAACGCCCGCCGCGCACCATGTAATTAGTCGACAATTCCAGACCATCTCAATACTATGATCATAAATCCACCCTCTGCTTGCAACTTTTAATTACTTCACAACTTCCATTACTGTATTAGCACCTTTAACTATAAACATTCTTTACACAAATGCAGCAATGGGTAATTTTCGAGTCTAAAGCGTCAATACTACTCTTTCTCACCCCCGGGTTGCGTGTGAGGGGCAGCAGACAAAGCATCAGTTTGGTCATCGCAGCAATACGATGGGCATGTCGAGATACAATTGATTTTCTGCTCGCTATTTAAGTCAATGTTATGAGTGAGGGGAACTCGTTTCCGTTTTGTGCTGTAACACTTTGACAGTATAAAAAGTAGAATTTCTACTTCACTTTGACTTTCTTTGTAAAGATTTGGAACCATATTATTAAGGAATAGAAAAAGTACAAAATACAAAAGCGATGCACAAGGAGTAGTGCACATAGACTTGTTTTTAATGTGGGAATCTGTTGAAACCTAAAGGTTTTAACAATTTCCCTACAATGACTAATTTTGTTGCTGACAAAGACATAAAAATTTAATTTCAGCTTCCCAATAAAATGTCTAAACTCGCTTATACGACTGTATAGTAAAAATACAACACTCACTAAGAACAAACAGATCAAAAGTCCTACAATTAGTAGCAAAATCTGCCCATTAGAGAAGTCACTGAACAGCACACAATACGTTTGTCGGTGTTGCACAAGAGCTACGCCCTTTTATGGCTGGCTCGCCGACAGACAATACACGATCTCTTCTATTCTCTCTCCATAGGAAGGAAGTGAATCATTTTTATTCGATTAGCATCCGAACCCGGCTTGCACAAAGAGATCTAATACAAAGACTACAGTTGCGTACAAGTTACATTTTAAGAGTGATGACTCGACAATCAATCAATAATTGAATTTAATAGAAGATACATGATCTTGTGTGCGTTGTTGGAACTTATCATTCACTTAATTTTGAAGCTAATTTTGTATCTACAAGGTTTTTATAGTTTACCTTTTAAAAGTTACTTAAAGGTTTTAGACGTTATTCAACAAAAACAGCTTTTAGAAATTACGTTTTGCAATTTTCAGAGTAATATCTCCGCAAGATTCAAATAGATTTTTATGACTTCTATGTTTAACATTCAAGGCATCAGTGATCATTACCAGATCCCTAACTGTCAAGAAACTAGTAAATGTCTGTTGTCAAATGAGGCAAAAAACAGATCATAAAAATTAATTCTCAGTAAAACAACATTTAACATAAATACAATGTGCAATAACCAGGCTTTTAAAATAGGCACACTTGACATTACATGCTACCAACAGTGCCAACTGTAATAAGAAAACTGCCCGTGAAATGGGAAATTAATTTCCACACCATGTCGGAAATATTGCAGCTACTACGTCTAATTATAACACGTGAATAATCATGAAACGCTCAAAAAGCTTTTAATGTCCTTGAGAGTAAGGTCTTCAGATATTTTAGTACGAGTTTAAATATTTCTTCACTTAGTCATAAATGTTGGGAGGCCATATTGTGCACGGAGAATTCTGTGTCGTCCGCCCGACAGACACAAAACATAACAATTTCTGGAAAAAGAATTGAAAAGAATAATTAATTAGTACTTGGACTAGGCCCTCTACGACGTAGAGGGCCTACGCCGTAGACGTCTACGATACATCCTTGTCTGTCAGTAACGTTTAGTAGGTTAAAACCTTGTATTAATAACTTTTTATAACCAAGACGCTGGTTAAGACCCGAACCCTTTTCAAACGATTAAATTATGCATACCAAAGAACACAGTTGATTTCACGATTAAGGTCGAGTTGAACCATTTTTACATGCACAATGGATCAATTAACGTATCAAAGGCTGGTTTCCAGTTGGATCGGCCGCTGTAAGGCGTTAATAGTTCGTAAGTAACACGCTAACTGCTGCCGTCAAGACTTGAGGCGGCCTAGTGAAGCCTCGCCAACTAATGCACGCCTGAAGCTAATTGGAACTTAATTGAAATAGAACACTGCCGCAAGTGTTAGAGGATTTATGATGCGCTATTTTTGTACGAAGATACATTCACGTTTCTTTGTCGTACGATGGCGGTGGGAAGAGTAAATATAGGTAATAGAATATACACCGTGCTATGGTCGTTAACAGCCTTACGTACCTTCTAGATAGTTTGTTTTATTCTAATTATACGCTAAAACCGCTTAGTTTTTAAGGTGAAACGAGAGTTCTTGAAACTTACTTCTTAATCTAATAGCCCGCTTAGAATGTTGATTTAAAGTGATGAGGTTCACAATATGCCCCACTTATAAACTATATGAATATGGTGCCATTGAGTTTTCAAAGTTAGTTTTTATGTATGTCATTACCAAAATGGTTTCAGGAGCTTTTCACCCTACAATGGGTAGGCAATTAAGAGTTTTTACGATTCTTCAACACAAAAGTCAAATAGGGACAGTAAAAAAGTGTCATCGTTTTTATAGCTATTGTCATAAAATTCGGGCTTTTTATATAACACAATGATAATTTGTCATCCAAGACTGAGTTGTGTGAGCACCTGGCTACCACGCGACCCCAACTTATACCCACTGAGGTCCGCCTATAGCACAATTCGCAACGCACCTACTTTGTGAATGATTGTTTAATTTATATTATGTGATCTTCAAATGTTATTTAAGTAGTTCTTTAAACATGCAGATGTTCCGGTAGGCGGGTACGGCGGCAGCTGGTCGTTTCCCTTGCGGTCTATGGTTTATGTATCTTTAGCGTATAATAGGATGACATTGGAGAGCGCTTTATGACACCGCTATGTACCGATTGCAATATCACCGTTGCGATTTCCACCGGTTAGTCATGCTTAGTTGCTGATAATAATGCATCAAGGTGATTTACCTACTTTACTGTTTGCCTGCATTCTTCAATCAGTTTTATCTTCAAGGCAAATATGCAGTATTGATGGGGCTAATTTTGGTTGTGTATTTTATTACAATTTGGTCTTTAAAAAAACATTTGTATTTCTCCACGACTGAAAACGGGAAAGAAAAATTAAAAACACAATAACCCGCTGTTGGGAGTGTGACAGTGGCGCCGACAACATTCGCGGTCGGCGAATCGACTTCCTGCGTACCGTTTCCCGCCAAAATGGATCGCTTCCGGCGGGTATTTGTCATCTCTTTATCACATAGAGTAAAAAGAGTCGTTATTGATAAAACCCCCTTTTTGTTTTGTTTGATTTTTCTAAAATAGGTCATTTTTGTCCAAAATGTTTCTCTTGAACTGTGAATCCTACGAGTTGATATTGATATTAGGTACTTAGTCTGACCGAGAACAACATGTGACTTCTTTTTCTGTTCAGTTAACTCGTTGTGTTTTTTGTAATCGATCTGATAGGTGTATTTAGTAATTATAAACGATAAACTGTAAACATTTTTAAAACACTCCCAGAATTTCCTCATCTCTATCACGTAGTCAGTGGTAATCCATTTGTTTGTTACAAATATTGTAAATGGTAGGCTTTTCCCCTCGAGTTATTATTCATCTGAGATCCGGACCCTTGCCGCCGCCGTTTGCACAAACTAAGAGTGCTATCAGGTCAGAACGTAATGAGCCAAATGTATGATGAATTAGAAACCTTTTTTGGTACTGGATTGTTAAAATCTGAAAAAAAAAACTTGGAAATAAAGAAAAACATTGGGATTGCTCATACCTTCCTTAAGATCAGATATCACGTACATTGGCCCAATCAAGAGGCTAAGTGCATATAGCCCTAAGCCCAGTATAACTAAACTAAACAAAATTATCCGTTTGGCCGAGTTTTCTCATAGATTAATTTACGTTAAAAAATAATTGAGATGGGTCTATGAATCTCGTAGCAAAGCGCCACGAAATATATTTCTCTATCCAATTACTAAAATTAGTGACTATAGTTATTATCCACCTCTTAAACGACAACTGACACAAGTTGTCAGTTTTTCTTGCATACCCTTAACTTACTTTATTAATACCATCCTTTTTTTTTGTAGCGTGGGAAATTATCAAATGACTCCTACCGCTCTGGGCAGAGCGGTAGGGGGAGTATCAGACTTCTACTGACTAAAACCATCTATGTTCCTTCTTATCCCTTTGTGCCGAGACCGCGGTATCTCTTTCGAACAACCCGCAGCCCCGACGGGACCCGCAGCCCCGACGATACCCGCAGCCCCGGGACAGGACTAATATCATCTTCAAGCTCTGTTCTAGCTTGTAGGTAGATCGATGTTAACTAGTGCATAGCCTACAGTACAGGTGTATCAGTAATCTATCACTAGACCTAGCATAGCACGTTTCTGATACGCGTGGCTTTGAGTGCTGATAATTATTCTATACACACTAACATTTGCAGCGCTCAGTGGGCTCACTACACGAAGAAAATTTACATAAAAATACTTTTATCAAAATGCTTTAAAGTTAAAAACCTGGGGCAGTATGCTGACTTTACACAAAGTGTGCAACGTAGATACTGCATATGTTTTCACATAATCCCTAAAACAAGTTTTGAGCAGCCATCTAAAATAAATAAGGAAAAAGGGAGGTATAACTTTTTATTGAAAAGTATCAGGATTGCGAGGCTCTTGATTTGTATAGTAGATTACAAATTAAATTATTATTACTTTCTAAATAACTTTTCCTAATAAATACTTTGTACGAAAAATAGGTACACGACAAGTGAGGTATAAAATATTCCCATCCGGAAGTTGACAGGAAACATTACCTTATGTGTAGATAAGATTGCTAGGGCGTGGGTTGGTGTCACAATGTCACAGGTAATTGTGAGAACTGATTGTGTAATTAGCGCGTCGAGTCACAGAGGGCGCGGGAGAGGCACCCTCTGTGTTTTACACCCGTGAGACTTTTTAATTGTTTCTGTTTGTCTTTGTACCGTGCGCCTGTTGATGATCGTATTACCACTGTTTGCTTTAGAAAAGTAATTGGTATTTAATGCGTTCTCACCTCGATTTAGGGGGAATGGGAAATGAGGATTTTTGAACCGTTGCCTTTGTTATTGACCTTTTTATTATTGAGTTTTTCGATAGTGACTATGTATGAATAATTAAAAATGTGTGCGAAAATCCATGTTAAACTACCATTCAAGTCTGTAACAATGAAAGCAGCAAGTCAATTTAAAACTTAACACATCAATAGCATTACACTTTAAGACATCTTAGTGGATGATCTGCGAAAGTGACGGTACAACAAAATAATGCGAGTGCATCAATTTATTTCAATTTACACGATTGTATTGTTTTGGCGGGCGAGGGCGGCGTTCCCGCACTTCCGGGCCGCGCTTCCGACACGAGTACGACGCGTGCCGCGCCATCTTTGAATTGCACCCTACAACTATTGATGAGTGTTGCCAGGAAGAAAAATACATCACAAACTGACGGAGCATTTATGTTATTTAGAACTCTACAATTTTGTAAATAGTGTTCAATTTTCCATGTATTGTACACAGTTGCTTGTGTCATTTTAGGTTTTTATTAAAGCCTTTGATTGTTTTGTCTGCTGTGCTAATGCTGTTTAATAATTATCTGGAACATGTTTCGTGCGGCGAGTGTATTATGGAACGACGGTCGCTTTCAGGATGACTATAATTTGTATTAAAAGTCACGTCGGCAGCTTACGAACAGTCAATGTGATGGAGGGGTCAGGTGGATGTATATAATTACGCAGGGTTAGTCATTTTCGATTTTTTACTCTTGGGTCTTGTTATTTCCACAGGAAATAACAAAAGTAAAAAAGCTTCAGAGGAAAATAAAAAGTAAGTAAAGAAAATTCGCAGTATTTATTATCGGCCTAAAATTGCAGAAACTTAACGTCCCACCCATGAACCAATCAACTGATTAGCAAAGCTGGTAGCATATACATTATTTAAGTCTGAAAATAAGGGAACTGTAACATTACAGAAAGTTATTTACACAAACCACACCTGCAGGTATAGATGGTAAAATTTAACAAAAACTTCAAAAGGAACTTAACCTTAAAATAACACGCAATACTTGCAAATCAACACTTAATTTGTACCTAAATTACACAGAAATATTTCACACGTGTCGAAGTCAAACAACATCTGACCTCATGGAAAGCAATTAAATTGTCCATTACCGTAACAAATAGAACAAACACGATGTGAGAACGTCAAGCGACGAGGCGGACAGAGGCGGCGCGTCGCGGCGGCACGACAAACATTTGCACGGCCACTCCCCGTGTGTGCTCTTGATCACTGTTTGCTCACTATATCCACGTTTGTACCCGAAGACTTGTGCTAACTAGATATTGCGAGCTGGTTTACCATGTACCGATTTTAAGGACACTGATTTTTTGCATTTACTATGCCAAATAATGTTGAGTGCCTAATTAACTGGACATTGACCTACTGGGGACCACAATGTCATTGGCTTGCCTTAGTTTCCACGTTTGAAGATCAGATCGACTTATTGGTGTAGGCATGTGGTGTAAGTGGCTTTATAGTTAAATGTTCGTACATGGATGAAGCAAAGAAGTATAACAAGGATCGCCGGGAGCGTCCTATAGTTTCTGCCTATACCCCCATAAGAAAGTGTAAGTTTATGTAGGTATTCACGCAAGCGTTGCTTGTTTGTCAAGCTGAAAATGCGTACAGTTATATTCATTTTTGAATATTCAATTTACCAGCCATTTCGTTTACATATTAATATATTGTAGTGACAAGATGTCATAAATAAAGCTAAAGCTGCCAAATTCACGACGCATTAACGCCAATGTGCACAAAAACTATGATTTATGGATGGAAAAGCTTATTAACATAAAATATATTCAAATAACTTCAAACCAACACTTGTGTTTTATGTAGCTGCTGGTGCAGCACTAAATTCAGAACGATCAAACAAGTCGCTCAAGTGAAACTGCACTATCTGTATGCACGCTATTTGACTAATTTTATAGTTTTTGTCAATTTGCCAACCGGAATAGAATAGTCAACGCGATCTTGAACTAGATTGTTGGTATTTTATTTTACAGATAGCTGCTATTTTTACATAAAGCTTTTTTTATGCGCGTGCTCTTGTACCTAACTTGTGGCTACTATAGAACAAACAATTAAATAAAACTAAAATCTAAATTAACGTTAAATATCCAATTCACAAGTAAATTGGTGACTACCTCCAATTGACAAAGCGGTAGTTAGGAAGGTAGGCAAAATAACATTGTTAATAAAAATCTTTTACCGACAACTCTTCCCTATCAAAACTGTAGTTTAAAGCCAATTCACGACGAAATACTGCTTAAATACTGAACACCAGACAGTTCTATTCAATGTTCGGTAAGATACTTATAATAAAATAGAGTTTAGAAAATAGTGCGGGAAGTTTTCTGTTTATCAAACAACTTGTGCAAGAGGAAACGTCTGAAGAATTACGGGGTGAAGTACGCCAACGTAGAGGGCATTACGCTAGAAAAGTTTTGTGTAACAATGTGTAATGTTGCCATTTCTATGCGCAAATCTCCCGACCGGAAGTAGCGTAGCGCGCTCGTCTCTCGCGGGGCTCGGACAACTTCGCTATTGTGGCGCCATCTACTACTGTCCGTACCACTGACGTGTTTCCGGCTTCTCTTCAAAAAGTCTCGAGCTGTCAACTCATGAGGGGTTAGCTTAGTTTCTTTGAGAGTCTTTTTATTAATTCAGTTCTCGATGAAAGATTTATTATTCTATTTGGAAATCAAGTCGCTGTTACGCAACTTTTTAATTCCATCGGCGGTTGAGGAAAATTGTATAGCGCAGTTCTATTTACGGAGAGACTGTTTGGTGCGGTACCTAACGTTTACAAAAACAACTTGTCTTACAACAATTAGGTATTATCTTTTCTACAAAGATTAATATAGACTGAACGCAAATATACAAATGAAATGCGTAGGATATCATAACACGAGTAACAGACAGATAGTAATTATGTGGTAGCGCTAAACACTTGAAAATGTTCAGGCCATGGTCGTCTGCGAGTAAACACGATATGACCCAATTTACCCACTTGTATGATTCAAATATAATTTTACACCAATTCACTGTAAATATGTCTGAATTAATCACTGAAAGTGAATACACACGCTGCTGGATAAGGAATGGTCGAGCAGTCATGACCAGCGCTAAATTATGAGCTCTGCCCCCACGATTGATTCACTTAATATTTCAAAGATGATTTTAAACACGTGTAACGTTAATCATCGTATGCTTCATGTTTCTGATCCCTATAAAGCTATTTTGTTTGTTATTATTATATACCTACGCATCAAAGGTCTCTTAGTATAGCTTATTCGGACATCCATCTAATCACATGTTTTTCTCGTATCAAAGGTATTGTTTTCGTTGTAAGTACTTATTTTTAGCCGTAGTAGCGCGTTTGTAAATGCCTATGTCAGACTTCATGAGAAAACTTTAATTTTGGCACGAGATGATACATTTCAATTAATGAACGCCACTTTCAATTATGACATTATAGTTTTTTAAAGACGTTTGCAAAAAATAACCGGATACTATATATAATAAACTAATGGAGACATCTGCTGTTATATAAAAAATGTATTAACTACATGTATTTGAGATGGTGATCAGTGAAGCGTAGAACCATGCATACGCATCATCAGTCTATCCGTAGGCGGGCACTATTCGTAGCAAGGTCAGGCCATATTATATTTCAGCGTAGCAGTACCAGTTTACGAAGAACTCTCTTAATTTCTCTGTATACCTCATCGTTATCTATATAACAAGTTGGTATGGGAGACAGGGGAGGTCTATTGCGAGTGGTTGTATATAGCAATCGCCATCGCTGTGTATGTGCCCACGCATATCGACGCACGCGTCACTCGCGCCGGATAAACAGACGCCTGTTTGAGCGAATTTGCACGAGTGCTAAGTAATGGGGCGTGGGTCAATCAAAACTGAAAGTTATCCAATGTTTACGACGTCAGACGTATCGTCATCGCTCGTGAGTGCAAAGATGTAGGAAAATTTGACTGTTTCATTCATTAATCAAAGAATAGTTTCTTTGAAATGAAAGTGGTTAATGAGTTTCTATTATGAAATGAAAAAAAAACCGAATTGAGAACAAATAAATGTGATCTGAATTCTAAAGAAATTGGTGCTACGGAACATTAGACATGTTTGATAACTCAAGATTATTTTAGATTGAGAAGCTTTGCCAGAGTAATATTATTATTGTTTGAGTATTCTACTTGCATTGTTGGGCTAAATGAAATCTACATTATAACTCCAGCTGAGACGTCGTTTAACATTATAATGTGTGTACATTTAATACAAGACGTTGGCTCCCTTGTTCGTGTGGACGTAAATCACGGTGTTAATACTCTATCTGGTGGACACGGGTCCCGTCATAGCTATTCTGAACAAAACGTGACTGCAGTGTTGCCAAAAACAAATAAACATTAATACTCTCACATTAGTGGGATTCATTGATGGTGAATGACAGCGACAGCTTCCGATTACACTGACGGCTTTCGAATAAAAAATGACAGTGTTTATAATTGAACATATCTAATCGGGCTTCGACTTGACGAATCCAGTAGGCCGATATTTAAAAAGCTTGGCTTGTTACCGCTACCATCTCTTTACATATACGAAACATGTATGTTTGTGAGGAAGCATAAAGCATTGTTTAATAATGCAACTGATTTATATCCTCGTAACCGACGAGACCCCCATAAGCTAGTTCTGGATATCCTTCCAAGACTAGCTAAATATAATTAAAGCTGTATATCTATGTGTGTGCGTATATATAATAAGATACCAAAATGTTAAATGTAAGATCATTTAAAAATAAATTGTTTGAATATTTGTGTAGCCATAGTTTTTATAGTCTCAAAGGCTTCTTTGAAAATAAATGTTAAGTATTGTGTAAAAAAATTTGTACGCTTATCACTATTAAGCAAAAACATGTATGCTCTTGAATTTTTGTATTTTTACCATCTTTTATACCATGTTTTTAAACAAATAAATATTATTATTAATAATCATGTAGGAGACAGCTAAGCTATATAATGCAAACGGCACAGGATTTTACCCTCCAAAAAGACTATAGACCATCACCAGTTAACATCTTAAAATTTGAATTAAATTATTATTTTATTAAAGGGATTGGTAGCAGAACCACATAATCTGTTAATAACATCAGCATCGATTTGTTTTGAGTGCAATTATTTTAATAAAAACATGAGAGAAACCTTTTTGATAAAAAGCTTTCCTACCAACACAAGACACAGGATATTACAGGCGGTGTGCCTACAAAAATAATGAGATGCCTTATAAGTTTTCTTCTTTTTATTTTCATGACTGTGTGGCTTCCAAGTTTTTTATAAGATTTTTTTTAAAGAAATGTTTTACTAAGAAGGTTTGTCCTCTTTTACTCAAACTTAAATGAAGAAAGATTAATCTTGATTTTTTAAGTATTGCAGAAATTTAAACAGTAGCAACACAGAGTTTTTTTTTTTTTTTTTAATAATCTTTATTCATGACCATAGATACAAGTCTTTCAGTCGAATACATAAATAACTAGACACAACTTATAATCTAAAACTATAAAACTACTATGTTTAACATATATTAAATTTTTTCTACAGTGTTACAAATATACTTATACAAAGCATTATAATAACTCTTATTTACTAATAGGTCCTGAACACACAGAGTTTTCGTTTGTAAATGTTTGCAGCACCTACGTTTTACTACTATCCTGTGGCATCGCTCTGTCATGGGGGCAATTATTTTTATAATAAAATTAGTAAAACCTACTTGGTCAAAACCTTTAATTACAAAAGTCACCAGATATCACCGGCTGTGTTCTCTCAAAAATAGCGAGATGCCATAAAAGTTTTCTTCTTTTTTTTCTTTTTTTGTGCAATAAACGGCTTCCAAACATTTTTTTATGACAAACTTGCCGATGTCTTTAACTAAGCAGATACAGATTTACTCAAACGGAAATGAAGAAAGATTTTAATCATGATTTTTTTATACGTTGCAGACCATATCAACGAGTTGTCAATTGTGAATGTTTGAAGCTCCTACTATTTACTACTTTCCTGTGGTTATAAAAAAACAAAACACGCTAGATTAGCTATGTCAATTTAAGATGGAGTTTTATTCAAGTTTTTTCCTACAGACCACAGACTGAAGTAACCTAGATAACATTGAATATGATAACTAAAGTGAACTTTAAATACCGAACGTAATCACTAAATAAAATATAAGAATAGGAATGCACTATGAAATAAATTATGTAATCGTAGCCCGTTGCGTATACAACTTCTTATATAAACACAAAATAAAAAGTAAGATTATAAAACGAACTACGCAGTACCTACAGCTTGGATGATTTATTCGCCTAATACTACTCAAATAGCTTGGCTCTACGTTCGAATGTTTTTAATCCGCTGCTTCTATTGACGCATGGAATATTCATATTTTAATTAGCTCGACATTTTTTCTGTCATACCAAGGTAACCGATTTCACACCCAATGGGTAACGAGAAATTTGCATGAAAGCTGCCAAGACTGCTCATTAGGAATACGTACTCTATGCTCTTATTTTTCTGACTAAGCAATTATACTTTTAAAAGTTCTTGTTAAAAGTCTAACGATCAAACAAGATATTAGGTTGCTGAGATTGTTGCTACATACAAAGTTGAGGTTTATTCTAAAACCACAGGTTTGTGAAATGCAGCAGGTGCTGCATTTCACAAACCTGTGGTTTTAGTAACCTAGGTGGTTCAAATAGTCACAAACAAAGTCTGTGTTGGTATTGTTGAAGTAACAACAATAAAGGAGCTCCCATCATAGGGAGAATTCACACATAGACTGTCACACAATCATTTTGATCTCAAAATTAAACAAATGCTACCAGACAAGCATATACAGGGTGGTAACGACAATACGACAATAAATGAAACCACTAGTAGTTCTAGTTCATAGAAACATTATTAAACTATCAAATAAATCCTAACACCGTCGTGGTGCCGACGATACGACAATAACCTACCTAAATGTCTTTGCCAAATTCGTTTGTTACATTTTATTTCCACACGTTAATCGGTGCAAATTATTCCTAAGCTTAGTAAACCAATATTTGTTTTTAAATTGTAATGTATTTCGTTTGTTCTTAGTTTGTTTTATTGTTGTACCTACTTAGTTTAGTTTTTAGTACTTAGTTTTATTGTTTTTTTTTCAAGTTTTTTATATTGGTGTTAAGATTTATTTGATAGTTTAATAATGTTCCTATGAACTAGAACTACTAGTAATAAGTGCTAACTGGTTACTTAGTAACTAAGTGGTTTCATTTATTGTCGTATTGTCGGCACCAGCCTGTTTATGACACCAGACAGAGCGACTTGTTAGGTTAAAAAGTAGTATCAAGTAATACATTACGATTTTCTTCGTCTTGTCCAGTCTATCACTCGTAAATATTTGAATGCAGCAATCCAAGTTTCGATTTTGAACAAAAACAAGTGAATCTGAACTAGAACTAAAAATAAATAAAAAATGAAAACTTTTATGTCGTCTTACTAATTTTGGAAGAAAACAGCCTGACGTAATCATTACCCGACTGCGGCGAGGCCCAAAAGGAGGGTTATGTGTTTGACGTTACATGTATGTTTGTATGTATGTCCGTTTCTTTGTTCCCTCATAACTCCTAAACGGATGAATGGATTTGAATAAAACATACGTCGTTAGATTCGTCTTGATAGCGCGAGTGTTATTGGCAACATTAAAATTAAAAAACAAAGAAAAATTGTTGATTTTGGAGGCCATAACGCGGAGCTCAAAAAAAGAATTGTTTATTTGAATATTAAATTATGGAATGAAATGAAAATAGAATGGACCCCGCCAGCTTCCAAGTTTTATTTAATTTAAAATGTGCTTGTTTTTTGCTTTTCAGTTTTTTCAGTCGGGTTTTTTAGTTTTTTAAGTACTTTTTTTTATTTGTATATAGGTAGTTCTCATCAAAAAAGGCTTTATCATTTTTAATTTAATTATTGCACAAATACATTTTGATTTCTTAAGTTTGATAGGATTCTGCTGCGGCTACTAATATTCAAATAAGCCAACAAAGTGCTAAAGCAAAATACAGATTTTTTTTTAGGGTACCTCCAGTACACATTAAAGTGGGGATGATTTTCTTTTTCTCGCGAAGTCCATTGAATGAGATGTCGTTGGATAGGTCTTAACAAAATGAGTTTGATAACATAGTTTTTCGATTAAGGGATTCGTTTGTGAAATATTAAGCATTAAAGCGCAAATTTTTGTTAGACTCAAGTGTGGCAACCTAAACCACCTATACGGGTTGTATTTGGGCGTGTGAAAAAAATCATAGTAGTAGCATATACGAAAATAAAAGGAAAACTAACGCAGCTAAGTAGGCTTTACAAGTTCACGAGTAATAGTCGACCAACTTATGAAATGTACTTGGATGACATATTTTCCTATACATAATGTATGGGAGCGCAGGTCTCGAAACTGCAAATGTAAGTTTGTTTTATTTTTAGAATAAAATCATAGTTCGGGGTGGTTAATCAGTTTAGTAAGTTCACATATTTTAATGGGCATCTACGGAACCCTACATTGTGCGTGGTCCGACATGCACTTGGCCGGTTTTTTATTGTTTACATTAGAGAAACTAAATGTGAAGCATGGTTCTTTTTGGCGCTTGGCTGGTGCTAAACATTTGTGAATTTGCCTGCCGAAATTGCATTGATAAAAGAATATGATGACGGCGTTAGTTCCAACTATGACCACGCGCTAAACAAAATCTTTCAGCACTAAATAAGAACTTAACAACACAACCGAGCTATTCTTAAAAAAAAAAAGATTATTATTACTGGTCTTGAAAGTATTGTCAATCTACTGTGGCCTCGCATTCTTTACGAAGACGGTATTGTGCCGTGTTGCCCGCAAGGTCATAGTAGTAAAACTAAAAAAATCGTTACATTAAAGCTTTTCCTTGTTTCATGACGTTAATAATTGTTTATCTACTTTGCGTGGAAGCTTCCGTGACTCTATGTAGACATAAAAATAATCTGTTCTGAAAATCATGCAAAGTTCATTGAAAAGAGCTCGTGACTTGCGTAGGACCTACGGCTACAGGAATTGCTTTTTAGAACGAAAGTTAAAGTTATTATTTGCTTTTCACATCAATTTACTTTTAAATAATATCTCCTTTTTTCATGTTAGGTATCTAGAAGTAATAAACTCTTTTACTTAATTAGTTAAGTGTAATGAAAACTTTATTTTCCTGGCGTAGCAGTCTGCTACGGGCTACGAATATTGAGATATCAAGTAGAAAATGTTAAATAAAAATTATCTATTAGTAAATACACTTGTACCATTAAATAATTGTGTAAAACACGTGTATGCTCTAAATGGCGACAAGTAACGGTTTGCAACACTGGATGCATGTCATTAACGTAAACGTGCCAAGCTTTTACGACTGAGACTGACGTGCGGGAATCATCAGCCCTGCTTGTTCCTAAATACTTCAAACGATTACAATAATTCATGGATAGTTTAGCCAAGACAGCGCTGACTTTAAGCAACGCGGAATTAGTCCGCCGTACTGACTAATTCCGTCGCCATTTTAGCAGTCTAGTTGCTTTTATAGCAAATAACATGCTTGATGCACAAGAGAAATCTTCGGTCATAACTCCGATGTATACGAATTTAATCGCCCTATGCCGAGTGCGACCGAACATTAACAGTTCCGAGAAATATCTAGACAAACATGTGCAGATGTGTTGTGGTGGACCACACGTCCATATAATTAGCATCGATTAGGTTCCTGAAACATTTCTTGTTGCTGCTGTTACGTGTTTTGTTCCGCATTGCACAGATGATTTATTGTTCCAAACAGGTTTCGCGAGAAGTTTGTTGATAAAATAATATTATAATATTAAAATTCGCGGTTGGGATTCGTTTGTAACGAGTAAGTCTATTTTACTTGACTATGTCGTGGAGGTAGTAAAAACTGCTATTAATTCTGGGAAATATATGCAGAACCTAGATATCCTATGCTGAGGAAAGTCTGCCAAAACCTGTAACGTATCAAAATTACATAGTATCTTGGCTAACAATTCTGTAGACATTTCAAAGACTGAATTCATCATCATCTGTATAGCCTTTTCCAACTATGTTGGGGTCAACTTCTGGTCTAACCGTATGCACTATGAATTCCAGTATTTTGTATGGACTGCCTGACCTCCATGACTGGGTAATAATTTGAAGACTGAATTTTTATTTGAAATAAGTTGATATATACAATGTGAGTGGTAAAAAAACTTTTTTGCAAAAAAAAACTGACTTCAAAAACACAAAAAAGTGAAAAACGAAAAACACAACTTTTTTTTGCAAAAAAGTTTTTTTATTTTACAATTTTGAGTTGTACTTGTAATATCCTATACAAATATTTACTATACATTTAACATTCAACCAAGAACCCTAACCCTTAACCTTCAAGATTCCCTTATTATTGCTTTCAAATCCTAAAACTTAGGAGTAGTACCTTCCATAATCAGCTCACCTAGAAAACCTGAAAGATTACAACTATATATACGTCCCCATAATATTTTACTAAAGATATATGCTCCAACTCCTAACCGTTGAGGAGTTATACCTTCCATCATCAACTCATCAACATGAAGTGATGACTGCTAGATGCAAATACTTAAAAAACTTTAGAAAAAGCACGAAACACGTGATACATGCCTATATAATTTGAGGGTTGCTCTCTATTTCTCCGGAATGCCATCGTCAGATCCTAATTTTCTTATCATGGTACCAACCTTGGGATATCTCCTTTTCAACAAAAAAAGAATTTTCTATATCGGTTCAGGCACCTCCGAGTAATCGGTGAATATACATAAAAAAAGATTGAGAACCTCCTTTTTTAAAGTCGGTTAATGAGTTTTACCTTCTATCATCAGGGCAACCTAATACCCTGAAAGAATACAACTATCAATTTATAAGTACGTATAGTTCTGAAATAATTTTCTATCAACTCCTAACCGTTGAGGAGTTGTACCTTCCATCATCATCAGTGAATCCACATGATATTGTGATGATCACACGCAAATACTTGAACAGGTTTAGAAAATATATGGAAAACGTCATAAGTGCCTATAATGTTTGAGGGTTGCCCTCGATTTCCCTGGGATCCCATCATCAGATCCTGACTTGGTAACAATGGAACCACCTCGGGTCAACCTAATACCCTGAAAGAATACAATTATCGCTCCATAAGTGAGTATAAATAAGAAAGAATTTTCTTTGAACTCCTAACCGTTGAGGAGTTGTACCTTTTTTTTTTTTTTTTTTTTTGGGGGGTGGGAAATCATCAAATAACCCCTCCCGCTCTTGGGCAGAGCGAAAGGGAGTGTCAGACTTCTACTGACTAAAAACCACCCATGTTCCTTCTTCGCCCTTCATGTCGAGGCCTCGGTATCCCTTGCGGACAACCCGCAGCCTCGACAGGCGTCGGCCCTTGCGGGCCCCTTCCATGTTGCTGACATCTCTTTGAGGCGCGCGTGGAACACGAACGCGCCGTCGACACGGCCTGTTGTCGTCATAAGACGGACGGACGGCGAGCTTACCCATCACTCACCGTCCACAGGCCCGCGTCTACGGTGGCCGGAAGCCATCACGTGGCCCCCGACGCCCGGAGCGCCTCCCGCGGCGGCTGGGACGAGAGGTTCTCTCCCTCATACGTTCCGCCACCTCCTTCGCTAGCATCACTGCTTCGCAGAAGGAGGCGACGGCGTCCCATTCCTCCTCGCCCCGGACCATGGCTTGCACCAGGGCCGGACGCGAGAGGAGGGACTGCTGCGCTGCGTGTCGCGGGTTCGATTCCCGCACGGAACAAATATTTGTATGGCCTACAGATAGCTGTTTCGGGTCTGGGTATTTGTGTATGTGAGTTTAAATGTTTGTGAACGCACCCACGATACAGGACAAATTCCTAGTGTGGGGCAACGTTTTAAAAAAAAAAAAAGAAAAAAAAAAAGACGGAAGGTGAGGGCGCCGTGGCGCCTCTCCAGCCACTCCTCAAAGAGGGGACTTACCGCCACTATCGTGGCGTGCCCTGCACGGGGTTGCGACAGTCGCTGTTTCCATGCCGCCATGAGATCGCACCGGAGGTCTGTCCGCTGCGTGTATCGTCAGCGTAACATACTACGCTGACACCGCTAGGGAGGTCGGCACGCAGCACCCAGTCGTAACCGATGTTCCACAGGGGCGGCCCCAGAACCGATCCCTGTGGAACACCGCACGACATCTCTCGCCGGTTCCATTCTCCGTCTTGACCGGGGTAGATGACAGCCCTGTCTGTCAAGTAGTCCCCGACTACAGAAGAAGGCGTTGGCGATGTCGAGAGACACCGCCAAGACCACACCGCCCCGAGAGACCGCAACCCCCGTCGTGAGGGCTCTCACGCGCATGATGGCGTCCACCGTCGAGCGCCTCTTGCGGAAACCAAACTGGTGTTCCGCAAGATCCGGACCCATCCCCTCAAGGTGCTCGGCGAGGCGGTTTGCAATTACTCTTTTAAAGAGCTTGCCCACCTCGTCGAGCAGCACAATGGGCCGGTATGCGGACGGCGAGTCCGCAGGGCGCCCCGGCTTCTGGATGAGGACCAGCTTCCCCGTCTTCCAACGAAGCGGGAACTGGCCTCTTTCCATGCACGCGCTTAAGAACCCCTCCAGTCGGGGCCCAAGAGCCTCTGAGGCCAGGACCCAGGCTTTGCCAGGCAAGCCGTCGGGTCCCGGGGCGGTATTTTTGGCCTTAAGCCTCCGTACCGCCACTCTCAGGTCTACCCCAGTCACCTCCGGAATGTCGTCATCGGATCCTGATTGGTCCGCTTCCGGCACCGCAGGTGGCGGAGCCATTGGCGGGGAGGATGCTCCCCTCGCGAAGGGAACAGAGCGCTCACCACGTCCTCCACGAGCTCACGCCTTGTACGGGCGCCCCCACGGATCTCTGTTGAGAGTCTCCAGCATCTCCTCGCGGGCCTGATCTTTGGCCCGCTTACGAGCCTCGAGGAGGGCGGTCTTCGCCGCTCTGTACCCTTCATACAGCTCCGCCTCAGTGGCTTCCGCATTCGGAGGACGAATGCGGAGCCTGCGATGCCTGGCGTACCGGCGCCGCGCCGCCACACACTGCTCACGCAGGTGCGACAGCTCTCGCGACCACCAGTACACCTGACGCCGGGCGCTTCCTGGCCGGACTCGGGGCATTGCCATGTCGCATATCTCGGACATGGCCTCCTGGAACCAACCCGCCTCGTTGTTGACGTCGGCGGGCCTGACCGGTGATGACACCCAGGCCCGCACGATCGAGGCTTCCAGGAGGAGCTCCCGGTCCAGCTGCTTCAGCGCCCAACGCGGACCACTCGGGGTCTGTGGGACCGGCGCACTTGAGGACTGGGCAGAGACCTCAAACCGGATATACCGGTGGTCGGAATAGGTCTCCACCCCCTCCATGACGCGCCAGTCGACGACACGCTGTGACAGAGCAGGGCTGGCGAACGAAATGTCCACCACCGACTCGCCCCGCATCCGCACACACGTGGGTACAGAACCCCGATTCAGGATGTCCAGGCCTGTTTCTAGAGCCCAGCACTCGACCATCCCACCCCGCACATCCGTGTAACGGGAACCCCAAGCCAAGCTCTTGGCATTGAAGTCCCCGAGCACAAGTACGGGGAGGGAATAGCCTCCGATGACGACACTTAACTCCCTGAGGGAGTTTTGGAACTCGGCGAGAGTTCGGCTCGGAGAGAAGTAGACTCCCGCTACTACGATCTCCCCGAACCGTGCTGCTACGCACCCCTGACCCTTCCTGACCATTTCAAGGGCCGGGGTGCCGGCGGCGGCCGACGCGATGATGGTCACTGAGCCGCTTAGGTCCTCCACCCAGTCTGCCCTGGGCGGGACAAAATAGGGCTCAGCGACCACGGCGATGTTTATCGACCACTGCGCCATACTCTGGAGCAACAGATCCTGAGCGCAGGCGCAGTGGTTGATATTTGCTTGGAGGAGGCTTAATGGGGCCATTACTAGCACTCCATTTCAGCCCCCTCCGGGGCCTCCTGTGGCCTCACCGCAGCGGGAGTTGCGGTGGTGGCGGTGGCGGCAGCGGCAGCAGCAGCGGCGGCGGCGGCGGCGGCGGCGGCAGCGGCGGCTGCGGCGTTGGCGACGGTGGGGGTGGTGGCGGAGGGCCTTCCGTTACCCCTGGTCTTGGCGGGTGGAGCGCAGGCCTTGCTCCCTGCCCGGTGCTCTGCCGGGCTGCTCTACCTGCGCGGCAGAGCACCCCCCAGCCGCGGTAACGGCGGCCAACACCTCCTCCTCGGAGACCGAGTCGTCCAGACCCAGGATGCGCAGGCTTGCGCACTTGACTGGCCTGGACACTCGGACCTCGTCCGCATTTAAAGATGCCCTAAACTTCTCAGCCAGAGCGTCCGCGGACGAGGCGCTCGATTCCCCAGGAATCTCCAGCATTCGAGCCCCTGTTGCGGTGACACGAAGCCGGAGGCCCTCAGTGATCTCGAGCTCCCCGAGGTCCACCGTTGCCTTTAATTTCGCCAGCACGTCGCGGTAAAGCATGCCCTTACTGACCGCGTCCGGCTGTAGCGTTATAACTACAGCCGCGGTTTTTGGGGCACGAAGCTTTGCCGCGGCGCTCCGCTTTTTCTTGTGCCGGCGCTTGCGTTTAGCACGCCTGGCCTTTTGGGCCGCCTTTTTGCCCTTCTCCTTTTCCCCAGCCACCTGCCAACCATCTTCGGCAGCAGGAGGCTGTGGGGGCGGAGGGTTCGCCTCTGGCGCTGGCACCTTCGCCTTCGCTGCCACCTTGCCCTTTTTTGGGGCAGGCGCCTTGCCCTTTTCCGGGGCAGGCGCCTTGCCCTTTTTCGGGGCAGGCGCCTTACCCTTCTCAGGGGCCGCCGTCTTTTTAGCCGGCGCTGCCGTTTGGTTCGCCGAAGCCGGCTTTCTGGGGGGCGTCGCGGTGTCGCCGGCGGGCTGGCTGGACGGCCCCGCCTTGGACCCGCCAGCCGCAGCGCCCGCATATGACTGCGCAGCCCGGCCTGGGGTCACCTTGTTCCCCCCCAGAGAGGGGCGCAGGACAATGCCCTCTACGACGGAACACCGTCGGTGGAGGGCAGCCAGCTCCTGCCGAACCAGGTTCAGGACCTGGTCATCGGCAGCTGGGGGCTGGCTCTGCCCGCGCTCGCACCCTTCCTGGGGCACCTCCATGAAGGCTCCTCTTTGGAGCCCGGCCAGATCTGCTTGGAGCCTCTCATTCTCCCTTTGGAGAGACTCCATGGCGGCCGCCAAGCGGGTGACCTCCGCCCGCAATATGGACACCTCGTCCGACGGAGGCTTGCCACACAGCGCCTTCGCTGCCGCCAAAATGGAGGTCGAGGCCGCGCTTACGGCCTTGTTTTTTGACGCGAACGTCCTCTTAAGAGAAACGTCGCGTATTGCGCTCCTCACTACCTCCGCAAACCCGGCCAAGCGCTCATGATCGAAGCCCCCGGTCTCTGGCTCACCACCGGTATTGGGCTCACCACCGGTCTCCGGCTCACCGCTGGAAGATGAAGGTGAGAGCACCCTCCAATCAAGGTGGCGCCCCTCCTCAGTGCGTTCCGCGGCTCGCCTGGCAGCCTCCTGGGAAGCTAGTCCCCCTCCTCTGCCTCGGCCCCCACCTTTTTTGGGAACTTTTCGGGCCGATACCATCCGCTCGCCACCGGATGTCGACCCCCTGCCGTCCTCCGCTCTCGGCCGCTTGCGGAAACGCTCCGCGTTATCCGCAGCAATCCCCTAACTCTGGCATCCAGAGTCCGCCGAGCCGACGTCAGACACGGAGTCAGACTCTGATCCCGCATCGCTCCGCGCTCAGGCAAGCTCCTTCGCCAGAGTTTGCCACCCGACAACTTGTCAGGCCCTTCCAAATTACTGCCGGTCACAGGACTTCCTGACCGGGAGCCTCCTCGGCTCTTGTTGCCACTGGCAGACGGTACATGACATTCGTTGCCCCCCCCAGAATACGAGGGGCTTGACGCCTCCAATGGAGACGTGGCGGATTCTCCAGCTGCTAAGCAGCTGGTACCGCCCTGGGGTAATACTTTTTCGACTGTCTGTATTTCCATTTTGTTCCTTTTAAGGGTACGGTCCCTGTCTCCCCCATCCTCTCTCCCTCCGCCTACTCACTGCCCTCACAGTCACGTCTGATGAGCAGACGCAAACCAGAGAGCAGCAAGTAGGGTTTCATCCTCCGACAAGCACACCGCCCGAGAAACCGAACACTGTTCACGTCTCCGGGCGGTGTGCCCCTCGCGTGTCCCTCTTTGTCTGGTCTCTCCCCTTGGACCTTTCCGGCATGAGTATATCTACCGGCAGAGCTCCAAGGATCATTGAGACACACAAGCCCCACCACGACGGCGACGTGGGAACACTCCGGTGGGGAGGAGTTGTACCTTGCATCATCATCAGCGAATTCACATGATATTATGATGGTCAGACGCAAATACTTAAACAGCTTTAGAAAATATATGAGAAACATCATATATGTGCCTATAAAATTTGAGGGTTGCCCTCGATTTCCCTGGGATCCCATCATCAGATCCTGATTTGGTGACAATGGGACCACTTCGGGAGTATACCTATTCGAACACAAAAAGAATTTTGAAAATCGGTTCCATAATGACGGATATGCGATAACAAACATACAAAAAAAAAAACCTCCTCCTTTTCGGAAGTCGGTTAAAAATGAAAATACAGCCGCGAAGGTTCAAGAGATCTTTGCCGTATGCTTAAACCACGAAGATTAGATTAGGTACGTACCTTACCTATTGCTTCAAAATAGCTTTCATCTAGTACTCTAGTAATTTCACTTTCATAATGAACGATTCAAGCCATATAACAGTTTCACTGGGGGCTTACTTTCTTTCATCTTTTTGTGCAGTTAGTGCCAAATCTGCAGAGTTTTTATGCCGCCCATGGGCATATGACTTGGCTCTACATGTCGAGAAATATCTGTCAGGCATGCTAATTTCCTCACGTTGGTTTCCTCCACCACAGGTGGTAATTACAGAATACGCAGTAAGCACATAAATCTGAAAAATTCGAGGTGAGGTATTAGTTCTATAAAACGTTGAAATTGATATTCTTGGTGCATCAACATGACTGCTGCTCCTTTCACTCGCCAATTAATAATACACTAAAACAATTTATGATTATTTTAGGAATCGGATAGTTTATAGCCGAACATATGATATAAGTTATCTAGCGATGTTTTATTTTAGTAAGCTTTAACGTAGACGTGAAAATTGCCCTTTTCCATTTAGCTCTTAAATCTATCTTATTGTTTCCAGGCTACGCTTAGCTCTTGGAGATTGATTGTGATTTTATTACCAGTCGTACAAATTGGCCTATTATATGAAAGATCTCCTTTTTGAGAGCGTAGCACCTTCATACTATGTCCAAAATACTAGAAAGGATTATTAATACGAGACTTGTTAACTATCTCGAGACGAACAAGCTTCTCTCAGAAAATCAATTTGGTTTTCGCGCGGGCAAGTCAACTGATCAGGCTGTGCTTAGGCTAACTACTCATCTAACAACAAAATTGGATAAAGGACAGAAGTGTCTATCGGTCTTTTTAGACCTCGCTAAAGCCTTCGACACAATTTCTGCTCCGATCCTAATACAGAAGCTAGAAAACATTGGTGTACGTGGTTTACAGCTTAAGCTTTTTGTAAGCTACCTGTCCGAGCGTTACCAGCTTGTACGAGTCGATAACCATTGTAGCGATGAACTTTCTGTATCGTTTGGAATCCCACAGGGCAGCATTTTAGGACCTACTCTATTTCTCGTATACATCAATGACCTCACAAACTTAAGTATACCAAATTGTGAAGTAATCTCTTACGCTGACGACACCGCTCTACTTTTCTCCGCTAATACTTGGAATGAGGTCTTTGGTGCTGCCCAAAATGGTTTTGATGTGGTACAACATTGGCTGTTTGAAAACGTTTTGACTTTAAATACTGAGAAAACTAAATATCTAACTTTTTCTATTCGAAACAACCCGGATATTAGCGAGACACTTCAAATAATTCCTCATAAGTGTAGCAGTAGAAACAATTGCAGCTGTGAACCACTGGAATGCGTGAAGACGGTAAAATATCTCGGTATTACAGTGGACAGTCATCTCAACTTTAAGCAACACATAAAAGTGCTATCATCCAGAGTTCGCAAACTCATTTATATATTTAAAAACCTAAGACACATAACAGATGCAAGTCTCTTAAAACAAATTTACTATGCGATGTGTCAATCTGTCATCTCTTACTGTATCTCCTCTTGGGGGGGCGCCCCAAAAACTACTTTAAAGAGTTTGGAAATCTCACAACGTGCCATTTTAAAAATATCAACTTTTAAACCAATACTGTTTCCAACAAGAGACCTATATCAATACTGTCAAGTGACAACCGTAAGACAATTGTTCATAGAAACAATTCTCCTTAGGCAACACTGCGCACTAGCATACGATCCTAGTTCAATAAATAAGCGTAGGAAGCATGAAGTGTGCTCCCGGTCGTACAAACCGAAAACAGCGTTCGTAAAAAGATTCTTTACTTTTATAGCCCCCCTAATGTACAATAAAATAAACAAAATTTTAAACATCTATCCACTTAATAAATTACACCGTAAGAAGAAAATTCATCGCTATCTCCTTAGTCTTTCTTATGAGGAAACTGAAGACCTTCTAAGAATTCAAAATTAGTAGACGCTTTACAGTTGGTTATCGGTACCTCACACCAGCACAAAAAAGAAACACGTACACAGATTCACATAAACATACATACACATACACACACACACACACGCACACGCTTACGCACCTACAGATACACAAAATCACATATATACATAAATATGCGGTACTTAAATCTTTAAATTGTTCTTTAAAAATCTTTCTTGTAGTAATAATCAATCCCAATTTTATTTATTTGTATAAATTATATTAATATTTGTTTTATTGTAAGTAATATGAGCTATGTAATATAGTTGTTAATTTTAGGAATAATGAATTAATTATCTTATATAAATGCTAGTTTTATGTCTAGTTTGGCTTAAACATCGTAATGAACTTTGTTAGGGGATGGCGCTGCTTGCCGAGATACAGGATACGTCCTAGTTCGGCAACAGAGGATTCCATAATATTAAAAACTGTATAATAAGCCAAAATATATTATCATCAAACTGAGCAAGTTTCTACATTAGATCAACATCGTACTAAACTTCAATACATACTCGACCCAAAGGTTTAGGGTAGCTGATGTTGGTCTTAGTTTTGATGGTCTGTGCCACATCCTTAAATATGTCCACACTTTTTTGACACACGTAACTTGATCATTATAAAGCATCTAATGCAACATTGTCATCTGCCTCAAGTACCTAAGCAAACTACTTATGCTGACAAATTGATCAGAATCATTGCATTACAATTAAACTAATATGTAGATAGGTAAGTGCACCTAAGTATTACGTCTTGGCTTTTTGATTGATCTATGTATAAATTGTTAGAAAGGGGAACTGACTCACTCTATTTCGTGTGCAAATATTCAAGACGTAGACGCCCGCTAAAATATTAGAAAACCTACCATAAAAAGAATGAAGAAATGTTTCCACAGCTTGCAAATGTGATGTTGTAGCCAAATCAATTTATATTCCATTACTGGAAAGTTCCAATGAAAATCAACAAATTCTCGTCATCTATCTCTTTCTAATTCTATAAATAAGACAAGGCAGCGATCGTGTTTGCTATAAAGTTGTCTGTTCACGTGTCAACAGATACTATATCTTTAAAAGCGTGTGACTATCTTTGCGTTTCTGTTTAGCATCTTTGTTGCGTTACAAAACTAGATTTAATTTATTTCCTATAGAATCTATTACAATAAACTCAAATTCTACACGTGTCTACACCTGAAAGTAAGTAGAAAAGTGTGCATCTTGTAAAGGTGTTTGTGAAAGCTTGAATTTGAGGACCATTTTTTAAGTAGCTACTAGGTAGGTAGGTACTACTCGAATGTGTGTTGCGTGAATGTGGTGTAAAAAAACAAAATATGTTTAGACGAGTAATCTGAAAAGTTTTTGAAAAAAAAACCATATATTTTTAAATCATTCCCTTTTTTGATGCAGCCAAAACTGTCTCTCTGTAATATTTCTTATTCTTATGGAAAGCCTATTTTGTATTCATCTGTACTACGTAAAAATGAGCAAGGAACATTGAGAAAATCGCCCATGTCACTATAGTCACTACCGACACACTATTGATTTGCCAAAACATTAAGTCACAACGACTGAAACTAAGTAAACGTATCATGAAAATTGATGGGTAGGTACAACTTTTATCTATTTTTTCAGTTTCATGGGTGGGCGGGCGATACCTATTCCAGCCTGCTCAACGCCTAAGATAGTACATTTTGATTCAAGTGTGGAAAGTTTGAGTCGGATTGAACACCCGAGCTGTTTAGTGAGGGTGTTCATGGGGTCGATAAAAGTAATAACAAATTCCCACGTGTATCAAACGACGTTTTTCAATATTTATTTATTTATTTAAACTTCATGCACAAACGTGGTACATAGGCGGACTTAATGCCACAAGGCATTCTCTACCAGTCAACCTTAGGGTCAAATAGGACAGCACTGTGGTAGAGTACAAATATAAATAAATTAGGAGAATACTATTTTGTTAACATAAATCAATATACCTACATAAATGGTACATACTAATACATATATATTAAGATGGAATTAAATAAACTAATATATATTATAATACATACAAATAATTCAAAAAACGAGAAACCAAACAATAATTACCATGACCACCACACATTAAGAGGGATTCAGTCCGATTTTAAAAAGTGCTTCCGCACAGTTCTTTTGAAAGCCATTTTGCTTTCCGCCCTTTTAATGCCAAGGGGTAGCGCAATACACTTTCGAAGAAATTAAATAACGATACTTAAGTATTTTTCTCATAAATTTTTAGGAAACTATGATTTCATTAGATTTCCGCGGTTTGATTTCGCCAGATTGAAGAAGAAGCAAAGGTATGAAGCCGCTCAACAGCGTCACAGGAAAAATATAAAATTCAAATATTTTTTAATTAAGAACACAAATAAATGTTTACTTGTTCACAAAAGTAAATTATTGTTTATAGCAATCATGTTTATTTATAGTATTCTTTTTACAAACACAATTTAATATTCAAAAAATATTTATGCTGTAGAGACGTAAAACAAAATGACGAAATTAAAAAAAAAAACACTGCCGACTCTATAGTAAATGGTTATTTTTTTAAAATTTCCTATGTTTTATTCGATTTGGACATAATCTAAGGTATAGTTATCTCTGGTAATTTTTCTTTTCCGCCCTTGGTTGCGGAAAAATAAGATTACCGCACGCGTGCGAAAAATGTTGCATTTCGACCCTAATCGTAGTGCAATAAGAGTTAGTTTTCGAGGAAGTGAATTGAATAGAATATTATCTAACAGGAATTTTATAAGATGGTAGTTGTTTACATTTATATAGACGGATCGTGCCAATTTAAATATGCAAATGCACTTAATCTGTTTAAATTAAGGATTGTCCCCAATCTTGGCATGATGAAAAATTTATCGTCAAATTAATTAACAATTTAATTCCTTCATTAGTTAGTTTGGCTCAATTGCTAAGCTCATTAACAATCGAAGTTATATATCTTAAATTGCTCTGTTTGGACCGAACAAAATGTATGATTATTAATCAAAGCCATACAATATTGAAGCCATTATCGTTTCAATTATTGGCTTTAAGTGTGTGTATCTACAAATAGACACAGGTAAAATAAATTGTCTCTTCTAACGGTCTATTAGTACTACGTTATCTCCGAACAACCTGCATCATTAATATCTAATATGTTTTGGCTACATCACTTGCGGCTAAGTACCTAAGGTATTATAAATGTTCTAGTACGAGTGAGTCTATAAATAAGACGAATGTGTGTCGTCATTGCATCGGTCACGATCTATACGTCTCGTAGCTGAGGTGTCGCTAACCATCAATAAAGGTGCCGCCCTTACTCACCCTTTACACCCCCGTATGAACTTCAAAATGTTACAAATGAGCTACATGTCACGAAAGGGCGAAAATAGGTTAAATCATATTTGGCAAAAACAAAATTTTTGCAGTGACAAATGCATATGTTTTTCGGTTTATTTTAGTCAAACATGAATAACAAATTGCGGATAAAAGAAACATACAGTGATGAATTGAGAGTGGAGTGATAAATAGGGACACCTACAAAAAATATTGGACTAGCAGACTAGCGAGCACACACACTGCCACACAGGAGTGTAGAGTTGAAATAATTCAGACTAAGTACACGACGTTTAATTGACAAGCGTAGGAAAGGTTGGTTCATGCTCGGTGAAGCGGTTAATATGCATGATAAAAATATAATTCATAACCCACGAACAATGTAGTTTTCTGCTAGTGAAAGACTTTTTAGAATTAAATTTTAGAATCAACCGAAAACCCAAATGACTCTTTACATGACCTGTGATCCAAACTCAAATTCATTTTCATCAAAACTCGTAATGCCACGGTTGAATAACGTCGACCCAGACGCCTCATTCCCGAGATTTTCCGAAGTTCGTGATGGTCTAATAATATCTATTGTGAGCATTATTTTGTGAATGTTTGCACACATCTCGTAGTAATTTCAGGTCGGCCTTTGTTATCGTGCTTGGCAATAACAAAGGGATCAGTAGAGGAATTTACGATAATTAGGTGCTATTCCTTTGATCGATCCAATCGTCAAAGTAAACATTTAAGTTAGGTATCTAATAATGATCTTTGATACATTTTTTTTAAAGCGTTGCCTCACACAAGGAATTTCTCCTGTATCGTGGGTGCGTGTACAAACATTTAAACTCACATACACAAACCAAACACCCAGACCCGAAACAAATATCTGTAGGCCATACAAATTTGAACCGTGCGGGGAAAAAAATAAAACAACTACAACAACAACAAAAATAACATAGATGACATAGGTGCCCTAGAGTCCCTAGATGATAGTACATTACTATTTGGTTCAGTAGAGAAAATTCTGTAATCGACACAAATGGTAAGAAAAAACCTTGTGTCTTCGAATCTTTTTCCGATTTCACTGTAGCATATAATCCTTATCCCTACGACGGCATGGTAACAGTCATGGCACCGCAGAATGATGATGTTATAACCACTACGCCATCACTCAATTTTCCAATATTAATCCCTCTGTCACCTTCTAAGACGCCCACAAAAGTGACAGTATTGTCCTATAAGCAGCTAGCAAGGTCGACCTGGAAAATACGATATCATAATATTATTAGTTCGTATTTTCTGGTTGAAGGCCACTTCCTATCACTTCGGCTTTCCTTCATAAAAAGCTATGCATTACACAAGTCCAGCCAAGCAAACACATTACTACTGAAAAATCTACGAAAGCGTACGTATCGTGACAACAGAGGAAATAGAATATGCCTACCATCGGAAGTTGTTTTAAAGTCTGATCTTTCAGTTGTTTATAGCAGATCTATTTATAAACAAGTTGAATACGGGCCAAAATTCGATAAAACGTGATGTTTCAGGGTGATGCACGTGGGTCGTATGACGCCATACAACCAGACAAGGCGCATACCTAAATAAGTAGGGTTATCCAATGTAAACAGACGAGACACTCATAACAATCGTAAAAAGGAAATTGAAAACGTTTCACTGAATGAAGTATTTCCAGCTCATGACGTGCGAGTGCTTAGCGTGTACGTCATACTTCGTGGCCAAGCCATAACCACGCCACCAGCCTCACACAATAACAAGGTGACCGGTTTGTCTTTGAGAGATTATAGTGTTGTATCTATTTACAAAAATCTCTAACAGTACACGAAGTGACACAACCCTGAAAAAAGTCAACACGTGCAAAACGTGATAACAAAAATGTTCAAACGAATGAAACAAATCTGGAGTGGTCAGTTCAGATTTTTTAATAGAAATATACCTATTTGAATGATTAAGAACGGCTTTTAGATCTAGAACTCGTTCTGATCTTTGGAAGCGACACGTGTAAATTATAGGAGGCTTTCAACTAAAGAATTTCATCGAAAACAAAACGCGATTCAAAATGTATCGTGAAAGGAAAAGAATTTCGCCACTCTGATGCTAGAATTACCATATAATCTAATTGTAACATGAAAGGCTCAAAGAAAGTCTGCAGGCAAGGATGATGGTGCTAGTGTAACTTGTCCCTGATGTTTTTTTGGCATGCTAAATATCATCGTTCTTAAAAATATATTCAAAAAGAAAATTCAAATATTAAAAGTAGGTATCATACGAGGTCACCTGTCGTCGATGGCGCCGACCTTGTAATCTCTTTCACAAAAATAAAATACACAAAATCCCATCAAACAGTTTTTGTACTAGTAATAAATTACATCGTCTACATTATAAACATCCTGTTATGAATCTGTTAATGACGTTATTTTACACAACAAAATCGGCAGTTTCAGTTCGCTGATATTGGAATATCATTGAAGTCCAAAAATAACTTTGCAGTAGCTAAAGTAGTTAAAATAGCGTCTGTAGCATTTTATAACCGGATACTTACCTGCCCGGTCTCTATCTTGTTTGAAATCATAGTTTGAACATATAATTTTTCATGTTTTACAGAAAACAAAAGAATTTTCACCTATAAAATGTTAACAGTTTTAAATTCATTTTAAGGTACCTAAGTACTATAATACCACCTACAAAGCTTAGTCTTTAAGAAGTTTTTACAACAATTTTTCATACGGAACTTACCTACTCTAGTTTCTAGTAACATCGACTTTCAATAAAATGTGTTTATGTTAACAATCTCGAAATTTCGGTCGTTTTGAAATTAGATGTCATGATACTGTATACTTTTTTTTTTTTTATGTTGGGTGGAAAATCATCAAATGACCCCTCCCGCTCTTGGGCAGAGCGGAAGGGAGTGTCAGACTTCTACTGACTAAAAACCACCCATGTTCCTTCTTAGCCCTTCGTGTCGAGGCCGCGGTATCTGCGAACAACCCGCAGCCCCGACGGGTGATACTGTATACTTTTGGAAAGATCATAACAAAAAGTCGTTATCACATACTTGAGTGTATAAACAAAGTCAAAGATTCATTATCGTGGAATGTAAAGTTGAATCACCCACAAAGTTGGATAATCTCAGGTGGACGCTGTAACGCCGCTATTTCAGGACTTTCACGGGCGAAACGATCTATACGTAGAAGTACCTGTAGAAGTGTAGACCAACGATGTACGTGCAATGTGGGAGGTTTTAATCGTTTTCCCAGAATATTCTACTCCAAATGATGGAATAAAACAACAAATAAGCATAACACTCATAGTTGTTAGGAAAATACCGGAATCAAAGTTTATTATAGGTACTAAAGTAGCCGGCTGACATCTCTTTTAAGATGTAGGTATGATGCGTGTTTCTGATACAAAATAACGAAAAGCGTTCCTTCAAAAAGTAATTGACGGATTTTTTATTGGTTCAGTCTTTTGTCAACTGTAATTGATGATAATTTTGTCAATATCAATTAGTTTTTCAGTCATTCAATAAAATTATGTCCAACCAGACAAAAATTGCATCCGGGAAACAAAGTAGGCACATGAGTAGTAAAATACGGGCAAATAAAATGTTTATTGAATGCCTTGGGCGGGCGGGTGGCGGGGTAGGGCGGGCGGCCGGCGAGAGAGGATCGCGCCCGCCGCGACCAGTGCGCGCCCGCCCAGGTCCGACACTCGACGTCGGCTCGTCAACGAAACCACACAACTCTATTTATTTAACGACCATTATTTAATCGGTAAGAAACTGCCCAGTGTTCCATCGCTAAGTCCGCAAGGGTTGTGCCAAGTGTACCCCACGTGGGGTGTTCGCCGTCTCACGAATACGATGTCACCCCGAAGTTCGCGCCGTCTCGCTCTAAAGTTGCGCAATTGAAACTTCGTCTCGCTCGGATCGCGACTCTGCCTTAAGTCTAGTTTGCATTCTCGCGGGTGATTAGTCGAGATAAGCAGAGATACGGTAACATTTGTTCAGCAGCACGTAAGTTACTCACACGTTATTCGACAGTGAACGACAATAATACAGGTGAAAATAGTTATACAACAGTATTCTAGCAAGCATATACAGAATATTAGTAAACACTGTGTTCAATGATGATCAGTTATTAACAAGCATTTTTCCTAAAATTTTATGTGAAATGGAGTAGGTCCGTACACCTTAGGAAGGAGTCTACAATATTTTCCATTTTTATTTGAAGCAAAAGTGATGTTAACTGTTTAAATTTTTAATGACATTTGGCTTCAAGAAATCGTTTTGTGTATAAATACTTTAAATATTTGAGTGAAATATAGAGACGTTACATTCAATGACAATATTAGATACTTTAAAAGTGTGCATTTTCATAGATTAGCTAAAAGTAATTTAATATTTTTCCTAAGCAAAATATCTTGCAATACGTTTATGTGAAAGTTTTTTTAATAAAGCAGGAAAAGCCACAAACTGAATTGTGCTCAAAAATATAACCAATCTCGTTTGTCTTATCTCTATTAAAGCTACTCTATGGTACAAGTATATTACGTGAGTCCGTGCATATGACATAGACGTATCAGCGCACCTGTGCCTGCGACAATGCGCCGGATCCGGGAATGCTGTGAATCCGATCCGACCGCGCGCGCGCCTATTTTCAGCCACACTCATCCCGCGCCAAATTTGCAATCCCGCCAAATCGACGCGCCTCCATGTATTTTTGTAACCGTTTCACAATCGACTAGCTTTTTTGTAAACGGCCAATCCACATCGCGCTGATACCTAAATTAACCTTCAATTTCCATCTGAACTAGATACCATTGATTTTTATACAGGTACCAATGTTACCTGTTGCAATCGTAGTACTATGGAATGGAGCATGGAAATGGATGTAGTAGCAAAACATATTTGACATTGGCCTTAGACATTGACCTAATTTGTAATAATAGGCAGGTAGTGAACATCAATCTGGATCTAATCAAGAGAATTGGACTATCGATACAAACTTAAAAGCGCTATTTAATTATTGTTTTAATTTGAAGTATTTAAAATTATCCAAAATTATAAAAATAAACTAAAACCCTTGAAATAAAAAACTTTTGACATACACCCGTCTACATGAATTTAAACGAATATTGTCAATTTTGCTTTATTATAAAATAATTAAGTACAAACTAGGTATTTAAGTAAATTGCAGTTAGTAAATTATTAAAACCGAATAAGATATTTAAAACATTTTAAAATTGGCCCTTCATTTTATAATAAAAAACGTTAAGAAAAGTTAACTAGACAATACAATAGTTTATTGTATATCCAAAGAAAAACAAAATGTAAAATTAAAGTAATTGCACTTAGGCCTATCTAATATTTTGTGACACTAAAATAATTTAGAGAGTCGAATCCTTTAAAATGAATTCAACCTTTGAATTCAATACATTGCTTCACTTGACCCAAATTACTGTTATTATTTATAAATTACCTGTTTTCAATCTAATTGAAACCTTAAATTAGATTAGTTTCACTTTCCTAACTGTGACGATGTTACCGAGTTACCTTGGCATGATATCTTATGACAGGTGGGAACTAAACTTTTTCACTTTCCATTAAAATATGAGAAATTTAAAGATTAAATATTGAGAACTTTCCTGTTTCTAAAAGAGAAAAGCTCTCTGATTTTTCATTAACATTTCTCAGTTTTGAATAATAAATATGCTGAAATGTCTATTTTTCAATTTTGAAAAGTTGAATGTTTAAAACTGTGAGATTAAGCTCATCGTAAAAATAAATACGTAATCTAGCCAGTTTTCAACCTAAACTACGTCCTTTCAAACAAAACTCTAGTGTTATCATTAACACTGAAAAATGGATATTTACCATATTTACTGTTCAACCGTGATCAAGGTGCTTGTAACAGCGCTGAAATGTCGGGAACTGGAAACAAACAGTAAACATGGTAAATTTATCCTGTTTTCAGTGCTAATCATAATGTTACTAACGATATCAGTTAAAAATTCTCTAGTCTTTAGTTAGGTACAGTATGTAATCGGGATTCAGTTTGTAACTCCTTACCACACCGAGTACCGGTATTCGGTGTAGGTATACGCTTTTCAATGGAGACGATAAAATATTATGAGCATTCCATAGATCCTTGAAGTGTTTGTTCTTATCTACACAAACGTCGATCTGAAATGAAAGGCTGATGAATAGTGTTTCTGCTGTGCTAAATTTGAACCAATGACGCACATCAATGAATAAACCGAGAGATGGTGTTCTGAAAAAGTATTTGTAGATTCAAACGTTTTAAAACTTCGTTAACGATTACTTGGCTTCGTTAATTTATATAATGCTTGTAGCAATCGGCCTACAACCACAAACGGAACGTTGAGGTTCTTTGGTAAGAATGGAAAACAAATAAAAATTATGTAAGATTGTAACTTAATCTTAGGGCTAGTACCTACGTAAACCAATTCAGTAACCTATCTGCAAATCTATGATAAGAGCCAATGCTTCAAGCATAGGTATTACAAAAGAAGAGACGCTCTTGAAATATACGGAGGTCGTGCCGTAAAACCCTCATCAATTCGTCTTCGCATTGTTAAAGCTCGCAGCTTACGTAATTAGAATTAGCGGCAGGCCGCTGACTTACCCACATCGTAACTCGCAACAAGGTCGTCACAAACTCGAAAATAGCAGAGCAATGAGTAGATATTCGTAAAAACGGCTGTTTTCTCCTCGGCAGCAGTTAGATTGGCTAGTGTCCAAGTCCACGGGCCACTCGACACGAGCCAGCCACTGAGACGGCTATTTGCGGCCCTGCTGCTAACTCTCGCGTACGTCACTGCTCTATTTACGAGGCACGAGCACGCTATTGTACTCAATTATGTCACCTGGACATATTTTTAACAGATATATATTGCCAAACTCAAGGTTAACTTTTGACATATTGACAACATATGCGAGACAAACATTCTGCAAAACTTTTTGCAATCTTTTGATTTATGACAACAATTGCTCACAGAAATAAATTTTGTTACAGAACACGAGCACGACATAAACTGCCAAAATGTTTAAAAATCATTTAGAAATGATTGGCAGAAACGAGACGCCGTCGAAGAAAGCCAGATTTTGGCAATCCTTCGTGCGATCTCTAAAAGGTAAGCACAAGAAAATGCAATTTATTGACACTAAGAAATTAAAATGAACAATGCAGTTTCTTATGTAGTTCATCGGTGAGTTATGATTATGAATCTGCCGAGAAACAAAAGGAATTCACGAAAGCGTTTGATAGCTAAAACATATTTTAAGTCCATCATCTTTTGTCCCAGGATCGGAAGACATCAGAGCAGAAGAGAGGTACAGGCCCAGCCGCCGTAGCGTGTTCCCCGAGCTCTTGAGCACCAGCTACCCCTACAGCAAGTCCATCTACGACGACCCCATCGGCGCCGCTGAGAGGATCACTGTTCCCGGATACCGCTACCTGCCCGTCCACCGTGAGACCTACGGATACTCCCCACGCCCCATCTACACCCACAACTACCCGCGCTCCCTTGACTCGTACAGGCCAGGTTAGTACCAAGCGTAAACAAAAATCACAACACACACGTGCACACACACGCTACACTAACCAACTTGCCAATTGACCACCAACTTGAACATTTATTATAATTGCTAAACTTCAATGAACCAAAATAGAAAATGGTGATAGATCATCTGTTGGTAGCAGTTCAAAAGTGAATCGATTGGCAAGTGCATCACTCACAATGACACTTCAATTTGGCAATCAAAGGTGACACTTTTACTCGACTCAGTTAGCCTACATAGAAATAACAGTAAAAAGTGTTGTAATAACAACAATACGTTTTCAAAAATTAATGCTAAAATTTATGTTCACTGTAAATATGACATTTAGTTTAGTGATGAATAAATAATACTGTACATAATATAGTGAAAACATTTAATGACTTTTACAAAAGTGCTTCACGCTGGGTCACTCACTTTTGTGTTGTATGTACCAAATCAACACACACAGACAACTTTAATCTAGTTCTGCAGTTTTGACTTCAGTTCTAGAACTGTATCAAAATTTTGTTTCAGCACAAAAGGTCTCCGGGAGAGTGTAGATTAAAATTCAGGACTTCCTATATAACGAATACTACATAATTAATGTATAGTGAACATTGTAAAACACCATATCATTATCAAAAAATGATCGTCATTTTTAACAAAAGCGAATGAAGCATTTTTTTATAATAATTATGTCGTGGCGGGCTAATCGGCTGTCTATATTTTACTATGTAATAAAGTTTTATACAAATAAAGAATTTTTATCGTAAAATATTGATGATGTACAACTTGTCATCAGCTCGAAGATTGAAATTAGATGAATCGATTTAACATTACATGGAGCTACAGACATTCACAGATTGTATTCTTTTATTTTAAAAGGTTTTCATTTTCTTCGCAATGTAGAATCTAATAATCGTTAAGATAGTGGCAAGAAAGGGATATTGTGATTTGTAATATTAGTCGTAAATGGAATGTCTTTATGACATGTTCGTTTTGGTAAAACATATACCTAGGTGTGTCATGCTTAGTTACTATTATATAGTTTCATCTGTTAAAATACGACTGTAATACTGGCATTTGATGTTGTTGCTTGTGCTAGTTACAACTTATTTTACTAATATAACGCATGTGTCATTTGATAGAAATCACCTCTTTATACATAACATTACTTCACACTAGTAAAGTCCATGAATGTTACATCGACGTCACTGCATATCTTCTAGCATTTGTCAGGCGATACATATATTATTATTTACCCCTTTAGATAATACTAATTGTGACTTAGCCCACAATGATTTTCTTTTATCGAACCCTCACGGCAAGTTGATGTAGAGGTGAGTTCTATGAATAACTTTCATGATTTACTGTGATACCCCGACATTTTCATTTTCAATACCGAAAGCTTAGCTCAGACAACTAAACAACTACTAATTTATTTGGGATTAACACGCTCCTACGTAATTTCCTCCCATTGTTTAAAAATCATTTTTCTATTTTATACTTAAATAAATACCATATGAAAATGGCCTTTTTATGTTTTTTCTATATTTTCTACAGCACAGTCTTCAATTTTAGTTTGTTTCTTCAAGAAAATTGATTGGAAAAAGTTACAAAAAACTGATGTGTTATCCTTTCTTTTTTTTAAATGATTCTATCGACGAATCTAGTGTTTGAAATGACAGTGAATGCTGGCTTTGGGTCTTTAGAATAAAAGTACTTAAAGAAAATGGTTCGAAACCAGTTCATTGGCATACTAGAGTGTTCCATACTGGAGTTTCAATAAATACTTAAAAATATCAAACTTTATTAACTTTGAACTGTTTCCACTGACAGTATATCACGTGCCAAGGCGCGTGCGACGAGGCGTCGACCCCTTCGATGCCCACAAGGCGTGGCAGGACCATCTTGACAGGCTGTCAGCTATCGACAGGCTGTACCCCTCTCGCTACGGTCTCTACCTGAAGGACCGGGCATACCCCATCACCGACCTTAGCGTTCCCATTTCCAGCCCCCTGGAGTCCAAGAGCCTTAAGGGCATCGAATATGAGCCCGACAGCAAGCCTCACTGGGGAACAGGTAAATACTAACAACTTTATGCACGAACATATAAGATAAGATAGGATAAGCACTGCCGCGGTTTATCTGTACAAGTTTTACTTCTACAACTTATTTGTAGTCGTCTTTCGTGTCTGAGATAGACTGATTGTTAATGTAAAATATAGAGTACAGGCGAATCCCGGCCGTCTGCTGATCCATGTCGGAGGCTAAGTGTGGAATACCAATTTTGTTCAATAAATTATCTCATAAAGATAACTATGCTAGTTGGAATATCCCGTACGTAGCACTTCACATGGATTCAGATATTACTATAAGAACTTATTGGGACTCCATTCACCTGTAAGATTCAATCACAGTTGAATCTAATGCGTGTGGTATGACGTTGTCCGGAGAAAAACAAGAAGCTTAACAACAACTTATTGAATTGACTAAAGTAAGTAAAATCTAAACTGATTGGTACATCCAAATAAAATAACAAGTACCAAACACAATCTAAATCCGTACATACTTTACCTAGTACAACCTACATTGTATTAAATAAACCATCAAAATTCAAAATTGTTAATAAGTAGAGCTTCAATAGTTAAAATTGATGCATTACATTTACGATATATACATTTTGACATCCTATTGTAAAAATGATATCAAAACAATATTTTCTGATTGAGTGAAATTTTAAATTGTATTTGTTACGTTATGTAGAAATAATTTTATACTTTCCCATAACTTGTTGAATAGTACAAAGTTTTAAGAACATTTAACTAACACTACGATATATTTTGTATTAAAACATAAAAGACCAACCCGTGTTTTGATTTAGTAGTTTAGTACCTCTCCGCTGTAATTTAAAGTACTATAAAATACCTAATATATCTATAATTTGGCACAAAAATTATTAACATTTTCGAATTTAAACATAGGTACTGAGACTGTCATACATTTCTGCATCTACGTTTGTATATTTCAATCTTTCACAAACTTATACATATATTTAAATAATACCAACTTCTAGACAATCCACAGAAATGTGTGCCAGTCTGAAATAGAGATGAAATTTTCATGCATCAATATTTTGAAATGAACATGTTTGCATGAGCTGCATTGTAAATATGAGCAAAGCAACATTCGCTACGTAATGTTTACTTACGTATTCGGTATTCATGCTCGGCATACAAGAACACTACACTCTACAAATACTTATAATATTAAAATAGAAGACAGGTGATCTTTCTATTCGGTCAAATGTATATCAACGTGGTCAATGGATTTTGTAAACAATCCCTGACGTGTATATTTGAGAAAAGTATTGATTATGAGACTTGCCATGAAGGAGCGTGGCCGGCGAGGATATCGGACGTGTTCAAAAGGGACCCATTTTTCGCTGAAGCCGAAAAATGGGCAGGCTTTGATCGCTCACTCCGAGGGAAGTCTCCGACGCCCGTGAAGCCGAGGATTAGCCCACCACGCGACTGTGAGGTTGCATACGACGCCGACGGTAAGGGCAACAGACCACACCCTTTACACCCTGTATCTTCGTCATGACCCACTCTTCTATTTGGGTTATTGAATTCTTCTAAGTCAGAACCAAACTTTCTACGTCCGAAGCCCCAGTTCAGTGTAGAAGCACCTAACTTTTCAGAGCTGTGTGAGACTTAGCATATAATATAAACGTTTTACTTCTAATTTCTGTCGATTTGAATTTCCAAGTGAATAATAAAACAGGACATTTTTATTCACAGCATCTTTCCTATTAAAGGTAGAATAATATAAATTAACATTGTACTAGACCTAACGTCCTGTTCAATGAGTGTATGTGTTCTTTTTCATAAAATTACATTCTCGCAGAAAAATCGCATGTCGTGTATAAGCAGAAATAAAAACAATCATATTAATCACTATATCGTTTACTATAGTTTGTTGATATTAACATTGTGTTTATTAATAAATATAGTTCATTTAAGAATCGTTCGTTACTACATGAATCATTTACTTTAAAATAATATAATTTCTTGTTGTGCGTTAGAAACATCTTGGCGCTCGAGTGGTCGCTGATTTGTTAACACGACCTACGTTAAATGACGTATTTCTAACATGTGCCAACTCATGACTCTGATATTCAAGTGACCATGCACGACATACTACAATCAGTTTTTATCACTTTCTTGCAAAGAAAATATTATCAGGATCAAAATGACATTATGAGAAGCAAGCAATAGTTCGGCACAGAAATAGTTTCTAGTTACTTGCAAAAAAAATGTGATGGGATTCTTAAATGACTAAAATTTGATTACGGACGAATTGTCACGCAGCTGTGTTAAACGCTTGCTTAGTTAACACTGTTTGGGCGGGCGATGACGAAGTGCAGCTATAGTATGTCTGTTGTCCCGGCATTAAACGTTATAAGTTGTGGCGTATAGGTGCACCGCTGTACAACGCTGGCGGACTCCGAAGACGGCCTTGGGCTGACATTTTCAACCCGAGCCCTTCTCTACCGATCTCGGCCATCACTCGGGACCCCTTCTGGTACGACTGGCCGGAGCTGAGACCCATCGCTCGATGGGACCGCAGCCCCTCCTACATCCGTGACTCGTACCTGTCGCCTGTCAAACGCACCTTCCTTTGGGACAAACACCCGATCAGGCCGTTAGGTTAGTGGGTTGCTGTAAATACGCAATACGTCACTCTGCAGCTTTATTGATGTATTTCGAGCTGTACAAACTGGCCTTCAACTACTTTATCATCGACATGGATTGCCATCGCCCATTATTAACTTAGAACATCGCAATGTCACTGTAATAAGACGACGAGATGCTGCAGTTGGTCACTTTTCATTAGAACACGCAACGTTTGCAGTAATTGCAGTAAATGCGTTGAGCGTGCAACTTTTTGTTGGTTTACCCATCACACATTTAGCTGATATCTCAAATATGTACAAGTGTTTTAATATAATATCTTTAATTACGGCAGATTTAATGGTGGCAGACCGGTTCACCGTGGACAATCTGAGCAAGACTTTACCGTTCATTCGTAGTCTATAAAACATGCAAACTTAAACAGGTATCTGTCCGTAAACTCGTGCAAGTGAATGTAGTTTGAATCCTATTGTCTTGTTCACGTGTTATTCCTACTCATTTCTGGTAGTTACACGGTTGATAGACGTAGATCACCTTTTCATTTCCGTTTATCATTATTGCAACTGAATCTTTTATATCATGAGATTTGATTTTAGCCACATTTACTTCTCAAAGAACTTTCGATAGATACATATTGTAGAAAATATCTACTTTTTTATCTTATTTCTATTCTATCCACATTGTTTGTGTTCATAATTTAGGTAGGTACCTACCTACATTAGATTTTCAATTATATTGGTTCGTTTTAGTCACTCATCGAATCATCCAAATATTCACAAGCAATAAGACCACACATCATTATCATAATACCTTCGAAGCACGCTAATGGACGTCTGGATGCACAAAGTATCATCTCTTAAAACTACACACATAAACCCTAATCAATCTGTAAATAAGACCATTATTATTAAGATACACCTACCCAATAAATTAAGCTAACTTCCGTGAAGGATACTTCTGCATCTTTACACAAAATACCACCAGTATTTTGTTTCCCATAGGTTAATAAGTAGGTAGGTACATAAAACCTATATCTTCAAATAAGCAAAACGTTTAACTCGAGAATACGTGAAAAGGAGACAGTTAAAAGGGAGCCTCGACTTAACGAGCACTCTAACTTTATTTAAAGTAATTTTAAAAACTAACTTATTTAAAATATTGTTTAATGTTATCAAGGTAGGACTCTTAAAGAAATGTCCGTATTATAAGTTACCCACACCAAGAAACTTTCAAATTAAAAAGATATACCGTCATGACTAGAGATTGAAAATTGCATTTACATTTATTATTATTTATTGCAATTGAAGAAATGGATATTTTACCTAAAAATTTGTTTAACACACATAAAATACACAATTTTGGATGCATTTCTGACGTTATTGCTGATTGCATGTTTCCTCTAATTTTAACTGAATTGAACTGAAAAAATTCTAAAATGTGTCAGAGATGATAACCGCAAAAATGCAACTGAATTCAAATAAAAGTGGAAGTAGATAATTGCACAACGATCGTAAATTATTCCAATTTATAGAATCAATCAATCAATCGTTCGTTCAATCGTCCTCGGCTTTCTTTAAAAAATATCTCATCGAAAATACAGAAGATGAAAAAAAAAAGTTTTCAAATTCAATTGTATGTTGCATATTTCGAACATTTATGATGCATTAATCCGGTCTCTAGTCATTACGAAGTACGAACAAAGCACTGAATCATGAAGTATCTATCAGCAAGGTTTACTTTTGTTTTCTTTTGCAGCTGCTGCTTTCTAAGGGGCGCGACACCGAACCCACAATATTATAAGAACTTAATTTATATTTTATAAACTTTTTCTGTTATTAAATGACTATGTTAAAACAATTATTTATCAATAAATTTTAAACTAAGCTACAAATTAAAATACAAATAATAATTTTTGATCAGTGATCACGCAAGATCTCAAAGACTGCAATAACATAGTCACTGCCACGAATATGAACTTGTTACAAAAGTTTTGTTTTTATTACCTAAATATTTTTATTTATTCCATAAATTAAAAAAATCAATAAAATCTAAAAAACGTGACGTTGTTTGCTTTTATCTCCTATTGACTTATCTTGTCTTTATAATGTCTTTATCTTATTATATCCCTACGATATGTTATGAATTATGATAGGTTTTTTCTACTGTGTTCTATCTACCTTACCTTCTCATTTCTCAAGTATCAGGTACCTATCCAATTACATTTAGGGTCCTGTAGTGAAATTAAGTTTACCTACCTTAATCAGGCGCGGATCTAGCCCTCAAAATAGGAAGTCACCCAAAAATCGGCCAAGTGCGAGTTGGAGTATGAACTCACTCATGATCGATATAGTGACCTAGCGTGTAGTAATATCATTGTATGATGATATATTATATAATATATATATAGTTCTCCTTACCGATTTCGGTAACGGCGACCCTTACAAGCTATTTCCTAGCGTGTGCCCTTAAATGGCTGGCCAGACCACCCGGTCACAGCTAAAGCAGTAGAGTTGACCGGAAGAGTTGTACGTATAGGTGTAGGAGGGCTTTGGTTTCACTTTACGTACTTGGCGCTTTTCGTTCCTGATGATGAGAAGTACATCGATGCGTTACAACGCACGATTCAATTTTTTGTTTTGTTTTTTATGAATGCAATATTTTTTATTATTGAAATAATACGAGTATCATCGACCTATCGACCTCAATCAGGTGCGGTCCTAGCCTACGATTTTGGACATAGGGTCTCACATAGGGCCGTAATAGCCAGGAATTTAGTAAGGGGTGGAGGAGATGAGCTAACTACTATTAGGAACTACTTTTGAAAATCGAATGTTTTCTGAAACAAAACTTTCATGGGCGCCGACAGGTTTATTTGGGAGAGGGGGGGGATGTATCTTTAGTTTCCCGAAAGTGTTTAGGTTTTGTGTGTTGAGATATGGCATGATTCAAGAACAAGCGTAGTGAGCTCCTAAAAGTTAGCACCCAGTTTGTATTTAAGAGGTTTTCTTACTGTCTGAAATTGTGTCTTGTCAGGAGTAGGGCATGTAATATCGGAACGTTTTCAATTCCGATACTAAGTTCCAATCAAACGTTTTCATTTCGTTATTTCATTTGAAATTTCAGATTTTATTAATAAATTGCACAAATTCGGTATGACGTTGGATTGAAAGTAATGAAAAACATTTTCAAATTGTACTCTATCATTTGGTTCAAACATTGGTTGTTTTAAAGTATGCCCACTGTATTTATTAAATCATATAATTATCGCTACTTCGGGGAAGAAGGGTCGTAAAATACAGTTTTAGGCTGAAAATGTGGCTCCGTTTAGTTTTTAACGCTGTTTGGATCTATATTTATAAAGTAAAATTTTTGAAGTACCTTTAAAGTATCTAGATTTCACAAAAAAAATGGTATTTACCACCTAGTTTTTTTAATATAAACAATTACTAGTGAAACAAAATGACGTATAGGATAATAACAGTGAGGACACACGATGCTTTAACGGTGCGGTGCGGCGCCGGATCGGTACCACAACATCATCCTACATACAAATCTCTATGCCATGTCACACGCGCGTTGCTGCGCCGCGGTGCGGTGACGCACTGCACCGAGTGGCCTCATTGAAAATTTAAAGATTACCGTATCACCATAGTGTTATAGAAAAGTTTAAATGCGATTTGTCTTGAATCTATACGAATGAACATAAAAAGTGTGAGTTACACCCATAGACTTATATACACCACTCAATTATCTTCGTAATAATGTGTATAAGCAGTAGGTAGATAATTTATTTAAGTTTACTTTTGAAAATGAATAATACGAAACAAAAACCTTGGATTCTTTGATAAAAATAAGGATTATCATTAAAGCATTATTAGCAGCAGCGGTGCCCAGTGGTGGCGGCCTCAACTTACGAACAATAAGTTGTGGGTTTGAACCTAGGCAGGCGCACTTTGTGTAATTTATTTAATCACTGCTGCTCTCAAAACGTTGAAGGAAAACCTCGTGCCGAAACCGGCATGTCTTAGAACCAAAAAATTCTAAGACATGTGACATCTACCAAACCGCACTGGGCCCGCGTGGTGGATTATAGTCCATCCCTTTCCTAAAGAGGAGGCCCGAGTCAGGAACAATAGGCTGATGAAGCCATAGTCTGTCATCAACTCATGACAGACGAAAGCTTTAAATAAACATTTTTAAAAGCTTTTATTTAACTTGCAATGTATGTTTGTAATATGTATGTAAGTAAGTTCGGGTGGATTCTTGCACCTTTTTTTATGGTGGTGTAATCTTGCGACACAATTTTTGAAGCAGATGTTATCTTCAACCGATGGAGCTGAAGTTTTTTGTAAACGTTTAGTTTGGATGACAATGACAATGCACGATTAGCGTTTTTAGTGGCGCATTCCTCCAAACACCCAAGTCCAGTTAAGGCCGTGCCGAGGACTGAGTGACAACAGGGTGTAATGATGTCGTGAACATATCGCCTCAGGGCACCGGGGCGAACTCTATTGTATATAGCTCTTATTCTTAACCAAGCTCTGGGAGGGTCGACAAACATTTCTTCAGTGTCAAGTATACGTGACCTTAAGTTGGGTAAAATCATTAGAAGGTCTCCTTAATGAAGTGCAAGACTGTTCGAAACTAACTGGCAAACGACCTTGCAGCAATAAATGAGATGACCAGACTGAGAGAGAAACCAGTCCAGCGATCACTAAAAACTAAAAAATAAATTTAAAGTAAAAAAACTTTTTAAAAACAAGCTTTTATTCAAATGCGCTAAAAAGAATAAAATAAACTTTTCCTTTGAGCTTGTCGCGAGATTTACATAAAAAAACGAAAATGAAAAAAAAAAAAAAAAGAAAATGTAAAAACTAGGTATGTGCATTTTAATTTTAAAATTCTTCAATCTTAGTTAAACAAGCACTTAAATCTCGCGACAAGCTTTTATTTCAAATGAATTGTGTGATGACGTTTTAAGTTGCTAGTTAAAGTTTCAAAGGAAAAGTTTATTTTATTCTTTAACCTGTAACCCTTAGTGCTTGGCTGAAACCTTATTTATTATATCTATGGCTGAAACTTACGCTAACTCGGCAACTTCATCATCACCATCAGGCATAAGACGTCCACTGGACTAAAAGATGGTGGCTAGTGGGATTTTTTTTTTTTTTTCCACTAGTTCTACGATTCAAAGTGGTACGATATCGTAGAACTAGTGGGAACAAGAATACCTACCAGTAGAACTAGTGGGAACAAAAATTCCCACTAGTTCTACTGGTAGGTATTCTTTTTTTTTGTGGCGGTAAGTCCCCTTTGTGGCGGTAAGTCCCCTCTGTGGCGGTAAGTCCCCTCTGTGGCGGTAAGTCCCCTCTTTGAGGAGTGGCTGGAGAGGCGCCACGGCGCCCTCACCTTCCGTCTGACGCAGGTACTCACCGAACACGGTTGTTTCGGGAGGTACCTGCACCGAATCAGGCGGGAGGAAACGCCCGGTTGTCACCATTGTGAGGATCGGCCGGAGGACACGGTGGAGCACACCGTGGAGGTGTGTCCCGCTTGGGCAGAGCCCCGCCGTGTTCTCGTAGCGGCGATCGGCGGCGGCGACCTCTCGCGTCCGGCCCTGGTGCAAGCCATGGTCCGGGGCGAGGAGGAATGGGACGCCGTCGCCTCCTTCTGCGAAGCAGTGATGCTAGCGAAGGAGGTGGCGGAACGTGAGAGGGAGAGAACCTCTCGTCCCAGACGCCGCGGGAGGCGATCCGGGCGTCGGGGGCCACGTGATGGCTTCCGGCCACCGTAGACGCGGGCCTGTGGACGGTGAGTGATGGGTAAGCTCGCCGTCCGTCCGTCTAATGACGACGACAGGCCGTGTCGACGGCGCGTTCGTGTTCCACGCGCGCCTCAAAGAGATGTCAGCAACATGGAAGGGGCCCGCAAGGGCCGACGCCTGTCGAGGCTGCGGGTTGTCCGCAAGGGATACCGAGGCCTCGACATGAAGGGCGAAGAAGGAACATGGGTGGGTTTTAGTCAGTAGAAGTCTGACACTCCCTTTCGCTCTGCCCAAGAGCGGAAAGGGTTATTTGATGATTTCCCACCCCCAAAAAAAAAAAAAAAAAAAGGTATTCTTTTTGTCTGACCTATCGATACAAAGTAACATAATACACACAAAACCTCTCCTTTTGCCTACATGTATATAATTATATGCAATGGTTGTTCAGTTTCATAACTGAACAACTATTGCTGCAAGTACTTGTGAGAGCTCTTGAAATTCGCTGAAAAAGACACTTTTCCAAAGCGGGAATCGAACCCACGACACGCAGCACAGCAGTCCAATCGCTCAGCCACTGCGCCAACCGTGTCGTCAAACATGATGTTTTTATCTTTCCCGCGTTTTGTACAGTGTCATGTTTATACTTCCATAGATAATATAGACTAAATCAATCTTACAGTCATCATATTTTTATTAAATAGATCATCTAAATTTATTCGTTACGCATGTAATGTAGCAAAATTATTTTGATCGTCATTAAAGACAGACAAACAGACAAGCATGCCTCAGCATTTCAGCACTAATCAACACAACTGAGAGAGAAGTGAAACCATAGCCTAACTATGCTTTTGACTAGGTTGCCAGATTAAAAAAATAATACAGTGTCAGTGCTACATAAATCTTTCGGCACTTGATAAAATGGACGGTAGGCCTATTTTTGTGATAGTTTCGAATTTGATCACGTCCTGTGTTCCTGAATTCCTGATATAGTTCGTGAGTGTGGACGTGCGACCTTATAGGAACGTTTCACAACGAGCAAGGAGCCGCGCGGCTTTTTAAATTCGCGCGGCTCCTAGTGGGGGCGCTTCTTTACATTGATGACAGTTCAGTGATAATCCTTTTTTTTTTTTTGATGTGTGGAAAATCATCGAATAACCCCTCCCGCTCTTGGGCAGAGCGAAAGGGAGTGTCAGACTTCTATTGACTAAAAACCACCCATGTTCCTTCTTAGCCCTTCATGTCGAGGCCGCGGTATCTCTTGCGAACAACCCGCAGCCCCGGAAATAACCAAAGTTACATGCTCTATGGAAGCATCATTGATAACATGTCATGTCAGACTTGATTTGACAGAACGGCAACAAAGTTCGTTGCAGTTTAAAAGTTAAAATAATTGTTTTGTTGTTCAAATTTTTTTAAAAACAATGGGAGAAAAAGTAGAAGATCTCGTAAATGATGTGGAGATGAATAACTCAGAAATCACTTTTGATAATTTTACCATTCTAAAGGAATTTGGAAATATTGTAAATCTTGTTCGGTAAGTCGATGCATTCTTTTTTTTCTTCAATAAAACACAGTACAATGTTCTAACGACGTCGTATTCAACAAGAGACAAATAGATCAGGCATAATATCTAAACATATTCCAACAATAAAAACAATACCTTTTATTTAAAGGAATGAAGATTTTCTTGAAACTGTCCCCAAAGCAAAACTTAGGCGTGTGAAATGGATGCCCATGTTCAACTGTTTGAAACAAGGTATTCTGGACGAGATGGTTCAAGAATTAAGTTCTATGTGGGAGTACGAAAACATGCCCCAAAAACTTGAAATCCTTGAAAAACAAAAAGAAAAATTTATGGACATGGAAACTGACAAAGTTTTGTGGTAAGCTCTATTTCAATATTTTTGTGAACACAGTTCTTATAAACAAATGTCTATTTCGAATAAGTACTAGTTAGTGCACTTCAAGCTTTTCTTTTTTGTAACAATATAATATTAGTTGTGCAAGGATAGGATCCTTTCTATTAAACTACATACCTTATATTTAAGGTGAAAGCACTAGGGTAACCCGCGAAACTTATTTTTTTTTACGTTTCTTACATTTAGCCGGTCAGTGTTAGGTTGTATGTTAAATAAAATAGGATTTTCGACGGTAACAAATGTGACTTGACTGAGTAATAATAATGATTAAAATCACCATACAACTCTCCTAGTCCATTTAACCTCCTTGAATGCCTTTTTCATCAAATATTCACTCAAAGGAATTAAATGAACTCAAGAGGATTGTATTCATGATTTAAATGATTATCATCATCATCACTATCACTACATAGTATAAAACAAAGTCGCTGTTGCTGTCTGTCCGTCCCTATGTATGCTTAAATCTTTAAAACTACGCAACGGATTTTGAAGCGTTTTTTTTTAATAGACAGAGTGATTCAAGAGGAAGGTTTAAGTATATAATTTGACCGACATACAGCTACTGAACCAGAGTATCTGCTGAGATGTCAAGTAACTATGGAAGAAATTGCAGTATGACTAAGCAGGAGACATGAGCCAAATACCAGTATTGTATAATGAACTGGTGCCTGCAACTCCACATCGAAAGCAGATACTTTGCATATGGGCCAAATACCAGAGAGGCAAGGTTATGTTTTAGACAAAAGGAAAATTCCATCTCAGCTGTCAAGGTATTGGTTAGGACTATAAATCACTGTGACCCCTGCCTTTCATCACCTGGTCTCTATTTTCAGCTAACAATTTTTTTTTGTCTGTAGGAGACCTCAACTTGCAGATGTACAAGCACAGTTAAAAGCCAGTGATGTTGCTAATTTGAAAAAACAGAAAATTCTACTAGAATCTTTGGCAAAAGAATATGAAGCACGAGTTAATAGGGTCAAGAAGATTCTATCAGCCAAGCGGGGCTATCTGAAAGCTCTACAGCTAGATATTCAAAAGTACCAGAGAAGAAATGAAGATCTTATTCTAAAAATTAATGATAAGTTGGAAAATCACCACAATCTCATCAAAACCACTCTGGTAGATAAAATTGATATTGAAGAAATTAACTGGAAAGAGAAGGATATGGAAATGAATGAATGAAATTAATTGATATTATTTGAATAAAATTTATATTTCAGAAAATTGTACACACCTGAGAAAAAGTACAACAAAATGTTATAATAAGTTATATAATTTGAAACTCAATTGCTTTCGAAACTTATCTTTCTCTAAGTGTAGACGAAAATAGAATAAAATTTTAAATATTAAGTGACAGTAAATTACATAAGTTCTAACGTTGCTGCTATCTGTACCAGCTAATTATTTTACAGTATAGTTAAAATTAAGAACAGTATAATTTTAGAGCAACATAATTATCTTCTAACAACAAATTTAATAAGCATCAAGTGATGTAAAAGTATGAAATAGATTAAGTCACATTTACTCTCTTAGTACATACATAAATTGTTAGTTCTAAAAAAAATACATTTTGTAAATGCAAACCAAACAGAAAATAAAATAAAAATAAACCTCTAAGTTTAAAATAGTGATATATTTATTTATTAATGAAAAATCATACAAAGTTAAATAAAATTGTACAATGCATAACCTGCATATATAATTTTATAATATAACAGTAATAATACAGCAATTGCACTATTGTTGCGAGGACTACACTGCTTCTACCACATTTTATAAATTATATCAATTAATTTTGAGACTTAACAGTAAACTTTGAAGGGAAAGCCTCAGTAGGGGAGATCAAGTTGAACATTCGTCAAATTTTGAACAGATACTTAATCGGTAAGAATAATACTGAGTGCAAAATAACATTAATTTCACTGGGTACTTCACACCCACCTTAACACATAAGTGATTGCAATGGAGTCCTAGAACAGAAAAACACTTATTGCTATGACGAGGTGAAGGTTAATATCATGTCTTAGGCCAGCTCCACAACAGGATTATAGAAAACAAAATATAACTAAAATAATCAAAGGATTGAAATTCCATGGACAATCATTCATTATAATTTTGCCTAATCCAATAAAACTAGAAATTTCAAATGAACCAATTATCGTCGCTTACTCAAGACCTATATATAATTTACATTTATAGGCACATTAGTTACAGAATAAACCAAGCGAATGTGCTTTCGATCCACTACAACTTAATAAATAGCTAATATGAAGTGTACCGACGCTTTCGTCTCCAATGCCCGCATCTTTAAGATCGCTTGCCACCTCTCAACATTTTAAAATTAACGAAACAATTTACTACAACATCAACATGTTACAATAACACAACAGGGTACAATACAACTTTAAAGGCTGCCTTATAACCAGGGATCGAAGAAGCAATAGTCACCAAGGCATCGCCGAATAGATAATGTCAGCTCAATACAATCTGTAGAACTAAATTCATAAATTAATATCACTCACATTAATAATAAAAATTAAAAATAAGAAGGCACAAGCAAATCGATAAATAAATTTTAACAATACGCGACATATTATTCGGCTATGTCCAATGACCATACTAAACATAATAATTATAATACATGATATAATTAATTATTTGTAGCATTCCTCTCACTGTGCAGGACACTGGATCCCAAACGTCAGTTATTTCTTCTTAGGTGGTGATCGCTGAGGTGTGGCTGGCCTGCCGCTGTTGATGCCATTGTACTGGTATTTTGCCTTCTTCTCAGATGGCTTTAAAATCTGGGGGAGAAATTGAAAATATTATTACAAGTTCTTCAATTATATATCGCCCAACAGTCTAATACTAATAGTAAGTTTAAGTACAGAATTATGTCGAAATAGGTACGTCTAGAATACAACTATCTACCAACTTTTTTACTTTTTTTTTAATGTTGCCCCACACAAACACCCATACTCGAAACAAATATCTGTTACAAATATTATTTTGTTCCGTGGCGGGTCGAACCCGGGACACGCAACGCAGCAGTTCAATCGCTTAGCCACTGCGCCAACCGTGTCGTCATTTAGTAACCACCAAACATTTTAATAATTGCTTAATTAAAGTCGTAATTGTTAATTACTTGACATATTTTACTTCAAGGCAGGTTCACTTGCAGTTTCTTATAGCTTCTCCTCGCTAGTGATACATGCATAGAACTGGCCAGATTTGTAAAAAAAAAAAACGTAAAATCTTAGCAGAACTTCTTTCATGAAAAAAAAAAGAAATTAAGTGAATGTTGTGTTGGCGTGTAAAAACGATAAAGTAGTCAACAGTTATGATATCTGGCTCAGGGTCGTGTAGGTAGATAAGTCAAGAGAAGCCTATACCTACCTATCAGTGGGTAAACTTCACCAGTCTGCGGATTAAGATGAAGTAATGAATTTTGTCTACCATGCTAGTAAAAACATTTTTGTTTTTGGAAAGGCTTGTATTTTGGTCGAACGGTCTGGTCTGTCCACCTCCAAAGTGTGTATGGTAAAGAATTAACTTGTCTAGAGATACAAATACTAGAGGACATTCCTTTATTTATATCCTGTATTACGAAAACTACGCAAATGTGTTTTTTGCCAGCGGGTGGGTATCCGGCGCTTTCGCCCGAGCGACGTCATACTTCCACGTAAGTAGGGGTGAGTTCTTAGGGCTTCGCTTTCGTTTGTTTGCCGCCTGTACCAAGCAATGACATCCACTGCTAAACAAAAGCTTTCAATCAATAACTTCATTAATATGTCAGCCATTGTTACTTGCCTAAATAATACATTATTTTATTGCAGCAGCAGGTCCAAATACACTCTTTATTGGTGTCGTGTTAAGAGTATTTTGAAACATAACGTCTCAGTTGGTGAATAATGCACCAATGCCACTGTATTCATCATCATCTGCCTAGCCTTTTTCGAAATGTTTTGGGGTTGGCTTCCAATCTAACCGGATGCTGTGTAATAGCAGTATTTTACATGGAGCGACTGCTTAACTAACTTCCACAACCCAGTTAGTACTGAGTACTACATACTCTTTGGTAAGACTAAGACTTTCGGGCCACTGACGTAACGACTCAAAAATCTTCAAATGACAGTCTTGACAAACGGCTGAAAGTGCATGCCGAGGCTAGTTAATTTGTATCCTGCCTATAATCACATTGTGCAGCATCAAATTACGGCGGTAAGCACACGCTAGCTTACTTAGTTACGTGCTACTTTCTGTGCAATACACCAATTGCCAGCACAAGTAATCTGAACGTGCTTATAAAACGTCTATCTGCTGCTCTTCTTGGTATTTCCAATCTTTACAGATATGCTCGATTGACTGTAGTGAAAGCCATTTATATTGGGATAATTATTAGTATGTCGGAGTTCCAATTAACCAGGTGAAAATGGCCCAGTGATAACTGATATAATAAATAGTGTCATGCATGAGGCCTGCCTGATGTAAGTGTTGGTTAACCCCCATACTAGAACCTCTTAAACCGGTATATGCGCACGTATATACCGTATATACATAAGGAGTTGACATTAGCTTTAGAGATGTCACGTGATGTCATCTGTCAACTCAATACAATTTGATCTTTCCGTTGGCGTTAACGCTTACAGAAAAGGGATTTTGTCTAGGGGGCCTGGTCTCCCCTGTTTACTTTAAAAATGATCAAAATGATGACAAAGGATCATGCTTTTGTCAAGTGTATGCAATGTGTATGTAATGCATTGCATTTGATTATAAATAAACGAGAAAAAATGAAAATAGCAAGTCACGTCAATTTTATTAATGAAATGTTAATTTTATGACATACAGTTGAGGGACATTCGTTTGATAAATGTATTAACATATACTTATGTTAAAAGATGCATCCGCCATCCTAACATCAGGATAGCGACACACTTCCGTTTTGTGATCTCTTCGTTTCGTAACGTACATTTAAATCGTAACAAATACTGTAAAAACACATTGAAGAGATATTATTTGGACGCAATTATATCCTCTACTGGACAAGTGCACTCGCCATCCTGAAGCTTATGGAATACCTAGTGGCTGTACTAAAATTCCAGACAATATTTTACAAAACAATTAAAATAACATTAGTGTTTGTAAGAGCACTAGCTCTTGAAACACGTGATTTCTTTAACAAATCACATCAATTATTACAGTATTAATTAAGTAAAACAATCTAGTACTAATTACTTTGTACTCTTTCACAAAAAAAATAGCATGCCCGCTTTAAAATCCTTTTTTACAAAGTAAGGTAAAAAATACGGCCATTTTGAATAGGTAATTACCGGTATTCCTACAAAATGAGTTAATACATAAAGTTCAAAATAAAAGAGATAAAACTGACGAAAAACCTCAAAAAGTTATATTTGCGTTTTCCCAAAAAAACTTGTTTCCGATTTACATTTGTCATAACAGGGCCGCATTGTACTGGTATTTTGCCTTCTTCTCAGATGGCTTTAGTATCTGAAGGAATAAATGTCGTATTAGTCTGTGGAAGCTTTTGTGTTATGTTTTCGCGTTGAGCTAAGTAGAAAACAACGAAATTCTACAACGGTGATAAAATAACTCATTTAATCTGACCTAAAAAAACGTTGTAATGGATGGAACTAATTATGTAAAACATTTATCCCACCACCTTCAGAAGCGTGTTAAAAATGGTTAAACCCTGTTTTCTGGAAAACTGTCTGTTCCTTATTAGCTATCTGCTGAATGTCCTTAAGTGATGTGGCCTGAAATATGATGTAAAGGTAAAAATATAAAATATATACCTGGAAAGAGCACATAAGTGTTTCGTCAACAGACATCATGCCACCAGCGTTGTCAAACTCTCCACAGTAGTTGGGCGCAGAAAACAGTGTCACTAGTTGTCGCTTTGCAAAGAACTCGTATCCATCTTCCACAACCTAAAAAACACATTAGGAGTTTGTTATAATTTGAATAATTGTGATAAATGTAGATAGGAAAAATGTCTATAATGACATGGGACCAACATAAAATCTGACTAGCTATCACTTCGTGGAATACATAGGTCTAATGTTAATGTTGTAAAAATGTGATAGAAATTCACATTTTTTTCTGAAGAGCCTTTCTTATCCGAAACGTCTCTCTACATCACAAAGTTTTCGTCCTATTATATTGCTGGTTGCGATCAGACCACAGCAAATAACGGAGTAACCTAATTAAGTATAAAAAATAGCTGAGGTAAAAAATAAAACTGAAACATTATGATAAAATCGGGGCAGGGACAATACTTGGGGTGCTTCGAACAACTCTATTAATAACCTTGTTGCGGATCGTATCACTACAGCATGAGCTATTTACGTAAATAAAGTACTTAGTTTAAAAATAAATATTACAAACCTGGTGAGCCCTACAGATCAAATCCAAGTCATGTCTGTTGAGGAATTTACTGACGACATCTGGACCGAATGTGAATGACACGCCGCGATCATTTTCGCCCCAACCCTGTACATCTTTGTCTGGATCTGACCATAATAGGTCGCAAAGTAATCCTGAAACATTAGTAGGTATGTCTTGACTAATTGGATCATAATAATTTTCTCTTTACAACCAGCTCTAAATTAGCAGGTTTTACTTGGAAACAGTAAAATACCCTGGATAAAAAAACGAACATTATCATGATCAATTTAAGGCAATCCACAAAGCTTTAAAACAGTAGTTATTACTGTTTTTAAATAACTGTATGATATCGTAAACTTTAGGTAGGTATACATTTTTGTAACCGATACTGTGCTGTTGTTAGACACAATGATACGGTACATGTCAATGACGGAAGCGAATCGTTGGCTTAGTCACATGGATGAACAAACATGATTCATCAATTAGTTATATATGTCTTATTTGTACTATATTTTCGTTGTTGAACCAGATACTTTACCTGTGTCTGGGACATCAGTGGGTCGCATTATTCGCCTGATCTGCTCCATGCCTTGTAGGTCTGGAGAGAGGCCGCCATGACAGCAGAAAATCTTCTCGTCAATGATAGCTGCTATTGGCAAGCAATTGAAGCAGTCCGTGAATGTCTTCCACAGCTTGATATTGTATCGACGTTTGCACTCGTCGTAGAAACCTGAGGGATACACATAGCATGTCGAATTGCAATCGTAAATCATCTATCTAATAAAGATTCCAATCTAAGGCATGTGAGCCTTGACGAAGTCGTAACAAGTGAGGTCAAGTACAACTTCAATTACAAATTAAATGAACATTACTCAGTATTTACCTACACAGTAACGTTCTTGAAATAGATAACGGTAGGTATCAAGGGAATTTATTTACAAATAATGGTCATAATTATCGAAAGATAGTAATCAGATCTCATCAGATTAGATTTTTATTTCAGACACCATTGAACATATGACAACACATTGATCATGAAGCTAGAATTAAAACGCACACTTACCATAAATGCGATTTATGCTTGCACATTCGTGATTGCCTCTGAGAAGGAAGAAGTTCTCAGGATACTTGATTTTATAAGCGAGCAGAAGGCAAATTGTCTCAAGGGACTGCTTGCCGCGATCCACGTAATCTCCCAGGAATAGATAGTTAGCTTCGGGGGGGAAGCCGCCATATTCAAACAGACGTAGTAAATCCGTGTACTGTCCATGTATATCACCTGGAATCAATTACCGTTACGAAGATGTCAGTGTCGTGTAAAGATCAGGTGCAAGACTGACGGCTCTCTGTGATACAGGATACAGTCTTATTGTACGAGTTTTCATAAACCGGAAAACCTACCTACCTACTTTTCAACCCTATGATTTTAATGATCCGCAGCCTAATAAGCTAGCGACTGAGACAAGACAGTTGGTGAAATGAGATGTTACTATGTATGTACAACAAAAACCATAAAGTAATTGATATTGAAGTAATAGAATATTATTCTATTAGATCATTCTTCAAGGGCCTGAAAATTCGTAGCCCAGTCGTATATTGAATTGCTCTATAGAACATATGATTATGTTGTATGGGGCGCACTGACTGATAGTAGTTATCTTGTTATGGTTTAAATTGTCTGTCAATATTGTTTCATTTTGAAGTTTAATCAAAACATGTCCGCCAGCCTCTTTCGAGATACATTATCTCTGTGACAGACAGATAAAATAATGAATTCTATTTAATAATAAAGAAATATGGATATACTACATTAATGGATTTAGTACTACAAAAATTGAACATATTAAATTACTAAAATAATCCACTACTTTAACTCAAACAGTAATAAAATAACCGACCCAAATACCCCTTTTTGGTGGCAACTTGTAAATGATCTTCAAGTACATATTGTTTAAGAACACTGTTTATTTTAGTTATAAGGTTCCCTCATAAAATAAAATGACATACCACAAATTTTGAGCGGTGCTTCCAATTCCAGTAGTATCGGCTGTTGCAGGAATATCTCTCTGGACTTGGTGCAAAGTCCTCGCACCTCTTGCTCCGACATCTGCACTGTCTTCCCTGGCCTGCATCCTCGAACTGAGACAACATTAGATTAGTACTTAATTTGCTGTTCTGGATACTCCTTACATGAAGGTTGAATAATAGTAATCATTATTATATGTTAAGTTGCTGAAATAATTTATTACAAAGCTTCAACATGATGATTAATAGAGACCAGATTATATGCAGATACATTTTATCATTAACATTGAAAACAGGATATTTACAATGTTTACTATTTGTCTCTGATCATGGTTATTAACTTATTACACAGTACCGAAATATCAGGAACTCAAAACAAATATTAAACATGATTAATAACCATGTTTAACATCACCATTATCAGTGAAAATGGGTTTATATTATAAAGGTCAGTCAGGTCAGTTGAGGGATGTTTCCCATAATATGAACTGTTGAACTGTTTCTAACTGAAAAAATGCGAAAGGCAACTAAATGCATAAACAGTACCATTGACCTAATTGGATGTAGACTGCATATAATCCATTCCATAATGGTTAATGAGTCAGGCTGCCGTCAATGTGGTTTATATACAAAAAAAAAACACCACAGACTGCTTGTATTTAAAAAGTTTCCATCAGCCTAGTACTTACCTAAAAGATCCTTGGATTGCCTAAAAATAAATCCAGACAAATCCAAATGGCAACCCTATGTGAGACCAAAATACTTTATGCAATGAGAGTGAAGAATGATGATGATGACTAAGATAGAAACTAAATGATATTATGAATAAATAACACAATTACATCTTCAAGCACTCACAAATACAATATACGTGACTGTATGAAGTAATATTACAATCAATTGAATAATGTCTGACAACTGTGGCTAGGGACACTGTACAATACACATAGAAATGCGATAAACGTTAAGACTATTAACATTTATCATACAATAACCAAACTCAGTAAATTCAATTTTAATCTAAAACATGCATTTTAACATAAAGAACAGCTGCAAAATAATATTAATTCTTGGACATCAGTTTTGGGGATTGGAGTAGCTATTTAAATCAATAAAAATATTATTAAATTTTTTTAAAGAAAACATTAAGAACCTTGAAAAAATATAAATTCTTTATAAACATAATTATATCATGCTTGTATTTCTTTGCTATAAAAAAACATCATTTAGAAAAAAATATTGAAACTTATTTGACAAAAAAACACAAATATTTAAAATGACTAGTTATAGAAAATAATATAAGAAATATCCAATGATGTCACAAATTATTGGTGAACAGTCTGCTCAAATTCTTGTACACAAATGTTCAGAGTGGGTATGTAAGTGGTCAAATTACAGTGTAACTTTAGGACAAGGTACATAATGTGGCCTTCTAATACCAATAGCGTTCCATTGTTAAAAGTGGGCTATTTTTAGGACCTAAGAGGATTAATAAAATAAGTAAAAAGAGAAAAACAAAATTATAATGGGATAATTTGTTATGGGATTAGTGACTAAAGGAAGAAAATAAAGAATCTAGCTCAATACTTTGGCAAGAATTCTGGATATAACCATACATTCTCCTGAAAAGATGTCTTTCAATTTCCCTTTTCGCCTTGCTGTTTCCTGCTGCAGTCTGTATACTGCGGTAACCCACCAAAAAGCAGCATAATAAAGTGAAATAAACATGTTTAAATCATATAAAGTGATACAGAAAGCGAATAAAAGCTTAACAATAGGCCCATAGAAGTGTTCCATGCTATGGAATCTGACATCATTGTTAGTAGTGTGTTAATTTATCTATATTGTGGCTAAATAATTTCACTATTTACAGTGTCTGCTCTATTTCTAAGACGGAAATAGTCGCTTGCGAGTCATCTAAAGATCTAACATCAAATACAGAATCAGATAAGAATTTGGGATAATCGATTTATTTATGAGTTTGACGTTTCTATACCTACATACTCAATGATAATTACGCAACAAGAGCACACTGAGCGAGGATCCATTATGTTAGAACGTAACTTTTAGAGTCAGAGAATCAGCTTACACGTTAGAAAATGAAATAAATGTATCTTTACCTTCTAAAAGTCTGTGAATTAGACTGTCAACATTGAGTTCGTCAGCCATATTTACTACACGAATAATTTACGTCAAAAAGTCAAATCTTTCGACACCACCACCGCCAACTACTTGTTTTTGGTTTTTAAGTCTTGCGTTTCATTTCAAGCAAATTTCAAAAATATCTGATTGGTAAATTAATTGAAGTATACAGAGTGACGACGGAGTGTTACTAAAGAAGGTTTCTTTCAATTTATACTATAACTTTTAAACTGGATGCGACAGGTGTTTAGTTTGTGTTTTTTTTAGGTGTTGTTTTTGTGGCTATTGTTGGAGTCAGGTGTATTTATTTTTCTCATTGGAGTAAAAAAGGTAACCCACTTTTTCATTGTTGATAAGTTATGTTCATTTTATTTAAACGTTTGTTCCTGGCCTACTAGAGATTTCCTAACACGACGAAAAAAATAAACATTCTCTATGAACCGGTGGACAGACCTTTTTCACGGGTGTCACATACATATTCCATAGACAATAAAACACAGATCATAGACAATACCTTTTTATTTTTAAATTCTATTTTGCGGGCAAAATGTCGCTGTTCTTGATTGTCAAGCTATTTTCTCATCGTAATGTTCCGTTCTGGCGCATAGTATGTATGAAACGCCGTGGTTTGGCGTGTGCGTTCTATTTTATTTTAGACAAGACTTGACGGCTGTTTAAAAAACTTCATGGCTCTTTGTTCGATTTTGTTATACCATTGCTTAGGTTTTTCGTAAACAACACGAACAAAACAACGTGAAAATTCAATGAAGTAGGTGGAAAATCGTTATTGTATCTAGTGGAAAAGCTAGGCATTTCATCAAGACTGCCTTAACGTAGAACTACATCTCTGCTCAATGGAAGAAAAGATGGAGAGTGAACACAGTTACAGTGGGGAGAGCAGTAGCTCTTCTGAAACATCTAGCGGCAGTTCGGAAGGAGATGACGAGGTGTTGGAGCCGGTGCGCATCTTGGGACTGTCCTTGGAGCTGCCTCAAGAGCTCTGTGAGGACTACTCTGTATTCAAAGAGTTCTTCTCTATGAAAACTTGGGATGCTTTGGAAGATAAACACAAAGAGGAACTTAGCAATTTCTTACCTAAATTCACGGAAAACGAAGAAGAAGAGAAGGAGAAAACTATAAAAATGCTTTTTAACCACGAACCTTTTCATTTTACATCACCTCTTGGAGATTTTTATAACAATTTAAGGCAGGGTAACTATAGGCCAGATATAGCTAAGATGAGAAAGTTTTTAATGAAAGCAAGGGCAAAACAGCAGAGACATAAGGTGAATATAAATAGCTACATAACTGATTTACTTTTGTTCCTTCCAATACTTAAAGAATTGTAAAAATTTTCATCACAATTTTTAGTTAATAAATGTCATCTTTTCAGATAAAGTCGTACTATGCTAAGTTACTACCAGAAGTCTTAATATCCCGTGAGCGCTTACTAGCAGCTGCCAAAGCAGCTCCGCCAGGTCCGATTCCACGTCTTCCTTTATTGCCGCCAAAACCTTCATCTAAAAACAACTTTAAGCCAGTGTATATGAGGGCTAGACACAGGTATTTTGAAGAGCTGGCTGCTATACGTAGTGAGGTAGGAGGGGATGAATCTGAAGATGAAAACTATCCTGAAGGTCCCCCAGAACAGTCTATCAGAAAACGGAAACAACTCAATCTAGGACAGGTAATTTTAAATAGTAAACAATAATAATAATACATGAGCAAAAGCACTAAGTTAGTAATAATGGTCAAGCAACAAACAACCCTTACTGGTATCTGAAAAGGGTTCTGTTAATGTCAAATTGTTAGTATAAATTTGCATTGAAATTCAATAAGAATAGTAGGTTTAAAATGCAAAATTTTATTTCAGATTACAGATGGAAATGTGTCTGGCACCTTAGGGGGTTCAGATCAGTCAAACTTGACATCACTGGAGTGTTTGAAGAATGTTTTAGCAGCTCACAGGACAAGAAGGCGGTATAGAGAGGTAGAAATATTGTTGTTGATAATTATGTTTACATTTCAACAACCTAACTGTTATGCAAACATTACATGGTGTATATCTTATCTAGAAACTTGAAACAAAATATGCTTTGCCTTATATAACATTTTTATATTTACTCCAGTTAAAATAATCAAAACCAATGCTTTGTTGTGCCCTGTAGTATATGGGGGTTTAGAATTCTCGACATCAGAAGCATTAAGTTGTATGTAGAAAACTCTCTGTATTTGTACATCACACACAGCCTTATGGTTTTGATGTCGAGAATTACTAATGAAATTTGGAATTTCTTATTATCTAATTAAGCTGTGCCTATCCCTTTAGAAAACACAGGTGTGTTGTTATGTTATGCTGTATTATATAATATCTGTAGTAACATAAACATGTGACTATTTGTTTCCAGAATCATCCAGAACTAAATACCACAGGAATATCAATTGATGATATAAAGCAGAGAGTTTCTCTAGTAAATGGTGCTAAAAAACTAATGTTTGGTGGTCAAAAAAGTGGATCACCATTACAGAAATTAAAAAGGGGACCAAAGAAAGATAGTGTTAGTAAAAGTAAAGTTCAAGACAAGGGAGCAGTTAAAAAAGGGAAGGATGAATCATTTGAAAGTGTTGAGAATAAACCATTATTGCCAAATATCAAGATTAAATGTGAACAGGAAGAATCTGATTCAGAAAGTTCCACATTTGTGGATCCCATCACTAGTCCAAAATTAACAAAGAAGGCTGAACAGGTTGAGATTAAACAAGAGGTCATTGATAAATTACCTCCTAGTAATGTATCAAAGTAAGTATGTTTTGTCTTTGCCATGGAATAATTCAATTTAGTGTGAATTATTTGATAATCACTGTTTTAATAGTAAAGTAATCTAAACAATTATTGCAATGTCGAATAAACTTTTTTTTCAGTATAAATTATGTTGATCCAAAGTTAGATAGCATAGTAAAACAAGAGCCTCCTGACACAATAGTGCCCATTCCAAACTCTGCAAGGCCATGCACCACACATCAAGCCGTGCCCATTAAACTAGAGGATTTGGATGGAATTGGTAAGTTGCCATACATTACACTGGATGGTAAGTATATCTCATTACTAAAATTCTTTAATCATCCATTCATGTTTGATTTATGACTTTTTTTAATATGTATTGAATTTCTTCCCTTCTTTAGTTAATGTTTATGTAACTTTCGACTATGCCTACTATTTGTCTATGAACCTTTTGGTTTGTCAATTCCTTCTTTATTGCCTCTATTTTTATTTGCTCTGTTGGTTTGAAAGTAAGTAACTTTCAAACCATTAATTAATCCCTTTTTTTACCCAGCATGTTTAAAACTTACATTTTCATGCATTTTACTTAAGTACTTTTTTATTCCCATTAAATTGATATAATATTGAATAACTTTTCTCATTAAAACTTAGATTGTTATAATTATTATGCATGTGACTAACTCTTGATTAACTCTGGTACAACAGAGATCCTAAAATTATTAATTGACCTTTGAAATCAGAAAACTCTTAGTATTACAGTATGCAATTCTTTTGTTTCAGATATGATGGCTTTACCAGTGGAACTGGCTGATGACTCAGGGGAAGTGATCCAAGTTGAGACATCAACAGAAACAGTAGAGGAGACCTCTCTATTAGACCAGGATGAGTCTCTGACAGAGACAACACATGCAAACTTTTTGTCTTTGGTACGGGCATTGTTCCCTGCGCGGGCGGCACATAGAGCCTCTAGACAACAGTTGCATTCGCGATGTGCGGCTGTCATGAGGTCGCCCATAGCGCCGCTTAACACTTGGTATAACTGTAAGTAGTTAAATTGATATACTGATTTGTCCTCTTCTTCTATAGTCTAGCTAAGGCTGTGAATATTTTTTAGCATGTCATTTCTAAAATTTTTTTATAATATTATAATTTATACTTTTTTATTATTGATTTGTGTCTGTAGTCAATCGTAATATTAACTTACACTTTACTATTGTATTGAGTCTGGTTCTTCTAACTAACCTAACAGATAGATGTGTTGCTGGGGAGTTTGTTCCGCCACTTCTTCTTTCCAGCAAAAACACTAGGAAGTGTCGAAGGGTGGGCGTTTTGGGGGACTGTCTCTTGTAAATAAGTAAAGTAAATTTTGACTTTCGAAAAGTATCAGCCTAGTTTGAATAAATGACTCTTGATTTTGAAAAAGTCCATGTTGCTCTCATGACATCTCACTTCCGCATGTCTGCAGTTACTACGAAACGAACGAGACAGACAGCTCTCTATGATTGTCTCTATTTTTCACTGTTGTCCAGTATTGTATAAGGACTTTCTAATAATCTTTTTTTTTCAGTATCTGATGATTGGGTCGCTGAATTAGATTCAGCTTTGGACTTCCTCGCAGGAGAAAGAGGACAGCACCCTGATGACTATGTTCCTTACTTGCAGTTTTTACCAGAATCACAGGTTTGTAATTTTCTATTTTTTTTTTTGTCAAATAGTGTTACAAATTGTACATAATTATCTATCTTGCTTTTGAAGTGTCAAAAGCAAGATAGATAATTATGTACAATTCAAATTGTTAAAATTGTTTCAATTCAGTGGAATTATCATGTTTTCCGTTAGATGTATCAATGGATCGGCGCGGGTCGTGACTGCGACGCTATCCTGGGTCGCCTGTGCGAGCGCTGGCTGAGAGCGAACTCGCCGCCACCGCCAGAGAAGGAACCGCCGCCACCGAGGTAACTCATAAATCAACAACATTTTGGTCGTCTTTCCGCGGTTATTTTACCTCTTCATCACTGCGGCTTCATCATTCGGCATGTTCAAAATGAAAAGATCATTTTATATTCATATTTTCATTAAAATAAGGTGGCTGTTGACTTGCTCAATCGTATTTATAAGGGTAAGAATTTTACCTAAAAACAAAATACCCCTTGGTGAGACTGGTTGTGACCCGAAAGTCACAACCAGTCTTACCAAGGAACCCCTTGGTAAGACTGGTTTGGTTGCTTGCCCAGTTTTGGTTTGGTTGCCCAGTGACTGTGTTGTAGAGGATAGGGAGACGCTTCAATTAACATACTACTGCTATTTTATTTAACTGCTTGATATTAGAGCAGGAGTCCCACAGGGGTCAGTGCTGGGCCCTATGCTCTATGTAATATATACAGCAGACTTACCCCTACAACCTAACATCACTACAACTACATTTGCTGATGATACCGCTGTATTAATCAGCAGTCCAGATCCAAAGACGGCATCAGCAACTTTGCAAGAAGGACTCCATCAAATAAATAAATGGCTGAAAAGTGTAGAATCAAAGCAAGTGCAAGCAAGTCTGTTCAAGTGACATTTACTCTCAGACAAGGGAATTGCCCTCCAGTTTGCCGTGATGACTACACTCTACCACACAGTGACAATGTCCGATATCTGGGAATGCACCTTGATAGGCAACTCACTTGGAAACGACACATTACTGCCAAAAGAGAAGAAACGAACATTCGCTTTTGAAACTTGTACTGGTTGCTAAACAGACACTCAAAACCGTCAAAAGAGAATAAGCTTCTCATCTACAAGACTGTCCTAAAACTGGTGTGGACATATGGGATACAACTGTGGAGTAGCTCTTGTAATAGCAACATCAGCATATTGCAGCAACTCCAAAATGTCATATTGAGATCGATGGCGGGAGTACCATGGTTCATAACTAACGCTGAAATCCATGAGGCATGTAACATCAACATGGTTAAGGACGAAATAAGTATAAACAGCACAAAGTACAAAAAAAAAACTATTGACACACCCTAATAAGCTTGCAAGTGAATTAGTAAATCGGAAGTACACAAGACGTACACAAGCGGAAAGTAATATTAGACTTAAGCGAAGAGGATCGGCTCTAACTGCCGCACTCAGAGAGCTTTAATGATTACTTAGGCCATCACTCCGTAAAGGTTTTGACAGTGACGGTTTAAGTAATCATTAAATATGGGTGCCGCAGTAAGTGACGGCTTAGGTAATCATTATATATCTCTGAGTACCGCAGTTAGTCTTACTTAACATTTAATGGTAGCGATCTTTACTGAAAGACGCATACATACTACACAACAAGCCTCACAGATCACATCTGCTTATTCGATTCACCAGAAAAACAAAAAAAAATATTAACTGCATCCGGTTTAAATGGATGCCGACCCCAACTCTGCTGGAAAAAAAACTTTGCAAATGACGACACCTTTTCCATCAAACTTTAATTCTTATCCTTTCGTTTTAGAGGTGGTCTCTCGCTGACGCTCTGATTAGGCAGAAGCTTTTTTACTACGAATGTATATTTCATTCCCGGATTCCTCAAACATACACTCAAATAAAAATATATCTTTCGACAAAATTATCTTGCGTAGTTCTTTCAGATTGTTCAGAAATATAATATTGATCAATATGTGAAACCAATAGCGAACAGATGAACTATAAATGCTTCAGAAGGAAGCTGTAAATAGTCACTTTGGTACTTATTGACGTTATGGTTATGTTTCGTCAGGTATCCGACAACATGGTCAGTTCGTCCAGCAACCGACGCAGAATTGGATGATTTCCGTGCGCAGGAGCGACGGAGATTTTCAATGGCCGCCAAACCATTCACCTATATGCAGCATGGGTAAGTTTTAGTTCATTATCAGATAATAAGAATTGGTAGATTTGTCTATGCATATTTATTTTGTTATTGTAATTTTCGCGTATACGTTATCGAAAATAAAATTGTAAAGATTATAAATTGTGCGCAAACAGTCCATTTACTGCTTACTTCGTTAAATATTGTGAATAATTACGTTAAGTACTAACTAAATGCAAGTTTTATGTTATTTTATATCTTATCGATGCTTTTTTTGATGTTTGTCAATCAATGTTTCATGCTTGTGCGCACTTGAAACAATAAAGACCGTATATATTTTTCATCGTTCGCATGCGTCAGTACACGCAAATAAATATGTACCTTAAAATCCATGTCATAAGGTCCATATTTCCGCAGGCTCGCTCAAAATTTGACTCGTCTGTCTCAAATTGAGCCGTTTTTTGACATAGTAATTGCTTGGGCTCACACCCGCTAAAACATTCTGACTGTCGTCGTCTAGAACAGCTGTAGCACACAAATCTTGCTCCTGCAGCCGTCGGGTATTGTTGATTGTTCTCATTAAACTTCGATCGAGGATTTGGATCGTCGTGGATCAATTCCAATCTATGGATGGTTTACAAATACATCATTAGGCTCTTCTCGTAGCTTTAAAAAAAAAAAAAAAATTAGCCTGTTCTGTCCTACTGCTGGGAAAAGACCTCCCCCAATTCCCTCCAAGAGCTTTTGTCCTGTGCCCCCTCGAACCAGTTTTCGTGGTACGCGTCTAGATCGTCTCGCCACCTCTTTCTGGGCCGGCCTCGTCGGCAACGTCGGCCTTCCGGTAACCATCGTGTAGACACTTTTGCCCAGCAGTCATCGTACATGCGGCTGACGTGCCCTAATATCCAGCTGAGCCTTTTCCGTCGTGTTTACCTACATCGGGCTCAGCACCCGCACCTAGGCCTCAACAGGCCTGTACCACCGTGGCAATATCTCGCATATGGGGAAAATCACTATCTTTTAACAGAAGCAAAAGGCCGGACATTGCGGTGCCGGTATTGGCTTAGCTCAGCCCAGATTATAGTTGCCGGTTCTTCTGGAGTAGTTAGTGAGTACGAGTTTGTTTGTATGGAGTGTCCGGTGAGTGAGTGAGAGCTGGTCCACCGGAGCTTACAGTAGTGTTGTTGCACGCAGGTACCGCTCAGTGGTGGGCGCGTGCGCGCGCGGCACGGGCGGCGGCGGCTCCGTGCTGCTGTCGTCCCGGCCGCGCCACGCCGCGCTGCCCGCACTCGTGCGCGACGCGCTCGCAAGACTTCCCAACGGAGAGGGGACAAGACATCATGTCATGACGTTGCTCAGGTGACACTACACTATCTTACAAGACTAGTGCCCGACGGGATTCCATCACCTCGGAAGCCTTAGGAAAATATTTTTCACTTATAAACGAAAGTCTAAGTACTACTTCCACTGCCTTCCAACCTATCTAAGTTCTCGTAAATCACTTCCTTCTTACATCCATGCGATTGTTTCTTTGTTAACGTAAAAACATCTTCATCACCTTTCAAACTCTCATAGATCATCTAATATCTGATAATTCGTTCCACAGGATGTCCCAATGGGTGTCGGCCTGCAGTGATCAAACACTGTTGGGTGCGGTATCGTCAGTATTAGATAGACTACTGGCAGCCAAACGAGACCCTGTCGTCAAGTATGATCAGAGAACAGCCGTCTGGACTTACCTACATAGGCATAGGTATGTTGATTTATAGGGGTATGTGAAGATAAGGATTTAAGGTGCTTCATCGCCCATAGAAAGGGAGGATCCTCCGACCAGACGGGCACACAAATGTCGGGTTCTTCTGTATAGTCTTAAGTAGCGCAAAACTTGTGCGATTCAGGATTTTGGTGTTAGTTCTTCATTTTTGTCACAGATGGCGCTGTAGCACTATTTGTTCTATGTTACTGTAGTACTTTTTGTAGTGGATTGTAGCTTTCCTTTTTTACCGACCTTGCAAACTAAAAAAAAGTTCGCATTAGAAAAATTGTCTTAGTTTTCAAGGACTTTGGCCCAGTGAGAGTTCAAATAAAACTTCAAAAGATGTACAGTGTGTAGAATTCAATGATCTCTTTCACTACACAACATCTTCCATTTAGTCTCTTTGCTTTAGTTGCTGTCTTCTTCTTCTGCTTTCCTATCGATGGTATTATTTAAATTTCTTGTGTCCAGTATGTGGCATCTGTGGTGTTTTTTTGTATTGGTTGCTGTACTTGACTGCGAGTACGTTGCCGTTTCTACAGAATATTTTTGATGCCTTTAGTTTGAAATTGTAAAGACAATAATAAAGCCATCGAAGTGGGAGTTATTATAGCGCATAAGTAGCGCAATCGCACTGCCAAGCGTGGGGTCCTGGTTTTAGTTCCCAGGTCGGTCGGTGTTTTTTGTTTCTTCTTAGGAATCGCTAAATAAGTCCGGTGTTTGGTCCGGCACCTACAGACTTACTAAGTTAGTCAACAAAAATACTTTATTTCCAAAAACAGCAAAAAGCTTTTACATTGGCCCCAAACTAGGCACGGCTTACGTCTTGAGATCAATACAGATTGAGGGTTTACCATTGCCCGTCGGGGCTGCGGGTTGTTCGCAAGAGATACCGCGGCCTCGACATGAAGGGCTAAGAAGGAACATGGGTGGTTTTTAGTCAGTAAAAGTCTGACACTCCCTTTCGCTCTGCCCAAGAGCGGGAGGGGTTATTTGATGATTTTCCACCCCCCAAAAAAAAAAAAGGGTTTGCCATTGGAAAAAACAAATATTCGTTGGCGAAAACATCATCATCAGCCTATTAATGTTTCCACTGCTGGGACACAGGCCTCCTCTCTTTGAGAGGGAATGGGCTATAATCTACCACGCCGGCCCATTGCGGAATGGTAGATGTCACAAGTCTTCGAATTTTTAGTTGTAAGACATGCCATGCTCACGATGTTTGCCTTCACCATTTTTGAGAGCAGTGGTGATGAAATAAATTACACAAAGTAATGCGCCTGCCTGGGTTCGCCACCACTGGGCCACCGCTGCTCTCAGGCGAAAACATACATCAAAATAATACTTCTCTAAACTACAAATAAAAGAACAGGACATGGACGTTTCACAATCCAAATTAAAATCAAGTAAACATTATAAAATAAAATAGAAAAAAAACTTTTTTGCAAAAAAGTTTTTTATTTTACAATTTTTAGTTGTAATATCCTATACAAATATTTACTATACACTTAACATTCAACCAAGAACCCTAACCCTTAACCTTCAAGATTCCCTTATTTTAGGAGTAGTACCTTCCATAATCAGATCACCTAGATAACCTTAAAGAATACAACCATATATATACGTCCCCATAATAATTTACTAAAGAATTATGCTCCAACTCCTAACCGTTTAGGAGTTATACCTTCCATCATCAACTCATCAACATGAAGTGATGACTGCTAGATGCAAATACAATAAAAAACTTTAGAAAAAGCACAAAACACGTGATACATGCCTATACAATTTGAGGGTTGCCCTCGATTTCTCTGGGATGCCATCATCAGATCCTGATTTTCTTATCATGGTACCACCCTTGGGATATCTCCTTTTCAACAAAAAAAGAATTTTTTATATCGGTTCAGGCGCCTCCGAGTAATCGGTGAATATACATAAAAAAAGATTGAGAACCTCCTCTTTTTTAAAGTCGGTTAATGAGTTTTACCTTCTATCATCAGGGCAACCTAATGCCCTGAAAGAATACAACTATTACTTTATAAGTACGTATAGTTCTGAAAGATTTTCTATCAACTCCTAACCGTTGAGGAGTTGTACCTTCCATCATCATCAGTGAATCCACAGATATTGTGATGACCACACGCAAATACTTGAACAGGTTTAGAAAATATATGGAAAACGTCATAAGTGCCTATAAAGTTTGAGGGTTGCCCTCGATTTCCCTGGGATCCCATCATCAGATCCTGACTTGGTGACAATGGGACCACCTCGTGTCAACCTAATACCCTGACAGAATACAATTATCGCTCCATAAGCGAGTATAAATAAGAAAGAATTTTCTTTCAACTCCTAACCGTTGAGGAGTTGTACCTTCCATCATCATCAGCGAATTCACATGATATTATGATGGTCAGACGCAAATACTTAAACAGCTTTAGAAAATATATGAAAAACATCATATGTGCCTATAAAATTTGAGGGTTGCCCTCGATTTCCCTGGGATCCCATCATCAGATCCTGATTTGGCAACAATGGGACCACCTCGGGAGTATACCTATTCGAACACAAAAAGAATTTTGAAAATCTGTTCATTAATGACGGAGAAATGCGATGACAAACATACAAAAAAAAAAAAAACATACAGACGAATTGATAACCTCCTCCTTTTCGGAAGTCGGTTGAAAAAGAATACAATCAATAACACGGGAAATAACGCATGTTACATGAATGTTAATATGAGGGTGTGATGTGATTGGGCACGCCACGATAGTGGCGGTAAGTCCCCTCTCTGAGGAGTGGCTTGAGAGGTGCCACGGTGCCCTCACCTTCCGTCTGACGCAGGTCCTCACCGGACACGGTTGTTTCGGGACGTACCTGCACCGAATCAGGCGGGAGGAAACGCCCGGATGTCACCATTGTGAGGATCGGCCGGAGGACACGGTGGAGCACACCGTGGAGGTGTGTCCCGCTTGGGCGGAGCCCCGCCGTGTTCTCATAGCGGCGATTGGCGGCGGCGACCTCTCGCGTCCGGCCCTGGTGCAAGCCATGGTCCGGGGCGAGGAGGAATGAGACGCCGTCCCCTCCTTCTGCGAAGCAATGATGCTAGCGAAGGAGGTGGCGGAACGTGAGAAGGAGAGAACCTCTCGTCCCAGCCGCCGCGGGAGGCGCTCCGGGCGTCGGGGGCCACGTGATGGCTTCCGGCCACCGTAGACGCAGGCCTGTGGACGGTGAGTGATGGGCTAGCTCGCCGTCCGTCCGTCTTATGACGACGACAGGCCGTGTCGACGGCGCGTTCGTGTTGCACGCGCGCCTCAATGAGATGTCAGCAACATGGAAGGGGCGCGCAAGGGCCGACGCCCGTCGGAGCTGCGGGTTGTTCGCAAGAGATACCGCGGCCTCGACATGAAGGGCTAAGAAGGAACATGGGTGGTTTTTAGTCAGTACAAGTCTGACACTCCCTACCGCTCCGCCCAGAGCGGGAGGGGTTATCTGATGATTTTCAAAAAAGGGTGTGATGACGTGATGAAGAGTGTGTATGTGTGTAGGTATTTGCAGATGTGTACAAAAATATCATAATATGCATAGAAATCATGAAAGTATGAAGCATCATACAAAAATCAGTCCGCTATCTAAAGTGGTGCTTTTATCTTTTTTCCAGGAGTGAAGAAGACTGGATTAGGAACCCAACGGGTCGCGCTCGCAGCAGTAAAATAGGCACCATGCTACTATCGCCGTTGCCTCCCATGTCGTTGAAACCCGGCACTGTGCACAAGGAACCGCAGACATCGCCGCGCTCGGTAAGTCAACTGTTTATTGGGCTTATTCACTGGATTGAGGGCATTAAAGGAGCCTCTATGAACTACACACTGTGAACAACTTCCGAGTTTCCTGACTGAACTAGTTTATAACTGTCTAATCGTTCTCGATGTCAATCCAAGGTCTCGCAAACCCCGCCGGGGCTGCGGGTTGCTCGCAAGAGATACCGCGGCCTCGACATGAAGGGCTAAGAAGGAACATGGGTGGTTTTTAGTCAGTAGAAGTCTGACACTCCCTTTCGCTCTGCCCAAGAGCGGGAGGAGTCATTAGATGATTTACCACCGATCAAAAAAAAAAAAATCTCAAGACAAATCACTACTCTTGCGGATTTGTACCGCAAAACGCTCTGCGATATTCTTTGCGATTAAGAGACACATCAAGAGGCATTTCAAACCCCATCACAAATCCATGGAGACTTACGTTTATCTCCGAGATCTCTCAACCGAAGAACAAATATTTCCTGAACATGCGGAAATAGTACCTATATAAAAGCATCTTGTCAAGTCGTTTTAGGCTTATCACTAATCCATAGTTAGCCTTAGTTTATATAGATGAAAATCACTGTTGCATATGGGTGAAATGAATTACCTACCATGTAAATTAATTGGAGTTACCTGCATACTTATCTTTTGAAACTTATCTATCGTTTATTTCCTACAGTTGGAGCTAGAAGTCGGTAGCGTTGAAGAAATAGTAGAAAACGCCTCGGACAGCGACGTGGACGTGGACGATAGCGGGCCCCCTCCCTCCGCGCCGCAACTGTCGTCCGCGCAGCTGCTGATGCAAGCCACGCAAGCCACGCAGGCCACGCAAGGGAAGCAGCTCCCCATACCGCCCAAACCGAAGGGAAAACTTGTCGCCACACCACCCCCTAAAACAAAAACCACCGTACTACCGAAAACTGTTGTACCTACAAAACAAGGGCCCGCTAAACAATCTGCACTCATGGCTCAGTCAGCTAAACAAGCGAATCTACTAGCACAAGCTGTAAGACAAAGTAATGTACAGAAACAAACTACAGTCGTACAGCCAGCGAAACCTGCTGTTCCTCAGTCCCCAAAACAAACGAACGTGACTCCTCAAGCGACGAAACCTAACGTACCACTAACATCTAAACAAGGAACTGTGATATCTCAAGTTATTAAACCACCGACTTTGGTGAAGCAAGCCACTAGTCAGGCGAAACAAATCAGTCAGTCGATAGCACCGTCGCCGTCGCCGAAGTTGAGTCAGCCGCAACAGACTAAGCAGATTATTGTCAATCAGAGTGTTAATCTTGCTTCGCAACTGTCAAAATCATTGCCTTCAGTAGTAGCAACGCCGCATAAATCACCTCTCATCAAACAAAGGCCTTTGCAGAAGACTGAAGGGTCACAATCTCAGGTAAATATGGTCCCATTTCATCAATGATGCGACTTGCTTCAAGCTGGTTATGTCATGTTAAACTGTTTGTTTCTAGATAATTACGAGTACTGTTGCGAACCCGCCAAGTTTGCAACCGACGACTGTGATTCAACCATCGAATACAACTACAGTACAAGTATTGCAAAATAAGGTACGAGCTTTAAACTCTTAGCACTCATTCTTTCACTTTTTGGTAGCGTTATCTTACTCACTCACTTTGAAAAAATATCATAAAGTTTTCTGATGAGGGAAGAATAAACTTGAGTTATTTTTACAGGGGACCCAAGGTACGCGGTCACTATTAATACGACCGAGTCCTGTACAGACAACTGTGACGGCTGTAGTGTCAACACCCTCGACACAGGTATTAATAATAATAATAATAATAATCATTTATTTCAGATTCATCATAAGATTACATCCATATTTGTTAGTAGAATTGCAAGCTTACAAACTAGTGTTAGTAATAATCAACCACCAACCACTATACTTAACATCTTAGTCCTACTATAAAGTTTTTACTATTTCACGCAAAGCTAATTTTCATACACTCTGTCCGGGCGTTTTCGGATTAGCGTATTTCGGCGCGAATAAGCTTTTTTTTTGTAGCACATGTAGGCGTGTCTTTTGCCTAACATGCACGCTTATAACCTCGTATAAGTGCAAGCCATAAGATACCTTGCTACTGGCAGTATCCACACGAATGAGTTTGTGTACGCGCATTTAAGTTTGTGGTGGAACTTGTAGCGCGCATGTATGCACGTAAGCTAATACGAATTTATACGTGCTAAAAATATACGCTATTCTGTAACCGCTCTAAACCAGTAAAAAATTCAGTGTTTATAAAAATAAGCAATAAAATTATAGTGTATATGAATATAAAACTAAGATTTACACATTACATTTCTACGTTTATTAGGCAACACCTACGTCGAGGCGTGGAGTAGTCAGAGTGTTAAGTCCTGCCACTCCAGCATCAGGGAAGTCACTTATATCTCCAAGGGCGCTAATGCAGCAAGGTAATATGACTTCATATCATCATCTGCCTAGCCTTTTCGAACTTTGTTGGGGACGGCTTGCAGTCTAACCGGATGCAGATGAATACCAGTATTTTACATGGAGCGATTGCCTATCTGACCTTCACATCCCAATTAGCACTGGGTAATAGGATACCTGACGGTAAGACTTGTTGTGAGACTTTCGTGCGGACAGTCGAAGATCTACAAAATATCAGCCGGGACCAATGGCTGAACGTACCAACAGATGAAGCATCCATTATATACCGAGACCGGAAAGTGCGGTTTAACAATAAGATTTATTGTTATTTAGCCACAAGCTCCTCAAGTAAATCTTTACGTCATTGCAGAATAAAATTGTTACTTTTTGATTTCAATGCTGGGCGAACGTCTTCCTCTTCTACCACAACTGCCAAGCAGCAATCATTGATAAATGAGTTAAACTTACAACTAACTTACAACTACGAATATTCGTCGGGGCTTACCATGATGTGGATAACTTATTAATTCTATTATGTTTTCCACAGGCACACCTGCTAATAAGAAAAGGCCTGCAGTACAAACTACTGCATCTGTCACGACTGTTGCACAGGTAATTTAGAAAATATGTTATTCTTTATGTTTTGTACTATGCTAGCCAACTAAGAATAGGATCGCGCTTTTTGCCAACTTCACACGGTAACAGTACTTATCTGACAGATAAGTACTGCCAGCAAAAAAAGAAATGCGAATAAGAAATGTTATGTTTTTTTAATCATAGATTTAATTATAATAATATATGTTCATTTTTATAAAATATTATTTCTTGAATTCTAAAAATAAATTTTCGACTCAATATGAGTTCAAAGAGAGGTGCGGTGCTCCATCCTAGAGCACGATAAATCGTTTTAATTTGCACAAGTACTTTGAAAGTGAAAAAAATCCTGTAATATTTTTATTAACATGCTTTTTTTCATATCCTACTCATGTATAACTAATTTGACGTAAAATTGATTAGAAATACCAAAAAAGTGAACATTAAATAATTAAACTGAGTATAATTTCTTTATTGACTTTTCTGCACACCGTACGCTTTGGTAATGAAGTTCGCCAGTTTTGCTGAACAACATGGCGTCTTGACAGCGCTATTCTTAGTTGGCTCGCATAGTAGTGGTCATAAAACACACACATTTCCTCCCTTCGATGTACTTTAGAATGCAACAAGACCATAGTTGGCCGACGAGATTGTCACATCATTATTTAGAATTGTTTATATTATTTATTAGCGACCAACCACACTACAACGAAGTTCGTTGTCATCTTTTCACATGTTTTTTGACCAAATCCTATTGTACGAGGCCGAATACTCTACGACGTCTTAATTTTTATGTTCAACTTATCTAAATCCTGCTCTTACTTTTTCAAACAACAAGCATGCTGCGTTGCAGAGCACGGCAGGCGCGACGGCAGTAGTGAGCAGCGTACCCACCGTGGTGACGTCATCCGTGACCACGCGCACCGTGCAGCTGGCGGGCGGACGGACCGTGCAGCTCGCCAGCTCCGTGCATCTACCGACCGGACAGCAGGTGCAGCTCAGTTCGGGCCAGCAAGTGCAGCTTAGCTCGGGCCAGCAAGTGCAGCTCAGCTCAGGTCAACAGGTGCAGCTCAGTTCCGGCCACACCCTTCAGTTGTCCGCGCTGCAGCTGCCAACGCACAGCGTGCGCCTGCCCAGCGGACAAACAGTGCAGCTCGCTAACCCGCAATCAGTACAAACCGTCCGCGTCTCCAATGCCACAGTCAAGTCCCCCAGTCCACGAGCACATCAAACCACACCCACGATCAAGACCAGCCAATCCGTCCAAATACCCGTTTCGTCAGTACAATTAGCGGGACAGACCGTTCAAATCGCCGGCCAAACAGTTCAATTAGCAGGACAGAGTATGCAGTTGACTGGGCACACGGTCAAATTGCCCAGCGGACAAAGTGTTCAAGTAGCTAGTCAAAGTGTTTTGCCGTCGCCGCAAAGTGTACAACTACCGAGTGGTCAGACCGTTCAGTTAGCTAGTGGCAATATGCAAACAGTGCAGTTAAGTGGATCTAATGTTCAACTATCTGGTCAAAGTGTTCAAATGCCAAGTGGTCAGACTGTACAGCTAGGTGGTCAAACAGTACAATTAGGTGGTCAAACAGTGCAGCTAGCAGGTCAGACAGTTCAGTTACCGAGTGGGCAAACACTGCAGTTGTCTAGTGGGCAAACTGTGCAGTTGTCGAGTGGGCAGACATTGCAGTTGGCAAGTGGGCAGACAGTGCAGCTCGCTAACCAGACACCGAAGTCGTTATCGCAAGTAGTGCGGAGTCAGGCAGGCGGCGACAAGCCGACTACTGCGCAACCGATAGTGGCCAAACTGTTGACCAATGCACAGGTAAGTCATTTGATAAATATTACTATATCACACTGTCTTGAAATAGCCGCTCACGAATTTGACCACGTGGGAGAACTGATAGTAATCTTATCATTTACATTATCGGCAAAAAATACATAATTCACTATTTTGATTTGATAACTTATTTCTTTGAATAGATAAGGCAAGAGAAATGAGAAAGATGATTTGGTGTAATAAGCGTTAATAACGTTAATTATATTATTTACTGGTTAAAACCATAAAATAATCACTAACAAATATAATTTAGAAATATTATATGTATTTAGGTACCTCAATCACATTACTAACGATAATGCCTAATCTATGCAAAAATACATTTTATTTTTCTTCATATAGGGAATATGTATGTTATGTTTTTGACCCTTAAATCAATCAACAACCAGTACTATGTGCTTTATTCAAGCAGACACAGCAATCACAATATTTTAATAATATCTTGGTTTTTTTTCCCTTTACATTATAATTATTTCCCATGTACCATAACTATTAAAATAAAATATAAATGATCGTTTGTCATGCCGTCAGGGTCAAATGTTATCCTTGGAAGGCATGGTGGGTGGTACGCGCACTCTGCAGGTATCTGGCGTACGTCCGCGTGCAGCTGTGAGGGTACTATCTCCTGCCACCAGGCTCGCCAGACCGCTACTACTTACTTCTGCCAAGCCGCTGCATAATATTATATTACAGGTAAGTAGCTCATTTCTATTGTATCGAGTCTGGTTCTTCTAACCAAACAGACAGATGTGTTGCTGGGGAGTTTGTTCCGCCACTTCTTTTTTTCCAGCAAAAAACACTAGGAAGTGTCGAAGGGTGGGCGTTTTGGGGAACTGTCACTTGTAAATGAGTAAAGTAAAGTAAATTTTGACGTTCGAAAAGTGCTGATTATCAGCCTAGTTTGAATAAATGACTGATTTGATTTCGATTAATTTTATAGCTTCTTCTATAGCTTAATGATTTTGATTTGATTTTGATTAATTTTATAGCTAGCATGTTGGGTTCCTCGGAGCTAATAAGGTACTAGTAATTTCAGGAAGAAATGCCGTCTAGTGAATAATTATTTAAACACACCCCAAAGCCCGAAGACACGCTCCAAGTGTCAGGTCCCCTAAATTAGGCTTGTTTAATTTTGCAGTCACTGTTCTTTGTGTTTGATATCACATTAGTAAGGTACAGATACGGCCCCGTCGGGGCTGCGGGTTGTTCACAAGAGATACCACGGCCTCGACATAAAGGGATGTGTACAGATACGCTGCACCTTACCTTACCTTCGTCTCGCCGCCTTCTGTTTGCGTTGTGCCTTAGAGACTACGATTCCTTTTTTTTTTTTGGCGGTTGGAAAATCATCAAATAACCCCTCCCGCTCTTGGGCAGAGCGAAAGGGAGTGTCAGACTTCTACTGACTAAAAACCACCTATGTTCCTTCTTAGCCCTTCATGTCGAGGCCGCGGTATCTCTTGCGAACAACCCGCAGCCCCGACGGGTGAGATTACGATCCCTCAGTCGTATTTCATATTACGAAATTCCGAAAGGCCGATTCTTCGTTCGCGTTTTGGTCGGAAATTATCTCACAGGAACATTAAATATAACCTATGATACTCGGGGATAATAAAGCTTCCCGTTAGTGAAAGAATTTTTATAATCGGCTAAGTAGATCAAGAGATTACCCCGTTTTTTTGCTGGGTGGGAAATCATCAATTAATGAGTCCTCCCGCTCTGGGCGGAGCGGTATGGAGTGTCAGACTTCTACTGATTAAAAACCAACCACCCATGTTCACCCATGTTGTTGTTGTTCAAGAAGAAGATACCTCGGACACAAAGGGCTAAGGCCCTTTGTGTCCGAGGTATCTTCTTCTTCTCACAGGAGAGATTATCCCCTACAACCTCATAAACTTAACCTCTTTATAATATTAGTATAGATCATAATTCATAAGCTAGGAAGATCAGCGCCACACCGCCCGTCAACGCAACTTTATCAATTTGACTGGAAACCTCTATGAATATTTGTTTATTTATTTTTCAGCAAAGCGACGGTAACACAATCAGGGTTACTACGAGTGGAGCTGCGCCATCATCACAGACTTTAGTTTTAAGTAATATTGGTGAGTATCTAACCACACGATACCTAACTGAATTTATATGATTGATGTTTATTTTATGATTTAAAATGTTTTTTTATTATACTCGCAGGTGCTCAAACGGTGGCGACATCAACTACCTCAGCGCCCGTATTAAAATTACAGCAGGTAAATAATTTCTAGTCAACCCATTAACTGTCACTCACACATTAAGTTTTTTTAATTAATTCCATCCAGAATAAGTTATTATCATATTATTGTTTATCATTATTTTAGGTGAATCCAATACAACAGGTTAAACTCGCACAAGGAATTAAAATACAACAGGTGAATTTTGACAGTTTGCATGATTTGAAAAACGCTTCTGATTCTGAACTGAGTATGTAGTTCAAGATTTGCATGAACCTAAATATGGGTACATAATGACAAATAGTTCTAACCACCGACTGCTAAATGTACTTAGTTTGGATGCATTAACTAACAGGCAGTACTCTTAGTACTGCGCAAAAAATGCATGGCGGTTCCAGCTGACGAATATGAGTTCGGCCTTGCACAAATCGACGCTACGTAGTGACTATTTCCAAACATTTAACGACAAACGTATTTAAATAAAACATCACTCACGGAAACGATCGTCCAAACATGTTGTTGATGTTTTAAATTAGTTTAAAAACTGAGTAGCGTTTCAGAATTTAAGGGGAATGCACAGCAACTACAAAGCAGTTGGTTTCCCTCAGTTGGTACTCTGCATCCAAAATACATTTAGCGGTCGGTTTGCAACTTTTTTCTGTCTTTATATACTCAAAGAGAGTTGACCGCATGTGTGATCGGATGCGATGGACGGGAGAACTTATTATAACACATTAACAATTTTATTTTCTTCTCTCATAAAACGATTGCTTTATTTTTAACCTTTACAACAAGCATTTCCTACATAAGCCTTTGGAACCTAATATTTAAAAAAAAACCATATGTAAATTGTGAGGTGGCAGTAAGTAGACAGGTCGCTCGGTTAAACTTGTAAGCACAAATTGCGGACCGGCTGCGGACACCGGATACTGACACTTACTGCAGTAGGTGTACGGAGCCGTGTCCACAATTTCACTGTACCGGTTTGACCGAAATTTGAGAGATTTTGACTTCCTTTGTAACTCCGGTGGCATACCATGATGTCTTAAAGCAGTTTTGTTTTAATCTTAGTCCAGTATGGGAAAGAGATGGCGCTAGACGACTTCTTTAGTTCCGTCACTTTCCCACAATGGAGTGACCATTAAAACAATGGTCACTCCATCAAACTTGCTATAAGACGTCATGGTAACCCCCTAGGTCCCTTTGTATTCTCTGGTGTTAGAGTGTAGAGGTTTTATGCTATAGAAGAGTTTGTGAGATATTAATAAAAAAATTACAATTATGACAGTCGGCTGCAATTCGATTTAAGAACGCGGTACAAAACATATTTGAAAAACTGTTTTCTTTTCTAGTAACTGTCACCATATCTTTACCTTCAAAACTTGTTATCTGTTCTTCTCCATGAATTGTCATGAATCGATTTAGGGACTATAAAGACTCATTTATAAACAAGGGTGTTTTATCGTTTAACTTTTAACTTGATAGTGGCCGGGTGTAAAATCTTAGGTACAGATCTAACCAAAATACAGTCTGCAAACAACTGTCTGTATGTTTACTAAAATATAGCATGTACTGTTTCCAGGCCGTGTCAAGTGCGTCAGCGCCGAGCTCTAGCGGCGTGCGCAGCGTGGTGATGGACGGTCAGCAACTGAAGCTGGTGGGAGGCCGCCACGTACTGGCGCGCATCCTGCGCCCGGCGCACCCGCCGCAATAGCACTGCCATGTCGTTGTAACTATCTACATAATTGTAGTTCCTTTCCCGAAATTGATACAAATAAATCCTAAGATACACCTTCTGTAACATCACAAATGATCCGTGAAAATAACTTGCTCTAACCATAATTGAGCCTTAATTCCTTCGTATCACGTTATGCTAGTTGGTTGAAAATTTGAAGTTGTGTGTTGTAAATTCAACTTTGTGACCTTTTTGGTCTACCGAAGACAGTTTTGAATGACATAATTAATAGGCTTGTGTTCTAATGATGGATCATGTCATGATAATGAGTATTAATGAGATGCAAAAAAAAAAAATATTTATCATACTAAATTCGTCAAAATTAGGCATTGAGTCACGTGACTGTGGACACCAATCAGAGATAATTACGTCACGCCGTGGCAAACAGCATTCGAAGTTCCTAACTTAGTAAGTTTCGCCCCAAACTTAGGAGGTAAATAAGTGATATGAGTGATTATTTAGGGGATATATATTTTATGTTCAAATCATGAAATCAAATCAAATCATTTTTGTTTTCTTCTGCGTATATCCCAATTCATTTGGAGTCGTCGCAGCTTGTCTTTTTCCATACTTCTCTATTACTCGCCATCTCAGCAGTCACCTCCTTTCTAGCCATAGCATACTTCACACGGTCCTCTGCGATATTAAATTATTATACATCACCACTTACAAAACGGGACATGAACTTATTTTTTTAGTGAGGTACCCAAGTTACTGTGTCGATTTTACTTACGCCGTTGTTCATTGTTGTTGTCATTTGCATACAAGGGATTTTCAATCCCTTTTTCAGCAATTTTTGAAAAGCAGTATCGCTATGGAATCGGGATTTAGCAATAAAAGTTACAAACGTCACAGAAAATTGTGTGGTGTTAATTTTGTTGTTCATTTGCCACGGCGCGACGTCGATGATTCATTCTTTAAAACGTAAAAAACATAAAGAAAGGGAAGATAAAATAATCGAACATTCACACACGATTTCTTGAAACACAATATGTATTTTAATACATTTGAAGGTAGATAGCGATTAAACCAATTTTTCAAATTTAGTCAGCTAGCCTATTATTGTAAGAAATTGTTTATCTTGGGTTTTTATTTTTATCATATTTTTCGTATATTTCTCAAGGATTGTGTAGCTAAAGCTAACATAGAGAATGCTAATACGAATGCGCCTTTTACAAAATATAATTTTGTTTTGTACCTACTATTTCGAAATTTGGTTAATATTTAGTTTCCTTAAAAAGGTAATGTACAAATCTAGTAATTTGGTGGACTTGGTTATAAGTGTTTAGGTTCAAAATATTTTTATATAAAAGTAATTTGACTATTTAACATTTGTTTATTTATGAAATGAAAAATAAGTGTTGGTCGAGGTTACCTCGTTTGGAGGGTTTCAAACTATGAAACAAAGATAGGATATAATATAATGATGTACATAAAAACCAATTATTAATTAGGTGTTAACAGGGAACACTAATGATTTGATTATAATATTCGTGTTATGATTATGTTAATTTATTATTTGTATATAGAGGACAAGAAAGCTGAACATTAAACGGCTTGACAATCTATACGAGATATTATATTGAGATATAACACTTAGCTTGTATCTACACTTATTATACCTTTGCGCCTAGTATGATTATTTTGGTAATCAACTGATTTGTTGACTTCTCAAAGAGCTTTCATAACGCAAACATAGGTATGTTTTGTTAAAAGATCTTGATTGCATAAATTTTCTTATTTAAAATGTTGTGTGACTGGTTTTCTGTTGTTCTCTTCTTGTACATAGTGGGTGTGATCCCCTTTAATTAATGTGACATATAAGTCAATTGCTCTAACGAGTAAAACTTGTTTATAGTATTTTAAAGGCAATTTAAAATGTATGCTATAATAGTTTTTTAACATTAAATATTAGGGTTCGTATTGCACAGTTTTTCACTGTTAGATAAATAATAAAAATATATATAAATACTTTTTATGTTTTATTGAAAAACTCAAATCAAAGGTCGTAAGTGAAAATGTAACGCCTTATTCAATAGCTTTATTTTGCATTTCCACTCAGATATTCAAGCTAGTGTCTAGCGAAACAGTAGGCAGCCATTAAATACAATCTTATGAATCATAGATTTCGAACGGATCCACAATGCACGCAGTAGTTACTTGGTGAATAACAAACACTTGCGCTTTTATAATACTTTAAATTGTACATGTTGAATTATTTAAAAATAAAAACAATACTTTGTTACTTGTTCAACACTCCATCGGCGTGGTAATTGAGAATATACGCGTTCAAATATTCTCATTGGTCACGCCATGTAACTCGGCACACAGGTTTAGAACTAGGATCAATAAAAATGCCGTATTCGGGTGGGAAAACATAATTTATTTCATTACTTATGTACATGGTGTGTGTTGGCAGCAAATACAAAATAATCACACTGCTCGAGGCATTCATAAAACTAATTCTAACACAAAGCTAATCAAAATAAATACGATTGATACTTTACCGTGCGGTGTTACTTTGCATGATACCAAATGTAAGCATGAATAATTATAATGATCCACATGTTAATATAGAGGTAATTAAGTATATCCAAACTTGCCTTAACACGATTCTTCCTTGCGCTCGGCACGATTCCATAAATACAAATCGCACCGGTTGCAGGCTACTAACAATTCCTTCTACAGGGGAAACGACAATATTCAAAGATACTACGGAGGTATCACATTTTAATTTCTAACTACCACTTCACCCCTCTCCCCTCCCATATGATTGTACAGTCATATTACATACCTAACATTGAATTACATAATACGCGTAAGTGCATATATTTCTTAGCACACAAAGTTACACATAAATTGGAAATAATAGTGCCGTTATAAAATAAGTTTGTAACTGATTACACGTCTTTTAATAAATAAAACTTACTAATCCTAAAAACTCAATCATATATCAGTCTTATAACTATGTTTTAAAATTATATAAATACTAAATTGAATTGTAAGTTAGATAATTGAAATGTATAGTAATAAAAGAGCGACGTTAAAACACAGATAGGTATAACATTACATCGAGATTGATATTATTTCATCTTATCCTAGCAGGCTACACAAAAAATAAATGAGTATGCTTATCATGTAGATTTATAAGTACCACAGGTTTAGTTAATACTGACGAGTCATACAATCGAAACTTTCAGAGATATGATATACATAGCACGAAGGTTGCCGAAGGATCGCGAGCGGCGTCCGACAGTGCCGCTGTTGTGTGTGCTGTGTGCGCAGCGTGCCGGGACCGCAACGTACAATGTTTATCTGATAGCGTGAATAACATTGAGTCGACTGTGGCCGAGCTCGACAGTTACAACGTATCTACATTTATTAATAATGAATGAACAGAAGCTCCGAATGCCACCACTTTATAGTTAGGTTCTAGCAAGCTCATAAGTATACTATCAATATCTAATTGTGTCGTGTTTTATTACGATGCCAAATGGCATTATGTGTCGCAGGGAAATAGCAAAATCAGTTATTTAATAATGTTTCCACCACAAACTATCAATTACCTGCATATACTCGAAGCTTGAACGAGACCTTCGCTACGTAAGTATTGACATGGCACGAAAACGTATTTGCTATTCAATGGTGTCTGACCAAACAGATGACTAATAAAATAACCTGGTTTTACTTTTCCCCTGCGACCAACGTATCTACGTAGGTAGTCATTTATTTGTAACAAAAATATTTTAGCAATTTTGGCATTTGACCGTACGTTCCTAATATACAATCGAATATCTAGTGCGATTACAAAATATACTTACATATTATATCGTATCTCTGAACATGGAACCACCTCCCGGCCTTCGCTGGTACGAGACCAACCGAACCGTACATTATATACAAACAATAGGCACTGAAAGTTTGAAATATGATCGGTGTGCAAGAAGACGAACACAGACAGGTCTTCTAATGCGACTTCGAGAATCTACACTATGGCAGCTAAATCATTACTAAGTGCGTGGAATGCCTGATGCACAATTGAGGTGACAAGGACGCGTGCACGTTATTGCAGCTCTGCCGATATAATCACCGGTCATATTCATTATAATGTCCATTAGTCATACACACAATCAAAATTGAGTATTCTTAGGTGCAACGTTAAGTAATACAATTTAGAATCATTATTTTAGTTCAAAATCTGTTAAAATATAAACACAATAGGTCATTAGTCATACACGTGAAGAAGTCGCGCTGCTTACAACAGTTTTAGTGAATGTGACAGGTGCCACCACTTGACCTAATGCTTGGCTTGTGTTTAGGAATGATTGAGTCGCCGTGTGCCGTGCTGTTGCCCAACACTAGACGCTGTAGCATTTAGCGAATAGCCTTGACTAGTAATCCATTACACGAATAAATATATATTCTATTAATATTTCAATGAAAGTTAAAGGTAATATTCTCGTAGAAGTAGACGAGTGTGTTAAAGTATGTACGATATGTACCCGAGTTGTACACGAGGCATCCTGCCGGCGCGCGGTGGCTGCGGCTGATCAAGCGGGAAGCGTGTGCGAGGCGCTCACTCGTCGGCCTCGCCGTCCTCGGCGTTTTCGGCCGTCAACAGGTTGGTGTTGTCGTCACCCTGAAGATCGGCGTTCAACTGCTGAAACAAGATCTGCGATTGTGTGATAATCTAAACATTAAAGCTCTTAATTTGCACACAGATGTTTTATTGGGTGTATGCACAAAACAAATAATCTTACATAACATTCTCACACCCACATACTCACTATCTTCACATAACCTTATTTTGGAACGTATTAAAGTCATACCCACAATTCGGTCAAAGTCACGGCTAGGTCGTTTGCATTGCGAGGACTCTTCCTTGTGCAATTTTGTGCACATCATCATCTGCCTAGCGGGATGTCATCAAATGAGTTCTCCCGCTCTAGGCAGAGCAGAAGGGAGTGCCAGACTAACTGACTAAAATCAACCCGTGTTCCTTCTTATGCCCTTTGCGTTCCAGAACCGCGGTAACTCTTTCGAACAAAATTCGTAACACTAGTACCTATAAACCGGATGCTGCATAGGTACCAGCTTTATATAATGGAGTTACAGTACTTACATCCCTTACGAAGGAGAAAGGCAAGAGGACTGGTTGCCCATAACATTGTAATCTTTTATGCATACCTTGCATAAAATATTGCACTAGTATAACCTTGCGAAATGATGGTAGGTAGCCTGGCTGATGTTCCATTCTAATGAGGGTTTTTTAGAAAACTCCAACGTTAAGACTATTTAATAAGTGTCATTCTTTTTATGAAGGTTTCTGTCTCCAAAGTCAAAATATAATATGATTGATATTTTGCGATATAAAATGAAAGTCTTCGTCCGTTCTAGTACATGAGACATACCAGATATCTTTGTTTTTAGCAAGGACATATAAGCATCTAGTTCGGCTTTAGTCGGTTAGTGGACGTACCCCAAGCTTGGCGGCGGCGATCAGCGAGCGCTTACGCCGGCGAACGGCGAGCGCTAGCAGCAGCGCTAGTGCGACGGACGACAGTGCTGCCACCAGTAGCAGCAGCAGCAGGTTGTCGCCCGGGGAGTAACCCTGGAAACGATGATGAGTAAATTTTCATGTTATGTTCCTATTATGTGGCGATCATGATCGTGGTTGCCACTAAAAATAGATACCTACATACCTACTCGTATCTATGTATATTGTTATCAAAAGCACAGTGCTTGTAGTACTGCACGGTATCCGCATTGGCTCAACAGCCTCAACTCGAGTCGTACAGGGTTCTTTCATTGTAACTACATATGTATCTACTTGGAACGCCCATTTACCAGCTGATTTACCTTATCGGCTTGTAAAAACTAATTTAAGTGAGGTCATACCGATCCATAGAAGTGGTTATTTATAAGTGTTCTATGAGTTTTAACCGGGTTTTGGCTTCGATCGTATCAATTTTTCCCTATGATAATAAATTCAGCACAGAAAATAACTAAACGATTTTCTGCTGATTTATAACCACACCAAACCACTCGATGTGACCGTGAAGTCGCAATTGAAAGTTTCCCAGGTCTTAATATTTCAAAGCATCAGATTTGAAAAGCAAACAAAGAATTTGACCCCGCATTTTAACAGCACAACCAATACTGAACTTTTTGACAGGTTTTACGAGGCGAAACGTCAGAAATAACTCGGTTCTTAACTGCTTATAGTTGAAATTCCAACAGTGGATTCGTTTAGCGTAAGTAAATACGGTTTTTTTCTACTATAGCGTGAATAAACGCAGTGTGCAGCCCTCTAACTCTACTAAGTAGTAAGTAGTGTCTGAGTATCTTAGCGCTAATTTAAACCGCCAGCGTCGTTCCACAGTTCCTTAGCTCTGGTAAAAGCATCGGGTTAAAGATTACATCCGTTGGCGACCGGATATGAGCGTCTGTTAAAACTTTGATTTCTTTATTAACCTTCCTTAAGTGTATAAAGTGTAATATCATTGTAGGATGGAATAGGTACCAACTCTTACGTAGTATGAGTAACGTACCTATGTAACTGTTAGGTAATTAGTTATGTTACCGTAGAAAACAACGGAGCGAATTATTAGGTACCCTACCTAGCTTAGCTACCAACCCCAATTACCTTTGGTGCTGTAGGTAATTATTATTGAACCTACATCACCATCATCACTGAAGTCTTTTGGCTGATTAGTGATTTTGAAACAAAAAATAAACTTTTGAAATTTTAAGTAGGTACAAAACCTCAACTCGACGGTTATTGAGCTTTAAAGTTCATGGTAAATCCCCTGCCTTTGCTTTTTGCCAATTTTCCCAGTCCTATAAGTATATCTAATGACTTCCATATGTTTCTTACAGTGTTGTAATAATTTATTTGTCATTAATGTCATACTTATTAGGCCATGCGGACTATATTAATTTATAGGAGCGTGTAGGTACACATGTGTTCGAACGTGGACTTATGTTCTTCAGTTATCTCTCACAATGTATTATTCCTGAACAATACAATATACAGAAAGGCAATCAAATTAATCCAGTGTTTCAGAACGTCGGGAATTAAAATAGATACCTATTATATAATATATTATGAGACGAGCTTTGGATGGTTGGGAAGGTGGAGTAGGTGGATTGGTGGCAGAAAAATTTGCAACCTAGGATATGCAGATGACACCACACTGTTCGCAACGTCCGAGCAAGAAATGGCCGAACTCATTTCTAGAGTGGAAAAAGAGAGTGAATTAGTTGGCCTCACCATAAATAAAGCGAAGAACAAGGTGTTGGTGGGAGACAGACCTGGCGCACTAATTCACTCTAATGAACTCCGAGACCTGGAATTTGTTGACCATTTTGTATACCTAGGCTCTCTTCTCAGCAACGTGGATGGCAGTGAGAGAGAGATATCCAGAAGATTCCAAATCTCCAAAGCAGCGATGACTAAACTCACTAGGATATGGAAAGACCGCAATATGTCTCGCAAAACCAAAGTGAGGCTGGTGCGCACGTTGGTCTTCTCGATTTTCTTTTATGGCGCTGAATCCTGGACAATAAGACAGTGTGAAAGGGCAAGGATCGACGTTTTTGAGATGTGGTGTTGGAGGCGGATGTTAAGAATTCCATGGACTGCACGCCGGACCAACGTGTCCATACTTGAGGAACTAGCTATCACCAGAAGGTTGTCCACTATCTGTTACCAGTGCATACTCAAGTATTTCGGACACATCGCTCGTAGGAACCCTGACAGCCTAGAGAAGCTGATGGTAATTGGCCAGGTCGACGGTCGCTCACCTACCCGCTGGTCAGACCTAGTAAAGTCGCTCACTGGCCTATCAATAACCAAGGCTATAAAGACTGCCGAGGACAGGAATACGTGGAGAAACAGAGTGCATCGGGTGATTAACACTTCAAGCTAGACACGACCTTCAGCAATGAAGATAACGACTATAAAGATTATATAATACCTACTATGAACCTTTGATTAAAAGCCTGATGTCAGCTTTCGAACTTTATTAAGCAACACTGAATTCCTGATTTCATGTGTCAAACGAAGGAATATTTCGTCAATCACCTGAATACAATTTTATGTTGTTTTTAGATAAATAAAACGATAAAAAAATAAATGGCGTCAAAACAGGAGTTTTCCCAAATGCAAATGCAGACATTTAGTTCCCCGCTAAGAGTGTTCCATATTCATGCTATGAAGGGCGACCCATTGCCATTTTTGGGCAAATATCCAAGGCCCCAATCCGTTTAAAAGACTTAATAACACTTGCACATTGGCAGTCACTTTTATGCCCCACTAACTTCTTCGCTTATATTTATGAAATCTTTCATCTTTATAATTTATTAGTTTAGATTACTTTAGATGAAGGCCCGATTAACAGTTTTGATAGTTACCCTTACCACTTTAGAAGTAGAATTTCATCTAGATACAACAAAACCCGACTTCTAAAAAGTGAAATTTAGTTTTTTTATTACCGACAGATTTTTCTTCTAAAGTAAATTTTTCACGTTTTTGTGTTTTTGAAGTTAGTTTTATTTTTTGTTAAATAGTTTATTTTTTATTTTTACAAATATTTGCTTTGCATTTACTTTACATTTATACCAATTACGGTTGTGGTTTTCCCCAACAATTTTTAAACTTTTGTTGATTTTTCAAAAACTGATTGCTCGATTTCAAGTATCGATGGAAAGAACAAATTAATCCTCAATGGTTAGGCCATTGAGGATTTGTACTTTCTACCATCAGCGCATCAACATGAGAATATGATGATCAGACGCATATACTTGAAAAGCTTTAGAAAATATGTGGAAAACGTAATAAGCGCCTTTAAAGTTTGAGGGTTGCCCTCGATTTTCCTGGGATCCCATAAACAGATCCTGACTTAGTGACTATGGGACCACCTCGGGAGTATACTCTTTCGAATATAAAAAAAAATTAAAATCGGTCTACAATTACGGACGGAGATATCGGTGAAAATAGATTAAAAAAATTACATACACATCAATAGAGAACCTCGTCCTTTTTTGAAGTTGGTTAAAAATAGAGGCACGTAGGTACTTATATTTTGCGTACCGACGTACCAATATCGTATTTACATATAGGTACTAGAGCCTATGTGCTAATAGTAAAATCGGTAGAAACGAAGGTCTTTACAGACATGGAGTAGAATTTTAAGAATCTAATGGGTTTTACCCCCCGTTGCGAGTGTAGTGAACCAGGATCAATAAGTTTGTAGCTCTCGTTTGTAGATAATATGACTGTCTGATTGAATCATTGTAAGCATTATAACTGATTTTAACATTGCAAAAAGCTCCATTTGATGGATAGATACATGGTTTTAAATGTGGTTTAAACTGAAACCCTACTTTTGAACTTCTGAACATATTCATCTGCGTAAAGGTTATACGTTTTTAACGCTAATACCTGATTTTATAATGTCTCAAGTTAGTCAAAAAAAGAACTGATATTCCAAAAACAGGAAAATATGTCTAGAAAATATGACTATCCTGTTACACTCCTTTGACGAAATAAATACCCCATCAAATTTGTAATTACAAGAATACTTCCTCGAATGATCGATTTCAGGCAGCCTATAACCACATTGCGTTCAGCTACAAAATGTACAGTCTACCCACGTACTTAATGCAGACCTGCCTATTATCAGATTCGCATTACACAATCCGCAGTGGATTTCGTAAATATTTCAACTACGTTTTCCATGTCCGATTTCATTAAATGACCAGCTGTTACTAAAGATTTTTTATGATTAGGCATGGGAAACACGCACTGGCGTTATGATTAAGTAAATAGTAGGTAAACATTACAAGAGTTAGTTGTTGATGCAGTACATACCGTCCATTGGAAGTAAGATGACGTGTCCACAAAGGGCCAGCGCGCTCCGTACCATGCGTCGCCGGCCTTTGACACCGTCACCTCATCGGAGTCAGTGCCGGGAGCCGCGTAGTCTGGTTTCAATGGTGGCAAAGAAAACACTTCATCAACTTCAAGAGACTCCTTAAATTCATCATCGTCATCCACCGATAGCATTGTGTCTTTCAAATCTCTTAGTTTAGAATTTTCACCAGTAGTCGCGAACTCTGTCGTCGCTGGAGTTCTGGTAGTTGTAGCTTTGGTAGTAATCAAAACGTCATCGAATCCCTTTGTAGCGAATACAGATTTTTCTGAAGGAACTTGTGTTCGTGAGTAGTATCTTAACACGCTGCGTAGCGTGATTGGTTCCGGAGTGACTGTCGCTCGGATTATAATGTCTTTCTCCCATTTGACTGATGCAGCGTTATTGTTACTGGATGCGGTCCCAATAAGAGGAATAACGTTGTCGTCTGTTGGAATAGGCGGAATAACTGTGGAAGACGTTGAGCTTTTCCACGATCGTAACGCTGGCATTGTCCAGGGAGGCGTAGTCGCTCGGTCTCCAGTTACAATTGATGGAACAGTGGACGAGGTTGTTGAGGGCGATGTCGAAGGAGTGCTTGTTTCAAATTTCTGACCCAGTGTTAGCACGACTTCTGGGAACATCTTCAGCTCTTTTTTCCTAGACTTCACCATCTCACGTGCAGCAGATGCCATCGGTGCTGGGGTGATGATTTCTTGCTGGCCTTGCTGATTCCTTGCATCAATAATATAAAGTGGTACGAGAGTTAGAACGAGCGTAGCTGCCATACTGGAAATTATCCATAAAGCATATTTCATATCTGATTTCCTTCGAGTCCGTCGCACATGGATTGAGGGGCTGTAGTCTCGCCCCTTACCCTTCAGGCCGCTGTTGCTTAACACTTCCTCGGTCTGCGGAAGGATGGTGTACTGGAGACTGTTCTCGCCGTGTCGCACTGTCTTGTACATTTTGGTGTTGCTTCTACTTAGTTATCACAAAAGGAAACACTACGTTAACGTTTTCTATTCACACTAAATCTTATCACATGCTCGTATTTTCACAGTGCTGAGAGGGATCCGCGGTGCTCGCGTGTCTCAGTGTTGCTCGTCATCAACGTGAAAAGTCGGTGCGAGACATCGCGGCCACTCGCGCTTTGTGCAGCGTCGTCGGGTCGGTGGTGGCGGGCGCAGCACGCATGCGCCACAACATCGAGCGGCTGCGCGCTCCCCTGTCCGCCGCGGCTCGACGGCCCCGAGCTTTTGAGGTTATATGACTTAGAAGCCGGCTTCTATTTTACATCACGCCGCACGACAATAACAATAACATTACAAACTCTTTAGGTAGGTATCTACCTCGCCTCATTAGCGAAGATGAGTCCCAACGACTCTTTAACACTGCGTCTGGATGAGGTAACTTCTTTTGTGAGCCTCGAATTGCTGCCGTTGAATGAAACGGAAAATTTATTTCGGGTCCACTTCGCTAATGTAATCGAAAGCCAATACCTACAGCCCGGCGAGTAAATTTAGCGTGTCTAAGTTTAACTTGATTTGCACCAAACGTAAAATGTTGCTGTTCCAGATTCAATGTTACCACGGTGTTTTTCTCGGAGGGTTTTTGCAGAACATTTTGTGCGACTCCAAATTGCAGACCTCTGATGAAAATTATGAGTCACGATGTAACTTTTTTCCAATAACGAGTGCATGATTCAGTTTCGGTTTCGGGCAACTTCCATCCATTTAGTTTTTTGCATGCATTGATCAAGGCAATGACGTATCATTTATCATGTGAACACAGCGGGTTTGGCATCGGCTCACTACCCGCTGCTGCCGCATTGTGTGTCCTCTGATCATTCTGTAGATAAAGCTGATATTGACAGTCATTTTACCTAACTGTAAAGTTTACCACATACTTATTTCCAAATAAAAAAATGTCGTCCCGAAGATTAAACAGATCTAAATCCTATTTTCATCACCAATATAATTATGATCATAGTCAAAGAGCAAGCCGCATTAGCAAACCTACTTGTGCATCGATTTACATCCAGAAGATTTATTTGGTCGATAAGAAAACACAAGAAAGTAAAACAAACGATTATCCGATTTTGTCCTTCAAAGACAAACTATCATTTCACATCTACAAGATTATTGCAAACCGGCTACCAACCGTCTCTAATTAAAGCTTAGAAAAAAGTGTACAACAAGTATATTAACATGTTTTTGCGGCCGGTCAAACAGCGAACACACCATACGAATACTAATTCACTTGACCTTCAACAGAATCACGTTTCCTTTCGAAATTGGTTCGTGAATGCTATATTTTTAGAATAAAAGTAAAAAGAGAACGGCCAAACAGAATAAAAGGGTTGGTCGAACGAATCGTCCCGGCTTTTTTGTTGGTCCACCATCTTTTTCTACTTAGAATTTCATAAGCGTTGAGTTAGATAAAGGTACCCGTTTATTCTGTGTGTTTTATAACGACGCAATGGTGTCCATATTATTATTTCTTGAGGGTTTTCAAAATAGCTATAGCGTTGGCGGTTAGCGTAAGCTGTTATTGGCTGGAAGGCTGGATCGATTTGAATTGCTTATTAGTTAATAATTCTATCCCTATCGTCGTGTGTACCGTGTAATCAGCTTTATTATTTCTTCGTTTCTGATTCTTGTCGTGAAGGAATTCCGCTATGGACGAGGAAAAGTTCATATCACCGTTTTGCAAAGTGGTAGTTTTCCAGTCAACGTTCAGCTTCTACAACTTAAAACACAATATATGCAAAAATTGTGCGCAGTTCACTGACAACTAAATATTTTCAAGCTATTTGTACACAGTCAATATGTATGCAGATTCTTTGATTTTGATATCGGAATACTTATATCAGCGTTATCTTTCGTAGAGCTTTTCCTATCAGTGACAATATTTACTTTGGTCATTTACATACCATATCTTTTCCCGCTAGCGACAATATTTATTTTGTTATAGGTAGATTGGCATTTGACAATCTAAAGTTTATATTTCGTAGCCATTTAAATTTGACTTTGCCCAATATCATTATCAGCTGCTGCCTTGCAAACCTACTTTCAGCAATGCTCAGATGTTACAAAAGCCTTGACGACACCGAGGCCGCAGAGCATATCTGTTTGCACAAAAAGATAGAAATAAGTAAACTTTTTGATGTGTTTACTTACTTAAAGTGATAATGTTACAACCGTAATGTTGTAAGCTTCGTTTGTATTACTGAAAGTTATGTAACAATATTTGTTGGCATCGTTCTAACCACGTGTGATGATGTCCCATTTAATTCGTGTGTAGTCTCATTTAAATGGCGGCTACTGGCACACTCTACAAAGAAGTCTTTTACGCACACTTGATTCATAAAGATCGGTAGGTATGTGTACTTGTGTAGTAAACTTATCATCGTTTTTATTCCGCCTCTCTTATATTGTTTCTAATGCAGTTTCACGTGATACTGCAGGGGATGTATCAATGAGATAAACGTGGTGTGCAGTACGACGCTGGACTCTAGCACGGCTTGCATTAGGGCGTCGTTTGCTCTAGTACAATGACATCGACAAAGCAGCTATTTTCGTAAGCCGCTGGAAGCCGGCCAGCGCAGCGGGGCATCGCGTAAATAAACGTACATGACAAACGCATGCTGCGCTCTCTTCGGGACGATTTGGACAAATTTAGTAATGCCCCGTAGGAAGCTATCCACACAAAATATGGCTCAACTCCGAGCAACACACCCAGTATAAACTTCCGTATTATTATATCAACGAATTAATGAAATAGTTAAGTATATATTCTAGTTTTAAATAATTCGTCTATTAAATGCAGAAAAATGTTAATGGTATTCGTGAATAAAAACTGGTTTCATTCGCGAATATGTTACAGGTAATAAATCTTTACATTAATTAGAATATGTTTCAAGATAATTTAATACTACATTTACAAGTAATAATGTAGTTATTTTAAGTAACCTCCACAACCTTGAGGGTTCAAAGCACATCCTGTCAGCGAGTTTTACGAGGTTTGCCTAAATAAACATTTTCACGAACACGTGTTTGGTCGCTAATGCTGGCGGCCGCGACGGGGGCGACCAGTGCACAGTGCAGCAAACCAACCTCCCTTTGTCGTAAAAACTCTATTTATTGCCACACCAATATTGTTCTTTCATCCACTTACAAAACAATTTCGAAGGGAGAAACTATAAGTTACTTTACTACCTGCTGCGGAGTGCTGCGTTGTAAACGGCACCAATGGTTTTTGTTATACTTTTTTTACTCAGGGTTTTCTGAATATTGTTTCGTCTTTCGATCCCGAGCCTTGCGATAAGTCCTCTTTCGCTTATCTTATCCCCATGAGGTTGACTAAGATAATATTTTAGGCTCAATCTTGCATAAAAACGCTTTTCATTTGGGATAAGGCGGTTGAATTGATAATTATCTCGAAAGTGCCTTAAAGTTTTAATTACGAAAGGGTTTCTGAGTGTTTTGTGTCTTACATAAATTGTGGGGTTGTGTTGATCTTTTGTTTAGGTTGACGTGTTTAGGTGTCAGTAATGTTTGTCAGAGTGACGGCGTGACGGCGGGTGCATCGGCCGCTCCTGACCCTGGCTGGCCCAATGCCACGATATATTCGCTGAACAGCGGCCCGGTGGCAGCTCGCCAACACCCGGACCCTTCCGCATCGTTAGCAAATCATCATTCTGCGCAAACTGTGGAGACTGCTATTTTCAGGAACCGTTTAGTGATTTCACAAAGTTCTGATTCAGACACCTTTATTGCTATACCTTCATATCTTGTTCACTATTGTCACAAGACGTCAAACTTACGTGTAAGTTCTCATTTTGTGTTGTACAGTAGTTAAAGATGATGAAGAAGTGCTCTACTTAATAAAGTCTATTTAGATCACACACTGCAATATGGTTCCCATAAAATATACTTATAATTTAGGTCGATAGCGAGGCGTGGCGTGGGTATCACTCTACAGTTGACTCTCATTATTTTGGACAAAACTAGCGAATGCTCAAAGTTCCGCGATGGGTTTCAGAATAACTGTCAACACGTAGCCATTAGGTGGGTAGTTATTCTAGCAGTGGATCAAGTGGCTGATATTGGCAGCCAGGAGTGTTGGCATTGGCATAGGTTCAGGACGTTGAACCCGACGCATGTGATGTATGGGCGGATCCACACGTGAGTCTGAAAGTGCAAGTGCATTGTCCGATCTTGGCTGCGTCTAGTCCCTGGTGGATACAGTTATATGTTATATGTTATAATGTTTTGAAATATAATGAGCTTGCATCAACAAAAGCTTTTTGTAGCACTTTGCTAAGACAAGGAATGTAGGTTCGGTATTGATTTAGAGACGTATTTGAAAGAAATAGTATCAAATTATTGTGATGATAGTTAGCGGCTTTAACATAAAATAAACATGTTTCAAATTAGCAGGCCAAAAATAAAGAATGCTACATACGCACACTGCGTGCTTATGTTATTTCCAAAATACCTATTATATTTAAAAAAATATTTTGTTGGCTTTAATATTAATATTAATGTAATTATCATTTGTTTTTTAAATGAGTATATTTTGTTCCACTAATATAATATTTAACGGTGGTTTTGGGTGCGGTAACGATTTATTAAAAAATGTACAAATAAACATGTAGATTTGTACGTAGGCCGTGTATTTGCGTGACTAACGTGACGATTTAAAAACATTACGGACATATTTTTAATTTATAAATACCTACATACACTATAAATAATGTCATAGACAGTAAATATTCTACAAATAATTACAAATTAAAGCTCCAAGGGCCTCCGTCACAAGGGAAAAGGCCGTGCTCGTTTAAAAATTTCCACGAAGTTTTTGGATATCGGCCAGTGCGACTGATCATCCGAAATACTCTGCCTTGAACTTGACGGGATGGCAGGGAACGCTTGTGACATCATTGGCGACCTGTCAGGTGCTTCACGTGGAACGGGAACAGACTCTCTGTCACTTCTGTCTGATTAGCAAATGTGAAGTAATTGACAACAAGAAATATATGTATATGTTACCTACCTACTTATGTCGTGTCTTGTCCCGAGTGAGTAATTATAGCGTAAACGTTCAATTTTGGGTAGTAAAGCGAAAATACCCACATGATTATGTTGGATTAATTCCAACCAACTAAAATTACCTGTTTATTCTGGAATGTTTGAGCATTAATGTATGCAAATGTAGCGATTTACCAAAACAACATTAATCATAACAATCTTGTTTCTACAATCAAACTATGTACAATTTAATTATAAATTCGTAAACATTAGCGACCAATATGGCAGTACCTATTAGACCACGGGCCGATTACTGGGTGGAAGGCAGAGCGAAGCAAAAACTGTTACCACGTGTTCATAGTTAGAAATTTTTCATCGGTAATATAAAAAAAAACGTTATTTACTGCAATAATCCAATACCTATGTACCTACAGCTACACGGACAAATTATGCGGAATTGCAATTTTTTTTAAATTACTATTGATGCATCCAACGTTCAGGAATATTCAGGATGATGTGCTGAATTCATGAGATGTGGTAGCCATTTGTGCGTCAATGTCCCTCCCAGCCTGTATAACATTAAATATCTAAAGTGAATACTCCTAGTGCGTAGTTCATTTTCTAAATGTGCAAGTGTTCGGTAATTACGAGGTCGTCGTAGATCGTGTTAACTAAACGTTTTTATTATTATAAACCTCTATAGCCGTCACGTAATATGCATGGTGTAAGATAAAGCTGCGGTCCATATGTGCGCCTGCGACGTTCCCACGCCTCGCTCCCCCGCGCCCCCTGCCTCCCGCACCATGTGTTGTCGACCATTGTAATGTGAACCATCCCCTTATAATTTAAATTTGAGCGTCATGTTATTGTTTATGATGGCTGAGGTCATCTTATGCTGGTGATTGTTTACCTCCCGGGCTCGTAGCATGTTCACGCCTAGGGTTTCAGGACTGACGGTTGTCGCTAATTGATCGACGGGCAATTGATTAATGAAATATGAAAGTGACTGCGTAATGCATCCTGCTTAGTAGGTACGCCAGACATCGCTGATTTTAAATGCCGACATTATGGTTTTTTAATTGAAAAAACGCGGAAGTCATATGACCCGTAAGGACAGTACCATCCCATCACCATATGCTAGTATTTCCACACACCGTATTAAGGTTGGCCAATATGTAGACCTGAAGAACCAAACTACATGTGTTTTGGCAATAAATGGTCCACAAACCATTCTGTCTCTACAATTATGCATTCATAATACCTTAGTTAGCCGTAGGTAACCCTAACTTATTGTTAAAAGTTTTGTAAAAAAATGTAGATGAAACTAGTGACGTGTGGTTGATAGATTAGTTTTACGTACGGACAGAGTAATAAGACGATAATGGATTGTGTTAGAGACATAATATGAGCAGACATCTCACATATTGCTCGTCGTAATGAGACTTTGTCCGTAAAGGGTCTTGTAGCCAGATGGGACTTTAATGCCTGTATAAACTTACACTAGGCAATGTCTTGAATGGCTAAAATACTGTAATTTCAACCTTGGGTTGTGAGTTCAGCGCTGAAAACTCAAAAGTGTGCTTTTATTTAAGCGTTAATTTAGGTGTCGCTTAGTATAGTGGAAGCAAAGACTATGAGCATTCTTATAACAACGGCAACGGTTTACAATCTAAGATTATCAACCTCTGTGTGTGTGTGGAGAGCTTCACAGAAATAACGTTTCTGAGTCCGTGGAGCCACATAGAATGTTTGTTATTAACATAATTTATTTTGTTTACAGTCAGTTTGGCGAATTGTTGACTTGTTATTGTCTCTATATGCTTTCACAAGTTGGTGTTTGTTTAGTGTTCTGTTTGTATAAACAGTATTTTATCAGAATTTGATTGGGTTGTTAAAATGAACATTCTAACTTAAGTTCCTAATTTTAATTTACATTTATTAACAACATTAATTAAACTAAATTATTTCACGGAAACATCTTTGAAATATACGGAAAGTCATTCAAGATACAGCTGACTTGTAACTGGGAGATATTACTTATACCTCAATATAAAAAACTTTTTTGCAAAAAATAAAACCGACTTCAAAAACACAAAAAAGTGAAAAATAACTTTAGCTTCTGAAGTCGGTGACTTTTGTTTGTTTTATCCAGTTTTTTTGTCACCGACTTCAGAAGCTAAAGTTATTTTTCACTTTTTTGTGTTTTTGAAGTCGGTTTTATTTTTTGCAAAAAAGTTTTTTATTTTTCCATTTTTGGTTGTTCCCAAACAAATAATAGGTTTTATTTATCCCCAATAAATGGAACATTACATAATATCTTACTGTCCAAATCTGGGTGTACACATCTGCGTACCCCCTCAGATCATACAGGCGTGATGTTACGTCATGATGTTGTATAAACAATAAACATCCAAGCGATTGCAGCAATCACGACAGATTTGCCGTCTATTTCTGAAGAGTTCTATTGTATATCTCCGAAGATCAGAATCAGATCTTCACCAAATTTAAATGGGACCACCTCAGAAGTATACTCTTTCAAATAAAAAAAGAATTTTGAGAATCGGTTCACAAATGGAGGAGAAATCAGGTAACATGCATAGAAAAAAAAAAAAAATACATACACATGAACATAGAACCTCCTCCTTTTTTGAAGTCGGTTAAAAATATCCACTTAATTGTAAATATTCATTATTCGGTAAAGAACAATTTTTTTTACAAAGACAATTGAAGCATGCATCCTCTTCACCCTAAAATCTAGATATACAATTTCGCAGATGTCTGGGCGTCTTGAAAATCTCAACTTATTTATATGGCTTCGTACAGATAGGTATCAGCACACCTGCTGCAACATGATACATGGCAGATCTTATCGTAAACTCATGCAGTTACTAGAAATTTGTAAGCCATCTAGTTAGCTCTGTGTTCAACTGTTCACTGTCATAATTATTAACTTTTATCTTGTGATAAAGGATGTTTCTTCGTAGGCTTGGAAATTATTGTTATTTCTTCATAACGCCACTCTGGATTGGAGTAACATGCTGTATTGCTATCTTGAAAGTATTTAACGTTCATGTTGGAAAAATCTTTATTTTTTCAATTGTTTAAAGCTTACTAGCTTTAAACAATTGAAAAAATAAAGATTTTTCGTAAGATTTTTCGTAAGTAAGCCAGCGATTCTCTCGCATGGTATATTTTTGTAGTCGAGACTCGAGACCACACAGGTCGAATATAAATGTGATTAAGTCCAACATTGTTTCAGTATTATTATTATAAGCCTTCTTGCAGATATTTCGCAATCGGTTGGGTTCTTCAGTTGGCTGTTATATCTGTGTGCCTCTCCAACCGACTCCATTTCGGTCAGCGATGTCCAAGCTCCGCGGCGCCGCCGCCCGCCACTGTCATAATTTCGACCGCCTATCGCCTAAGTGGTCTGCCTTGTTTTCTCTTTCTGTTGCCTGTGAACCAGTACCTACATTACTAATTTCGACCACTTGTCTATTCCTCTGATAGTATGGCCTGCCCATTTCCACTTGATGATTATTGTGACGTCTTTTGTTCTAGTGTGTTTTCTAATCATTGTAGTTCTTATTTTGTCTTTTAGTCTTTTCCCCATCATACTTCTCAGCATAGTATTTTGGCAGGTCTCGAGCTTCATATAGTGCGATTTTTTGAGAGCCCATGTTTGGCATCCATAAGTGAGTACGGGTATGCGTGCGCATACGTGTTAAACAGTTCACGCTTTATGCTCATGCTCATTTCCTTATTTTTGAACACCTCTTTCAGGCTCCGCCGACTGACACCGAGGACTGTTTCCAAGCATTTACTATGCGTTTATCAATCTCTTTTGAGGTTACTTACATCTGTAGTGGAGATTATTTGACCCAAGTAAATATGTATATACATTTATATATTCATTAACATTGTTATTTACATTTATAGGTTTTTGTTCCCCATTTGTAATGGCCTTGGTCTTTTCCGTGTTCTTGCTTAGTCCTACCTTGCAGCTCTCCCTTTCAAGGTCGTTTAATATTTTCTGAAGCTCATCCTTTGATATTGAGGTTACCACAAGGTCATCTGCGAACCTCAGGTGAGACAGATTCTCGCCATGGATTGTCAGCCCATGTTTGTCCCAGTCCATGTGGCGAAATATTACTTCCAGCACAGCCGTGAATAGCTTAGGCGACACTGGACCTCCTTGGCGAACCCCTCTTTCGATTCCTATTTGTTCTCCTTCCTTTTCCGGTTTGATTTTGGCTTTGCTGTTGACATATATGTTTTAGAGAATTCTAACGTATTTCTTTTCTACACCTTGATTCAGAAGTGCCTCTCATATCTTGTTGTGTTCTAATGAGTCAATAGTCCGCGAAACAACAGTAGAATGGTTATGTTGAATTCTTTGCTTTTTTCGAATAATTGACGCACTGTGTGGATATGGTATATGGTTGAGTAGCCGTTGCTGAATCCAGCTTGCTCTCTCGGTTGATTTTCGTCCAACGATTTGGTTATTCTTTCTAGTATGACTTTTGCAAAACTGTGTTTCAGTAAATACTACTAAATCTTAAACAATACAACACAAATCTATCGTGTGGATTCCCGGTGCTGATTCTCGCTTCTGGATGTTTTTTCTTCAGTAATGCTTTTTTCGATAGTATTATAACTTTAAAAGCTTTTACTTATAACTGATTACAGTGATTACTACTGCAGTACCTATGTCTAAATTGGCCTCTCCTATCTCTGTTCTCTTCAATTAATCATGTCTTACAAAGAAAATAATTATCCATACATTATTTTCAATTAATGTCTCATTCAGATAAATTAAAGTGATTACTAACATCTAATTGAAAAGATGCTGTACTGTTACCACGTGTTACATTTAAGTGGGCGTTTGATTAAACCATCGTACAGGGCTCGGCCACTCCACTTGAAAGTGTTTCGTAACGAGCAAAAAATCAAAGTTAAACAAAGCATGATTTGTATTAGTGTGTGGTGTGTGTCGTCTGCATGTGCATTGGAGTGTGTCACCTGACCTAACCCAACCCCGCACTTGTAGGCTTGACTCCCGCTGACATACTAGTGATGTCATCTACTAACTACGACACAGATTTATCGATTCAACGTGTCTTCATCTTTTAAAACCTACGACTGATTCATGGCCCTATTAGAATGTTGCCGGTGTAATTATGCCATAATCAATTATCATTGTTATTAAATTTGGCATCACGTTTGTTTACAACATTGTTGAAGCTCCTCACGTACCTGCCCATTAAAATCTGAAGAATGACAGAAAGTACCAATTAAAATAAAGAAAAAAAAGTTATTTTAATGAACTGCATGTAATACAACAAATCACATGTGTTGGAATCTGCAATGATAATGTACTTGTTTATGGGTAATGTAATACTTGCATGACACATACAAACACTTGTCGATATCATGATTGTGAACGAGGTCGAGCCCATCACTAAATTGTTTTGTGTTCAGAGTGAGTGGGGTTGACGGGTGCTACAAAAAACACAAGCTTTGCTATGGTGACAACGGAAAATTTTCTACGACGACCCTTCATAACGACGAGTTTGAAGAATTTTGTTATTGAATTTCTCACCCCTAAGCACCCCGGTTGGAGGACTACTAATAGGTCGTAAATATAGCCGCTCGGTTCATAATAAATTTACACTTGACAACGTAAATTGCTTTCGGCATAATGTTTTTGTGATATCTTTTTGAATAACGTTGCTACATCCTGTCCCGTCAATTCAGGTAGTTCTGATTTCACAATTATAATGTACACATTTTAATTAAAGACTCTCCGAAAATAAAGATACGGTTCTTTCTGTTGCAGAAGTTTGACCTAAAAGAAATAGATGAGAAGTTGTTTCATGAGAACATTGTGAACAGCATCAGGTGTCTTAGTGAATATTTTAGCACTCGACACTCTGGGTTCTCGCCAAAACTGTCTACCTGTTAAAAGATACATATTTTCTTATCTTCGTATAACTTTTAGTTGGTAACGATGTAAAAATATTGAATAAGAAAGTAAGTATTATATAAAAGTTATGCGTGCAGAGGCTACGTAATAAGTAACTTGACTTTTTATTCTATTGGCTGTGTTTTGTTATTGGCTGCGTTGTCCCGGCTTGATTGCCAGTTGCCAGGCTCTCTCGCATGTGGAGAATGCGATATTGGACATATTTACTAGCAACGCATTTATTCTTGATTTTCCTGATCGGTAGTTGCGAATTATGTGCTTAAAGCAAAGAATACATAAAACTGTCTTGCTTCCAAAACAAACGCATTTTTACTATTCTTTAGGTCTATTTGCAGGTGTAGTTAAAATCGTCAATCATGCATTTTACCAGATCAGTACGCAGTTTATCACAACTCGTACAAGGATCAAAGGATACAATACCCGAATTCCAAGAGACAGATCAGTGAACAGGTAAAATCATTTTGAAAAGCGATAAAATAAAGTTTCTTTATCGAATTCGCTCACGTAAAAACAAGCGGATCTCTTTGATTACATTCGTACGTGGCTTGATTCTCTGTCGAAACGAAATGAGCCATGTAAACCGACGGAAAAGTATTTGGCAAGAATATTTCATCACGAGGAAATTGTGCCGACCGGCCGACAATTTCACATACACGTAATGTGGACTGGTTTAAGCTTAAACGAGGATTAACGTGTATGTATAGGTACAAGTATGTGTAAAAGCCCGGTTTTCGCAATATCATGGCGATGTAAGTGTCAACACAGTTAACTTACTATGGAGATAAGAAAAACTTGAGAAGGATGTGGGGAAAAACGGTGAAGAAGCTTGCCAGATTTTCACGCAGCGATTCGCCAAAAACGACTCTCTATTAAGATTTATCTACAAAGATTTCCCCTATGAAGAATTTCTTCTATAAATTCTTACCTACAGGGTTATAGGTTGAATGTGGTTCAGAAATGTCGTGTACTTAGCCATAAGATCAGTGATCCCAATCATACGTCAGAAAATTCAACTGAAAAACCCAACAAAGTGAATCTTTTGTCCTATCTGGGAATCTAAAAGAAATGTTATTGTTGTTTGTTATTGAACTTACAAAAAACCCACAACTCTCGCACGATTTAATTGTCTGAGGAATTATCAATAACATCCATATCCTGCTGATGACACCCGCATGACGCTATCCACAGGATCTCCACCTCATTTATTTTCTTATGATATGAATAAATGAATAACATTACTATTAATAAATGAATAAAATTAACGTTAATTGAAATAGCAGTAATAATAAACACGGTTAAAATCATATTGCTTACATTTTGTAATACATGTTTAATGAAGTAATTATTGGATCTGTAATTAAATACTGCATCTTGCTGGTAAAGGTATGGTTACCGGTACAGAATAGACCACATCAATACTTTCCGTTTGTGTTATAAAAGCTAGTTCACCTACTGCTGGGTATAGGGCCTCTCTTTACTTGCGCTAATCTCCACGTTCTTCTTCCAGCCTCATCCAGGATATTCTCCCAATGGCAACCATGTCGTCTGCCCATCTTGCCGTGGACATCATTATAAATTCATTACCGTTTTCCCCACTAAATTGTATCAGTGCTACATTTCGTTCCACTAGCCACACCGTATTGTATTGTCTGTCACTAAGGCCTGCTCAATACAATGAAATATTCTGGGATCCCTAGCTATTGTTGCCAATGCACTAATGAGTACCCTATACCAATCTACCTTTTTTTTCCGGGTGGAAAATCATCAAATAACCCCTCCCGCTCTTGGGCAGAGCGAAAGGGAGTGTCAGACTTCTACTGACTAAAAACCACCCATGTTCCTTCTTAGCCCTTCATGTCGAGGCCGCGGTATCTCTTGCGAACAACCCGTAGCCCCGACGGGATACCAATCTACCTTACGTGTGATTTTCGTAGAGCCGTGATGTGGAGATGATATCTGCTGTGTCTTGTGTGTTTTCCTTGTTATCATAATTTGTTTATTGTCAACGTGTATTCTAGAAATAATATCATTCCTGTTTGTTTCTTTTTGCGTATTATGACGAGTATTGTCTTTTTCTTTCGTCTTTTTGCCTTCATTCGTACCTTTGCAATCCCCTGTCGTGTTACTGACGCAACAGTCCATTTCGTTTTATTTGCTTAGCATATATTTAGTATAACATTTAAGTTTTACAAAATGTATAAAAGTGTATGTAAATATTGTGCTGCAATGTTTAAGAAACGCGAAGGTTACTTAAAGTTCCACCTTATGTCGCCATTAGTGTGCTTTGTCCACTTCGCAGTTTGATTTAATCTAATGGATGTTGTAATATCTGTAATGTTCTGTCTTAACTAGGACTGGGGTCATCGTCGACTGTGTTTCAAGTATTGTCTTTGTTTTTTAGTAGAAGTTATGCCTCACCTTTGTCACGTTTCGGAGAAGTAAAGTCGATTGGTTGAGCCTTGCAACTAAAACGAGGTTTCGTACAAAAACTCTTCTCATAATAATGTGTTCTGACCATGTTCTGATACACGTTCGTATGGTTGTGCTTAATTTTTTGTTCAAATGCAAGAAATATTAAGATGTGTTAAGGATTTTTTTGGTCCTTACAGTCACGGCCGTAAGAGGCCTTCAATATTTTTTCGCTTCCTATATTTTAAGTTTTTGCAAGATGAGCACGATATCAAGTACTGTCAAGAACTAGAAACATTTTTTTTCTTAATACGATACTTCAATTCGTCTATGATATGCACTAGTATTTTGTATATATTTAGGCGGATATGCATATTTTAATAGGCAGTAGTGCTTCTATAATTTAAAACGATTTTCCGAGTTCCTTAAAAACAATACCTTACTTTATTTTTTCAAAACTAATACGACTCACACGACAGATATTCTGAATCATTCTGTTAGAATGTGTTCCCTTGCATTTACTTAATTAAACTGTGAATGTTTTGCTCCTATTGGCAGCAATTTCGAACACAGCGTAGTACAATAAATCAAAATATTATAAATCATTTTCATTTCAGTGCTAAAGCTTCAGTGTTTACATCGGCCCCACAAGGAGAAGCTTTGTTTGCTTGTTTTATAAAGCTTTATATAAAACAGCTCACCCGTTTGACATGAAACTTTAACTATCGGATCATTAATATTGTCATAGAGTTAAATAACATTGACGTCGAAGTTCGTATTTTATGATCGCAGCTCCTTATAACGATGCAGTTAAAGCCTGTATGTAAATAAGTTCAGATGACGTACTATGATTTCCAAGAGGTGTACAATGCACTTTTATAGTATGCTAGCCGCGTGAAGCACACCACAAGAGTGTTGACCTCTGGTCGATACCTAACTATCGATACACCTTATTAGTACGTTGTGACAACTTTACTGCTTTTATTTTACATGAGGACAAATTAAATGCATCGGTTGGCATGTTTTTCTTTAGGGTGTGAACAAAACCTGTCTTTAATTTTAATTTTAAACGTATTTACTGTTGAGTTTTAATCACACTGATACTTTTAATAATTTACAACATGCATTTCAGGAAAATTGATGCTTTGTATGTTTGTGGTGTGGCAGGATTTTTAATGCTTATTGGTATTCCGGATTCGTATGTGTATGTATGTATTTCATTTCATTTACATTGTACCCATACATTCTTGAAGAACTAAACCACTACCTATCGGAATAGTGGAGCAGAATGAAAGGATTATAATTTTAATTTTATCGATGTTATGGACAACATCGAAAACAATCCAAACAACTGCCTCGGTGGTACATCCCTATCGTCAACCGCAAGTTATAAGGCTGGTCACGCACTTCCCTAAACGCGTCCCGTCGCATTGTCCTCCAGACGTTACAGCATATATTATTTTATTATGTATGTATACCTAGTGTTTAAAAAAGCTATTCAAAAACAACCATAAAATTTTACTCGCATAACCAAGGGCGTACACACCTACCTGTTACCTATAAGTACGTATGTTTTTTGAATAGGAATGGGATGAGTTTTTGTTTTTTTTTGTGCATTATGTTATGGTTGAAAGTCGAAATGCGGGTGCAGTAGTTTTAACCAAACTGAACAGGTACATTTGTATTTCGACTATCAGCTGTAATTACTGTAGCTAGTGATTCTACTTGTTTATTTTTAATTAGTGTGTAAGTAACACTGTTTAACGATATAGAGGTGATTCACGTGCATTAATAAATATTACTTTTGTATATTATTATATAAGCGCCAATAACAGGTTGTTTGGCTTGTCCATCGCTAAAAGCATTAAGTAGTCGTATCCGGGACTTTAGCCACTTGGGTGGGATATATCTGCTTCACAATGTATTTCTCAGATCTTTAATTTATTTTTAAATGTTTTATTTATACTAGGTAAGCAAAATAATTTAATCCTTTGTGCATATTTTTTGCAATAAATATGCTTATTATGATAATATGTTTTTTTTTTTTTTTTATCAGCCTATATTGTCCCACTGCTGGGCAAAAGCCTCCCCCATAGCCTTCCACTCTTCTCTCTGTGTGGTTTTCCCCGTCCAATTCGTCATAAACGCTTCTAGGTCGTCACGCCAGCGTTTTCTAGGCCTCCCTCGGCGACGACGCCCGTCTTCTGGCACCCACTGGGTGACGACTCTAGCCCATCGGTTCTGATCCATCCTACAGACATGGCCCGCCCAATCCCACTTCAAGCCAGCAGTTTTATTTTAAAATTTTTGTAAATTATTATAATATGATTATTATAATAATTTACCAAATCGTGTCATAATGAATGAACATGTTAAGTGCTACAAAAAACTATTCATTAAAAGGTAATTTAAACGTGTACTTAAAATAGAAAAAAAAGGTACAAAAACCAACTTACTACTTCAACAGTCTAAAAAAATACAATAGGTATTAATTTGATTGAGAAGTGCTCTGGATTTGTCTTTCAATTAATTATGGCTTCCAGTCTTACCAAAGGGTATCGTATTAACTGGGTTCAGGTTGTGGAGGTCAGATAGACAGTCGCTCCATGTAAAATACTGATATTCAGCTGCATCCGGTTAGACTGGAAGCCGACCCCAACATAGTTGGGAAAAGGATATGCAGATGATGTAATGTCCAGTCATCATGACTGATATATCTGAATCTATGTTCTGTATTAGGTTGTCTGTATTATGTTTTTCCTACTCTATTCTTTTCTGATTAATTTCGTTGCGGGCTCCAAGACAGTTAAATCGTTTCTCTGGGACTTAGTCGGGCTTTATTGTCTCGGCGCTTTTCTTGTGGTCGCAACTGTTGATTCTGGCAAATAAAAAAAAAAAATAGTAATCTGTTCAGTGAAATCGAAATATCGAATGTGAATCGAAAGTGAAATTTGGTTTTCAAATGTTCAAAGAAACCTACAAGTTATTGATTCTTCTTCTAGTGACAGCTCAAGTTCTCAAAATATGCTATGGAGTTTGTATCATACAGTGCGATTATATCGTGCTAAATAATTATAATATTTTTTTATTTTTTACCTATCTACGCACGATAAAGCATTTTATCACCGGCCATAAATGGTATTAAATTATATAAAAACTGGTATTATAAATAAAACATAGAACTAGAAGTAATTTAATAAAGTTTACTACTTTTTAATGTGTTTATATTCTAACCTACTGAGTAGCCTCTAATAATTACATTTTCGCAAAAAATATCATAAGATTGGGTGGTAAGTGCGAACTAAACTTCCACAACTTATCGTTAGTAGTGAGTAGGAAATTCATTGATTATGATAGTCAATAACTTACTGAGAGATTTGATTTGGCAATTAATCGTGTACTGAGAAATGTAAGATTTACTAACTTCTTACAATATGCCTGTTTTTACTGAAGGTATCTATATTTTATAAACAATATCCATTAAAGTTATCCTAAATTATAAAGCTAACGAATAAATAACAATAACAACAACTTAACATTAAATTATACAATACTTCATAAAAAAAATTGCTTATAAAAGTCATACTCCAAAACTCTTGGAGTACCAAAACTCTGAAAAAGAATCTTCATCTACATTTCGAAGTTTTACTACAAATCTTTACCGGTTTAAGGTTTACAAATTTGTAAATGCATAATTAAGAAATTAGACGACATTAATATAGGAAATGGTAACGTGAGGAAACAGTGAGGAAGGCGAGGCGACCTCGCATGTATCCGTATAGGAAGCCCACTATTTAGTTCCTGTATTTTATTGTTCTTTGTCATGTGCATAATGCGCACGAAATTAAGATGACGACAAACATATTTAAAAATATACTGTAAACAGCAACATTATTTGTATATGCACAGAGCCAAAAATGTGCAGTCTTGTTTTTTAATGGCAGCATGTGCGATATTGTTCTTGTCTTGCATGTAAATGCTAAGTTCTATTTTCGTCGCGTCAAGTCATTGATTGAATTGCTATGTCGATCCGGTCACTGAGGTTAGAGGCGTGTGTCTAATGTTGTACATGGAATATTTAGAAATCATAAACGTTGTTTTACCAAAATACATATGTTGCCTTTGTTTACATAAATAGCTACTCAACCAGAATTCTAAATAAAACTCATAAAAATGTATAATGCATCATGCAAATTAACGAGCGATTAAGCTCTCCTCTAGATTATAATAATTATTTGTTGCTAATGTTCAAATGCACAAAACCCGTTTAAAAGATCCTAGTTAAGCATATAAGCATATCTATTTTTTACACACAGAAGCCTTAGGCGGTATTCAAACCAAGGAGGGCCTAAAAACTGGTCCCACGAGTCGCGGCACTCTTTGATAACTCCAGAGAATGTGTGCTCGCTCGAAAAGCGCCAGCTCCATTTACTTAATCAGTTTTGCAGCAGATTTTTTAACGACCTAACACTTTACATACGTGTGCACGTATAAATATTAAAGCCAATATCCCTAAATGGTGATAAAATGACTAACATGTCAAGCATCTAGATCAGCTTACCTACCTAGTCTTTATTGATCTCTTTGAGAAAATGAGTAGCATTTCGTGTCCATATGTGGCTGTAGTTAGCTACAACTGTATAAGTTATATTCTATTAGAGGTATTTTGTCGGAGTTGTTATCAGATCAGCCGAAATAGCTGAGACGTGCCAAATTTTCGCGAGAAACAAAGAGGCGGCTGTTTCGAGTTCCCTACGCTGAAGTTAATTGGTGCCGCGGTCGAGAAATACCGAGAACTTTGTACATTTATACACAAAGCTCCTATAGACCGACTCGACTCTACATTAAGCGTGAAGTTACCAAAAACATCGAAAACACAAAGTTTATTATGATTTGGACATGGGTTATGTTGTGTTTAATGACCCTAGAACTATTTTAATGAATTGTTCTTCAAGATAGAATATTTGCCAACCTAGATCTGACCGCTGCCAATGAAACACAAATAGGTAATAATTGCGCACACAAGTCGTTTCTAAGAAATTTATATTCATAGGTTCACACACTCTTATATATACGATTTTAGTGAATGTAATAGTTCTTATTAGCGTACAAGATACATGAGTGCCTTTACCGTATAAGCCAGCAGTGGCGAGGTGGCTTGAACTCATGCATGCGACACAAAGGGGCCTTGTTCGTGAACCACCGAAGGCCGCCAGCTCTGCGACAACGAGTTTCCTACATGCAATAGCAATGTACTCGCACTTACATTTTGAGAAGTTCATGGCTACTTTTATTTTTAAATGAGATAAACTCAGAGCAGGAAGGTCAAGAACTTTATTTTTGGCGGATGCGCCGCGCTCTTGTTGCCAACGACCCGCTTCCAAAGCTTTCAGTTGTTTATCTATCTCCGAGCGATGTATTAATGGATTAATACTACATAGTAAACATCGTATCTGAAGGAACGTCATCAATGAAACTTTGTAAACATCTTTATCTATTACTATATCTGAGCTGCTCTACACCAGAATCTAGATTATTCAGGGCACAGGCCTCGTAGAACAGATCAGTAATGATCTCTATGCTCATTGCCTGTCTCGTGCCTGCTCATAGTCTAGCATCGAAACCAGTTTTCATTGAAGTCCCATTCGTGTCCAAATAATTAACGTGAGTAATTGGCCGTCGTTGTGTGTACATATAAAGTATCCTATGCCGTGTTTATCTTCAGCATTTTCCTATGGCAGTCTCTTAGTATGTAGGTATGGCAGTTTTTTAAGATCGTATAAGGTATTCACCGTAGCGAACGAATTAGCATTTCGTTCGCGATTCGCCGGCGCGGGCGGCGGGCGAGCCGACTGTCCTTGGAATAAGGATGTGGCAAATGGGTGTCTTATCTGACCGTTTGGACTGTCAGTAGGCTTGAAATATAAGTACTATGTCGTCGGTAGCTTCAGTTACTTATAATAATGGGTTATTTTGCATGTAGTTAGCGTCACCCGGTCCTGTTCCTGTTCATTGTTATGTAAGCGCACGGTAGATTATTCAGTTCGTGATTATTGATCAGAGTAGATGGAGGACGTGAGATGAGTAAACTTCAGAGCTGTTTATGCGCTCATTTCTATGCGTCCCTTACTGAGTAGGTACCGAGAACTATTTAAAATCCTAAATCATCGATGCCCAGCTGTATGAATCGATGAATTGTAATTCTGTTTGCGTTGTGGAGTAAATTGTAACTTTGTTGCAAGCAGGTATACATCGATTCACAGTTCAGCGTAGATAAACACGTTTGAATGCAAATCATTAATATCATGATTTCCTGTTAAATACTGCGGCAATATGATCGTCAATTTACTATGAAGTGTTAGTAGATAAGCTTACGGCTGTGATGACGCGGGTAATATTAGAGAAGTATTAAACAAAGGCTAAAGTTTCCCCTTGTGTGATTCTGGAATGCAGCTTCTGTTGATAAACATGAGTGCGCTACGTTTATATTCTAGACGGTGGCAAAAATGTAGAACGAAGTCAGGTTGGTTTTAGTCATTATGTATTTTAAACATGCAATTTCCAAGCGAATGCCACAGTACATTTACGGATTTATTGTTCAATTGAGCTTTTGTTACCCCGACACCGCGACACTACTCACAGCTACTCACGAGCCCGCGACACATTACATAGACTTGATTATTTCTTCGCCAACATTTCCTGCGGTTCATAATCATAAATTCATTTTAGTAGTTCATGAATACTAAACCTAAAGCGTTGATTTCTGTTTAAGATGGTATAAAATTAAAGTAACACAGTGAATTACATGCAAGAATCTTAAGATTAGCAAAAGGATTACAATGAAAACCTTATGAAACATTCGATCCTCTCATTTAGAGAGGATTTTATAATACTAATATTCATGAACCGATTTTACAAAATAAGAATTTGATATCTGCAGGTTCAACGCACTGATGAAGTTTTGCGCCGTAATTTTTTGCGCCTTGGGAAGCAATTTACCAGAATATATCAGATAAATATTTGTGGCCGTCACAGACGTTCTCGGCTTCTGCGAACAAAAATATGACGTGTTCTGGCAACTCCACTAATAAGGCACAGTGAGTGTTGCTAGTTTTTACGTCGCTCGGGCGCTAATGCATTCTAGTGCCGCAGTTGTGTTGACATTTGTTCAAAATAAAACAACATGAGTGGGCTCGAAGTCGACGGTGCCTGCCTCCGGGCCGTCTGACGTTAATGTTTTGTTGATATCTTTAACGAACAACGTTGTATATAATAAGACAAATTAAATAAAAAATTGTTCAAAATACGACTACGAATAAAATCGCAGACTAATATAACCGCGGTCTTAAAAGTAGAAAATAATTCTTAAATTAATTTTAGTAAATAACTTAATAATAAGTAAAATTATTATAGAGGACAGCCGTAGTCGCATGCCACTGATACCTGATGCTCCTTCATGGATGGCGTTCTCATTAATACAGAAGTCAGCTGCTAGTTGCCATTAGCATATATGCGACTGTCCTCTATAATAATTTTACTTATTATTAAGTTAGGTATTTACTAAAATTAATTTAAGAATTATTTTCTACTTTTAAGACCGCGGTTTTATTAGTCTGCGATTTTATTCGTAGTCGGTTTTAGTTATTTAAACTTTTTTTTTATTTAAATTTTATTTTATGTTATTTAATAAATACGTAATAATATATTACTTTCATCATGTAAAATTCTACTTAATGTTGGTTTATTATTCACATTTATACGAGTAAATAACACAGACTAGACCGCGAGAACTGTTTGATCGCATTCTAAACGTATATGTTGACTAAAACAATAATATAATATATACATATTTGTAATGTGCTCGCCAAGACCTTTCATTTGATACCAAACATGATAAGATTATCTCCATAAATATTTATTTCATTGTAGATATCAAATATGAGGAGCTCGTGGCTTAATTAGAACAGCCACTCGGGTCGATCTTTAGGTAAAGCTGTGCTTGCCTAGGTCGGTCTGTGGATGGCCCGACATACCGAGTTTCCTCCGTGCCGCTGTTGGTCCCGGCTCCCATATATAGATCTTTGGCAGTCGTTACAGGTAGTCACAGTGACCTGAAATTCGGACATTCAGTCTTACCAAAGAGTATCGTATTACCTAGTATTAACTAGGTTGTGGAGATCAGATAGGCATTCGCTCCATGTAAAATACTGGTATTCAGCTGCATCCGGTTAGACTGGAAGCCGACCCTAACATAGTAGGCAGATGATTTAGGTAGATGCCCAAGCAACACAAACTAGCTGAATAACTTTTATATAATAGCAATTCTGATGACTAAAAGCTTTTAAAGATGTAGGGATAAGGTTTGTATAAGCGCTTATACAGGAGATATTCAAGCAATTTGGGCACATAATACATCGCTTTAATCTGAATAACATTTTGTTAATAGCTGCATACCAGCTGGATATATAAACAGAAAGGTTGGTTAACTTCTGCATATAAGCTGATCGACCCTTTGTTCAGAATTTAAAACTCTATTAAGCAGATAAAAATATCAAACTCTGATATTCAGACAGTATTCATTATTCAGATCTTTCTCGTTGTTTTATAAAGAAGTTATGTAATTAAATGTACAAAATCAGCATTTTGTTTCTTATAATTCATTGTGATAACATATATTTTGCGTCAAATTTCCAAGTGATAGTGATGGCATCGCTCTGGAAGAAATTATAAATATTGGTAAGTCGTTTTTGGTAAAATATTTTGTTAACAATACAATTATTAAAACGCATGCTACTTTACTGTGAGATTATATACAAGTTTATAGTAAAATTTTCGAGCGCCACAAGATAAAACCAGTTTAAAAAAATAAACTATTGACTTATATTAACCTTTTTCGAAGAATAATAGTATATTATGCAACTAGTGAATAAAGGACGGATTTAAAGCGAGGGCCGTAGATGAGTCACGAGCAAGTGAAGGATTCTAATGATTGAATCACGAACGCAGCGAGTGATTCAACTGTAGAATCCTGAACGACGCGAGTGATTCATGGCCCTCGATATAAATTCGTACTTTATTCAGGAGTTGCATACTATACTTTATATCATGACTACGAGAAAAGACATAATTTAAGCGAAAATATAAATTTAATCAAGAAATAAGAATTGTTAAATTAATTGAAATGGACATTAAAATTAGAGCAATGACTGAAATTAAGCGTAATTTTCTTATTATTATCATTAAGGTGGTCAACTTGTGAAACAATATTTATTAATCTAATGCCAAACTCCTTGTCGCAAATATCGACCAATCAAATCTCGAGAATTTATTTGCACCAAAGAGTTTTGAATTTCGAATCTTAGCGCAAGGAGTTTGTATAAGCATTGAAATAGAGACCGGATATATTTTTGTGTTCCAAATTCAAACACCAAAATAGTGAATAAAAACAAAACAGTGAATAAAAGGCCTTTTTATTCACTGTTTTGCGTGAATAAAATAAGCTTTTTAGAGTAGGTATGGTATAAAATATTTTATTCAATTGTTACCAATCAAAGTGGTAGAAAACAGACAGGTAGGTATTTGAATACTACCCTGATGTTTTTTAATAAAAAACATCTATCTATTATTTGTATTATTATCGTTTAGTTTTAGAAAATAGAGGTTATGTTAGGATAAATCATGGCGACGATGTTGATTTTGAATATAAGCTGTTCACGCAGACGATTTGTTATACATTTCTGAGTAACAGGTTACTTGTAACTGTTTTATCCAGATATTTTTTGGTTAACAGTACGTTTTATGTCACAGTTCTGATAAACGGTTCTAAAGTTGGCCGTCTCAGTACTCTTATTCAGATTATTAGGGTTATATAATCATGTTCTATTGAAGAAAAATACATCCATTGAGTTTCTTAAAATTGCAATTAGTTTTCAATTTACCTATCATATGTATTTATGTCTCACGCGAGTGTGACTGGCGAAATTACTTGCGCGACTACACAAACATAGCTAAGGGTCCATTAATTCGGAATTAACCGATAACTTGTTATAAAACTTAAATTGGACACAAAAAAATAGCCACAAACTACTGTAGGTAAATGAAACCTTCGGACTTCGCTACCATTATGCCGCGTAAATCTTTTGTTTTTAATGAATTTTTTCAAATTCAAATTTAGAATCGTTCAAAAAGGCTTACAAAATAAACTTTCTTCAAAAGAATTTAAAAGTGGCCAGTATTTTTTGTGTTTAAGAACTTTATACAAAATATCCCTAGACGGTGTTGATGTGTGTAATAATATTCAATGTTTCTTTGTTTTTAGAAAAATGTTCAAAATAGTGGCTACACGTCCCAGAGGTCGGGTTGAGCTTTCGGCTGTGTCTGCCTCCTGGGAAACTAGGGGAAAGTTGCGCTGGCCCGAAAGGAATGGCGATGTACTTTCAAAAAATGCTGTTGTCACCCAACGAGAAAAAAAAAGAAAGAAAAAAAGAAAATTCCAGGAAATCAATGATTAATCACACCCAATAAATCTTTTACAGCCGCTTGGGATATATTTTTATTCACTGCCCCATCACTGGGGTTATTTCAAAAATCTATATTTTTATTAAATTCTGACACGTGATCTGCTAAACTACTCGAACTTGTATCGGTGTCCTCAAAATATGAATCGTCATTTTTAACCGACTTCAAAAAAGGAGGAGGTTCTATGTTCGTGTGTATGTATTTTTTTTTTTATGTATGTTACCTGATTTCTCCTCCATTTGTGAACCGATTCTCAAAATTCTTTTTTTATTTGAAAGAATATACTCCTGAGGTGGTCCCATTTAAATTTGGTGAAGATCTGATCCTGATCTTCGGAGATATACAAAAAAAGACGGCAAATCTGTCGTGATTGCTGCAATCGCTTAGATGTTTATTGTTTATACAACATCATGACGTAACATCACGCCTGTATGATCTGAGGGGGTACGCAGATGTGTACACCCAGATTTGGACAGTAAGATATTATGCAATGTTCCATTTATTGGGGATAAATAAAACCTATTATTTGTTTGGGAACAACTAAAAATGGAAAAATAAAAAACTTTTTGCCAAAAAATAAAACCGACTTCAAAAACACCAAAAAGTGAAAAATAAACTTCTGAAGAAAAATCAGCTTCTGAAGTCGGTGGCAAAAATACGAAATCAAACAAACAAATGTCACCGACTTCAGAAGCTGATTTTTCTTAAATCGGTTTTATTTTTTGGCAAAAAGTTTTTTTTATCTAATATCTGTGATGTAGATGTAAAATTACGAGATACGGATACGGAACCCTCTTGGACTGGTCGACTTGTGCTTGGATCCGTGTGTCCGTTCTTGGATAAAAACATTGTATTTCTTCAATAACCAGTTATTAGATACATAAACATCTATTATTCATAATATTTACCACTTTGAGCTACACAAAAAAGGATTAGTGCGCTTCTCTCGCTATAAGGTTGTCATAAGATCGTAGTCATCTTCATTTATGCAGTAGTTAGCTGCTTAAACGCTGAAAGAGTAATCAATATCCATATTCTGAATAAATGAGTACGAGTTGACGGGTTGTGCAGCTTAAAGAAACCAAAAAATAAACTATTCAGAATCAAGCTGTATCATTGAAATATTCATCAAAGTTGTACAGCACAAAACTGAATTTTCTCGCTGTTATGTAGCTACTAGCTGTCTTAGTCACTTTTATTTGAATATCGTTAACATAACAGTAGCAAATATTATTAGTATTAAGATTAAAAAAAAATACCAATTTTATGCAGAACTTATCAAGCTTTCAGTGTAATTAAAGTTTAAATACTGTTTTATTCAAGATAAAGCTATCACGTCAGCTTTTTTAAAGATGTAATGAAACTATAAACTGCCAATTGGTGCTTAACTTTGCCATTATCTGACTTACGTGTTGCTTGGGTGTCAAATAACTGCCCTGATATATAATGCTGAAATAGCCAATAGCTCTACTAATATACAGTTTCATAATAAAAGCAACTAAAAATTATTTCAAAGATGGACAAATGCATCTCGATTAAGAAAATAGGTTTACAGAATTACATCGTACCACCTGGTTAGACCTACTGTCTTGTGTGGATCAAACTGTTGGGCAGCAAAAAGGATGAATGAAAGACATTTGCATGTGGCTGAGATGTGAATGCTAAGGGGGATCTATGGTGTCACACGAATACATCAAGTAAGAAATAAGTACATCACACCGGTGACATACATATATGATGCGAAGAAATGAGCAAAATCTAAAACTTATTGGATATGAATGTCAATGGCTGTAACATTAGAGGAAGATCAAAACAATGGTGAGTGGACTTTGTGAAGGATGATATATAGCTAGAAATGCGGTGTCTGAGAAGATGACAAGTAATGGAAGAAGAAAACATGCTGCACCAACCCAAAATAAATTAGGACAACGTTAGGAGCATAATGATGACGAGTAGGTATAGTCGCTGCAAGTTCTGTAACATACTGTAGAGCTTTACTCAAGTATGCAAATCAATAGCAGTTTACTTCTGCAGGCAAATATTTGTCATAATAAAATGAAACCAAGTTGCTTGAAGTTATGACACGTTTTATAGATTTTCAATCAACTTGTACTTAGACATTTACGAGCAATTAATTCCATGAGGCCTAGGACAACATAGCCATCATGGCAAAAAGTATTTGTAGAATTTATTATGACATAAAACAAAACTCTTAAACAAAACCCTTAAACCTAATGCTGTAAAACATCTACCAGCAATAGGCCTTGCGAATTCCGGTCAGGGGGCATATTGCACAACATTGAAATTGTTTCGAAATGTATCAAAAGCCAAGATATTTCTCAATTAATCTTATTTATACATAAAAGATATGGAAATTTGACGTATTTTACACTTTATGGCGTTGTAAATTGATACTAATTTTAATATTTACGTATTTCCACATAAAGTCGGTAAATAAACCTGTTTTGCATATAAAGGGGATTGGATTTTAACTTGTTTTCGATACGTTGAGATTTTTAGCTTCAGCACGTCATCCGTTTGATTGCATTCGATGAACGTTACGTCATCATACACATATTATGCAGTTTTTAATGACGTTGTATGACGTGTTATGTAAATTAAATGTTGTAAAAAGTGATTGTTCAAGATATTATAAGATGCATACGAGTGATTGTTACTTTGTTACAGACCTTCATAGATATGTAAATTAGAAGTCTTTACAGTTCAACATATTCTGCAACACAGTCATCCAACAGATCTTCTTCAACACAGTGCCATACCGGTTATCGTCAGCGTCGTAAGATAATGAGCTAATAAACGATTTATATATATGTAAGGCGGAACATCGACCGGCCTCGCTGGGAGTGCCGTGATGCCGTCTCAGGAAGCCCGCCGCTTCCGACCGGAAGTCGATGCAGACGGAAGACTTGCGTCACTTCCGATCGGCCTCAGTACGGCGCCTTACGTGTAGGACCACTGGGATCACATATTGCTCTGACAATTTTCCGCATTCACTTGCGGGTTTTTTAATGATTTATCTTAAGATATGTATCTAAATTTCTAGAAGCTCATGTATGCATTTAGTGTGGTCATATAAGTAGTAATAGTACTTCGGGGACGAAGTAGTGTTTGCGATTACAACACAGTTTATAGTCCGGTCTTACACCGTTAACTTTTCTGGTGAGTCAAGTGAAATATAAGGCGGGCTAGGCGTTTCAAGGAAAAATACCTTGGGATGCAAATAGTTTGGTAACTAACTTGCTGTTATTAGGTGTCCACTGGAGAACCTGCGCTTTAATAATCTGCATTGATTCGCATGCTAGGCGACCGTTTTGATAACATCAGCGCCTACTGCCGCTTTTGTTCTTAGTTGACTTACCACAGAACCTACTAATGGTTCAATGTATGTGGTGTTTGTGGGTCTGGTACGTCTGGTTATGGTTTATTGGTAGTGGTGTTAAGTGACGCGATAGAGACGGCGGGCGTTGCGTGGGCCCACAGAACGAGTGCAACCGGTCCCCAGGTGTCAGCTCCGAGGTACAGGGCTGCACTTAGGCACAAAGCTTGTTTTAGCGAGAACATGTATTTGGCTTGGGAAAAGGCTAGGCAGATGATGATGTATTTTGCTTTTTTATATAAATGACAGTGATAATGAGATTCGAAAATGACACGTGTAAGAACTCTGAATTGCATATTTTTCTAAATCTAAATGCTTTATAATATAAAACAAACTTAAGTATAAATAAAAACACGCGTTGATACGAATATAAATATTCTGAACTTAATAGAGAGAATTACATGTTAAATTGTTGATTGCGTAAAACCCGATAATTATAATACAATTTAAGACAGTAAAGCCAAATAGAAGATTCTAAGATTGTTTAAAAACAAATATTATCCAAGTAACTTTGGATTTCCAAGATTTTACATAAATCAAAAGAAAGAAAAATCCCACTACACGCCTGTTAGAAACATTTATTTACTAACATGGCAAACTGTAAAAGGAACTCAATTTCTCTCGTAGTAGGTACTATTTAAAACAGTTTACGAAGTGTTCAACTCAAACTTCAAGTACCACACAATTAAGCTGATTAACAAACATAACTTAAAGTAAACTTAAACATAACTTATTTGAATGTGCGGGCCCAAGTCCGCTCCTGTGCGACTAACAATCTAAGGGAGTCGCGAAGCCAATACGGTTGTTTGCGTAAACATTTACTGCATCAGCTGGGTTACTTTACTTAGTAACTTAGTGCTTAACTCTAACTTGGCAAATTTACAACATCACCATGCCTGTAGGTCTGACATTGTAAGACAAGTAATAGAGATGCTCGCTGCTTGTCCAAATTTAATGTATCGCTTTTTGCTTTTTAGAATTATATCTTAGGAATGCAAATAATTGTGTAAATTAATAGTTAGTCATGTAGACTAGAAGTGCGAATACTCCTCTTAGCGCTTCTAGTGTATACTAAGAAGACAATAATAATCTAAGATAATTATTTTCTATTATCAAAATCCTATGCATGAGATCGGTTTTGTTGAGAGTTTTTCAGTAACTTTATGAGGTGCTATTCAATTTTGTGGATTTATAAAGTGTAATCAACAAACCAATCACGATAATAATAAATATTTCAACCCGCACTGGTACCGCGTGGTGGATTAGCCCATTCCCTCTCATAGAGAAAAGCCCTGTGTTCGGGTAGTGGGAACATTACTGGCTGATTTTATGCTTATGCTTAGTGTTCTTTCCAGAATGAGAACTTTTTTAGAACGAGACTTAAATGTTGGTATACATTCACAGTTATTACATTTATTGTATCGTTATCTGCTGACTGAATGCGTATTGTACTGACTGCTCCAACATTTAATTAACTATTTTTTGTGGGGCGACCCGTCGATCCTGTGACATAAATAAAGGTCATCGTAAAACCTTCACACATACAAACATCTCACTTCGGGTCCAAATAATAAGACTCCTAAGTGCAAATTCTGGGAAGCCAACCCGCGACCCTGAACGTATGAAAGCGGACGCTCCGCAGTATTGGTATTCGGAACATCTATGATTATGAAACGAGTCGCAATGACAAATGGTTTCTTTGCATGAGGTTATTTTTCTACACTGTCAAATGCCAGCACAGTTCCCGCAGTGATAAACTTAGCCAGCCAGTAGCTAACCTTTTTTTCTTTTTACGGTTCCGTACCTCAAAAGAAAAAAAAAGAACCCGTATTTATAGGATCACTCGTGTGTCTGTCTGTCTGTCCAACTGGCTATGAGATGTCACAGCCAATTTGCTCTGAATCTAAAGGACCGATTAAGTTGAAATTTCACATATTTTGCATCTATGACATAAACACGGACGTATAACGTAAATAAATGAATTTTGAATATGGGGGTCACTTTTGGGAACCTTAACAGTTTTTTTTAAGTTTTGCAAACTGTACCTTGTCCTATAACAAATGGAAAGGCTTATTGTGAGAATCCCAAATGTATTTTTTTTTAATAATTCTAAGATATACACTTTTAAAGACATTTAAGAAAATAGATGAATATCCCCCTTATCTCCGAAACTACTGAGCCTAAAATTTTGAAAATAATACAGAAATTAATTCAAAACTAGAAGAAAAGAACCACCAGAAGTCTATGGTACCATACATTCAAACTGAAGATGTAAGTTTGTCAATTACAATGATAAGTTTCCTTCATGTGGAAGTCCGACTTGCACTTGGCCCGTTTTTAGTCTCATGTTTGTTTTCATATTGTTGAACAGTCTCCACATTATTTCCAATCGTTGTCACAACTATTTCTTCTGCAAATGTCATCTTCTTGAAACTTTGTGTCACACGAGTTTTTTCTTTGAAATAAGCTTACGTCACATCTGAAAATTTTCATGAAGATTTTTCCTCTTAGTTCAAAATAGGTTTCACATGTTCTTCTTGTAAAAACCTGTTAAATATATTAGCTTAGTTACTCTTGACGTAGGTGATATGACGTTCTTAGATTATAAACACAAATAAATTGGATGAAACATCTGTAAACGGATAAACATTTTCGTCCTACTGAGGGAATTGAACCCGCGACCCTGAATGCAATTTGTGGCGATTGGTGTCTGTGTATGTCGTCATTATTTATATTATTATGGTTTTGCTTCCATTATGAATAATACAAAATTTTATCTTTAGGTTTTTTCTTCGTATTGAAAACATCTAACATTACCATCAGGTGACTGCTGACATGACGAGAAATAGAGAAGTATGGAAGAAGAAGACATGTTGATCCCTAATAAATTGGGATAAGGGCAGGAGAATGATGATGTATTGAAAATATTTGAAAACATCTCCAAGTCATCGATCCAAGTATAAAAATGGTGTGAGGCACTTGTGGGCTGCAAGTTAACACGTTTGGTTAATGATGCTGTTATCTCTTTGGACAATTTGGTGAAATCTTAGCTCTGCTGTAGGACCAATCCAAAAGTCTGCGTACCACATCAAATCATTGAGCAAAGATATTTAGTATTAAACTGGATTGTATCTTCATTGATTTTTCATTCTTCTTACCTTGGTACCGCTATCACAAAACAATTATTTGAACACAATAACTAAAACATGTAAAAATAACCATGAACCCAAAGATAAGCTTATTGCTACCAAAAAATAACTTCCAATATTATTTTGGTCAAACATCTTTAGGTGTGAGTACATTAAAGTATTATATTCGCACTCTAAACACAAGGCATTGGCAGATACCTTCTAATTATTCATCGTGAATCAACATAATATAGTGGGTTGACTGTATAAGTATACAATTACATTGTCAACCAGAGACGGTATATTTTGATGTTTAATTTACCACAAACGTGGGTAGAGTAGTGACTACAAGGTCCAATCTAATTGTTTGTTGTGCTGGATATTTTATAATTCATTTAAATAAATGGAGAATAGGGTGTGTCAGGTGTTTAGGGTTAGTCTACTTCTTCGTAGTAGTGTGTAGAGCGATTCTCCTTACTTTGCTCTGCGATGTTTTCTTTTTTCTGTTTTTGCAACTCCACGTTCACTCTTCACACTATTCATAGTTAAGGTTTTTGTTGGGACATTTCAATTGATCGCCTAACCGGCTACCTACGGGTGTATCTTATTGATGACCCTAATTTGTTATCTAAGTAGCATAACTACTATCTACTATCCACACCTCAAAGTAGTGGCTTAATCTGTTCCGTTATTGATAACATGTTGGATAATCGATATTTCATATTATTATATTTAAGTTATATTTCTGGTTTGTAAAGATTCTGGTGTATACAAAAAAGCTTATACCGAACTACAGATAGTAAAAGTTGACCAGGATGTAACACTCTTTGCCGAAACATCGGAGGTCGTGAACGTGCTTTATCGCATTTTTAAATGGTCTATCTATTATGTTCTCAGACGCCACAATCTATTCTTCAAGTTTTTTTTTCGGATCGCATGCTTGCGGTTTGAATATTCAACGTGTGGGCGTTCCAACTGGTTATAAAATAAAAAAAATATGTAGTTAGGTTAGGTATTACTTTTTACCACACACCCAAATTGTGAATAAGATTAATTAAGTATTCATTTAATGAAACGCCTGGTTTATTACGAGTGATCAGACGTTAGTATTATATAGAATTTAAAATATGGAGGTATGAGTTAGTATGCACACCGTGGATATGTTATGTCCTGCTTATCATCGCATTCTCACAGTCGTTTCAATATGTTGCACGTCCAATGCGTGTTTGTAATACGTGAAAACAACTGCAACTGAAATAAATCACCAATATATACATGGATGTCGTGGCGTTGTTCTGCTGCTTGGTTCGGGAGTTTTAGTTTTCCGAGCACGTTCGCAACCACGATATATCAGCAAGAGCTATAGCCATAGTTTTGTAAGGCGATACGACATGTTCTACACGGCGTTACCACGGTGATGTAATCTCTATATGTTTAATAGGGACAATGTCAAGGTCTCATAAATTTCACTTGTCAACGACATTGATAACAAACAAGTAGCTAACTAACTAACGACTACCAAAAATACGTAAGTTTGAAAAAAAGCGAAGCAAGGTATTTGCAAGTCATTAGTGCGACTAGCGTTGTGCTATTTTTGGACATTTACGTATGATTTTTTCCGTAAGTAAACATCTTACCTTTTCCTCAAATGGAACATTCGATAACGTGATCGGCCAAGTTATTTGTTGCTAGAAAATACGCAATTATTACTTGTAAATTATTTTATTATTTATAAATAGAATAATAACACTACATAAGTTTTTAATCAATACCACATTATCAATACAAAACCACCCGCACCCCAGCAAATATACAGTTTCAATAAGGCCAGAGTACCAGTGAACGAGCAGCTATAGAAAATAATTCGATTTATATTCTTTAATCAAACGTCAAGGGCTCTGCACTTAATATACCAATAGACCACTTATTGACTGTTATTAGGAAATGAAATATGTATTGCAAAATACAATTAGTTACGTGGATACCACAGAGAACATTGAGAGGCCGATTGTATGGTAGAAATAATAGAAGCAAAGAAGGACACGGTTGTCGATGACAGTAATACCTGACGTAATGCTGGGGAATAGTTACTGATAGAAAATTGTTTCTGGTTTTATATACTTGTTCCGAATGAATGTGTTTTGCACTACCTGGTACAAAATGTAGCAAATCAATGACCTAAGAATGTACTTACTGTATGTTGTTGTTACTGAAATTAAGTCTTTACGGGTATTCGGACTACAAAAAACCAGTGTTACTACTCTAGGAAGTCAGATAGGAAGTCGTTCTCTGCAAAATATTAAATAATAAAATATTAATTATTATAATTTATTCTTCGCATCCGGATAGATTGAAAGCCGATCCGAAAATTGTTGGGAAAAGGTTAAACAGATGATGAGGATCATAAACGATTTGATGCAGTGCGGTGTATTCAATGGTTGGTGAGCCAAATCTATACATATAATAAATCTGTAGAAAAATCTTTTTTGTACATCGAAAAAATTTTAAAAAAAAATTGTCAGGGTATTAAAGTATAACCAACAGAACACATTTCCAGCATTTTTGGAATTTTTGTCTGTTTGTCTGTTTATCTGTTTGTCTGTTTCGATGACTAAGCATCACGTCAAATTTACGAAACGAATGTACGTAACTTTTATACATAAATATTGTGCGTAACTTGGGCTATTACTTAGTCTTTGTTTCATCGTAATCGGTGCTCTCTATCAAAAGATATATGCATTTATAGTTTTCAAGAAGAACTTATCATTATGGTCAAGAATGAGACAAGCAACGACATCTATTGAACGAATATGGTACTTATTAATAAATGCCTTCACAAGATAACTTTAAATAAGTTATGATAGCAAAAGGTACGTAGATATTAGTCTAAATGACGCTGCTTTCAAAATCTACATAGCCTAAACCCTATAGTGTGTTTGATCGCTCTTTTTTAGCAGTTTATCTTCGTCTTCGACAGATGGCGTTTTTCATTTGATGTCATTTTCTTAACCGCGGTGTTATTAAATAAACATATGTTTTGTGAATAGTCAACAAATAAAGATTTACCAATTACACAGTATAAAAATACTATTTTTTTAAAACTAAATTAAAATTAGATAAAACCCACTACATATTTTTTTGTACCGTGTGGGAATCGAACCTGCGACACGCAGTGCTACTGTTAATCGTCCAGCCACTGCACCAAACATGTCCTTATATAGATGTGGTGTGTTGTTAGCCCTATGTGTCGAGGCCGCGGTATTTCTTTCGAACAACCCGCAGCCCCGACGGGCGTCGGTCCTTGGGGGCCCCTTCAATGTTGATGACATCCCTTTGAGACGCGCGTGGAACACGAACGCGCCTCCATCGTCATAGGACGGACGAACGATTAACTAGACCGTTACTCACCGTTCACAGGCCCGCGCCTACGGTGGCCGGAAGCCATCACGTGGCCCCCGATGCCCGGAGCGTCTCCCGCGGCGGCTGGGAAGAGGGGTTGTGTCCCTCTTACGTTCACCTCTTTCGCTAGCATTACTGCTTCGCAGAAGGAGGTGACGGCGTTCCATTTCAGATTCGATGTCCCAGATTCGGTACAGGTACCTCTCGAAACAGCCTCTAATCCCCCCTTTTTTGTGGTTCGTAAATTATCAAATGACTCATCCCGCTCTGGGCGGAGCGGAAGAAAGTGTCAGACTTCTACTGACTAAAAACCACCCACGTTTCTTCTTAGCTCTTTGTGTTTCGGGGCCGTGGTATCTCTTGCGGACAACCGTCAGCCCCGGCAGACGACGGCAGCAACAATTAAGGGGCCCCAAAGGACCCCTTAATTGTTGCTGACATATCTTTGAGGCGCGCGTGGAACACGAACGCGCCAACGACAGTACCTGTCGACTATAATTTACCTGTTTTAAATTTCTTCAAGATCCGTTCGGCCGTTCTGACGTGATTGATTAACAAACACCCATCCATCTAAACTTTAGTATTAAACATAGTCAGTACTTTGCATTACCCTCTTCTTATTTTCTACAGCGGCAGTAAGTTAACGCAGGGCAATGATTTAATGTACTTTTATCTAAGCGACGCATTTTAGTTTCCGACAAACACGCGAACGAAGTCGCGGGCACAGCTAGTAAATAAAATAAAACAGCAAGATCAGTGGCGAGGAAGGACTTACGAAGCAAACTAGCAAGTATGTACTTCATACTAACAATATAGACAAGAAAATCAATATTAATTACGATAATTTATATGTGCCACATTGTTATTTGCCACATTGTTATCGGTAAATGCAATTACCGCAATCAGATATGGTCTTGTACAATAGTAAGCTCAACTATGTGATCTATTGAGAAGGTACTTAGGAACCAGCCTAGGCTGCCAGAATTGTGTTGTTTAACTTGTGAATTGATGTTGTGGAAATGTCAGACTCTACATTTACAAAGGAAGCTAAAGTGGAGTGACGTTTTATAAACTTAAATTCTCGGGTCAGATATCGTCACTTAGATTAACCTCATCATAAGAAACCAAAAACAAATACTTTTACCAAAACACCAAAGAAATGTTGAATTTGATGTTATCAGAAAACTTAATTGATAATCCAGTTTTCATGGGTCTGAAAGAACTTTCTCAAAGTTGATAATATTTAAAACCGAACCAAGAAGTTGCACAACAGAGGAAGGCATCGAAAGGCTTGCTAAAATCTCTCGGGACAGGCTTATCCCGAAACTGTAACAAAACTCTCGGGAGCTTTACAAGTTAAACTTTATTAAATAAATCCCTTGTTTATGAGTACAACTTGTATTAAAAGCCCCAGAATATCCCTCGTCAATGATGCTGAAATAACACTGTTTAAATGTATTTCTGCAATCATTTGATTTCAAAGGAACTATGTAGACCTACACTAATATACCAAACCGAAAGGAGAGTTCAGAGTGAATCAATAGAGTCTGTCGAATATTACCTAGCCGAGGGAAGCTGAGTGCTCTACTCTACTTAATACTTAGTTGCACTCGCTACAAGCTGTCTCGGAGTCTCAAATATTAATATCGTTTTGGCATCTGCTACCAGCGATAGTAGTTCTATGTTGTTAGTACTTGAACGACTAAGTGCTCTTGTTTTACTACTTTTCTCAACGAAACAGATTTTACAACTAAAACTAACACGGAGTTGATTATTTAAGTCAGCATGCTTCGTTAAATTTAATACTAATTAATAATACGAGTACATGTACTCTAAACCTTGAAATCTTGTAATTGCGCGTGGAATTTTTTATCATTAATCTTTAGTTCAAAACATGTGTTACAACTAGTTTTAAATGTTATTTCTTTAGGTGTTCACTTTTAACATTTGGTTCTCGTTAAGTTCAGCCATTGATATGTTTATTATACGTGCGTTTTGTACTTTTTGCACGCCATCATTGTTTGGGCGAGGCAGACTGGCGGGCGTTACGGACAAGGAACCAGTTTGGTTGGGAATCAGACGCGAAACCTGTACGTATAGCTCGCACTAAACTCCACGGAACATCTCTAAGTTGGCTGCTTTTCAACAGAAAATACACAACTACAGTTACATATAAATCAATGTACTTTATTGCATTAAATATATTGAAATTGGTTTCCATGGGTCACAACTCACATGGACATATAAACAATATTTAACTGGGCATTAGCTACGAGCTGTTAACATGTTGTACTTGTCACATAAATACGTTTGTGTACTGTGTAAATGTTTTAATATAAATAGCTGAGGAACACGAACATGAAGTACAATGTTTAGGAACACAACGGGATAGTGTTGAAACACTTAAATGATGTATTACGTTTCAGACAAGTGTTAATTTTAAACTTCATTAGCGTGGGCTGATTTATATATCAATCACAATTACGCTTTTTAGTAAACGGAGAAAGCAGAGGTGTGTACTGCCGTCTGTCTCGCAAGGTGGGTTAATACCGCTTGAGACATGAATAGCAATCAGTTCACGCAATAGTGCACAGTGACGGCTTGCAGCTCATTGCATACTTGCACCATTAAGTAACCAGTTCCCTACATGCACTCTTACAAGTCTTGGAGGAAGATAACCTGATACGATACGGCTGGTAATTAGTTATTGCTAGAAGTGATACAGGGTGAATTATCCAATGAGGGGGGGCTTAATGATGGTGAATTCACACATAAGGAGAATTCTTCAAACCATACAACACAATAATTAGTCTGGAAATGATTTACAAAATCTGAATTGATTAATTACTTACTGCCGCACTCAGAGAGCTTTAATGATTACTTAGGGCCATCACTTAGTAAAGGTTTTGACAGTTTTGTCATACAAAAGTATTATATGTCAAACCTTTACTAATTGACGGCTTAAATAATCATTAAATATCTCTGAGTACATGATGAGATAAATGATGTTTATTTTGCAAATATGTTTTGACAAACACTTTCACAAGTCACAGATTTTTTAAACTTCCGAAACAAACTCAGAGGTCAAAGTCTCCTTTAAGGTCCAGACATAATCTTGGTACCTATACACACATAAATACCTACTATGTAGATGTCTGAGATGGTTGTGGATGGTTGGACTTGGGCCTAGTTATTGATGCGCTTTAAATGTTCACATTAAGTCTAGCGCCCCACGATAATTATGTCTGAGTAACAAAACCTCTAATTCGTGAAACAGGTTTGGCTTAATTTACAAGTAAGATCGTTCCAACACTCGTAGAAATAAAAGACGGATAAAAATACATACATTTATTTGCGCTAAACATATCGCATAACATAAAAGTATCTTAGCTTCAAGTGTGCTACAGTGATAAAAAAAAACTGAAAACCTGACTACGGTACCAAAACTGAACGAAAGAACCCTTCATTTTGATACCCCACTCGACGGGGCAGGAACAAAAAAACCTGTCATTTTTTACAGTGTAATTTAATGTAATCAGTGATACTCGCACCTCCAAGACTAATTAAAATTCAACTTCACTATTACATTTACAAAGAACAACTAAAAATATTAAACTTGTCTCATTGCTTTTAAAAAAATCTTAAGAATGATTCAAAACATTTTCTTCTAACCTTACTTAATGCTTTTGTTACTTAGAAAAACAGCAATAACATAATACTTGATGATGACATATATAAGACTTTGGTTTATCTTTATTTGTTAATAACAATTGTAACTTTTTATGTGCTAATATATATCTTCGAGATACATTTTTCTAGACGTCATTCCACATCGAATGAGCTTTCGCTCATATTTTTCGGAGCTTGATCAAGAATTAATACGTTTTTGAACTTGTTGACTAGACTTTATAAGTAACAGAAACCAGTTGTAATATTGTAGAAATTCACGCCAGATTCTATTCTATCTGCATTTCATTAATAATACTGAAACAATTTAAATTATTACGATAAAGATTGAGTATCTTTATTGTAGTAATTTAAATTAAGACTGTCCTCGGTGTTCTATCTTACATTTCCCAACGTTTTCCTAATCGCTTTCGATTTTGTTGATAATGTTCAACGGGTCGTGGGGCTTTCGGGACCGGGACCGCGGTCCAGAATATCACCTAAAAACTCAATAATTATTTTTGAGTAGTATTGTGGGACCACAAGAAAAAAGAAGTAAATAAAGGAAAGTTAACAAAAAAGCTGATACAATATTTTGATCAATAATTACATAATTACATTTCGTCGGGGGTATGTGTTGTTCGAAAGAGATACCGCGGTCTCGGCACAAGGGTTAAGAAGGAACATGGGTGGTTTTTAGTCAGTAGAAGTCTGACACTCCCTACCGCTCTGCCCAGAGCGAGAGGAGTCATTTGATGATTACCAACCCCCCAAAAAAAAGGGGTTAAGTATGTTCACCTGGGGAATCGATATCACCCACTATTATTGTTATTAGTTGATTGTTATAGCTACTTCATTTATGCAACTACTACGTGCATTTGTATTATATAAATAGGCAAGAACAAGTAGGAGATGAGAAACAAGTATGTATACCTAGTAAAGTCTCACAAACTACCGGGAGGTCAGAAACATGAAGGAGGTTAATAGGAGTCTCTTAATCAAATCTGTATACATGTCTAATAAGATACATTATATTAATAATTTTAGGCGGGACCCTGGACCGCGGTCCAGGTCCCGAAAGCCCCACGAGTCGTGGGGTCGTGAACTGGGTCGTGGGCCACGACCCAGTTCAACGATCCGTGAAACGCAATCTTCTATTTCGGATTCGAGTGGATATCCATTGCTACAGGCCTACAGCTGTTTCCATATAATTATAATGACCGAAAGGATTGCTATTGAAAAGTGAAATTGAATTATCTATATATTTCCATTTCAATATAGGAGAATTTGTGTATGATTTATAGTGGAGTGTGTTTGCAGTTCCCTGCAGGCACGTCGGCGTCGTATGGCTATACGATATGTACCGTGCATTATACAACTCGCCTGTACCGATGGTCGTTAAATCCTACGCTTTATAAACTGTTGCGATCGCCTGCCATGACCGATTTATAGCCATAGCTCGGTTCATAGGTGATTGATCCGCCATACAATGTTAGATAATTTTATGCTCTATCTCTTTATCGATTACATAAGGAAATAATTTTATCTTATTGTCTGTTTATGAAACGATTCTAATAGCAATCGCTATTGTTGCGACGTGACATCAATATTTTGTCGTGTATTGAGAGAATTCTGATTGATGAGAGTCAATGACGTTGACGGAATAGTAGGAAAAGCAGTTATTTTACTTTAGTAAATCAATATTTTATCACGACTCCCACATGAAACAGTTTTATTTAGTTTTCAGCTGGACTGCGGGAATAGTTTTCCCCAGATATGAATGAATGAATACGAGAGTCGCGGGAAACCGGTGGATACAAACGGCAGGCTGCCGTTCGTTATGGCGATCTATGGGGGCGTCCTTTGTCCAGCAGTGGACGTCTTATGGCGGATGATGATGAATGAATAGATAAAGCGTAGAATAAACTGTCCTATCGATTGATTATATAGGGTGTAAAAGTACCCTTAACGCAAACGAAGGGCACTTGTTCTCCCCACCACTGTGATCATTTTTTTTGTTCTAGACCATACCTGGGAACCCCATAGTTACGGAGATATTGGGGGTCAAAGTTCCAAATTTTTCACAGCTGTTTTTGTAAATACTAGTTTTTCAGGTTATAACTTTACTTAAATTACCTCCATGACCCGTTTACTATTCATAGCATCCAATAGCACAATGTTTTAAGAGTGCTACATTGAGTTTTACCGTAAAATGTGAATTTTGACTCAAAAAAAAATCGTTTCCCAGCAAAAATTTTTGCGTAGGGGTACTTAGTTTGATGTACAGAATGCTTGGTTAACGGCTGTGTGATGGGTTGATTTACACCCTGTATATTTAGCAATTGATACATCCTTCTACTTAGGTGTTAATATAAAAACTAGACCCGTCTAATAAAATAAAAATGCAAATAGTCTCTAGAAAAGTGTCGTTAATATAGAAGAAAAATCTTCACGTGTCGGGGTAACTGAACTGTGCAGTTTACCTCTTCATCTGCTTAAATAATTAACACTTACTCAGAAAGGCACCAGTATCTTTACAATTGTCCAAATAATAGGAATATGAGTCAGACTTTGTAACGCTCGTGCAATTAATACACGAAACAAAGAAAAGTTTCGGAAATCTGTTATTCATGAACAGATTTCCCCAACTTATGTCTTGAATGTAATGTTCCATTTTATGACACAACTTGACAATAACTTATTAGACAATTTAATAAAGTAGAATAGTAGTTTATTTGTTCACACACGGTGGCACTATTTAATATCGTGAAAACAATACATGATTCAAAGAAAATCGATCTGTACGGCTGCCGTGTGAACTCAGCCTTACAAACGATTACGAAAGTGATTAAGCATTTAAAATGTTATACGATTGTTATAAGACACACAATCAAGCATTTTAAAATTATATGTTAAGTTTCATTAAGTATAGGTATTTATTTTAACACCAGGGTACACTTAACCTCGGGCGACCTTGCCGAGATATATATATATTATAGATATATACGAGTATATATTACATACATACCCAACAGATACTGTGTACCTATGAGTATTTCCTCACATTGTTCCCTGAGAGGAAAATATAAAATTATAAGTGGATATGGTTTTTCTCAGATAATTACGATACATTATTTAACTTGACCCGGATATTCGATCAGACTACTTCATAAAGCATCTAGTTATGCTAAAAAACTATGAGGAAGTAGCAAAAACATTTTTTATAGAGATTCAAGGATTCACAGCACGTCACTTGAAGTTTTTTTGTTCTAAACTTGTAATATTATAATTAAAGTTATTATTATACGAGTCCTGACTACCAAATGATTAATTAAAGTTGCCAAATTAGTCAGTTTTATATTACGATTACTGGTTTTGACAGTTATAAACGGTTTCTGAGAATTTGTGATGATTCAAGTATGGGAAATCTCAGTTCTCCGGATTTCCTCATTAACTATGTAATAATTTCATTTAACAAACAAAAAAAGCTTTGTAAAACAATGGGTTCTTTATTGGATAAGACGTCAGTAAGTGGCAAACCTCAACTAGTTTTCTTAGGTTAATTCCCTCGTTCAGAGATATAATTAAGTCTGACAGTTGGTAGAGTCCAATAGTCCGTGCCGTTAAACCTATTACTGATTTTATATAGTAGTAGACTATAAAACATGATACAGATATATAGGAACAGAACTGTCTATAACGACTTTGAACTATAATTCGCCGACAGTCCGCATTGTTATTAAGCTGCCAAATGAATTAGCAAATCGTAGAGGATAGGTCTACGATTTGCTAATTCATTGTTATTTTTGTAAAACTAGCAGAATCATTGTAATACATAAACATATACTTCTACCATGCATATATTCAGAAACTTAATCATAAGTTTTGAAACGAGACTGAATTTGAGCAAAAACACTTAAGAATAAACATAAGACTTCGCATTGATTATTTTAATGTCGAGGTGATGCGCTTCTTAGGCGACATTAAGATGGTCCCAAAAAACTAAGAATTCATGTTGACATAGGTAAACAATAATTTAAAATCATGTCTGTGTAGTTTTGCTAACTAAATAAGAATCATAGACCGTCAATTCTCACCTCTGATATAATATCCAGATCCAGATTTATATAAAACTATTCCAAAGAAACAGGTTCAAAATCAGGTGAGCCCATTTTGTTTGTCATGCATGACATCATTAAAAACAAATTATTCTAAAATAGCACTTTGACATTTGCATTCCGCCTAAAAGAGATTTTGCTACTCATGGCCTACAAGGATGTAGCACCAATTGATAATAGAACCGGGCAAGCGCAACTCAACCTCGCGCACAAAGGGTTCCCTAGCACCAAAAAATATGGTTACAATATTTTTTACGCTCATTCATATGTCTATTTTGTTCTCAATAGTAAAACTAAAGTTTTAATGGCATGGTTTTTTTGTAAATAAAATCCAACTGCTGGCTTCTGCTTCGCTGCATTTTACGAAAAAAGTCCCAAATCACAATCAAATCAATCAAATCTCATCTACGTCAAGTCATCGATAAAAACCCCACACAGTTATAGACATTTTTCGACCCTCAATTACGTGTATGGATGGAATACTCTATGATGGAGACCCACGCCTTTTTAACAGTCTCGGAGTAAAATCGTTGACATACGGACGTTCAGACAGACAGACAAATGGACAGGTGAATCTATAAGGATACCATTTTAACCTCAAACATTGTAGAACGACTGGCTAATAATGTGTGCTGTACATCAAAGGTCATAAGTGATTATCTACCCTAGCGACCGCACCTTAACTTTGATGAACCTGAACTTGTACTTCGAACCTGCAGGATGATAGAACCAGTGAGTTGACTGAATTATGACGATTTTGGAATAAGACTTGTCCCGACAACTGAGAAAAGCAGACAACGGTTTTCAGTCAAAGAGTAAATAAAATAATCAGTGATAGCTTAGTGGTGTGACCATTGTGACCGTCTAACTGACGAGTCATAGGGTTCAAGTTCGAATCCAAGATACGCACCTCTGATTTCTCGGATTCATACAGTGCGTATTGTATAATTATCACCTGCTTCGGTGAAGGAAAACATCGTGAGGAAACCAGCATGAAATATATTTCTCGACGGCCAAGTCATCTTGGCCGGCATGAAAACACGATGAAGAGAAAAGTGAAAGGGTGAGCCTATCCTATTTTGCCCTAGTAACTTATAGATAGCCAATCTATTAGCCAAGTGATTATGACGAAAATTACTTAGTTAAATAATTTCATTGCACAGTGAAAGGTTCTTGAGCTACCGTCTGTCTGATTCCATTCTAGATTTTCTTAAGGAGCTGAAAGACTCTGCCTCTCTCCTAAGCCTCGATTTAAATTTTTTAAAGTTTCTTTTACGAGTTAGTAATTGAGTTATTGATAAAGAATTAACAATGTATCAAATGGGATTGAATCGATTACGCGATAAGAGACTGCCATTGTTACACAATAAAATAATCAGTCCATATACCTATCATTAAGAGGTGATCATGTTGTCAAGTAGTTATAATTGTACTATTGTTTCTTTTTAATTGGTAAGTAGGTAGTTCTTAAGAAGTGCTCGTGAAGTGCCGATGAAAATGGGTCTGTTAAACAGCTGAGAAATGTTGATTGTTATTTGGGCTTTGACTTTACATACGAAATACACTAATCCCTAGTGTATTTAAAAATCTGAGTAAAACACTTAAATAAGATATTTTTGGATAGGAAGATAAGATCGTTTCAGTTCTTAAAAACTTCTAACGCCATCAATGTTTACACTTGAAACTCGGAACTTTGTCTTAAGATTAGCGTAGGTAGGTACAACTGTAAAGGTTACACAAAGATTAAACAAAAGAGTAGATATTATTGTATCTCACGGGTATTATTCATCGGAACATAATGACCAGAGAAAAAATGATTGCCGATATAAATCTCATTGTAACGCCAATTTGCCACGTGGTGGAATCTGAAGGCACCTACCTGACTGTGGCGTTGGCGCCTACATCACGTTACAATCAAAATCTAACCTTGAGCTGTTTTATAAACATGCCCCTTTGTTCTCAATAACCAATTTAAATGTAAAAATTGATCATCTACGCAATACGCGTATTGCGTATCCACTTTGTTTACTAACACATTCTGAATGCGAAATAACATTTTTTTCCTACATATCAATCGTTGACCATTGAAGGCATAAGCGGCTTACCGGTTGTATGTCACCTGTCACATATTATAAAGATAACGAGTTGAATGGAATGCTTCTCCAGCGAGGAACGTTCAAATGAATGTGGTAGCCAACAAAAGGCAGCAGTTTCATAGTCATTGGATTCCGTTTTGCTTTCTATAAACACGCGCACTTGAAATTTATCAATTTATAATGTGTGAGAATCAGTACAACAATGTTTGGATTTATCTGTAGCCGGCAATTTCACGGAGCGCGGACCTACGCATTCATGCTTGGAATGCAATTATATGCGGTTCAAGAGACAATAATGAAGCAAGTATCGCAGACCTCTGTTTGTGCCGCATTTATGTACCTCTCGCGACTCGCCAGCGGCAGGCAGTTCAAACATGCAATGTATTCCTACTTATCAACTCGTTCAAAATATTTGCACATAAAACAAATAAAAGAATTGCAATAACACGAGGCACGTAAAAAGCGTTTATTTTTAATTTAATTGCTGAATAATGCTCGCATTCTGAAACAAAGAGCACATATTGGGACCACATCCAAAGCTATTTTGGCGTACGTTTGTTTTGGGCAAACATCCGGCACCATACACCTTGTTTTATTAAGTGCACAATGTATAATGTGTTGAAACCTTTTGTTTGAACCACTCGTACCGAGAGCTGTGCGGCTCTTAATTGGGGGTTACGAGCATGCCAAGATGTTTAAAATGCTTTAGTGTCTCTTTGCTAATAAATTGTGGCACGCATGAATAAGCAGTAAATAAGAGCAAACCACTCCGATTTTTGCTAACTGAACAAAGAAGATCGGATAATAATTAAGAAGATGAGTGAGATCATAATTCAGGCAATTCACAAACTCAATAGTCAGCTCCTGACTACCCAAATATACGCTGGAAAGTTTCCTCACGGTTCCTCCTTCCCATTACAACCAATTTCCGCACAGATTCTCTCGCTCGGTCGCTAAGCGCCACTACAATTAACTATGTACTAAAGTAGCGGGAGGTGATCTCACTAGGCGTCTCACACAATTTCAATTTTAAATTCTAGCCTAATTAGAGTTATTTAGGATTAAAAACGGCTTTTTTCTCCGAAGGTACCGGAAACCAATAGGTACATAATAGTGGAATGTTTCATGAGTACTATGAACGATCAAATTATATTTTGCAATTAAAAATCAATTAAACACGAATTTGTTCTGCGCGAGACTGTAGTCTCGTGTAGTACAAATATTTTCATTTATGAGCGTGGCCATCATTCATGTTTACGGAGCAAGGAGTGAAACTTCGAGTATTGCCAACATGAGGCCCATATATTAGCATGATATGAATCCTCGTATTGCAATAACCTAATGGGTTCAAACGTTGCAGTAGCATACAAATAGAACTCCAAGTGGAACGTGAAATATTAGTATGTAGTTTAGTACTCCCAAAATTGAACAGTTGTTGAGTCTGCATTTAACAATACTGCATCATAATAGCAAGTTGCTATAGCTTTCAAACCTGTAGTTTGTGGAGACGATCCACAAATGGGTCGACAAGATTTACGAGATTAGTATTCAGCCGGGGCACAGCCAGAGCCACCGCGACAGTCTATCTCACAATTATCTATTCTGAGAGCTACCCAATTAAACTTCAGTTCAAACTCTGAATTAAACGCAGGACTTGTCAAACACAGTCCGGTGTTTGATTATTATTAAGCCAATAAGACTACAAGTTATTAATCTGTACTGTAGATTCATCTAAGTATTACTCTATTTATTATGTGGAATAAGACAAGTATAAGGATTGACATATACCAGTTTTAGAATTTTTATTTACAATTTTAAAATTCAATGATAATCTCAAAATTTTAAATGGAATGAAAATTCTACTCGTTGTTATTGTCATGTTACAACGAAACGTAATATTTGCTGATACATTTGAAACAAGCGACAACTGCTTACGAATGAACCTGCGAGCTGCGCCTGCGCGGGTTGTTAGCGTGCTTTGTTCCTAGTTTATCGAGTATTGGACAACATGACACCCGGTGTCAGCCTTGAATTTCATTGCGGTGCTGATAAACAGCCACTACACACAGCAATGTTTATGTTAATTTATTTTATTACAAGATTAACATATTCACCAGTTTATTTTGTTTGGCGTTAAATGCAAGTCGCAAAATAATGTATTTCTTTATTTGTTCGTTTTAGCTCAGGTGCTAAAACTATAGTCAATATTGTGAAGTTCTTATGTCAATTCACAGGTTGCATTGTTCCGGGTGAATCCCTCGGTTAATAACATTAAAAACTTTTTTGCAAAAAATAAAACCGACTTCAAAAACACAAAAAAGTGAAAAATAACTTTAGCTTCTGAAGTCGGTGACAAAAAAACTGAATAAAACAAACAAAAGTCAAGTTTTTTTATTTTGCCATTTTTAGTTGTAATATCTTTTACAAATATTTGATATTCATTAATTTTACGTTGTTAACAATACATGTCACGGTAATAGGCTTATCCGCAATAAAATGGAACTTAACATACCTAACTCTCGAAATCTGAGCGTCCTGTACACATCTGCGTATCCCGTCAGAGCATACAGGCGTGATGGTAAGTTAAGATGTTGCGTAAACAATAAACATCCAAGCGATTGCAGCAATCACGACAGATTTGCCGTCTATTTTTGAAGAGTTCTATTGTATATCTCCGAAGATCAGGATCAGATCTTCACCAAATTTAAATGGGACCACCTCAGGAGTATACTCTTTCAAATAAAAAAAGAATTTTGAGAATCGGTTCACAAATGGAGGAGAAATCAGGTAACAACATAAAAAAAAAAAAATACATACACACGAACATATAACCCTCCTCCTTTTTTGAAGTCGGTTAAAAATGACGTTGTAGACTCCCACCATTACTGTTTCGGAATTGATTTAGATTGCTTTATTGATTTCAATTGCTGCTTTATTAACAAAAACTATGTTCTGAAACTTTGGTTTAAAAAATATTTTTCAAATGCTTCGAATATTGTTCTATATTTGTTATAATAATAATGATAATCATTTGGGGGTATGGGGAACAGGGTGTAAAGCTCCTCATCCCCCATTGTAAAGGGAGGATCCTCCGACCAGACGGGTGTTGCGTCTGGTGGGCTAACTGTTCGACATAATATGTAAGTTAGGATTTTCTATATAGGCTAATGTCGCGGATAAAGTTGATAGCGCGATGTAGGATTTGTCATTTTAGTTCTCATGTGTTGCGATAGATGTCGTTGTCGCCACAATCATTTATTTCTCAGAATACAAAGAGGTCCACTGTGTTAGTAACAAAATTTGTTACTGCTATAGCTATATTTAATATAGCTTAGCCTATGTCAGTACATACTTAATAACTAGGACTACAATGAGGTTCACTGTGTTAGTACTCGTAACAATATAACTTAGCCTATATTAGTACTTTATAACTAGGACAGATCGAGTCCGATTGGTGAGCGGGCTGTCTGCCCGCCGGGCTATTGATTGCAGGATAGTGTTACGACTACCACGCAGCCTGTGGAGTAGCGAGGAAGATTTCTTACGCCACAACGCATCAAAGCTGTCAGTGCGTGTGTTGACAAACATTTCTGAGGCACTACAGAAGCGTGGCAGTCGCAACAATATCCTCAACGCATTATTATATTGGATACGCAGAGCATTATAAGCCTTTTGGGTATATGTGAACCACACACAGGGCTCCCGAGTACAGCGATGTGCAATATGCCTTAAAAAGTACCATTTTAACTGCGGCTGTACATCGAGAGAACCTGCGTGCCAGCATATTCGCCCTGACTTCGCTCTACGCTCCCTTTCAGGATCCAGATCATCCGTCACCAGGTGGCCCAGGTATTTAAATTTGAACACCCTGTTTACCGGTTCACCATTCATAGCAATAGGAGGGACTGTAGTGGGACACCTGTTGCCAGACCTGAAGATCATGAATTCCTTTCGGATATCAAAGGAATCCCTTTCCTCGAACCTAAAACTTTAATCCAACCTCAACCATTGATCTATTTAACATTTTTTAGAACGCTCTCTCTGTCTTCTTCAAACTTTGGCCACCCAATGCTGAGTGTGGGTCTCTTCCAAGTCTCTCCACTTTTGGCGGTTTTGTATCATGGCTATCCGGTTTCTTCCGGCCTAAATTAGATCGTCTGTCTTCTTGGAACTGAACATAATTAAGTATAATGTTTTAGCCTAGTAACAGTCCTCGGGAATGGGATTCCAAAGTGTTAGAATTAATTTAATGCCCTAATCGTGTTAGAACGGAAATTACATGTAAGATATATGTTTTTAGTTAAGAGAAAACCACATTAAGCCTGAATTAATTTGCACAGGTATGTACGTTGCCACATACTAAGTTCGCCAGTCCAAAGTTCCAAACCTAACACAAATATGTGCAGATCTACACAAAGGAAAAAAGTTGGGCGCGGTTTCTATCAAATAGAGTTTAATTAATGAGGCTACACGCAATCACAGCTCGACAAGGCCCAGTGTGTTGCACTCACAGAATGTACACAGCACATATGTATGCCTACCATTATCTATGTAACACGACATTATAAATGCAGTTTATTAACCAATCGTAATGTACTATTATACTTATGATTTATTGACTAGATTCTGCGTTTTGATTATATTATACAAATGGGAAATATTAATGCTATTGGAATATGTATTAGATTAAGATACCATTAATTCAATATGACAGTATGTTTTCGAATATGTCCGAGGTTGCCAGTGACAGATGATCGGCAGAAACATTCTGGCATATAAATTAAATCGTTTTATACATACCTACAATCAAAGTAAACTTGTAATGAACCTAACACCTGCCGTGACAAAACTGATTTATAAATAAGTAGGTAACACTGTAAAAAGCGATTACAATTAAATGTTAGGCGCTAGTAAAAAATCTGTTCCATTCAGAGATTAGGAAACAAAACAAACCAGGCTTTAGCGCCGTTCACTTGGTGAAAATAATACAACGTCATTCAACCAATCAATTTATTTAACCGAAGAACAATTCAAATATTCGGATTCCTCGATAAGTCAAACGCCCATCGAATTGACTAGAAGTTGATTCATAATTCCGAACACGAGGCAATCTTAAGTATTGGTAGTATATCAAAAAAATCACCGGTAGAGGTGTGTACAGCAAGAGACAGCAAGCGATTTGAGTTTAAGCTGTGGCTTGATGTGTGTGAATGTGTCGTGTTGTAACCGGGAGCCTAATTCCAGTGAGAGGTGGTTGCTCAAGCGAGTTGCTTGCCAACGAGGAAGTGATGTTGCGTTGCGTGGAGCAATTGACCTTGGACGTGTGCTCGCTGCTTGCTTACTAATGTTTGACTACCAGTTCGGTGTCGCTTGAATTTGACTTGGCTCCTGACTTATACTTTGGATCGAATTACTTGCGGAATATAGATTGATACGATAAGAATTTACCGGTAAAAGAAACAACAGCCAACTTCAAAGGAGGCCTTCTTTGAATTTGGAATACGGCCATACGAGTCTAATGATGCGTTGTTTGTGAAAAATAAGCCGTAGTTTTAGGAGTTCTTCTTATTTGTTCCTGTGTAGACAAATTGTAGCACAGTTTTATATCTTAATATTTTTAACATTAACGACTCTATCTGGAAGACTGTCTAATAAAATTCAGACATAGTCAATTCCTTACCACCAAAAATTAAAACAAAGATTTCGGACCCCAGAAGACAATTGGTCATCCAACCTTATCTCTAGGGTGTCGTAAAATACATTAATACTTTCAAAGGATCAAATGAGGTGAAAGATTTCTATAGTGAAGATAACAAAAAAAAAAAAACCAACCACCATTTTTTACCACAAAATGGGTCCCCTGATAAATGTCAGATCTCCATAACTTTAGGACGAACGTGATATTACAGAGCATTTTAAAAGCGACGTTGCCAGCTCAGACATGCTAGCTAAAAAACAGACATGGATGAAATAACTTATCAGAGGTTTAAAAGTAAGTTAAACCTGAAAATAAACATCAACTATTTTGGTATCGTGTAGATCTAGGTAATTCTGGTATTATATTGTTAAATATTTCTTGAATATGATAAAGATTGCTACTATAACAAGAAATCTTGGTACTGATATTGCAATACATGCTATTGCAATATCAGTACCTTGTTTACCATTACCAATTTGCCAATTTGCTTTCGGGGTGTTTAATGTTTAGGATCTGATGAAGTTTTGGTGTACAATCACATCTAAACACAATTAAAATCAATAGCTGCAAGAAGTTATTCGTTTATCAGTTAGTATTGTAGAAGAGCAGATTGCAGCGCTATCCTGTGAATCCGCGTGTTGTGTAGTCCGCTCTAGATAGTAGGAAAGTAAGGAAGGAAATAAATATTCATTGCAACTCGATACTATATAGAAAGAGCACTCGAATAAATATCGTTTGCAATATGTTAGATGTTACAAAATCGGCTATCCTTTCCCAAGTCGATATCAAGACCCGATATTCTTCAGTTTGACCTATTTCAGCCACAATAATTCAGCAGACTTGAAAAGCTCTGTCCGACCAAGTAAAAGAAACTATGGCCCCAAGAAAATTTCAGCAGGTGGTGATGGCAACTTTGGACTGGATTCGGAGGCGGATTGTCTGCTTAAAGGGGTCCACCATAATCCTCGTTATGACTAATGAATGAGGGACCAATTGAAGAAGATTGTTAGATGTTAATCATTATGTCAGCCCTAGACAAAATGACTACATCTTAAAAGGAAAAATGTTATAGCATAATTAAGCTAGTAGGTATATCAACATAGAAAACAATAGTGGTCAGATAAGATCTATGAGCACAACGTAACAACTCAAAAATTCAAGTTTTGCAACCAAAGCCATTACTATGAAATTAATGTAACACGGCCGTTGGCAATTTGAAATTTAGAACAGAAATACTATTGCGTTGTGTTGTTCTGAATGTTTTTCAACTGTCATTTGTACATGTCGACGCTGATTTTCATATTCAGATTGAGTTTGCTAACATTTCAGGCTGTTTCTTTTATTTATTTATTTTTTTATCAAGGGCGTTAACTACGCACTATTGTGAAAGATATTTTTGATGCTTCACGGAAGGAAACTGGCGTAGATTTATATTTTTGGACGCAATATGACGCATTTTTATGTAGCAACACGAATATGACAAAAATCACGGAAATCTAACTCTTCCGTCCTCTGTAGTAAGTAACTGTTTCTGAGTGCTGTCAAGATGAAATGTAACATCATTTGTTTCGCTTTTTTACTACTACTGTGAAACAAAGAAACTCTTGTTTTCTGAAGTCAGGACGTTGTTAGTACGAAGTATATTATACAATTATACACCTTTGTACAAAATTTGAGTCTGTAAGCTATGTAGAACTATCTCTGCCTATAGACCGTAATTCAAAATCGGTTGAAAGCATAGCCAGTGATTACGTCTTCTGTTATAAATATAATATAAAATCACCTTTTTTATTTTTGGCGGGTGGAAAATCATCAAATAACCCCTCCCGCTCTTGGGCAGAGCAAAAGGGAGTGTAAGATCACCTCACCCGTAATTTCCGAACGGTTAGACAGAGGTGTAGGTACATTTGCTAATTATGTATGTTTAAGTACCATGTAATAGGGGGCGAGCCTATTGCCATCAACCGGGCACAAATCCAGGCTCCGTAACGGCTACTGAGAAATTCCTGATGAAAAACCCAATGACACTTTACCCGACCTGGAAATCGAACCCAAGACCACAAGCTCAGCAGTCACGCTTGCGACCACTGAATTATCGAGACAGGTTTGAGTTATATCCCTGTAAATATTCACTGCTGTATATGGGCTTTCCACAGGAACCTCAACGGTGATCAAAATAGTACCACATACTGGTGTTTATGTTATTACTCCTCCTAGATCGTGATCCATATACCGTTACCTGGGTGATTCGGGATCACAGTGTGATGTTGTGAGAACGCAGCTGGAAACTGATAAAGCTCACGACTTACCATGTAACATGAAAAGCAATCCTTTATTTCCATTCAATATTGTTCATAAACTCGTTTATAACGCATAAATAAGCCCCATAAGCTTTTACTTCAGGCATTATTAAACTTTAATAACCACTTTGTTGGAGAAGAGAACGCGAGTAATTAACTACATATTACCAACTTAGTACACGTGGCAACACATTAAGGTGAATGCTCCAACTAACCCGCGAAATTCAATTTTTTTTACGTTTTTTGCAATTTGCAGGTCAGTGTTAGTTTGTATGTTGATTAGAATATTAATTGCGGCTGTAAGACGTATGTAGTTACAGAAATATAATCATCAAAATCATCAATACAAGCCTCCAAGTTCATAAAGGTGCAGGAACTTGAAAAAGTCATTTTTGCACCTTTATGAACTTGCAAATTACAAAAAACGTAAGAAAATTTGAATTTCGCGGGGTGGTTGGAGCATTCACCTTAAGGCTTGTATTCACGCCAATGACCTTGTGCATACAAACTACCCCTCTCGGTCGTAGATACGGACTTTAAACGGACGCATTTTTCATTTATTATAGTTAAAATAATACATGTTTTTAAAAAGTAACAAAACCAAATTATTTTCCTTTGTATTTCAAAGCTGTAGATATTTTTTTTATATTATTTTGTTAAAAAATGAAGGAGTAAAATGGTTCCATTCAACGATTTGGAGGTGATTTTGTGCATTTTTTTTCTTATTATGTGATACCGATACAAAAATTTTGGCTAAACCAAATTACGTGTCATATCATGTAGATTACTAACAATTTTTCTCAGATGTAATTTCTCTGTAAGTGCCGGTGAAAAACTGCTTCATCTGCACACTGTTTTTAAGCTTTTTCGAGAGAGGAGCCTTTACCAATATAACAGGACCTCGCTGTGTATTGCTTTTCTGTACAATGAGAGATCTGGGCGTCTAAAATAGCCATTTTAGCAGATCATAATATGAATTTTGTTCAAAACTGCGTCTGTAACCATTTTATGTTCACCTTGCCTTTTACTACCATTTTAATTTTAACGCAATTCATATTATTTTCATATTATGGTCTATCTTCCTAATGGTCACAGACGCAGTTACTGTTATCAAAGGTCCATTTTACGATTTTTCACACAATTCATATTATGATTTATTAGTTTTTAGGGTTCCGTAGTCAACTAGGAACCCTTATAGTTTCGCCATGTCTGTCTGTCTGTCCGTCCTCGCTTAATCTCTGTGACCGTTAGCACTAGAAAGCTGAAATTTGGGACCAATATGTGTATCAATCACGCCGACAAAGTGCTAAAATAAAAATTGGAAAAAAATGTTTTATTAGGGTAGCCCCCCTATATGTAAAGTGGGAAGTGTTTTTTTTTTTAATTTTAACCCTAATGTGTGATATATTGTTGGAAAGGTATTTAAAAATGAATAGGGGTTTACTAAAATCATTTTTTGATAATGTCAATAATTTCGGAAATAATCGCTCCAAAAGTAAAAAACAAAGCGTCCCCCCCCCTCTAACTTTTGAACCATAAGTTTAGAAAATACGAAAAACATCTGAAAAGTAGAACTTTATAAGGACTTTCTAGGAAAATTATTTTGAACTTGGATGGAAACAACAGATGGAAACTGCAGTTAACCAATATAATTTGGTCCCTGAATCGTATGAGCGCCTATACAATCCAGAGGTCAAGTTTCATTTGCCCGTATTTTTTTTTTAACTTCGTTTACATAATATTTTATTATCTACGGAACCCTACACTGAGCGTGGCCCGACACGCTCTTGGCCGGTTTTTATAGCTTGATTTGTTGTCATGCATACCTAATTAATTGTTGATGGGAACTCGTGCTATATAATATATGTATGAATAGCATGAATATCTTGACATTTATATCATTACTTTGTTTACAAATAAACATCATTCACCTGCATAAAACACTCAATTATGAATAAGCAGTAATTAAGTCTGTTGCATGCAAGATAACTGAATACTTATGTTTATAAGTATAAATATCTGTACTACGCAAGAAAATATTATTGAGTACCGGTCGGATCTGTATGGAGTAAGATTAAGTGAAAAATATTATTAACATTAAATAACAAAATTTTTAATCAATGAAATCTCATAGCTCATAATATATTATAAGAAGTAAAACCTATGTTGTGAATCATAGTTATCCCCCATCATATACAGGTTGGTGCCGACAATACGACAATAAATGAAACCACTGGTAGTTCTAGTTCGTAGGAACATTTTTAAACTATCAAATAAATCTTAACACCAAAATAAAAAAATTGAAAAAAAAAACAATAAAACGAAGTAGCATAAAACTGTAAACGAAATACATTACAATTTACAAACAAATATTGGTTTACTAACCTTAGGAATAATTTGCACCGATTAATGTGTGGAAATAAAACGTAACAAACGAATTTGGCAAAGACATTTAGGTAGGTTATTGTCGTATCGTCGGCACCACGACGGGTGTTAGGATTTATTTGATAGTTTAAAAATGTTCCTACGAACTGGAACTACCAGTGGTTTCATTTATTGTCGTATTGTCGGCACCACCCTGTATACAACAAATAGGTGTGATTCAATTCGAATTATCAGGCGAATTAATTTTTTAAAGCTTTTAATGAATTCACATTTAATAAAACACTAAAATATACATAATTATATAGCACTAATCTTTATGTTTTCGAATATCCGTTATATTCGAAAACATAAAGATTCGTCTTAGATGTAAATCAAATGTGTTCAATTTGACTCCCATCTAAGTTGCCCACATCAATTTTAAAGATTGTAATTAGCATACAGGTATAGGGTTTTTTTGTGCCATGGTAACATTTTTATGGGCGTTATATTGTAGGTCATTTTTTGCTCGATAAACGTGATCTTTATTTATATATTTTGGAATAAAAAAGGAGCCAACGTAATAATTAAAAAAAAAATATTGCCTCAATTTTGTAGGGTCTTCAGAAAACACGTACCGTAGATGGAATTATATAATCGTTTCAGTCAATGCAAGAGTCATATTGCATCAGAATATTCTATCAGTTTATTTCGTAGTCTTGTTACACGGATAAGTTACGTATGAATAAAAATCAAATGTCGTGGAGCGCTATTGAGTCCGATAGTAACGTAATGACATTTGAAACCACTATCTCTGACCCGCGATGACTAAGCGCGAACAAAACTGGTATGACCGAGGATGATGCCAAAGGGAAGTTTGAAAGAGACCACAACACCCAAGAAGGCAGAGTGCAAAAGAGACAAACACATACCTCATCCCTCCTCTTTTTAAGAGGGAAGTGAGGACGGTGCGGTTGCACCGAAAGTAAAAGTGAACGCTTTTCTGTCTTAGGATATAATATTATGAAACTAACTACGTCTTCGGTTGTATTTGTAAAGGTTTCCAATAAATCTTACTTCATGTGATAATATAAATATGATATTACACGATTATGCAAGTTAATAGAACAAATCAAGCAACGTATCTACTGATGTTTTGTAATAACTTTTTGCAACAATTGAAAAAGTTAATGTAGCGTATTGTGTAGGTATTGAATAGAATTACCACATTCAGAATGATCTTCCAGATTAAACATGAAGTTTCGGAAAAAATGAGGTTGCCGAAGACTTGTTGAGTAAAAAGTTCGTCATCTCTTTTCGTAGTATCGAAAGAACCATCCACTAAAGCACCAATTACTTCCAAACTGGTAGATCATGCAGTGTAATATAGTACTACAAAAATTCGTCTCTTGCAGTCTTTCCCTAAAGATTGGGTTGCTCAGACGGTAGATGGGCCGCGTAAAACCGGTAACTTGCCACGTCAGGGATGAAAAAACTGATCGTGCAGCCGATAATGAATGCACGACGGAAAGTTCCAACTTCCAACTCAAGCGGACCCCGTTGATAAAAATGTTCGGATAAAGAAGAAAAACTCAGTGATGTGACCGAAAATGAAGCTGGTAGCCAACAAGCAGTCAATTGTGACAGGGCATAATAAATTGAAGACGATTCTCTATCGATCCGGTAGTAACAGACATGAAGGCACTTCAAGTTTAAAATATCACCCTTTAACATAAATGAAGGAAACACAGGATCAGTTTCATTGAAATCGAGATTATTGTACTTAATGAACCAGTAAAAGCAGCATATAAGTTTGAAATAAGTGTCCATGCCCAGTAATTTCTCTATTCCGTTAGAAAATCCTGATCCCTGCATGGATAAGTGGAAAAATACTGTTTTGCGTAACATCTCATTAGGTAATACACGATTATGTAAAGTAAACAGCCTGTAATGTAGCATCTTGTGCATCATGCTGTATAACTTGTGTCCATTATCCGAGAACCAGTCCCTGCTAAGCGTTCGGTTTACGAATACATTAAAACTGCTCATACGCACATACACCATTTCGTTTCTCGAAGTTCCGCCAGTTAACTGATCTCTATCAACGATATGGGTTCTTTGATTCTTTCTGCGTTATAAATTGCATCGATCTATTTGCTAATTTCATAGCCGTCGTTCTCTGCGAAGCTATAAAATATCCTGGGGAATTGCATCGATGTTTTGGATCGTAACTTCACAAAAAATAACCGGAGGGATTGGAGGATGACGTCAGCCCGCAGCCGGTAACCGGTTCCACGTTGTATAACGAGTGGCCCTGATATAACCAGACAGGAGCGCACAACTCACTCCCACTTTTGTAACTCCTGTTAACTCAGAGTTATGTATCCCTGGCAGCCAATAAAAGGAAATAAGTGTCAATGCTGCTTTATGTTCCATTTACAACTTTTACTTTCTATTTGTTATATATAAGGTAGTTAGATAGTCAGCTACTGTGAGCTTAACTGTTGTGAAACAATTTCGTTTAAATGCGTCAATCAGAATGATGAAGCATTTTGACAAAGTTCGTGATTCACTAATTTTTGAAGAGTGCTCGAAAATCAAATAGGCTTTAAAATGTAAACACCAGTGAACATTCATCCAAATCTTGCATATCAGCAGTCGTATGTTTGTCATTTGGGCTCAGTCAACCCACCGCCGTTCAGTTCACTCTTATCAGTAGATAGCCTCGACCTCTTCCCCTGCTTCTCACTGACGATATCGCGGCGAACTGCAATTAAAATAAAGCAAAACAGTTCATATTTCTATGAGTATAAAGATTTTATGAACAGCAAATAAGGTTTGGGAATGTTGTACCCCTATCCTGTGTAGGTATATAACGATATCGACAGTACATATGCAGTGCCACGGAGTGATAAAATAAGTCATGGACATGATTTATTAGTATGACTAAACCGCTGAGACCACCAGTGCAGTGCCGGGTGAGCCGGGTCAGATAACTCAGGGCTAGCAGTTAGATATTGTAATTATAATAATGCATGTACACTCGTATACTTAGTTAAAGATACGTCAGTCCTGGCTCCCGCAAAGATTACTTGCTAATTAGGTCATATTTCCTTCATGTGATTGTTGTCAAGTCAACAAAATGGTGGTTATTAATGTCTCGTTGGTCTAGTGGTCGCAAGACTCGACTGCTGAGCATTTGGTCCTGGGTTTGATTCCCGGGTCGGGCAACGTGTTATTGGCTTTTTCCATCAGGAATTTATCAGTAACAGCCACGGAGTCTGGACTTATGCCCGGTTGATAGCAATAGGCTCGCCCCCTATTAAGTACATGGGACTTAAATATAACTGGCGAAATGTGGGTGTACTATTACACCTCTGCCTAACCCTTCAGGGATTACAAGCATTATGTTATGTTTATATGTATTAATGCGGTTGTTTTGTAATCAATATCATAATACGTTTTTGAAATTATATTCGCAGTACCCAGATGATTAGTATTACTATTCGCAACCCCTCGTCAATATTATAGTTCACAGGGATGGCCATACACACCCTCATTGCACTCCAAAAAACGTTGCGTCGTAGTTAGATTAAAGTAATTAACGAATCATAGCTAAGGAACTACCACCTTGGGCACTGGGCAGCTTATGTCATTTCTCTAAGCCTAGAAACTTAGCAACGGGATTAAAATAAACTTTTTGTAAGTTTTTAGTCAGTCGAGTACATTTTCGATTACCGTCATTGTTATAGCTGTTAGAATGTCACCTTTTCTAGGTTCTACAGAAAGGACAGTCATCAGAGACTGGCCAAACTCCTTTTCCGAACTACGCAAGTTTGTGACAGTCACTCCGCCATACATTATTGAGACCAATATAATTTTCAGAACTGCAGTTTACTGAAGGAACCGTTGATCATCGATCATCATCACTGTGGCTTACCAGTGTTTGAACAGTCTGTCACCATCGGCCTAGCTTTTCCCAACTATGTTGGAGTCGACTGCCAGTCTAACCGGATTTAGCTAATACCAATATTTTACATGAAGCGACTGCCTATCTCCATAACCCAAGTAGTGCTGGGTAATAATAATATGATGGTCCTTGATGATGAAGGCCTTGGTAAGACTTTTTGTCCGACTTTTTGGCCACTGTTACGACTGTCAGAGATGTACAATTAACATCCGGGACCAACGGCTTAACGTATTTTCTGAGACACGGAGGAAACTCGGTATGTAATGGGTGGTCACCCATCTACAGACCAACTTAGGCAAGCGCGGCTTATCCTGAAGATTCATCTGTTATCTAGTGAGCAGTCTGTAAAGAATTCAAATTAGTTTTGATTTCTATAGACAATTAATTATGTCCTAAACTTAAGCAAGTTTCGAGGCGGTAAACCTCATCAATACTTTTTGAAACACAAAACTTATGTATGAGTCTCTAATTTCTTTTCCCACTCAGTTGCAAATAAAAGTGCACGTTAGTTCAAATAACAGAGGTTGAGCGTAACGTTAGCTTTTTACTCGTAAACTCTTTGATTGGTCAGCAGTTATTGTACACTTAGCTAACGTGAGACCCTTTCTTGTGCAAAACAACTATGATATATTTCTAGCTAAGTGTCCTATAGCTTTTCTAGTTAATTTTTATGTTTTCCACTCCTCTATTTACCTTACTTTACTTAAAGGTTTTTTGCAACGAACATCGTTTTATACAACTTCGTGTTTGTCGGTCACTAGTATTTTCCCACAGCTGGATAAATAAATAATAACATAACATTGTTGAATTTTCAGATATGGGCCATATAATAAAGGGCAGTTTATAATTTTTAACAGAAAAAGGAAGAGGTCACCATATCGACGCGCACCATTACTTTAATAACTAATGCAAATGTCTCCAAATATTTCGCAGAATATCTCTTCAAACGTCTCCAAGTAGTGATTTTAATTTAGATAAAACAATGGAAAGCACTAAATTCTCACTTGTACAGTCATCCTATTTAATTTAATACACGTCTATTGTCTGTGATATTTAACTTTTAAATCTTTTCGCAGACTTGAGTGGATTATAAAAATTTGTGCGACTAATCTTGAAATAAATAGTGAATACTTACATAAGCTGCGAAATTCCGCACGAATAAGTACTTAGCAGGCTTTGCAAACCTGTGGGATTATCTATAGCATAACATTACGGCTGTTTTCCGCAAAGATAGGCAGAGATGTACTCTAATAGTAAACCTAAATTTTGCCAGTTATGTTTAAGTCCCATGTAATAGGGGCTGAACTTATTGAGATCAACCGGGCACTAATCCAGACTCAGGCGGTTACTGAAAAAATCCTGATGGACCAACCCAATAACACCTAAACCCAATAAACCCGATCTAGGAATTGAATCTAAGACCCAGTTATGTTTAAGTCCCTTGTAATATAGGTAGAGCCAAGAGGTCAGAAATCCAAATCCCGTGCTGCTAGAATTCGTACCACTTCGTACCAAAACAGCTCATTTGAGGGCATAAAGCCACTTTTAAGGAATATTTTATGCCTCCTCTATTTCTGAATAACGTGTCAATATTCATATTCCATGTAGAACGAGGAACTTATCATATCACTTGCCTGCCAACACAAACAGACAGCCGGCTTAAATGTTTAGTAAATAACGTGAGCCCGTCAAGGACTGATTTGGGAATTAAACATGTATAAAAAACCCATAATATTCATATTACTTTTAATGCCGTAAGTTAGTCACCTACTTTTGGTTTGATAAGTCTGGATCTGTAGAGGTAATAAAATGGCGACTTGTCTCGGTTTGAGTCAGACTCTGTCAGACCCTATAATTTTGTAACAGCCGATCACCCAAAAGAATAAACACATCCAAAGAATGAATGCCATGTTAATTTGTCAGATAAGTTTTGAGATATTTTTACGGGATGATAAATAAAATAGTAGAAATAATAAACTGTTTAAGCTCCCTAATTAAAGTTAAGAAATGGTTATTGAAAGGCGACTGAGAGAAGAGAGCGAAATTTCACAGAACCAATTCGGTTTTATGCCAGGTCGGGGAACGACGGATGCCATTTTTGCTATCCGCCAGTTGTGCGAGAAATACAAAAGTGCACATAAAAACTTGCACATGGTGTTCGTCGACCTCGAAAAGGCATACGACCGAGTACCCCGTGAGGTTCTGTGGTGGGCCCTTAAGGAGAAAGGTGTGCCTGGGAAGTATGTGCAGTTGATCCGTGCGATGTACAGTCGATGCAGTACGCAAGTACGGTCTACAGCGGGCACTACCGGCAGCTTCAATGTGGCTGTCGGCTTGCACCAAGGGTCGGCCCTCAGCCCTTACCTCTTCCTGATGATAATAGACGCTCTCACGTCAGATATCCAGGAAGAGGCACCCTGGTGTATGCTGTTTGCCGATGACATTGTGCTGGTTGCCGAGAGTGGCTCAGAGGTCCAGAGCAGATTGGAGGTGTGGTGGCAAAGACTGGAGAGTGTTGGCCTGAAATTGAGCAGAACCAAAACTGAATACCTGTTTTGCGATTTCGGCGGTCTCTCTAGTCCTGTGCCTATAACTCTTGCCGGAACTCCCATACCGATCTGCTCCAACTTCCGGTACCTCGGGTCGCTTGTCCAAGGGGATGGTGAAGTAGACCGGGACGTAACGCAACGGATCAACTCAGGATGGATGAAATGGCGGCAGGTCACTGGAACAACTTGCGACCCACGGATGCCCCTCAAGTTAAAGGGGAAAATATACAAGTCCGTGATTAGACCTGTCGTACTGTATGGATCAGAGTGCTGGGCTTTGAAAAAGATGGATGAAAAACGATTGCATGTAGCGGAGATGAGAATGTTGAGATGGATGTGCGGAGTGACAAGAAAGGATAAAGTGAGGAATGAGCATATTAGAGGAAGTTTGAAAGTAGCACCTGTTACAGAAAAATTGAAAGGAAGTCGTTTATCTTGGTATGGTCATGTAATGAGGAGGGATGAAACGCATGTGACTAAAAAAGTGATGGATATAAATATTGATGGATGGAGAGGGAGAGGAAGGCCAAAGAAAAGATGGATGGATTGTGTGAGGAATGATATGAATGAGAAAGGAATAAATGCCACCTTGACGTGTAACAGGGAAGAATGGAAGAAGAAAACGTGTTGCGCCGACCCCAAATAGAATGGGATAAGGGCAGGAAGATGATGAAATGGTTGCGCTTACGCAAGGCTTGCTAATGCATTGCATACTAATTTTATGTCCGTTTTATTTAATCTCATAATTTACCTTCGTAAAGGTTTTAAATTGATTGATTGATATTTCCACAGATACAAGTTATATACGAGTACATTCCAGCCGAGGTCAATAAATTGTTCGTCACAAAAGAAAGAAGAATAAAATATAGAATTGAATCGTCTCATGACGCTGCAAGATTCTTTGGCAGAAGTAATATAAATATTATCACAAGTGTTTTTTAAAACTGAAAGAAGAAAATATTTACCTACTTAACGTACGCGTAAATTATCATTCCGGGCCAACGCAACGTAAGTACTTATTAATTTATTTTACGTTTTCGCTAAGTGAAATAAATATCAAAGTCAACACTGTAACATCTCAATTATCCACGGAGCAAAGTCCTGAATACTTACAAAGCCATTTAATTTCAAAGTTTAATTCAAAGATTCTTTTGTTTATCAGAATTTCAGATCCTGAAACTGGCAACATTGTAATGGCGTTACTATTGAACTGTGTTTGGATTTTTCTTTTAGGAGAATAGGAGGAATACCTACATATCCAATATTTTAAGTACCTAACTCATTCGCATCATAAAAGATTTTGTATTGAATGAAGTTAAGGCGACGGTGTTCACAATAATGATATACATCTATCTATATATCTATACATATAATAAATCTGTAGAAAAATCTTTTTTGTACATCGAAAAAATTTTAAAAAAAAATTGTCAGGGTATTAAAGTATAACCAACAGAACACATTTCCAGCATTTTTGGAATTTTTGTCTGTTTGTCTGTTTATCTGTTTGTCTGTTTCGATGACTAAGCATCACGTCAAATTTACGAAACGAATGTACGTAACTTTTATACATAAATATTGTGCGTAACTTGGGCTATTACTTAGTCTTTGTTTCATCGTAATCGGTGCTCTCTATCAAAAGATATATGCATTTATAGTTTTCAAGAAGAACTTATCATTATGGTCAAGAATGAGACAAGCAACGACATCTATTGAACGAATATGGTACTTATTAATAAATGCCTTCACAAGATAACTTTAAATAAGTTATGATAGCAAAAGGTACGTAGATATTAGTCTAAATGACGCTGCTTTCAAAATCTACATAGCCTAAACCCTATAGTGTGTTTGGTCGCTCTTTTTTAGCAGTTTATCTTCGTCTTCGACAGATGGCGTTTTTCATTTGATGTCATTTTCTTAACCGCGGTGTTATTAAATAAACATATGTTTTGTGAATAGTCAACAAATAAAGATTTACCAATTACACAGTATAAAAATACTATTTTTTTAAAACTAAATTAAAATTAGATAAAACCCACTACATATTTTTTTGTACCGTGTGGGAATCGAACCTGCGACACGCAGTGCTACTGTTAATCGTCCAGCCACTGCACCAAACATGTCCTTATATAGATGTGGTGTGTTGTTAGCCCTATGTGTCGAGGCCGCGGTATTTCTTTCGAACAACCCGCAGCCCCGACGGGCGTCGGTCCTTGGGGGCCCCTTCAATGTTGATGACATCCCTTTGAGACGCGCGTGGAACACGAACGCGCCTCCATCGTCATAGGACGGACGAACGATTAACTAGACCGTTACTCACCGTTCACAGGCCCGCGCCTACGGTGGCCGGAAGCCATCACGTGGCCCCCGATGCCCGGAGCGTCTCCCGCGGCGGCTGGGAAGAGGGGTTGTGTCCCTCTTACGTTCACCTCTTTCGCTAGCATTACTGCTTCGCAGAAGGAGGTGACGGCGTTCCATTTCAGATTCGATGTCCCAGATTCGGTACAGGTACCTCTCGAAACAGCCTCTAATCCCCCCTTTTTTGTGGTTCGTAAATTATCAAATGACTCATCCCGCTCTGGGCGGAGCGGAAGAAAGTGTCAGACTTCTACTGACTAAAAACCACCCACGTTTCTTCTTAGCTCTTTGTGTTTCGGGGCCGTGGTATCTCTTGCGGACAACCGTCAGCCCCGGCAGACGACGGCAGCAACAATTAAGGGGCCCCAAAGGACCCCTTAATTGTTGCTGACATATCTTTGAGGCGCGCGTGGAACACGAACGCGCCAACGACAGTACCTGTCGACTATAATTTACCTGTTTTAAATTTCTTCAAGATCCGTTCGGCCGTTCTGACGTGATTGATTAACAAACACCCATCCATCTAAACTTTAGTATTAAACATAGTCAGTACTTTGCATTACCCTCTTCTTATTTTCTACAGCGGCAGTAAGTTAACGCAGGGCAATGATTTAATGTACTTTTATCTAAGCGACGCATTTTAGTTTCCGACAAACACGCGAACGAAGTCGCGGGCACAGCTAGTTTGTAAATAAAATTATTATGACTAAGTTGGGCATTATTATTTTGTCTCCGAAGTATTGACATAAGCACAACAATTTGTGTGTGTTTCATGTCGTCGACAGGAAACTATATAAAAGCTTGAAGCGAGATTATTTTCGCTCAAAGTTGAGAGCTAAATATGCTACGAGTGTGTTCTCGGTGTTCTCAGAAACTGCGGTGGTCGACGCTCCGGCCCTTTGTTTTTGAACGTGACTTGCGTTTTATATGCACGCAAATTAACTAAAAATAGACTATTTCCACTCTCACACTTAACTATATAAGTATTATAAGCTTGTAACTCGTGAAAACTGTTACGCTCACGATCTGTTAAAACATACCTACTTGGCATTAAAAAACAAACATTCATTATCTTATATATCCAAAAGCATGCCCTGCAATGTCAAGGTTTACCATACTGCGGGAAATAAAAGCATGTTTTGTTCGATGTTAACAAAGGTAAAATAAAAGGTTAATTCATGATAATTTTGTTACTTGCGTGACAGTTGTATATTGTCAATTGTTTTTTTAATTAAGTATTATTTCATTTGACGTTGTATTTTGTGTAAAATTATTAAACAATGAAACAGGATTGTTAATGTTAATTTATTTTAAATTAAAATGAATGGGTAAACGTTTGTTTGAAATTAAACTGTGGATGCATTTCAGTGGTGCGACACCCTCTGGTTTTAAATAGCCCTCGTGAAGGGGAATCGTAGCTAGATTGGCGCACCGCTAATAACACTTATGCGGGTACTTGATGCCCTACCTCCCCACATTGAAGCCGTTTTTATAGTGACCGTTGGCGGTCGCTCATTCAACAATTACCATATTGATTTCGCTAAGATAAGCGACGAGCTCGCGTTGTAAATTATAACATAAAATTACTTTTAATTGCTCCACTATGTAGTCACCACAATATTTTTTCCGGCTCCTTGTTACTTTGAAAAGTTAATGGTTCAAGCCTAACCCAACGACCCGTCACAAATCTTTCTCATTATTTTTCTCACAAGTTAATAAGATTGTATCACGTAAACAGATTTATTGCTCCTTAAAACAATTTATGTTTGTTGCAGGAAAGAAAATTATAGATGCATAGACTACTGATTTGCTTTCCGGCTTTCCTACTAATGTATCAACAGAAAATAATTAGTTTGCGAGCTCTACTTTTTCAAATTAATTTGACTGCTTGTGACCGATTTTTTCCCATGACATTTGGTCCACATAAAGGATCCTTAACGAAATGTTTCACTGGTGCTTTCCCCGTGATTAGTTGGGGTATGCCACCCTAAGCTGTGGAACTGTATTTAATCTGACGGGTAGAATTATGCGGGCTCACTTCGAGGCGCGAGTGGACCAACAATGAACTTTTTATTAAGTACCTACGTTATTTACAATCGATTTAAGACTCTATTGCGATGTGAATAAAGTTCTATTTTAGTGTCACATTGTATTAATTTTAGCAATCTGCTATTAATGGAGAAATCAAAACAGGGAAGATTGATGTCATGGGAACTTAACGTGGGATTCTGATAGCTTTTTGTTATTACTTACTTAATTACAACTAAATTAACTTACAAAAAAAAAACTTAACTTATGGTTTGGACTTTGGAACATATTTTTTAAACATTCAAATGAAAATTATTTACATACTCGTGGCGTTCTAAGTACAGAGGTTATCGAACGCAGTAAAGTGATCATGAAAAGCTGTTTGATTTTTTACTACAAATTAAATCGTTTTTATCTGCAAAAACATAAAGCCGGTCGGAAAACCCACGATCCATTATGTATTCTCATCACGTTCCTGGCCCTCCTCAGTAAGACACATTGTGTGTCTTATTGGCGAAGGCATTGAAGATGTGATTACAAAAGAATGCAGCTCTTACAATTAAAAGAACTACTCCCATGTTCAGTGAGTGCCGACTTCAAAACGGTTTTTGTTCGAATATATTATCAGTACAATATGTGGACGTGCACCAAAGCAATTACACATTACGGAAGCAATCTACTACGAACTGTAAGTTATAACGTCGATCGCGTATCGACTCGACACGTACTACGTAAGTTCTCGTGTAATCTTACGAAGGTTGTAACAATCGTAATTTACGTCATAACCGTTCGTAATTTTTGTTATATTACGCCGAATACTGTTATTCGGACAGCACGATTCGTATCATTCATGAAATGTGTCCATCAAACGGGGAGTGCGTTATTGGATAGTTTGCGGCAGTTGAATAAATATTGAAGTGTTGCGATTAGACAATGGTTTCCTCACAGCTTATTATTTCTATTAGGGGTGAGACACGTTACTAATCGCTGGGGTCATCATGCAACGGTCGCGGCTCACCCCTAGCTGGGGGACAAAGGTTAACGTATTCACTTATCTAGGCGCTTACGCAGTTAACGAACGGGGTCGATCGCTTGGAACGCTCACCAGCTCACCACTCATAGCAAACAGTTTTTTAGGTCCTCGTAGTATGAATGTCAACATATATTAACTGTATAGAGAGACCATTCATATAGTTAGCGCAATTTCAAAGAAGAAAGGGAAATAAACTAGACAAAAGAGTGTACTGTCTTCAGTCTTGTATTCTTGTCATAATTAATGAATGAATACACGGTTAATATATTATATCATTCATCTTTAAATAAATAAAAACGTATATTTATTACCTAACATTATAATCTGGACTGCAGGTTATTCATTAACTCGAACACTTATATATTTTTATTGAAATCATAAGAAACTATAAAGCCACTAATCCGGTTTGCAAATATCAACCGGTGTACTCTTTGCAAAACATACCAACTTTAGTATGCTAATAGCGCTATTTGTGTTCACAAGCGAGCCTTGATCTTTGGCACCTTCCCTAGAGCTGCCGGCGTCACCCCTTGCCATCATCATAAAGAGCCACCGCTTACACAAACAGCTCATCACTAAGTTTATGCGTGTTTCAAGTGTCGATTTGAACTTTTTATTATGTTCAAATTTGCGTGTTATGTGGGACACGCGCGCTACACGCGACCCGCATGGGACCACTCCGAGGGTGCTTTTTGTAACCATCATTATTCGCAAATGAATAATGTCGGCTACACTTTTGTTGTGCCGTAAAACGAATGTGGGATGACGATAAAGATATGTGCCTTCGCGGTTTCGTTATGGGAATACTTTATTGTATCCATCAACTCCCCAGACAAGTCATAAAGTGTAACGTGCCATAATCACATAAGTATCACTTTAAAGGTTGGCTCCTCATTTGAAATTACAGTTTATTGAAACCTTGACGTTAAAAACGATATGAATAATGTGATGTGTTCCTTCACACGCATAAATTAGTCTAAAATTAGCCCGAGATAGTACCTACAACATAATAAAAGGGCACTTGTCATGAATCACAAGTGAACGAACAGATAAAACGTGTCGTCTCTGTTTATGTTGTAATTACGTAGCGAGCGATTACATTGTCTTAACTTGTTAACAGATATGAATTCGATAAGTACTCATTCGTTTTTATCGTGCAACGACCCCGTCGGACCACTGGCTGCCAATCAATCCCACAGCTATCGATAACGTTATGGACGAATACATGAATGTGTGAGATGAAACCCGCATTTAAATTTCGCTTTATATTCATTAGCTGTTTAACACAATACCTTGATTCGCTGTTATTGTTGTACCAGTGAACTGATAAATATTAATCCCGACCTCGTAAACACAGATCCGCCATCCCGCAGCCAATCCAGAGGAGGATACTTTTTGCGCAGGATCGTGGAATTTTTTTGAATTTCAAAACGTGTACGAGTTGTTTCGAAATCAGAACATCAGTCTTCTTCGGGTTTAATATTCTTACTTAACTGTTTAAGAGTGAAATCCCATCCAGAATTGAAATTTCTCAATTTTAAAACAAAATGAGGACGCGCTAAATAAATCCGAACTTTCTCTAACCTCGGATTCGCACACATTCTGTGGCAATTATTGGGTTGGTTTCTTTGATTATCATTGAACGTTAATATGAAGCTAGCTCGAGTGTAATTAGTGGTGATTTGTGGCATCAGATTTAATTTTAATATCTCCTTAAATGGCCTTTGAAATATCAGAGCAAATCGATTGTGTTGCTATTAAATAGTGTCGAAACTTGTATTGCGCAACGCAACGGTTGAGGACGGTCGGATCATCGGGTGATGCTGATGAGTCGTCGTTCATATAAGATTAAGATTCATAGCGTGATCTCGTTTTGGAAGTGCAATTAAACTAATATTTTTTACGCTTAAGCGCCGCCGCCGTAATTAAGTATCTAGTTGGCGATTAGGGTCACGACTCACGACTTGATTGCCGGGCGAGCGGAGCCTTATTCAATTTTCTGCGGCTTTACTTTGATGTAATACTGTTTCCGCTGGGATGAATTTATTTACGTTGTTCTCAAGTGAATTTATGCTAATTAGAAAAATAAGATCCTGCTTCATATTGCTCCTTTTCTAAGAGGCTTAGAAGCTATCAGTTGGAGTATCAAAAGATTTGTAGGTACCTACTCTAAACTAGAGACTAAAGTTCAGAATTTGTTTTTAGTTTTGGTTATTCTCAAGATCCTCTTTGTTATCTAGAAGAAAGAATAACAAACCGTTCCTATCAACAGATGATAGACGTATCATCCAGCACGAGTCGTTAAAGTCGACCGACATGAGGGCATCAGGACAAAGGTCATTATTTTATTACTTGGTAGATATTTTTACTTTAATCACATCAGGCCGACTTGCTCTAAATAATGCCTGATAGGACTGCGAAGTTATATTTCTTTTATAATCAATTACTCCTTCGTTATCGAGCTGAACTGGTTTTGATCTGGCTGAAACGTGACCAACGCATTAAAATGAGGGCGATTTGACTTATAGCTGGTGTGTTTCTGTAACAAACGGAGGGTACTAAAAGACACATGTTTTAGTAGGCAGGTATGGGTGAAGAAAACGTTATGTTCAGACTTGATGTGGAAGATTCGTGCAGGGATGGTCCAGTGGTCTTCGTAGGTTCGAACCTACGAAAACTACTATTGGATTCGAATCCAAACAGGCGTTTTGTGTCATATATTTTATCACTACCTACTGCTTTCAAAACCAGGAAGAACCTAGAACTAGAATCAAAAATTCTAAGACATCATCATCTACCACCACCATCACCATCACTGGAACCGCATGGTGCTTGGATTACAGTTTATAGTCCAATTCCTATTATAGTCAGGAGGCCTGTGTCCCATAAGTGGGAATATTGTAGACCATATGGTTTTTCATAGTAGAATAAAATATTTTACGCAGTTCTTTATTCTAACCCATGACTAGTCTCTAGTACCTACGAAGATTTGATTAAATCTAAGCACAAAGCCAAGATGTATTTAACCGATGACTCATACACTTCCTTAGTTAGTTTATAATCAGGCCATTATTCAACTTCGCATGGCACGTAACAGGGCAAACACTAGTTATTTGACTTCCTCGTTTCCAAGGAGGAAAGTCTCATTGCAAACGAACCAGTTCCGAACCGACAGTTCACTGATAACCACTGAATCAAGGATGTAGTCAGAAATAATTGAAATTTTTTCCACGTGTGCTTATTTTATTTCCCGACAGTGAACACTGAACACTGAACATATTCGACTCAACGTAATTAAATGGCTAACAAAAGATCAAGGCTATGTTCTAAAGATAAAACTTTTTGTTGATATTCGTGACCAAACTTGAATAATGGTAAAAAATAACCGTGTAATTGCAAATAGGCCCCAGAAAACGCGAACCATAGCGACATCAATGGCTGTAACTACGGAGTTACACGAAAGGGTAAGTGAACGAAATAGCCGGAATACCAAAACGTACCGGACTTCCAGTAGAACAGGCCGTAGCAACGGAATGGGAAGTACATGTTGATGTAAATAACTTTCAGTTGAAATTGAAAGCTGGGAATAAGTTGATACTAATTTGTTTTTAGCTGAAATAAGGTTAGTCAAACAAAGAACTTAGTGAATTAAGATTCTGAACAAGTTACTTTTGCAAAAGACAATAAAGAATCCAGGAAGTGGATTGTAACTTCCTATTGTGATTGTGAAATCACATAATGAACTGCAAATTCAGCCAAAAAAAACTACTTAACTTTGTCTAACAAGCAAGTTAACATTAAAGACAAGACATATACGCGTTTAAAGACTGTAATGGCTCGTATACATATCTAAATACCAGCGTCATAGCCACAAATGAGCTCCACATACACATTAGGCACCTAAACACGCCTATACAGTGTTCATCATGATACGGAACACTAAGTACGGAATAAAATTACTGAACGAGTCAAGTCAAGGTCGAACCACATGCGGATATGGCGGCGTGCGGTGTTGCCAGCCCACGAATGTGTGTATAGACGAGGAAAGAGTTTGGTATATCGGCAAGAAATACATAGATTTTTTGCACCATAGAGGATAAAATCGTGGTATGGATGGCTCAGTCGACGTGATGTGGAACGTTATAAAAGGAGAGGACGGTGAAAGAAACAAGGGGTGGACTGTGGGAAGCATGTGACGTGATGTGAAGTATGGAGGAAAAAACATGCTTATCCACCCCAAATAAATTGGGATAACGGCAGGATGACTAACAATTTAAAATAAAAGAAGAACGATTTCAAAAGTAGGAGTACGAATCACTCGTAACATGAGCAAAAGAGGTTAAAAAGCAGCCTGTATGCTTATCTGTTTTCCGTACTGTACACGTAAGTAAGTAAAGTGGGTGCTTTAAATCATCAGATCTCCGTACACTGTATGCCAAGGACGGAGTAACGATGAGATCTATGATCGTTGATCATTTTAAATAATTATTTTAATTTTTCAGGCCATTATTCTGAATGGAAAATTTACTTAATTACCTGTATCTAAGTAATTACATCTATAGCTCCGTGTAATGTTAATTTATTTAAATCTGTTGTGAATTAAACAGCACTAAATCGTCTTAACTTTAAGTAGTAGCGCTTTACCCGTTTGAGGTTATGCAAAAGAAAATGATGAAATGTTACGTTTACTGAATTCTAGTTCATAGACAATTTCCATATTTCGTGTAGGTGTGTATTGGTCCATGTCACACCGGGTACAAAAGCTTGTCGGTCTATCCTTGTTTCAAATTTCTGTGCTATGTGGCCATAAATTATGTGCCCGACATTGGCATGAGAGGCAAGCGGAGTTAATTTGCATTTAAAACCATTTTTTACGTAATATAAAACTGGTACTGGTTGTATTAGCCACATTAAAAGAAGAATCATAACGCTACTTAATAACTTATAATTAAAGATACTTGATTAAGTGGTTTTATTGAAGTGTTAGTTAACTTAGAGAAAGGCATTTACTTAAGTGTGCCAAGTGGCGCTAAGTAATAGTGGCAGTAGCTAACAGCAGTTACATTTTATGATAGCAATCGAGAGCTTTTCCGTAAAGCGATTACGTGCACGGAGTCTGTACAGCGAACTGCGTACACGCACAGACACACTCATTACGAATCAAACAAAAAAGCGCACGAATTCACACGATGTTACCAATCGTTATGAACTTATGAGTTATCGAACAAAGTTCCGCTTGATCAATTAGCGGAGTAAATTGCTCACACCTCACGCCACTTGCACAAATACGAATACCTGCCTTTTTTGTTGGACCACTAATTTGATTGTTGCAGCCAGTCCGTCACGTCTAACGAGATAAATTGATGCCCGAGTCATGAACCAAATGAGTGCCGCAAACTTATAATGAATATCTGTTCAACATAAAGCGCATACGAGAGAAGGTCCGTTGTATAATGAGCACTAGGTACTTGGTCTTTATTACACAGCTGTAAACCTCTTTACCCAATACAAGCTTGATGAATTAGATAATAACGTAATTAGTACGTTTTAAACACCAACTTATATCATAATAATTATCGACCTGCATCAGTCTGTAAAATATAATAATTATTATTATCGGTAATTATTAAATGTCGCGTTGCGTCATCGCTACATAACGAATTTGTTCGTTTGACTTTTCTGCACTAAAATCGTAGAGGCGCTGTGTAGTATAAACGTGTAATAGAACAACTTCCTATTGTGTGTGTAAGTGTGTAAGTAAGGCAGTGGCGTAGTGTTGAGCTATTATCTAACAGTGAAAGTGTGAGTGTGTGCGGCGAGCGCTGACGTAACGCGCCGCTGAGCCCGCGCAGACCGCGCCGCACTCGCTCCACTCTCACTGCCGACGATTGATGCTGATTTTCAAGTAAACAACTAGGAAGTTCCAGGTGAACTGGATATTTATTAATTCCTTATTAAGATTAAAGCCGGCTTTATAAGGAAGTGCGTGAAGTAACTACATTTACTTACATTCGATGATGTTTAGATAAGCCAGCGCGTTGAAGTCTTTTGACTGACACGCTATGGTCGCGGCTCGCGCGCTTATGTAACCTCTTTGTGCATTATTTACATAATACAACTGAGCTCAACTGCTGTTTCGGATACATATTATCATTTTTGACTTATAACGCTTTATGGTTATGGTAATACATTATTATATTTTCTTGTGATGTTCGCATTAAGACGTTTTATGTTTTGTGGTGGTGTATTACTTTGTTCATTAACAACATTAGGTAGTTTTTGCATTTTAAATGTGAATAGGTATATACTGGCGTAGCAATAGTGACTATACATATTTATTTATAACAAGTTTATAATACATGAGCTTTTTGTACCTCCGTTTAAGATCAACGATTTTTTGTGTTGGACTGAATTGTGTTGGTTACCTTCCGTTATAAATCTCGGTACTATAGTGCCCAAGGTCCTGTGTTTAGGGTAGACGATGACTTGTCAACTCCTGCGCACTGGAGTGAAGCTTGCCACGCACTGCCCAATTTGAGTCGCCACGCTTCGACGCTCAACTATTTTCAGTCTTAAACTTTTTGCTCAAACCCGACCCACTCTACATTTATAGAGCAAGATTAAAATCACAGCATCATATTTGAATAAATAACCGATGATACGAGTTCATTTATACAAAGATAATCAACTAAATTGGCAGACTGTGCAGTATTATTAATTATAATATTCTTCCTCAATGTTGCCATTGAGACTATTTCTGTAACTACGTAGAAACTTATCTAATAATGGCAAGTTATAATGTTTTACGATCTCTATTTCAATTTGCGTGCGGATACAAGCGCAATAATGTCGTCAATTCATCTCTATAACGTAAACATTCATCTTAGTCAGCGTCGTAACACGTAATGCATAACTGCGAGTGTTGGAGCGAGCGACCAGTCAAACGTTCGATGACGTCACCGGCCATTTTACACGCTGTACCAACATTCTTCGACGTCGTCCATAAAATGAGGTTAGGCGGATAACATACAAATCTGAACAAGTTTTGTAAATAGTTACAATCGGTTGTTGTAGTCTATTTTGTGTTGCCTCTCGTTTATACGCCGTGGAAATGTCACAGGAGCACGCGATGACCTCACTCCGATGCTACATCTTGACATTTAGGAGGTACTTATCTACTTATACGTATGTGCATGTTTTGGTTTTATATGCCTGCTTTAAGACCAGTTTTAAGGCAAACATGACTGTAAAAGTACGTCAAATTGACACCATTACACTTAGTTTTCATGAACTGTCTAATGAAACCTTAAATAAAATGCTGTTCATTCTCTGTGTATTAATATTATGTCTCTGGGTAGCCACTTACACTTATCACAGGTGTGTAAAGTAAATATGTGCCGAGTGCTTGTAAAATCTCACACGTGTTGTACCTATGTGCAAAAGTAGACAAATAATCCTTATTCACGATGACCCTATATTTAGCAGTTACTAAGTAGAACATACCTTTATGGTTAAACTAAGGTCAGGTTAAGATTACGACACAGCCTCATTTGTTACAATTTCGTCAATCATAATAAGTGTGCCGGAAGGCCCGCAGTGGGAAAATCCGCCGAAGAAATAATAAGCTGAACAGAAATATCCAAAATTATGCAATATGTTGTCATGTGTTGTTGACGCAACGCTTGTTTTCGTGGGTCGTGCTAAGTGTGCCGCGACCATTTCGGTCAGCCGGTGGCCCACTGAGCCCCGTAGTGACATAACTGAGCTTCCGCACCGCGGCACCGCTCGGCTCGTTCGCTCAGTGAAAGGTACGTTGTAACTCACATAAACTACCGAGTTACCGAGCTAGCACGAGCTCCTCCGGCACCATTGAGGTGCACTAAGTAAAATAGTCAACACTCGAGCACTGGTCGCGCCAGTTTAACGACTCCTCAACAAAAAGTTTAAGGAGCTTTTAAAAGGTTGCGTTCTAAGGATGGCCGATGAAGTAACGCTTACAATTATAACATCGTTACGGTGGTTAGGCATAATAATATACACGGCGAGCCAATAAACTGTCTATAGAGTATCCGTTTGACTATATTGGATAAATAAATAGACACAAGTTTCCGCGGTGTAACGCTCGTGTCGCAACAGTGAGTAGTTGCAGACTGGTCGTTTGCACTAGACACTTATCAGAGCAAACTGGCGGCTTGTAATTTGTAACAGCCCTAATATTGTCATTCGAAATCGTAATTAAGTACTAAACACGTTATACCAGCAAAACTGTTGGTTGTAATTGTAACTATACGGGCGGTCTAGTTACCTTGAAGTCAAGTCTATAACTAAGCAATGTTGGGCATAACGTTTTGCTTCATACCAAAGTTTATTTTCGGATAAGTCTCAGTTAAATTACTTCGGGTGTACCAAAATTATACCCAAAGCAATTTTCCGCATTTAAAGAAATTGTTAAGAGAACTTCATCGAAAAGAAAGCCTATAATTTGATAAGGAAATAACTTCCGTGAAGTTAAGTTGAAATGGTGGTTTTAAAGTTTCAAACAGAATAAATGTACTTAAAACACGTGTTTACGTTTCAATATTTAGAAAGGCAAGATTTCAGAACGTGGATACAGTCAATATAAACAGATTAACATTCCATACTTACAATAAGTTTTTGTTTAATCACTAATGTTTGAGGTTGAGCGACCTTAACTTAGGGTTCAATATTTGATATTTATTTTTAGTTGTTTCATGTTCGAAGATTTATTTCCAGCCATGTAGAGAGAAATCCCCGATCATATTTGTTTTTTTACTTAACCTATCCTAGGTTTTGTATTGTCCGACTGCTGGGCAAAGGATCATGTCGAATACACCCCTTTATTGCAGATGTTTAGTAAGTAGAGAAATAGCAAAACAATTCCCTATCTATAGACCAAGTCTTGACAATATCTAAGTAACATTTTACTTTATTATTTATAATATTTACCCAACGTTATGCAACTCTAACTTGAAAATAACTGCTGAAATAATAATTGCTGCAATATTCCCGTTTACGTACAAAGTTCATACAGGATACTGACCTCTTTGGTAACGTGCATTACAAGCAATTTACAGAGATGGAGTATAACTTACGCAGGCACAGAACAGTACTTTGACATAATATTATGTCAAAGTAGGATTTCCAAATTAGCAGGTAAGACCTTCAATTTCCGAAATAAACCAGGAACAGGACCAGAATCATCGTTTCACATCCTTGTTCCACCCACCGCTGAGTTCAGACCTCTCTCTCGTGTCATGTTTGTGGTTTGTACGAGCCTCACCATGGTCTTCCCTGCGACTGCAAGACGTCCACCCATCAAGAACAGGATGAATTGTGAAAATAGGAAGACTTGACTTTCGGATGTTAGCAAAGAAGTTCACAGTTTACAGCTAATGAACAAGTGATATAATTGTAGCGCAAGTTTCTACTTAGGAGCGGGACTTGGTACTTCCGCGCTCATAATAATATCATAACTAGTTGTTACATTCACTCCATAACTTACCAAATACCAATGCTTCGGCAGTATTCATCATTATGAATTCAGCCTGAATGCCCCATTATGCGTTCTTCAGTTGAACCTCCCATACTCGTGCTAGTGCCAACTTTTTTTTTATATTTCTCGTTAGTCATTACTTTATCACAAAAGATTTGATCTGGTGGCTTTTGGGACCGGGACCGCGGTCCGGGATTTCACCTAAAAATTAAATAATTATTTTGGAAAAGTATTTTGGTGTCACAAGAAAAAAGAAGTAAGTAAAGTACAGTTGACAAAAAGCTGATATAATACTTTGATCAATAATAACATGACTTTATCAATACCGGTACAAAATAAAGGGGTTCAGTCGCCTATAATCACGAATTAAAAACTAATAATCGTATTTTTGACCGGGACCGCTCCCAGTCCTGAAAACCCCCACGACCTCGATCATCGGGGTGCAGACTCTTCTGCAGGGTGTAAATATTGGAAATGAACCATGGAATGTTGACCAACATCTATGCTAATCATGTCAAAACGGCACTTCAACATCTCGATAAAAACAAGCATCATCCTCATAATCATAACCTAGTCTAAACTACAAGACTTCGGAAATCTGCTTGATACGACTAGCAGAAGATCAGTCTAACTTTATAACAATTCTTGTAGGAAGCCTATGTCTATAACGTGAATGTGACTCTGCTTAAAAGTATGACGAAAAAGAAACATGCGAACCTAGTAGGCCTATTCCCGCAGTAGAATCGACAGACTCAGCTGATTGAACACAGGAAAAAGGATGAACTCACAGTAAAGTGGATGTTGATGCACTCAAAACTCAACAGTGTTGACTGTTGAGCGTTACACCATCATTGCTATTATTATTCGTTGTACACAGCCATGGGTCGGATGCTTCTGAGAAGATTCTATGCTGGTCATACGTAAGTACATCCGGCGCCTCAGGGGCCATCAGCCTTGCTGCCATTCCTGCTGACTTGCTTATCTTCTTACTACGTCATAAGCTAACCATTGTCGTAGAGCTGAAAAAATTGTTAATCACTATCACTACATAGTATAAAACAAAGTCGCTTTCTCTGTCCCTATATTCCTATGTATGCTTAAATCTTTAAAACTACACAACGGATTTTGATCCGTTTTTTCAATAGATATAGTGATTCAAGAGGAAGGTTTTAGTATATAATTTGACCGACATCCACGCGGGTGAAGCTGCGGGCATCAGCTAGTATAATAATATTATAAAGAGGAAAGATTTGTTTGTTTGTTTGTAACGAATAGGCTCCGAAACTACTAGACCGATTTAAAAAAAAAATTACCGTTGGGAAGCTACACTATCCTCGAGTGACATAGGCTACTTTTTATCCCTGTATTCCCACGGGAACGGGAACTACGCGGGTGAAACCGCGTGACGTCCGCTAGTAGTTAATATTGCACTACTCATTTTATATCTGTCTTGGTTTTATGAAAGTCACTCAAAAAACGAGTGACGAAAACCTCACATTATTGATATGACAACAGTGGGATCTAACATCAAACGATATAGTTAATTTTAGCTGACGATATTATGAAATACGGAATATCGCCATTTCATGAAATACCATCACTGCATGGAATGGTCAAACACATCATGACGTGACCAACTCTAAGATCTGGCCACGACCTGTCTAAGTATTGCTTCTCCATTCTTCTCGGCTATACGTCTTCGTCGGCTTATTATGGCAAAGCAGCTGATTGCAAACCCCGATAGTCAACGTTGCGAATTAGATATTTCCCGTAAATGGCATTGAGTTTACGCAATTGATTGAAATAGAACTACAAATTCATCGTATCATACCCTGCAATGCTGCTAAGTTACAAGCATTGATTCATTTTGTTTGTTTTCCTGCCACTTCTATTACTCATTACATGTAATTAAGCATATTAATCATAATAAACTATAACTATTGTTCTGATTTATTTATTGTTGTGTAAAGATATACTTAATAAAATCATAAAATGTATTGTGTATACTACGGCAATTATTTCCAGTAGTATATAAAATTGTTTAGTGTGTAGGCTATTGTTTTGTGAATTTATTGCGTAGATAGTCAATTAAAATGAACAGGTAACTAATACTGTTCCCAGTTAAAAATGGTAAGGTTAACACTATATTATAGTAAGGAAAATATGTCACTGAAAGATTGACATAATATACAATAAGAAAATGTCATAAATAATATTTTACTTCAAGACATGAAACGGAATTGCAATAGCCATTTTATAGTCTCAATAACTAAAAGCTTTGAGATTCTGAAAATGAAAGCATGTAACTTTACGGACGTTAGAAGATATTTCAAGCAGTATTTCAGAGAATAGTTTCACGTTCAATTCAGAAACTTAAATAAGAAGAAGTATTTGAAATTCTATGTGACCCAGTTGAGAAAGGTCAACAGTAAAACTAAAATAGCACACAGGACCTAGGTGACCTAGATATTGCGTAAAAGCCGCATACAAAGTGATGTACCTACTTACTGAACTGAGCATTGTATCAAGTGGGACTACGAAAATAACCGTACACAAATGTATCACCAAACATTATTGATCGTTTAATGGAACTAGATTGGAAACAATGCAACAAGAGTCGAGTAATCAGCTCCCATATGTCTGGCGCGGGATAGAATTTCTTCGAAGAACAGTTCAATCAACGTTGAGATGTACCGAGCTCCAGAACATGTCAAAGTCATTTCAACTGTATGTGTGTATTCATGATAAGTAACAGACCATCTTATTAGTACTCGTTCATTCAAAATTTACTCGTTTCAACTTGGATCCGGGTGCAGTTTATAAATAAATATAACAGGTATATCTGCTACTTAGTGCGAGTATTAAAGTCAGCTTATGAGATAAGTCAGGAAGATCATTTTATTGAGCAAAATTTTATAGCATATAACCACCCACTTGTTTAATTTTGTGTTCAAATGAATACAGCTGGTATAATGAATTAGATTCCAAAAGCCATGACGGGGATAAAACAAGCGAATGAGGTAGATATTATGACAAGTATGACAACCAAACAGAGGAAGATCAAATTGTTTTCATAGTTAATTAAAATAATAATATGGCCATAAATAAAACATTCAATGTCACGAACAGTTCAAAAACCCTCAGACCTTCAACCGAGTATGCAAATATCGTATAATGTGTCATCATCAGTCAATATTAACAGACAACTAGTGTCATTACTTGTATTGGTCAACTTGAACGAATGACGCGAACGCGCGCCGGACTGCTAGCTACTGAGCAAACTCAGCAATTGGCTCAACGAACCTCGTTATCATACCTACGGATACTTAATTTACCATACAAACTCCATTCAATGTTGACTATTATGTAGAAAGTAAACCCAAACTAGTCGAATTTTTATTTTGACTCAATATTAGCTAAGAAATTGAGGAAAACCATTTAGTTTATATTCTCGTCCTACACAATATTAAATTAAGGAAAATCGTTTGTAAGCTAATTGTCTTCTGCATGTCTACCACATCCTACGCATTTGTATTTTGATTACGAGAAACTGTGTTACCAAGTTCTCTTTGAAGTGAAACTACTTCAGTGAAATCACGTAGGTAGTTGCAGAATTTGTTAAACTAACTGCTAATATACAGGAGGCTGGAATTTAAACAAACTAAATATATCTCAAGATAACATTGCTAGATTTGAAAGTGATGATCAAAATCGTCGTTTGAAGAAGTCCTGTAAACATAAGTAAGGCAATTCAAATGCACTGCTAGCTAATTATACACACGGACTATAGTACAAGCAAAAACGTGCCGTAGTGTCAGACAGTCAAGCATACAGCAGTGTGTCACGAGACCAAAGGCAAAAACTATCGCGTTGGACGACAATAATACCCTGCAACTGTTTGATTGGCAATTGAATTGAAGAGATGCACTTATAGTATCAGTTGTGGGGCTGCTGATGCACGTCTCATGATCAGCACGAGTCCATGCGATGCTCTAGTACCAAGGCCAGTACGAGGCGCGTGATTGGTGGAGTGGCGCCTTTGGTCCAGCCGGCTGGGGTCAATTGATGGCTAATTGTGGAGTCGACGACTGAGCTGGCCGCAGCGAGTCGATGCCCAACGATACAATTGTGTGTTGTTGATATTTTTCTATAAATAACATTCTCATTTGCAGCGGAGTGCTTTCTATTTCTGTTTTATGTCCCTTTTTGTTTAGCAAGTCCTTGAGTTTCCTTTGTGCTGGACCTGAAACTGTACTAGTATTTAAATACCTAATAATCATTTCGCCGCAGACTGAGTGTCCTAGAATATCAAATTCATAGACTGATTTCTATGATTGTTACACTGATAAAGACTAATAGGTGGTTGTGCCAATTATGTGTAGGTACTTTATGCCAGTGCAGGTCTAAACAAAGATCGATATCGAAACCGTGGATTACAATTATCGTTGTAATGTAAAGTATCGTATAATATTGGTAGGTTAGAGGCGCGGTGCAGGCGGCGCGGGCGGCGCGCTATCGGCCACGCGGGCTGGGGTCGTCGGCTTGTGATAAGCGCGTATCTGCCTCGCCTCCACTTCTCAACTCACACCATATATTTCAATTATTAACTTCAATGATAAAGTAAGATGTTAAATCGAATGTACTCATTTAAAATTACAATGCGCTCGAGATTTATGCTTTTTATATTAGCCTCCACTGCCTCCAGTCATTGAGTGCGTGGTAGGTGGTAATGAACTGAAGAATGAAGCACCATACCATAACCATTATACCTATATGAAATCACTGACTTGTTTTAGAATTATAATAATTACATTAATATTATTTCGTTTTCTTTGCAGTACAATACCGTGCCTACCACGTGGATGTTGGCATTATGTTTAGGTTATGTCATACATAACCGTTTGACCTTCGGCACGTGCCTATTTACAAGGAAACATTCTGGTTAAATACTTATTGGATTTAATATTATACACCTAATCCATTACAAATATAGATTTAAAAACCATAAAGGTTTCAAAATATTCGGATTAGGCAATTAAAACCAAACGAAAACCTCGTGTTCAGTGTGTGGAACCTTGCAAGGGTTCTAAGAACATTTCGTTCGTTCGTTCGTTTTGTTTTTTTTTTGTTTTACTACACTTCGACTTCTATTGCATAGAGACGAACCTATAGTAACTAATCTTCAAAATAGTTCAGCCACTGTTTTCACATAACTACAACATAAGACAACCTCGTTGGTCTAGTGGTCGGAAGCACGACTGCTGTGCATGAGGTCGATTCCCAGGTCGGGAAAAGTGTTATTGGGTTTTTCCATCAGGATTTTCTCAGTAGCAGCCACGGAGTCTGGATTTGTGCCCAGTTAATGACAATAGGCTCGCCCCCTATTACATGGGACTTAAACATAACTGGCAAAATGTGGGTGTACTAGTGGGTACACCTCTGCCTAACCCTTCGGGGATTACCAGCTAGATCTTATGTGTATTATGTGTACAACAGTAGAATCACAAGAACAAATATGCCTCACTCTACATATGGCTGAAAAGTCGATGGAACCTTCCAGACGGGCTCCAGATGTTTTACTAGTGAAGCTAAAGAGATGCGTAATTTGTTAAAATGATCAAATACAAAATCAATTTAGAGTCACCCATCCAAATGTCAGCCAGACGACCATTGCTTAACCGACTTGATGAATGGGTAAACAACATGGTTGCAACAGAAGGTTTTAATTATCATTTTATTAACATGTTTTAAAAACCGATGTTTTAACGCCTTTGTAATCAAAACATGATATGGCTTAACTTTGTTTTGGACGAGTCGTGTGAATATGGAAATCCTATTTAATTTACGTCTCGTGGATTCAAGGTTACTTCTACGAGTATTTTGTACATCGTTTCCTTCAGAGTTTTCCTAAGACTTTTTCAATATTTCCAAGGGATTTGAAAGATGGAACTGAATCGACGCGGAAAAATTTGGCAAAGACAACAAAATGCTCAATCATAATAATTATGGTAATATATTACGGACATAATGAATATGTATCAGTGGCCACATTTTAGCACATTGCTGTTGAAATTTCCGCCACGACACAGAAACGAACAATGATTCAACCCGCTAACCTACTAGTTTATGAAATGATAAAATAACCATTAATATTGTTTTTTAATTTATTTGGTTAACCGTCCAATTCAAATTGGTAATTGTAACGTCAATGAAAAACTGCTCACGCGATGACCGTGATCTCACCATTTGACTGCGTAATTGTGCGGTTGCTGATGTTTCGACAGCCTCAAAATGGATCAATCAAGAACTTGAAATAACAAAATTAATGTTTTGAACGGAAATAAGAATAAGTATTAATAATATCCAAAGTAACTATCACAGGCCAAACCGCAACCCAGTTTAAGTTGATAAGCGCAATATTAATTAATGGTGTCGACGATAAACTCAACAGTAATAATATTGTTTATCTGTACGAAAGCGAAAACAATCCGTTTAATTTGGACGCGAGATAAACTTGTTTATAATAAGATGATGCGGTCTATTTCCTGGAAACATGATAGTGATCTCATAACTGGCCAAAATAGACTTAATTGTGCACACTTTGCTGTACTTGCGATATGTAATCAGCGCAAAAAAAATAGAATCAATGAATATTAATAATATACAATAATGAAACGATATTGAGACAAGCATATATCATATCGCTTCTATGACTTCCTCTTCTTATTATACAAAGTAATAATCTTAATACCACATTATGCTAATTACATAAATTGATTCAGGATTGGGTACATACTAGCTCAATGCGAATAAGCAATACCAGTTTGGATTTATTTCAAACACGCACAAAGCCGGTCGATTGGAGTCAGTCGGACGTTTGTAAGTGGTATCGAAATGCCGAGCGATCTTATGTAATATCCCGCTAGTCGACTATTTCGTTGGCAAAAAAAACAAAACATAAATGGCTGCTCTCATTGTTTCCGTCCACACGGGCGCGATTTATGTGGCAGTTTAAATGGCCAGGCCTACTTCAGATTGTACCTAAAAACATAACTTGGCGAACGAAGCATGCACGCTTTGTTCTCGTCCCAACTCTGCGGGCGTCAGTTTTTTTCCTAGACCCTTTTGTTCTTAAATTATGTTAGTTCGAATCTCTAACGAACAAACAAAAAATCTTCGATGATGAATCGCTGCCGAAGTTCTTTAACGACGCGACGCTTCCTCGGACGTGTTCGTGGATCTTAACCAACGTTTCTGGTGAACTCGGCCATTACGTGGGATTGGTAAAACGGTTCGCAATAACTTTACATTTTCATTTCTTTTAACGTCCAATTCGAGAGAATGGCAAAAGGTTTTACTGCTCACGTTTATAGGCCAGCATCCCTTGATCGTAAAGCAGCGCTCGCGCAGGCACGCCGCGGCGCAGTCGCGTGATCAAACCGGTTGCGGGGTAACATTGTTCATTATTCAAATTAGTGCGTGCTGTTATAATTCGAGGCGAGCCGTTCCAACCGTGATTAGGAGCTCGGCTGCTCGGGGCGGGCTGGATCTGCATTTTGAAACACTGTCTTCAAAGTTTTTATACCAGTTTTTCGAATTAACGTAGTAACATTCCTTAAGAAATTTGCATTTTATTCGTAGTGATTGCCATTTCTGCTCAAGATTAAATCGATAAATTAATTACTTTATTTATTCTCGCGTTCACATTATCATAGCTCCTACGAAACTTGTTTGTCGACCGGTCGTAGTCACAAAAATAAAACAAAGAGACCCAGAACTTTCCGTAACGACCGATAACTTACGATAAACGTTGCAATGATCGCGTCATACGAGTACCAATACTTCCTAGTTGTAAACTGTCAGTAGAAGGGGGGTATTATAATAAATGGCATGTGTATATCGTCGGCGACACCACGTCGCTTGTGAGGCGGAACCGGTCCTGAAGTTCCTCGTGAGCGATCAGCGTTATTGGAAGTATTAGCCAGTCGGCCAGCCAACTTGCTCATGTCTGCTTATCGCTGAAGGATCTTTACTATCGATGCAATTGATTCCAGATAATAGTTAACCTCCTATTAACTGAACGTGTTAACTGTTGTTTGAATTTTAATTCGTCGTCAGACTCCGTGATGAAAAAGACCATAAAAAGTTTTCAGTTTACCTGTTTTATAATTCAAAAGGGGTTTTGTGTTCTCCGTCGTAAATTTTCGCTATAGGTATTTTTTTGAACGTAGGTAGTGCACAATATGGTTTTATTTCGTAATCCTTCCGTTGTACTTTTGTTGCTGTTGGATAATAATACGCTTGCATAACACTCATACACAATCTAAATGACGGGCTCAGTAGTTACTGTAAACAGATATTCTTCAGACAGTATTGATTTTCTTGAGAGTTTTTGGCTTGACGAATTATTGAAAAGTTAAATAGACATAGAGGTGTTTCTTCAAAGTTATCAGTAACTTATTAATCCCTTCCTAAAAGCACAGTTTACATCTTTAATTTAATCAAAAACAGCTGAATGTTTATTTCAGCACTTTTCAAAGCATGTCTTGCAGATCTTCTAGCTACATGTTAAGATAGACTAAGACTTTCTATTTTATGCCTTTTTCTTTTTCCCATTAAGGTTAAATTTCCCCTCACGAGGTAGCAGACGAGAAAGCGGAAGCAAGAGAGGAAATTGCAGAGAGTTATTGTGTAGGAACATTGTTGGCCCCACTGTACAGCCCTGAGGAACTCCGCTTATGCTCTATTGATATTTACCGTAAGCTTACTAATTGTTCTATGGTAAATCATTAAATAAAATTGTTTACTATGCAGCAGGACTTAGCATATCCTATCCATCATAAGAAGCGGATTTTACTAGTTACCGAGTTAAATGCACTTCTAACGCAAGCCTGAGATGAATAGTTAACAAAACTTACAATAGTGTGTGAGATACACTGCGCAAGTCTAGTTTATTATACAGAAGCGCCTATAATGGGGTACATTATGATGGAAAAATACAGAGTAGATGTCTGTCTAGTACTTATGCCAGCTTCCTTATATTTTTCATATATTTACCTGTTATTAGGTGACTCAAATAGAACGTGAGTCTATGCTCGTTATACTGAATGAAAAGCGTAATTTTCTACACTTTTACAGTTTCCCTCGGTGTCTACCGGCCACTTTGTGCTATGCAACTAATATTTCCGTCGGTTTGCCGGTTGCTTGAATTGCGAAACAATACTAAGTGTCACCTACATACGAGTACATATACCTCATAGAGCCATTCCGAAAGCAAATTAGTGTTAGTAAGGTCCTGTTGGTTATAGAGCTCTGTTTTGTTTTTAAGAATTGATACAATGTGATCATAGCAAAGGGAATTAACTGGCAAAAATAAAAATAGTTTTATTTAATTTATAAAGTGATTACGAACCGCGTCATAATTAACGATCATTAAACTCTCGTTATTAGAATGAACATTCATTAAACTGTAGAGAGCTATTAACATGATAATAAGCTGTTACTTGAGATAATGTAGAATTTTCCTTAGTTTGTATCAAAGTCTTGTAGCAAGGAAAATAAAAGGTTGATCTTGCAACAGATACGGAAAATAATTAGACTTTATAATCTTATCGTAGGTAAGTATATACGAGAAATACCTAGAAGATCAACAAAGCTGTTATGTAAATGTGCTTCACGACAACACAGACGATAGGAATACAAGAAACATTATAATGTGGAATGAAACTGTGAGTGGGAAAAAAAACATATAGATAGATAATCTAGTAACAGATGGTGATAATATTGAGAAGCAATTCATTTGTGAGTCAATACCAATAGACTGTTCTGGTAACAATTACGCCAAGTAGACGTGAGCTGATAACTACAGCGATAGTAATTTATTACAGAATCCAATTAGTAGGTATACATACATTTGAAACTGTGTACACCCATCGAACGTAAGCTAATTATATCCTGGCCGATAGTGTTTCATTAAAAATAGGTTAACGAGTCCTTAATCAATTGTTTACGTTTGTGGAGGAAAACCGCGATCTGTGCATAATGTTTGCCCACAAAACAAAGTTCCTGACCACATGGCAAATTATTTTTCTGTACCTTTGGTTGGAGACTGCCTCGTTGGTGTATTGTTAGCAAGCGGGACTGCTGAACATGAGGTTCTGGGTTCGATTCCCGGGTCGGGTAGAGTGATATTGGGGGTTTTCAATCAGGATTTTCTCAGGATCACCCACGTTGTGCACAGTTGTTGTTGGCAATAGGCTCGTCCCCTATTACAAGCAACTTAAACATAACTGGTTCTGGCACACTGGCACAGTTCTGCCTTACTCTTCGGGGATTACAGGCGTGATGTTATGTTTTATTCTTGGTTGCAATAATTGGATAGGAGACTAAATATTCCGGTCAATTTAGCCTTCTGCCTCCCTTCCTTCCTATATTTGATGAAATTCCACGCGCCAAAAAACAAAAAGGATATACTAATTCCCACCCATCTGAAAATTGGTAGAATTGTTCAAAACACCATTATAAATGAAATGTCCAAAGTCCCCATCCCCAAAGGTCACAAAAACGGATTTTTCGCGATTTTGTTACCTTTGACCCCGAGGTTGTTTTTTTTTAATTAGAGTAAATATTAGAGTTTTTTCATAAAATTTGCCAAGACAAAAATTGTAGATAATTATCTATTTTAATGTCCAAGGTAATCTTAACAATCAATAACTACCATTTTACATATATTTTCCTTCGATTCGTTTCCTATCACGGTAACTTTTTGTTCGGTTTTGTTCTCGCAAAAGGTAAAACAAGATAACATGCGGGCACAGCAAACCAGAAACATATAATTATGTTTTTTTTAGTGTAATGTCGTATATGTGTTCGTTAAGCGTGTATGTACAGAACGGGTAATGGCTCAGTATTGTCTTATTGGAATCTTCATTATAATATGCCAGGTGTGCTGCAGCCCTTCTCGGCCAACCCGACCAATCCGGCAAACCGCCCCGACTAGAATAATTATACCGGTGATTCTGTAAGAAAAAACTTTATTTAATAAAGTTTCTTATACATATTACGTTCCAGCATACAAAGTGTCGTGGCAATATCATCATCACTATCATCACTATATCACTATCACTATATATATATATATATATTAGTATAAAACAAAGTCGCTTTCTCTGTCCCTATATCCCTATGTATGCTTAAATCTTTAAAACTATGCAACAGATTTTGATGCGGTTTTTTTTAATAGATAGAGTGATTCAAGAGGATGGTTTTAGTATATAATTTGACCGACATACACGCGGGTGAAGTCGCGGGCATCAGCTAGTATTAACATAAACAAGGAGTCTGTAGAAGATTACGATTTAAAACAACGCAATACACGATAATGATGCATTTGGTAGAGTTTACTTGACATAATACACAAAGAATAACTTTCTGCCTCAGGCAAGCAAGATAAACCTATTATTTTCTTGGAACACTCGATATAGGGTCAATAACGACTTGTAGCACAATAAAATTAAAGTAACCAGTCTGACACGAGTAGAGTTTATTCACGTTAAGACCTGGGGTACTCTGCGAAGATTTTTCCTGCAAATCTTAGGTCTGTTTTATACAGCTGTTTCAGTTCCGGCAATCCAGTGATTCATAAGATTCAATGATGCGCGAATGCATTATGAAATACCGTTGGATAATATAGTATTTATTGAGATTTATACTTACACTTTTACTAATCATCCTCATCTTTCATAAAATGTCCTTTTTACGTCTCATGTCGCGCCTTGGCGACAACTATTTTTGTTGGCAGTCTTATAATCGATCTTATTCGATTTATTAACGTTGTTTTTTACTGTTTTAAAATACTAAATCTTATAATTTTTCATTGTTTACTTTTCGTGTGACATAACGTCAGTTGTCAATATGTCATTTACTTTTTCTTTTAATTTGTGTCATAGTTTTTCTTAGTGGTTAGAACTATGAAGGTTACATTTGATTTATATAATTTAATTTATTTTTATTAATATATTAGCTCAAATAATGTAATTTATTGATAATTTCTATTTACTGTAACTTATCTCACGCTTATAAAATTAATTAACACGCTCACAGAAATTCTTTGAGGAAGTTTTTGACTGAATAATACAGGCTGTTTTAAATACAGGCAACTCACAATTTTTGATTTCAAGAACTTAAATTCTGGAAAGAATTAAAAGACAATTGGGTGGAAAAAACGGAGAGATGGTTTTATAAAAAGGGATTTCTGAAGGATGCCCTCCAGTTGAGATCTGGTTTCTGAAGAGGAATCATCACGTCTACAAGTTATTATCTGAGTTCTTAAGAAGAACCATCGCGAAGTACCTTCAAAGTATCCTCCGGGCCTCCCTAAAGGAGTCGCCCGTGATCCTCGCGACGCGAAGTACCTCCAACGTATCCTCCGGGCCTCCCTAAAGGAGTCGCCCGTGATCCTCGCGACGCGAAGTACCTCCAACGTATTCTCCGGGCCTCCCTAAAGGACTTGCCCGTAATCTGCTGGCCAGCCTTCAAGATTTACCTACCCTGGAACTGTGTTATTCTGTGCAAAGCGTGAGTTAGGAAGGTTCGTGTTTTTATACATTTCTTTGTATTTTTTACCTCTTACCTCTAAATTAAATTCAATTGTTAAATTACTTACCCTCTTTTACTTGTTAGGGGTAAGTAACGCGACAGTTTGGCGCCCAACGTAAAATCAAGACTAGATCTCACTCATTCCCTCTCTAAATTCTAAAAAAACTTACACTAGCAATCAAATTTGGTATATAATTATTTTTCATCATAATTCATCACTTCATCAATCTTTACTACTCTTAATACTAAACATACATTTGTACTACACCCCCACACACATTCCTTTTACCTCTGGTAATTGGCACTCTTTCGGCCTCTTGGATGTGTTTAACCCACTTCTGGGCACTGCCAAGGTTGGAGATTGGATACTTTACGACAGCCGCAGGACAATATCCTGTGGTCGTTTATACAAATCTATATATATTTATGTAATACCTATTACAAATTATCATTATATCGGATCCTCTAGTCCTCTTAAACTCTCTTTTCTTTAACTCTTGAGTCCTCCTCTTAAACAATTATATTGAACTACGTTTAGTGTCGTGGGCTCTTGAACTTTTATAGATACTGGGTCAATACAAAGTATAGAGACTGTTAGTAGGCTATTTTAGATTCCTCCTTCAGAACTTAACTCTTACTCTTTGTCCCTCCTCAGATCTCCCTTACCCTCTTAAACTCTTTCACTCTCTTACCCTCTTAAACTCTTTCACTCCCTTACCCTCTTAAACTCTTTCACTCTCTTACCCTCTTAAACTCTTTCACTCCCTTACCCTCTTAAACTCTTTCACTCTCTTACCCTCTTAAACTCTTTCACTCCCTTACCCTCTTAAACTCTTTCACTCTCTTACCCTCTTAAACTCTTTCACTCTCTTACCCTCTTAAACTCTTTCACTCCCTTACCCTCTTAAACTCTTTCACTCCCTTACCCTCTTAAACTCTTTCACTCTCTTACCCTCTTAAACTCCTTCACTCCCTTACCCTCTTAAACTCTTTCACTCCCTTACCCTCTTAAACTCTTTCCCTCCCTTACCCTCTTAAACTCTTCACTCTTGAGTCCTATAATACTCTTGAATCCTCCTTCAGAAATTATCTCTTACTCTTTGTCCCTCCTCAGCCCTCCCTTACCCTCTTTTAGAACCTTTATTATTTTTTCTAAATATATTTTTTTTTTTTCATATATACACATGACTCATCTCTTTCTTCTTTCCCTCTTCTAAAATAGAGTTCCTTTTCGGCTTATTAAAACTCTATTTATTTTCTAATTCATTCATCGGTTCTTAAACCATTATAAGATTATATTTAATCTTTCTTTATATATTACCTAACCTTCGTTTCAACTAACTCTACAAGTTAGTATGAATCTTGTTTCTAACTATTGACTCTAAAAGTTGATAGGAGCTGCCCTTGACGTTTTACTCGGAGCATACCGACTACTATTGCGGGAGCTGCCCTGACGTTAACTCGGAGTTTACCGACTACGGTGTTATGTTTCAACTAAAGTTGACTAGGAGCGGATTACAACTCCTTTAAAAATAAGCCTTTGTTAAAAAAATTTTTACTTCATGTTATTAATGGGTTTTAGACGAGAGCGGATTACAACTCCGAAAATAAGCCTTAAAGTTATTAACTTATCAGGTTGCGTAGTGATCATTGAATGTGAATCCTACCTGACCTAACTTCGTAAGATGTCGGTGTATTTGAATGAAGTATGTACGTTTTGTGAATGCTGTTATACTTTAACCTTACAAAATTTTTGTTCTAGACCAAAAATTTTCTCGGGGTCGTTGGGGAAATATAGTATTTATTGAGATTTATACTTACACTTTTACTAATCATCCTCATCTTTCATAAAATGTCCTTTTTACGTCTCATGTCGCGCCTTGGCGACAACTATTTTTGTTGGCAGTCTTATAATCGATCTTATTCGATTTATTAACGTTGTTTTTTACTGTTTTAAAATACTAAATCTTATAATTTTTCATTGTTTACTTTTCGTGTGACATAACGTCAGTTGTCAATATGTCATTTACTTTTTCTTTTAATTTGTGTCATAGTTTTTCTTAGTGGCTAACCTTCATAGTTCTAAAACTATGAAGGTTACATTTGATTTATATAATTTAATTTATTTTTATTAATATATTAGCTCAAATAATGTAATTTATTGATAATTTCTATTTACTGTAACTTATCTCACGCTTATAAAATTAATTAACACGCTCACAGAAATTCTTTGAGGAAGTTTTTGACTGAATAATACAGGCTGTTTTAAATACAGGCAACTCACAATTTTTGATTTCAAGAACTTAAATTCTGGAAAGAATTAAAAGACAATTGGGTGGAAAAAACGGAGAGATGGTTTTATAAAAAGGGATTTCTGAAGGATGCCCTCCAGTTGAGATCTGGTTTCTGAAGAGGAATCATCACGTCTACAAGTTATTATCTGAGTTCTTAAGAAGAACCATCGCGAAGTACCTTCAAAGTATCCTCCGGGCCTCCCTAAAGGAGTCGCCCGTGATCCTCGCGACGCGAAGTACCTCCAACGTATCCTCCGGGCCTCCCTAAAGGAGTCGCCCGTGATCCTCGCGACGCGAAGTACCTCCAACGTATTCTCCGGGCCTCCCTAAAGGACTTGCCCGTAATCTGCTGGCCAGCCTTCAAGATTTACCTACCCTGGAACTGTGTTATTCTGTGCAAAGCGTGAGTTAGGAAGGTTCGTGTTTTTATACATTTCTTTGTATTTTTTACCTCTTACCTCTAAATTAAATTCAATTGTTAAATTACTTACCCTCTTTTACTTGTTAGGGGTAAGTAACACGACAATAACTAGCAATTGCTTTGCTTAGCGGTTTTTTATTGATGTTATTTAATAAGCATATTATGAAGAAAGGGGAAATGATTATCATACGTACCATGGTTTCGTTTTTAATAGTAATTGCAGTCCAGGAAAATATATACACCACACATAATATGCTGTGATTAAAACACCCATTTTCTGAAGAGCTTTTCTGAAAGCATACCTAAAGTTAAACAGGAAAGCCTAATTCGCTGTGTGAAAAACATATTTTAATTTGCAAATGTTCTAAACTGTAAAGTAGACAAAAATAAAAGAAAGTGAAGACGCGTATTCTGAATTTCGCAGAGAAATATGTCCTTCTTTGGAGAAACCATCGTAGCCTGCGCGATGTAATTAATAAACTGTTTACAAGTGTGTATGATGCTATAAATAGCTTATTATTAGTTCTATCCAAATATTGTTTTGACTGGCTTTAATCTGTGAACACGTATTATATTATTGTTGTTGAGTTCAGCCTTATCTAACAGCAAATGTTGACTAAGCTGCTCTGTGACGAAACGATTACGATTGCTCGCATGGGACTAATTGCATGGATCACGTAAACTCCATGTTTTTTCGCACACACACAACGCGTCGTGCGTGCAGCCGATGCACGATTTCATACACAAATATAGTACAAACTTAAGGCCATGTTGTAATTCAGTAATCATTACACAATGGTACCTAATAACGATGTGAGCGGTAACGCAGCTAATTAGCCAGACACGTTGTTTACATATTAAGTTTCTGAATGAGAAATAAAGGATCCTCTGGTTTAGATGAAAAAACGTGACAATGCAATAACATAATAGCCTCTTTTTCTCGTAATACGGAAGCTCTTATAACTTGGCTCCTTTTTTCTTTTGGTACGTCAAGTGGAATTAATTTAAGTAACCTACTTACTTTTGAATTATCTACGTAATAACATGTGTATATTATGACCACGCCTGTTCGTATAACAGAAGTATGTAGTTCAACGTGCTTTTGCTGAAGATTTACGCAATAAAGTGTTGCAGTTAATATAGTTACACGGTTACCATATCTCACCAAAGTTATAAGACAGCACCCAACGGACGCGGAACATAGAATGTTACGTAACTGAGGAAGCCAGTTATAATTTTAGCAAGCCCTAGGAAAGGAACACTGTTTATTCGGCTTCGCACTACAGCAGGAAACAGAGAAACACGCTTCCTGATCTACCAAATACGTATACAAGCACCTATTGAAAGTATCGCCAGCCTCAGTTGGCCTTTCATCTTTTTTATTATTAATCCATTATGAATGTGGACAAGCAACGAGAACCCGGCAGTAATCAGGAGGTCACCAGCGTCGTCTCGAGGTAATCGTTTAGCTGCCCTTTACAAACTGCCGATACACCATACAGGGAGTGGCGTAGGGCTGGCTACTTTGATCAAATAAGGAAGGCCAGGTTGAACACCCTTTGACTTTTAGAGTCTCCTTCTGCGAATACATCGACGTCTTCACCAGAAATGTAGTTACCTAATTTGGAAGTCATACATATGTCCAACAAATCGCACGTCGCTTTGCCAGGGAAGGGTCGTAATTTTATTATCATTCCAGTTTAACTGGCTCTTGCCATTCTACATATTTATTTATAACTTTCTGCACAATTTACAGATATACGTTGCATATTTTTTGGTTTATTTCTCAACATTTTCGTTTAAAAATAAACCTTGTAGCATATTTTCAGTTAACGGGTTTAAAAGCAAAAACAAAAGATTGGAAATTTGTAAAGGAACTGTAGTAAGAGGCAATAATCTGCGAAATGCCACAACAAAGTTACCTTTGTTTGCTCGGTGTTAATGAATGATTGCAGTGATATCATACACGTTAATAGTGCAAGGAAGTCTGTTCACCAGAGCACGCACTGCCCCACGTGTCGTGCAATAATGAGCTTATCATTGCACCTCCATCAGAGGTGAATTAATGTATTCTTTATAATGATCTATTATAATAAATGTTGCACACTCACCTGTTGCTCTTGACGCACTTTGTCAGCCGTGTCTTGTGACTTAGGGATGAATGTCCGGGCAAAGGATTGAAGATGACCAAAACTTTTTTTGCTAAGTAACTGTTTTGCGTCGTGCACTTAACAAAAATTATGGTCTGTACCTTTAAGCTACTTCAACTTCGTAGAAATAAAAAAGATATCTTCTCAGAACGCACATTGTACGCAAAACCCTGATTAGATCTAGTAAACGAGTGTTCATGAACCGTTGCCGGAAAACGTCAGCCATTCAGCACATAATCATGGCGATTGTTCCGGCAATGTATTGTCAGCACTCTGCCCAAATCTGGCCAGCAGCTTCACTGCTTAGATATTCATGAAATGGGCAATATACATCCATATCATATTTTTAATCAAACATGGCAAAATTATCGTGAAAATGTTAACTAGAGTTCAAGACAACAGGGCCGGCCGTTGAGGATTTAAATCGAATTATGGTAGACAAAGAAATTAAATTCGTGTGGTATCTTTTATAGTTGCACCACATTTTATAAATTCTCCAAGATAACAATAATAGGTACCTACCCTAACCCTAGAAATGTTCCCAGTCTTCGAATGAGAACAAACAAATACACAGGTTTTGTCAATACACAAGATTAATTTATTCTAAAACATAATTTATTATTGCACACACGCAGAATGCAAATGATTGTTTACGAATGTGTTAAAGTTTATTGCGCTATTTGTTATGTTAGGTTCGTTACATAAGTATGTAAAACAATAATTATTATCGGGTATCGCTCTGAATTGCACACTGCAATGCTTTCGATGATAAGAACGTCGCGCCCGCATATTGTTTCACACAATGTTGAAAACATTACACAGTTACTACGAGCATGTAATGTTAGGGTGAACTCAATTGCACACAAATTAGACAATAGGTGCTTAGTTCAAATGGCATGATAAGACTACATTTTTTGTAGTTCGAATCGAGTTTTACTGTAGAAAAAAAAATATAAGGATGTTAACGGATAACTAGAAGAACCTATTTAGTTTTTACTTACGTTTACAACCATAGAGCCCAGAGAGTCTCTGACCCAATATTTGGGTAAGTCATAAATACAATACAAAAATATTTTATTCAACGCAACTTCCGTATAATCTCAGTTGAATCAGATTAGAATGTACTCTAAGAAAATCCCGCAGAACGCAGTGACGAGCATATACTTTAGTGCAATGCGTAATTGGAAAAATTACACAAATAGTAAAACGAATGTGCATCACTTATCAAAAGCAATAGTTGAGTGCATGAGCAATCTAGATACATGATTTTAATTGCAAGCCGTCGTCATCGAATTGAATTGCAGACACGTTGTAAGATTTTATCAATCATAGTGCTTGACGTCACTACGTAACTACGTCTGTTTTAACACTTTATTCTGTAATTAACTTACTGTTAGAAAAAAGAAACAATAACAAATTGGACAATGGAAACTTAGTTAACCATTTGATTAGATTGCCATTTATTTTTTAATGAGGAGCAATTCGATACAACAAATATAAAATTTTGTATTGTGTTCTAAGTAACTGCGATTAAATAGATTCAGAGTTACGAGCACAATATCATCTTCATCATATTATCGGCAGTGAGTGTAAACCACCTGAGACTTCCCGTTGGTTTCGTAAGAGGAAATAATGATATCCGGAGGAAGGGCAGCAGCTTCCACTTTCGTTACTAACACCATTATGTGATTGCTATCTGCATGCCAAGCGTGGTGTTTATTTACGGAGCCTGCCGTGAATTGTGCATTGCTTTCGTAGCGAGCATGCTGCAGCAGATGCTGGGCCATAGAGTAAAGAAAATCGCTGGCTCTTAATGTTCGTAGCCGTTTTCTATTTCTACTAATGTTCGTAGCACTTTTCGTAGTCATTTCGTAACTGGCCAGTAAAAAGGTTACATTTTGGCAACGAATTCTATAGACCGTTCCTAAACGAAATTACTCGCAGAACAATGCTCTTTTACGTTTGATTGTTACAAAAAACAAGTGAAAATCTTGCTACGCAGCTTGACCATCATTTCAATAAAATAAAGTTATAAAATAGCAATAAGCTGAGTCGTAAATAATAATGGTGGAGTTTGTAGGATAACAGGTAAACATGAATGACAATGTCACCTTTGTTCTTTATCGCGACTCTAACACATTAATGTCGTAATTATCGGTAAGTGTTGACTGGCAAATAAATATGTTCAATTCATTGATAATTTTTAAGTACATTTTGTATGGGCTCTCGATAATTACTAAAATCGAATAAGTAAGCAGTAGCATAATAAAGAATGAGGCCTTTCTCAAGGCAATATCAATTTCGAGTCTTAATTTCAGTGTTAAAGCAATCAAGAGGGAATTTAAAATGCACTTGACAAGCAAAACGAATTTATAGTGGATTAATTGCAGGTTATTGATATATGACTATAATTACTACTACCTACTTTAGCTGATAGAAAAAGGAAATAACTTTGAAATGAATGGTCCGTACATTTTTGCTTAATAAAACTTGGAATACTTTAATTCACTTACGATTCCATTCAATAAAATGAAGTTCTAAAACCGTAATAATCCCTTATAATAGCCACAAAGTCCTGGCCATCAAATGAAGTTACATTGTTGCCAACGAGATACATCTGCAATGAGCAATAACCGAGCAATAAATATACCGATTCCGCGGGCTATGCATCTGAGGCCACAAGCGAAAGCTACTATGATTTAGATAAAACAGCTTTATTTTCTTTATAAAGTCAAGTTTTTCCTTATTTTTGTATTGCTGGAAATATTTACTAGCGCCTTTACTTCAAAATAAACATCAGGTTCTGTGCCCTCATTGATATTCTTGGCCCTTAGGTCTTAGAACCAAAAAAAAAATATCTAAGGTTCTTTCTTTTTCGACAAAAAAGAAACTTTACAAGCCTATTGTTTCAAAATTAGTTCCTTTATTTATGTAAAATTATTACTAAAGTTGCTTTTGGGTCAAAGGAAATTGTATTGTTTAAAGCGGGACCGTTTTACAAGTAGGTAACATTTCGTAAGTTTTATTATTTAGGTACCTTAGAGGAAGTGATTGTTTGAATATTCAGGGTCGTCCCTAAGCTTTTGGTACCTGATAATATATTCCTTTGTTTTATTGAGCCGAAATAAAGGTTTTACGGCAAGGTTCAGAACTGGGGGTGGTTAAACTTTTAAAGTTAAACCACCCTACAATCTTTAAACACATAACTGTTAGCAATTCTTTATTTATGGTAGGTTCAGATAATACATACAAATTAAAAACTTTCGGATACCTAGTAAACCTTTTGTTTTTCGGGGATGAGAAATCATCAAATAACCCCTTCCGCTCTTGGGCAGAGCGGAAGGGGTGTCAGACTTCTACTGACTAAAAACCACCCATGTTCCTTCTTAGCCCTTGTGCCGAGGCCGCGGTATCTCTTTCGAACAACCCGCAGCACGCAGCACGTAAACCTTATTTCTAAACTATTAAAAACATCCGAAGAGTGTACAGGCTCTAAATTCAAGACGTTTTATTGTTGCGTCTCTAAAGATAAACCAGTTGCGAAAATAAAAATTAGTTCAGTGTGTGAGTGGATTGAGATTATCATTTTAATTGCGAAGCGTTACGTATGAAACGAATACAAATATATAAACTCGACCTATCAAACCATTACGTATGTATATATATTAATAGATCTCTAAATTATATGCTGTCCGTTCAAATCTTAATTTTGAAAACAAATGAGGAGATTGTGTCAATGATGATTCTAATTCCAAGGCCCAATAAGAAATAATAGCGGAGTGCTGATTCACTAATGTTAGGTATAGCTTTGTCAACAGTAGTATCGCCTAGTGTTTGCACACAATGTATTGTATTACGGAGCGCCATAAGTTTAGGAGTAAGCACTACGTGACCGACACATGACACTGACCCATAATGTAAAGACGGTCGCACCACAAACATGTGGCGACGTTGGGTTCCGTGAATAAATTAGCTGTAATATTTTGACTGTGTGGTTCAGCAAGTAATTGGACCGAGTCAGAAGACCTTGTCAAAATCTACTTTAGCAATTTGAATTTCTTATCATTACCTACCTACCTATGTAGTTTAGAAGCAGAAGTACCTTTGACAGGTTCTCCATTTCATCAGCCTGCGCTGTCATGCTGCTGGGCAAAGGCCTCCCCCAATTCCTTCCAAGAGCTCTTAACCTGTGCCGCCTCGAACCAGCCCTCGTGGTACGCGTCTAGATTATCACGCCATCTCTTTCTTGGCCGGCCTCGGCGGCGCCGTCCGTCTTCCGGCAAGCATAGTGTGGAGGCTTTTGCCCAGCGGTCATCATGCATGCGGGTGACGTGACCCGCCTAATCCCACTTTAACCTAGCAGCCTTCTTGCCAACGTCCATTATGCCCGTTTTGGAGCGCAGCGTGGTGTTTCGAATCCTGTCTTGCCTTTTGACCCCAAAATGCTGCGCTCCATTGCCCTTTGGCATACTTACTGCATGGTGCAACTTCTGAGTCTCGGTGAGTGACCATGTCTTAGCAAAGTAGGTTAGGACGGGCAGAATACACATTTCGATGAGTATGCGCTTCAGGGAGACTGGAAGATCGCCCTTCATTAGCGTCTTCATATAACAGTAGCTTTTCCAGGGGTTTTCGACTCGGCGATCGATTTCTCTTTCTTGCCTGTTTTCGAAAGATACTAACTGGCCCAAGTAGATATACTCATCGACATAATGTATTTCTTGCCTATTTACCTCGACCCTATGCTTGAGTGCTGTTGATCATAAGTTGGGTTTTAGATCGATTCATAGTGAGTCCCACCCTAAATCTAGCCGTGCTCAGTTCTTGGAGTATGGTCTGTAGTTCCAGGGCTTGCCCCCACAGCACTGGAACTGGAGGAAAAGGACTATATCGTCGGCAAATCGGAGGTTCGTCAACCTCTTACTGCCGATGTTAATTTAATGCCTTTGGGTGTCCATGAGGCTACCAGCTGCTACTGCTCAATTTCATATTCTCAATAAAATTTTAACATGGAAAACGACTCCTCTATAATATTCATAACACATACATAACTGTAATCCCCGAAGGGTTAGGCAGGGGTGTACATAAATAATAGTACACCCACATTTCGCCAGTTAGGTTTAAGTCCCATGTAATAGGGGCGAGCCTTTTTTTTTTTTTTTTTTGGGACAAGCCCGCCACACTATTCCCAAACCACTGTAACTCCTGTTAGCCAGAATCAACAGTGGCGACCACAAGAAAAGCGCCGAGACAATGAAGCTCGACGAAGTCCCAGGGAAACGATTTAACTGTCTTGGATCCCGCAACGAAATTAATCAGAAAAGAATAGCGGAGGAGTAGGAAAAACATAATTTCCACTTCCCTCCATATCAGCAGGAGACAGAACAGAACAAGGCCAATAGGCATACAGGGACGTATACAACTGGGATAGGCCCAGTTGCCTAGCACCACGGATTGTCATTAATATTACTGGGTCCTAAGTTGTGAGCTGTTATATTTGATTCCAATAATAGGTATGACAAAAATGCTTGAACGCACGGAAATTTGTTCTAGTTTCTACAAGGTCCGTATAGTAAATAACTCCGGATGTAACCCGTACACTATTTAACATAATATTACGTTCATTCTGCCAAAGACTACACTCCCATAAAATGTGATGTGCAGATTGTTCAAATTCGCAATCAGATGTAGAACATTGACAAAAAGGCGAGTCAACAAGCTTGAAGGAAAATAATTTACTCTTAAAGTTACCATGACCTGTGAGAAATTGGGCAACACAGTGATCCACCTCCAGCCATGTCCTGGCCAGCCGCTCACGAACGGATGGAAAGAACTGATGGAGGTGTCGGCCTTTGATGGAATTATCCCACCTACATTGCCATTCGGACAAAAGTTCCTCCCAGACGTCAGCCTGTGGCTTAAGTAATCTAGCTATTTTAGCACGGTCGCGTTGCGTTAAAAAGTCTGCGTCTGCGGTCTCTCGTGCGCAGTAGTACATTGAAGCACGACGCTGCACTTCAAGATCGACTGGAAGTACCCCTGCCAGAACCGGTAAGGCTTCAGTACTAACCGTCCTATACGCTTTACACAAGAAAATTAAGGCCAACCGCTGGCTTTGAAGCAATTTACGTCGTACCGCTCCTATGGAGGCCCTATCGGCCCAAACTGGTGCCCCGTAGCACATACACCCCAAGTAAGTTGGTTGATGGCAATAGGGGCGAGCCTATTGCCATCAACCGGGCACAAATCCAGACTCCGTAGCTGTTACTGATAAATTCCTGATGGAAAAAGCCAATAACACTTTGCCCGACCCGGGGATCGAACCCAGGACCTCATGCTCAGCAGTCGCGCTTGCGACCACTAGACCAACGAGGCAGTCTATAATATTCGTGGGTACAATACTACCTTTCCAACCTAGATACTACTGAAGCCATATCTGAGTACCTACTGACAGTACCTAATAGAAATTAGGTGATTAATATGTCAAGAAAATGGACAGTAAAAACTAACTTTATTATTGAGATTATCGCTTCCGTAATTCCATAAGCCAGTCGTGACTAATAATATATTTTCATATTATTCCTTTATTTATTTCCATACCTATACGTCATTGTTGTACATTTTTGTAAAATATAATTCTTTGAAATAGGTACAATACTTATATAAAAGCATTTAATTTTAAAAAAATTGTGTCCGTATACAGGGTGTCAATCAACCCATCACACAGCCGTCAACCAAGCATTCTGTACATCAAACTAAGTACCCCTACGCAAATGTATTTGGAACATTCAGTCCTCTAAATTATCACGGCCCATGTCCAATAAGTAGACGTCACCGAAAGCTGAAATGATGATTTGTGTTTGCGAAACATTGTGAAATCATTTTGTATAAGTACACTTGATATTACCACAAACATTAAATTATAGAGTAAGCCAATTTGTGCAATGTAAGCACAATAGTACGATGACGTAAGGTTACAAAAGTTTAGTTAGTACTTACGAAGCTTCCTTACGGCAATTAAAAAATAATGGAGAATAATTGTTCAGTAAAGTAACGAAGGAACAAAATAAACCCGTACTGGTGGGATTACTTACAACCAAGAGACCCCTAAATACATAGCTCCAGTATATATTTCAGCTCGCCTTTCAAAATATTTCCCATGAGAGAATGCCAGCCTTCAGTCCGCAATATTATATTTGAAGAAATATTACACTTATTTCTTTCTTTTCCTTACGTCTTAACTTATAACCCGACCTACTTTTATGAGTCATCAATTTCTTTTAAAACAATAACTGTTAAAATGCTGGAGAGGAACAAATTCATTAATTAAAATACTTACAGGAAGTTAGATTGCGGGTCACGTTAATAATGTATGCAGATTAAATATAAAGCTAGTTAGGTGCGTTGTTATTTTGTCGGAATATATTTCCTGTGATAAGCTCCAGTTCCTTTATTAACTTAGTTATAATGAGTGTAACGGTTTCCTTTCTCGCCACTTTATTTATATTTATGTAGGAATCGTTTGAATTTGAACAACAAGAAGGATTCACCACGTGGTCCCCTGTTACTGAAGACAGACATCCCCCATCCATTGTAGTGGGTGTCGTTATAGCTGATTATATCAGTAGGACAATGGGCAGTAGCACCCACCTTTATACAGATAGCATCGTACTGCGAAAGCTTGTTACCTACATTTTGGCAGTGGCTTGAGAACCTTGATGTTCAGGATTTTCGCTTTAGGATATAAGGTTACGCAATTTGTTACCCATCTACTCGAATAAAGTAATATATGCAAGGGACTCAAAACAGCGGACTTGGAGGAACTTTTGCAAGTATCGTGACTGCAAAAGTTAACGAAAAAGTTCTTGAAAAATATTCCAATACGATGTTCGGACAAGAGAAGCAATACTTAAACATAAACAGATCTCCGAAGCATTACAACTGGTCAAGAATTACATAGAAGAGATTACGTCTCGACGCTCACCAGTGAGCAACTAACAGACCGCAGAAGAAAGTAAACAAAGAACAAGCAGTAGGTCCACTATTACATAGAAGGCTCACATAGTCTAATGCGCTCCTAGAACACAGTCTACCCAGTGCCTTGTATAGTAACTTAAAAGTAAACAGACAAACAAGTCCTTTCCACAATGTTCACACCTCGTACAAAGCGATACGCTAGTATGATCATGGACGAGGTGTCCGCACAATTGCGTGCTAGAATAGTTTCATTCTCTCAACAATGTAAGGACTCAGGGCACTCAAGGCTTGATTCCGATTCCTTAAGCTTGGTGCAACATAGCGCATAACACTAAAACCGTCAAACGGGTTTGCAACCAACGAATGCTATAATAAAAAGTGGTTCCAGAGACGCGGACGCGGGCCGATAAGGGGTTGGCTATGTTGTTGAGAATAAGCGAACTTCGTTTAGTTCTGAAGATTTTGCACTGTGAGGACCCAATAATCTGGATAAAAGACGCTCCGTTATTTTTTTTTAAATGGGACAAGCCCGCCACACTATTCCCAAACCACTGTAACTGCTGTTAGCCAGAATCAACAGTGGCGACAACAAGAAAAGCGCCGAGACAATGAAGCTCGACGAAGTCCCTGAGAAACAATTTAACTGTCTTGGATCCCGCAACGAAATTAGCGGAGGAGTAGGAAAAACATAATTTCGACTTCCCTCCATATCAGCAGGAGACAGAACAGAACAAGGCCAATAGGCACACAGGGGCGTATACAACTGGGATAAGCCCAGTTGCCTAGCACCACGGATATTACTGTCATTAATATTACTGGGTCCTAAGTTGCGAGCTGTTTATTATATTTGATTCCAATAATAGGTATGACAAAAATGCTTGGTCGCACGGAAATTTGTTCTAGTTTCTACAAGGTCCATTATAGCAAATAACTCCGGATGTAACCTGTATACACATATCCAACATAATATTACGTTCATTCTGCCAAAGACTACACTCCCATAAAATGTGATGTGAGATTGTTCATATTCACAGTCAGATGTAGAACATTGACAAAAAGGCGAGGCAACAAGCTTGAAGGAAAATAATTTACTCTTAAAGTTACCATGACCTGTAAGAAATTGGACAACATAGTGATCCACCTCCAGCCATGTCCTGGCCAGCCGCTCACGATCGGATGGAAAGAACTGGTGGAGGTGTCGGCCTTTGATGGAATTATCCCACCTACATTGCCATTCAGACAAAAGTTCTCCCAGAAGACCCTTCGATAATAGGTTTTCCTTACCTGCCTTTTTTTCTTTAGCCTGAACTGGCCCGCTTGTGGAATAAGTGACTCCAGGAATTCATTTCCAGCACCAACTCGAACCAGATAATATTTAATCTACTTTATGGAGTTTTCATCATTGACAGAAGAGGTCAAAAGAGGACGTAAATTCCTTAATTTGGTTTTCTGTACGGTTTTCTGTGATAATATTTTTAATAGAATCACTTTTCAGATGACTTTTTTTTTTTTTGGCGGGTGGAAAATTATCAAATAACCCCTTCCGCTCGTGGGCAGAGCGAAAGGGAGTGTCAGACTTCTACTGACTAAAAATCACCCATGTTCCTTCTTAGCCCTTCATGTCGAGGCCGCGGTATCTCTTGCAAACAACCCGCAGCCCCGGCGGAACAACCCGCAGCTCCGACGGAACAACCCGCAGTCCCGACGGAACAACCCGCAGCCCTTTTCGGATGACTTGATGACTAATCTTAAGTTCTTAACACGTTATCCACCATTTCCCTGACGCAGTCCACAGCTAGCCATGGTCATCTCACAAGTTTCGCCACAACACCCGCTTATGTCTATGGTCGCTACTTGACTGGGTGACTGGCAGACATCTCGATTGGTGGAACCAGCTCTAAAATCTCAAGTTTTTGCGCAGGGCTTCAACCACTTACATTTACTAGGTATCCGCCCTGACTTCCTCGCTATAAAGCAAAAATAATATTAATTAAAGTAGGTACCTAACTAATTAAATTGATTAATAGAGTTACGCGACTACCTACCTACTTAATATATAAGTAAGTAGGTACCTACCTACCTACCTAAATAAAAATCTCAATACAAAGCTTTTCAAAGTGCCTCATGTTCAGGAGTTGAAGCGTCTGTAATTCTGTCTATTTGTGTAGCTAAGCACGTTATGCTGCATCGAATGCCTACCTTACCTATCATGATTAATTAATATTGGGGGCAGTACCTAATAAAATAACAGATAAATTACCTTAGAACTAAATATAATTTACGGTAAATTCTGTAGTGTTTCCTATCACCATCACCATTTAAAAATTAACCCATGTAAAAATCAGAAACGAAATTATACAGAAACGTTCAATTAAATTGACTTCCTAGACAATGTCGATTTTATTGAACTTTTCTGATTTGTTTCAATTTCTTAGTTTTTTTTTTTTTTAATTCAGTTTGCATTTAAAGGCAATACATAATAATATTATAACAATTAATTTAAAATAGAAGACAAAGGATAACTGACGAAGTTTTTATTTGACTGATGGCGGGCCGCGGGCAGAAATGGCATGGCGGGCGGGTGGAACTTCGCGGTCGCGGACTGGCTGGCTGGCGGAGCAACAACAAAACACACATCCGAATATTGCCGAACTCACCCGAACAAAAACGAATCTCGCTCCAAAACGTGATCGTGCTGTTTGATTTGAAAACAAAATCCACCCGCCGCCCGCTGCCGGCGTTTCACGGGCGAAGGCGAAAACAACAAGAACCCAGTTCAGTGCGCGAGCAAGCGTGATACGGAATGTACGTGTGGTGCGTCTTGCGCGGACGTTAATTCTGCGATTTATTTTTTATCTTACGATTTATACCGCCAGAATTAAAAAGTTTTGGAGTATACAGTCGATAAACTAAAAAGAGTTTTTATCACAAAAGTTGACTTCGTGACAGTTCGCGCAGAATTTTGACCAAAACCTGTGAATTTCCGTATAGACGCGAAAAAAGTGAAGGAGACATTTCGAAACAAAGGACTGTTTTGTACATTTTCGCAACGATTGCGAAATTGTGTTCAAAAATACTGATCTGGCTCAATAGTGGAGGGCAAATTAAAAAAAAAATTGCCCCTGGCCAACTAGTTCGGACACAATCTGTGGTCACCGAACGACAAAACAAAAACGCAACGATTTTACTAGATTATTAGAAGGACTATATTTATAAAGGTTTTCATAAAATTCTCGTTAAAAGTATCGTGAACTTTTCATCGGCTAACCTAAAAATTACAGTGAGTTCGTCGACCTTATAAATTCGTGCTTCAGTGGATCAGTCAGTTTGCAGATTTTTGATACGAGAAATAGCTAAATCCTGGATTAAGTGTCGAGTTGGTTTTGCATGATGTCTACTGCCATAATGCATCAGTCTGCGCTGTACGACTTTGGTGATCTGTTCTTGAAGGTATGTTTGATTTATTTATTTGCAAGACTTATCTTTCAAAAATATACGTATTTGTGTCCTTAACTTATCGCAGTATTTGTGTATTCTATTAATATTTTGTTAATTGAACGTATGGCCCCACATTTGGTTGCGTGTTTACCCTACCTCCAGGGTTCCATTCAATTTCGAAAAATACATACCTACGTCTTCGATAAAACTAAGGACCCGTCAGTTTACAAAACTAAACGTATCCTAATAATAAACCGTAGTTATTTCTCTCCTAAAATCTATTTTGTACCTATATTTGTTCAAATCAATTTGATGCTTAAATCTGTCAAAATTCATAACTATCAGATAGTGACAGAAAACAAATATCATTTTGTCCCTTGGAATGTTACCTGCCTACACTGGTAAAAACTACATGAATACAATTTTAGGTGGTCAAATATACAAAAAAGAACAAGGCATTGTGAATTGCGATGACCACCTACCTACCTACCTACATAATGCTGTAGGTCTTCAAAAATACCTACCTTCTTTAGACAACGTGGTCTATGAACCTACCTAATTATTTCAAAGAATGGTCTTGTTTTATTTTTGTAGAATACTTACGTAAAAATACTTTTATTTTTACAAACAATGTAGGTAGGTACTTATCCACACAGCAATAAATCAGATAGCGCGTTATCTACTAGGTATAAACGTAAAATACCTAGTAACGAAGTTGCTTTATAGACAGCCAACAAAACAACAATAACATTATTTTTAGTCATTTCTAATAAAAACTATCGGTTAGCACTGGCTTAACATTGTTGATTGATTAGAGAATAGAGTAGGTACCTACGTACCTATGTTCTTTAAAAATATTTTCAACTATCGGAAAAAACAAAATACATAATTAAAATTAACCCCAAGAAATAGTACACATCATCTGCATTCTACTTTTGGTAGGTAACCCAGATTCACCAAATTGAAGAAAAAGATGTAGGTAACTGCCTATGTAGGTACCTACAGCTATTTTTCTTGGAATTTCAAATTTTATTAGTTTTTAGACAAAGACGGCCTCCATGGGTCACAAAACTCATAAATTATAATATGTGACTGGGATAATCGGGATAATTGTCACAACGTTTTTTTCGGAGAAGTCAACAATTACCCACGTTTAAGCTTTATTAATTGTGTATTGCAATAACTTCTCGTTATGAAACAATCTTTTTCAATTAGTTTCTGGCGTAGCTCGTAGTGATTACAAGAGCGGTTATTTTCCGCCTAAGTCAATGTTCTCGCCACCATAATTACAAGATACGGAAAATAAGTAAAACCAGTTACTGTGACTTGCGTGCACCCGCATGATGTAGCTACTAAAGTTGCAAGACGGGGGCTTATTCTCGAAACCGATAAAATGAACATGACCAACCGTACCTACAAGTTATTTACGATTCGAAGTCAATGTAATCAAGTCATTCTAGTATTCTGTACTCTGGTTGAAATAGATCTGGGTCGGTCGGTATGAACCTATTAAATAAAACTAACAAATACCCTGGTACAACTATCATTGTCGCCTTCTGTCTATTATTTCGGTCATCAAATTCCTATTAATATTTAAATAATATTTCAATTAATAAAAATAGTAAATAACCTCGGTATAGAATAAGCCCTCAAACTTTGCGGTAGTCGAGCTAAGAATCTAACACGACTCGGCTCGTAGTAGGCAGTTTCCGTAGGAAAGTAAAAGTAACTAATATAAGGTTACGTTTGATTACGGCACAGGCACCGGTACTCATTAGTTTAACTTGCTGTTGGAATAATCTTAAACATTTAACTAAGGACGATTACGATTTTAACAATATGTAACTTAAATTATGAAAATCAGCAGCTTGAGGGGCACATTTACCAAGTTACCTTTTACATTCAGTAAAAATAAAACAAATGTGTGTTAATTGCATTATTTATGTAGATTTTCCCATATCAAAAAGTTGGCGTGATTCTGCACTACCTAGGTACCTATTTAAATATCGATCCTGATTGTTGCGTGAGTGTTCAATTTAGATGCCAACTTCGTATTCAAATCTCATATCCAATTCATCAGTTAAAAAATGTACGGAAATAAAACTAGGCAGGTCCTTAGTATGTGACTACAAAATAATAATAAAAATAAAACCATTCGAATTGAGAACTTCCCCCTTTTTGGTAAGTCGGTTAAAAATATGAAATGAATGGTCGCAAGAACTCCTCAAGCCTACCTGTCATTGCTTAATCAAGATTCAAATAAAACTTATTTTCATCTTGGTCATATTTCGGTTCGAAGGTTTTATTAATAATAGTCGTGCCTATCTGGTATGTTTAAATAAATGGTTGATCCTTTTCAAATCTCGGCAGGGGTGAGTTACAGACGAAGCTAAGTGGTATGGCATGGTCGTCGATTCCATGAAACGTAACTAAAGCTATCTGGATAGGGATCAAAATCGACTAACGAAGCCAACTTTGGAAGCTATTTGTAATGATGAAGAAAAACCGGTCCTATTGGTTACTCGGTATGGTTATAAATGGTTTGGCCCTCACATAAGCTACCTGCTCGAAGTTTTTGTGGTCTTTTACTTTACGTAAAAGACACTTGTTGCTCGAGGATATTCTGTTTTGTGTTTGGTTGTATGGTCGTAGTATATAGGCCACGTGAAAAGGAAGAGGGTTAGTTGTACATTATTTACTTTGAACAAGTGATTGCTGAATCATTTCCGATTGTTTTTAAGCAAATTGATTTGGTTACTAAACAAGAAAGCACTTTATGGCCTGTAATAGTTGAAAATGTTCTTGTATGTGTTATAAAAATAGCTTTCCAACTACAGACTATAATTATTATAAATTTCAGTTATGTAATTATTAAAAACTCGAATCAATAGTTGATAATATCAATTTGGAGGATAAAAAGGCGTCGTTAAATTAAATTTTGTAACACAATCATTTGCTTGCAATTTGCAATGCACAATAAAATCTGAAACTTATAGAATTGCAGTGGGAATTTCGAAAGGTGCACCGTGTAGCATTTTTTACGAGTTCAATTCCAAAAAAAATCTTTTTAAACCGTTGAATACACCTACAACCTTCTACCTGCCATCTATTTACAAATACAACCGCTGCTTTTATTTTTTGTCCCAATCTGAGATCCAGATAAAGAGCTTTTTGTTCCGTGTCTCCTCTTTGTCCCAAAACTGTTGGTGGGAATATTATCAGGGCCTTCCCTGATAATATTTTATATTCCGAGATTTTGTCTGCAAATTCTGCAACTGGCATTTAACACGAATAGGTAGGTATTTTATGATTGTAATGTAATGGATTTCTGTATCATTTTCCTTAGTCGTTATTAGTTTGTAGAGCTAGTATTACAAATCTATTTTTATTTTCATGATTAAAAGTGTTTTGGAATCTATTATGTGTATCAGGGTTACTTTTTTTCACGTTCTCATGAATAAGTTGTAATCTAGGACATATTTTGTCTTCAACTGGATTTCACAAGACCAGTAACCCTGTATTCGAGCATTTACTCCTTTCTGCAGTTTCACAATTATTTAAGTCATGATGTTATTCTCCACTTCAATACTTTTGGTTCTGTATAGAAACACAGTAATCCCGACAGACTGCCTGGGTTGTTCTCATCATAGACTGAAGACCTCAATCCGTTTAATTTCATCAACACAATCGTAATCCTAACTTTGAGATTAAAATTAGTATTACTTTACAAGACTTCAACCGATAAGGAAAACCAATATCGTAAAACTGATGCTGAGTTTGAATCAGCATGCTGGCAGTATTTCTTGGATATTCCGTCATTATGACGTTGGCTTATGTGTAGCAGGTCTTTGACATTTTTATAATGGTTATAAAAAAAAAACAATAATTACATATTGTGGCAAAAATTCAAACGGCTGGTAGTGTTAACTTTTTCGCTAGTAGTTAGTTGGTCAGTAAGGCGTGTAATCACGTGGGGCGGCGGAGCGTGTTCGTGCCACGCTTGCACGCAACTTGCCGATATTGTTCGTAAAATCGCAAGTATCGCAACACATCACCTATTACCTTATTTACTCTAGTGCATCTTTTTTTTCTGATCGCCTTATTGCGAATCGCAGTACAGCGCAGATCGGTCTACATGCGCTTTAACATGCTCTGTGCAACTCGTGAATTCATACATTATATAATATACCTTTATTATATGCATTATTATCACATAAAACATCTACGTAGGTACGTTACGGTAATTACGTTCGGTGTTCAGGTTACCTTTTTGTCGATACTTCTAATACAACACATTCTCAGTTGCGAACTTGCAATAAAAATAGTATCATGTACATCATTCTAATTATTTCCAAATACACAAAATCCGCATTGGTAGTTATGGAGTACCTAGAGGTGGTCGTCACGCGACGCGATTAGCTCTCCACGTGTGCTGATAAAAGTTGATTGTATGGCAACCTACTGCATAACCAAAACGTTGTCTAACGTTATAGGTACTTCAACTTGTACCATATAGCTAGGACAAAAACTCTTCTAAAGGTTTCTGTGTTGCGACTTGGAATGGTTCTTCTAACATTTACTTACGCAAAATCTTAGATTTCAGTCAAATGTTTGGTCATAGCTTACTAGACAATTTCTGTAATTCTATGCAAGTAAATACAAGCTTTCCACGCTTTTCGCAATCTAAACTCGAAAGGTTTCTCAAACAGCCGGTTTTAACCTCAAAGTCGACACCTCCGCCGTCGTTTCCCAACACCTAGACGTTGCAGAAATCTTGGAGTGCAACGCAAACAATAAGTGTCGATCGTGGGAGTTCAGTAGTGCTAGCGCAGCATTCGTTTGTACAATAAGTAACTTTAGAGCATTTCCTCGCATGCTCTATTGGCGAAATGCGATGCCGCTAGGCCGCGCGCCGTGTGGGACATGTGACCGCATGCAATGGCTGGTTAGTTTTCTTGCCTTTAGATTCAATAATACATTTATGGTATTACTTTGTATGATCGTCTCATGTCGTAAATAAAATATACCAAGAATTCCTAAAACTTTTAATTAGGTACTTAAAAAGTTTTAGGAATCCTGGATTGATGATCCAATCAGATGGCCAACCATTTGAGTTAAAAAATAAAATAGTCCAATTAAAAGCCTGCCTTCTTTTAGATTAATGATAGTTGCATGACTACCGTGGCGTGATAACTGGGTAGCCTGTGTTAGGATAAGAGTATAAGACGCGATCTGCGTAGGCCAAGTCCAACGGCCGCACTCGTAACTGCCAGTGTACTATTTTTAGCCCGGCTCCTTTCTCCGCGGCTGGGGCCCGGACGTGAGTCAACCCTTTGTTCCCCCGAAGCGCAACGGCCTCAAGTGAGGACGCCTTGCCCATTTGCTTCGCCACACGTCCCTCTGATGTGGTCAGCACACGTCAAGGTGTCACTTTCCAAACGAGCGTCAATACTGTTTAGAGTTTTTCTAAGTAGCTTGCCTTGAACGTTTCGTTGCTCAATGTGGAGATGCCATTATGTTACGATGCTCATATAAACACTAGACTCTAATTTGACGTAAAGATTAGAGGTTTCACACTACAGTCTGTCATTGAAGTTGCGACAATCGCCTCGCTACCCACATTTTGAATCAAAATGGAATATTTATGAGACTTTGCACCTCTTGGTTATAAAATCTGGCCACTAAGCAATAAACTAAATAATGTCGCTGTTTAACCGCATTACATTTTGTAATGACGAAGGCTTTTCAGTGACTTCAGGCATCAGCTGTTTGTAACTTCAACGTAAATTGAAATCAGTATCTCAATCCGTTTCTGTGCGCAACTTCATGTAACCATAATCTTGAGAATAACATTATTAAGTCCCCTTCGCGCTTCGTAACCAATTGTTTAGACAAGGAAAAGTGAATGCTGTATACTTCACACGACATCTATTCAATTTGTTAGACACTTCTGACAATACAGTCAAGATATTTGTATTTTGAAAGAATAATAAACACGGAAACAGTCTATCAATTTAAAATTATGTAATAAATAATGCTAGTTGTCGTGTGTTTCATACTCATTTAAAACGTAACGGAAATAAATTATGTATGGATAAACTAGGCACATCATTAATGTTTCCAAGTAGGCCGCATTTTGAAATAGACATTTTGTAACAAAGTCACTGCATAGAGCAAGGTAAACATATAAATAAAGAGGTCGCACACACAATTAACATCAAAACGATTAACTTTTGACCATTAAGAACCAGTTATGTGCACAATGCTGATGAATCTGTTGCTAGCACCTTTGTCTAGACTCCATAACATTGCGTCAGATCTGTCAGACTTAGAAATAAGATATTTTATGGACATGTCTGCGAAGTTATTGTTTTCCATTTTGCTGGAATCTACCGTAGTGGGCCTTTACAATGTCGTCAAGAGATTTGCTGTGTAAATAGTCTCGTTAGATTCGCGACGCGTCGCTAATTGTTTCGGCAGAGCAAATGCGAGAGTTCATTGCCGGCCAAACGACATTGTCGTATGCCTGCCCACGGCCGTTGCTGTGTGTGTATTTCCAAACAAGTCTTTCATGAGTTTTATTTAATGTGTCTTTAGTTAACAAAATATTAAATATAGAATGTAACCCTAACTAACCCAGTAAAACCTTGTTAGGAAATTATTGATCAAAATCAATTTCGAGGAAGAATACTTGAACCTTTCGCCATATTCCCAAATCGTAAAGATTGACAAAGACTGGAAAGGATAGAAATAATAATTGAGTTATTAGCTGGCACTTACGTGAAATAGAAATAACACAGGACTCCTGGACAGGTATTCTGGGATACAAACTAAAGGAACGCATTAAAATTACATACATGCACCTGCTACTCCTAAAATTGCTTCTGATTCCTGAACCTTGACCGACATTCGGACTGCGGCGGTTTTGTGGGTCAAGGTAGAGAGGTAACCAAAGTAGAAAGTGAAGAATCACTTTTACTATAGCAAACTGAAACGTACAAACCGGTTTGTAATGTTATTGTGTAACTAATGTTATCTGTAATTTAAATTACGTTACTTAATTTTGACTATTTGAGTCATTACAAGCAGTTGTTACATATCTGCGTACGCAGATACATTATACTTTGATAAGATTCGTAATGGTAACGTAGTTATTAGTTACTGGCTTTTACTTTTCTTTGGAATAGATAGGTAAGTACTGCAACATGGCATGATGTCTGATTAACTTCTGATTAGTTAATGATAAGTAAACACTATGAATATTGCGCCCAAAATATTCAACGAACGTTGCTTGCTACATAAATTACAATTTTTTTAGAGTCCTTGTCTGATTCTTTAAAATAACACCTTATATTTATTTCTGTTACCTTTTTGATGGCATATTAACATAGGTTAAAATTGTTTAGTTGACCTTACCTTGATTTTTCTGGCGACCTCTATTGATCAAATACAGTTGCTTCAACATTAATTTTTATGTAAGTAGTTATAGATCTCAAAGTAATGCGATTATATGCTTCATTGATGGTATAATCTTTTCAATTTATTATACTCACATAATTCTCACACAACTAACTCACATAAAATTCTCAGATTTCATTTGTATTTAAAAGTAAAACATTCCCAGACAGACAAAGAGGAGAGACGTAAGCATCGGATGAGTAAGCAAATAACTAGTTACTGTGCTTATGTAGATAATGCATTATCTAAGGTCTTATACTAGAGTGCAACGCATAAACAAAGGGGTACTCTGTACTGTATCTTATCACGGCGCTGATAAACGACTGGAAACATTATTAGTGTTGTGTGAGGAAACAACGTGGTTATTTTAAGTGTTCAAAAATAACATCATCTAATTACTAATTAGTTTTCCTTTTACTTCGCAACGTTACTTAAATGTCGAATTGAAGGTGACTTTCCGCATTTTATCAAAACCAGTCCCGAGTTAGTTGGCTATCTACCTAAACTCGCCAAGTTAAGCCACATGGTGTTGCCTTATTTTATTGGCCTACTTTTAATGAGAACTGACAAACTTATGTTCTACAGGAACTAGTCATAATTCCAGTTCGTTATCAGCTGCACAACATTATTATCCTGGAATTCTAGCAAGTATCCCGAATAGATTTCCCGAAATCGGGCCATTATTTCATAGAAACAAACGTTCAGTCCATACAATAAATTGTACGTGGTATTGAAGTTTGAATATTATGAAGACATGTGTTTCATCTCGCCAGCTAATATCGAAGGTTTGGCTGCACTTTTGGCATACATTCGCCTGGCGTTGCGTCACTGCGCGCGTGCAGAATCGAGCACACCGCGTAACACTTTTACCATTACCGCCGCGGCAACCTCTCGCCTACCTACTTGTGCTCGACGCGATCCACCGCTTTACATAATTGCTCGTAAAGAACACATCAGCTTATGCAATAGCAAAACATTTTGATATTCTGGTTAAGTTTAAGAGGGTCAGTTTTCTAGGTCGAAGAACTAGGTTTTGCACAATTATTTAACTAACTTTATGCAGTTGCGTTATCCTGCTGTAATTCAGTTATAACGTTGACTGCATTGCACGTTATTGTTAAATAAATAAGCGTTTCCGTTATTCCGTATCGATATTTTTTTTTTTAATCTGCTCTTATTTAAAAAGTAGGTAAACTCACTTTTTGAATAAACACAGCAGAATACAAGCCATGAAAATTTAATCTTACTCTATGTCTGTATGATCTTGTTGTCGATTTCCTTCAGTGACCCTATTTGATTAGAGGCATACTTGTTAGCTCCACATCAATTTTTAGACCGATGTCTTAGAAAACCAATATTTTCTAAGGCATCGGTCTAAATTCATAAACTTACTAAAACATTGTAATGAGATGCTGTGCTCAATTCGAACGAGGCGAGGTGTGCTCGTTACTTGGTAAACAAACAAAAAAGTGCAAGTTGCCGTAAAGCCGCCATTGCGTCACAGTGTCGAGCGGAGCGGGGACAGCGAGGATGTAATATGGCACAACACTGCAGTGCTGGCTGTGAGCCCACTGGAGCTACATTCTCTCGGCCGAAACGATCTTAACTTTCTTTTCTTGTTTCGTAATAACATGGCCGAGCGGAGAGGAGCAGTCTCGGCCCAGCACCGCGCCAGTCTGTCGCTGGAAACATCAGCATTGGCGCCGGTGCCACCAACTTCCACTGGTTGTCCACAAGCCGCTTGCTGTGCATTAACTTTTTCATTTCGAGCTACTATCAAGTATTTTGTTATTTCACGGTAGGAAAGAAACTTCTTTCAAAATTAGGGACCAATTCGTGCCTTTCAAGCGGAACTAAGTTCATTGGTCACCGTATCATTTCATGGTCGCGCAACCCATAGATGTCAGTCAGCATCTTCACCGACGTTGTCTTATACAGTCTGTAGTTAAATGCTCTATAGGTATTTGGAATCGTGAGCAGTGAAGCAGCAGCCCTAATTGTCATTCATTGAGCATGTTTCGCGCGATTGCAGTTTGCATAAGCGTGTTGCAGAAACGTAGAGTTAGGTTTAGGTACCGCGATGTGAATATCGCGGTAAATCCGCGCGTGCCGCTTTATCTTATGCACTCGACTTGCAGGAAGTGAACTTTCAAACTCTTTCACTTTTTATGGTATCATAATCCCCGACCTACTCCAACATTACTTCACGGTACTTAATTAGCAGAGTACTTACATTGTAAGTGGATAATAGTTTGCTGACGTGAAAATATGGATTTTGCAATGTAAATCTTTTCCGTGAAAATTTTTGAAGAGATCACCAACTACTCTAATGTGTTTTCAAAATGTACATTTGCTCATTTTGCAATTAGGTTCGTCCGAGTAGGATAGGATAATATGTAAAACAACTTATTGCCCCATGTTTTGTATTATGTACTCGTATTATTAACATTTAAAACATTAGCTACGCAACCGGGTTGCTATCGGACGACCTTACGAAGTACGCGCTGGATGCGTCACCCGACCCGATATATTATTGTATTGTAAGCTAACTATATGTGTCCGGGTTCCACTAACCTTACTATGTATTTAATCATTGCAAAGACTCATTAGAATTTTCACAACTCCAGTGGAATCAGTCGAACATAGATCTGATCAACTTAAGTTGCTCTGGGCACCTGGCCTTAGGCCCTAGATAATAATACAATTTGATATGGAACTACAAAGTGATTGTTGTATTAGTCGTACAATTTGCGAACGCAATAAATAGTATTTGTATCCGCTATCGTGTCCAGATAAGTGTATGACTGTTTGCTGGTATGGCGTGAATGATACGATATTGTGGCAATAGTATTTTATCGCAAAGGGTAAGCTGCTGGCTGGATATCCTCCGAAGCGTATAAATACGTGTCGTACACGCACACGTTGCGTTGTATCAAACGGCTGCAATCCTCATTACGTTGGACACCACGTCACTTATAATTGCTGTGTAACATTTCGCAACATTCGCAGACCCGCCACCCACAGACATAGATTGTTTGCCTTGTGAAAACAAAGATCGATAAAACACCATGATACAAACATTGGATGTGGCATTGTTTATTTTTCACAAATTCTTAAGTGTAAACTTCGGTTAAAGCTTCACGCGGCCCAAAATCACACATCCGTTGTAACTTGTAAATATTATCTTACATGGCGAGCAAACGCGATTTTATGTTAAGTTTTAGGAGAATAGAGGGCGAATTGAAGGCGGTTGAGGACCGCATCCATTTTTTATACCCGATGGTGTTGCTCGTGTTTATATCGGCAATCACGTAGCTAAGCTTAGCGATAGTGGTTGCCCGTTTATAGATAGTGTGTCAATAATGAAAGGAAAGTGGTGCGCCCGCCGTCGTCGGTAGGTCAGTGTCGGTCCACTCGCTTTACGTAACCAATGTCATACTGCACATCCATCGTACCCATTTATTTATGATTCGTCCCAGTTTAGTACTAAATTCACGACGCTATTCATAATATCGGAATACATCAGCTAGTGGAAGTAGGCGGCGTTATCGATTGCATAAATGTTATCGGCCAACCGATTGCAGCAATTTCAAGCTAACCAGTATTTAATATTCAAATGACTGTACTGCGTTGTTGTTACCATACTACCTATAGTCGAATCTGTTCACTCTTAACTAAAAAGTCAAATCAGTTTGCTGTAAGTAATTCATTCATTTATTATGATGACACAGACGCAAATTACAAAATTTTCAATTTTTATACCAAAACCTTGGAAGTATCAATGTATCAAAATAGAACATGGATTTTTTTTTTCATGCGTCCAAGATAGGAATATACAAAAAAAATACTACTTGCTAAGTAGTATTTTTTTGTATACTACGTTGACTTAGTCACAACTTTTCATAATATTGTGCAAGTTAGGATCTCGTAAGCTGAAGTAACTTCAGTGGTTGCATAATGTCGGGAATGTCAAACGTTTGATTGCAGCATGCAGTGGGTTCATAGGTCAGTTTTCTCTTGTAGCGGAAGCGAATATAAAATGTGCTGGCACAGTGAATGCGTGGGTCTCTCTGGTCTTGTCATCTCCAGGCGTTGAACTTCGCAAGGTCTCTCTGCCACAGCACTTCCTGCTTCGTGAACGAACCGTCTATTTAAGCGGAGTCTACACTATAATCTTGACGCCTTTAAATTACACTTAGTGAAATCATTTGAGGTTACATCTTTTTGTTCGTGTTTTCTTGATATTAATGAAATCTAACCCTTAAATTACCTAGGTAGTTGGTACAAAAAAATATTAGATTGCCGACGTTATTTCCTGAGTTATTATTTCCTATAATCACATTAAGGGCTTATACTGTACTGTTTCCTGCATTGACCTTATTCATCATACAGGGTGTTAGAGAGATTACCAAACGAGGTCATTTTTAGAATTGTCTCCAAAACATTACTACAACAAAAAATAGTTTTAACAATATTATCTCTACCACCTGTATACATACAGCTTAACAAAACTTGAAGTTACAATAGGTACGCATGACTTAATCCGCGTTTCGATAGATGATATAAAAAGCTTCACAAAACCTAATTACGTAATGTGGTTACTATCCGAGCTTAGCAGAGATGCTTCGTCCGATACGAACTGAGGCTAGCGTGCCGTAACATTTCTAAGCTCAAGATTATTCAATTGTGGCCAGTCATGCATGACTATCAATCATATAGGTACCGGCCAACAATTGATTGTTATTCAACGTTAACATATATTCATTTAGCTTTCAACCTATTATTAATTAGACTACGACTATGCAAAGGTGAAATTTCCCGAATTTCTGATTGGAGTTGTCATTGTTGAGGTCTAATGAATTTACTTTTCCTTGGCACACATTTAGTTTGTTCTAATATAAAGAACAAGTTGCTTAACTTTGCATTAATAACCCTGTTGAATAATCTAAAATGGTTGCTAATCGTTAAATTAAGTCTAGAAAACTAGACATTTAAACTGCATGTTTTTGTGTTAAAAATAGTAAGAAAATGTTTTATTCATTGAACAAAAGTTAAATAGTGCAGTGAGCGTCATATTTTAAATAACAGGTTCGAAACAGGTGGAACTTGCCCTAACTGCATTCTGTGCAACAATACTGTGCATTATCAAATCGGTGCGTCCGCGCATCGTTGCTCCCTGCCGTCGGAACGTACCTGCGTGCTCAAGGGCCCGTGAAATGCACTACCTCTACCTACCTCACAACACTACCCCGCCCCTAAATAATAAATGAATCGTCTACCTGCCATTTTATTACTAGAATAGTTAAAAAGCTCATTGCAACAAACGTGCGATTTCTTCCACATAATTACCTCACACGATGTGTACAAAGTCCCTCAACTAACTAGCGGACACACATTAATATGCAAATAACACGTGTAATTTCAAAAACTCGTAGATTAATGCAAAAACTCGCATCCAACACAAACTGCTGCTGATCGTAAGTATTGTTAAATGATTGTGTAACCCATACGAAGCTGCAGAGCCCGCCAAGTGGATAGGCAGAGGCATCACCGTGACAAATGGGGTGGCCTATGCCATGACGTGGAAAGCCATGCTTCGATGAACGGCACCCGTGGAAAACGACAGCGATAACGAATACGAACAAGTTTCACGTAATTGTGACTGACTTTCCATGACCACGAAATATTTTAACTGCTGTGTGCAGAGCATATACAAATGTAGGCTAGCTTTTAAAAATTATCGTATTGTGACGCACATTGATAACTTATCCAAAACTAGTACAGGCAGTTCAGAAGTTATCTGCGTTGACCCGACGACGGCCCATATCTCTGCTCCGAGAGCTTACTTTATGACAGTTTGTTCAACTTGTGTTACGTTTCATCTCAATGTTTTCGTTTGTTATGGCTAAGTTTACATACCAGCCCAATTAATTTTACCTAAAGTGTTTTGCTTTGAATTTAGTGCAAATGCGGTTAACAAATCGCTGAAACAAATAGCTCCAGCGCAAACGTCTATCATCACCACAGCAGGGATTCACTATTTATCATTATAATAAATAACAATACATTTATGTAAATTAATGCCGTGTCAATAGTAAATTAGTGATATTTCACGTTAAATAGTGAGTGCACGCAATGTGAACGCAACTCGAGGCCAACGGCGCGGCGGCGCACGGCTTGCGCGGGCGGAGGCGGCGCAGGCGCAGCGATGCACCGCTCTGACCCGCATGCGCCTCCAACGAAAGTGAAACTAGATGTAATCGCCCCGTTTATTCTCTATTTTTGTTTGTAATAGAACCGCTCGCTATTACTACTTGCCTGCCCACCGCGCAGCCAACAGCTATCTGTTAATCTACGCGCTTTGAACCACTGCCTATATCCCGATCAGCTAGGCTCATTGTACATGTACATTACTTACTCTCTTCTACGGTTCACTGTACAGATACCTTCAACATTTCTTACTTTTTGTAGTTATCCAAGCATAACATGAGCAACATACAACTAAAACCTTTGATAAACTGCTTTCTATATTTCATAGACGAATGCAACCGCGCCGCCGCCATCTTGAATTAAACGCCATAAATAATTTGATTTAAACGCGCTTTGCAGTGAATTACATTGCACACCGTATGATTTAACACTTATAAGCATTGAGCCATTTATACTTTACTTTTGTTTTCCTTGAGTGACGGAAGCCCTGATGACTCAGGATCGTTCCCCATGGCGAATTATGACTATGAAGACATCATAATGAATTAGCGCTGAAAAAAAGACTAAAGCGAGTTTAGAGCGGATGTTGCACATCTGTTGTTGGAGACATAATAACAAGTAATTAGCAAAGGAAGACGTCCAGTGAAGGCGCGGCCATGTTCGCACAATGTGTCCCGCACGTTGGACCGCTTCCGTCGCCCCCCGCCACATCTTACCCTTCAGACACCAACACCAAGACCCCTAAACGAACTGAATTATTATTATGCGCTCATTTCATCAATTGATGAACTCCACTCGAGACTCGAGGGTCTATTAACTCGGCTCGGAACAAAAAAAACAAATTGTAACCAAAATACATTATGCATTAATTAACATTTATAAACGACACACCCAAATAATTTAAAAATTGATGTTAAGATAATTATTCTCACAACAATAAAAACAGAAGGTATCGCCTTACATATTTTATATGTATACGATAATAAAAGTGGTAATAATTAAAGCCATTTTAAACGTGTAGAGTGGTGGAGCGGCGTTGATGAGCCCATTCGCCTGCTCCTCCTACGAAGGTCACCCGCTCACACACCTACTTACCTTACCACGACGCGGCCGACCGTTGATTGTGTTCAACTTATATTAATTCTGTTGCTGATTGCGATATTGTAATAAATTTGCGTTTTAATTTATTTTTAATTTCTAACCATTCACAAAATGTCAGATTCAATTTCTTCGCGTTTAAAATAAAAATCTTAAAACATCATAAACACGCTCTTGTTTTCATACAGTTTGTTGTTAATCAACTTTATCTGGCTACAGTGTGTTTACTCATTAATTATTATGACTCGACGTTGTATGTGGAGCTCTACGTACTGAAAAAAAAAACGAATAGTGCTCATTATTGTATGCTGGAGCAAACGTTTTTATTTTTGTTGTATCTTTCAACGATGCCAAAAAAATATTGTGGCCATAATTTAAGTGGTATTTATTTTATTGGCGACATATTATTATCCTCTTTAGAAGCACATACTCGTACCTAGTTGTTATGCCAATAAGTCCGCGACGAAGTGGGCGTATCGGCTCCGTGGCTAATCCACTATTTCAGTGAATTGTGAAAATATTGCTTAACGACGGCGATTGGTGGCGCGGCACGTAGTTACCTGCCTACCGCTAACATTTGCCGAAACTAGCTTGGAACGCAACGCCACCATTGCGTCGTAAGGCAACCTTCGATTTCTCCCATTTTAACACAACATAGCGTTTGTTCGACAAAACCAATTTTGATGACCACGACTGTCAAAATTTACGTAAATCCAGGTTTACTCATAATGGTTTACGGTATTAAGCAATTTCACACTTGCCTAGATGTGCCCGACTGTTCAGTTACATGAGGTCTATATTTTGGTAAATTTGTATTCAAATTGCTCCAGCCTGGCTCGCTATCGTCGCGTCGCGTCTCTATCAAGTGCATTCAAATCAGCGCTCTATTATTCCTCTCGGACCTCGTACAGTCGTACACGAGCTCTTGTGCCACAGATTAGATTGACTATTGAGATCTTGACTGAGGAAATATACTGTGCTAAAATATCTTTGATAAAATCGTTTACTTAAGCCAAAGTCTGCCAAAGACGATGCCTCCAGTCAGTGCCAACTATGAAGAATATTTTATTTGATTACTATGAATAATTGTTAACGTTTTTGCAACTAAAGTGAACGGCAAGAATTTCAAACCAAGTTGTGCAGTAAGTTATCCTATTATAAACAACCTTTTCACAATGAGTTATTTTAAACCTGTTTGCAACTTCACAATAAGATAATTAGATTCAATCAAACTCAATTATGGTGAAATAGGTTAAGTGTTGATATCTAAGTAAAATAAGTGGCTATCGAAACCAAACATGTATTTTACGGAGATGCATATGGTTTTGGGCATGAGCAAATTACAAATGGAAAACTTTTATATAAGCTGGATGTACACACACACCTACCTTCCAAATCTTGGCTTAGATTGTTGATGTTTACATGATACGCATAATGTTACGAAACGGTGTGGGTCATAATAATTATGGAAAGAGAATGTCTCGTCACAGTTGGAGACCAAGGCTTCCTTTACTAACAAAGCTGCTGAAGATACCGACACTAATGTAATCTGAATTGTCCTCGCATTGTCCGTGTATAGAAAAGGCAGTAATTTTAGGTGATTATGTCAGCTGTTCCAAAGAATGCGTCGGCGTAACAGAGCTTGTGGAACATGTATTGTTTTGTGGAGTATACGTAACGCACGTGGGCTCTTGATCTGCAGCGGAGAAAGTGGCACAGCCGCCCGCCGGCAAGGCCGTCGCGTCTCGTCCGGATCCGACCTTCCAACATGCATTTCCGGGGCCAAAACATTTAAATTGATCACTATCACTTACCATTCTCATTTGGACCTGTCGCTCATATACTATCGCGGTTGTGGAACATTCATAGGCAAATCGAAGGTCTTCCATCGACAAGCCCTTATCCGCTTAATAGCTTTGCGTAAACGGCATCGTTTCACAAGTCTTTAATTACAAATGAAATCGATTATCCAAGAACGGGACGATTAAACATCACGTAATAATAGTTATGCTCGTCTTTCTAACCGCTCGCGCTTTCGACCTCTGAATGTGGCAATTAGCGGATACTTTCCCATTAAATATTTTATTTACAAAAATATGAAATATTTCAACAACAAGTTAATCAAATAACCACACGATTAGCTGTTGTGTGCATTCTTCATCCAAACGACCCACCTCCTTGTCTAACCTCCACGTCTTCCCTACTCACTGCCAAGGTCCGCTTTGGTTGAGGGCAGGTCGCACTGGTCGTGCTCTCATTGACATAAACGTCATAATTCTCTGACCTCCATATCCAGAAACCTTTACAGTATGACAATTTTGTTGTCTAACCAAAACACCCTATAATATTTACAAAATATGCTACTTTTGGAGCATTTTTTGTAGATGATGGTCTCGGGTACCATTGTTTAGTTGCTAAGGGTGTTCTGAAGAGTAAAAACAGGTCGAGGGAATCCAACATACATAACGATGATTAAATCGGTTGCTAAACAGAGGTCGCGTGACAGTCTCTACATGTGATTGCAACATCAGCAGTCGCCGTCGCGTGCATCACGCTGCTGTAGTAAACGTACCGTAGATCCGCGTAACCTAATGTCTCAGTAACATTGTTTTTGACGCATCGGAAGCCACATTTTTGTCTCCTTCATAATATTAATATCTCCTCTCAACTCGGCTTAGAGCATTAGGTAACTGCTAGATTCACACAGACTAAAATAGCGCCTCTCCAGGTTCGGCGATATCTTCTTAGACTCGCCAAAAAGTTTTAATACACCCATAAAAAAAGATTTGCATCTTCTTCCAGACTTCCCACTGTGAGCAATAACTGGATTTGTCCTACTTTTAAATGCATCGCATTCGTGACTCTAAGCAATGTTCAAAGTAATTAACTTTTCAAACGTCAATTATTCACAAACATTGACGATGAATGATGAGCATAGGCATATAGACAGTAGACACTTGGTGTTGTGTCGATTCTATATTATATTGATCAGTGTCCGGATCTTAATGTGGAGTGGAGAATCAACACGCAAGCCACGGACTCGCCAAACGAGTTATGTTATAAATAATTAATTAATATTTGGCCGGCGAACTCTTTGTAGCTTCAAGGTCGCGCCGGCTGATCTTCAATATTAGTCAATTGGCTTTCAAGTTTTTTGTAGATTCATTCTTATTTGAATACCAATTTGTGTCAAATGCTTGGAAGTTTTAGTCTAACTTAATTCATTATTATAATTAAGCAAGTCGATTTAGAATCTCCTTTTGTATACTGTTTGGGAATTCAAGATCTAGAATTCTAGACGTTCATTATAAGTTATGTTTTATTTTATCTTGTTCAATCATAGTGTTTTTTTTTCTATTTTGCGCTCTTAGTTTTTCAAGTAGGTACCTACATAATGTTAACTTTATGATGTCCACTCGTTAATGTCAGGTTATTAGGGCCACGGGTTAAGGTTGCGCCACGAGCTATGAATGGAACCATCACTTATTTGCTATTTAACTGTCGCTTTACCTGTGCTGTTAACCTGAATTAAAAACATATATCATCCGTATTATCAAGTTCAATAATTACAATAATTTAGATTCGTTATTTATTATTAAAACAAGCCAACAAATGTCAACAATGTATAATAACAGCTTCAACAAATTTATAATCCTGTTGCTCTAGTAATAATTCGTTATGAATATGTAAACTTGGCGTATTTTAATCGAACTTCGGTTGCTACAAGGTAAACCCGTCAACGATAATCTCGTAATAAATTAGATAATGTACAATAATTGTGAACATAGCTTTATGCAACTGAATTATTAGTCTATTATTTATCGCTCGTAAATTGATCACTTAAACCAGATAATAGTTAGCAAGTTCATATCGGAATATGGATAGATAAATTAGTCATAAGTAAATTCATTAGTCACTAAATAAAACCAAAGAATTACCCATGCATTTATTCAAGTACTGCGTAATAACTTGACATACAAAATCATTTTGTCAAAATTTTCACCGTATATACTGCTAGCTCGAAAATAATTTGTATAAATAATGTAAAGTCGGCCTCCATTTGCACAAAAGACGTTAAATTTAAATACATAAGTGATTTCTGCCACTGCGGCCTTGTTAGTGAGTTCATTGTCTTACTTCACCTAATCTCACGTCTTATTAACACTGAATGCGTGAAGCAACAACATGATTAAGTATTACATGCAATGGATTCATTCAAATAAAAAGCTAGACAAGACTTTTATAGACGCCTCATTAAAAACGAAACTAATTTTACTTCAGGATGCTAAATGATCAGGTTCTCTAATGGGAGGTACAGAAGTACCTCCTATATATTTCTGGGCTCCTGGTACTTTGTGAGACTGTCCTTGTTTCTCATCTCCAACAAAAAAAAACTGACTTGCACATGAAGGGTTCCGTACCATCGTAGGTACCCCCTTAATTTGTATTATTTCTTGTTAAAACGGCAACAGAAAAATATATTTTGTAATAAGTTTGTTTTCCATAGTATTTGTATGAATGACAAAGATATATTTGCGGTTTTTAAATAAGCTATATCACAAGATCTATTTACTATAATATATGTATACTATATCGTTCAAACCAATTTTGGTTGAAAGTTTTCATTGCGATCTACAGCATATATTTTTTTTTAGATTTTTCACTTTCTTAGTTTAAAAGTTAGAGGGGGGGACACACATTTTACCACTTTGGAAGTGTCTACCTTTCAAACGATTGACTTTGGGAAAAAATGGTTTTAGGAACCTCAATGACATTTCTAAAGACCTATCTATAGATACCCCACACGAATAGGTTTGATGAAAAAAGTTTTTAATAGTTTCAGTACCAGGTATGGGGTTCAAAGAATACATCTACCTTCCAAGTTTAAACTGTCTAGTCTTAACAGTTTCCGAATAAAGTGGCTGTGACATACGGACGGACAGACAGACATGATGAATCTATAAGGGTTCCGTTTTTTGCCATTCGGCTACTAACTTTACAAAAAATTAATATCGATTACTTTTATTATACACCCCATCACTAGCAGCTACCAAATCGTAGGTGCTCAGATGGGAATAAAATTAAATATTTTTTATTGTTCCCATTAGAGCACCACGTCAAAATATTGATTGGTGCTCAGATGGGAATACCTCAAAAGGAGGCTCCCAACAAAGGATATTTTAAATTCAGTTCATCATCCATTCAAATTATTGAATAAATATTGTTCTACATTTCTAAAATTTGAACAAGATTAAGAACACCAAGTGCGTAAAGTAAAACACTTAATTGCGACTATATTTACCACTGTTGTGTTCAGTAATTTTCCATGTTTAATGCAGAACTATTTTTATTTAGTACCAATGTAAACAGTAGCGCGATACGCCTGCTGAATTAATGTCCCCAATTCAATTGAAGTGTTTCATTAGCACAAGTGGCCCCGATTGCTTCGTTGATCGAGCCCGCTGCCCGACGATCGTCGCAAAACTCAGGCGCCATGAATACTTACTGCTAACAGAAACAGACACGTGATGATGAATTCATGTGTGCTTGTAATAAGGAAGTGGGATAAACTTAGCCTAAAACGAATTATGACAACAGATAATAATAAGTCATCATTTAAAATAATTCCTGGTTTAAGTCATTCATTACTCATTAGTAACTCTTGGCTTAGAACTAGGACTTAGTGATTCACAAACTTTTAGCCTCATATTTAATCTTTTAAGAAAGATATTATTTGTTTTTTGATACTTCTTACAGGCTTTTTATAATTTTTGAACATCTAACCCACTACGCAATGTAACTCTATACTTCGACTCGAAGAACGCATCGTCAAATCCATGTCGACGCGATTATGCCTCGCAGCCAATATGGCGACGACGCGGTCGCCTTGATGACGATGAATTTAAAGGGTCTATAAGGCAGCAGGCTTTAATTATAACTATAATAGAAATCTAATAAAAAACATAATATCATGAAATTGCTGAATCATCTGCCTAGCCTTTTCCCAACAGAACTATGTTAGGGTCGGCTTCCAGTCTAACCGGAGCTGAATACCAGTATTTTACATGGAGCGACTGCCTATCTGACCTCTACAATCCAGTTAATACTAGAAACAACGATATACTAGGTAATACAACTAAAAACCCCATTATAAAAAACAAAAACATCCGGAAAAGTAAACAAATGACAATAAAATTCCACAGCTTTTCCATGTGGCTCTCTTAGAATTAGTTGATTTTTATGTCAAATAAAATCTATTGAATTTACAAAAATGTCGCTAACAACAGAGCTCATTCGGTCAATAAGATTGTGTTGCTAAGTTCGTGATCCGCACAAGACCTTCGCGCGCTGCCGGGTTCAATTAGAGATCACCCAGTTGCGTTAGAAACGAAGTCTCCCATTACCGGCTAGGGTCGTGACACCGCACGTCTAAACGCGGTGGCGTAATATCGGTATTGTTGTCAGTAATTTTCACGTGCAACTAACTTAGAAGTTAATTGTGTGGAATGAACACAAGTAGATACTTATTTGTACGTAACTAGGAGCGGAAAATGTGGGCATTATCGCATTGTATCGCTACGTGTGAAGGACAGACGCAAATTAATGCTATGTCTGCTATCGAAATTTCATTGTTCAATGCACTTTGGATCTACACAAGAAATAAATTCACTACGTTTTGTACCACATCACATTTATAGTGTTTTGTTAGGACTACAATTATATCACTTCTACAGCCATTGTTCTCTTTCAACCAACGAGAACCAATCAACCATATAGGTCGTTAACAACATACCAATAAGTCAGGAACCTGATACATAAACCTAATATCGATACTGAACGTAAAGTTTCATAACCGATTTATTAGATGCTTGCATAACACTTCGGATAGCTAATAACCATGAAGTGTAGTCAGTCAGTTGCAATAAAAACATCATAAAACGCCAGTAAAGCAGTAATTGCTGTAATACTCTCGCAATTATTTTCAATTATAAGCAGACCATCGCTTTGGCAAACGTCGAGAAGTGTATTCTGTCTAATATAATCAGTTCAGTTATATCGGGCCGTCTGTGTAAGTTTTCCGGACGACTAGCGGACTACGTTTTACTTTCTTATAGGAAGTGCTATCGCTTTCAACGGAGACCGGTTAAGAGTATCTATATAGAGGATATATTGGGGCTCTATACTAGTTTGCACTTGCCTAGATTTTGAAATCAATGTCGATTTTATGATTTGCAACTTTGTAGTTTGGGTTTCTTAACCCTACCCTGTAGTTATACAAATAAAAAGGCAACGTAATATTCGCATTTACATAAAGCTTACCAATCCGATAGTAAAGCAATCGTAGCTGATTGCGCTTCAGTAATTATGAAACTTTAAGGATTCTGTTGATTCTAGCTAAATACGACTTTAGCAATACTAGGGTCCAACTTTGCTACTCTGAAATCAATAGTTTAGTTAGGTATTAGCTTTTTTTTAGTTCATTAGTTCTACTATGATTTAGTTTAAAACTTTCTTCATTTACTTATTTCTGTTTTCTTTTTTCACAGGTGAGTCACGATTACGAGTTGGATGAGATGACAATCATTGTAAGTTTAGTCAATCATTATCATAATCAAAAGTATCCATATTTTTTTTATTTTTGGATATTACGGAAGCAAAAGAGCAACTGCCACAATATTCCCCAAAAAAAAACCAAAAGCTGTACTCAACTTTCCATCCGAAGTAAATATTTTCATAACCAAACGCAGCACAACAGTTCAACACTCACAAAACCCGCTGACAAGCGTTTGTAGAACTATGATTAATCTTGACAATGCAGTTTAGATTTATGTTCGATATTATTGCCAAACCTAACCCGTTAGCAAGGCATTGGCATGACACTGCTCTAACAGTTTAATTCGTTACTTGCTTTGTATACGTTGCAGACAAGAAAACATTACGTACTTAGTTTACTTATTTTCGAACTCTCTACAATTTGTAAATCAAGACAAAATTAGGCAGTAGACACTTGCATTTAAAGTCTCACAGCTTTCGAAGTCCATTCCAAATAATAGACTGGTCTCGCCCACAACCATACTTGTCGAAACTTAACAGTGACTCAAAAAGGGCCAAAGATGCATTAGTCACAGAAAATGTTTATCTATGTTATTACCTCGGCGTGAGTCATACATGTCGAACAATTTGCGGGGAAAGTATAACCCGGTAGTGGCGCAACAATAAAAATTACATGGACAAAGGAATTGTGGCAACTAGACCCGCGGCTGACGTAAGGGCCACCAGCTTGTCACTAATGACCGCTACACAATGATCCGTTGTCATGACGCTTCAGCTCACCACGTTAAACGCCATAAATAGTAAATAACAGACTTCATTCTATAGTATCTGAATTCTGTACGTCTTCAACAACTGCAACGATCATCACGAACAAATTGTTTACCTGTCCAGTTTTGCAAATCAACCCCGAGACGGCGTGTTGTCTTGTTGCATCTATAAATAAGGAGGTGCTAAAAGCGGCCCGACCGGGGGACGTGCTTCCTCCGCTTTGAGCGGCCGGGGGGTAAACACACTCGAGTTGAACGAAGCCCTTTGTTGACATTTGCTTTACGGCCGCTTCACCTCGAGTCGCGAGCTTTATGGCGCGCGCGCAATAAACACGGCACCCGTAGCGATGCCAGCGCCTGCGACGACGAGGTGAACGTCTGTATGCATGCGGCACGCAAGCCCACCCGCCATCACCATAACAACACACATCACGTCTCGCTCACTAGTATGACATTACACCAGCATTATGAAACCTATGTCTTCAAAGCCTTAAATCTATGTACCATTTTCGTTAGCCGTGGCTAAGTGTTTTCGGTAGGGTTTTAAAAAATTCTTCGGTTTATTTCATACGTCGTGTACCGATTACCCCTTCCCCAAATCAAACGTTGTAAACAGTCTGGTTAACTCTTTCGATCCAAACAGTTCTTTTAAAAGGATAACCCTTAAGTGACGAGTTTCCAATTTTCCATGGGTTCACCGTTCAATTAGTTGCCAGAAAAATAAGGCTAACATATTTAACATTTAATAATAACACTTTGTATTGTAAATGAGTCTTTATTTCACGTGGTTTTAAAGATGATGAGCTAATCTTTTTAAAATCTTCAGTTTAAACCGCTTCTGCTTAAAACTTACCGGAACCTTTTTTTATATCCACGTATTGTAATTTAACATTGAGCTTACCAAGAAAATAATACAAACAGGCGATTTTAAAAATTCTCAAAACTTGTCTCCGGTACTACGTGATTTCCTTTTCGCTATGTTAATGATTACCTACTTACTTCTTCAAATACATTTCCATTGTTTCGTCTAATATAATAAACCAGCAGACAATCGTTTGGTAGGTGTTCGTAATATAAATAAAGAGGAGCGGTTGACATGTGATGGCATTTATATACCTTAGCCGGTGTGTTCTCGCATTGCAATCACGGCGTGGTGCCCATCTGCATGCGTGCGGTACGCCCGGCGTCCGGTCTTACTCATCTAACAGTCGCTAACTATGTGAACTGCGTGGATACGTTTACCTTATTCATATGCTGAACATGCTGCGATAGAGCAAGCAACGATCAATAAGGATATTATTGTTAGCGAAACATTCTTATTATTATTTCATCATCTCATTTTGGCTAATTTGCATCAGGTACGTAATTTTGCTTCGTTACCTCCTAACGAGTATCCTAACGGGCATAATTATTAACATACCTACTATTATAAATTTATAATTAACAAATGTGTTATTTAACAACGTTCACTATGTTAATAAATAATCAGGCGACACAGTTATCAGACTATTTGGAATCATATGGAAACCGTTTTAACGGATGTCTGGACTATGTGGGAGAGCATTGAATCGCGTTGTTATTTGTTGCGCTTACGGTGCTATTTTAATGTGTTTCATAATTATATCGGCGTAGAGCGTGCCTAGTAGACAAGCCAGTCTAATTGTGGTAAAATGCGCCACTTAAATAACCATAAGTGTTAGATACACCAGTGAGTAGTCACTACGCAGTGACACCGCGTGAATCACATCCATTGTTCAAGATTTCGCGTGAGCGCTCACTAAGCGGTCATTTCTATATTTCAATGCTTTGAGGGAAATCTCTATCACGCCCATTATTTTAAACAACAGGAAAATGAATGAGGGGACAATGTTCTCAGAGACTTGTATGCAAACTGAAATAAACGACTTTATGTGCAGCCGGGGGGGCTACGACGGCAGACACTGAAAGGTTAATGACTACTCTGGTCATTATTGGGAGATTGTTGTTAGGTCTCTGTCAGAGGGGACCGCAACATCTCGACTGTGATCGTTTTCGCGCAATCATTCAATAAACGTGATGGGATCAATCGTCAAGACCCTCGCTTGACTTCTCGAAGAAATGAACCACTTCTAATAGTTGATACTACGACGCACAACGGTTATTTGTAGTTTGAACTCAACGTATTGTATTAAGTTTTACCATGTAATAAAGTTTAATGATACGTTCCTTACTTATTTTTTTTAGTTGTAGGCTGTCTGGATGAGAGCAGTGGACTGTCTGAGAGTTTTAAATCGTTAAAAGTTCATTTAAATATAGAACGCATTTGATTAGAACCAATTAACGTTCAATTAAGCAGTTCTCTTGTTTGAGTTCTATAGTCGTATCAATTGTCGCGAGGCAGTCTGTCTTAATGATTCGAATTCATGCTCGTTACGTTACTTTATACGACGGTTACGTATAACCTAGCAAAATGACCACAAAGAAACTCTTCACTCAATAGAAAATTATGATTGCAATAAAGGTTAGGTTATTGTGTATGGTTTTAAGCCGTAGCATACACACAGCCGCCGTAGCATACACACAGCGTAGTTGTTAATTTTTTCAAAATTGTAACCATTTATTTGCCATATCAAGAGTCCAAGCGGAACCCAAAAAGGTGGAAGGGTTTTGCTAACCTGTTCACGGGGCATGATTGGGTTAAAAGCTCTTTGTATGACCCTTTATACGGCTAACTGAAATGGTTCCTGTTAGAAACAGCCTAGCGACATGTATTTTGATAGTTCTTCTTCACAATAGTAACAGCCATTTGAATTGTTAAGTTTGAAGCTTTTGAATGGATTCTACTGAAAATAAGTAACCTAAATTCGCGTTCTTTGTTGTACGGTGCCGTTGCCCTCAGAGGTTATCTGGAAAGAGAATATATTTAGCGAGACCTCGAGTTCGGAAAGCATCGACAGTAGAGGTGTAAATTTTCAGTGATTGCCAACGTAAATACGCGAGCACATGCGTAGTGATGCTCCGAGTTCGATAACCCTACTGACTACACAATTTTAAAATTTTCATAAATCGTCTTGAACAAAATTGTTCTTAGCAGAATGTTCTGTTCATTATTCACGATTACTGTTTGGGGTAGTTTTAAATTGACCTTAATTCTCTGGCATTATTATTGTGTTGTAAAAATTGCCTAAAGTTACAACATTTTTGTTTTTATTATGCAAAAAGTCGTTGCCCTCTGTACGTTCTGGTATTAATTAACATCTAAATATTCGCAACTAATGTTTACTCAATATTATAAGATTGTAAATTGGAATGCTTATGTCATTCCTTAGCTACAACAAAATGTTTTTTGAATTGTATCTTGCTTTCGTGAACTAGCTATCAGCGCGCAGCGTTCGGACTTCCTTGTAGGTATTTTAATTTTCCGCCTAAATGGTGTGTGTAATCGGTACTTAAAGCTAAACTTAAAATAGTCTCGCCATAGAACATTATGCAAGCTGCTGCTACCATAATAACGAGAAGCACAAATACATTGGCTCGAGCGGGCGCGGCGTGTTTGTCACGTTGACAACATCGCGCGCTAACCAAAACAGTACACAAAACATCGCAGCTCATGAGGCGCGACCTGTGCTCGCCGGATCTTTGGAAACGTTCATTACACCATACTTTACCCAAAATTATATTTACCAAACAAACACCCGTTACAGTGTTATGAATTAGTTTGTTGGCCTGAACGTGTAAACTGTTGACGTAGAGCCAATCTCTAAACATGTGTTATTATAATACGCGAGGCGCAGTCGTGGAGTACGCGCTGCCGGCTGATTACCCTCAGCTTCGAACGCAACGACCGCGGCCATTTGAAATCGACAGTGATTACAATTTTCCCTGGAGCTCGGTTGCGCGAGCGCAACGTCCGATGGAAAGCAGCGTTTAACCAATGTTCCGCTCTGATAACTCTCTAATTACGCTTCGACCGTTTTCCGTCGACACTTGGCCGCCACCAACTTAACCCCTGGCTTTTCACTGCAACATTTCACCCGCGATTGTACTGACACGCTCATTTGTTTGCTTCACTTTCGCCTTTGACGTTACTGTACGGTCATATTGTTTCATTAAGTTGAAATATATTGCAGACGATAAATTCCTTACAAAACAGCTTGCCTCGCGACATTTTTGGAGTAGGACAAAGATAACTTTCCACTGTTATTTATTATTGTCTGTCAGTTTTCCAACGTTTACCTTTTAGTAATGTGAACAGGGCAAAGACAATCTCTCATGAAGGGCAAATAGCTACTGCGCAGACGCAGCCTTAAGAGTAGTCGGTTATTGCCCACATAGCGAACAATAGGTGCTCATACAGCACTAAAAGCATTCGTGTGTAATTGTTTACCTACCGTTTGCTGCTAACCGCAAGACTTAACGTCTAGTATAGACTTTGTCGGCATGAGCCATTAATACGAGGCCTTATCGACTAAACTCCGTAGTAGTACTATTTAAGTACTAAGCAAGTAACTTAGAGATTAAAGAAAATATAATTACATCTTGATAGAGTAGGAATAATCTATTCGCACCATGGAAACAAAGAGCGCAGTATCATATAATAATTTGTCTGTTGTATTCCAAAACACAAGTGTTTGCGTGTTTACGATCCCCGGACGAGGCGGAGGCGAATAGAATATACAATGACGTGTCATTCACATCGATTGAGGCCGCATACAAGATGCGGTGTATCATACATTATGTATAGAGCCCTGTTCCGCGTCCAGCTCCTCCTATCCATTCCGACCTTCAAGCTGCTGTGGTCCCGCCAAACATTCGCTTAACCATACCACCACTATCTTCGAATACCCCTTACCATTCTTCTACATACTAACCGGCTGCCATTTCCTCAGACAACCCTAAAGTGCAGTACTCGTAACATGGCAGCCGATCAAATATTAGGTGTCGAGTAGATGAGTAAAGGAGGAGTAGGAGTACTGTTATCTAACACGACACGCGCCGACCGTTGCCCCTCGTGCAGAGAAGTGTCGTCAAATAGCTCGGCGACAATTATTTGTCATAGTGGCGAGGCGACAAGCGATGCCTGAACAATAGTGCACAATCACCGCGATTGTGGCCGCCGCGCCCGTGTCAACTGCCTCTCGCGTGAACAACCAGCATTGTTATGGTGATGCTCTGTAGCTTCAGGTTCGACGCTCTGTGAAAACAAAAGATGAGCCACACATTTGCATCTCTAAACGTTACTCTTCTAGAAAGGGAATATTGATGGGAATTGGGAAGTTTACCGAAATAAATAATTCATGCCAGGGTTTTGGACGACCGGTCGTTAAAAGCTTAAAATTAAAATTCGACTCACCCTCGGGCCCCAAAACACCATTCTGAAGTTAGGTTAATTGGTAGCATTAACCATTTCAACATGTAGACCATTAGTAAAAACGAGATGAATCCGAGCAGGTAGACGACCAAACCAGCTCTGGGGGTAGTTTTTTTTTGTTAACTTTAGCAGGTACCTATCGGCCGACCCTTCTAGGCAGATTGTGTACAATTTTTTTCGACTACACAAATAAATCTACGATCGGGTAAAATCGTTTTGTCATGTACCTTTTGGCACAGTCTTTTTTTGTAGAATATTGTACTTGTGTGCCCAACCCATGTATGTATAATACCTCACCTCTGTTCTTTTTCCAGGGTAGCGTTAAAGCGCAAGTCAGCTTTTTGGCCCCTGAAAAATAACCCTTAAAATATTTTATTAACAATTAATTTTGTCATTTTTCAGAACCAATCTCGGCCAGTGCAGACTATGAACGCCACACTGAGTGCGACTCTCGGGCCGGTGGGAGCTGGAGCAGTCACAGGCGCCGTGAACTGGGAGCAGCACCCCGTGCTGGCCCGAGCCGCGTCCGTGCCCGCACACCGCGCGCTCGCCGGCCTGCTGGACCGCCTAGGCCATCGCCGGCTCGAGCGCACCACCAGCGAGCCCGCGCCGCCGCCGCCAGCCACCAGCAGATACAAGACCGAACTTTGCAGACCCTTTGAGGAAGCCGGCGTTTGCAAATACGGCGACAAGTGTCAATTTGCGCACGGGATGCGCGAGCTGCGTAACTTGCAACGCCACCCCAAGTACAAGACGGAATTGTGCCGCACGTTCCACTCGGTGGGATTCTGCCCATACGGGCCTCGCTGCCACTTCGTGCACAATGCGGAGGAAGCACGGCGCCGCGAGTCGACGTCCCCCGGTGGGTCGCTGGCGTCGCTGTCGTCTGGAGGCTCGATGGCGTCCTACATGAGCGACGGGTCTCGCTCGCCGCGCTCGCCGCACTCGCCCCACTCTCCACTGGCGCCGCAGTCTCCGCAGTCTCCGATGGCGCCGCACTCGCCGCCCGCTATGTCTCCTCCCGCGCACGCCACTGCGTTCGCGTTCCGCCGTGCGCAATCTCCCGAGCCAGAGGAAGAGCGTCTCCCTGTGTTCAACCGTCTGTCGTCTGCATTCGGGGACCTCGTGATCGCCTAGAGCCCTGCGACCGCCTAGTCCTAAGTTAACTTATACCGAACATAGCTTAAGGATCGTCCGTCACCTTAGTGCCTACTCGACGTCTTCCAGCCAGCGCCCGAGCGGCGTCCGCTCGTCGCGCCTCGCGCACACGCACACCCGCTCAACGAATGATCTCCAGTTTGTCGATGCTATTTTGCTACTTCGCCTTGTAATTTATAAAGTTAACGAAACGAAGTGTTTTCTGGCGTCTCGAAAGTTTGCGGTGTGAAGTATAGTGGTTTCGTACCTACATGTTTTTAGTTATCGGCACGCACTTGTAAATGGCACCTTATAATATTAGATATTTATTGTGTAGCTCGCGGAAGTCTTCCCGATGATCCTCCGCCGAGCGGTGGTCTCTGTAAAGTTAGCATATAGAACATTTTATTTATTTCGTACTGCCTATCCGCGCTCGGTACTGTACCGCGAGAAGGCGCTCGTGATCTATTTTTAAGGGTTTAAGATAATAATTTATTATTTATTTTGAGTCTCTTTAACTGTAATAATTATTTTATTTTGTAGCTAGCAGCTGCGATGCCGCACCGCATACGGACGAGGCCCGCGTCGACGGGACGTGGCTCGTTACCATAAACTTGACTGATTCTGGGCCTGTACACAGATTATACTATTTTAATACAAGTCACCGATATACACACTACGGACAGAATCAGTCAAACTACAACTCGGGAGCTCGATGTGCTTGTGTGTCAAAGTATTCCAGCCAGTTTCATTAATCTCGAATATTACAGTGGACCTCGGCAGACAAAAACCGAAAGTGCTCATTTGTGGCTGCGTGTCGTACGATAATCTCCGGCTAGCCGACACCGCTAGCGATCTCCTCCGCGGCCCATCTGAGAATTATCGGCACGACCGCTTCTCCGCGCTCGACTAGTCTGCCAAGGACCTTTTTTTCATTTTACCTCGTGCGAGGAGGACGAGATGCGGCCCGAAACCGGTTCCAAGTTTTGGTGATTATTTTTGTAGTGGTCGCGCCGAGTCTCTGTCTCGGCGTTCGCGTCCGCCTCGCAAAAACCGCCGGGAGCGAGCCTCCCTACGCAGGCCCGCCGAACTCCCGAGCTCTCGTACATAAACCTGTATAAAGATATGACACAACAATATATATGAAACATGTTTATACAATTGTAGCCGGCGAGCGGTCGCCGCGCGGGGCGCGGGCTTGCCCTCCGCTCGCCCGCGCTCTGCCTAAAGTGTGCCTTTTACTTTATAAACGAGATAAATCGATTTATTTAATTTTTAGTTGATCGAGATAGATTATTGTTTATTTATTGTCTCCTTTTGAATATAATATTCAAATTGGCACAGTTTTACTTTAGTCCTACTTTGACAGAGCTAAGTGATTAGTTTCCAGGTAGCATAGTTTTCTTTTGAATTTAAAGTGTGATATTTTATAATATTTATGTAAAACAAAGTTTAAACTTTTAATTAAGGGACCAATGTAAGTGATTAGGAGAAATTCTGATAGAACCATCGTATGCTATCGAATCTTACCAAGAGACTGTATCCTCGCGCCACATATTGATGATATTTTTGTTACATGTCAGATCTACGAGTTCGTACAATATAATATATTACAATAAAACGACATTTGACCAATACTGGTTTTGTGTTTGATTTATTATTCAGCTTTATAGAACCGAGATGGTATTTTATTTTGTTTTACTATTTTTTAGTTTCAGTTTTTCTCCCTTTCTTAGCGAGTCGTTGCATGGTGACCACAAGATAATAATTTTGTACCTAATGTTAAGGAAATTTTAGTTTTAAGCGTTCATAAAGATCACGATTATTATTTATTATCAGTTCATTACAAATTATAAACCATTAAAACTGATTTATTTAATTTCTTTTGTATTTAAACCGACATTTAAGTTGTACGATTTCTTGTAACTTAATGTTAGTAATATATCATGAGTCATATAATATAACAGGTTAGTTTAGTACCTACGACACTTGTAATTAAGTATTTAATTTTTTTAATTTAATTCCAATGTAAGTTAATCCTCCAAAAAATGACTACTACGTATTCTATTTTCTTATGGACAAACAAATTAAGTATAAAGCTTAATTATGACATTTTTTCTTGTAAGTTTCCTTATTTTCCATCTGCATTTTTATTGAATTATAGTCAAAATAATGTTTAATTTTTGTTTTTTATTTTTGTTTCCCCTTGCTTTATCCCTATCCTAAATGTTATTATTTAATCCAGCATATTATTTGTTGTACACACACTACACACAGACACATGACACACACACGGTCTAGAAAGGAACTGATGAGATGATGACAACTAGCGTAATATAAACGCATGGAAGAAGAAAACATGCTGCGTCAACCACATATAAATTAGGCGAAGACGATAAATAAGTCGCAAAACTCACACACATTGAAGATACAACATAACAAAACCTTAAAACAACTAAACAAGCTTCTTCAAAAGTAAACAACTCTACATTCATTATGAAAGAAAGATTTCATGCCGCAGTTTATATTTCCGATCCTAGATTGATCAACAAAACCCCAAACTGCCCTCGTAAGATAAAGCGGTATCTAAAAAAAATACGCATATTTTGTTTTTGCATCTGGGAACTTGAAACATCTCTGATCTTCAAAGTAAATATATCATTATTAAAATTAAAACAATAAGAACGTCATCCCACCTCATTTTTGCGCTGTAAAAGGGAGATCAATTTTCGCCCATTCCCCTGTTTTTACGGATCATAGATTTGTTGACTGACCTCTTTTTGGCTTATGGGGGTAGGTAGTAATGGTCTCTGAATTTTTTGCCGGCTGAATCACCATAATGATTTAATTAATTAATGGCTTCTAAAATATGGGAAAACCCACATTAACAAATTTGACAGACACGGAAATTGGTCATGAATAAATTATTTTTATTCATTAGCACAATGAATGGCGTAATTTTTATATGAAGTAGATAAACACTTGAAAAAAAACACAGCTGCAGGTATGTGTATAGACTTTGGACATATGTCTGGGTATCTATTTGCTATATCTAATAGACGCCAATTCAGTAGGAAAATTTTCTTTTTAGGAAAAACAACAAGTAGGTAGGTACCTACCTATACGACCTTGTCTTGTGCTGAAAGTGGCGACCTCGGTAGTATCTCACTTTTAGTAGTTTTTTTAGGAGCCTACATAGAGAGACCCTACATTTGGGTTAGATGAGGGTTATAAAACCCTTACTATAAGTGTAAAAACTAAACTGTTCGAGTTCTTAATCTCTTAGTTATAATAACCGAAATAGGTCTAAAACAGAATTTAACAAGTAAAACGGGTAACCCGCAAACCAGTTAAAATAATAACCCTCATACCATTAGGTAACGGGTTGTTAAATTCAAAAACGATTTGCCATAAAAGGGTTTCCTTAGTTTCGCGGTTAGCCTGCCAAAGAGTTAGGTTGGTACCAGAATAATACGGCATGTAGAGTTACTTCAGTACATAATTATCAGAGAATCATTCCAGACTAACTACAAGGCTAAGAGGAAAAACCTAGCTATCAATTCAGCGAAATTACAAAATTCCATTTATTTGTACTACCTATTTATTCAGTGAATAACGAAAGCAAATATTAGTACCTACCAAGTCTGCCAGTACGAAGTAAATAATACCTGCATTGTACTAACAGACAACAGTTGCGATAAAATAAAGGAAATGGCGAACAAAAAACTAAGTCGCAACACCTACTGTTGGGGTTTGCAACGGATAATTGGATCAGTTGAACTGCGCGGTAATTAAGGGTAGATTAGTAGATTAATGATTAAAATTGTAGGTGATAGATATGAGTACCTATAGCTTATCAAATGCACTGACTGAAATGCAGAAATTTATGTACTTAAAAAAACATAACATTGTCTGTTACCTGAAGGCCTAAAGCCAGAGTAGGTAATACAAGAAGGTACCATAGGTACAAAATATCCTAAAGTACGAGTAGTAGTAAGTATGTACGAGTATGAGATATTATACATAATATTGGCAAACAAGGAACTTCACCACAAATGTCTTAAAGTTCAAGAGCAAGTCACTATGGATGCGCATTGGCATTACTTCCTGTAAACAATAAATTTTGTCTCCGCAACGATCTGCGAACTCAACTCACCTCTGCGGTAAAATGGCAGAATAAATAAGCGAAATATTGTTATGTATTTAAAAAGTTCTAGTCTCACAACAAGTAACAGTGCCTCATTGGTTTAGTAGTCGCAAAAGCGCGACTGTTATGCGTTAGGTCCTCGGTTTGATTCCCAGGTCGGACAAAGTGTTAGGTATTGAGTTTTCCCATCAGGAATTACTTAGTAGCAGCCACGGAGTCCGGATTTGTGCCCGGTTTTTGATGGCAATAGGCTCGCCCCTGATACATAGGACTCAAACATAACTGGCGAAATGTGGGTGTACCTACTAATGGGTACATCTCTGCTTAACCCTTTGGGGTAGGGGGGGGGGGTTACAGGTATGATGTTCTGTATGTATGTTTCACAACTAACAACACTCGTCGATATATAACAAACCTTACCAGAGTTGATTGTGTTATATAGTGAGTGACGAAGTTTTTTTTAAGAAATTATAGTACAGAGGTGTTGCTTAATTCTAAACTCGCCAAACTATAAGTAAGTACTTAAATACAAATACTTACCATTCATTCATTGTGTAGGTATACATATAATATCTCACAAGATATTCAATTATTTACGTTAGATTGTAACATGCTATATAATATACTTAGTATATAACATAATATAGTAGAATTTAATATTTTTTATAAAATATCTACATATTAAAACATCATGCGCAACTTTCAAGAACAGAGGTTCATTTCGTGGTAAGTAGTAAAATGATCCGTGTTTAAAACGAAGCCATGCGTCGAGTTCCTCTGGCTGAGTCGGCGACTCTTGTAACCCAACACGAAGATAAGGACTGGCCTTGACAAAACAGTATTATACTAACGACAGCCGATAGTAATTTCACGATTTATCAAAAACTGCTTTAAACCGACTGTTTAAAGTTGATAATCCAGCAGAATAATTTCAACAAACGCAACGATGAATTGTTAGTAATGTATTTAACGGATGTTATAATCTGGTACCCGACGAACAAAATAATGAACGAGCTTGTGCAGGGGTCATAAGATCAGCCTCTTAATTAGGTAGCTAGCTCAATAATAAAACTAATAAGGAGCCGATTATTGCCGAAAACTAGAATAGTACAGAAATAAAAATACCACGTGGTGTTGAAATGTTTTTTGTATTTGTCCCACTCCTGAGCAAAGGCTTCCTTCCACTTCTTACGATGGTGTGCTTCTTCTCGCCAGTTGGTGAGAAAGCCATCTAAGCAGTCCCGCCATCTTCTCGGCCTACCGCGACCCCGTCTAGCTGTGTCAGGGCTCCAGTCTTGCGATATTCGGGCCCACAGCTGCGGCGGCATCCTGCCGACATGGCCTGCCCAGTCCCATTTCAGTCTCGCTGCTTTATAAGCTACGTCGGCAATTTGCATTCTGGAGCGCAGTGTGGTGTTTTTTATGCGGTCAGTTCATTTTACATTCAGAATACTGCGCTCCATCGCTCGTTGGAAAACCTTGAGTTTGGACTTCTGGACGTTAGTCAAAGACCAAGTCTGTGCACCAATATGTCAGAATGGGGAGAATACGCATGTCCATTAGCTTGCGTTTTAAGGGGATGGGTAAACCGCCCTTGAAATCCTTGAATAGCTCTTGGACCAGAAGTTCTTCTAGGCGTTTTCTCTGCGTCTTGCCACTTCTTTATCTTGTCTCGCCTGGAAGGAGACTACTTGGCCTAGGTAGATGTATTCTTGGACATAGTGTATTTTCTCCCCATTCAAGTGCACGTTGATATGTGAGCTGTTGGTCATGAGCTTAGTCTTTGACGTAAGTATTCATCTTCAGTCCAAAGTCAAGGCTTGCTTCGCTCAGTTCTTGAAGCATCATTCCAGTTCCGCAGCTGTCGAAATGAAAAGCACAATGAGATCAGCGAAGCGTAGATTTGTCATCCTCGTGTCGCCGAGACAGATACCTCTCTCTTCCCATGCGGTCACCAACGTTCTAAAGACTTCTTCTAAGATGCTGAATTGTGGACCAATCCGTTCTAGCTTTATAGCGGCTGTAAATATTTTGTAAGAGACGTATAGGAGGTAGATTCTACATTTTGATTACATTAAGAGCTTTAAAGATGGCAGAGTGCGTCATACTATCGAATGCTTTCGAGTAGTCTACAAATGCAAGGTACAGTGGGTTATTGAATTCTAGGGATTTTTCTATTATCTGATTGATAGTATGCAAGTGGTCGGTGGTAGAAAGACCGGGACGGAATAATAATTCCTTAATTAATAATCACTTACATACGTACGTTTCCAGAACCTAACATCTAATGTTATATTCGTCAGCATTCGTCTTCACGTAGACCCGTATTTATTTGGGGTTGACGCAGCATTTCTAAAGGCACTTACACATCGTTTACTTTAGGTAAAGATTAAATGCCTTTTCGTTATTTGCGTTGGCCTTATTTTAAAAATTTCTCTCTCATTTCTTATTAGGTAAATATTATATATTTCGCTTACACACGGTGCAGCCATCGTTTCTTTGTGTTTCCGCTACTTATATAGAACAATGTTGTCGATCAGATCTCCAGAGGATGCTAAATAAGGAAACTAGGCAGCATACATCTAACAACATACTTGGTTTGGTTCCACAATCGGAATGTAATTACCTACCTGCAGTAATTGCTACACGTGGCTTTGGGTTCATCCGATATCAATTTTCCCCTATGGTCAACACTCGAACACTCAATGACGTTTGCAGTTCCGTGTGGCCCATAACAAAAACATCGAGCAAGATTATTCTTTGGAATGTGAGGTATCCCCATGTTGTCAGTTCCAAAACCTGGTAAGACAGATTTAAGCATTCGTTCGTATATCACATTACACGTCTAAGAAAGTAGATACCTAAATACTGAACTCAATGTTGGTTCAGCGATAATAATAATTACTGCTGGATGCGTGAGGGCGACCATTATCTAATATTTGTACAGAACGCTGATTAGATAACGTAGGAGATGTATAAATAGGTACGAACGGGGAGTCACTAAACTGATTAAATTGATGGCAATTTGAGAACGCATACTATGTTGAAGATGATATAAGTAAACAAAACAGTTAACCAAGGAACTTTCAACATTTACTGAATTAATGGAATACCATTTAAGATATTCTTCCTAATTTGCATCTTGTGACCAATACGATTTTAATAAATTATGCTGTTGTAATGACTTATTACTTTTAATGAGTCGTTCTACTGAGAAGCTTCACCTTCCGCAATATTTTCAATACAGAATTAACTGGAAGTCTTATTATGTAAATTGAGTGATCCTCTTGCGAGGTAATAAATAATATGCGTAATTATTAAAGGCTACAGAAAAATGAAACACACTGCAAGAGTGCAGCGACGCAACCGCATCCACACTTAAGAGGGAACAGAACCAGCGAGGAATTTGAAAAATTTGGCGTTTAGAGAAACTATTCCCATCGCACTGCGCCAAGCCTGCCCTCATACAGTGCGACAGGGTCAGCTGCAACTGACCCAATTGGTTATTTTTGTTATAAAAATTATAAGAAAGAGTATGTCTAGATTCCTATATTTTTATGACAAAATCTTTTGTAATTGGTCTGGTAGGCACCCCGCACTTTGGGGCATTTTTTGTAATCTTTGCAGGGCCAAATTTTTTTTTTTTAGTAACATTGCCTCGCACTAGGAATTTCTCCTGCTTCGTGGGTGCGTTTACAAACATTTAAACTCACATACACAAACCAAATACTCTGGGTATTTGGTAAAATTGCGGTAGAGCCATTATTCAGGAAGAAAAAACGAGAATACATTTGTATGGAGAATCGTAACCTCTGTTCCCTCTTAATATACATTACGCGGACGGATTAAACTGAAAGTTATTTATATTTACATAAAACAGATAGAGGTGAGGTGAAACTGAATGACGGACGCCTTAAGTCCACTTCCTGCCCTGTTAATGCCGCAAAATATTTGGAAAGTCACGTTTTCAAGGGTAGTTGTAAAAAAAGGAAATCACAAAATTTGCATTCCGTAGCGACAAGCCTGGCCGTTCCGTGTTTATTTATTGGATTAACAGAAGGGCAAACGGACGTGATAAGAGATTTTGAGGGTACTCTTGTATCCACAAATATACATGATTCGGGTAGTGTGAAGGTAACTGATAACCTAAGTAAATTGAACAGGACACACTTGAGAAGTTTAAACACACACGTCGATAAAAATATCTGTCAAACCGATTGCTTTACAAAATTTGAACGGCAAGATAGTGCATACCCGCAGGTACGCACTACTTCGGCTCAGGTCGATTTCATCGTAAAATATACAATATCAACCATCATAAATGCTCACTTAATTAAAAAATAACGATGTTGTCTTACTATTACACAACGCCACTGTTTTCTCTTGAAACAAAATTAAAGATCTGCCTGCTTCGACAATGAAGTGAAATTTTTAAACGATATCATTAAGCGAAATAATCTCTGATTTTACAGTTGAATTAGCGTAAAGTTTTGTTCATTAGTGACGTTGAACAAAGTGTGGCAGCCCTAGGAGCGTTGTTGTGGCGCATATTCTATTACAATAAGCCTAGCTTAGAGAATGCTGTATCAACGGTTAGGCACGGCGACAAGTGACCCGCTACCGGGTGAACGCAATATAAATTTTACTACTCGATGCCTGTACTACCGTGTACATAAGCGAAATATACATTAAAAAAACTTTATCTACAATCTAAATCAAATCAGTCTCAACGGATGTGAGTAGTATTATTTAGATCTCAATGAATTTTTTTGATCAAGGAAAAAATATTATTATCGCAACAATTGATAATTGGTTTGAGAAATAAAAGTTGCTTCTTTAAAGACCATGGCGTCATTCGGCAAAAATCTAAACAATTTGTATGGTCATTATTTTATCAGGTAATTGTTATTTAATTTCTCGATAATCTGAAATATGTGCAAATTCATTTCCATGCTAAGGCCTCGAGCCTGGGAAACACCTAAAGAAATCTAATAACTTCAAAATGTTTTCTCTAAATAATAAGGATCAAAATAGTTGGTACACCACGTAACTTTAAGCTTCGGAAGAGCGAAGTGACCAAACACAAACATGTTTTGTCTAAAAGGTCACTTCAAACACTAGATGTAGTACATTACTTGTGAAAGAAATAAATTATTATTATTATTATTAAATCTAGAGTCAAGTGTGATCTTAGATAGTCAAATCATAGGAAAGTATTGGTTAGCTGCATCGATATTAGTGATCGATGGTTAGCTGGCATACTTTGATGCTGACGAAATAATTCCACTAAGTAATTATTTTACTGGAGTAGGTACAACAAGGAAGAATCGAACAGAGCAACTCCACTAGGTGCTAACAAAGTGTAATTTTCTGCAATAAACCACCCAACACAAATTCAGTCCTAACGAAAAAAGTTAAAAAAGAAAACCCCAAACAAAAGTTTATATTTTGAGTTAATTGAATATTTTGTGGGCAAGTATACTCGAGCAATACGGTTGGCAGGAATCGAGACAAAGGCTCGTAAAGATACGCGACGTATCGCTCGCTTTACGTAACCCAGGCACTCACCTCGCGCACTCAAACGCACTCTTATGCACTAAGCCTGCTCAAGGTTCATGCACTTTTCTGTTTGCTCTTAATTACCCGTTATTAAGCATTGTTTGGGGTGTTGATGTTGAGTTCAAGCCTTAACAATCAAAAGTAACCCAGATTTTGCAATGGTTTATTCCCAGGGATCAATAACTCAGAAAAGTAGTTACTGTTTTGAAAGTCAGCATTTTTCTTAGGTAGTTAAATACATATTAAAAAAATAATAACCCGGTATTAGTAAAGTATCATCATCTGCCTAGCCTATACCCAACTACGTAAGGATCGTCTTCCAGTCTAACCGGATGAAGCTGATAAAACAACTGACACGACGGGATACCCAGTAAGTACTAACTGGGTTGTGGAGATCAGATAGGCAGTAACTCCATGTAAAATACTGGTGTATTTTCTTACTGGCGTTGGTTAGAATTTGTTTATTCCACGTGGTAAAAATAACAGTATAGTATTTGAAATCAAATCTGCACAACAGTAAGTCACGTAAGTATTAATACAGATACTGTTAGCCTGTGTAATCCCACTGCTGGCCTATGTCTTCCAGTTGTTTTGGTCTAGGGCCAAACTGGACCACTAATCGCTGGTCTTGTCCAGCTCGTCCCGCCATCTTCTACGAGGTCTGCCGTGACAATATCTATATTCCATTTGTCCATGCAAGGTACAAATCAAATTCTGAAATACCGTTAATGGATTCTAAAATGTGCCAACGACACTGTATCCCCCGTTAGCGGTACTCATTAAAGATTTATAAGGCAGAAATCCCGCTGTCAAGTAATATGTAATAATAGAAATTGCCCACAGATTTGACCCTGTTAGGGCGGAGAAAGATATCTTAAATCTAACTATATTGCAGTATATTTTATACCATGTAATAAATATTTTTTTAATAGTAAATTTTTTACTATTGAAATATTATATTAATTAAAACTTATATCTAGCTAGTTATATAATTATTCTGGGAATAGCTTTATTTCTTCTTGATTAGTAGTAATAAACAAGATCTTAATAAAATAGTATATTTACAAAACCACTAACATAATTTTCAGACAACGAAGTAAGTTTAACACCCTGGCTCTCAGATCTTATATACGAGTATAGTATGCTGATGTAATCATCAGGTTAGGCAGTACATTCAATAAAAGGTCAAATTCGCATTGATCTTCAAGAGAAGAATATTAAACCATTGCTAACTTGAGTATAAATCAAGCGTAGTGTGTGGGCCGCGCGTTATTAGCGATAACCCGCGATTTTACAACAGTAACGATGATGTCACCAGTTTCACTCCAACTGTCGTATTTAACATTTGGCTGCAATTATCGTATTCACATCATAATATGTTAGGTTTGTGGAGATCCCAAACAAGCTGGTGTAATGAAACCCCCTAAATGTGTAATATGTGAAGAAGGGATTTCCCTGCTGCACTGCAAGACTACAACCAATTATCGACATTATAAATGCAGAATTGCAGAATAGTAGTGGAAGCGTTGCTTCAGCTTGATACGGTTTTCTAGTTTGATTGCATGAATTATTTTCATATGAGGAATGATGATGGCTGAATGATGGATAGGCTGTGTGAAAGATTATGTGGCTAGAAAGGGGTTGGCTTCTGATATGATGAGTTACAGATAGAGAAGTGTTCAAGAAGAAGACATGCTGCACCGTACAAACATATATTGGGATAAGGGCAGGAGCAAAATGATTTTCAATGTGAAAAACATTTCTTGAAATTCAAATTCATTTAGTGAACATAGGGTAAAATATAGGATATGTTAATTCAATTTTCTTTTAAGACATATGTCCATATATCCGCACTGCAGTTTAAGCATATTATGTCGCATGGCAGTTCATGGCACAAGTTCTGCTAAATCAGTATTAACCAAACTTTACATTTACATACATAATAAAATAATATTATGCAGAGGAAAATACCCACAAACAGTTTGTTTACACTCAAATAATCGCTGTCCCGATCCATTAATGCCGCTTTAATATATTGCTAGCGAACGATAGATATGATAAAAAAGCGTTTAAACTACGATAGTAAGTAACCGATAAAGATATTTTTATTCACTGATAAAGAGGTCGGGTAGCCGGATTTCGACAGAATTCGTGAAAATCTTGAGTAATCTGTAGACTCAGTTCCATATTTATTGAAATTGTACACAATGGTGCGTCAGTAGCTGTTATTAATATTTGATCTGATACGTTACTGAAACATAGTTGAAATAGACAGGAAAATCCCCTATGCTATAAATGTAATGCGTTAAACTACGCAAGAACTTTATAGTGTCACACCAAACAGTCAGTCAACAAGTTGAGCTAACATATTATTGCAACATCGCATGAAAAACCAGCGTCAAACCAAAACTGTTCTGAAACAAACGACAAAAAACACACAATCGCATATCCGGGTTTTCAAAACTTCTAGCAGGCGCATTCAAAATGTAGGTATTTATCGGCTGGTTTATAGCTTGGTGCTCGTAATCGTCACCAAGTTAGATCACTACAGTTAAGCAACACTTAGTCACTAGCCACTAGGTGGTTGCATGATCATTTACGTGGCTCGCGATAAGTGGGGAACGCATTATACGTGTGCTCGGGCCGATGTTAACATAACGACTATTACGAGTGAATGCTTGATTGAATGCGTTGGCGCGAAAAAACAACGAGACTTGATAACCGCTCTAACCGCCTGGTTTACTTGACTGGTAATGAGAACGGCGGATCAGAATTTTCTGTAACTATACAATATACTTACATGCTTTAAACCAGGTCCTATTGAGTTTCAGGACAGGTAATAAGTTATTTGAGATTTTACTTACATACTTGAATTCATGCCTTTGTCTTTCATAACGAGTTTCATCCGTGTCACGGAAACCACTTTAAGCTGTTGTTAGCCCGGCTGCCATAATTATATAGATCTTTGGCAGGCTTTAAAGGTAGTCAGTAATCTGAAAATCTGACCACCAGTCTTACCAAAGGGTATCGTATTACCTAGTATTAACTGGGTTGTGGAGGTCAGATAAGCAGTCGCTCCGTGTAAAATACTGGTATTCAGCTGCATCTGGTTAGACTGGAAGCCGACCCCGACATACTTGGGAAAACGCTAGGCAGATGATGATGACTTAAATTCACGCCTTTTTCCCACGGGAACAGGCAGTAACTACAGACCGCCATAGCTTTGCTGCCTACGCCTTCTGCTTTGTCATCGTCCCACAATATCTGATCGTACCCTAACGCTGGTTGCGAGTACCTAAACTGCGCACCTGATTATTTATCACTTTTCAGATGAATGTTCAGATTTATCTGCTGGAAGAATCTACATCCTGAAATTGACCTTGATAAATAGTAAATGCCACCGTGACGTCTAACAGGGAAGAATGGAAGAGGAAAACGTGTTGCGCCGACCCCAAATAGAATGGGATAAGGGCAGGAAGATGATGAAATAGTATGCCATGAAATTCATTTGTATCAGAGGCCAAAAGAGATAGTGGACCTAATCAAAATCCTTCAGATGCATGATACTAAAGTTGAATGAACTATATCAAGTAAAACTATCTACCGTTTACAGACAGAAAATAAAATGATTTATTTATGTAAATGCATGTTGGCAACTAAGTAACACAGTCATCTGGTTAAACGAGAAGAACTTTGTAAGCACCAAGTGGCTTCGACATTTACAAGTAAAAACCGTGAAAAGTAAACATAACAAAGACGAGATGTCAAACTGTGATTTTGTCGAAGTGATTGAATAGAGTAATTTTTTCACTATTTGGTAAGAAGCCGTGAACTTAAGAATTTTATGACATTCAAGTAGTAAAAACTCAACTCTAAAAGATATTTGATAAGCCTCTATACTAGATTTTTAGTAATAAATAATTTCAAAATGGCAACTAAGAGCAAAATTTTATAAACACATAAAAATAATATTATAATTACGTACTAAAGACCACAGGTCCCTTAATAAAAGGGAGACGGAATCGTTTGTAGGTAGGGCCTACGTAGGGTCTACGTAGACGTAGCATTTTGCTACGAATGCTACGAAATTTTATTACGAAACAGGAATACCGTTTTGTCGTCACTACACATTAGATAGTTATCTATCAGTTATTTATTGTTGTGATTGTCAAAGTGAAGTCGGCATGTCTTATCAGTAGAATATTAAAGACCAGAACATCGAGAGAAAATACGGCATTTCCTTGAAAAAAAAATCAGGGACAGGTCACATTTACCAACCCGCATCGGGTGCCAACCTCGTGGTGGATTATTATTTAAGGTTTATTTCAGATTAAAAATTATCCGTACCAAAAATTTACATTCTTAATAACATTACATCACAATACAATTAAAATTCTTAATCTGAATCTAAAAATATACTAAACAAGTAAAAAATAACCGAACAAAACATTTCCATAACAATGGCCTATTTCCTCACACGGAGAAAATGCTTGTCTCCCAGCAGTGGGAAAATTACAGGGTGATGGTGGTGGTCCAGTGGTAGCGGCCCCGACTTACGAACAGTAAGTCGTGGGTTCGAATCCAGGCAGGCGCATTACTTTGTGTAATTTATTTCATCGCCACTGCTCTCAAAACGGTGAAGGAAAACATCGTGAGGAAACCGGTCTTCGAACTAAAATATTCGAAGACATTATGTGACATCTGATCTACCAACCCGCACTGGGCCCGTGTGGTGGATTATGTATAGCCCATGCCTCTCCTAGAGAGGAGGCCTGAGTCCCTGCAGTGGAACATTATAGGCTGATGATGAATGTACGAAAGATCAAGGTTGGTATAATCTGCCATCACTACCGAAATACCGCAATTGATTGTTCGATTTTTTTGCAAGGATAATGAAAACTTTCGTTTTTGCATTAACCACCAAACCACACGATTATACACAAAACACAAGCTAACAGGTGTTTCAACGAGTATCGAATGTTCGTCAAATGCTATTATTTCGCACTTCATATTTCAAAGAGCAGCGGTCAGAAAAAAAAACGACATTTTTGGTGATATTTTCCTGCATTATATAAAATAAATTCTGACAGTCTTGTTCGGTATTGTTTGATAATAATAACTATTACTATTAATAATACTCGTAGACCACTTAGGTTGTAACTATAACACTTTGCAGTAATTGCTATAAACTGCTTTGATCATTCATCATCTGTCTACCCTTTTCCCAAATGTATCGCGGTCGGCTTCCAGTCTAACCGGATGAAGCTGAATACCAGTATTTTACAAGTAGCGACTGCCTATTTGACCTTCACAACCCAGTCAGTACTGGGATTACTCTCCTTGGTAAAACTGGTTGTCAAACATTTTAGGCAACTGGCTATCTGTAACGACTGTCAACGATCTAGAAATAATAGCCGAGACCGATGGCTTAGCGTACTCTTACTTACAGACCAACCTACAAAAATCGACCTGAGCGCATTGATATAAAAACTAAAGATACGGTCGTCCGAACATTTGCTCGACGCGTTCGCCATACAGAGAATTGGTGTAGTCTGCTCGTTAACGTAACCTTGTATAAGCGGCGTGGCATTTTCGAGGTTTATAGAACATGAATAAAGTTTTTAATAAAATTTACGACCGCACCCGAAGCGAGCCGATCGTGGACTAGTTTACTTCGGCTTAGGAAAGACCTTATTGGGACCACGTTTGTGGCGTCATTTTAACATGCCGTCCGCCCAGTCCTTACGCAGTAATATATAAGTCAATGCCTGAGCGGCTATTCTTATTTAGCCACAAGCTCCTCATTATAAACAGCTTAGATAGAGTGGTGATATTAGGGTATTAACATAAGTCCTTCTTAGTTTTCCAAGGAAAAGTTTTATCCATTAAAAAATCATTATCAATGTAAGCACAAATACATAAAATCTCCAATTTCGGCCTCAAATTGGGTCATGTTTATTAATAATCCTGTGTGGTGTCAGATAACGACATTTATCTTTAAATACCTACTTATATGTTATTGTGAATTATGTATTTACCGAATCGATTCGGTTACAATATCGCTGTGAATAAATGTTTCAAATGCTTTATCGGGGTTTATTACTTTGAATAATGTACCTATTCGTAATATTGACCCACTTATGGCTATGTTATCGAAAAGCAAAAAAACTAATAGGAAAATTGTTTATTTGCAAGTAAATAAAAGTAGGTAATTCTGAAAGAATTTTATATCTGTGCATACGAGAAAGTGAAAATGTCAAATAGTCAGTCAGACTCCGACGTTTCTTCAATTAGCAAATGTTCATCAAGAGAAGTAGTATTTTATTATTTTTCAGTTCGTCTATATGTCTGCGGGGTTAAAATGGGATTGGGCGGGTTACATTTCTAGGATGGGTCAGCACAGATAGGTCAAAATCATCACACAGTGGGTGCTTGAAGACGTTCGTCGTCACCAAGGTAGGCCCAAGGCTGATGGGACGATTTGGACTTGTTCCTGACAGATTGCCCAGAGAAGGCAAAACACCGGGAGAGTTGGAAAGGAAAGGAGAAGGCCTTTGCCCAGCAGTGGGACAGTATAAAAAAAAACAGTCCGTCGCAAGACAAAGCTCTATAAATTAGATCAACAGCATTCACTTTAGTTTCTTAAAAATAATCTATCTTAGTAAGGATTTGTTGCATAAAATATTTGAAACACAATTCGTTTTATTTCGATAATTTTGCTTCTGTCTGTACACAAAGCTATTGAAGCCTTGAGCACAAATTGTCCCTGGAGTTATGTATGGCAAATTGATCACAGCTGCTGTTGCATGGAATGAAAATTAACATTAAACGTTCACTTTATTATTTTCCTGTTTACCGCGGTCGCTATAATAAACGTATGAAGAACATAATAATTGGCAGGTTATCACGATTTGTGTAGCTTAATGCATCATACGATATTGCGTATTTGTAACCTTTATTAGGTACAACAACAGCAGTTTAATGTTCGTTTGTTCATCTGTACCTGTTATCACTGTAATTATTTATCTTTATGAGCCCTCGTGTAACGAAATTAAATTCATGTTTTAATTTATATGCTATCTGATTATTTTATTATTATTATTAATAGCGACATGGCACACGCAACTGGTCCATAGTCGTTCTCTCTCCTTTATTGCAACAAATATAAGAAATGGTACAACAAGAAACTTGGAATAAACTATTTAATGAAATACTAAATATTATCGATATGTTATGCTTTAAAGGGAATTAAAAGTCATTACGCATCATTAAAGGTAATTAAATCCGTAAGCTACGGCTATATCTGTCTTTCGACAAGCTCAAAGGAAAGTTAAACCAATAAACAATGCATTTATTACCAACTGCGTATTAAATGGTGTGTTTTTTCCTTCTTACTGACCGAGCAAGAGGTAGGTTCATTACTAAAAATAAAAATTTAATGGATTGAACCAGTTCTGTGGCGAGCCCGCAATCGTCGGGCGGCGCGACCAGTCCGTGTGGCTACCTCTTACTCATCCCTCAGCTTGACTCAGCTTACTATTGTTCATTACTTACCGTCCTACTACTTGAGACCACTCTGTAGTACGATGACAATGACCTTTATAGACTTAATGCCTTACTTTTTATTCTCGACGTCAACTTCTCAAGTTATTAGTCATAAAACGTCCCTTTCAATTACAGAGTGTTTTCATTAATTATATCGTCGTAGTAAATGTGTGGCCGTTGGCCCTAGTGGCAAACTGCGGGGCCAGTTCATATCCTGTGCCTCACATGACTCCACTGGCCTTGCGGCGAAACGTTAATAATTTCTTTTCATTAATTTAATTTCCTCATAGCGTTCTTTCCGACATTTTCGACGTGGATAAATTGAAATTGTGTAAGTAGTAACTGGTTAAGTACAAAACGCATTAAAATTTGCACACGAAGTTTAAAGAAAGAATGGCTATCGTATTTTTCTTTGATAGCCTACTCCTAGGCTATCATTGTTTGCTAATTACAATTAATCATAATATTTGACTGTTTATATTATTAAAATGACTTAATGAGTTTTGAAGCGAGTACATGATCGTCAGCATGTATTTATATATACATACCAATTACGTAGGTAGGTACCTAAAATACGTGCTTTTTTATTTACTCTCATAGCATACCAACAGAAAATTACTTAGGCTAGGTACCTAGCTAGGTACTTACACTTACAATCACTTTCACGTGTCACTTTTACTGATTCTTCTTCGTCTTTTCGAGTCGACTCAAATTCGTAATCAAACTTTACCCCTTCACTGCCCCCAACCTGGACAGCTCTTTCTTTTGCTTCTGTGTCATTGGACGTGCAATTAGTTGGGCACGTAGGGCAAGAGAGGAGGTGTGGCATGTCCTATTTAATTACGAGGTTTTGAATCAGTTAAATGGCTCCAGTAAGCTGAAATGTAGGAAATGCAAGTAAATCTCTATTTGCAATTTTATGTAACTTTCCGAATTGGAGAAGTCCTTTGTTTATTTTAATAGGGACAATCTAAAATCAACCTGTTTGTCCTTATTAAAATAAACAAAGGACTTCTCCAATTGATTTTAATTTGAATAAGAAGATACTTATTACAAAAATTGGTGTTCTCATTAACGAATCATTGATATTCCAGGTTTATGGCAGATCATTTAATAAATGAATAACAGACGGTATCGTTTGGTCGAGTTGTCGCACGCACGACTGCTGAGCAATACTAAGCATGATGTCGTAGGTTTGATTCTCGAGTCAGGTGAGACAAAGTCCCGTCTGGGCTCTTCTCTCTGTCTTAGAAAGAGATAGGGTTAAGAAGGAACATGGGTGGTTTTTAGCCAGTGGTAGTCTGATACTCCCTACCGCTCTGCTCAGAGTGGGAGGAGTCATTTGATGATTTCCCACACCCCAAAAAAAAAGAAGGCCAGACAAAGTGGTATTGGATTTTTCTATCAGGATTTTGTACGTGAAGTCTGGATTTGTGCCCAGTTGATGGCAATTTGCTCGCTACATTTTACATAATGGGACTAAAATATAACTGGCGAATGTGGGTGTACTATTAAGTACATCTCTGCCTACGGGGATTACAGGCGTGATATTAATAACGTTACATGTTATGTTATGGTAATGAAAGTAACTAAAATAGACCAGCCTAGCGGTATCTACATCAGTAAACTGACGGATTTTTCTAATGAAAATATGCTGCTGAACTTAGCCTCCCTGCAAGAGATGTTAAATGAGCACCCCATTGTAGCCGTGAATCAAGCGTAATCCCCAGGAAAACCGTTTAATCTACGAATTCTAGTTTCTCGTTATTTAATAGTATATCACAATAATTGACTAAGTATAAAAGCATGGTTGGATTGGATCATCTAGCGACGGGTGTTTCGCGAAACTACGATGACTGCTGACCACGTAGGCCTTGACCATCGATATACCAACCCGGTGCCGCTCGTGTAAAACTATTAATATTCATAATACATCATATTTTTTAATATTAAAACACTGTGACACTCGCAGAACAACGTTATTCGATACTTGGAAATACTGAATGTATTTTTTATTGTTGCCCGTTAATTTATGTTTGTCGTATCGTATTTTAAGCATTTGTCCATAGGGGTACTGTAGAATTCTAAGTGCTGACGATGTGTGTGTTGTCAGTATTTCTTTTAATATCATAACAATGCCTAAGGTATAATGTTATTGGCCCATTGTCTATGTATGATTATTATTAAGTAAAACTTATTTTTAAAAGATGGATGAAAAACGATTGCATGCAGCGGAGATGAGAATGTTGAGATGGATGTGCGGAGTGACAAGAATGGATAAAGTGAGGAATGAGTATATTAGAGGAAGTTTGAAAGTAGCACCTGTTACAGAAAAATTGAAAGGAAGTCGTTTATCTTGGTATGGTCATGTAATGAGGAGGGATGAAACGCATGTGACTAAAAAAGTGATGGATATAAATATTGATGGGTGGAGAGGGAGAGGAAGGCCAAAGAAAAGGTGGATGGATTGTGTGAGGAATGATATGAATGAGAAAGGAATAAATGCCACCTTGACGTGTAACACGGAAGAATGGAAGAAGAAAACGTGTTGCGCCGACCCCAAATAGAATGGGATAAGGGCAGGAAGATGATGAAAACTTATTTCTGTCGATTCGTATTGATCAAAGTGTAGCTACCCTAGCAGCTCTCGTTATATTTATGTTATGAATATTCAAAGCTTTTTGAAGAGTTTGAGAAGTCATCGCTGTATTAGAACATATTATTATAATTATGTATTTATTTATTTAATCATTTATGTATTCACTAAATATAGAACAAATGTTACATACACACACGTATAATAATAATAATAATTTATTTAATTCAGACACAGTCCATACAAGATATAAAAAATAAAATCACATACTCAAAACACAAATGCAATATTAAAATAATCAACACAAATTAAATTACACATTACAATTACGTAACCAATGTCGAGCACAATTAAATCATATTAAAATTATATAAAACACAAGTAATACTACATTAAAATAATGAACAAAAATAAAATTACACAAACACATTAAAATTACATAACCAATGTCAAGTACAAACAAACTAAATCAAAATTAAAATAATACACATTAAAACAATCGATAATCAATTAAACGAACACAAATGTCAAAATAAGCGAGGAGAGGCGATAACATGAAGCTGCACCCACCTTTTCATCAGTGGCAGATCCCACCGCTCTGACAAAACCCTCAGGAGACTGTTTGAGCTGCTTCGTAGGCGACCCAATAGCGAAGCGCTTCGCTTCCTTTAGATCGCGAAAAAAACATCAGTCCGCGCCTCAGCAAACATAGTCGAAGCACTACAAAACCGTGGGAGCCATAACAGTATCCTGAAAGCATTGTTGTACTGCACGCGAAGTACAACATACGTTTTAATTTATAAAATGCAATTGAACATTCCAGTCTACATCAGAAGGCCTACCATGAAGTCTAAAAGCAGTATGGAATTACTTTTATTCCAGAGTGGAGAATGGATGGCGCTAGATGTCATCTATGGCTGATGCGTCCCTTTCCCACGGTGTAGTGTCATTATAACAATACTGCTTTAAGACGTCATGGTAACCCTCCAGGTATTTAGGTAATGTTGTGCATAACAGATTTGTGTAATCCAATTAACATGTAAAAACGGTTCCAAAAATGTTACCAGAGATAATAATTTAAATCTATAAATTAACTTATGGCATTTCAATCATATTAGTTTCTGCAAAAAAGTGATTCGTTCTAAATACGGATTTAAACGTGGGTACATAAGGAAAGGTCAATATATGTTACTTGACTCATCCGCTATTAATGTTATTATATATAGTTTAGCATTTTTTGCGTCATTCACACGCTTCGAGATAATTACTTTGCTATAGTTACACAAAAAACATATTGGATCGTGAATCAGTTTGACGTCACGTCAAAACAAGAATACAATGATGTTAGTATTAAAAAATAATCATAAAAGTGAATTACTCAGTCATTCAATTTAATGTGCAAGAGCAGGGAAAATATTATGTAACTAACGTTTATCTTCTCGATCTTGGAATTGAGTATGAAAGAACATCATCATCATTCTCCTGCCCTTATCCCTATTAATTTTGGGTCGGTTCAGCATGCCTTCTTACGAAAAAGTATGTTGTACATAATTAAGTATATTATGTGTTTAACAGTGGGGTAAGCCCACTCTACCGGTAAAATGTGAAATGTGAATCACGACCTTTGTTAAGACTTTTGGAGAGACCAAAACACTGTAACTTCTGAAATCCTTAATCAACAGTGGCAACCACCAGAGAAGCTCCGAAACAATGAAGCTCGACGAAGTCTCAGAGAAGAAAAATTTTACTGACGTTTTGAAGAAGGAAAAGTTACAGAGGCTTAACAAAATGCGTCTCATAGGCCTTACCACTAGCCACTACACTGGTGCATGATTCTTTTGCTAACGCCGACTTCTTGTGTTCTTGATACAATGTTCACAGACAATTTCACAAATATTTACCAACAGCGCCCCCGTAATTCGTCGGCACGGCTGGTGCAGTGCCTCAAGCAGTTGACTGCTGCGCTACGTGTCGCGGGTTCGATTCCCGCGCGGAACATTTATTTGTATGGCCTACAGATAGTAGTTTCGGGTCTGGGTATTTGTATATGGGAGTTTAAATGTGAACGCACCCACGATACAGGAGAAATCCCTAGTGTGGGGCAAAGTTAAAAAAAAAAAATCAAACCCTAAAAGTATCACGTGGCACTGTGTTCTTGGTTGGTGGTTGGTAGGCCACGATATTGTATGGATATTCCTTCTAATCTCTAGTCTATGATCGATGACTTCCTACTAAGATAATGAGACCTTTTCATAAAGCTATTCATACATACAAGTCAAATGGAGAGAGGGGAAAAGATTGCTCAATATATTAAAACTGAGTCATCTGTAAGCTTTATTGTTGCGAAATTCTGTTGCAATTGCAAACCAGTTGATAGACCTGGAAATGATTTTGTCCAAAGATAACAAGGTAAACATTTAAATGAATTATTCATGTTTTGGTGACGACGCTTAAATTGCGGTTTAGGAAAATTCTTGGAACTATTAGGAACTTTTTTCAATTCATGCACTTTACAGTTCAGCATTTTCATCGTTAGAGAACTTAAAAGTAGCTGCAAGCATCTCAAAAATATTACAAACAAACTTACAATGAGTAAGATAGAACTAAACTAAGAAGAGCACGGAATAGCTGCCTGTTTGGTTATGCGAATCCATGAGATATAAAATCACAATCTCTTCCAAGAGAAACTTTGAGGTTTCCTGACAATGTCACCAGAAAACTCTTTAATTGTACTAAACCAGAACGTTAACTGGTAACAAAAGTCACATTATCATCGCCCTGCCACATGCTATCTTCGACAGCAGTAACCCACATTACGAGTTATCAGATATATTTCGCTAAAAATAATGAACAAGTATCACTTGTGGTTGTAGTAATCTATTTGTGACATAATTTCAAAGGCCCACTTCAAGATAGGAAGCTAGCTCTAAGGTCTGAGGCACAAAATTGGGGTACGGCGGAAAAACCTGACTGTAATGAACGACTAACGACACATCGTTTTCTATGCGAAGCTATGTAAGTTAGGCAGAGACGTGTCATGCATGGGTTTTCAAAAAGCATGGCAAGTGTAGTACTTCTTTCCGTCACGTGATTTCGACAGCTCTGTATTTTACCTAGGTGTCTGAAATTATACGAATTGGTCGTTCCAAGTTAACATTGAAGGTTTTGAGTTTAGCTTGAATGATTTACTTTCAAATTAAAACAACCCGGTTGTTTGAAATTGAAAGTAGATAATAAATCATTTGAGTGCAATACACCGTATTGCACAACAAAAATATTGCGCAACGATTGTTGAAATGTAAGTAGGTAAAGCAGACTAATAAGAGAGCCGGAAATTACATCTCTTTCTAATTAATTTCATGAAAAGAAGTTAACATTTTCCGTGAAAATAGTCGAATAATGAATATTGCATTGCATGTGGCTGAGATGAGAATGCTAAGGGGGATGTGTGGTGTGACGCGAATGGATAAAATAAGAAATGAGTACATAAGAGGAAGTCTGAAAGTGGCGCCGGTAAATGAAAAGTTGTGTGGTAATCGATTGTCGTGGTATGGACATGTGATGCGAAGGAATGAAGAAAATGTTGTGAGAAAAATGTTGAGTATGAATGTAGATGGCTATAAGAGTAGAGGAAGACCAAAGAAACGATGGATGGACTGTGTGAAGGATGATATGGCTAGAAAGGAGGTGACTGCTGACATGACGAGAAATAGAGAAGTATGGAAGAAGAAGACATGTTGCGCCGACCCCAAATAAATTGGGATAAGGGCAGGAGAATGATGATGATGATGATGAGTCGAATAATGAATATAAGTTTTCACTTCAACATACCTGGTACATTGCATGTTAAGTATTCATAGATGCACTGAAAACGTACAAATACAAAACAATGAAAGGAACCAATCATTTCTTAATTATTATCATCAATGAATCAACAATCGAAAGATACGTATAGGAAAATTTGTTGTGTACTTTTAGACTTTTATTGGTAATGGTAATAATATTTATAACCGATAGCAGTAATCTCGATATAAGTGTACTCGAATCAACTCAACACCTACTTCCTTCCATTAACATGGTTATTGAGGACTTACAGTCTGAAGATACGACAAAATCTAGGTTTTACACTTTATGTACAAGTGACTCAATAATGTATTATTTATTGTTACGTCCGGTGACTCTAGTTACTTCAATAAATCGTCACAAAATGTGTATCTCGCTTTCCGCGTGCTCGGGACTGCGCACACGTAACTCAGATATACAAGTAAACACGCAATCATCGTTAATTACGATAAATATCGCGTAATGATAGTTGTAATTGCAACATTGATCACTATTTACTTACATAATATTATGAAATTTAAACAATTTATCTGTAATTTCAGTGATAGTTTATCCGTTGCGTTAGGGCATAAATTGTTAGATAAAACAGACCGCGCTGTGACGACACATTCTAGTGAACACTAAGTGTGGTCAAAGCAACAAACTCCTTATTATCGAAGAGTTATAGGTTGGTCTGTTTAGTCATAATTAAGTACTGATAAGATAGTAAGCAACAACTTTTTCCGATGATTTATTCAATAAAAGATTATTGTCCAACCAGTCATGATAATGGTGACTTTATCGTTCAGTAAATAAGAAGAGGTCAATAACGATGAGTTTCAACAATTTTTAGCAATTTAGCTTCTAGAAACTTCAATTTAAACTCTCAAGGCTACACGTCTACTAAAATGAGCTATCCGTTGTGTTATGGTAATTTCATCAGCAAGTCAATTATGATTCACTGTATAGTCTGTACAGTGCGAACGGGTGAGGAACTGAGGAATGAAGAAAGATTTATTTAGTTGAAGAAATGAATATACATGACTACGTACGTGGATTTCTGTAGAACAAACGACACTAAATGTCAGGATGCCACAATAAAATGTGAATGTGTTTGTTAGAGACAAACATCGCAACATTAGGAAATGGTATGCAGTGAATAAATAGAAGCAGCACCTGTGTCACTTCATTTCTTCGAGTAAACACATGGAGCATAGACCCTTATATTGAACAAAATTGTCAATTGTGGTCTGATGGAGCTGTGTGGTATTGTGGAAGGCTGTGACTTGTTGTTAAAGTATTTATTTAATAACAATGATAAATTAAACAAAGTAAAACGTAACCCAGACATTATTTACGACCCGGTTCGTAGAGATATATCATTTAAGTGCCAGACCTCATGTTCTAAGCTTACAACTCGATTTGTACAGCCTTGTGTTCTCGTTGGACGGGTCTCACCCAATCTAAATTTAACTAAACGGCGCCAGTTTACCGGTTTTCGATATCGGAAGGTGCTAAAAAAAGCAGACCTGCTATGGGTATATTTCCAAAATGGACTGGGAGTGCCAGCTTTAAGAATGCATTGTATTGAAAATGGTAAAAAAGTATCAAATACCGGTCTGCCACAATGTTTTGTTCGACTTATTTAAAATGCAGTTATAATTATACGTAGGTACAAGTGGCAGCCAGGTATCGAATTGAGGACAATACGGATATTTACTCAAGTGCTCGCCATTTGTTGTACCACTCATGTATTAACTTGTACCTAATGAATTATACCTATGCCACACCAACGCCAGTGCCGTGGTAAACAACGCGTTGTTTTCTTTTAAAGTCAACAACAAAATAGGTTGTTATCGGTCAACATTTTCGTGCTTCCGTCATCGCCTTTGTAATCTTTGTCATTAAAATTATTGCATGCTTAATTAACGAATTTCTTTTGTAGATAAAAGGTCAAGTGAGGCTAAGTCTTCTTAGATGTTTTTTGCATATTATTATCTTGTAGGAGTTTGACTGCGATACCTAGCTAGCTACCAAAGTTGTTTACAGGAGCCCCACAGAGTTAACAATAGGAAGTGAACTTATTTGCCAGGAACTCGGCTAAAAGTAGAAAGTACTACGCAAACCAATTTTGGCGGATTGACGCAGAAAAGATTATAATACCTTAAGGGGAACACAGCAGTGGATGACTTTGACGATTTGACCTCTGTACTGGCTTTTGTTTATTTTTCGGCCCCTACCGGCAAACGACTGTACTACAGAAAAACGTAACAAAGAACAGAAATGTGTCGCAGAGTGGTCATCGTATTTGCCTAACATATTTTGTTTCTCTTGGAGTACAATGTATGAATAAAATATTTAATAATAAATTATACACTTTGATTATTGAAGTAATAATAATAAACCTAGCTTTAATTAGTTATTTCACTGAGCACAGGTACTCCTACGATACATTCTTAAGGTCTGATAAAGACCAGGTAACTGCTTATCGCTTCTCAGTCACGGAAATAGTCAGAATGCTCCAGTTTTCAGCTAACTGAGCACGAATGCTACTACATGATACATTTTGAAGGTCTGACGATGACCACCTAAGTGCTTATCGGTTCTCAGTGACTGATGTAGTTAGAATGACCTAGCTTTCAAATTTTATCTGTCTGAGCACGGATGCTACTACTTAATACATTTTGAAGGTCTGATGATGACCAGCTAAGTGCTTATCGGTTCTCAGTGACGGATGTAGTTAGAATGACCTAGCTTTCAAATTTTATCTATCTGAGCACGTATTTTACTACATGATACATTATGAAGGTCTGATGATGACCAGCTAAGTGATTATCGGTTCTCAGTGACAGATATAGTTAGAATGCTCCAGCTGTCAGCTTTTATCTTATTGAGCACGGATGCTACTACATGATACATTTTGAAGGTCTGATGATGACCAGCTAAGTGCTTATCGGTTCTCAGTGATGGATGTAGTTAGAATAACCTAGCTTTCAAATTTTATCTGTCTGAGCACGGATGCTACTACATGATACATTTTGAAGGTCTGATGATGACCAGCTAAGTGCTAATTGGTTCTCAGTGACGGATATAGCTAGAATGACCTAGCTTTCAGATTTTATCTTATTGAGCACGGATGCTACTACATGATACATTTTGAAGGTCTGATGATGACCAGCTAAGTGCTTATCGGTTCACAGTGACGGATATAGCTAGAATGACCACCATCAGGTAAATGGCACCATCAGTCTCCAAGGCCTCTTCGAGCTCTTTCATATGAGTCCACACACGACGGTTCTACGTGGTGCCATCAATGAGATCCTATACTTACCTTCGGAGTCTACCATCAGGTAGCTGGTATCATCAGTCTCCAAGGCCCCCTCGAGCTCTTTCAAATGAGTCCAAACACGATGGTTCTACTCAGTGCCGTCAATGAGATCCTATACTCACCTTCGGAGTCCACCATTAGGTACGAGACATCATCAGTCATCCAGATCTTCATCTTCCATCAAACGAAATTCTCATGACAAAATAATTAAAACGATAAAACAATTAACACCATTAAAACATTAACACACATTACATAACATCGCGCCTGTAATCCCCAAAGGGTTAGGCAGAGGTGTACCTAATAGTAGGCGTGATGTTATGTTATGTATGTTATTATTTTAATGATTTTAATTGTTTTATCGCTTTTAGCGATAAAACAATTGTAGTCGTTCTTGTAGCACGGATGCTACTACATGATACATTTTGAAGGTCTGATGATAACCAGCTAAGTGCTTATCGGTTCTCAGTGACGAACGTAGTTAGCATGACCTAGCTTTAAAATTTTATCGATCTGAGCACGGATTATGCTACTACATAATACATTCTGAAGGTCTGATGATGACCAGCTAAGTGCTAATTGGTTTTCAGTGACGGATATAGCTAGAATGACCTAGCTTTCAAATTTTATCGATCTGAGCATGGATGCTACTACATGATACATTTTGAAGGTCTGATGATGATCAACTAAGTGCTTTTCGGTTCTCAGTGACGGATACAGTTATGATGCTACAGCTTTCTGCTTTTATCATATTGAGCACGGATGCTACTACATGATACATTTTGAAGGTCTGATGATGACCAGCTAAGTGCTAATTGTTTCTCAGTGATGGATATAACTAGAATGACCTAGCTTTCAAATTTTATCGATCTGAGCACGGATGAAATGAAATGAAATGAATTTATTTGCCAGAATATAGGTACATACATAATAAGACGGTAAAATAATTTTAATCTCACTATATTCGACTCATCAGTCGTGCAAATGTTTCTGGTAGATGCTACTACATGATACATTTTGAAGGTCTGATGATGACCAGCTAAGTGCTTATCGGTTCACAGTGACGGATATAGCTAGAATGACCACCATCAGGTAAATGGCACCATCAGTCTCCAAGGCCTCCTCGAGCTCTTTCAAATGAGTCCAAACACGATGGTTCTACGCAGCGCTGTCAATGAGATCCTGTACCCACCTTCGAAGTCCACCGTCAAGTAAATGGCATCATCAGTCTCTAAGGCCTCCCCGAGCTCTTTCAAATGAGTCCAAACACGACGATTCTACGCAGTGCCGTCAATAAAATCCTTTACTTACCTTTGGAGTCCACCATCAGGTAAATGACATTATCAGTCTCCAAGGCGTCGTCGAGGTCTCAACACCATTAAAATAATAAGATACATAACATAACATCACACCTACTATTAGGTACACCTCTGCCTAACCCTTCGGGGATTACAGGCGTGATGTTATGTAATGTATGTTATTATTTTAATGGTGTTAATTGTTTTATCGCTTTTAATTATTTTGTCTTGAGAATTTCGTTTGATGGAAGATGAAGATCTGGATGACTGATGATGTCTCGTACCTGATGGTAAACTCCGAAGGTGGGTATAGGATCTCATTGACGGCACTGAGTAGAACCATCGTGTTTGGACTCATTTGAAAGAGCTCGAGGGGGCCTTGGAGACTGATGATACCAGCTACCTGATGGTAGACTCCGAAGGTGGGTATAGGATCTCATTGACGGCACTGAGTAGAACCGTCGTTTGTGGACTCATTTGAAAGAGCTCGAAGAGGCCTTGGAGACTGATGGTGCCATTTACCTGATGGTGGTCATTCTAGCTATATCCGTCACTGTGAACCGATAAGCACTAAGCTGGTCATCATCAGACCTTCAAAATGTATCATGTAGTAGCATCTACCAGAAACATTTGCACGACTGATGAGTCGAATATAGTGAGATTTAAATTATTTTACCGTCTTATTATGTATGTACCTATATTCTGGCAAATAAATTCATTTCATTTCATTTCATCCGTGCTCAGATCGATAAAATTTGAAAGCTAGGTCATTCCAGTTATATCCATCACTGAGAACCAATTAGCACTTAGCTGGTCATCATCAGATCTTCAAAATGTATCATGTAGTAGCATCCGTGCTCAATAAGATAAAAGCAGAAAGCTGTAGCATCATAACTGTATCCGTCACTGAGAACTGAAAAGCACTTAGTTGATCATCATCAGACCTTCAAAATGTATCATGTAGTAGCATCCGTGCTCAGATCGATAAAATTTGAAAGCTAGGTCATTCTAGCTATATCCGTCACTGAGAACCAATTAGCACTTAGCTGGTCATCATCAGACCTTCAGAATGTATTATGTAGTAGCATCCGTGCTCAGATCGATAAAATTTTAAAGCTAGGTCATGCTAACTACGTTCGTCACTGAGAACCGATAAGCACTTAGCTGGTTATCATCAGACCTTCAAAATGTATCATGTAGTAGCATCCGTGCTACAAGAACGACTACAATTGTTTTATCGCTAAAAGCGATAAAACAATTAAAATCATTAAAATAATAACATACATAACATAACATCACGCCTACTATTAGGTACACCTCTGCCTAACCCTTTGGGGATTACAGGCGCGATGTTATGTAATGTGTGTTAATGTTTTAATGGTGTTAATTGTTTTATCGTTTTAATTATTTTGTCTTGAGAATTTCGTTTGATGGAAGATGAAGATCTGGATGACTGATGATGTCTCGTACCTAATGGTGGACTCCGAAGGTGAGTATAGGATCTCATTGACGGCACTGAGTAGAACCATCGTGTTTGGACTCATTTGAAAGAGCTCGAGGGGGCCTTGGAGACTGATGATACCAACTACCTGATGGTAGACTCCGAAGGTAAGTATAAGATCTCATTGATGGCACCATGTAGAACCGTCGTGTGTGGACTCATATGAAAGAGCTCGAAGAGGCCTTGGAGACTGATGGTGCCATTTACCTGGTGGTGGTCATTCTAGCTATATCCGTCACTGTGAACCGATAAGCACTTAGCTGGTCATCATCAGACCTTCAAAATATATCATGTAGTAGCATCCGTGCTCAATAAGATAAAATCTGAAAGCTAGTTCATTCTAACTACATCCGTCACTGAAAACCGATAAGCACTTAGGTGGTCATCATCAGACCTTCAAAATGTATCATGTAGTAGCATCCGTGCTCAATAAGATAAAATCTGAAAGCTAGGTCATTCTAACTACATCCGTCACTGAGAACCGATAAGCACTTAGCTGATCATCATCAGACCTTCAAAATGTATCATGTAGTAGCATCCGTGCTCAATGAGATAAAAGCTGAAAGTTGGAGCATTCTGACTATTTCCGTGACTGAGAACCGATAAGCAGTTACCTGGTCTTCATCAGACCTTCAAAATGTATCATGTAGTATGAGAGACCATCATTAGGTACGAGACATCATCAGTCATCTAGATCTCCATCTTCCATCAAACGAAAATCTCAAGACAAAATAGTTAGATAACATAACATCACGCCTGTAATCCCCGAAGGGTTAGGCAGAGGTGTACCTAATAGTACACCCACATTTCGCCAGTTATGTTTAAGTCCCATATAATAGGGGCGATCCTATTGCCATCAACCGGGCACAAATCCAGACTCCGTGGCTGTTACTTATAATTTCCTGATGGAAAAACCCAATAACACTTTGCCCGACCCGGGAATCGAACCCATGACCTCATGCTCAGCATCGTGCTTACGACCACTAGACCAACGAGGCAGTCCAAAATTAAAATAATATCATAGATATATCTATATACCAAAATATCTACTAAGAAACGTAGGTAATTTACCAATAGTTTTGGAGAGCTCGGCCACGCGTCACTTAACGTTTATTAGGCATAGTCAACTTAGTCTATGATAGGTGCAAACAACAAAACGAAATTACAAACTACTTTAAATATATTTACAAACTTATTTTCTGTTCTTATTTTACGAAATATTGATAACTATACAATTTACAATATGTTTTAATTCAGAAAACATTAAAAACGTGAACTTTTGAATTTTATTTGTGAAGTAATGACATGCGTGCAGTCCACCCGTGACAACAGTCATCGAGACACTGGCGCAGCGCGTTCCAAGTATGCGCGACGGGTCTCGCGCCGCATTTGCCTCAAAATGTCGGGAATTAATTTATTATTTTAAAATTTTATTACAAATCAGAGAAAATAAACAATACGGATTGATAAATACATCACTACGTATTTTTGGGTATAAAATTCATACCGAACTATTCAGCCGTTACAGAGACAAAATTCGATTTAGGTTAAGACATACTACGATTTTTTATTAAATAATGTGAAGGTTTATTAAAATTTTAAACAATACGAATTATTTGTGATGACTTTAAGTATAACATATATTTTTTATATGGAAATCGTACGGAAGGATTCCTCAACAAATTTCTTTAAACATACGTCGTTTTTGGGATTTTAGCAACGCAACACCCTTAAAGTACATTGTTTACTTCATTGATAAGTTCGAAAAATATCCATTTTATCTTAGATACTCTATCACTTTGTTAATGGATTTTGATTATCTATGTTTGCTAGAATGACAATCAGTAGGTAAGACGTATGTTTTGAACCCGTTCTTTATAGGTTGCTGAACTCAATTTCAGCTTGTCTGTCATAGATTTTTAATCTATCTAGATTAAAATGCCTATAGATGCCTAGTTGTATATTTTAACTATAATTTTAAAATACACTTAAATTACAATGACCAATAAACGCATTTATTGTGTGCGCTCAATCTAAATAAGTTCGCTCTGAAAACTACCATGTGTTTTGCGGTTATTGTAGCCATGTAGGTAGGTGATTTTAATGTCGCTCAGTGCCATTGTGTTGTGCGTGTACGTTCGATAAACTTTGTTTATAGCTAAATGAGCGATACGGCCGGCCGTGCGTTGACCTAGCTCTCAAATAGAGAACGGACTGCGTTTATATTGTGCGTCGATATGCGTTTGCGCACCAATTACGAGATCGCTTCGCGGGATAACTACTGAATGCTGTGACGTTTACATTTTTATGTTAATTTAAAAGTACGGAAGTACGGGTAAAATCCGATTGTTAGGCGAGAGATTTCGCGTTATATTTGTATTTTACACTTCCCTGAGCTCAAAAATTGCTTGGTTTAACTCCTGCAGTATACCTACGTTAGTTTATAGTTATTTCCGTTGACTAAAGTATGGTCGTATAGCAGGAAGACTCATGATTTGCATGGAACACGTTACACGGTGCACTGTTGAATCATTGTCCGTTCTCGGAAAACTCGACGACTGACTACCTAGATCGTGTTTAAATAATACAACATTTTGTTTTAACAATTACGTATATATTGTATTCCTTGGTATTATGAATTAATGAGTTTTTTAATAACACTTCAGGTCTTGGATTTTCCAAGATCTGAAAATTAGGGTTATCCTTTAAATAGATTCTAGGACATGACCGGTTTCCTCATGTTGTTATCCTTCACCGTTTTTTTTTCGTATTGCAGTGGACATTAAAGTTAAAGACGAATCTATTTTGTCTGGGAATCTTAACTAGTCGTGCAGAGAAGTATGTTCCTAATACTTTTCTAACTTATTTATTACACAATCCAACAATCGTTCAAACATTTTAAAGGTCTTTGACTGTGGACCTATACTAATAATTACCCGTTTAGCTGTGGTGAAAATAATTTAAGTGCCAAATTATGGGACCTAGACATGAACTACCTTAATGGCTTGCTAGTCTTGTAATGTTATTATTGGCACGACGTGGAACATTTATCTAGAACATCTTAAGCTGAGCTAATCTCAAAGCAAAGAAATCTAATCTACTTTCGTTTATTCTTTAAAATTCTCCAAAGCATGTTCTCGAAGTAATTAAAGTCATTTAATAAAACAGCATTTTATTAACGAAATATTATTTAAGAACATTATTATTCCTCATCAAGAATTAACAATAATTCACTTACTGAGAAACTAAATTTAAATAATGTTTGAGCGTATATAGTGTATATTAATATCTACCACAATCATCATCATCATTCTCTTGTCCTTATCCCAATTCATTTGGGGTCGGCGCAGCATGTCTTCCTCTTCCATACTTCTCTGTTTCTCGTCATCTCATGAGACACCTCCACCTCATAATATCTACCACAATATCATTTGAATATCAATACGGAGGTAATTTTATTTTAAATATCTAAAACTTGTTGAAATAATCAACATAAGAAATTGTCAGTTGTGTAAACAGTGACCGAGCAAGGTTCACAGAAATTTCGCGAACAATTTGATTCACGAAAGAGCGTTATAATTACATTGAAAATGCAACAATAATAGTTAAGAAGCGGATACGTATGTTTATTGTGTATTTAAAACAATGTTATCACAGTTCTGACAAGCACGGTATCAGTCAAGTCTCAAGTACCTAGTAATGAGATGATACCGCGTTATCTACAAAACTCGCGCATTTTGTAAGAAACATTCCAAAATGTTTCACACAATTATGAACTAGGTAGCTATTGCCGCAACGTCGTTCATTATTTTTTTTGGGTTTGCAGTGGTAGCTAGTGGTACGACCATTAGAGTGCCAAGTTCGAACCTAAGACACCTCTGACTTTTCGGATTCATGTGCCTATTTTATAATTATCACTTACTTCGATGACGGAAAACATCGTGAGGAAACCCGCATGCCACTATGAGATCAGCGGCATGTTAAGTCAAGTCCCGTAAGCGGCTAAAGAGCGCCAACACCAGTAATTTACGAACTAACAACACGATAAAGAAAGAAATATCTCTCAGTAACTTGCAACCCGGAGAGGGTGGTACTAAAGGTACACGTCTGCTTCATCATCAGTCAGCACCCTTAGGGGATTGCAGGTGTGATGTTGTGTTATGAACTTATGACACAGAGTTACAGTCAAAACCCTGGTTGAAAAGTAGCTTATTATCTTTCTTCGTGTTTCAGGCCTGAAAAGGTAACAGGCAGAGATATTGCACTTTCGCCAGTGAACGAAAATATTTCGTGCACCGACTTCCGCATTTAAAATTAATATTGGAATCTATAGATTATTGTGGATAGTTAGGTAACATGTATGTCTCTACATCTATCACTAAAATCGACAGAATAGGTAATGTTTACAACATTGTTTTTGTAGGTACTTAGTTTTTTTTTGTAGACAAATAGGTACCTAAGTACTTTCATTTAAACCTATTATTACTGTCGTTGGAGATATGCTAATATTTGGTCACAAACAATTAGGTATATTATGCAAGCTTATGTTTTTGACGATTTGTTTGTATTCACGGTCAGTCAAAGACACGGCTTTGACAAAACCCATCCGATTTTTTTTGCGAATCTCCGGTTTCTTTATATTTCACTGATACAGTGAAATAATTATGATCTTGCTAATTTATGCAAAATTATCTGTTGTTATGACACCCTATTAAACATAATAACAACATTAAACATTAATAACTAAAAAAACTGCCTTGGCCACGCCAAAGGTCATTCATCTTTAGATACTTCGAAGGTAAGGTAGGTATCTTACTTTTTATCAAGAATGAATTTTTATATTCTCTAATCGTACAAAGTTGAATAAACAGACTAAGTTGATAGTGCGATAAAAGTAAATAGATATTAGATACCTATTGTAATAAATATCAGGACGAGGTCCCCTCGCACGATTGCCTAGAGTGAGGTCCACCTACCTAAGTTTGATTCCCGGGTCAGGCAAAGTGGTTTAGGGTTACTGGACTATAACTCGGGCTAAGCTAAATGTAAGTGTGTGGCTATTAGGTACACCTCTGCCTAACCCTACAGGGGGATTACAGGCGTGATGTTATGTTATCTAAGTGGGTATCTAATGGTTAAAGATCTAATAAATCATACCTTGTGACTAAGAAATAAATTCTGAAAACTGAGGAATGAATATCAAGGTAAACCAAACTGAAAATGTTTTCCAATCAACCTCTACTGGAATCTAAAACGTTAGCGATGAAATAGAAAATCTATCAAAGTTTGGCAGATTGTATTTTCATAACATAACTTGCCTAGGATATAAACCTCCAGTCTCCACCTACGGCAGAAGTCAATCGAAAGGAACTCGTCCTCTTGTAATATTACTAGCTACACAAGAATCAGCTTATGTTGACCTTCGTAATAGTTACTTCAACCATTCACGATAGGCGAAAGGAAATTTCGATGAATATGAATCGAACGTGAACGTGACCGTAGTCATAATCTCATATTTTCTCCGAAAACGGTAGCCTCGTAGTATTACGCAGTAAACAAGAACGCATAATCACAGACATGACGCTATGCTTAAAAATAAAGTATAACAACAAAACAAGCTGTTGATTCAAACATTCGACGTGTTATCTACAACTAAGTAGGTAGGTACACAAGTACAATGAAATATTAGCATGATAATCGTGATCAATCGAGTCTGCAGTTGGCATGAATAGAAAATATCTCCAGACCAGACGGGAGAGGTTATCTCCTTGACCTAACTTCATCCCGGGACTCCTTAACAATGTTGTCAGGAAATTCATTATTCTAATGAGGTAATAATTTGCGTGCTAGACGTGAAGATTACAGTTTCATACAAAATAGGTATTGGTTGTGGTCTGTCTGCTAACGATTTATGGCCACTATCCACATTCTGCGTGGTTATGTGGTTATTGGTAATATTCTTTCAATATAATTATAAATTAAAATTTTCGTAACTTTCCTTAAACTGCGACCCCAAATAACATGGCAAGAGCAGGAAGATGATGATTTTAAACTGCGTTATACAAACATAGCTTTCTTCCTTCTTCCTTTCTACATAATTCAACGGTGTCGAGTACCTAAGGGTAAGGGATCATGGAAACTGCATATAAAGTCTTCAAGAAACATGTACAAATGGGTTCACATAACTTTACATTCATCGTCATCAACTAAAACCCATAGACGTCCAATGCTGGACATCCAATACTGAGGCCTTCCCTCAGCGTCATCACAACGAACGACCTGTCCTGCGCTTCTCGTATTCAGTTAAACCCTTGACCAGGTCATCGGTTCATCTTTTGGAAGGCCTTCCGCTGCTCCTTCACATCCAAATGCAATGGGCATAGACTGGATTAATAGCTCACCAAGTAGGTTCGTTATAAAAAAACAAAAATCATTTGCACATGATATTACTTTTAATTAATATTAATAGTAGATTATCAATTACAGTCAATTATGACAACTACGTAGAAGTTGTGTTAACGTGATATTTCACAGACATTGTCACATTTATTGTGTTTTGTTTATAGCAATTAGTTGTTGCGCAATATAAGCGCATAAATTGATTCCCATAACGGGAGATACACACAACAACCGCATCTATTTACAATGTGTCCATGTAAACCTATGTAGGTTAGGTACTGAAGCTAAATGAAACATGATTTAATTAAAAACAGGCCATTGAAATGTAGTATGGATTTCCCAACCGCATTCACACTGTTTCCCATAAATTCTATTAATGCTTTCAACGTTTCTATTAGGTACGTGTCTAACCTTTCCCTATTTAAAGTTATTATTGGAAGGAAGTTCAATATAAAAAATTGATTAGGTAAATTCATACAATCCTTTTATGTCTTACGTATTATAGCCATTGTCTAGTTTCCTTTAATCAAACATACGTAACGTAAAACATAAGTTTACTTTGATAAGACAGGGAATAAAGCGTTTAACATGTGGTGAGGACAGTCGATTCTGACTTCTAACTCTGCAGTCGAAAGGGAATACCGGTAACCCAAGATAAGATGTTACATAAGATTTTCCCTGTTTTTGTTCCAAGTTATCTTCATAATTTCGAAGTATAAAGTTAGTCTAATTCACCACTGGAATTGTCATTTCACATGTGGTGACAACATGACCAGTTTTAATAACACTGATTCCTCTGGCTATTTGAGTTTTGCAGACGGTAGGTTCCGCTTTCAAGTCATAGAGTAGGTCATCTTCTCTTACATTAAACCTAAAGATTGGGTGCGTTCACTGTCCCATCAGGAACCTGGCTGCATATAGACTGCTCAATCTAAACGCATAAGATAGATTTGCAGGTAAACCATATTGCTAGGATTGTAAACATGTCTTGCGTGCAAATTGATTTACACCCGTGAAATAATAAAGTGAGATAAAATAGTTTATGTTCAGCTGAAGTAGCGAAGCCAATGCGGCGCAACAGCATTGCCGATTGTTAGATTTATACACGCACTAAGTACCTACATAATGTAACCTATTTTACAGGAAACATAGCTAATCAAATACGATATATTTCTTAACATATGGAATCTTTTACGGAAGATTTCGTTTCTTTGTTTAAACTATCTTCTACAGATTAATCCATTTGTCAGTCAACGCCAACCGTAGATAGTTCAAAAGAAGGGTAACCGCGAGGTTTATTTGATTCGTATTTGAACTGAGCTTTGATTTTGTGTTGAGGTATTGTTTTACCTTCATTTAAAAATAGGTGTTCTTGTTTATGGAAAGTGAGGTTTCTTCCTACTCAAATGGTAATAGTCAATCGTTTAAAGCGCTCATTTTCTTTATGATTTACACGGACGTTGCTCTTTGTTTTAGTTTTAAATATTTTTTTCTTTGTCTCGCAACTAGTTGAAAATGAATCATACCTACATAACTCGTTCACGTACGCAGTTCCATAAGTTTTTAATGAGTTTTAAGTCGAATCTTTGTTACGTTGGCTATTTTATCACGGCCATAATATAAGCGACGAATGGAAACTGCTTTGCGATATTAAATTTTCATCCGCATTTTCAATCAGTCATTTCACTTACATACAGCACATGTGTGTGTAGACTCATTCGCTCCGGTGAGTCGTTGTGTGCATGACCGATAGGCCGGTCGTTGACCCTCTTATCAGGCTACCTACGTGCGCCTCCGCGTTGCAATGAATGATCTTTTCCATTGGAACACCTAGGCAGCAAGACCTTTACATAATTATTTTCCATAAATAAGTGGCTAGATTGACATGATATTTCGTACGTGCCTAGGTAAACGTAGCCGTTGGATGAAAGAATATTGATACGTGTTATCAGTTAATTTCGAGTTAAGAGTTGAATTGATTTGAAGTTAAAAACTTGTGTTGCAATATTATTACTTCTGTTATTACATACAATCAAGTCTCGCGCTTATGGTGTAGGTATTCCTTACAAATCAATCTAGGTATTTGTCCTAGTTTTTATGGTAGGAGCTCGGAGGATTTTTCAGTCATATTCAGCATGAATTTTTGATAACCGAGTAGGTGATAGCGTGTTGAGATGAGAGAACGCAAAATATGTACTTTGAAAACTAATAAAGAGTTTCAGACCTAGGTAGCGGGCACTTTCAGTTTTCAAAACGTTTCAAAAACTAACAACGATCAGGAGTTCAGAGATGAAAATGTAAAAAACGACACATTAATCAGGCCAAATTTCTCAAAGATATTGTGGCCTTTTACGAAATCGGAAGAATTTGATGATCTTGGCTGCTAAGTGGTAACCTAACCAAATGTAGTACTCTGTAGTAGGTAATCTCTTAGTCTAACAGTAGTTTCTAACAACGTTCAGGAGTTCAGAGATGAAAATGAAAACGATATATTAATCAGGCCAAACTTCTCAAAGATATTGTATTGTGGCCTTTTACGAAGTCTTCCTAAGATCTTGGCTGCTAAGGTGGTAACCTAACCAAATGTAGAACTCTGTAGTAGGTAATCTGTTAGTCTAACACTAGTTTTCGATTCCTAATGCATTTTATACTGAAGTCAATTTTTTTAAAACAGTAATGTTGGAAGAGTTAGTGAGTGAATACATCAGAATCTAGAAAATAATGATGACAAACAATAAATTAATCTAAAATAGAATTTTGAAAACTTACAGTTATCAAATCGTTACTAATAAAACCTAAGCCACTTGGTAATCTCGATAAAATACTCGTAGGTAGAGTAGAGGGACTTTAGGTAGGTACTCACCTACGGACTGCACCGATGTGATATCAAGAGTCATACGCATTCATGTAGAAAACAGAGTTTAACACATAAATACCTCGTACAGAAGAGTTACTATGTCTCTGTTTGATCAAGTGTTGGCTTATCAACACAGTGGTCCGCTGTGTGCTCCAGTCTGCTATCAACGGGGTCTTTGTGGACAACCCCACCGGATGCAAAACGTCGTGTTTCTGATTCTGAAATAACAACAATATTGTACAAGTCGCAACTTGTGTTGTTTAGTGCCCTGACTTCATACACTTTGTGATTTTACCCCTATAATCTAGGGAGGAACCGACATCCTCCTCTCATTGGATGAGCCAGATCGAGGCAGAATAATTATATTAACTTGTGGTTCTTTAGTATCCAAAGTCCAATCGCTGTGTGACATACTCGTATAGGGTGTAATAGTATCCTTAACGCAAACGAAAGGCACTTGTTCTCCCCACCACTGGGATATTTTTTTTTGTTCTAGATATATATACCCATACCTGGGAACCTCCTAGTTACGGAGATATTGGGGGACAAAGTTCCAAATTTTTCACAGCTGTTTTTGTAAATACTAGTTTTTCTGTTTATAACTTTACTTAAATTACCTCCATGACCCGTTTACTATTCAAAGCATGAAAAGCATCCTCTAGCATAATGTTTTAACAGTGCTACATTGAGTTTTACCGTAAAATGTGTTTTTGACCCAAAACAAAAGTCGTTTCCCAGCAAACATTATTGCGTAGGGATACTTAGTTTGATGTACAGAATGCTTGGTTGACGGCTGTGTGATGGGTTGATTTACACCCTGTTTAGTCCGGTCAAATTAGACAAAAAAAATAGGGGTGAGGTTACATTAATTCACACCCAGCTGAAAATTGGTTGAATTGTGCAAAACACCATTGTAAATGAAATATGAAAAGTCCTCATCGATCACAAAAACAAAAACGGGTATTTCGCGATTTTCAGCTACTACTCCGCTATTCTTTTCTTTCGTTGCGAGATCTTAGTTAAATTGTTTCTTTGTCTTTGTTTCTTTGTGAGCTTCATTGTCACCGCGCTTTTTTGGTGGGCGCCACTGTTGATCCTGGTTTCAGGATTTGTAGGGGTTTGGGAACAGTGTGGCGAGCTAGTCCACCTAAAAAAAAAATACATTGGATATTGGTGGGTAGATCAAACCATTAAGTTTTATTAAGGTGAATGCTCCAACTAGCCCGCGAAAATCAATTTTTTTTACGTTTTTTGCAATTTGGTGCAAAGGTGCAAAAATGACTTTTTCAAGTTCCTGCACCTTCATGAACTTGGAGGCTTGTATTGATGATTTTGATGATTATATTTTTGTAACTACATACGTCTTACAGCCGCAATTAATATTCTAATCAACATACAAACTAACACTGACCTGCAAATTACAAAAAACGTAAGAAAATTTGAATTTCGCGGGGTGGTTGGAGCATTCACCTTAACGTATTCAGAATTTGTTACTAGCAGCGTCCTCTGTTATTGAACAGTATAATTAATTCACGTGTTCATCGGCAGAGTTGCTAGCAATGCTGTAACCAGTTTCAATGTGTAATTTTATATATTACTGTATATTTATCAAGTATGAATAATTTTATTTTGACACTCCTTTTGGTTTCATAATAAGTTTTTAACACAAAATAATATAAAATAGTAGTAATTACTGGTAAGACTCAAATGTCACTAATGTCATTAATGCCAGACGCAATTGTCAAAGTCAAAGAGGATTTTTCGTTCCATTTCACGTGAAACGTTGCTATTCATGGAGTCTTAAGTTTTATTTGTCTCTTTTATTTATCACAAACTGGTTTCAAATTGTAATAAAAACGCATGTTTTAATAATAAATACGAGTTGTTCATGGGAAAACTTTTTCAATGATTAATATGTATTTGAACAAGGTTAAACATTAAAATCATACAAACGGAGCGTTTCTGTCAAATTATTTTACCGAAAATCAAAACAAATCAACTTGCGATGCATGACGACAAATGAAATTCAAGTTTATCAATTCAAGGCCAGATATATGTATTTTAATCAGTTGGCTTTGCCCCCTTCACGCCAAAGGGCCGCTCACAGATCTGGCTGGTTATCTTTAGCACCATAAAATAAAAAAGACACCATGGCATCTGCAATGCTGAAGTTATTGAAAACTGAAGTAAGTTTAATTTTTGTTTTTATTCATAGATGGATATTATTAATTCAACATGTGTATTATACGCCGCACGTTGTGCGCAGTCACGTTATCGGCTTATAAATATTTAAACAAGAACTGCTCTGACCAGTATATTAAATTATGGAAAAGGAATTACAGTACCAGTATTCATAACTAAAAAATAAAAGTGATAAGCACTATGCACATAATATTGTACCGTGTTTATGGCAATTTCATTTGAGTGTCATTCATGTTACATCTAATTGAAAGCTTGTTTTCCATTTTTATTAAATTTTTCTTTTGGATAGTCAAGGTTTGTCATACATATATATTTGGTATATTAAATGTACCTATACTAGTTATATATTTTATACAACATGAATATGATACAAGACAAGTTTCAGTATGTCATACTAGATTTTTCTTTTCCCTTTTGCTGACAGTAAGTAGCTGTTTTATAGACAAACAAAGGGGTTTATACATTCACATAATTTGGTATTTAAACCGGCTACATTATTTATAACTGATACCGATAGGCTGTTGCGCAGTTGAATGTTTATGTTCTAGTTTCAACATGTCTTTCAATTATTCAGTTTTGAGAATTTCATTGAGTTTACGCAACATTGATGTGTAAGTATGTCAAGAGGATGAGCAGAAGTATATTTTTTAGTCTGAACAAACAACATACCTACTGCGCAAATGCCATGGTAATTGAAAGTACAGTAAGTCAAGACTTTGAATAATAAAAATATTCCTCAAATGCAATTTTTGTCAAAAGACCTTTTGTCTTATTTGGGTCCATGCCTCTCTGTTCATAAAGAGCATTAAGAACAGTTCAATATACTATTATTATACATTTTCTCAAAACCAGCTTTATTGACTGCTTGCCCTCTCATTTATTACGGCATAATGATTTAATTTAGCTTATTGATTGATAGTAGCATAGCAAAACATGCATAGTCAATTAACATTCAATAATAAATTCTCCCAGTTTATTCTATCACATATTTCTTCATTCAGTCTCAGCTGGTTCTTCGTAGAAGCTACAGCAGTGCTGCCCCCACTACAAAGCTCTTCATTGATGGACAATATGTGGAATCAAAGACCACCAACTGGATTGACCTCACAAACCCAGCCACCAATGAAGTTATTGGCAGGTAAACTATATACTATAGGCTTATGTTGTCAAATGATTCTTAGTTAACTTATCTCGCACATCAAATTTCTGTGATCCTGTTCCATGTTACAATTTATCTACTAGATCTAGATAATGTCTCATCACTCACTGAAATGACTAAAAGAATATTTTAATCTCTACTCTATGCAGTTTTCTTCAACTTTTGCTGAGTATTTATGCTTCTTTGTTGTGTGGTTATATTAATTAAATATGGTTTCTCACATTGCGAGAGGAACAGATTGATGTTTTTTGTAGCAATGCTATCAGTGTATTGTCATTCTGATGTAATTAAGTTATCTTATGACGGAAATCAATGTTAATTGTGTAAATTTTAATATTTATTGACTTTTCAAAACTTTGAAACTTACTGAAAAACATAACTCATAACGCCTGAAATCCCCCAAGGGTTAGGCAGAGGTGTACCTATTAGTACACCCACATTTCGCCAGGTATGTATAAGTCCCATGTAATAATAATAATGAGGTCAAGAGAACAAAACCGCAGTACAGGCCGTAGTTCACTAAAACAATTAACATATTCTTTCATTCTAAAATTTACATTTTTAAAAGCGTTTTTATTTACATTGTCATTAGTCACCACAGTTTAAATAATTCCTGTAAGAAAGTTTGAATGAACAAATATTCAGAATGTATAATTTCGTTACATCACTGCATTATTTACCTATTTTCGTGAATTGTTACATAGCGACACACCTTAATCAAAGTTTGCCCACTAATTTGTTATCAGGAACACCAAATCTGGCCTTATGTGTGACTTGATTACTGATAACACAGTTTTTTTTGTTGCTATCTTGTTTTATTTGCCTCCATGAGTTGTAAACGTATTACATTGTCTTATCATTAGTAGTTATGTAACGGTAAATATTATAAAATGACTTCTTTTTTGGTCAATATGCTGATGTTACTTTGGTCTTGTATTTTTAGCATGATCTTGTAGTAGTTGGGCCTTTTTTATTATTATTATAAGCCTTCTTGCAGATATTTCGCTATAGGTTGAGTTTTCGGTTCTTTAGTTGGCTGTTATATCTGTGTGCTTTATTGCAAAGGCCTCCTCCAACCGACTCCATTTCGGTCTCTCTCTGGCCAGCGACGTCCAAGCACCGCCCGCCACTGTCGTAATTTCGTCCACCCATCGCCCGAGTGGTCTGCCTTGTTTTCTCTTTCTGTTGCCTGTGTACCAGTACATATATTGACTTTTCAAAATGGCTGGCACTGATACTTTTACCTTAATGATCTTGAAGCAACTGAAGAAACAACTTCCCTTCACAAGTATTTATGGAATAACAACATAACTATGAATTAATGTATTTTAATATGAATTTATTCTCTTAGGTGACTTTAAATTTTTGATAGCTATGTTATTTCGAAAAAGTGAGAGATAAAACAAACATACAAAAAAAAAACATAGACGAATTGAGAACTTCCTCCTTTTTGGAAGTCGGTTAAAGAGAGCAAAAATGTTAAAAACTGCATACTAATTTACTATCAAGGAAGGATGATGATGATGTTTATAACATAACATTACGCTTGTAATCCCCGTAGGGTTAGTAGTACACCCACGTTTCGCTAGTTATGTTTAAGTCTCATGTTATAGGGGGCGAGCCTATTGCCATCAACCGGGCATAAGTCTAGAATCCGTGATGAAGTTGAATGTGTAAGCGTTTGTTTATTTACAGGGTACCAGAAGCCACTCAAGAGGAACTGAACTCAGCGTTAGAATCAGCCAAGAACGCATACAAATCATGGAGTCAGAGCACAATTATGACCAGACAACAGCTGATGTTCAGGTTAGTACTAAGTACACTCAAAATGTGCCTGTTCACATGTTCTCTTTAGTGAATAGGCGGTTGATATTTTTTTTTACATTAGTTACTTAAAAGGAGGTTCCAAACACTAAACCCAACATGTAAACTGAAGCATTACTTAATAACTAAAGCATTATTTTCATATTTGGTCATACACATAAACTAAAATGCGTATCTGTTAGCCTAATATACTTGTTTCAAGTTTCTTCGTCTCGTCGAGTCGATGGTATCTAGTCTGCACTTTTTTGAGGTCGATAACTTGCTTAATTAGTAAAATTTAAATAAAGTAAAGGCATAATTTAAAAAAAAAAACAAACGTTAAATTCACAGGTTCGCCCGTCTGTTGAGGGAGAACCAGAGCAAGATTGCCGCCATTATCACCGAAGAACAAGGCAAAACCCTCGCTGATGCTGAGGGCGATGTTCTTAGAGGCATTCGTAAGTATCATCAACTCTTCTTAGCCTATGTATTATAATGTAATTCATTTCTTTGAATATGCAATGGTAAGTAATGTCCTTCGAATGCAAGCAGATCGACATTTTATTGTAACGAGACTTACGGTCAAAACTTCGTTTCGGCAACCGGAGGTTACTCCAATAATTGACGAGAATCAAATCCCGACACATGCATGTTGAGATTTCTAAAAATATATAATTAACTGTGTAACTTGTATTTCTACCCAGACCCGTTACTTGGGACTGGACTATTAGTAATTTATGACTACTTTTGTTAGCTTGGGTCTTACCTGTTAAAACAAATGTATGTGTTAATGAGTAAATAAATAATATACCATGCTTAAACATTCACTTTCTTTATATCTTCAGAGTCAGTGGAGAACAGCTGCAGCATCACAACTCTTCAGTTAGGCGACTGCATCCAAAATATCGCTAAAGACATGGACACACACAGCTACAAAGTACCTTTGGGAGTTGTTGGAGGTCAGTGCTATTTCAAATTATGAATAACTAGCTTGTGCCAGCGGCTTCACCCGCGCGGAGTTCGATAATTGTCCCACGGGATTATACTACCGGGATAAAAAATATCCTATGTGTTAATCCAGGTTATAAACTATCTGTGTCCTAAATTTCATCCACATCCGTTCAGTAGTTTTTGCGTCAAAGAGTAACAAACATCCATCCATCCATCCATCCATCCATCTATCCATCCATCCACCCATCCATCCATCCATCCATCCATCCATCCATCCATCCATCTATCCATCTATCCATCCACCCACCCATCCATCCATCCATCCATCCATCCATCCTTCCTCACAAACTTTCGCATTTATAATATTAGTAGGAAGTAGGATAGGATATAAAAATTAGTAAATAATATTATAAAAGACATGAAGTTTGTAAGTGATGATGTAGGAGGTAATCTCCGAAAGTTATCATCCGATTTAAAACATCTTTAACTTATGAAAAGCTGCAATAGTGTGCCGAGTGCCACTGGATAATATTATGTTTAATCGACACGAGCGCTCTCACGGGCTAGGATAGTAGTGGAGCAGAACTGGGGACCATATTATTATTATTATAGACTATTACAGACTATGTTCAAAACTAAAAAGAAAATCACAAATTCTTCATTACAACCTTTTTATTAGATTATAAATTCATTAGGAAGATTGATATTAGATCCACCACGTAATAGTCATAATGTGAATAATATAGATATCGACAACTAATATTACGATATCTAACTTCACTCATATAACTGCTATGAAAAACAAATAGTGAATAAATATCACAAACAAGATAGCAAAACATGCGATTAATAAATAAGAATAATTACTATTACATAGATTAATAATATTTATTTGACAACGACTGTACGTCACAATTATTATCTTATTTGTATAAAGCGAAAGCAAATAATGTGTATAATATTATTACCATAATTATCACGAGTTTTAGCAACACAATACCATTTATTATTCTTTTCATACATAACAATAATGTACTTTAATTAGCGTCATTCTCTACGTATCCTTATCTCTAAGGTCAATCAATGCTCTTCATACTTAATCTACATTCACAATTGAATTTCCAAAAATATACACAGATGGTTTAATAAGAACTGCCACTCGGGTCGATCTTTAGGTAAAGCTGTGCTTGCCTAGGTCGGTCTGTGGATGGGTGACCGCCCGACATACTGAGTTTCTTCCGTGCCTCGGAAAGCACGTTAAGCTGTTGGTCCCGGCTGCCATATATAGATCTTTGGCAGTCGTTACAGGTAGTCAGTGACCTGAAATTCTGACATCCAGTCTTACCAAAGAGTATCGTATTACCTAGTATTAACTGTGTTGTGGAGATCAGATAGGCAGTCGCTCCATGTAAAATACTGGTACTCAGCTGCATCTGGTTAGACTGGAAGCCGACCCCAACATAGTTGGGAAAAGGCTAGGCAGACGATGATACACAGATATAAAATATTTAAAAAAGTGACTTGATCACCTAAACACAAGGGTCAGTTTTTCTTTATCTTTTTTTAAAAAACGTTGCTCCACACTAGGAATTTCTCATGTATCGTAGGTGCGTTTACAATCATTTAAACTCGCATACACAGACACCCCGACCCGAAGCAACTATCTGTCTGGCCATACAAATATTTGTTCCGTGCGGGGATCGGACCCGCGACACTCAACGCAGCAGTCCAATCGCTCAGCCTCTGCGCCGACCGTTTCGTCAACTGGGACTACAACAACAAAATTCTTTTTTATTTTATGCGTGCTCCATTTTGTAAAAATTAAAAATGAAATTAATGAAATTATTATTCCTTGGTATTGATATAAGAGTACTCTGTCCTCTTGACTACGTCATTCGAACATCAAAATATCCACTCAATACTGTATCCGTAAATGACCGTTTTGTTTATCAGGTGTGGCTGCCTTCAACTTCCCGGTGATGATTCCCCTATGGATGTTCCCACCGGCACTGGCGACCGGCAACACATGTATCATCAAGCCCTCGGAGCAGGATCCTGGCGCGACCCTCATGATGATGGAACTCCTCAATGAGGCTGGAGCTCCACCTGGCGTTGTTAACGTAAGTTATCTGCCTAGCCTTTTGCCAACTGTTTTGGGGGTCGACTTTCTGTTTAAGCTGATGCAGCTGAATGCCAGTATCATAAAGCCATTGCTTTTCTGACCTCTGAATTTGAGTCATCGTGGTGAAAGATCAACTAGATTCGGCGTTTGGAATCGCGAAACAATTTTTTTAGCGCCTGTCAGTGTGTCTCCTTCCATGCACCTCTGTCCTGCACATCGTGAACAATCACTTGCACCTTTCAGGATTTATTAGAAGCAAATGTTAGAGCGATCCATGTAGCTACATACTGGTCTTTAACAGTTTGAGTTCATCGACACGTAAAGAACAAAATCTGACCTCTAAAACCCAGTTACTAAAAAAAGTTAGGATTAGTTACTTCCTAAATTAAACAGAGGTATCTTGTGCACGATAGTAAGAAGTATTCCAGCTCAATAGTTAACTAATAGCAATGTTCTATGTCTTTAGATACACCGAATATAGGGACGAAGTTTCGACTTATACTCGATTACGACTTTAAAGCTAACTAAAATGATGGTTTTCCAGGTAATCCACGGCACCCACGACCCAGTGAACTTCATCTGCGACCACCCAGACATCAAGGCGGTGTCGTTCGTCGGCGGCGACGCGGCCGGCAAGCACATCTATACCAGGGCATCTGCCGCAGGTATGTTGGCATGACTCATATCATAATCCGGCTATAAGATTCCCATTGCTAGGACACAGGCCTTCTTAAAAATGTTGGGGTCGGCAAAACATTTATTTCTTTCATTATTTCCTGTTAGACGCCACGATATCATATATGAAAGAGAAAGCAGTTATGTAAGTAGAATGGACAAGGGCAGGAAGATGATGAAAGTATCTGAAATCTGAGAGTTCTAACATCTGGATTTTTGAAATGTTACTTAGGATAAAAGCTTTGTTGAAGATTATTTACAAGGACATGCTCTTGAATGCTCTTTCGATATTACGGCAATATTAGTAGCAAATAAAATAAACGAAAGATTTAAAATGCCAATAAATTAATCTCAATCTATTACCGTATGGATGATCAAAGTTTCATTTTGTTGATTCATTACCTTTTACGTGTAAGGCGTACTATACGCATGTAGGGGTCGGCCAAATAAGGCACAGCCGAGCGGCAAAACAATATAGATTACATCCTACTTGCTTACTGGACTAGCAACATTGGCCTTGAAACAACTGGAAATCATGAGGAGAGGCCTTTGCCCAACAGTGGGAAGATTCAGGCCTAGGGTATCAGTATCCTACTTACCCCCGGCCTGTGCCATAAAACCATATGCGTTTGTCTATATTCTTATCAATTTTGACATTGTTACAGGCAAACGAGTCCAAAGCAACATGGGAGCTAAGAACCACGGAGTTATAATGCCCGATGCTAACAAGGAACACACACTCAACCAGCTCGCTGGCGCCGCCTTCGGGGCAGCCGGCCAGAGGTGCATGGCGCTCAGTACTGCAGTGTTTGTGGGTCAGTATATATGATGTAAAGGAACCCTTCACGTAGCCGTCAAGAAAGCGTTATGTACATCAAACTAAGTACCCCTAAGTAAAAATCACGTTTTACGCCATAACTCATCGTGACACACTCAACACACTGTGCTGATGAATGCTTTGGAGAGTAAACGGGTCATGGAGGTAAATTAAAACCTGAAAAACTAGTATTAAAAAAAAATATGTGAAAAATTTGGGACCTTGACCTTCAATATCTCCGTTAAAAAAGGTTCCCAGGTATGGCTCAGAACAAAAAAAATATAGCAAGGGCATTTTGACACCCTTTATAGTCCTCAAAGCATAATTATATTTCAAGTAGACCAGTTACAGGCACTTTGGAAATGTCCAAAGGAATACAGCAATTTAATGAAGCTACAGTCCCAGTCACAAGGTATAATAACTGTGAAAGAACGTAGTTGCCCATTCCAAAACGTAGATCTATATGGAGAAGAATGGGCAAGAAACCCGATGAACATTCTCTTGCCTCCTAACCGTTTTCGGTCACGGCGGCCAGTTTAGCGGAGATTATCGGCGCGATAGATATATTGCACAAGTGTGTGCGCAGGCACAGGGTGCACTCTTTGTACCTTTTACTCTCATAGTCCTATGAGACAATTTCGAAACGACCGGAGGGAGATCATATGCAGGACTAACGGCTTAACATGCTATCTGAGGCACGGGTGTTTCATACTGTGAAATTTCTAATGGAAAATCCCAATAGCTTGTGTACCCCGATCCGGAAAACGAACCCAGATCCCTACGCTCAGCACCACGAGACCAGCGGGGCAATCCACCAGGGGCCAGTTGTCAATATAGCATCACACCTATAACCCAAGTAGAGATGCAGAGTACCCCTATGTGAATACGATTCCTGGTAGTTCTGATTCAACTCTTTAGTCTTCATTCTATGATCATAAATATATAATTCATGTGTCGCATTTATAGTAAGGTTATTTGGTTATTGACGTCCTACCAATATTAGTTTTGGAATCATTAAGTTATAGCATCTTACTAAATACTACATTTTGTTGTGCCAGGTGAAGCCAAGGACTGGATCCCCGAGTTGGTGGCGCGTGCGCAGGCGCTGAAGGTGAACGCGGGACACGTGCCCGCTACTGATGTGGGACCCGTCATCTCTGTCAAGGCTAAGGAAAGGATCGAAAGACTTGTCGAATCAGGTATTTATTTTTTCATGTTCATCATCTGCCTAGCCTTTTCCCAACTATGTTAGGGTCGGCTTCCAGTCTAACCGGATGCAGCTAAATACCAGTATTTTACATGGAGCGACTGCCTATCTGACCTCCACAACCCAGTTAATACTAGGTAATACGATACTCTTTGGTAAGACTGGATGTCAGAATTTCAGGTCACTGACTACCTGTAACGACTGCCAAAGATCTATATATGGCAGCCGGGACCAACAGCTTAACGTGCTCTCCGAGGCACGGAAGAAACTCGGTATGTCGGGCGGTCACCCATCCACAGACCAACCTAGGCAAGCACAGCTTTACCTAAAGATCGACCCGAGTGGCAGTTCTTATTAAGCCACGAGCTCCTCTATATTTTTTCATGTTACTAATACAAATATAAGCAGTATTATTTTAAATATTGAATGGATACAAATATTTATTTAAAACCAACTTATACGTATTAACCTCTTGAACGTCCGCTAACATTGCTTGAATGTCTTATGATCCACCGGGTGATCATAAGGACGCTCGAAGACTTAATTAATTATCTACACTAATATTATAAAGAGGAAAGATTTGTTTGTTTGTTTGTAACGAATAGGCTCCGAAACTACTGGACCGATTTCAAAAATTCTTTCACCGTTGGGAAGCTACACTATTCCCGAGTCACATAGGCTACTTTTTATCCCTGTATTCCCACGGGAACGGGAACTACGCGGGTGAAACCGCGTGACGTCCGCTAATAAATAATAAATCGATTTAAGACTTACGAGTATATTATGTCTTCCATTCATTAACTTTGTAAATGACTGTTCATTTACAAAGTTATTATTCCATATTTTCAACTGTCCAGTACAGTCCCAACGTCCCGTTTTTAACGTTAGTATGCACTCTTAAGTACTTTCATAATTTTACTTTTCATTATTAATAGTAAAAATATTAGTAATATTGTAGATAGCTAGTAGACATAGAGATGTTCGTACAATTTTTTTTCATTTACTTATATTAACGGACTGGACGGACAAGGCCAATCGTAAAGAAACTTGGAAAGTCACGCGGGAGGCCTCTGCCCAGCTGTGGGACAGATGGTACACTAAAGAAAAAAATATTACGAACCTTTAAATTAATCTGTGCAATATTTATAACAAAGACTAATCACACTAATATTCCTACAGGCGTAAAGGAAGGAGCTAAGTTAGTACTCGACGGCCGCGGCGTCAAAGTTTCAGGCTTCGAAATGGGCAACTTTGTCGGCCCGACCATCCTTACCGACGTGAAGACCAACATGGAATGCTACAAAGAAGAAATCTTCGGGCCGGTATTAGTATGCCTCTTCGTCGACACCTTAGACCAAGCCATCCAGATGATCAACTCGAACCCCTACGGCAATGGAACAGCTATCTTCACGACCAATGGGGCTACAGCTAGAAAGTTCGCCAACGAAATTGATGTTGGACAAGTTGGTGTTAATGTTCCTATCCCCGTCCCTCTATCTATGTTCTCTTTCACTGGCTCTCGAGGCAGTTTCCTTGGTACCAACCATTTCTGCGGCAAACAAGGCATTGACTTCTTCACTGAACTGAAAACTGTTGTGTCTTTCTGGAGACAAAGCGATGTATCCCACGCTAAGGCTGCAGTATCCATGCCCACACAACAGTAAATAGCATAGTATGTCAATTATATTATATACTTATTTATTTTTATACGTGTTCCAGAATGTTTAAGCATTTATTTTTTTACTACCTAAATACTTTTATGTAAACCCATGTAATTTAAGTCTTCCATATTATGCCTAAGGATAATGTTCATTTTATATTTTTTATAAAAATCATATTAAATATTACTTGTTAAAATAACTATGTATTTATTTATTCAACTGCCTATGCACACACAAAATATTAATGACCAAAACCAAAAGTAAATTACAAAGCAAAGAGCACACCTATAACAGTAAAACTTAATATTTGTTGATCCTCAAATGTTTGCAAACTTTAAATAAACCGCGTAATCGTACATGCGCGTACGCATCTGTTGTGATATGGACCAATCGTCAGTCATCTGATTGGCCGATGCAATTTGCTGGTCATTATCTCAACAACGGCCCTTATGTGTTTGAATATAAAGACTATAGTACATCTTATAACCAGCACCCCACCCTTGTACCAGCATTCCTTTGTCAATGCAACGGTTTGACGTTAAGGTTAAATAGCACTGTGAAATCATTCGGCTTGGGCTCTCGTACACCGTAATAAATCGAAAGGGGAAGAATTGTGAATGTTGTGTAAATAAATCGATTGTTTGATACATTACCGGTAGTGATGCGATCGTGTTGTATGACATCATAAACACATTCGCATCGAGGACTTGCTGCGTCTCTTGTTACTTCGATGGCGGTACCCGTGCTTCATACACGCGTCGCGATGTGTTGTTATATCGTATTTTTGGTGTTTTCCATCTTTGTGACTGTTTGTACGGGCTTGACTCCGCAATGTAGGAATGAGAGAGGAGAGCCAGTCGATTGGTTAGTATTTTTTAAATATTTTATTATAGGAATATTGAAACTTAATTTACATTATATTGTGGTTCTTTGTTTACATTGACATTGTGGTTTTGTTTTTCCTGTTTGAATTGATAAGTCGTTCTCATGCTGTTATATTAGGTGCCTAAACAAAGTTATAAGCAATTTACGTTGCAGCTGGTTTGGCTAGACTGCTTTATTATTTAAATAGATGGAGGTTCCAAGAGATAATAAAAAATGGACTATATAATATGTTAGTTGTTAGTTTATTTGTATTGTAACACATTTTGAGTCATGAGTTCCTAGATTTGAACTGATCAAGCTTTTAAAAGCTACGAGGTAGCTAGTACAGTCACGTGGAAATATGTCTTTGTTTAGTTGAACAACGATCTCTTTGTTGTAGTATCCATCTCTCTCGATACTACAATTAGGTATCTACTAAAAGGGTAAACAATAGCAAAAAATCGACTTCCAATAAAAAACACGAAAAAAGTCTAAAACAACTTTACTTTTGGAAGTCGGGTACAAAGTCAGTGAAAAAACAAAGTTACCGACTTTCAAAAGTAAAGTTATTTCAAACTTTTTTTACTGTATTTTTATGAACATGTTTTAATCTATAAGGTTCGAACTTATACATAAAAACTTGTCCCTTTTCAATTTTGCTAAGTGTTTTGCATGTCACTGTACTGGGTTCTACACACTATACAAGTATGAATAATGATTTAAATATTTCCGAGTATGACTGTATTTCACAGTGATGTTTTACCATGACAATGAGAAACGCAAGTAAACATTTTTCTAGAAAAATATGTAGACTAGTATGTATGTAAACACTTCTTTGTACAATTTTATCAATCGGAAGAGTAATTCGATTCTATTGTCTTTTCTACAAATCTTCTGACAAACTACATGATGATGCTAAATTGTTCTTATTGAATTAAAAGGTCGAATGTCTTTTTAACGCAAACCTCGATTACCTATGTCTAGTCACAGATGTGTAATGTGAGTGAACATAGAACTCAGGTTCCGGGTTTTACGGGATAAGTGTTCGCGTAGATCAGAGCAAAATCCTGGATAAACGTTTTAATAATACAATATGAATGCAAGCAATAGGGTACTTACATTAAATTAGATGATACTTCAGTACGTGTGAAGCACTCATGGGTTTTCGTCTCACAAATAATCCCGCTAGCTGATTTTTGCATGACTTGAAATTTTCCCAACCATCCCTTGTAAGCAGTGGCCCAGCCAGAAGTGGCGGCCCCGACATACGTGCAGTAGCAGTCGTGGGTTCGATTCGAACACAGGCAGGCACATTACTTTGTGTAACTTAATTCATCACCACTGCTCTTAAAACGGTGAAAGAAAACAATGCGAAGAAACCCAGAGCCAAAAAATCGAAGACATGTGACCTTTACCAACCCGCACTGGGCCCGCGTGGTGGATTATAGCCCATTCCCCCCATAGAAAGGAGCCCTGACCCAGCAGTGAGAACATTATGAGCTGATTATGCAGTATGCTCCCATGTTGATATAATGAGAGACGAATCTTTTCCCGTCACTGGCAGGCCCTGAGGCCCTTCCGAGGTCCCCTCTTGTGCCGGGTGACAAGCAAGGTTTACCAAATTGTTACCTAAAATGTTATTACAGGTTCTACGTCTACAAGTTGCCGAGGGAGAAGAATCATTTGAATCCTTTGGTTCGTCGTGGAGTCGCGTATATGCATTTAACGCCGTCGAAATTGAGAGGAGGATGGATCATGTCTGATATGGCTATTAGCGACCCAAGTTCTATGGTGGGAAAAACGTTATCGCCGCTTTATCAGGTAACATAGCCATAATAACTCAGTACTTCAGTATTTAACGTGTTTGGTGAGTTAGGAATACGTATTCATTGTTACTTTTACCAATTGTATCAGAAATCGATTTCGATCAAATTCAGATCGATACAAAAATGTTGTTTATTTCTGTTAAAGTTTATTGCCAACATTGAAGTAAATCTGTCTGACCTATGCACGGTGACGCTGCAGTACAGTACATAACATACATAGACTGGCATCATAAAAATAAAACTTAAGAGTTGACACTTTTCTAGCTGACTGTACCATTTTTCTAAGATCTGTGAATGCAGTTTGCGAAAAATTTAAAAATTAAGGATGGGGTGGGATGACTAAGGTAAAATTAAAACAGAATAACTTATTCTTGATAAACCATTTTTTTTCTTCCAGGATAGAAATATAATTTCATTGATCTACAATGATCAACCACCGGCATCAGAAAATCAACCTGACATCCTGCAATCGGTCGCTGATATGTACTCCAAAAGTAAAAGAGGTAAGGTCATACTTATTCGTATCTGCGATCTTGCAGAAACTGCTAAATCTCGAAGTGTCCATCCCATCCCATCATGTCATCAAGTGTCGTGGGTGGGTGGTGTCTGTGGTGTATGTGATAAAGAACTAATAAAGGACATTTTTCCACTCTAAAAGTTACGAGAGATACCATTCGAAAGGGTGACATCTTGAAACTTCTTAAAAAACCAGTTTTACCCTCTTAATATCTTTGTCAGGTCAAATAAAGCAACAAGGAGTAAAAAAATACAAGAAGTTCAAACTGGGCGACAAGTACTATGACGACTACGACTTGGCTGAAATGTGCAAGATGCACTCCAAGTTCATGAAGACCAGGGTTGAGAGCGGGCACACCAAGGGCGTTATATTAGGGGACAAGTTTACTTCGCTCTGGTTGGTGCATTCTGTGCCACGGTTCCCACCGCTTCCTGATTGTGAGTATATCTCCATGTAAAATTCTAGTATTTATTAGCATCCGGAACTCAGTCGGAATCGTCTTCCAGTATAATTTGGCAGACGATTTTAACATAGTTGGGAAAATGCTCGCAAATAATGGGGATAGAATCGATTGCAAAACTAATCGGATGTCTATATTGAATGTGAAAAGCAAATCAAGGTAATTTATTAGAATTAGGCATCAGCACGTTTTAAACGTTAAAATAAATATACAAGACAATACCCCAAAACGCCTATCCTTCCCCACTTTTTAGTGTTTTAACTGAGGAGAAAAATTGGGGGAGTCATTTTTGATTCGACTGTCAACATTTTTCTCCCTTGTCATTGAGTTGATTTTTCTACTTCTGTTTCCATAAGCAACTAGTAAATGATAGAACAGGATATTATAGTATTGAATTTTAATAAAAGATTTTCTTTCTTTTCGGTAGTCAACAACCTCAACGTAAGCACCTACGATTATCCGTCCAGCGGCATGAAGTACGGTCAGTCGTTCCTCTGCGTCTCCGTTCAAACATCCACCCTGAACCAGATCGCAACCCAGCTGAAGTACAACGAACCCCTGCTGGTCTGGTCGCATATACCGCAAGAGTTTGAAAACGAACTGCCGAACTTAGTCGATGTTGTCCGAAACAAGACGATCGACGCATCACCGTGGTAAGTTTAGATACGGATGTTTATGTTTAAAGTTTATAGCTTCATTCGTTCGATTTGGATGTTACATTCTCATGAATCGAATTTACAAATGCACAATAGGCACAACAATAGTACTTCCCGGACCATTTAATGAATTAATGTTCAAAATATTATTGTAGTTTTGCGAAAAAGAGGTGGTATTTTTTGTCACGTATAGTTCCCTCTCTTTCCCGCAAGGCTGTAATAGGTACTTCATCGTCTTCCTTCCTTTGTCTTGTCCCTTGGGGTAGGTGCAACATGTTTTGTTTCTTTCATTCTTGCTCTTATTCCATCAGTAGTAGCTCCATAATTCACACCTTTTTCTTTCATATCACCCCTCTCACAAACTGTAATATTCTCTTATATTGTCACTTACGGGGTATTCTCTTACATTATTCTCTGTTATTCTGAGATCCTGATAGGTGGAGCTCGGTAATCACGGAGATATCCCGTGACATTGTGGGTTTAGTTATAAAACGTGAAAGCTTAAAACTGTGTTTATAATCTACGAGTATACTACTATTCATGAGTTAAATAGTTATAATTTGTTTTGATAAAATAACTTGCGCATAAGAAAAATAAGTATAAACTTGACCTTGGCCCTATTGTAAGGTTAAATTTAAAACGATACATATTTAAATAATATTTATCGAAATATTGCATTACTGCGTAATAATGCGCTCATGTACCAATAAACAAAGGTTTCTTCAATGATTCATTACGAGAGCATAATTATCACAACAAAGCATAACCGAAAACAGCGTATTATGAATAACTAGGATGATATGTTTGAAACCAAATCCGATTGTCTGTTTGTTTATGAAATACTTGGTACTTAACAATAAATAATAACAGTAAAGTTAAAAATGCATGTTTTAATTAGGCTTATTGGAACATCAATCGGAATTAAGAATATTATGGCTGGCAGGATGTCTTCCACTAAGTATTTTTCGAGTCACACTTCCAGTAGTATTATTTATTCGGTTCTTTCAATAAACCATTATTCTTCAGTGCCTTGCAGTTCTATGCAACTGACTTAACTTTTTAAGTTTTGCCAATATAATTCACTAGCTTCTGCCAGCGAATTCGCCCCCCTAAGTTTTCTTGTTCCATAAAACATATCCTATTAGACGTATCGTTTACTATTAATAAAAGATTTTGTAAATCGATGAACTGTAACTCGATCCAAACAGAATCAATAAGGTTAAGACTAAAAAGGATAATGTACATTTGTAAACATAGATCATAGAGACAAACGAGGACACACTGACTAATCATTTATTAATGTAATCATTCAATCTTGATTGTCTCGATTTTGTGGGACACGCTCTTTGTGAAAAGGATAGTCCGTAGCCCTGTAGGTAAACTACCACACCACGATGGCCTAATAGGGGTAGGGAAAGTCGGATTTCTGGTTATTCATTTTTAGATATTTTGGGCTCTTGCAACAGCCGCTCGGGTCGATCTTTAGGTTAAGCCGTGCTTGCCTAAACTACACTTGCTTTGACAGTCGTAATCTACAGGTAGCCAGTGGTCTAAGTCTGACAAACAGTGTATTACCCAGTGCTAGCTGTCTTTTGGAGGTCAGATAGGCAGTCGCTCCATGTAAAATACTGGTATTCAGCTGCATCCGGTTAAACAGGAAGCCGACCCTAACATACTTGGGAAAAGGCTAGGCAGATGATGCTAGGGTATGCCATAATTCCCGTAGTTTCCTCACTCAAGGTAACTTACCGTAACTACTGATATATTTCAGGTACCACATAGAGAGTTTTGAGACGCTGGTAGGAAGAAAGTTCCTGTCGTTTGCAAAAAGTGCGATGTTCAATGATGATCTGTATAGTGGGTTGGTGGCAGAGGTTTTGCAGTCGGATCTCCTCGTCGAGTCCTGGACTAATGGACCTGGGACATTGGACTCGGAGTGCACCCGAAACTTCCAGTGAGTAACTTCTTCTGAGTTCGAAATAGGTGTATTCATAATTGTATGTAGGTACCATGGAATAGTCTAATGTTTCGATACCAATAGGTATCTTTTTTATAATATTAGCTTATTCTTATAGGTAATTTGCTGTATTTTTACTAGATGAACTGACATTTGCTTACATTTTTGCAATAATCCTGAACAATGGGTATAAAATAGTTTAACATAACCTTACCATTCTTCTTTCCGTTAAACATTTTGTCTTTCAATCTAAACGTAAAATAAATACAAATGGTCTCAATCAAGTTGCCAACAATAGGAATTCTCAGGAATGTTTATAATAATAAATTCCAATAGATAGAATTATATTAACAAAACTTTCCGTGGAGTTACAAAAAGGAGAAGAAATACATAACATTCTCTGGTAAATAAAACTTGGGTCCACTATCTGCTTTGTGCCAAAAGTAATTACTTTGTCCAAATGATCTTGTTGACTATTAGGGAATATCGGAACTATTAAATACAACGACCTTGGTTTTTTTTAATAATAAAAAAAATAGTCAACAAGATAATAGGTATGTCTTTGATATGCATCTGTTATTTATTTATTTTCGACTTACAACTATCATTATTATTAGTAATTACAGGTCTTAACCTAATTCGATAGTGTGGCTATCAATTAATATGAATAACACTTTATGTTTATTATTTTTTGACAATTGCACGGTTGATGGCAATGGGCTCGCCCCCTATTACATGGGACTTTAACATAAGTGACGAAATGTGGGTAATGTGTGTATTGTGTACACCTCTGCCTAACCCTTCAGGGATTCCAAGCGTACTGTTATGTATGTTAATCTACAACTATATCAAAACAAATATTTTAAAGAAACAAACAACACAATTAACTATTCTACCAAAATACTGGACTACTTAGGGAGCGTTCAAGTATTTCGTATTTTGACCCCTCCTCCCCCCATGTAACGCGCCGTAACAATTTCCTGTACCACCCCCTCCCCTCTAGTAAAACGTTACGTAACCGTGACAATTTTTACATCAAATTTGAAATGTTGAGATAAAAAATGTTTTTAAAATGCTTGAGAGAATCTATCTACGCGACAGTTCTAAAGGGTTAAGGTGAATGCTTCAGGGTAAACCGCGAAATTGTTTCTTTTTTACGGTTTTTGCAATTTGCTACTCTGAAGCATTCACCTTAAAATCATCGTAACGATTTCACAAGACCCTCTCCCTCCTTCCTAATTCGTTACGTAATACCTTAACGCTCCCTTAGTTCCTTAAATTAAATAACAAACTAACTTCTTGTTTTAACATGTACACACAGTTATACACAGATACACGTATGTTACAGAGTACGAAACATAGAGCGTCTCAAGTTCCCGATCGCTAAGATGTCGTTCACGTCACACAACGACCATTCCAAGTGGGCCGTGGCGGTGGCGCATAAGATGCACAACAGTCAGGACACGAAGGTAGCTGACTACTGGGTCTGCGTCGGAGATATCAATAGAGCGGTAAGTTCAAACCTTGCTTTATGACCTTGCTGCTTGTTAACTGAACGAAAATCATGCCTCGGCGCTTTTCTTGTGGTCGCCACTGTTGATTCTGGTTAACAGCCTGTTGAACGGAAATCATAGCATTTTAATTTCGATGCATAATGATAGTTATGACTTGATAGGACCGTGGCTTAGTAATAACTGCCGCTCGGGATCCATCTTTTGATTTAACCGTGCTTGCCTAGGTTGGTTCGTGGATGGGTGACCACTTATAACATACTGAGTTTGCTCCGTGCTTCGCCATATTATTATGTAATTAATTTTATTTTGTATATAAATTGAATTTGACATTTATCTTAATTTGTGCCCTTTTGGTTTTTTTTTTATTATTTTTTATTTATTGTGCTAGAGGGTAACTAATAATAATTGGTAATTATGTTAATTTTATTGAACATCTAACTTATAAGTGATTATTGTATGCCCTACGGGCGGGGGACATAGCTGATCAAAATTATTCAACTATTTATGAACTGTACCTACCTATGATCCACAATAAATCATTTTGAATTTGAATTTCGGATAGCACGTTAAGTTCGGTCTCAGCTGTCATATCTTTGAGAGTCGTTACAGGTAGTCAGTGACAACCAGTCTTACCAAAGGGTATTGTTCCATTTCCATTTTGACCCATTACTAATTAGGATGTGTAGGTCAGATTAGCAGTCGCTTCATATAAAATTGGTATTCAGCTGCATCCGGTTAGACTGGAAGCCGACCCGAACATGGTTGGGAAAATTCTAGGCAGATGATGAATGGCAGCTATGGCCAGGTTGTCCGTTGCATAGACCAATGAATTACAATATTTCTAAATAAAATATATTAATTTTGTTTCAGTTACCGCAGGAGTCACGCGGTGGTGGAACGGTGTGCACCTCAGGTCCAATCCTATGGGGTAACTTTGCTCATCTCATAGAATCTGTACAAACGTGTAACTAGACCTTATTATGTTCCTGTTAGGGTTGCCATTTCATAATATAGCTGTTAGTGTTACCAATTATGTCTGAAATTCAGGTAACACCAAGGAGTTTTATTTGTAAAGTTGCCATAAAACTAAAGTGACATTTTACTGTTTTATTTGTGGTTGTTGTCTAATAATCTTTGTTCACAAACTGCACCTATCTGCAAAGGATACAAAGGCAACTTGCCGAAGTGAAAACAAACCTAAATAATTTAAAAATACTCAGTTAAAATTGATGCATAGGAATACAACTGAAAAGTTTTAACCAAAGATACAGTATAACCATCAAGAGATTAAAACTCCATCATGAAGTTGAAAAAGCCTTGTATTGTTATAGGTATGTCATAAATTTAGTGCGCATTCGTGCATTTGGTAATACGTAAATAATTTGTAAATCCGTTTACTATAGAATCTTATGGGTTTAATCTTATGTGTAAATAGTAAGAATGTTGTTAAATAGTCATGTATTTGTTTGTGATTTGGAAAACTAGTGGCGTACCTATTTTATGGATTAAGCAAATCACGCAAGTAAGGCGTGTCGCCTCATTATTTAACAAAAGAAAACTAAGTGTCTGTAGTAACGCGGGAGTGGTATGATTTTACAAAAAAAATAAAGATATAGAACATTAGTAAGAAATAAAAGATTAGTAAGCCTAGAATGCTAGAGAGAGCGAGCGGAGCGAGCTTGAAATATTAGCACCCTGCCTCGAATAGTTCCGTTTTTCCGTTCATCATTTATATATTTATTTTAAGCTATCGGGTGGGTAAGTATTAGTGCTTTTACGGTCGAACAAGTTATTAAGTTTACAGCCAGCTAACTTGCATTAACTTTTAAGAGTACACAGATACATTTATAGACTGATGTCAAACGTTTTACATCAGTCGCTTAATGCCAAACACTTTTAAAAATAAAATTATACAAGAAAGCGAGAGATGACTTGTATTGCCCCGGCCATGGTACTCTGGCCTTAGGGTAAATACGCTACTGCCATGTACTTTGAAATTGATAATGAACTTTAGCAACATAAAAATAGGTTAGGTTTATTGGTTATTGCTCACGACCGTGTGAAATGAGATATTGGAATTATATCCTATTTAAAAAAATAACCCGTGAAATGTTATGTAAATGAGAATTATTATTTATTTAAATTAATAGGTTATATACTTTTCTAAGCACGTTTTATTTTAATATTTGTTACGCATACATAAACTTAAACATTCCCTTTCATTAATTCTCACCAGAGGCCGGATTATATTATGCAAGTACACATGCATAATATACATTTATTGGATCTGTTTTTATGGCAAAATGGAATGTATTTATTTATTGATGAGAATGCTTATCTTCACTAAAATCGTCATAAATTGTGTCTTTTTTGGGCATATGCATACGGCGTTTTTATTTCAGGCGGACAAACGTACATGACAATCTATATTATAAGGTTTCCGTTTTGGTCATTTTGTAAACTTAAAAACAGTTTACTAAATAAAAGCCAAACCGTTATTTTGTAGTACATACTTATTTCAATTTTGCCACTTATTGCATATTTTGGCTCTGGTTGTAAATTTCGAATATTTTTATGCATATTTCAACGATTGTAAGTTGCATGTAATGCGGTCTCTAATTATAATTAGAGATTAAAAATATAAACAATATATATATTATGTTTATATTTTTACACTTCATGTGAAATATGTGACAATACCAATAAGCTATAGTTTTAGTACAAAAGGTGTGTGTTATGATCTGTGATCATGGGGTATGATTGTGTCGCGTTTTTAGCTTTAAGATTTTTTAGAAATATGAATTGTGAACTGTCACACGCATAAATACCCAAAGCAAGCAACACACAAGCATTTATACAATTGTGAATGTATTAAAGCGATTTTCTTTAGAGTTCTAATAAGAAAGTTGTACAAATATCAAAGAATGCAGACGTTCTTTCACTAGAAAATTGCTTTTGGTAGGGTAGATAGCACATATTAATTCTCGTGACTGTACCTATTTTATGATGATATTATTGATTATAATTGGTGTGGTGGAACAAAAGAACAATATGATTAATTTAATTTATGTTACGTGCTCAAAATATATTAATACGTAGATTCTTTTAGTCACCACCTGTTATCAAACTTTTACAAAAATAATGGGGTCTACGATTTCTTAACTTGTTACTTTAAAAATGTAAGTATGTAGGCTAATTTTGTAATAAAGCGGATTACTTATAAGATGGTTGCATTTTTATTTTATTCATTAACTAGCTGTGCTCCGAGACTTTTGTTCGCGTGAAATTATTGTAAATTAATATTACTATACTATTTGAATCGGATTTTGATAACAATATATATATATATTTTTTTTTGCACGGAACCCTGTTTATTTTTCTAATATTTTTAGACTTTTTAACATCAGCTATATGTCAGTAAAAATCCTGTCATAATCAATCCAGCCGTTACGGAGATTAGCCGGAACACAAACATAGAGACATACACATTTTTTTTTTTAAATGTTTTCGTTATAATGTAAGTCCGATCTTCTTTCAATGCATTCACTAAAAAGCTGTTATTTTACAAACAGATATTTGAATTTTATTTATTTGTATGTATATTTTATATATAGATGTAAAGATTTGGTAACAATGTAGGTAAATATTATAAAAACTACATAACATTGCAAATGGCAATTTATTTTTACGAGTCCGTATTGAATTCAATCGAAAGTATATCGATAAAACATTGAATGACTACTGCCTAGGATTCAGTAGTTTTGATTTCAAAATGAAATGATGTCTTATATTTATTTCTTGTGTATTTTTCTACTGGAGTGCGTTAATTGCTTTCGAATGGTCCAAGGATGGGAATACTTGAATATACAATGCCAGGATGAAAATCGTAGGCCTGTGGACTGGTAGTACAATCAATAATTTATTTGGTAATATCTAGTTTCTAGGAAAGTGGCCTAACTCCATCCGAAATTGTGCCTTTCAAATGGCGAAAGAATTTTTCAAATACAAATAAATAAATATTTTTTTTTTATGTGTCGAGGTTCCGGAGCTAACACTAGCTAGTATAGATAAGTGTAATTATTATGACGCTTATTAGGGCCTATTTCTACCCGACAGGGGCGAATCTCATAAGGAGGGTTGTACGATGTCTAAATGTGAAAAGTCACTTCTTACTGAATAAATTCAAAGAACGAATAATTTGTATGAAATTATCAGTCAAGTAAGATAACACCCGTTAACTTACTTGACATTTTTTTTGTCTTAGTAAACGTCAATTATGAGTTTTAGGGCCTGTTTCACCACCTGCGACTAATTGGGTAATTAATCGCAGGTGATGAAACAGGCCCTAAAACTCATAATTGACGAAAAAAAGAAGCAAGAAAAAAAAATGTTCAGTTAAGATGTCAATAGCGGTCATTGACCCACCTACATTTGTTAAAGTTCTAAACTTTGAAATCCACTATTAAGCCTGTTCATGTCTTGAATCTATCGTGATCTTCAACATCTTTGCTAATGAAAAACGATACATGGTTCATTTGTTTTGGTTCGTACGAAGAGCTGTTAGGGAAAGTGCAATGACCGCTATTGACATCTTAACTGGCAGCAACTATAGTCGCATAGTTTCAAAGCTCATTTTCATAAAACTGTCTACGAAGGTGGTACATATACAAGCCTCCGAGCAACACGGGCCCTTACATGGATACCGGTGTTAACTATTCGTACATCACGCCGGATAGCGTGGGAAGATGGAGGCCCTCTCATGAACCTATATATGGCAACTCTATGCTCCGACACACGTTGTCTCTGCTCAATGTCAGTATTTTTTAATAAAATAATATTGTATAAACTTTACCCGTCACTACTAGACTGAGCATTCAAGTTGACCAAGGCAGTATCGAAAATAAGTGGAATACGGCTCAGGTTCCGCGTTCCTCAAGTGTGGCAGTTGGTTAGGTTGGCTAATATTTCACCTGATGGCCACTGTCAGCACTGTCGCTACCAAGTCGGCCAGTGCAAAGAAAATCTTCACAGATGCTGGTATATATCTCAAGCGCCTGTTTCTACCGTATTACGTGTAACCTGTTGCACTTGATGACCTTGTTTTGTAGATACGTATTTAGGACTTAGTGTTCGCAACTCAAAGCAAACGTATTTGATGACCTTATGCTTGCATCAGTGAACAGAGTTCTTTTTTCAAACGAAACACTTTGTCGCTCAATGAGAATGACACAAAGGTCGCATGGTCTCTTCCAACATTCCATCAAAAAAAAATATTCTTCCCATCCTATGGCGCTTGCTAAAAATGTGCGCTAGACAGATGCAATTCTTCTAAATATATAGTTATAAAAAGGTTCTAAGTACCTACTACTGAAATATATATACTAAGGACATTAAGTTACAGAAAGAATACGCCGATTACACAGCGATAGTGGAATACGAAGGGAAAAATCCCTCGGGAGACTTTATGGGATCGGCATCGCATGGTGTTATCATTGGAAATTCTATGGGCGGCTTGTGGATCGGACATTCTGTCCCTGGATTAACGGATTTAACAAGTTTGTACATTTTTAAAATTTTAAACCATATTGCACTGTAGTGTAAACGATAACTTTACTGGGACGCAAGCCTTCACTCTTCAATCCACCACGCGGGTCCAATGCAGATTAAAGGATCGGGCTGTTTCTTGTCTTCGAATTTTTTGGTTCTACAAAATTCAACTCAAGATTTATATTACTACACCGTTTTAGATCAATGGTTATGAACTGAAACATTGGTACCTACCTATCACAGAACAGACAACAACATCTTTTATCTGTTCTGTGGTACCTATCCTACAAAGTAAAGTCAGAGCAGCTCAGAGATGTTTCTACTGGGTTCACCACGTTCGATTTGACAATATATTATTCTAGGCCTAAATCCTTCCTACTAATATTAGTGACGAAATTAAGAAACTTTGACTAGTTATAATTCTTTAAAGTACTTCTTCAAATTGAATGAAATTTGAAATACAATGCCTAATTGGTTACTGAAAAAAATCAGTTTTCTAGTTTTATTCACAACGAAGTTATAGGAGGTCGAAAATGGCCTGAACTGCTTCGAGAAAAAGATGGTACGGCCGGGCGGCCGTTCCGCGGGCGAAGCCGCTGGCAACAGCTAGTAGTTTAATATTTCTTCATTCAAAAGGACTGCAGATGTTTCCACCGAAAGAGTTGAAGAAAGGCCATTTGTTTATGTGCCTGAGTTTGGACCTGGACACCTTGAATGCGTTAGCTTTCTCTATTAAACAGACGGAGCCGTATATTAGGAGAATTTTGATACCACAAGATCAAGTCAAACACTTTTCCAACTGGGATATTTTTTTGGCCCCACTTCCGAAGATATCGAGTCCCGCTGTGTGAGTACTTACATTGAGTTATTTCCTACTGTTTCTCAACTCATTGTACGAACTTACTTACATATGAGCGACACAATTGTTTTGGGCCCAGTGAGGCCCGCTTCTCGAACCGGAATACATAACGTCAATGTCCGAAATCGGGCGGGTGCAGTCAGACCACTGCTGGGCACAGAAGGTGACTTTTTAAAATTAATTTGTAGTTCTTCAAGTTTATCTTCAAATTGCATCACAGCCGTGCAGAGGTACTATAACGGCTCGACGTTCTACAGCGTGACCCAGAATGTATGGTCAATATGGTCATATTTATATTTCAGGATAATTTTCGCCGTTTCGATGGTAGCCCCATGGAGAAAGTTGTTCAGTTTGATGCCCTGATCCACACTCTGAAATATGACCACACCTGCCTGTGCGCCAGAAACTGTAGTGTACCAGAAACAGCAGCATACAGCAGCAGTATACTGCTATATGGATATAACTATTTCCTTAGACCTTCAATTCCAATTCAAGAAAGTTCTATTTGCAGAAGAAACACCAAAATGCTGAACTTTCTGACAAGAGGCAAACATTTGCACGGCATAATATTAGCTAGAAGCCCAGGAGATACGCGCTGTCTCTACATGAGCTTTGCTAAAGCCAAAAAAATAGTCTTGGACGTATACGGTCACAGGGAACATCACAATGTTCATTGTGAGAATAAATTCAGGTAGGTATATTCAGGGGTAATCTATTTTTCTCTATTTTGTTCTATAATGTGTTCTTTAGTTCCCAACCGAAGTTCTAAAGTCGTTTCATTTGAAGCAACATTGAAACGGTTATAATTATTTTTTTTTAATTATAATTAGTATTTTATTACTTTTAGACTATTTTAGACTGGCCTGTTGGTCTAGTGGTTAGTGACCCTAACTGCTATGCCGGAGGTCGTGGGTTCGATTCCCACCCAGGACAAATGTTTGTGTGATGAGCACGATCATTTGTTCTGTGTCTGGGTGTAATTTATCTATAATATGTATGTATTTAGAAATATATAAGTATGTTTATCAGTTGTCTAGTACCCAAAACACAAGCTCTGCTTAGCTTGGGACTAGATGGCGTTGTGTGGTAGTTGTGGAATATTATTATTATTATTATTATTATTATTATTAGTTTTTATAAGGATATTTTGTTATTTTATCTATCTATACCCACTACTATTGTTATAGCTAATATACCTACACTACAGTCCACTTTGCTCACCAACATTGGACCAAAATGTTGGTGAGCAAAGTGGACTGTAGTTATTTAGGATGGATTGGAGATGGTAGAAACACTGTTAGTATGTTATAATTGCTATTTAATATCAGAACAAACTATGTACAAAGCAATGGGGTCCGGTATGTTGGCGACTGGCTGGGATGCCACCTTTTTTTATGAACTATATGTATTTTGAATAATGGTTCCTTTTCTGTGACGTTTTCTTATGTTGTCAAGTGTCAGTGATCCATTGCTTTGTACATAGTTTGTTCTGATATTAAATAGCAATTATAACATACTAACAGTGTTTCTACCATCTCCAATCCATCCTAAATAACTACAGTCCACTTTGCTCACCAACATTTTATGTCAGCTTTTTGATCTGTCTTGTTTAGTTTGACGTCAAAGATGTTTTGTTATCTGCATAAAGTTATTTATTTTTGCTACTTCTAACGTTACGATGATAATATGGTATACCTATATTGTACGGTCAGCAGCAGATATAGTTTAACATTTCGGAATTTTAATTGTTTGATGTACAGGACTCCAGTTATTATTTTTAAGGTTTCAGAAGATTATTCTTTAAAATATTCTTTACTCTTTGATAACTTGTTAGTAACGAGTAATATCTAAAAATATTTTATTAAGACACCTGCTTTGAAACTGTGTGTAGTGTTAATCTACTTCTGATGCTGACTGTACCTAAGAGAATGTACCTGTAGTTGGTACGAACTCGTACGTACCTACATAAGAACCGTAACGTCTATACTTTTGGTATTGATTGTAAAATGTATGTATGTACGGTTGGCGTAGGTGCCTTTTTAGATAAATAAATAAATATAATATAGGTCGATGTCAATAAAAATATCTCCGACAGAATTTCAAAGGAATATTTTCTTTTTTCAGTATACGCAACATCGATTCGATCTCCCTAAAGTATCCTCTACAACTAAGTAACAATATATACTACATACAGAATTCATCAGACAGAATGGGCTTCGCCGTAAGCACAATAGGAAGTTGGCAGAGACAAGGCCTCGGCAAATCTGAAACATGGACGTGTACTGGTAACATAGAAAACCAACCAGTTCGTTATATGGGAGGATTGGTTACTTGTGTCACGAATGCTGACATTTGGGCAGCTTTTGATAATTTAAAATCAAAGGAACCAGATTGTAACAACTGAAAATACTTAAAATGGTTTAGCTGCTTGTATACGGTTGATATTCCTCTTTAAGTTTTTATATGCAGTCGGAAATAGAATAGAACCATCGGGGAAAAAGTATGGTCATAAAAGGCTCTTGTGGGACTCGTTAAAAAATTTAAAATAATTTTAAGTTTTATCAGTGTCGATAAGGTCTAATACACAGATATAGGTCTATATCTGATCTGTGGTATTATACCTGCAAATCCTGCAAAAAGTTGCAGTTTTAAATTTTAAGCTTAGCCAAGGTTGCCTAGCTAAGGTACTGTTTTCCCTAAAGTAAAATCGTGGAGACAATATCAAAAGAAACTAAGAGACTAACAACTGAGCTGACAACGCAACGGAGCCGTAACTTAAAGGAACTGTAAAAATAAACAATTTACATTTATAGACAAAATGTTTATTATACACACAAACATTATTTACATGATTATGATTCGATTCATATCGCTTTTACACGTAAGTGACGACATAAAAACTAACAAGTCAGAAAATCGTACAAACACTACAGAAAATATACGAAACCGTTATTCTTATGAACTGGCTTCACTGGATCCATGTTATTATTGTGTTTATTATACTGTTTCCATACTCTTGAAACATTGAGTTTCATAATTGGCACCATGTGAGCTTGAAAATACTTATGTACAATTCCACAAATAAAAAAATCTTTATCAAATAAGAATGCTCCACTAAGCTAAGATTTTCAGTCACCGTGTAAGACAAGGGCACTATTCCAAGTAAACATGGAATTTTACTCTTAGAAATATCGCTTTATATAATTAAGCACTGCAAAAGCGCTGTACCTCCGTCCTCCCGAGTCTTCGATATTATTATGTGGGATTAACGGGTCGCTTAAAACTTACAACATACGATTATATATTTAGGTACAGATACATGAGTATAAATTGCAAAATCGGCCCGAATGGCAAACATAATAAAATATAAAATTAAGAACTGACTCGATTAAAGCATAAGAAATAACAATAAAATGATTAGAAGTTAGTTTTTCGATGTGATAAAGTTTTGGACCCTTCACCTTTAATATTGGTGATCGTGTGTAAAAATCAGACAAGAAATATTCATTCAACATCAATAACAATTGATTAAATCCTTAACAAAACAACGTAAGCTTAACTACGACTTTATTAAAGTGACACACACAACAAACTTTACAAAAATATAGGTACATTCATCGAACTCTCTTAATAGTTAAGCAAACGTTCACACATTCTGTGCGGATATTATCAGAATATAACTTGGTTGTGACATGCGACATGTGTTGGCAGTGTACAACTTGAGAAGCACGGTTTCCCTTCATGGCGCGACTCTCAACGAGGGCATTCTGGTGAACCAGGAGTCTTGTTTGACCTTCAGATAGTAGGTGTCTTTTGGTGAAGGTACCGTGAGGGCGTCCTCTAAAACTTTTAGTGCGCTGGTCGGCAGGATTTTCGCGCTGTACTCGGCTGCTTCTCCTGGCATTGTGACTGCACAGCTGGCGGTACCGGCGCTCACTTCCGAGCTTGGAGTTTCGGGACGACTGAAAGATAAAAAAGGTTCGTTTGTGAGAAAGGAATGAATTGCGTGACTTGGTTAAAAACGTATTATCTGGTTGAAGTTCTTTACATTTCTCTCTATAATCCACTATTAAGAGTGACACATTATTTTCTTGCCGACTTCTTGAAATGTTTACGAGAATTTTCTAAAAACACTATGCTTGACAGACATAAGGAGGATCAGCAAGGTATAATGTGCTATTGGCTTGTCATTAGGGCGAAAATTAAATACAGGAACGACAATGTACCTGGCTGGCTGGCTAGGCGGCTGCAGCAGCGCCGGCGGCGAGTAGATCTCCTGCGCCGCTAGATCAGGTGCGTGCAGCAGCACTACGTGCAACCGACGTGCACGCAGACTCGTGCGCAGGGCACGCGCGGCGCCCCACACTCCCCAGCGGGCGGCCGCTGCCCCCGCGCTGTTTTCGCCCGTTTCACCTGCTTCGACGCGGGATAGGCTCTCGCAGGCTGTGTCTGATGTTAATCCTACAAGAGGAGTTATAGTTTAAAGTGCATATTTGCATTTAGAGGCATGACAGAATTGTATAAGATTTCATAGATTATACTTGGTAAACTTTTTTGGAAACTAGCAATTATACCTAGGAGGAAAATTGAAAAGCATTGTGTCTGTTACTTATACGTTTTTCGATCCCGGCTAATTTTCTCTATAGTTGGAATGATGTCTAATTTGGTTTCCTACTAACGATGTTTTCCTTCGCCGTTTTGGTAAGCTAACGATCATCAACAAACAACAATATTGGTGCTTACCAATGTAAAACAGCCTGCCAGCGTGTGGATGATCGGCAGCTGCCGCAGCTAACAGAGGCGAAAAGGTCCTCGCAACCCGTAGGGCTCCGAGCACGTTGCCTTTAAGTGCCCCCTCCCAGCATGAAGCCCCGCCGCGGCCGCTACTGCCGGCTGTGTTAATCACCGCCCAGATACCTGGAAACAAGAGGATTATAAAGTTAAGTGTAAGGTAGTAGAGAGGTTACACAGTCAGCATAAATGTTTAGATAATATTAATTAACAGGATAGAATTCGTACAATAATAAATTAGATAATTATACTTTGTTAGCACCTATAGTCAAGTGTTGCACTTTACAACTCTTTAGTTACGTGCTGTTGACTTAACCAGCGTAGGTACCTGAATCTATATTAAAATTACATGCGAAAGTAGGTTCTTCTAAGCGTGTCGAGGATAATATATAAATTGAGTCAGCCCAAAATTATGCGACGAGTTTGGCATTTTCAGTTCCGTTCATTAGCTCCTGTGTTGTGCAAGTAACGGGACAGGCAGAACACTTTATCAAATGTCCCATCGTTTGTGGGGCAACTCATCTATGAATCTCCACTTGAAAAGGGTTTGCCTTGCTTCAGCCAACCTGTGTCTGGAGTCTATTCAAGGACTTCCAGGTCAGCCATGGCAACTCATGTGGGCTGGACGGCTGAATGTTGGTTGGATGTTGATTAGGAGCGGTGCCAAGACACTACCTTGTGGTAGGTGGTAGGCCGTTTTATTTGTGACAAGGTCATATAGGGTGTAAAAGTACCCTTAACGCAAACGAAGGGCACTTGTTCTCCCTACCACTGCGATCATTTTTTTGTTGTAGAACATAGCTGGGAACCCCTTAGTTACGGAGATATTGGGGCTCAAAGTTCCAAATTTTTCACAGTTTTTGTTGTAAATACTAGTTTTTCAGGTTATAACTTTACTTAAATTACCTCCATGACCCGTTTACTATTCAAAGCATCCACTAACACAATGTTTTAAGAGTGCTACTTTGAGTTTTACCGTAAAAAGTGATTTTTATCCCCAAAAAAAAAGTCGTTTCCCAGCAAAAATTTTTGCGCAGGGGTACCTACTTAGTTTGATGTACAGAATGCTTGGATGACGGCTGTGTGATGGGTTGATTTACACTCTGTATGTAATGGATCTATATGTATACCTATGGAACGGCTGAATATATAATCGCGATAACGATGTCGGGCTAATGGAGAAAGTGGTCCAGTTTGATGGTCTCTATACCGCATCCTTACATTCTTATAACCACACCTTTCTGCGATATAAGTTAAGTAGGTTGAAACGCTCATAGAGAGCAGGACTTTGTCCCAGCAGTGGGAACATAATAGGCTGATGATGATGATGATACAAACGCTGTTCATCATCTGCCTAGTTTTTAGCTTAAGTTTTCTTACTCTGTATGCAATGGATGGTCACCCATCTACAGACCGACCTAGGCAAGCGTGGCTTAACCTAAAGATTGATCCGTCCGAGCGGTGGTTTCGGCTATGTCAAATAATCGTGTTTCGTCCATATAGTTACTATTGGTGGTTTACTTTTGTTTCCCAATTTTCCCATGTTATTGCGAATGTGGTTGTTGAAAACAATGCTAATTGAAACGGTCAGAGTTCAAAAAGCGAGGGCAACATCCTGAGGAAACCTGCGGTCATAATCATAATAAGTAGATAACAATAACACATTATCACATTTGTGAATTTAAACTTCCGTTTCAACTAAGGTCGGACACATTGTTGGTTGGATATCTACTTAAATTATTTATTTTGCAATAGCTAACAAATCTGACACGCAATACTACAAAATATTAAGCTATTTTAAAATGTAAGTTATTCAAATACTTGATATTAAAGTTTAAAACAGCGCCACCTATGTTTAAATGCGTGAATACGTCATCCTGCGTAGCGCATCGTGTTGAGGATCAAGTTACATCGTTTGCCGCGGGGAAATGTGAGTAGCTATAGTAAAAACAGATGGCGCTAAATTATCTTTTGTACTGTATCCTGATTTCTAAATTTTTTCAAGAAACGATAGACTAAGCCTTTTTTTTAAATGATTTTATATCATTTGAATATTAAATAGTCGGCAAGGATTTAAATCGATTTTACCGAAGTGTTATTTCAGATGCAGTTGTCAAGCACTGCTGGTGTAGTGGTATCATGCAAGATTCCCATTCTTGCGACCCGGGTTCGATTCCCGGGCAGTGCACTTACTTTTTGGAATTGAGTTAGATTATTGAAAGATTTTTTTATGCGGTTTTGTTATTAATATTTGTGAAAGTGGATATTATTTTATTTTAAATAAGTGATGTCACAATGTAATGTTGTCATAGTGATAATAAAAAGTGATTGAAAGATGAAATTTGCAGATAAAATGATACTAATAAAAACGTACTTGTCATAATAAAACGGCCTTTGCATAACATCTATTTACGCATAGGTAATTATCTTTAATCTTAAGTGCACTAATATATGTATGTTACTTCAAGGCATTTTGCAAAGAAAAAGATAAGTACCTAGTTAGGTAGGTAATTTAATTCACTATTGCTTGGCCAACATCATAAAAATAAACTTGGTAGATTGTAGAGTCTGCATGTAAATTGTACCTAGTATACAAAGCTGTTGCCCGCGACTTAGTCTCCTATACTCATCATCTGCCTAGCCTTTTCCCAACTATGTTAGGGTCGGCTTCCAGGCTAACCGGATTCAGCTGAATACCAGTATTTTACATGGAGCGACTGCCTATCTGACCTCCACAACCTAGTTAATACTAGGTAATACGATACTCTTTGTCTCTTACACTATAAAATTAAAATTGACAGATAGACTTCCGTAGGACACGCAAGTCTATCTGTCAATTTTTATAACAATCAGCGCAGCGGAAATGCAAGCGGAGTTGAAATGTACACCACTAGGTTGCTAAGAAGGTAAAATATTAGAATACATTACAGATTTCTTTGTTCAGTTATATACCAATACCAAGGGACAACTAAATAGTCCCATTCAAAGTAACTCCTTTTTTTTGTTTTTTTTGCTGTTGGAAAATCATAAAATAACTCCTCCCGCTTTTGGGCAAAGCGAAAGGGAGTGTCAGACTTCTACTGACTAAAAACCACCCATGTTCCTTCTTAGCCCTTCATGTCGAGGCCGCGGTATCTCTTGCGAACAACCCGCAGCCCCGACGGGGAAAGTAACTCCTTATCCTCTTGAGTAGTTTCATGTTTCATATTATTATCCACATACCATGTTCTCCGGCTGGCAAATGCTGGGCAGTAGCTCTAGCGGCTTCCTCCAGCAGATCTTCCCTGGCCACGTCCAGTTCGAGGGTGACGAGCCTGGGCTTCGGCTGGTCTTCAGGAGTAGAGGCGATGTGGGCTTGAAGCCAGGAGTCAGCTAGACGGGCGCCCAGGCCTCCTGATCTGCAGCCAGCGATGACCCGCCATCCTTTACTGCTTAGATATGTTGCGATCTGTAGGTGAAGATCACAATTAGAACAGAATGGAAAGAGATTACATTAAAGATTATTTTTCTTATCAATTTCTTTGCACTCTATCACAAAGCTGTCCTATTCGACCCAAAGGTTGACTGGTAGAGAATGCCTTGTGGCATTAAGTTCGCCAATTTACAACGCTTGTACATGAAGTTTAGAAAAAACAATTTATGCATCATGCGTATCGGATCCATGCATAAAGTTAAATTAATTTTACTTTAAAATTGTTCCTATTTTGTATTTCATAGCATTGTATTGAATGAATCTGTAATGTTGCTATAATTAATGGTAAATAAATAAATAATAATAAAGATGAAAATAATGTTGTCACCGTCAGTTCAATATTTCGGTCATTTGTTTTAAGTTCTTGCCCAACCAGGTAACTTAGTAACAAGTTATGGTTCTCAGTAATAAGTAACTATACGTTTCGTGCCAGTGTTGTTAGAGATAGCTTTAAATCAGAACTGCGTGCAGTGGCATCTGGCTAGGTGGGTGCTAACTGCAAGCCATAACATTTTATGGTAGTCACTAATCTGCGTGCCAACTAGAACTGCTTATTTTGACGGTATCCTCCCACATATTGTTCGCCTGGAGGGGCTACCTTTAGCAACGGAGGTTTAATTGGAATTTCACTTCCTCTATCAATCTGGTTGGACGATTACATAATCTTCTGTTATTTTTATCAATCTCGTAATCATTCGACCGTTAAAATTCATGTCTTGTTCAAATGTGTGCCTTTGCCCAGCAGTGGGACAGTAATGGGGTGGTATTATAAGCCCGGAATATTAGCACTGTGCAAGTGTGCAAGCATGTTAGACTCGGTCCCGTATCCTGTCAGCACGAATCCGTTACTAGTCCGACAGAGCTCCCAACTTCTTTAGACAACCCATCCATTACGAAACTATTATAATATCTCGAAAGAAACAAATCTTTCTAAACTTACTTGTAATCCAAGAGCCGTATCAACGGATGTGACAAGCACGGTCTTGGCGCTATCGGCAGGCAACACCTCGGCCACCCTGACCTTCCTCAAGAGGTACAGCAGCAGCGCCCCGACGATGGAGCATAGCGCCGCGAACTGGAGACCGAGAGATAACCACGTGAGCGCGTCCATTGCTGGCTCAGTGCGCGACCATTATTCCTTGATCTGTAATAATAAGAGATGGGTTTTTATGAGTTTTCTATTAGCTACATAGTTATTTACTTACGAACTATTGTTACTACTGCCCATAGCGGGACAGACATACTTAATTATTGAGTCCAAATAAAAGTAGTTTTTTTTATGCAACTCTCGTCAGCTAGTGTAGAAAGGGGCAGAAAATTAAAAAAATATGTCTCTCCTAATTCTCGTATTGCTTTTCTCTTATTTTTCATAATATTTCTACAAACATTTTGTATGATAAGGGTTTTGTATAGTAAGGCGTATTTCCGGAAATTTGTAGGTAGTACCTAAGTAGGTACAAATTTTAGAATATTACTTCATCTATTCGTTGGAATCTTTAGTGTCTAAATCGTCTTCAGTATCTTAATTTCCGTTGCGTCATCCTATTGTTCTCATAATTGCTTATATTTAATTACATCGTCCAGGTAGGCGTTGTTGCTAGTCCATTAATTTTAAATTGTTTGTTTTTTTCATACCTACACTACAGATTCGTGTAGGTATCACGAAATAATCATGTCGGAGGTTCATCAAATTACCCAGATTAATAAAATTACCTGACCAACACTGGTCACGGATACTTACAAAACTAGCGTAACCGATAGACCGTGCAGTAAGTTATTGAATTAAGGAATCTGGGTTATGAATAATTGATTTAAGCGAAGAATTAGATTCCATCACAATAAGTAGGTACCTTTGTACTTCAATCACGCAACGAAGAATCAGAAATATTTGACCTGGTTGTGGGATGCGTGGGAGAATGCGTTATTTTACGATTGTGGGGAATTCTTTAATATAACTGTTCACAATGTCAGTGTCAAGAACATGAGATTAGGGTATTTATTGTCTTATGTAAAGGTTACAGTGGCAAAGTTAAGCTTGATACATTACGTTTTGAGAGAAATTTCAGCTATATTTTTGAGTTCACGATAATTAATAATGATCCAAGTGTTTATCTATCTTAGGGTTATTTCCTGTTGCCATTCAGCTGTTGGTCACGTTTAGGATATCCTTTTGAAAATGTACAATGTAGAAAACTTACAATTTGTCAGTTTCAGTTAACGATTTTTTGCTGTCGTCAAGTTTTGTTCAACGTCTTCAACATAAGCCAAAGTCTTATCTTCAAGAGTCACATAATGAGTTTTGCTTTCAAAGATATCCTGACGGCTCAAATTTTTAAGGGTTTTTGTATCCTATTTACCTAATTAGTGTACTTATTTTAATGTGCTCAACAGCTACAGCCTTACCTTACTGTTTCAAAGTCTGTCCACAGTTTCGCTAACAATCTAAACTAGAGTATTAATGTGTTTACATGGGCTAGCGAGAAATGTGGCTGACGTTCGATTCATAAACACAGGACACAATCGCCGCCATCTTATTTGTTATTGTCTGTCGGTCAGACAATGTATTTCCCATCGTTTGGTGCCGTGTCAATAACATTCCTTTCGATTTCATCAATGGATACGTCACGGAGTTATTCCTAATATTAGTGTTCTGAGAAGCTAAGCTTAGGTTGGCTAGTTTTTCAGAGTAAAGTTTGTATTATTTATTTATTTATAGGTATAATCTACTTAAACGCAGTAAAAATTAAATGAGTACGTATACTTTAAGCGGATGTCTCATTGTACGGGTAATCTATACAAAGTGATGCTATGTTTTACGATGGATAATTTGATTCCTCGTGTGTCTGTGTACTAGTTATTTTGCTTGCTAATTTAAACATACGCTTCTAATGGGCAGAGACAATTAATTTTGCCATTCAACGCGGTTTCAAATGTGTTTCCGATCTTGTCGGTATTAATTAGTTAACACGGAGGCGTTCCGCTCTTTGCGGTATAGTAGCATAACAGCAACTGTCTGTATCGACCACCAAACGGATGTTAATATTTCTACACATGTCGGAATAAATCCTTGTCATGCAACTTACGGAAATGGAGTTTTTTCTTTCAACTTAACCCATCACAATATGGACAGTTTCTATAATTGTTTATACGTCCATTATTATTACTTTAAGTTCTTACTAGGAATGCAAAGTTACACATTATTTAAACATTATTGGCATTGTAATACGCTTTATGGCTTTATGTCTTCTCATCTAGAAGCTATGTGGCTGTAAGTAATTAAGTTATTTCATTGTTAGGTTTTTGGCAAGTCAATTGTTGTAAACCAACTTCTTATGACCGTCATCTTTTAAAGAAGACTCTTCTTATCTTTTTATCTAAAATTTCTTATCAATATCGGTGGCTGTTTATAGTTACTCTACATGATATAAAACTCTTTAAATACCTCATAAACATGTTTATTGTAAACAATAGGTGGCAAACAACGTAAGTAATGACTGGAGAGATCGAAACCACTATTTTTATCGATGCTCAATCGAATGAAATAATCGATATCAATGCGCCGGCCATTACTATCGAACAGCTGTGCGGTTTCTCTTGTAATAGGCCTCTATTATTAGAAGAAAGTCCTTTTCTACTCGATGTCTGTTCCGCATGAGAGCTGGCGAATAAAAACATTACGACTTGGTTACCGGGGTGCTGTAGTGGTTGTTTAAGTGGTGGTCATTTATGTGTCGCTATTCATCTGTTTAGAATGATTGGTATGCTTTGTGGTCTGTGGATTGACAGGTATTAGGTATGTCCGTATCCGTAAATAAATTATTGCCAGATTGGAATATAGCAGTATGGATCCTATGGCTTTGGCCACGACGGTAAACGCCAGTGGTTTATAGATGAAATGGGTTTCCAAATACAAAGAGATTTTGGACATGTTACAGTCCTAAATCGTCTTACTGTCTCTAAGATGGTATCAATGCCTTCTGATTTAGGATTGAGACTCTTCTATCAACAAGGAATAGCATGTTTTATGCTCCTATCCCTTTCCGTTGCTCGGAACCGTCGTATGATAGAGCGAGAAACAGAGCAGACGATAGCCTCGGCAGTACGTAACTATTAGATTTCAGGTATTTTTCTCGCATTTTTTACTGCAAGACGGCACTAAGTAGCATTGATGACATAATCCACAAGTTATTAATAAAATACAAAAAAGCTGCAAATCCGGTGTCATGAGACAAATAGTTAAATAGACACGATGTTTATCATTACGCGACATGATCCAACTGCGCAGACGCACAAAAACGTGGGAGATGCATTGTGTTCTTCTTTTTGTTTCGTATCATAAACGCCAGATCAAGGTTAAATGTCGTAAGTGATTGATACGTTTATGTCGTTTAGCACTTTTTTGATGTAAGGTTGTCATGGAGATGTTATCACGATTTGTTGAACAAATACATTTGTCAATACTGGAATGTTGCTTAAACTGTTGTCTTTGATCATAAGGTGTCGACATTGATACAAGAATCTTTTGCGTACGAATCTCGATAACTGAGGGGCGCTGTTATTGATCATCATCATCTGCCTATACTATAATGTTCCCACTGCAGGGACTCCTAAAGAGGGGGCCTGAGCCCCCCTCTTTGGGAGAGGGATGGGCCAATCCACCACGCGGGCCTAGTGCGGTGCAGTGTTGTTAGTGATGATTTGTGAAAATGGTGGAGTTTTGTTTCGATTTTGGTCACGCGTCTTAAAATCTTTGGACAAATCACATCGCTTTTGGGAAAGTTCTTCAATTGAATATAATTTACTACATAAGAAAACTTAAAATTTGGCATCTCTTCAGTTAGGTTTTGAAGCGATAGACAACAAATGATTGAGTAAAAAGGTAAAACAGATAAAGCCATAGAATAGGTAGAGCAAATGGTTTATTTGTCCTGATCTAAATCTGTCGAGTGCAATAAAGTTAATTCCAGTGCACTAAACCGTCGTTTCGGTTCTAAAGCGTAATAAACCTCGATCTTTATTTGTCCTTTTGATACAGTTGCGTAAATTACACAGTACTGCACACACGGTGTTATATTCGTTTTCGTAGTCGAAATAAGTCAAGTTTGAGTGGTCTCAAACTTGACTTATTTCGACTACGACTACCATGTTATGGATGCTTTTTGGATGAGTACAGCTTTTATATTAATAATACCGATGACTATCCTCCATGGCTCAAAAGAAAAGACAACTTGAGATGTTCTTGAAATTATCATTGAGTTCCGAAGGGTCAATATTTTCAGATAAAGATAAATTCAAGAAACTTTTTTATGATAGGACTTTGAATGGCAATATTCAACTTTGTTGTAAATAAAAAACTGTAGCCTATCACTAGATCTATGAAATTATCTATTAAAGACATGCTGCAAGCCAAAGTCGTGCTTTATCACGCTACGCCTAGCAAATCTTAGATAAGACCAACATGCTTTCGTGGGTCGCTCAAAGACAACTAAGACTTATTATACAAAACACCAGCTAAGACATCGATGAATAATATTTTACAAGCCTACATAACCGGCTCCTGACTATAAAGCGCTTCAAGCAAGATCTCGAAATGGATGCCGCTAAAATTAGCATATCCTGTGAGTCTGTCGCGAGATATTCATCCCGTCTGTGTTGTTCGTTTTGCAATAAAATACGAGTACCAGTCCCATTTATATGTGTTCTCCGAACTGGTAGGACGACTGGATTAAATTTAGACTGTTATTGGAATTGCTGTAATTTTTATTACGTGTGTTCTCTCGTACACTCTTACAGTGCTTGACGAATTATTACTGCTGGTTTCATTGCTAAAGTTTATACTTAGAATAAGTAGTTTTTAAAAGAAAGTACTCCATAAACACTGGATTTTTATGATGATGAATTAAACTAGCGTTATTAGATATCTGTAGTAATTCAGCATTCTTTAATACTTTCTGACAGTGTATTTCAAAAGGAATATTCTATCTTGTTTTATATCTTACAATTTCTAGTGTCTGACTACGATTTCGACTTCCTCTCAGTATTTCCTGCGTGTATCTAAGTGATTCATATTTCTTGGATGAGTAGTAGTACTTTGAATAAGTTGATGTCATTTAGTTGTCATGTCATCGTAACACGTCTAAGTTTAGTGTTAAGTAGTCTTATGGTGTTAAATGTAAGTCTGACACATCCTTAGCAGTTGTCTCATTGCAATGCCTTACCGTTTCTTTTACAACTGCATACATGCTTATTTAAATTATTGGCTTTTTATGAACAGATCGTGTCGGTACGATGGATATCTAACTGATTTTGTTACAACTACATACCTACTAATAAGGGATACATATTTAATTTATGAACGATTTCGGGAGGGTGAATCCAAGATAATACAATTATGTGACGAATGATATGAATGAAAAGGGAGTGAAAATAATAAGATGATTGCGGAAAAGGATAAATGAAACAATTGAATACATTTGTTTTGCTTTTTCAAGTATCTGCAACTAAGGCAGACAGAAGATGCATGATTTAGGGACACTAAATTCATCATCTACGTACTAATAATATTAGTTTAGACCACAATACTACTCATAATATTTACTAACAGGAAGACCAGACAGCCTCCCAAAGACCAATAGATTGAATGAGACAATGCTTCTTTGTGTTCATTACTTGAATGAAGTATTGTATTTTATTTGTTTGATTTTGTGATTGGGAGTATTGTTTAGGAGGATCGCTTTTATAATATAAATAAATTGTGTTACATGAGAGAGCTGATTGAGGATGAGACGGATATAACTGTGTATGCTAAAACTGGTGATAAGTAGATACTAAATATACCAACTAGTAAAATTGAATGATGATTTTTTTTTAAATCGAGTAGCAAATACAGAAATCAGGGTCCGGTGGTAGTGATAGATATTTCACAATCAAATCAATGACGCCGTTAACGATGTTTCATGTTCGTTAAGAAAAAAAGAATTAAATTAACATAGTCAGAATACTATACGCCTTTGATAAATAACATAGGCAAAAAAATAGGTCCTTTAAATCGATGTCATTCTAATTAAGCTAGATTTAAATGCTTCTGCCAATCTACAACCTTTGATAGACGATGCAAATGATAGCTAAGTCCAGTCAATCAGTTATTACACGTCCGTGCGATATGTAACGCGCGCCCAAGCGTTGCGGACCGTTTCGTTGAAGACATGTTACCGTTGCCTAACACTAGAAGTGGTTCAAGTAGTGGGATACAGCGGTTAAGTTTTGAAAGAAAAGAAGAAAGAAGTGCTGATTAATCTTCTTTGTAAACCTGCAGTATCTTCGCGGCGGTGGATGGATTGGATTAGAATCAAGAATTAACTATAATATTAATGTTATTGAAATTCGAGAAAATCGAAAACGAAACATAAAATAGCGGATGAGCAAAGGCATGGTCACTTGCATTAAAAAAATAGTAACAAGTGAGTGGCTGAGCGTGGTGATGGATTACGATTGTTTATGGAAAATGTTAATTGTCACGCGCAGATGTCAAAAGTTAATTTAGAAATAAAGGTTAAAAGGTATAATCTCAGACCATAAAATAAGGTATAATCCGCGAGTATAATTAGTTTATCAACGAACTATGCCAATGTGATTTGATAACAAGGGAAACAGTCTTCAGTCTCCTTGTCAATGTGTTTGACAAGCATTATAAGGTATGCATACAAAAGAAGCCAAGTATTTATCCCAAATGTGACTTCCAATCCTTAAAGCAGCGTAATTTATACCTCATGCTACCATATAATTACTCAAATAAATCACCCGCCAGTCTCCTAACTTACTCCACACATCGTCACCCGTATAAGCACCCTTGACGGTTATTAATATTCAGCCCGCGTGATTTCATCGCCCACACATTAGTGTGATACCCTATTATCGCAGTGATATGATAGTGTCTCGATTTCACAACTGATTCGATTGTTCTGCTACCTCCAGACATTTCTTTTTTGAATACTTCGTATGTTGCGATAGTGTATTCTGTTCATTTTGTGAAAGGTTGCGTGGGACATCGAAAAATATTCGTAAATAATTTTATACTTCGTTTTTTTTTGCGCGTGGTGTTTTAGTTGGACTTAAACCACCATATCATTTATTCAATACATTTTCTAATTAAACAATGCACTCCTGTCAAAAGCTCCAAAAGAATTATGTCGCACTGTAATAACATAACATCACGCCTACAGTCCCCGAATGGTTAGACAGAGGTGTAACTAATTATGGTACAGTTTAGCAGCACTGTTATGTTTTACAATTTTTCCATTTGGTTTGGTAGTAGATAAAACTGCTTATAAACAACAACTTTATCGACTGCTGTGCTGTTCTACCTCGCAGTGGTCAAGGAGAAATATTTCGAGTTGATGGCCTTTAGTATTTGGAGAGGCACCAGAAGAAGAAGGAACAACCGGATTTCGAATAATCATCTTTTGACAAGTGTAAAGTCTATTCTATTTTGTTTAATGGCAATTAAAGCCGATGTCGACTATTCTGCCAATCTCCAGTGAAATTAGAAAAACAAGTGTGAAGTGTAAAGTCGAAAATAAGCATTTGTCAAGTGTCATACAGTAGTAGTGTTGAAATTCTTGCTTATTTTATTCATGATTAGGCACGTATGTCCGCTAGATATTTCAATATTTGCATAACTGTATGCGAAAATATGTTTTTGACACACGCCCATATACTTGTTTGCATAATATTTTCAAGGCAGGCATAGATAAAAGTTGTCTTTCCGGAGACGTGTTCTATTAATAACACACACATACATATTTTAACTCATGTAAATATTAATGTCTAAGGACTTGTGGTAATAACAGTACTTAATTTCTTGTATGCGGTCGTTATGGTGCGAATTTACGAGTTTGTACACGTATGTACAAGACATATTCGTTTATTGCATTTATAAATTAGATAGGAGAGTTCGTGTGTGGCTATGTGTGTTGAGTATTTCGTTATTTTCTTTGACAAGTAGGAAATGCGGGAAATTGTCAAAATCGTAGGAAATCCCATTTCACATCGCCTCGGGTAATCCAATATTGTAGAAGGCAAAATACTTACTGATATCAACACAATTACTTATACGTATCGTTTTAAACATTAAATATCAATGTGAGTGTTGTCTATGGTAATGCTATTCTTCAGGGTTTTACACCGATTTGCATAGAGTATTTATTTTTCAGCTAATATCACGTTTTTATTTAAACCTTAAGTCATTATTAGTCGCATAACAAATAAACAAACACGCAATGCCTCACGTCCTAAGTGATAACTTAACAGGTCTTAACTTACCTAATACGTCAAACATAATGCGTGTTTTTAGTCGCATGCGTAACTGACAACTGTGCGATTGTTTAGTTTCACTTTCGGCCACAAAACACACAAAAAGGTTAAAAGAGACCGAGCGCATCCAAATATAGGCGTGGTGTAACTAACGGTCCTAAAATGCTGCTGTTTGTTTATTTTTGAAGTTAATGTTTTTTTAGGAATGTTTGAAGTATCGGCTCTGGGTTTTGTCACCCTTGAGGTGTTGATTCATGAGTCGGAGTTCTTGTTCTCATTTTCTAATGATGCATGTTTCACTTCAGCAGTTTAGGAGTCCTCTTGTTTCATACTCCGCGTAGCCTATTCGAAATAAAAGACTTCCTAGACTTAGATTGACTGCCTATCTGGGGGTCTAAAATAACTGCTTCAGCAGAATCACTTATATGTAGAATAGTGATATTAATCACACTAAAATTCTTAAAATAGTCACAGACGCAGTAAATATTATTAACTAGCTTGTGCCAGCGGCTTCGCCCGCGTGGAGTTCGACAATTGTCCCACGGGATCATACTACCGGGATAAAAAGTATCCTATGTGTTAATCCAGGTTATAAACTATCTGTGTTCTAAATTTCATCCACATCCGTTCAGTAGTTTTTTCGTGAAAGAGTAACAAACATCCATTCATCCATACGTCCTCACAAATTTCGCATTTATAATATTAGAAGGATTGTAACCAATTGTGACCGTTTACGAATTGTAGCGGAAATTATTATCGTATTATGATTCTACTAAAGCGGCAATTTTAGCCCCCCTTTTTTATTTTGGGGGGTGAGAAATTATTAAATAAACCCTCCCGCTCTTGGCAGAGCGAAAGGGGGTAAGGGGGGAAAGGGGGCTTCTTAGCCATTGTGTCGAAACCGCGGCATCTCTTTCTAACAACCCGCAGCCCCCCAGAACCCAGTACTGAGGTATAGGAACTTCTTTATCACATTAATAATTTAAGGTATTATAACATAACACGTTTTCTCCTTTAAAACAGTCACATCTGTGCTCCAATAATCCAGCGTAATTGATTCTTGTAGGCTCTATATCACATTATCAATAAATGTCACTCTACTTCAGTGCAATTGGTCTGATGGATTCGCTTCACCGTATAACAAGAACGCATAATTGACAGTCAATGATACAGTGCTGGTAATAATACTTGTAACTTATGTGGAGTGGACACGAAAATATTAATAGTACATGCATTGTTTTTCTTTAGGTTATCATTTTGCTGAAACCTGAAGGCCTTTTTTTTTTTTTTTGGGGGGTCCCGCTCTTGGGCAGAGCGAAAGGGAGTGTCAGACTTCTACTGACTAAAAACCACCCATGTTCCTTCTTCGCCCTTCATGTCGAGGCCGCGGTATCCCTTGCGAACAACCCGCAGCCTCGACAGGCGTCGGCCCTTGCGGGCCCCTTCCATGTTGCTGACATCTCTTTGAGGCGCGCGTGGAACATGAACGCGCCGTAAACCTGAAGGCCTCACAAATTGATGATGAAGGCTACTACTGAAAATTGTCACTCCTGTTGAATGTTGTCCCAGAAATACGAAGATGAAATCAATTACCATTTTGGCTTATTCGAGACAGCATTGTCTTATTAAGACAAAAAACATAGTATCAAAAAGTTTCATCATTGTTTTCCTGTTAAAAATTTTGACTAAAGTTTGTTCAGCCACTTCATTTCAATAATATTTAATTAAGTAGGTCATATTAAAAGGAGGCTCCAAACACATCATCATCATTATTTCAGCCATAACACGTCCACTGCTGGACATGGCCTCCCCCAGAAGGGGATATTTGCCATAATCGCCACGCTTATTGGCAGGCGGGTTGGCGATCGCAGTATGGTTGTTACAAAGGCACAGAGAACGCTGCTGCCCATTCTCTGAAGGGCAATTTCATTGATTCAACACACTTCATTGTATGTGACGCATTTTGTTTAAATGAAAATATTCTTCATTTTTTTTTCACTCCATTTTCATATTTGCATAAAATAAGGTAAATTTTGTGCAGAGGATTTTGCATAAGATATTTGTAGCGTAACTTTAGTTATAGAGTTGATTTAGGGGCCCGTGAAGCAAATCAAATAATACTGTAATTAAAATGATCTATCAGTCCTTTTGTTTTACGCAAAAACCAGCGCCATTTTAGCCAACCGCAAGATTAACCGCGTATGCAATTATTCAATTACCTAATGTGTGAACAAACACATACGCTTACTGACCGTGACTGTTTGTAAACTTCAAAGTAATTACCTCTATCGCTACCCTGACCAATTACCTGAATTAAATGTAAATACGCTTAGTAAAAGTGAAATTAACGCGAAAGTATGAAAATATTTGTATAAGTAGGTGTTACTTAATTAACACTTGAATTAATATGGTAAGTAGTTTAAGTAAGCAAATAGTTTAAGTAAGAGCTCTAGATAAATTTATTTGAGGAAAGTAATGAAGCAAATAAAATGTGGAATAGTCACAAATTAAATGCAAGAGTAGACTAATGATATGCATAAGAAATATAAATTAGTATTAAAAGTTTCAAGATCATTGCTAAAATAAACATAAATAAAATTAGAAAACACAGACATTTAGAAACCGCCGCGTACCGACTACCTACTTATAATTTTCAATTTAATACATTTTTAATTTCAGACCTTGGTCCGAATATTAGAACATCCTCAGTTTCTGCAATAAATTGCATAGTTAATAGAAAATATGTTGATGTATATCGCACAATTTATTACAATTACAAACAATTTCAGAAATCCATTGTTTTCGTAATCATGTGTTGAGATATCATCTCAACGTTGTCCAGCGCCTATTGTATAAATTACTTTTTTAATTATACAGTAAGATGAAGTTTGGATACGTAAGATATTAAAAGATAGTAACGAAGAAAAATGGTTTAAGAATGACTGTTGATTTAGTTATTTTCTGAACGATTTATGTACAGCTTGAGGCAACAGGCTCGCCCCCTATTACATGGGACTTAAACATAACTGGCGAAATGTGGGCCCACCTAACAATTAAGTACACCCCTGCCTAACCCTTAAGGTATTACAGGCATTATGTTATGTTATTTTTATTACCAAAGCCTGAATTATTCTGCAAAAAGGTAGCAACAATCTTAACTGAGTTCCAGCTCGTTTAGTTCATCATTATCCATATCAAAGATTCCTATGTTAATTTATGTTAATAGAGCCTAGTGCGTAATCCTGCAAAACAAATCAGTTACCTTAACATTACGTAAGTTAATCAGCATGAAATCATCGTAACTCACGCTGTACCTACTTGAGTTAAAGCGGGTCTATCCAGCAAAACAGAACAGGTTTCTCAATAGTCTTTATGTGGACCGAGATGAAATTTCTTTTCGCTGTCGTACGGCAGTCCGCGGATTGTTCACGTAACAATGCACGTGAATTTATAAGTTACTATAGCAGGTCCATAGAGTACATTATTATGGTGGGTTCATAGCCTCGTTCGTCCAAAGTGTTTTTCAATCATGCATATTTATATCAGTGACAGCCTGAAGTCTCGGGATCTCCTCCCGGTTGAAGGTTTGCATAACTTGTTTTATTATTTTTGTGTCCCATGTAATAGGGGTATTGGTGTATTACATGGGACTTTAACATTACTGGCTAAAAAGGTGTGTACTATAAGGTATGTAACGTTAAATATGTGTTCATACAACCTTTGTCTATTCAGTAAGGTCAATAGGTGTCCGCCAGTCGCATCGCATCAGTGAAAGTCGAAAGTAAAGGACCCGCGACTTGTCTACTGGACAATGTGCAACTTGTTTTCTTTTATATAGTGTTAGTAAATGTTGTGGTGTGTACGGAATTATTGATGGGAAAATGGAAAATAGTGAATAAAAGGAAATTAGAATGTATGAGGTGTGCAACATTCCGCGACGATGTTGTTTTGTCAGAGATCATTTCCTTTCGTTCAATGTTAACTGGATATAAAATTATATCCGAATCTCTAGTAAAGACGTTTTTCTAAACTATATTTTGTAAAAAAACTTTTGTGTGCACCTTTTGACGACGTTTTATAAGTGCTCATGTTTGTGAAATTAAATATTTTGATTTGGATTTTTGATATAAGGTAATCCAGTTATTGTTAATTTCTGCCCATTAGTGCATTTAGCTAATAGGTAAACAACATTTGTGGATTTTCAGAAGTTTAGCAAGTATAATTATTATTGAGATCGATAGAGGTTCCGATTTCAGAATGTTTTCATAATTAAAACTTTATTATAGCGCTTATTTTCTGTTTAGTTATAGATAAGGTTGCGTAAAAGTGTTTAAAGAAAACATGAAAATCGTACCAGAGAACTTGTTTTATAAACAAGCCAAATATCATATGAACCAGTAAAGTCAACAAAACTTGATCAAGTCATTCGATATATTATTTATAGAGTGACGTAACGTTCTGCTTTCTCCGGGCTCTTCAAATGGGATTGATGACACACGATTCGTTAGAAAGCTATACGAAAATACATATACACGTTAACCAATATTGAAGAACTAGAAGCTTGTTTTCATATTTTATAGTAATATAACAGGCTATTTAGAAAATATTTATAATTATTGGTATCTATAATATAATGGTTAAAACTTCTTAAGTTTCATAATAAATCTAAATAATCACTAGCTTTAAGTATTATAATTTGTATCGTGATATCAATTCAAAACTTAATAAGTTATTTCACCACCAACTTATAATAATATCACAATGAGTTCGCATATTGCCATCCACCTTTTTATTTGCTATCAAAATGAATTCAATTCATATCTGACGAAAAAAATAAACACAATAAGTTCACGTCTGCTCGAGGCGAACCATTTTTTACAAAGGGAGACCTCCCCACCTCTCTCATTTCTCTGCACAAACAATGTAGTAAGCAAAGTGGTTTAAAACTTAATTTTGTTGATAAATAACTCATGATCGATAATTATAAAAATATAAGTTTATGACTAAACTTATACAGTCGCTTACGGGATTATCTTCCATGATGACCTATCCTTTATTCTGAGCACCCTGACGGGTTTCGACACTGTTGTTGTATGTGGAGCACTCAAGAGCTATCACGGAAAATATCCCGTAAGTGACAATATTAGTGTAAAATATAAGAGTAAAATATAAGTGTAAAATATAAGTGTAAAATATAAGTGTAAAATATAAATGTGTTTAAAACAAAAGTCGACATTTTAAATTCCTCGGATCTAAAAAAATCTTTGCCGGATTGCTGAAAATAAAAACGGATGATTCAATCAACGATACTGATGAATCGTACAGCTGTCATGTGAACGGGCTGTAACTAAATGCCTCTATCCGTCCTTTCTCGAAAAGAGTGAGTTCAGTGACCTCCTAGAGGTAATCGTCCTCCCAAGTGTAGGTGGGGCTAGGAAGAATCGGAGGAAATGGACCATGTTCTAAGAATATAATAAATACGTTTCATAAAGTACAATGAACGGATACGGGGTTTGGAACAAGTTGTAACAAGGTTATGATACCTTATTATTATACATCTTTAGTGGGTTATTTTTACGAAAAAAAATACAATAACATCACGCTTTGTAATCCCCGATGGGTTAGACAGAGGTGTACCAACAAGTAAATCCATATTTCTCCAGTAATGTATAAGCCCGTATGGTGTCGGACGTAAAGAATAGCACCATCCCATATCTTCCCGTGGGTGTCGTAAGAGGCGACTAAGGGACTTACCAGAGAATGGGCAGCAGCGTTCTCTGTGCCTTCGTAACAACCATACTGCGATCGCCAACCCGCCTGCCAAGCGTGGCGATTATGGAAAATCCCCCCCTTCTGGGGGAGGCCTATGTCCAGCAGTGGACGTCTTATGGCTGAAATGATGATGATGATGATATCTTCCCGTGGGTGTCGTAAGAGGCCACTAAGGGATTTACCAGAGAATGAGCAGCAGCTTTCTCTGTGCCTTCGTAACAACCATACAGTCCCATGTAATAGGGGGCGAACCTATTGTCAACCGGGCACAAAGCCAGACCCCGAGCCTACTATTGAAAAATTCTAATAATAAAAAATGGAAATCTGACCTGAAAAAATCGAAACTGGGAATCGTACCCAGGACCTCATGCTCAGCAGCCGTGCTTGCGACCACTAGACCAACAAAGCAGTTTTACGGAATATAAAGTAATTTTGAAATGATTTCAATATTTGTCTCTGAATACACTGTATACTATTTTTTTTTTTTTGGGGGTTGGGAAATCATCAAATAACCCCTCCCGCTCTTGGGCAGAGCGAAAGGGAGTGTCAGACTTCTATTGACTAAAAACCACCCATATTCCTTCTTAGCCCTTCAAGTCGAGGCCGCGGTATCTCTTGCGAACAACCCGCAGCCACGACGGGATACTCTGTATACTTCAATCATCATTTGCCGTGTATGGTAGCCTAGGTATCTAATAAATATTCTAAGCCTTGATCTTTTATTGAATCATAACTTTTTATAAACGAAAACGTATGTGCCAGGTGCTATTTACACACATCAAAAGTGTCTAGGGATCAACATATATTTTTGCAATAACTTTTCTCCTGATTGATATTAATTAAAATTTTCTTTAAGGATTCATCAAATAAAGTGTTTTCGTTTGTCACAGTAACGATAAACCAAGTCACCTTTGCATTAATAAAGAAATTTGCCATTTTCCTAATAAAGGGATTTTTGACATTTGAACCACTAACATTAAAGTTCGAAAAAAAGACTGAAATAACAGTTTTCTTTAAAATTTTATTGGGTAACTTAAACAATTAATAATCCGTGTTTCTACCGCGAACACTAACAACACAAGAACATCGGTTTGGTATACTCAAAATGAGTTCATCCAAATCACGCTGTGGAATGGCCGCCCATGTTCGTTGCAACAACAAAAAAAGGTCTTACCCTCCATATTCGGCAGAGCTCTTCTCTGTAGCATATCCCATGCATGCTCAATCGGGTTCAAGTCTGGCGACTGAGCAGGCCAGGGCAGGACATTGATGTTAGCTGCGGCGAGAGTCTGTCTTACAACTCTTGCGGTGTGCGGTCGTGCATTATCATGCATTAACTGAAATAAGGGACCGATTTGCACTTGTAGAGGAACGATGACGTCTGATACAATCGTCTCAGCATAAATTTGAGCGTTGAGGTTGCCTCTGATCCAAATCAACTCAGTTCTTCCGCCGATCCAAATACCCGCCCATACCATGATGGTTCCACCACTATAAGGATGGACTTCCTGGCAGGATTTTAATCGCTGTTGGCGTCCAGGGGTTCTCCAGTGTTGTATACGTCTTGTATCCGGTCTCATACCAAAACGAGACTCATCAGAAAAGCACACGAAAGGCCATTGTTCTTCTGCCCAATTTCTGTGTTCAAGAGCCCATTGATATCGAATCCTACGATTGTGCATTGCTATAGGTGGTACCCGTAGCGGTCTTCGGGAATGAAGGTTCACTTCATGCAAGTGGTTTCTGACTGTTTGGTCGCTAATTAAGTTCCCTGAAGAGTGATGAAGCCTCACGGCTAACATCATGGCGGTTATTGTTGGAGCTCTTCGAGTTAAGATTTGAGTCCTGCCCTGGCCTGCTCAGTCGCCAGACTTGAACCCGATTGAGCATGCATGGGATATGCTACAGAGAAGAGCTCTGCCGAATATGGAGGGTATCCAGTCGCAAGAAGACCTTTTTTTGTTGTTGCAACGAACATGGGCGGCCATTCCACAGCGTGATTTGGATGAACTCATTTTGAGTATGCCAAACCGATGTTCTTGTGTTGTTAGTGTTCGCGGTAGAAACACGGATTATTAATTGTTTAAGTTACCCAATAAAATTTTAAAGAAAACTGTTATTTCAGTCTTTTTTAGGGTTCCGTAGTCAACTAGGAACCCTTATAGTTTCGCCATGTCTGTCTGTCTGTCTGTCTGTCCGTCCTCGCTTAATCTCTGTGACCGTTAGCACTAGAAAGCTGAAATTTGGGACCAATATGTGTATCAATCACGCCGACAAAGTGCTAAAATAAAAATTGGAAAAAAATGTTTTATTAGGGTAGCCCCCCTATATGTAAAGTGGGAAGTGTTTTTTTTTTAATTTTAACCCTAATGTGTGATATATTGTTGGAAAGGTATTTAAAAATGAATAGGGGTTTACTAAAATCATTTTTTGATAATGTCAATAATTTCGGAAATAATCGCTCCAAAAGTAAAAAAAAAAGCGTCCCCCCCCCTCTAACTTTTGAACCATAAGTTTAGAAAATACGAAAAAAATCTGAAAAGTAGAACTTTATAAGGACTTTCTAGGAAAATTATTTTGAACTTGGATGGAAACAACAGATGGAAACTGCAGTTAACCAATATAATTTGGTCCCTGAATCGTATGAGCGCCTATACAATCCAGAGGTCAAGTTTCATTTGCCCGTATTTTTTTTTTAACTTCGTTTACATAATATTTTATTATCTACGGAACCCTACACTGAGCGTGGCCCGACACGCTCTTGGCCGGTTTTTTTCGAACTTTAATGTTAGTGGTTCAAATGTCAAAAATCCCTTTATTAGGAAAATGGCAAATTTCTTTATTAATGCAAAGGTGACTTGGTTTATCGTTACTGTGACAAACGAAAACACTTTATTTGATGAATCCTTAAAGAAAATTTTAATTAATATCAATCAGGAGAAAAGTTATTGCAAAAATATATGTTGATCCCTAGACACTTTTGATGTGTGTATTTACCCTTAATTACATTGCAAATATTTTTTCACTTCTTACGTTTGACCCCCGTTTACCATTTAGGAGAGTGCCGTTAATTTGATCAACACTGCCAAGTACCTATCGACTTCCACTTTAGTGTTTATTTATTATTATTAAGTCAAATATACATAAACCGTTTATTGCAGCAATCATTTTTATGTTGGTATCTGAGATTTGAGGATGGTGTCATATTTATTGAATTACTCAACTTAACCACACACCTCTGATTTTTGGATTCATGTGCGTATTGTATAGTAATCACTTGCTTTGGTGAAGGAAGACATCATGAGGAAACCAGCATGCGCTCCCGCTCTGGGCAGAGTGGAAGGGAGTGTCAGACTTCTACTGACTAAAAACCACCCATGTTCCTTCTTAGCCCTTCATGTTGAGGCCGCGGTATCTCTTGCGAACAACCCGCAGCCCCGACGGGCCCCTTCCATAAACCATCATGCCTGAGAGATATTTCTCGACAGCATGAAAAGCCAAGTCAGAGGCCCACGGGCGGCATAAACAACTCTGACACCAGGTGAGGCACTAACCTCACACGATAAAGAAAGACTCAACTTATAACACGTGGGTACTTTGAACTTTTCAATACCCTTTTCGTAATTATGAACTTGTAACTATTGTATATGTTTAAGGTTCCTAAACATGTAGCTGCTATACTACCGTCTAAAAACATCAAAGATTTCACGTGCAGTAGTAATAAAAACTTTTACTTTGAAGTACCAACGCTTTAATTTAAGAAGTTTATGGCTAAAACATGTTTAGATTATTCGGAGATCAATGGTACGGCAAGGAAAAAAATACTACATATAACAAGAAGTTTGTAAGATTTTATGTTTAACGTAGCAACTGTCGCAGCTAACTCATCATCTGCCTAGCCTTTTTAACCGACTTCAAAAAAGGAGGAGGTTATATGTTCGTGTGTATGTATTTTTTTTTTTTTTTTTTTTTATGTATGTTACCTGATTACTCCTCCATTTGTGAACCGATTCTCAAAATTCTTTTTTTATTTGAAAGAGTATACTCCTGAGGTGGTCCCATTTAAATTTGGTGAAGATCTGATCCTGATCATCGGAGATATACAATAGAACTCTTCAAAAATAGACGGCAAATCTGTCGTGATTGCTGCAATCGCTTGGATGTTTATTGTTTACGCAACATCTTAACTTACCATCACGCCTGTACGCTCTGACGGGGTACGCAGATGTGTACAAGACGCCCAGATTTCGAGAGTTAGGTATGTTAAGTTCCATTTTATTGCGGATAAGCCTATTACCGTGACATGTATTGTTAACAAAGTAAAATTAATGAATATCAAATATTTGTAAAGGATATTACAACTAAAAATGGAAAAATAAAAAAACTTTTTTGCAAAAAATAAAACCGACTTCAAAAACACAAAAAAGTGAAAAATAACTTTAGCTTCTGAAGTCGGTGACAAAAAAACTGAATAAAACCAACAAAAGTCACCGACTTCAGAAGCTAAAGTTATTTTTCACTTTTTTGTGTTTTTGAAGTCGGTTTTATTTTTTGCAAAAAAGTTTTTTTATTCCAACTATGTTGGGGTTGACTTCCAGTTTGACCGGATGCAGCTGTATACTAGTATTTTACATGGAGCGACTGCGTATCTGACCTCCACAACCCAGTCAGTACTGGGTAATACGATTATCCTTGGTAATACTGGTTGTCAGACTGACTACCTGTAAGTACTGTCGAAGATGTAAAACTGACAGCCGGGATCAACACCTTTTTGCGTTTTCATACTGGTCGCGTTACTTGCGTTAGCTGGCAATCTGTATCTGTGAATGAACCAAACCTTTTGATGGATAGTAACTGTGGTAAGCATCAGCAACAGAGCGGAAACTGAATAGAATTAGACCCACGGCTTTCTGATGAACACATCAAACATATGACATAACATCTTGATGCCACATTATTTAAACATAGTGGAGAAGTAGCGTTATAATCTATTTTCGTTGCTCTATCTATTCTGAAATACTCTAGCTTTTGATGCGTAATTTCAAAGCCTACCTCATTGACTTCAACTAAGAAATTAAAATCGCTTATCATTTTTTTCATTTCATTTATTAGATATTTCGATACAATGTAAAAATTAGTAACAATTTTTACATTGTATCGAAATATCACACTTAGATACAAAATAATAGATTTACATTATAGAATCATTATTAGAACATTACCAAAAAAAATATATATATATAATTAAAGGTTAATCATTTTTACAAATTCACCCTGTTATAATACGTTAAATACATTAGGGTTCCACCGTTACTATGTCAAAGACTCAAAGTACGTTGTATCGAAAAATTTACACAAAATTATAAAACTTAACTCATTACAATAAAATCATTTTTATAACAGTAACCAAATAAATAAATTAATAAGTATATTACAATTCCCCAAATAAAACAAATAGATTAAGATTCCACCATTACAAAGTCAAAAGTAGATATAAAGCACAATATAAATATGGACAGTACGGAAACTACCTACAAACGCTCGAAACCGCACACTCACACAAACATGCGCATCGACGGGGCACTTAGCAAGTCTTCGCAGTGCGCTCAGTTGTGCGTGCCGCGCCGAGACGAGTGGTCAGTTGGTCACGTATAAGTTCATATCTCCCGATATTTTTTTAAATGCAACGAACGTATTGCGCGGTATACGGCTGTGTCAACTCGGCTTCATCAGCAGAAGAAAGTATTTTTAATCGACTTCCAAAAAGAGGGAGGTTCTGAATTCGTCGGTTTGGTTTTGTTTTTGTATCATATTTGTTTCCGTATAACTCCCTCAATTATGAACCGAATTGAGAAAAAAAAAAATTAATCGAAAAAGTATACTCCCGAGATGGTCCCACTGTTACCATGTCTGGATCTGATGATGGAATCTTAACGAAATCGAGGGCAACCATCAAATTTTATAGGCACGTATTACGTGTTTCGTATTTTTTCTAATGCTATTTAAGTATTTACATCTGGCAGTCATTACCTCATGTTGATGAGCTGATGATGGAAGGAATAACTCCTTAACGGTTAGGAGTTGGAGGATAATTCTTAAATAAAATCTTATGGGGTTGTATTCTTTCAGGTTATCTAGGTGAGCTGATTGTGGAAGGTACAACTACTCAACGGTTAGGAGTTAAAAGCAATTATAAGAGAATCTTGAAGGTTAAGGGTTAGGTTTCTTGGTTGAATGTTAAATGCATCGTAACTATTAGTATAGGATATTACAACTAAAAATGGAAAAATGAAAACAACTATTTTAAAAAAACAGCTTCTGAAGTCGGTGACTTTTGTTTGTTTGATTTCCTTTTTTTTTCATGAGCATTGCCCGCGCGCAACCTGTGCCGCAGCCGTGGATAGTGAGCGCGCACTCCAACGAGCGCACGAAAACGTTATCGAGTATCGTCCAACCGCGGCTCGCTCCCGCTAAGACTTGTAACAGGTTAAGCCGCGTGCGCCGTTATGACAAAGTTAAAGATCTATAGTTCTACAAGTTGTTGTGTACTAAACTGTTTTCCGTGTTTAAACTACATATATGTCTTTTGTTGAGATTAACCGACGCCATAAGATAACCTATTTAGATTGTATTTGTAAGCTAGCTTTTTTTAATTCGATTGATTGATCACAACAGAATAAAAATGTTATGTTGAGAAGTTATCTAGGGACTTCAGCAACCGTGCATAAAAGGGACAACCCTATGGCTTCAATGGAGCGTAGGTAGTTATCGCATCAACTAGGCTTAGTTTCGCTACTGTCCATATTTATACTGTGTATAAAGTCAGTAAGTACATATGTCACATGGAGAATGTCAAAACAGATCTACGCTATATTAAAAAAAAACCGGCCAAGAGCGTGTCGGGCCACGCTCAGTGTAGGGTTCCGTAGATAATAAAATATTATGTAAACGAAGTTAAAAAAAAAATACGGGCAAATGAAACTTGACCTCTGGATTGTATAGGCGCTCATACGATTCAGGGACCAAATTATATTGGTTAACTGCAGTTTCCATCTGTTGTTTCCATCCAAGTTCAAAATAATTTTCCTAGAAAGTCCTTATAAAGTTCTACTTTTCAGATTTTTTTCGTATTTTCTAAACTTATGGTTCAAAAGTTAGAGGGGGGGGGACGCTTTGTTTTTTACTTTTGGAGCGATTATTTCCGAAATTATTGACATTATCAAAAAATGATTTTAGTAAACCCCTATTCATTTTTAAATACCTTTCCAACAATATATCACACATTAGGGTTAAAATTAAAAAAAAAAACACTTCCCACTTTACATATAGGGGGGCTACCCTAATAAAACATTTTTTTCCAATTTTTATTTTAGCACTTTGTCGGCGTGATTGATACACATATTGGTCCCAAATTTCAGCTTTCTAGTGCTAACGGTCACAGAGATTAAGCGAGGACGGACAGACAGACAGACAGACAGACATGGCGAAACTATAAGGGTTCCTAGTTGACTACGGAACCCTAAAAAAAGACGTGTGGCACTCGGAGACTGCCGCGGTAAAGCTATTGCACAGCATTTTTTATCAACTTATGCAATTATTATAATTATTTATTTATTTTATTAATGCAGTATTTTTTTTCCTTTGTTTTTTTTTCTTTGATATTAATTCAAGTTACATTGATTACGGTAGTTTTCCAATACAACCAATGCCACCTAAAGGCGGGTTGCTGAACTAAAGAGACAAGCGTGATATTTCAAAAAGTCATTAAAAGTTCTGGTATTTATCGATAGATGGAAAAACTAAAAAGTATCACCGCTGTGCCGGTCGGAGTGGGGGGTGTTAGGTTTTTTTCGTTACGGAATTTTTGGATTCGGTCCCCACGCTCAAGGCCCGCGACAGAAGCTATGCAATAGCTTAAAAATAAACTGAAACGAACCTGCACCTATAAAGAAACACTGTATTAAACGCAAGGGGATGTTGTCGAAACATAAATTTGACGTTTCATTTAGTTGGTTAGCTTAAACAACTTTAACTTTTCAAGTCCCGAATCTAGTTAAGCCTTTTTCATGAGACATGTCAAATCCTCATGGGAAAACCCTGATAGGAGTACCTTTCTTAAAGATTTTTCGCACATAACATTAAAAGAAAATTATCTTACTGTTCTTGTTAGCACTACTAATTAATGAACTACCACTTAACCCACCAGTATGTACACAGGTAATACACCCCACGCATTCAACTTGAAAAAGAAAACTGGTGCTGGCGTCGCTTATAGTCTTTAAACAGCGTGTAATGGACGGTTGTGTGCCCACACACGGTAATGGCGTCTACGTTGACCGCACAGTTACCACTAACTACTTGATTGTGTTAATAACTACTAATAGTCTAGTTGGCCTCGCAACTTATTAGCCACAAACGCTTAGTTTTTTTGAAAAACTCTCAGTAAATTAAAACTATACTAAGGTTGAAACTATCACACGCATAAATTTTACAGCAATAAATAACTTCAGGGCCAAGACGAAATTACATTCCTTCAGCGATTACGAAGATGAAAAGTCAAAAAGTATTCTATTGAAATAAGATCTTGAAAATTTGTGATAATCCTGATGACAGTCGCTTTGGAAATATATACGTATAGGACAGCTACTGCCATTTTTCGAGCCCCAGTTGATGTCTTAGGTCGTGCGTGCGAGTGACATTTGAACTTAGGTGGGTAAAGAAATTACGAGGTTGATTGAATTATGAGACCTCATCATCTGCCTAGCCTTTTCCCAACTATGTTGGGGTCGGCTTCCAGTCTAACCGGATGCAGCTGAATACCAGTATTTTACATGGAGCGACTGCCTATCTGACTTCCACAACCCAGTTAATACTAGGTAATACGATACTCTTTGGTAAGACTGGATGTCAGAATTTCAGGTCACTGACTACCTGTAACGACTGCCAAAGATCTATATATGGCAGCCGGGACCAACAGCTTAACGTGCTTTCCGAGGCACGGAGGTAACTCGGTATGTCGGGCGGTCACCCATCCACAGACCGACCTAGGCAAACACAGCTTTACCTAAAGATCGACCCGAGTGGCAGTTCTTATTAAGCCACGAGCTCTTCTGAATTATGAGACCTAACAATGTCTAATGCCAAGCGAGAAAAAGCATGTGGCGTGAAAATTGTTTTACATTCAAGTCTTGTAAGTATGGTAATACTTTTCCTTAGAGAGCTGTACTTTTTTGTAGGTTACAGGCATTTGTATTAGGTACCTCCGTGATGAAGCGGGTTGTTTTAAAAGAAGATTCACATTATATTGGTAGGTAATAATAATAAATCGTCAGTGCCGAGAAATAAATTCTGAGCAAATAGATGCCTCGTTAGACATTATTTTTCCTAACAGTAATAGATCATGAAGATTTCTTCACTTCAGCTCCATGTTATAAATTTTCCGCTAGCCTGTAGCAAATAAAATAGCGTGCTAACTGCCCGTTACTCGATAGTAACTATACCTACAGTTTAAACTAACAATCATCAGACACGGGACATTCTTGTAAAACTTGCTAATCTGCTGATGCCTCGAAAGCGTGAAGCGTGATTTCGAGATATAATAAAATATACTGAGCAACTAAAGTAATGTTCTATAGGCATTTTAATTAACAATCACGAGGTGTTGTGCTTTCTACAGTTTTTTTTATTTAATCTGTATAAAATTAGTAGATTAGCAAGTGAATGCGAAGAAATGAAGAAAATGTTGTAAGAAAAATGTTGAGTATGAATGTAGATGGCTATAAGAGTAGAGGAAGACCAAAGAAAAGATGGATGGACTGTGTGAAGGATGATATGGCTAGAAAGGAGGTGACTGCTGACATGACGAGAAATAGAGAAGTATGGAAGAAGAAGACATGTTGCGCCGACCACAAATAAATTGGGATAAGGGCAGGAGAATGATGATGATGATTAGCAAGTGATATCTATGTAGAAGAGCCTAGTTCTCAGAACTTTTATCCAAAGAAAGTGTGGTTTTTTTAGTGGTTCATTAAAGTAGCGAGTTCTCGAAGACACAAAACCATAATTAATCAGCGAGTTCATAGGAGCTCTTAGCTAAATAATCGGAATCGGAACGATCTTCAGGTGATTCCGCGCTTGCCTGAGTTGGTTCGTGGATGACTAGGTACTACCCATAACATACCAAGTTTCCTCCGTTGGTCCCCGCTGTCCATTGTATATCTTTGACAGTCGATAAAGGTAGTCAGTGGCCTGCAAGTCTGATCAGTCTTAACAAGGAATATTGTATAACCCAGTTCGAACTGGGATGTGGAGATGAGATAGGCAATCGCTCATACAGTAGCTGCACACGTAGCAGGTTAACAAATCCAGGATTGAATGAGTTGATGGTAATTAAATAGGTTAATGTCAGCCTAATTTAAATTGGGTAATACTGAAAGGCGGGCGACGTAACGTAAGAATATTGCGTCTAAATCGTCTTATAGATTATATCAAGCTTGTCTTGCGTCTCCCAGCAGACTTCATGCCGTCGTCGTTTTTAATGGTGTTTGGTCCTTCGAGTATTACCTACATAATGACGTGTTCATTATGTTTTGTATAGTAGGTATATAATAAGTTGTTTATTTATTCTCAGTGCACATCAAACAGGTTTCATAAGTCATAAGGTTCGACTCTACAAGGTCTGAGGAATCTTCGATGTTTGCAATCAAATTGACATTTAAAACATCGGTATTTGCCTGGCAGCTTGACTGCTTAGTTTAAGACATCCTATAGTGTGAGAATGATTGGACAACTTTGGTTACAAGAGAGATTTACTACGGTTGTAAAAGTTTTCTACAACTTTGTAGGCTCTTATGTTATGTTGTAGATACGTAACTTTCTCGCCATGTTTATTTAACTTTTCTTTCGGTGACGTGACGTGACAGCAACCTACATATTTTTGAATATGTAATAGTGATCTTATTTGAATTAGGAACAGGTGACGAAATATTTTGTGTTGAAAAATATTACAAAGAGAAAAAATAATTATTCGTGTTTAGTTTTATGAATTCCAGCGTTTGTCAGGGCCCGCCTTTCGCTGGTTTCTTTCATATTTCGCTAGTTTCATCTTCAATATTACCTCACCCAGTTAAATTCCCAATGAATATTTCCCGTTAAGTTTTAAACAAGTCGACATCCACATATAATTCGCGTGCCGAGCACAAATGATGGATCGTGGCACAACACTTAGCGCGGTTGTTAGCGGTCGCTTCGAGTCAAACGCACCACTCCCACACATTCCGATGAGCGACACACATACTAAACGTGATGGTAATGTACCAGACGAGAATTGAGAATGTCCTACTGTGAACTATGGGTGGCTGTTAGTTCAGGAATGTTTGATATTCGAAGGATTTTGTAATTAAAATGTCCAGAATAGGATTTGATATGTATTATATCAGTAGCTTCATAAGTTTTTGACTTAGTCGTTCGGGGAAACGCTGGAATTTTGCCGAGCCGACTCGAACATGTTTCTGCGATGATTAAGGCCGGAAAAGTATGGCCTCGGTACGAGCTAAATAAGAGTCGAATATGTATAGTCATTGTTTCGGGTCGCCTTATTTAAAAAAAATCCTCTATAAGCCTTTATTTTTTTATTTTCAGAAATACACCTATGTACCGCTGTTTGACTCTGCATCCTCCAATAGTTGACTGGTAGAGAATGCATATAGAATTTAGTCCGCTTTTGTAATTAGTGCTTGAAGTGTTAAACAAATAAACAAACAAACCAAACAATGGTTGTTTCTGAATTTCCTATTTGTTTCCTTGATCCTTATAGGTTTCCTTATTCCTCATATTTCCACTACCTATAGAAGCAGGCTTACATCACGGCAGCATATTGCCAACAAATCAGTGAAGCTATAAAGTGTTAATTATTATGAAGTGTTGCCTTCGACTACACGAGGTCCTTAAGGGCATGCCCTTAGACGTAGGTAACGTCCCTTATGTAGGTTAAATATGTAGGTGCGGCGTCTTACTAGCCGATAATTATGTACTTGAACTCTATATGGAAAAAGTCGGTGAAAAATATGTAGTTAGCGATAAATCGGGCTGGGGTAATTTTAGGTTTGTCCAAATAGATTTTTGGTACGGTAAATAAAAGCGGTCTACCAAAATCAAGCACTAATTTAGAATGCAAGACTTTGGTACGCTCTCTTAACAAAATTTTATGAAAACCTACACATATAAACATAGTTTATTTGCCAAGTTTTGTGGTAACCTTCGAGAAAATTCTAAGAAGTAAAACGATTCAGTTCTTTAAAAATATTTATTTGGAAATGCATAGCGACCATAAAAAATAAACTAACGAGATAATTATTAGTGAATGTAGAGGTCAGTTGTATGGGCAACTTTGACGTAATACATATTTTTGTACCCCGTTAAACTACATCATTCATTACGAAATCACTATCTTTGGAATGGAATCCTCCTTTGCCATTTGCATAACGAACATGAACATAACATACCTGTTTCTTTAATCGTAGGTCACATCGATATTTCAAAAGAAACCAGTAACAAAATAAAGAAAAATTTAATAAAAAACTAAGACAAAACGTCAATTTTTTATGTCTGTCACGTTGTACTAAAATGTGACTGAGTTATTATATTGTTAAAACATAGGACATAAGATAACATCACGACTATAACCCTCGAAGGCTTCACCAGTTACATAAAGGTACACACCATGCCAGTAACATAGGACATTTTGCCGATAAAATAATATTCCGACCAAATCATAATATTAATAATGTGTCATCATCAATATTATTGCTGACTTAAGCAAGATAAATACAAGCTTGTTGTGTGGTCCTGTCTATGAATTTGACCTCAACATCTGAGTGGGCGGGCAATATCTAATGACATGGGACACGATACGGTACAATGATTGATCTGTCACTATGTCATCGTTATTGTCTTTGTCACCCATTGCCACCCTTTGCTAAACAGATGAGATCTAATAACAACATAACATTACACCTTTAACCCTCGAAGGGTTAGGCAGCGATGTACCTAATAGTACACCCCCATTTCGCCATAATCGCGCACAAATCCAGACTCCGTGTCTGCTAGTGAACAAATTCCGACGTAATAATCCAATAAAACTTTGCCCAAATTGGGAATCGAACCTAAGACCTTATTTTTTAACGTAGGTCTGTAATTGCACAAAAGTTTCACTGTAGTTTTCTTGCAGATAATTTCATCTAAGTTCTGTTCATATTTAACTGGAGAGCTAGTCTACTTGAAAAGTGAAGAGCAAAGGTTTAACAGGATATATTCTAATACAAAATGATAAATTGTATACCAAACCACTGGTCGATAGTTACAACCGGTGACCTTATTCGACGCAGCCTGTGTAAAGCGATTAATTAAATAATAGAAGGAACAAATTGACAAATTGCCGTAAATTGCAGCATAGCTATCAATGTAGGACTTTGAAGACTACCTACGTTTTACCAACACCTACAGAAACTAACCTACTGGTACCGACAGAGACAACTGCTTTACAGGCTTGCTAGGACGGATTATCTTCGAAGATTGACACTAATGTTTACGAATGTGTTTGACTTTATTAATCTGCATATTACGAGGGACAGCCTCCTGATTTAAAACCTGCTTATGTAATTAATTAGAAACATCAAATATTGTTAGGTATTACAAGTTTTAAAATAGTCATGTCATGCCTCGAAAGAGATGTTTAAAAAATATTTCATTGCTTATATTTTATAGCAGTCTTCTTCCCACGGTGTAAATATTCTCTTACTACAGTACTAGCGGGATATTTTATTGGATTTAAAGCAAATATACCGACAAACGGAGATGAGAGAACACGACAAAGTCATCGAGATATTCCATAACATATAATAAGCAAGCAAGTATTGCAAAGAAAATAATAACCGAACGGCTTATAGAGATACCGTTGGTTTCGTATGACCTTTTGACTGTAAAGGTTATGGTAACCTCGATATCTTTGAAGTTTGTTAACTCGGTTATATCACAAGATTTGAGGATTTTGAGCTGGATATTGATTTTAAAACACAGGCGTACAAACTTACAAAATACACCTACACTTCGCCACTAATGTTTGGGTCCGTTGGAACAGGAGGCGATTCAAGTTTTGTCAACCGGACACAAAAGAATCCAGGTTGATACTGAAAAAAGTCTCTACGTTCAGAACATCACAGAATGGAAAAATTTAAATTACATACTTAATATGGAACCCTATTTAATCATGATTATTTTGAGAAAAATGCAACAGCCATAAAAAGGTGCGAGAGTTATAACATCATTAATATCATAGTTAGCATTTGTAACACGACCAAGGTGCCATAATACGCTGTCGAGGCTGCGGGTTGTCCGCAAGGGATACCGAAGCCTCGACATGAAGGGCGAAGAAGGAACATGGGTGGTTTTTAGTCAGTAGAAGTCTGACACTCCCTTTCGCTCTGCCCAAGAGCGGGAGGGGTTATTTGATGATTTCCCACCCCCCAAAAAAAAAAAAAAAAAAAAAAAAAAAAAAAAAAAAAAAAAGGTGCCATAATACGGCCTATTATAGGTGTAAGTCAGTGTAAGTGCTATCAATGATCAGTGATTCTATCGGCATAGCAATGAAATACCTCGTGGGACAATGTTACGTTCAATTATAAATATGGAGCCAAGGTCGCATGCGCTTGCGATGCCATCGCCTTGCTTCACATATCCACTTGTGTGTACGTGCACAGGAGCATACATCCACTGAATATGAAATTATGAAGCATCTTCTAAAACAGAATGCCCAGGGTCTTCGGATAGCAGCATAAGAAGAATCACGTCTGTCGTTCAGTTTACATCTCTCGTCCTCTAAGATTGGTTTACTGATATTTTGATAGCCTCAGTATTATATTCTTAGCCACCACTATGATTGAGTCTAGCGAGTAGAAGTTCGCTATGATCGAATACAATGCATTCTTTTTTGGCCGTCGATTGTTTCGTTGCATTGAGTTTTTCTGCATGTAGGTGTTGTAAAGCTTGTCAAATGATTGGCATTTGTACAGGTGAGAACGTATACGTATATTTGATTAGACTGTCTGTCAGATAGCGAGTTTTTATGACGTGTTTCTTCATTTTGAAGACCAGTTACCTACTTTACGACTACAGAAAACATAAATATTTCATCAGGCTACGCAATATCTGGTCCTAATGTAGATTGGATGGAGTAAGCTCAACATGTAAAGAAAAGTAATCGTGTACTATGCCGTAACTTGTTAAAGATAATCTAGAAGAATAATTAAGTAGATCTAGCCTGTTCGCCAAGTGATTACAAATGCAACGCATGTCCTGTTCCGGTTCCGCTTGGTCTTCTGCCCACTCTGCATGTGAACGAAGCGTGAAGTTATCTAAGAGTCTCATAGCTTGGTTACTGCGATTCTTGCGTAAATTTCAAATAATCAGTTATGATTAAGATACGAGTATATAAGAGATCTCTTATATATCTTAAGTCAAGTAAAGTTCTTCAACTCGTTATTCGTCGATATAAGTACATACCTCTTACTTACAGTTTAATTCTTATTGGGACAAAAATCTGTGTTTTAAAAACGCCCAAAATGAACTGAGTGTAAGTAGATAATTTTATAAAGTGTCGAGCCTTCAAGCAATTTTCCCCTTGTCAACAAAAATAAAACAGTATTACAAACAGGGAAACAATCTCTCCATAAATTTCTTTACCCAATGAGTGTTGGTGAACAGTATTTTGTTGTCAACATCGTTACGGAGTCGTCACGCGACGCTTGTTCCACGTCACCATTCAATTTGCTAGGAAATTGTTACTGACATCGTGGAGTAAAGACAAAAAGAAGTTTCACTGCTCACTGAAGCATCAGCTATCTAATACGTGGACAGTTTTGAATAATTTGAAACAGATTATTATGGAAATTACAAAAGTTCAGTCTGGGTGCATTGTCATCATTCCTTGCATCTCACAGGTGTTCTCATATCGAGGGAAGAAGAGTTGAAATATACAGTTGTATGTTTGGCTTTATTTTTGATTAGGTGGCTTAGGTACAGCTGAGACTAGGGATTTACTAAGCGGTCCAACTACGGTCGCGGACTCTTCTAGATAAAGTGCTCTTGTATCTGTCATTCTCGTTAGCCAATGTCCCCATTTTTATTTTTATTGTCAAAACCAATTTATTTTTTAATTTATTATAAAGGTCTATTGCTATTATAAATAATAATAAGTCCGCAATTTGTCCATAACGGATTGAACGAACCTACATCAACTCATTTTTGAGTTTTCTGGCCATATTTCGAAGGAATTATACCAATAGACTACATTTTCGTTCTTGAACACCAGTATTGTTGTGTTTCTGAACCTTCTCATTGTGTAGTATTGTGCCTTATTGCCAACCGTTGCTTCCTGTTATACGGTATACCACTTATTATTATTAAGAAAATTTCTGTTGCCAACTTATTATGCGTTACGGCTTATGGAGATTTATGGTTTTGTAAATTGTTGGTGGCTACTAGTGGTGCTGTTGGTTTTACACAATGGCCCATTTAAAACAGTTATCGACTATTTGATTCATAACTTTAAGCAAGCATCTTTATTCATGAATATAAGCAGATGTAGCTTTGCACTGACCATGGCCCAGTGAATATTTTTTTGTAATGTCAAGTTGTATTCAAGTAGATTATATATACAGGGTGTAAATCAACCCATCACACAGCCGTCAACCAGGAATTCTGTACATCAAACTAAGTACCCCTACGCAAACATTTTTGCTGAGAAACGACTCTTTTTTAGGGTCAAAATCACATTTTACGGTGAAACTTAATGTAGCACTCTTAAAACATTGTGCTAGTTAGTGGATGCTTTGAATAGTAAACGGGTCATGGAGCTAATTTAAGTAAAGTTATAACCTGAAAAGCTAGTATTTACAAGAACAGCTTTGAAAAATTTGGAACTTTGACCCCAATATCTCCGTAACTAGGGAGTTCCCAGGTCTAGAATATAATTATTAATCAATACAAAAATATCGCAGTGGTGGGGAGAACAAGTTCCCTTCGGTTGCGTTAAGGGTACTTTTATACCCTTTTTGTCAATAAAATCTTCCTTTTCTTTATTTTCTTTTCCTAATTCTTTATTATCTTCAACTACTTTCCATCTACAAAAAACATCGTCATAAACAACAAGACCACCACGAAAACAACCAAAACCAGTTCAAACAAACCAACAAATCCGACAAAAACGTAAAAGTAACTTGGCAACCAAACCAGTTGTTCAGCAACGGTCATAAAACAAACGTACGGAACATTTACAGACACACACACTCGTAAATCATGATCACATTCCAGCAACCAGTAACCAAGCATCGGTGTTACGACATGTCGCCGTCGGTGAACCTTCGGTTAATTGCCACGAGCAGTAGGTAGCAAGTACGACTACGAACAACTGACAACTGACAGCTAATGTTACGAATGGAACTTGTATTCAAGTAATTATGTTGATGAAATAATTGGTATTGTACTTATTTTTTTAATTGACACCTAAAACTTCAATTGACCAAGCAGTGGGTATCAATGTATCAATTCAAAAAGTAATGCAGTTCGGATTACTGACAAAAACATTGCTTAAAATTTTCCTGGTGAGAGATCAGAGAGATTTACGAATAATTTTGTTACTCATCTTTTTGTGAAGTTTCGTCTTGATGGTAGATAAAAATATTGGTTTCCGCAAAAAAGAACATACGCTACACTGTAAGTAAACCTTGTTTTTTTAGAACTCGCAAATGTCGGCTTTAGAAAGTGGGTTATAGTAATCTTTACACACAAAGCTTTAGTAACACATCATTTCTTTGGAGTATTGCAAAATTAGCCATTTTTGTTTACGCAGACTTTAAGGCTTTATTCGAAATAGTGCTAATATCTGTTGAGGCTTTGCTAAATTCGTCATCGACTTGAGATTCATTGAGGATAGCACCGGTAAATACTAATTCTATGGTCTGAATTGAAAATTCTTCCTCACCATTATGGTTGGATAATCTATCATCACACCTGTCAAAGGAGCACTTGTTCTAAATCTTTATTCCAATTTGAGTTACTTTCACCTACCAAAATTTCTTTACGACGGTTTTTTGTCAACGTTAAAAAAGATCTATTCGTCGATGCTTTCCTATTCAGTTGACATAAAGTTCAAAACCGTTTGTTCGATATTGTTGGCATCAGCAAATAAGCAGGCTCGATTGAAGTGGGTCAATTGTCGTTGACAGACGCGTAGTGTTTACAAACAAATCGTTTACGCAACTCCATTGCACTCCAAACCGCATATTTCTTCAGTAACAACAAACTATCATGTAAAACATTTCCGCAAAGTGGAGGAAACTGGCAAATCGAGCCACTTCGTCAATAAAACTGCAAGAGACACAAGATTTTGAGATAAAAATGCTGTTATACATGCATATGTTACATTACGCAATTCTCCATTAGCATATAAAGTGAAGGCAAAACAAATAAAACACGAACGAACATTTAATGTTAAGATGCACTTAACATCAACACAGCATCTGAAAATCTAAATAAACACTCATTGCAGTGAAGTTATGCAAATTGTCGAGATAAAATTACCATTGCAAAATCTAGAAAGCAGTTTATATTGACGTGTCGTATATAGCAATGGAAACTCGTAGAATCACATTACTATTCAATGTGCTGCGAGGCCGACTTCATGCCTTCGTATCAAGAAGGTCGTTACTTATCAATTCATAAGTGCAAGGGGAAACTGTGATTTGATGGACACGACATTTATTGAACACCCACCTTTATTTTTAAAAGTGTCATGAAATGTTTTGATTTGTTTGTTTGATATTGTGCAGTAGTTAAGGTATTTAGACACTTCGAATGCATTGCTTCGAATCGTTTCGTAGATGCTACAAAACCTACTTGATTAGAGGTAAGAAGACAGACAACGCACTATTTCTAAAATTACATTCAATCGGTAGCAGTTACGAGAGTTTAGTTTAAACAAGGAAGCTAGGTGAAAATCTGCGTCAGAAACAATTTTATTCAGTGACACAATGTTGTTTACTTTCTTAACCGCGCGGAGTCTTCAAAAGGCAATTCTCAGAATAAAACACTGGTAATGTTTAATTTAAAAAGCTGACTAAAACTGTGATGAATCGACCACCTGAATTGATAAATTTAAACAATGAAAAAGTAGGTCAATCATGCAGTTTTGAAAGTAAATCGTACCCATTGCATCTGCAATGAATAATATACGAGTAGGAACAACCCCAAATTTGTAACATGCTAATTCGTTCAGTACTCAAACTAGTAATTTATCACTAAAACATGTTGATTTTCGGTCCATTACGAAACAGTATTACGGTATACGGTCAACGGTGTATTTCATATGTTCTGTGTTACGTAAATAGCTCATCGCTCGAGCAATTAGATGCAAATCACATCCGTTAAGCACTTCATTAAAATACTAATAGAAATAATCCATTCCACATATACGCATGGAATTATAGACCTTAATGACGAGGGAAATAGCTCGAGTGATTAATTAGGAAACGGTGGTTTAGAAAACTCGGCTAAATTAATGGCGTTGAATGTTTGGTTTATGAGTCTACAAGTTATTGTTTCCTTTGGAAGTGAATATCGGAGGTAATAGAAATACGAGAGCTGGGGAGAGAATGATTTATGGCTGTATAAATGTTAAGGTAATGTACTGAAAAGTGAAAACAGAAATCGTTTTTGACTCCTGATCTGTTTGCAACGTAAATAAGAATTATCAAGGGTGCAAATTATACAGAACATACCCTTTTTTTATTACGTGTTGAAATCCTCAACCGATGTCCCCTGGGGACACAATTGCATTCTCCACAAACAATACGTATTTAAATAGAGATGAATATTAGAGCCAATGAAAATTGCAGACTTATTTTAATATTTTTCTTAAAATTCTTCTTATTATGCTTATTAATATTATAAGATCTTTTTTTTCACGTATTTTTGTAACTGACATTGTAGTTAATGTTAAAAGTAACTTGCTAAAAGTAAAAACCACGGGATAAAATTATTTTAAGCAAACGGTAAGATCATGATTTCGTGCGTGAAGTGCCAGAAGGCTTGGCATTGTTTCCCATATAGGCCTATCTACACAGATATTACCAAATGTTGGCAGTGAGATAATTGAAGCAAATAATACAGCTTTGGTTTTGTTCGGTTTCGTAACTCGAGAGCTAAACACGCGAGACTATGAGATTGTTGCGGTTGTGCGTGCAAATGACTGTTTGTCTGTTAGTTTTGGAGAAGTTCTGTGAACTAATAAAATCTTGCTGTAACAGTTAGAGTTTGTAAATTGAATCTAGGTCTGGAAATGATTAACCTTTTTTTTTGGGGTGTTGGAAATCATCAAATGACCCGCTCTGGGCTTAGGGAAGTGTCAGACTTCTACTGACTAAAAACCACCCATGTTTCTTTCTTAGCCCTGGTATCTCTTTCGAACAACCCGCAGCCCCGACGGGGAAATGATTACCTTGACATAACATCACGGCTGTAATCCTCGGAGCCCGGAGGGTTAACAGAGGTATACCCATTAGTACAATCACATTTCGCATGTTTTGTTTTTTAGGTGTCTCGTAATAGGGGGCGAGCCTATTGCCATCAGCTGGGCACAATTACAGACTCCGTGGCTGCAACTGAGGAATTCCTAATGGAAAACCCCAGTAACATTTTGACCGACCTAGAAATCGAATCCAGGACCACAATCATTAAGTATGTAGAAAAACTTGAAATTGTTGTGTTGTTCTCGATTATGTGGATGTATTATGTAGACACCTCTGCCTTAAACAATAAAAAAAAAATTGGTTGCCTGTAAAGTCGGTATACGGGCGAAAGTTTTACGTGACAACGAAAATAGAAGCGCAAGACATGAACCGGTGTGTATGCCTATCTCTCTCACTCTCTCTCTCTCGCTCTGGACGCGTGCCTCTCACTCGCTCTCATTGTGAGCGCATAACGTGAGCGGAGCGTAACGCAGTTTCTTGAAGTGTCACCCGGCAAACCAATTTATAAGACGTTGTCACGTCAAAATGAAAAAGGTTTATTGCTTCATCTTAAATAACATAGACTAGTTACACTTGGGAGTATCCTTTTAAGCAACTAGTATGAACAATAACAAATGATGAAGAAAGAAGATGAACAAAAAGTAAAAGTTCACGGCTAACAATACAAAAGACCACTCACAGACTAAAAACCTATTCAAATAAGGAAGGTGCTAATCATTTAAGTACGAGAAAATTCACCTCGATGAGAACCAGTTACTTGTCGTTAACAGTATAATGTATAAAATTGTCTACAAATCATGCGCCTGACCTTCGAACGTAACTACTCAGTCAAGGCGATGGTTCATACCTGATGAGATCACGCAGACTTGGGTTAGGTATCTCGTTAATCGATTACGGTCTCAGCAAATCTATTCGATTTTGTTTATCGATATTTCTGAACGGGTCGTTGAAAGAGCTGCGGACAATCGATCATGATGAGTGACAGTGAACAAAACAATTTGCTGCATCAATTGATTTTAGATGGATGACTCAATCTGACTGTACAAAATGATTTAAGGATTATCTATGGCCCGTCGGGGCTGCGGGTTGTTCGCAGATACCGTGGCCTCGACATGAAGGGCTAAGAAGGAACATGGGTGGTTTTTAGTCAGTAGAAGTCTGACACTCCCTTTCGCTCTGCCCAAGAGCGGGAGGGGTCATTTGATGATTTTCCACCCACCATAAAAAAAAAAGGATTATCTATGGGACTTCTGTTGACGCGTACAAGTATAAAAGGTGAAAATATATATAATATTAATAACTGTTTTACAAAAATTTGCTATATTTCTGTTCGCAAAAAATTTTTCATTTTAACTTAAATCCTTTTAAAATATAAACAAAGTATTAGCCCCTCATCCACATTAAGAAAAAAATGGAATGAAAAGTTATGAATATAACTCATAAAGAAGGTACTTTTGTAAAATTAATAAAATCCACTAATTTCGGAAAAAATGGTATAAAAAATATGCTGGTGGAACACTTAACCACCTCCTTTTGTAGAAGTCAGTTAAAAATATGATGCCGTCGCCATTATACTGATAGAGACATAAAGCTTGCAAATAGATACCTGCCATTATTTGTATCTAGAGTTCAATTATTATTATCTGTTAAAGGAGAGTCAATTGCACATGACTGCTATTATATACCAGAAGTTACTTAATCCAAAACAGGTATACAATTATGGCCAGGTAAATGGTGCACTTATAAACATTATATTTAATGCTTGTACTAAGTATATAGATCAACTTTCGTCATGTCAATCTATGGACAATTTCCAGTTTATGATATAGACTGCAATAATATTGATTGGTGTGGTTTCACAAACTTGAATGACCTGTCTCCGTCTGTCGCAAATATTATACTAGAAATATGATTGGAAAATCGTATAAACAGTTTATTAGGTGGTGGTGGCAGTATCATACAGACATAAATGTCTCTAAACTCGAATAAGCTGATCAATCAGTAGGTAATAACTGGATTATATCTGATTTTTGATTTAATATTTTTGCTTAATACTTTCATAATCATAACAATACATAAATTATAAGAAGTGGCTGCGACTGGGTGTGAACCAAAAACGTGTTTATCTTGAATTAAAATATTGTCATTAGTAATAAAAACCTCCGAAACAAGTAAATATGTATACACGTGGAACTTTATTATGCATGTTGACATACCATGTCTAGGAATGTGAATTCTTAATGCATTGAATTTGGGACTTATTAAAATTGGTTGAATTATACCTAATATAATTAGTCTGCTGAAAATTGAAAAACACTATAAAACTCTCAAATCTAGTCATCTTCATGTATTCCAAGGTCACACTATCAGACATAAATTTTGATATCCTTATTAGAAGTTAGAACCGACTGGTCAGCTGTTGGATATAAATTATGATTACGTTAATAACCGATAAAGTGAGCAATATCCAGTGCAACCTCGAAAAGGGAAAGAGGAAGCCTCTGACTTAACGATTATAAATAACTTCATAAGTAGTTATTCATTCAACGCTTTGCTTCATTGAAGAACTCGGAGTAGTAAATAAATGCAGAGTACGCTCAAACGAAACGGAAATATTTAGGTTTTTTTAGACAAGGTTTTCCACTTCGTATGAATAATTGTACGCGAATAATCCATTCCTAGTTTCGCTATGATTCGAATCCAACTCAATGTAATTTACAAATAAATTAGAAGTAAATGATACCTGATATTGTTTGACTTAACTGAAACTTCTAGATTTAATCACAGTATTGAAAGATCTACGGATACGAGTCTTTGGTCAACTGGACCCGCTTGCTATGGACCTGCGGCCCGTCGACCAAATCAAAATGTGACTTGGTTGACTGATCCTGCGGGTCCATTTCGAGTAGGTCCAGTTGACCTAAAACTCACACGGTGCCGGTGCGCCACCTTACTAGGGAAACGTTTGGTGGCTACTCCATTACTATACTATTCTGTGGCATCACATAGTCTATTCATCGTGGTCACGTAATAAGTAGCTACTAAATTTTGTTTATTGTATCAAGGCCTTTTTGTACGTTATGAAAAAGCTAAATATAACGTAAAGAGCATTTGAGAGAGGGTTTTTGAGTATTTGGCCTTTGCAAAGTTAGTCTGTAATCTGGGAATATAAAACGCAAACGAATGCCGTTTTTATTTTTAGTCCGTATACTCTTATAATTAAGGCAATAGTTGCGTTTTACACATAAGAAAGTACAGGGCTACAATATGACTCAGCAAGATTTAGAACAGCTTAAGTAACAAATATGGGTTGTACCTTAAAAGTGATTAATCGCTGATGAATCTAGCTGTCTGACTCCTCCATCTAGACGCCGCAACCTCTGCCATCTACGATAAATCTTACGTAACTATATGTTTGAAATTTACTATCACTTTGCTACCAAATTATTAAGTATTATGTCATCCTCAGTGGTGCTATCTCGGTAAAAAGTAATAGACAGTTTTATTGTGCAAACGTACTGGCCAGTAATTGAATTTTACAGTAACTTTGTTGTTGTTTTTTTTTATATCAGTGGATGTAACCTTCCATAGTTCCCCACAGATAAAAATACCAATAATCAAGCTTTTATACTATTGTTTAACATTTTAAAAGCGTAAGCATAGAGTTTCTTGCCTTACATACCCATTCTTCCCTCCAGACGATCTTCTAGCTAGCGAATAGACTATAGAATCAATTCTATTTCCTTCGTTTAAAAGTTCAATCTTCAAAAGTGGTTTTAAAAGCTAAATCGTTTGCATGTTACTGAACGCGGCGATTTACTATTGTTTTTAAGTAAAATTGAACCTGACATCAACAAACTCATTCAAAATCATCAAATTCATCCATCTCATTAGATTAGTTTTAAAACTAATATTGGTTAATAGGAGTGTAAAAAAAATTGGGGGCGCTGAAAGATAATTAATTTTCAAAGGGGGCGGTAAAAAAAATAAGTTTGATAATCTCTGTTCTAGCGAATAGACTATAGAATCAATTCTATTTCCTTCGTTTAAAAGTTCAATCTTCAAAAGTGGTTTTAAAAGCTTAATAAAATGCTTAATGAAAAAGCTTAATGAAATAAATGGTTCGACTTTGACTTTGAACTCAACCAAAATGATTGGATGCTTTTGCTCCACTTTCTAATAATTCTCGTAATTCTTGTGGAGCTGCTCTTTAAAGGTTTAAATTTCATTATTACAAACGAACAATCCTATAGACGTCTTTCCGAATGGTATCGGAAACATAGCCAACGTCTTTGTTTGGTTGGCATGCGCATGCGCAATGCGATCCTTATTTAGTAAGTAACTGCTTATGATATGGTCAACGGAAACCATTCAAACACTATACAGGGAATAAGCTTTTCTATCGATGATATATTATGGATAGATAGGATTTGTAATCATTATTCGTATTGTACTTGGCATAGTAACTTAATGCCCGAGACTTTCTGAAGAAGTCAGAAAACAAATATATGTTTAAGGTGGTAGCGCCATTGGAAATCATCTTTTAAGAAAGGAGATGCCTGTGTTGGGTGACTCCGCTTTTCCACTTAATTCATATTATACAGTGTTTGCAATGGAATACAACCCTCTAAGTTCATTTAATCCCATTGAATGACTATTGCATTACATGAAACAGACAACATCCGACCTAACACTGAGCAGCAAAATTGCAAAAAAACGTAAGAAAAATATTTAACATAGGTGACGTTAAGTGTCACTGTAAAGCATGTGGTGGAAAAAACCTATTCATACAGTGGTAAAAAAAAATTAAAAACCATTTTCTAAGGTATTTAGATTATGAAAAGTTTTTAAAGGGACTACAGCTTTTTGATTGTCTGTTCTATTCAAAAGATATTTTAAAGTCTGACACTGTATTTAAAGCACACACACAAGACGCATTTCAAAAATAATTACCTACAACAAATTGAGTTGCATGCTAACATTGAACAATGCCCACTCAATGTTTACTATACTAAAACTTTAATTAAACAACAACAATTAATATAGTCACAAGGTTACAAATGCCTTGACAGTAAAAACGCGAACACTATCGAATTCGTAAGGAAATTGACGTGACATGACACGCTAACAAGCACGTTCGTGTTCAATTCGATAAGTAATAACACTGTACTCATACATTTCCTTGCAAATTTCCGCAACATTGGAATTCTAAATGGTTTTAACAGGTGGCAAAGGTTTACATTGAAAAGTTGATAGATTGGACGGCCTTTTTTGTTTGGCATTAGTGAACGCGAGGCTTAACACTGAATTTATTTAACGGTTCGGGTATTTCAAAAGTGAAATGTGTTATGTATGTATTTACTCCATGTTTTATTGATATTGCCAACATTTTACCAGGGTATATTGGATTAGTGAAGCGGTAAGGTGAAAAGAAGAAACTATTTTGATGCGTAATGCTTTATTTTGTTCTAAGATGGGTTTATTCAAAGATGACTAGGGTGAACTTCACACTCCATCATATTTATCTTTTGTAAAACTAGTTATCTCTCACAAAGGTCTGTTTTAATCACAGGGACTGGGCATGAATAGATTAGCAACGCGCACGCCATTTTCTTTCATCCATAATAGAGCGAGGCATAACTGTTTGTGATTTGCATGAATTATGTCATTGAATAGAATTAATGGATAGAAATGGCTATATTATATTCTAAGGTGTTCATTTTTTATATGCTAATGACGTGTACGGTGTACCTACAACTTCATTCTTACCAACAAATATATTCTAATTCTATCACTAAACTATCTGCCAGGCGATTGATAATCCCGTCGGGGCTGCAGGTTGTTCCAAAGAGATACCGCGGCCTCGACACAAAGGGCTAAGAAGGAACATGGGCGGTTTTTAGTCAGTAGAAGTCGACACTCCCTACCGCTCTGCCCAGAGCGGGAGGAGTCATTTAATGATTCCCACCCTCTAAAAAAAAGACGTTTGTTAAATGGATGGGAGATTATTACGAAAATATCAAATACTATTTTTTCAATAGTTGACATATATTGAGATAACGATATTATTGGTTATACCTAAGTATGAGTAATATGTGTATTTAAAATGTCCCAGTGCCCAGATTAATAACAAAGATACAACATGGTTTATAGAAGCAAACGACAAAATACTAATTAACACAACTAATATGTACAGAACAGCTAAATTCGTCATTGCAATACTATAATACCTTGCTCTTAAATAATAACTTTTTAAATATATCAACATTGTAGTTGTAATACAAGTATATAACTCACGTTTAAATAAACCGTAAACGCTAACGGAAGACGTTATTGAATGATAAGGATCGACGCTCTTACTGCTAAGCAACGGCTTTCATTTAACCGACTGATTAACATCAATAGATCATTATGCACGCCATGACGTAATGAATTTGTATAATAGCGAGTGATACTGATAGATTACAAGCTAATAATATAAGTACCGTAGACATAATAATATGTAATAAGTGCCCGGAAACCCCAGGCTCTAACCGACGTACTCCTGAATCTTTTATGTATTTTTTTCCAAATAGCAGCTAAATAACAGTATTTTACACGTCTGCGTATCTGACCTCCATAACCCAATTAGTGCTGGGTAATACGGATACCCTGAGTCAGACTGGTTGTCAGATTTTCAGATCACCGACTAACTGTAACGACCGAGGAAACTCGGTATGTAATGGATGTTCAATCCACGGACCAACTTCGGCTAAGTGTGGCTTAACCTGATGATGGACCCGAGGCTGTTCTTATTTAGTCATGAGCTCTTTTGTTTTAAAAATAATAATAAACGTTAAGAAAGTAATACTGTATAATACCTGTGCTTTGGATCGTTAAGATTATTTTGCGTTACTGATGTTAGTTGACGCCAGAACCAAACTTGTCCAAAGATCAAACATGGAACACATACATTAAGTCACCTTTATTCATTACCTTTTAAAACAATGAAGCTGTGAATAATTGTCAGTAATTAATTATTGTAATGTTAGATATTCTCAAAGATCACGAACACTGTATCCTATTTCCCAAGAACAATATTGTAAGGGCGTGGTCACACTAGAAAAGCGACAGCGATATGCAAAAGTTTACTATTTATGACAAAGTAACTCTATTGGTAGGTGCTATGTTACCAAAACTAACCAAAACCTATTGAATATTACCCACAATTTCCGCTGTCGCTCATCAGAAGGCTTAAAAGCTTAAGAGGGCTATGCTTGGAGGTCCCTTGCGTGATTGAATCAAAAATAAAAACATTCGCTAGAGAACCAATGTTACCGACGGAGCTCGAAGAATTGCCAAATACAAGTGGTAGAGGTCAGGGCACATTGCTCTCAGAACGGATGGCCGATGAGGCCGAAAAGTTCTGAAGTGGCGACCGCAAACCGAAAGACGTTGCGTTGGAAGGCATCCCACTAGGTGGACCTGGTGAAGGATTTCCGGGATTCTGCTGGATGCGAGACGCACATCAATGTAGCGACACTTGGGGGAGGCCTATGTCTAGCAGTGAACGTGTTATGGCTGAAGTGATGATGATGAATATTCACAAGCAGCAAGACAAATAGTTTATGCTCTAATCTTTTTAATTGACTTTTGAGAGGATCTAGCTAGCGTAGATGCTTAATTCTTGCACAAACTTCCAAACTTCTAAAAATATTTTAATGCCACCTTCACCTACGCTACGTTTATCCGATGTGTTACTAACGTAAACCTTGCCAGGAAGATATGTGATGGCAATTCTTCAAGTTTCCCATATCTAAGTTATTCCAAGACTCAGGTACAGTTCAGTTAATGATAACATTGCGTGCCGCGATTTTCAAATAAAGTTTTGCTCCAGAACTCTCGTGATTGGACGCTACCGTGTTATTAAGATAACTCATGATTGTCGGTAATTGGTGCCTACGGGACGGTGATCGAAACGAAGTCACGTTTGATCTGGTCATCGAACTTACTGACTATAGAGGAGGATAAAAAATAAACATAGAATACCTACACTATGATCTCATAGTGAGCGAGAATGACGACTAGATGAGGGACGAGAATTATTTATGGTACAGCACATTTTTATACAAAGTTCATTTACAAGACTATCATATTCATATTCACTGTAGGAATATTTCCACTTAACCCTTCAGGATTTTAGGTATGACTTTATGTACCCATTTTCAATTTACAGGAAACAATGCTGGGCTTATCTATGAGCGCTACATCTAACAGATGAGATAAGTTAATGGAAGGTTAATTTTTTTTTAAATATTTAGACTAGTTCCAGAAAAGGTTTTCTCGTTTCGGAACACCTTCAAATACGTGTGTAGTATACGAAACTTGACAATTTCAAAATAGTGTAAGTCAACGTTCGAAGAAGTAAATATACATTATTCTCTTTGCGTAGCTGTTTCAAATAAGTGCCTTTCCACACATGCCTACAGGTTTCCTTACACGTTTCTGAGGCGGTTCATTACCCTAATGTCAAGAGAAACCGCGTATGTACGAAACGTGTACATTTTGTAACCGTTTAGTTTTGATGTTGTACGTGTGTAGAAATGGAGTAAGATTGAAAGTATTTTTTAAACTTGATCCAGTAAAATATCAGACGGTACCCAGAAGTTAGTATGGTACATCAAAAAGACAACATTTAAACTGTTTTTAGAATGCATGTTTTTCAAATTTTATTTTAACACTTTGAGCTTAGCTATAGGCTAATCTCAAAGTCTTTAGTATGAATTTTTTCTATGAACTGATGTTGTTTTTTTTTCTAAAATTAAATTAACATACTTAATGTAGGTTTGAGGATTGAGGATGCCAGTTTCAATCATCATCAACCTATAATGGTCCCACTGCAGGGACTCAGGCCTCCTCTCTAGGCCAGTTTTAATGGTTTAACTAATAAACTCAATTTACCATTTTAACGGCCACATAGCTACTGTTCACGCAAACATAATATTAAAACAAACACACATTATAAACAAAACAATGACCCGTTTACCTAAATAGCATTACTCTCCCGGGAGCACTACTAGCAAGCAAGTAAGCAGTAAGTAACAAACAAGTCGTGCGCAAACGCATACGGTCACGTACGAGATCGCAATAACCTCACGTTCGACACCCACCCGCAAATAGTATAGACCTTTCCGCTTTCTTGGGTACACTCGTCGCTTTTTAAATGAACTGTTAGGTTATAGGAAAGTCGCCATGTTTAGATGTTTTTTTGTTGTTTCGTGGGTTATTGACAGCTTAACTGACAGGAATTAGTCTTGGCAAAATGAACTGGAGTATTAAGAACTGCGCTCGAGTTTTAAGGATTTTTTTTTTTGTTTTAAAGATGGTAGAAAAGAATTGAATCAGTTTACCTACAAGGGCATAGTATACCTATTGTTACTGGGTCATTAAAACATAATATCTATGTAAAAAGGGATGGGATTTTGGGATGGATGAGTAAAAAACTTGATTAAAAGTAGCTGGCGAACGTCGATATAGATAATAGATTCGAACGCAAAAAAATTGCTGTAACACATTTTTTGTTACATGATAAGTTGACATAACTGGTAAAACAAAGATATTCTGTTAGCTACACCTCTGCCGAACGAAAATTTTATTCAAAAGATAAAATTGATAAAATACAATAATAGATTATGCCGACGCCTGCTACCTGGATGCTACTGAGGAGCTACTAAATAAGCTTGAGCGCTTGCAAAATTTATGTATTCGCTTTGTTTATGGTCTCCGTAAATATGACCACGTTTCTCACCTTCTCAAAGAACTCAAGTGGCTCCCAATCCGCCTTCACAGGAACACTAGGATCCTATGTCTTCTCTTCAATATCCTACACAACCCGTCCTATCCTTCTTACCCGCGCGAGCGTTTTTCTTATGCCCGCTCCACTGACGCTCCGTGTAGATCTCACCTTAGATCCATACTTAAATTCTTTCCTCACAAATCCAGCTATTACTCCTATTCCTTCTCTGTCCATGCTGTAAGGTTGTGGAACTCACTTCCGCCTAGCATTCGGGACCTGAAGACTATCTCACTGTTCAAAACCAGAGTGAAAGAATATTACCTTTCCTCTCCATTGTGATTTCTATGTAGGTACATATACGAGTATATATATTATTTGTTTATATGTATTAGCATTGTGTATTTATATACGTATATATTATAATGTACTTATATGTGTATTTATTATTATATAGGTTAAGTTAGTTAAGACATAAACACAGAATTCTTTTCCGCTTCTCACACACTATAGTCTACATTTCTTTTTTCATTTGTCGTTGTTCAGGTCTGCTGGCAGAAATTTATTGAGAAATAAGCAGTACCTTTGTACTCATGTGTTATATTATAATATTTTTCCTGTGTTATCTACTGTGTGTACATAAATAGTAAATAATATAATAAATATGATATGACTTGTCTGTGGAGTTTCGCTAGCTAGCTAGTTTAATTACATCTTATTTGCCAGCTCTAGTGTCACAGTAACTTATATGGCAAATATTTGTTTAAACTGGTTATATTATTATCGTATCTGATCGTAGTCTCAATAATATAAGGCGACGTTGCACTCACTGGTCGTAGTAAACTAGGCAGACCCGGAAAGGAGTGAGTGCTCCACAGCTCCTCTCACTCCTTTAAAGATGGAGGTCGAGACTCCTTACTCATACTACGGTTTAGTGTCTTTATTTACCTTCTATAATAGTACAAGTAGACCAAACTAATTTACAGTATAAGTTTTTAAAGTAACGTGGTCACTAACATTGAAAACGGGATATTTACCATGTATATGATATTAATTCAAGGATCACGGTGAAACTGTTAAACCGTTTTCAGTATTAATTATCAGAATTCGGTTATAACTATAGTCGGTAGTTTTTTTTTTGTATTCTGGTCTTCTGATAATAATATAGTGACATTGTGATAAGTCTCAGTGTTCGGAAAGAGGAACAGAAATGTACCAGTTAGTAGGTTTAAACCTGCATCTTTTCCTCAAAGTGTTCCGTTATATGCAGTAGGCTTGCTCTTTATTATCCTACGGTTAACCTCAATGTTACTTTTTACATGGGTACAATGAAAGTAAAAAATGCGACTTGTTATTCCAAAATTATTCGGTCATCAAGACCGCTTTCAATGTAGTCATTTAGAAGTTTAATTTTAAGCCAAAGCTCAAGAAAAAATCGGTAAATAACCCTTTCCTTGCAGTCGGGTAAAAAGACGAGTCGACTTCAGTTTGAGATAAACTGTTTTAATCAAATCAATACTAAAAGAGCTAAAAAGTGCTTCAATGGCCGAGAACAGGAACATGTTGATAATCATTATTAAAAAAAAACAAAAGGCTGGGTAAAAACACACGTATACTCACGTAAACACATCAAAAAACATAATCCAGGCGTGGTTGCTTATAAAAAAGATAATCTGGCCTTGTCGTAATCGCACGGTTGATCTCTTTCGCACGGTGCGTCCGCAACGCCTTCTTAGTTCATTCACATTTTCAAGAACGCTTTACTTGAACTTTTGACCTACGACGCCAAAACTTGGAATCATTTAGTTTAGTGCCCATTGTTGAGCTTTTACCCAGAGCAGTTAAATAATTTAGATAGAGGAATTAAGTTGTATAATTCTGATAACAAACTCACTAATCATTTTTGGAAGGAACAGGAAAATTAATATGGGTTCATTAAACAAGACCCAATGTTACTAATTTGGGTGTTGTTGAAAGATTGTTGGAATATTATAACGAACAACAACTTCCTCTTATTAGCATAGTTGAAGCTTTATCTTTTGAGTTAGAATGTTTTAATGAGGTAATGTAACCTCGATGGTTCTTATTGTTAATTAATACCAACCGTTATTAGAACCAACCCAATGTTAAAAAGGCATACTTTTACAATCGAAAATAAACCCAATAATAAAAACAAAGATGAAAACAAGAGTAATTCTAAAGTTAACCATACTGCTATCGTTAACAACGAAATATCAAACCACAATATTACTCAGATTAAAATCATAGAAACAGTTGAGTCACAACCGACCACCAATACCGCAGCTTCACTAAATACTACCACTAAAGGATAAGACCCATTAGACCACTTACATCGTGAAATCGAAGTGTCTCCTTCGATAAGTACCGACACAGCGACTGCGACAGTACGACTTACGTGTGCTTATTGTTAAGCGATGCACGACAAATCGCCGGACAGCACCATTGGACACGCGGTTTACCGGATCGGCGCAAGTTAGGAGCGGAACGGTTTTGTAACTGCTGATATTGATAGAAATGTTATGGTTAGTTTGGAATACGTGCTGGACGTTTGTAACTTAGAATTTTGTCATAATAACTTGGGTAGCTAGCAACACTAGCAACTCCTACAAGGATGAAGGCCGTGGGAATTCACTGGTTGCTAGAAGTACAGAACCGGTCGATGTGACGACGCTAATGTGTTTAGGGTGATAATATGATGATGATGAACCCAAGTTCTGTATATGTCTGTTCTGTAGTATGATCTTGAAATTGGACCATAATAATATGTACATTTGAATGAAATCCGTAGAATATTCTAAAAAGGCTATTGATTACCAGAAATAAAGGCCTAACAGAACTAAAGATGAAGATCCTGATGAAGATCATGTGCGGAAGCAACAAAAGAGAAACGTTAAAATAACAGCCATGATTTGCTGAAGTTCGGTCCAAATTACATAAAAAAGGAAATACGATTCGTTTTGCGTTCCTCGTAATTTTTTGTTGGACACGAAATTCTATAGCATTAAATATTCATTATAAACCGATTAAAGACACAAAAACAATGTAATGGATATCGTAGAACTAAAAAACAGCCAGAGGCCGTAGTCGGTAGGATTAAAGGTGAAACGGTCGAAACATAAATTTTCTCATGAAGGCTTGACAAACAAGCGCCTGAGGATATTATCAAAGTAAGTCATTAATATTATTGAAACACGATATTTAGTTTTAACGACTATTAATGTTGTGAAGTAAGAATAGCAGGTTTGATATGCATGGACACACGTTTGACTGAAGGCCCCTCGCAAGGTATGTTAGAATAATATTTTGTGTGGTGGATTCTAAATATGCTTATAAAAATATCAACAGCAGTCTGATTCGACTGAAGTGAAGACGACGGATATTTTAGTCAGGAAAAGCTGGATTCAATTGATAAAACACTTACAAATGGAAGAAACCTTTCTTGGATCAATGGAGAGCCAGCTTGCTGGGTTAATTAAAAGATGTTAACGATTAAACTTTTTTGCGGTTTCATTTAATTTTAATTTTAAGAAGAATGGAAGAAAAAAACGTGTGACACCCATCCCAAGTAACACGGGGCAAGAGTGGGAATATTACAATGATTTATTTCTAAATCTGTGTTTCCAATACTACATCAATTCCTAACGTAACTCACTTTCCTCTAAAGCTATGTTAATAGATAGATACCGCTACCGTCAGCAACTTGTTACTTTTAACACTTCCTGGCACTAATGCCTTAACGGTGTCAAAGTGACAAGACAAGTGAACGCCCAGTTAGTTTCCATAGCATAATGAAGCGAAAACGACTCATAGAACACGATTGTCCATTGAAAGCCAAGCCACGTTACAACTGCGGAGTCGGTTACACTTGCAAAGTCATTGAGAACTGCATTGAGAATGCAGATCGTCGATGCCAACTGGTTGAGGCTTCAGAGTAGTGTTATGTAACGTCTAAAAATACTATACGATTACGTGTCTTTTATTCTAATTACCGCTAGAAACTTGACTTGTAACCAGATTTTTGTCTTCACATTTAGTGCGATAGGTGTCGCGTAGGAGTTGGCGCAGTATGTCTTCTCCTTCCATTCTTCTCTGTTACTCGCCATCTCATCGGATACCTCCTTTATTTATTTAAACTTTATGTACAAGAGCACAGATCCTTCCTTGCCATATCATCCTTCACACAATACGTTCATAATTTCTTTGGTATTTCTCTAGTCTTATACCCATCCACATTCACACTCAAAAATTTCCTTTACGACATTTCTCTCATTCCTCTGCATCACATGCCCTTACCACGACAAAGGATATTGTCCAATAAAGTTACAGTAGTTTCAGTACCTAATAATTTAACAAGTGGTTGGTATAATGTATTTTGCTTAAAGGTTGTACTCGTCGAGGGCTAAACAAACCCACAAGTTAGATACAAAAGCAGATGTAGAGATTAAGTTAGCATTCGGTATTCAATAGGGTTAGACTAGTGTTACTTAAGGGGATCACAGCAGTAGATGACTTTGACGATTTGACCTCTGTACTGGCTCTTGTTTATTTTTCGGCCCCTACCGGCAAACGACTGTACTACAGAAAAACGTACCAAAGAACAGAAATGTGTCGCAGAGTAGTCATCGTATTTGCCTAACATATTTTGTTTCTCTTGGAGTACCTACATCATAATGTATGAATAAAATATTTAATAATAAATTATACACTTTGACTAATGAAGTAATAACCTAGCTTTCATTAGTTATTTCACTGAGCAATAATATTTAATAATAAATTATACACTTTGACTAATGAAGTAATAACCTAGCTTTCATTCGTTATTTCACTCCTACGATAAATTCTTAAGGTCTGATAAAGACCAGGGCCCCGAGTCTGCTATTCAATAGTGTCAGAATGGTCTATCATTGATCTCATAATTGTTGATTTTGACAACACCAAACTTGTCAAAATCAACAATTATGAGATCAATGATAGACCATTCTGACACTATTGAATAGCAGACTCGGGGCCCAGGTAACTGCTTATCGCTTCTCAGTCACGGAAATAGTCAGAATGCTCCAGCTTTCAGCTAATTGAGCACGAATGCTACTACATGATACATTTTGAAGGTCTGACGATGACCACCTAAGTGCTTATCGGTTCTCAGTGACGGATGTAGTTAGAATGACTTAGCTTTCAAATTTTATCTGTCTGAGCACGGATGCTACTACATAATACATTTTGAAGGTCTGATGATGACCAGCTAAGTGCTTATCGGTTCTCAGTGACGGATGTAGTTAGAATGACATAGCTTTCAAATTTTATCTATCTGAGCACGGATGCTACTACATGATACATTCTGAAGGTCTGATGATGACCAGCTAAGTGATTATCGGTTCTCAGTGACGGATAAAGTTAGAATGCTCCAGCTGTCAGCTTTTATCTTATTGAGCACGGATGCTACTACATGATACATTTTGAAGGTCTGATGATGACCAGCTAAGTGCTTATCGGTTCTCAGTGACGGATGTAGTTAGAATGACCTAGCTTTCAAATTTTAACTGTCTGAGCACGGATGCTACTACATGATACATTTTGAAGGTCTGATGATGACCAGCTAAGTGCTTATCGGTTCTCAGTGACGGATGTAGTTAGAATGACCTAGCTTTCAAATTTTATCTATCTGAGCACGGATGCTACTACATAATACATTTTGAAGGCCTGATGCTGACCAGCTAAGTGCTTATCGGTTCTCAGTGACGGATATAGTTATAATGCTCCAGATTTCAGCTTTTATCTTATTGAGCACGGATGCTACTACATGATAAATTTTGAAGGTCTGATGATGACCAGCTAAGTGCTTATCGGTTCTCAGTGACGGATATAACTAGGCTGACCACCATCAGGTAAATGACATTATCAGTCTCCAAGGCCTCCTCGAACTCTTTCAAATGAGTCCAAACACGATGGTTCTACGCAGCGCTGTCAATGAGATCCTGTACCCACTTTCGAAGTCCACCGTCAAGTAAATGGCATGATCAGTCTCTAAGGCCTCCTCGAGCTCTTTCAAATGAGTCCAAACACGACGATTCTACGCAGTGCCGTCAATGAGATCCTTTACTTACCTTTGGAGTCCACTATCAGGTAAATGACATTATCAGTCTCCAAGGCGTCCTCGAAATCTCAACACCATTAAAATAATAACATACATAACATCACGCCTACTATTAGGTACACCTCTGCCTATCCCTTCGGGGATTACAGGCGTGATGTTATGTAATGTTTTTATTATTTTAATGGTGTTAATTGTTTTATCGCTTTTAATTATTTTGTCTTGAGAATTTTGTTTGATGGAAGATGGAGATCTGGATGACTGATGATGTCTCGTACCTGATGGTGGACTCCGAAGGTTATAGGATCTCATTGACGGCACTGAGTAGAATCATCGTGTTTGGACTCATTTGAAAGAGCTCGAGGAGGCCTTGGAGACTGATGGTGCCATTTACCTGATGGTGGTCATTCTAGCTATATCCGTCACTGTGAACCGATAAGCACTTAGCTGGTCAGCATCAGGCCTTCAAAATGTATCATGTAGTAGCATCCGTGCTCAATAAGATAAAAGCAGAAAGCTGTAGCATCATAACTGTATCCGTCACTGAGAACCGATAAGCACTTAGCTGGTCATCATCAGACCTTCAAAGTGTATCATGTAGTAGCATCCGTGCTCAGATCAATAAAATTTGAAGGCTAGGTCATTCTAGCTATATCCGTCACTGAGAACCAATTAGCACTTAGCTGGTCATCATCAGACCTTCAGAATGTATTATGTAGTAGCATCCGTGCTCAGATTGATAAAATTTTAAAGCTAGGTCATTCTAACTACATCCGTCACTGAGAACCGGTAAGCACTTAGCTGGTCATCATCAGACCTTCAAAATGTATCATGTTATTAGCATCCGTGCTCAATTAGATAAAAGCTGAAAGCTGGAGCATTCTGACTATTTCCGTGACTGAAAACCGATAAGCAGTTACCTGGTCTTCATCAGACCTTCAAAATGTATCATGTAGTATGAGAGTCCATCATTAGGTACGAGACATCATCAGTCATCCAGATTTCCATCTTCCATCAAACGAAATTCTCAAGACAAAATAGTTAAAAGCGATAAAACAATAAACACCAGTAGAAAACATAACATCTCGCTTGTAATCCCCGAAGGGTTAGGCAGAGGTGTTTTTGTTGAATTGTTTTATCGCTAAAAGCGATAAACAATTAAAGTCATTAAAATAATAACATACATAACATAACATCACGCCTACTAGTAGGTACACCTCTGCCTAACCCTTCGGGGATTACAGGCGTGATGTTATGTAATGTTTTTATTATTTTAATGGTGTTAATTGTTTTATCGCTTTTAATTATTTTGTCTTGAGAATTTCGTTTGATGGAAGATGGAGATCTGGATGACTGATGATGTCTCGTACCTGATGGTGGACTCCGAAGGTTATAGGATCTCATTGACGGCACTGAGTAGAATCATCGTGTTTGGACTCATTTGAAAGAGCTCGAGGAGGACTTGGAGACTGATGGTGCCATTTACCTGATGGTGGTCATTCTAGCTATATCCGTCACTGTGAACCGATAAGCACTTAGCTGGTCAGCATCAGGCCTTCAAAATGTATCATGTAGTAGCATCCGTGCTCAATAAGATAAAAGCAGAAAGCTGTAGCATCATAACTGTATCCGTCACTGAGAACCGATAAGCACTTAGCTGGTCATCATCAGACCTTCAAAGTGTATCATGTAGTAGCATCCGTGCTCAGATCAATAAAATTTGAAAGCTAGGTCATTCTAGCTATATCCGTCACTGAGAACCAATTAGCACTTAGCTGGTCATCATCAGACCTTCAGAATGTATTATGTAGTAGCATCCGTGCTCAGATTGATAAAATTTTAAAGCTAGGTCATTCTAACTACATCCGTCACTGAGAACCGGTAAGCACTTAGCTGGTCATCATCAGACCTTCAAAATGTATCATGTTATTAGCATCCGTGCTCAATTAGATAAAAGCTGAAAGCTGGAGCATTCTGACTATTTCCGTGACTGAAAACCGATAAGCAGTTACCTGGTCTTCATCAGACCTTCAAAATGTATCATGTAGTATGAGAGTCCATCATTAGGTACGAGACATCATCAGTCATCCAGATTTCCATCTTCCATCAAACGAAATTCTCAAGACAAAATAGTTAAAAGCGATAAAACAATAAACACCAGTAGAAAACATAACATCTCGCTTGTAATCCCCGAAGGGTTAGGCAGAGGTGTTTTTGTTGAATTGTTTTATCGCTAAAAGCGATAAACAATTAAAGTCATTAAAATAATAACATACATAACATAACATCACGCCTACTAGTAGGTACACCTCTGCCTAACGCTTTGGGAATTACAGGCGTGATGTTATGTAATGTATGTTATTGTTTTAATGGTGTTCATTGTTTTATCGTTTTAATTATATTGTCTTGAGAATTTCGTTTGATGGAAGATGGAGATCTGGATGACTGATGATGTCTCGTGCCTGATGGTGGACTCCGAAGGTGGGTATAGGATCTCATTGACGGCACTGAGTAGAACCATCGTGTTTGGACTCATTTGAAAGAGCTCGAGGAGGCCTTGGAGACTGATGATACCAGCTACCTGATGGTAGACTCCGAAGGTAAGTATAGGATCTCATTGATGGCACCACGTAGAACCGTCGCGTGTGGACTCATTTGAAAGAGCTTGAAGAGGCCTTGGAGACTGATGGTGCCATTTACCTGATGGTGGTCATTCCAGCTATATCCGTCACTGTGAACCGATAAGCACTTAGCTGGTCATCATCAGACCTTCAAAATGTATCATGTAGTAGCATCCGTGCTCAATAAGATAAAATCTGAAAGCTAGGTCATTCTAACTACATCCGTCACTGAGAACCGAAAAGCACTTAGCTGGTCAGCATCAGGCCTTCAAAATGTATCATGTAGTAGCATCCGTGCTCAATAAGATAAAAGCAGAAAGCTGTAGCATCATAACTGTATCCGTCACTGAGAACCGATATGCACTTAGCTGGTCATCATCAGACCTTCAAAGTATATCATGTAGTAGCATCCGTGCTCAGATCAATAAAATTTTAAAGCTAGGTCATTCTAGCTACATCCGTCACTGAGAACCAATTAGCACTTAGCTGGTCATCATCTGACCTTCAGAATGTATTATGTAGTAGCATCCGTGCTCAGATTGATAAAATTTTAAAGCTAGGTCATTCTAACTACATCCGTCACTGAGAACCGGTAAGCACTTAGCTGGTCATCATCAGACCTTCAAAATATATCATGTTATTAGCATCCCTGCTCAATTAGATAAAAGCTGAAAGCTGGAGCATTCTGACTATTTCCGTGACTGAAAACCGATAAGCAGTTACCTGGTCTTCATCAGACCTTCAAAATGTATCATGTAGTATGAGACTCCATCATTAGGTACGAGACATCATCAGTCATCCAGATTTCCATCTTCCATCAAACGAAATTCTCAAGACAAAATAGTTAAAAGCGATAAAACAATAAACACCAGTAGAAAACATAACATCTCGCCTGTAATCCCCGAAGGGTTAGGCAGAGGTGTACCTAATAGTACACCCACATTTCGCCAGTTATGTTTAAGTCCCATATAATAGGGGCGAGCCTATTGCCATCAACCGGGCACAAATCCAGACTCCGTGGCTGTTACTTAAAATTTCCTGATGGAAAAACCCAATAACACTTTGCCCGACCCGGGAATCGAACCCAGGGCCTCATGCTCAGCATCGTGCTTACGACCACTAGACCAACGAGGCAGTCCAAAATTAAAATAATATCATAGATATATTTATATAGCAAAATATCTACTAAGAAACGTAGGTAGTTTACCAATAGTTTTGGAGAGCTCGGCCACGCGTCATTTTACGTTTATTAGGCACAGTCAGCTTAGTCTATGATAGGTGCAAACAACAAAACGAAATTACAAACTACTTTAAATATATTTACAAACTGATTTTCTGTTCTTATTTCACGAAATATTGATAACTATACAATTTACAATATGTTTTAATTCAGAAAACACTAAAAACGTGAACTTTTGAATTTTATTTGTGAAGTGATGACATGCGTGCAGTCCACCCGTGACAACAGTCATCGAGACACTGGCGCAGCGCGTTCCAAGTATGCGCGACGGGTCTCGCGCCGCATTTGCCTCAAAATGTCGGGGATTAATTTATTATTTTAAAATTTTATTACAAATCAGAGAAAGTAAACAATACGGATTGTTAAATACATCACTACGTATTTTTGGGTATAAAATTCATACCGAACTATTCAGCCGTTACAGAGACAAAATTCGATTTAGGTTAAGACATACTACGATTTTTTATTAAATAATGTGAAGGTTTATTAAAATTTTAAACAATACGAATTATTTGTGATGACTTTAAGTATAACATATATTTTTTATATGGAAATCGTACGGAAGGATTCCTCAACAAATTTCTTTAAACATACGTCGTTTTTGGGATTTGACCATTGCAACGGCCTTAAGAAATCTCTCAATGCAGTTAGATTTCGTATTCCATACGTTTCTCACGTGGCAACATGATCACTGCAAATCTTGTACAGGTGCCAAGTGATTTAGCACTTCTTAGAAGAAAGTGATGACGTGTGAAGTGGTCAGCTGCACTGAAGAAAGCTTGTTGAATTTTCAACAATGAGCTAAAGACCAAAAGTAGAAAATCCAACACCGCACGTTATTTAAGCTTAGTGTTTGGCATAAACTGGCATAAGTCTTATTGTAAACTTTGGAATAGTAGAATGAATACGAGTTTGAAAGCGACCTAATTTCTCGAACTGAATGTTTTTATCTAAATCCTAATAAGTATAAATAAAAGTAGGTATGATCTGTCGTTCATTTTGACTGAAAAACAAGAAAGATTGAACTTAAATCGAGTTTTACCTACGAATAATAAATGTTCGGTGATATTCCACGGAGCAAGCGTATTCTCAGCGAATAGATGGAAAAATGACATCAATTCGTTACATTCTAGGAAATACGCTAGGTATTGGAAAGTAACATAACATCACGCCCGTAATTTCCGAAAGATTAAGCAGAGGTGCACCCAATTGTAGTACACCCTCATTTCGTCAGTGATGTTTAAGTCCCATGTAATAGGTTGCGAGCCTATTGCAAAAATAAATTATAAATTAATAGTGATAAATTCAGGCACAAATTAATTAATTCGCCATGTAATTCTTCTCTTTTTGATACTTGTATATATTTTATTATAATTTTAGTTCTGTAAATTGTAGTTTGTAAACATTGTAAATCAAATGTGTCTTGGCACAAATTTAGACTCCGCAGCTGCTTGCTACTGAAAAAAATACCCAATAAAACACTATGCTCGACCCGGGAATAGAATCCAGGCGCTCGTGCTCAGCAGTCACTTGCGCGACTTTTCGACCAACAAGGCAGTTGAACAGTATTGGAAAATGTGCCTAGATAGTTGGCTAGTAAATACGAGAGTAAACCAGTAATACGGATCTAGCTATGTTCAGACAACAGTTAAAATCCACTTTTCCTAGTTCATCGAGCTCTAAAACTGAAGTGCTTCTGTTAGGCTAATTAATTGACTGAAACTGATTGGACGTAATCGCTCAGGCAGCCACATCATTTGGGTTAGATACACAATTATCGACACGATAAAACTTTACTTTAAAGAACAGTAAATATTAAATTATTTGCTTAAAGTTAGTTTTAGCACTCAGTAAGTATTTATTTAAAGGGTTATTGAAACATTTAAACAAAGGATGGGCTTTTTAAACATTGCAACAATACTTTCGCAGTTTAAATGCCTTGTGACTGGGACTGAAACTGTAACTACACTTAATTATTGTTAAGGTTTCGAAAATTCAAAAGTGCCTGTAAGTGGCCTACTTGAAATAAATGCTTTGATTCTGAATTTTGCTCGGTTTGTTTGGAATTCACCCAAAGTGAGTTTGTTTCTAAATCATCATTCTCCTGCCCATATCCCAATTTATTTGGGGTCGGCGCAACATGTCTTCTTCTTCCATACTTCTCTATTTCTCGTCATGTCAGCAGTCACCTCCTTTCTAACCATATCATCCTTCACACAGTCCATCCATCGTTTCTTTGGTCTTCCTCTACTCTTATTAAGTTTGTTTCTAAATAACTTCAATAATTTATTTTTACCAACTGATTCAGATACTCTACATCTAATTTGTTTTCGGCGTTCTATCAATATTTACGTTTACGTTTATTGTATCTTAAAATGTTAACCCACTTACTTCAGTATTTTCAAATACACGGTTCCGTATCTAGGTCTTGGTTGAATTGAAATTATTTTTATACGCATTGCTTCATTGGATGTATCCGAATTATATAAACAAATAGACGTGTGCTTGGTATTTTACTGATAGACACTTTTCACAAACAGCTATTTAAACTTTTAACTACATTTTTACAAGTAGGTCATCCTCATCACTATCATCATGTATTGTTTTGCCTAACCTTTTCCCAACTATATTGGGGTCGGCTTCCATTCTAACTGGATGCAGCTAGATACCAGTATTTTACATGCAACGACTGCCTATCAGACCTCCACAACCCAGTTAATACTAGGTAATACGATACTCTTTGGTAAGACTGGATGTCAGACTTTCAGGCCACTGATTACCTTTAAAGACTGCCAAAGATCTTCAAATACCGAAACCGGGGATACGTACGAAGAATATCATCAGCTTGAAAGTTTTTCACTAAGTCGGGCAAGACGACCCGATCAATTTATAGTCATTCACATTTTAAATTTAATTGAATTTGCTTGACATTCTAATTTCTGTTCCTCAAGATTTCGGTGCATAATAATAACGTTTTGATGAGTTCAGAAGTTGGTGCTCACATTCACAAGTTCAATAATAAAACAGGGCAGTGACTTGTTTTTAAAAGATCTGACTCACCCTCATTGTTCTCGCGAATATTGATCTTAGCGTCGCTAGAGTGGATCGGAAAATAATAGAAGCAACATGTCTAAGTATGATTCAATTTATGCAGCATTTATCTTACTAGTGATTCAATGATAATTTGTCGATAGGAAGCACTTTCTAATAATCTAATATAACCCATAACCCATAACGTAAAATAATTAAATGTATTAACTTTTATTTTTTATCGATCAAGGTATTTTTTCGATATTTATCAGAATAATTAACTAGAAACATTTGATTCTATGTGTGACCATCTTATCGGATCTCAGATCACACAGCTTCCTGTGACACTCTTTTATACTACGATACAACAACCAGAATAATCCGTTATTTCCGGTTCCGTTGACTTAATACTTTAAGCATTGACTGCTTAATTCTATATGGAAGTAAAACTAGAGTTAGGTGTGGGCAGGAATGATCAAATGATGCTATGACTAAGGTAGAGTTGTACGACCGTAGAGCTAGGAGATGAGAGGATGTGATGAGGAGAGAGGTAGAGATGAGAAGTCCTGTCAAAGATGAGAAGTGCTGAGGACAACAGCCCCTCGGCTGATAATGCAGAATAAATGACTAAGGGCCAGTTTCACCACCCGCGATTAAAAGACCGTTAGCTTATTCTTGACATAATTTCATAAAAAATTTTGATTCGTACACCGCCATAAGGAAGTAATATGCAGTAAGGATTTTAGCTATTATCAGTTGCAGTGCAGAATGCAGAATTCTGCACTACAGCTGATAGAGGCACTACCACCACGTGACCACGTGTGTACCACTTTAAGACTTAACAATTCAAGGATTAGGATTCGGGCTAAACCTAAAGATGATGAAACCCACTTATCTTATATTAGGAGCACAGCTTCGAATGTTCTACATGACATCATAGTTTCAGCCACATGGGAAGTTAATGAACGCTAAATGTAACGCAACATAACAGTTGTAATGCTAATACAAAAAGCTTTGTATCATACAAGCATTCGAAACTGTGACAAGAACTCAATGCGGTAGGAAAACATGCTATTATGAATTCTATAGTTGAAAGAACAGCGTTGATAATTGGTTAAAAGAAACTGATAAGGCATTGTCAGTATGCAAGTCAAATTGTACGTCAATATAGTCGTGAAACAAAAGCAAACGGTTGGACCGGAATAGGCCACCGAAATGCTCCGTCGGCTGGGCCAGAAAATTGTAGTGGTAAAAAACTATTTACAGTGGAAAACTGAAACGCACGTGACTATAAAAGTGCTGGATATTAATGTTGATGGATGAAACGAGATAGCAAAGCCAAAGAAAAGATGGATGAATTGTGTGAGGAATGATAATGGAAGAGAATGGTTGAATGGTTGGTTGGTTGGTTGGTTGAATGATGTCATGACGTCTGACAGGGGAGAGTGGAGAAGAAAACATGTTGCGCCGACCCCAATTATATTGGGACAAGGGCAGGAAGATGATGAGTTGATGACAGTGGAAAAACCTAAACGGGTCTGATGATTGTAAATAGCATCCTGGTAGGTAATGTTAATTTATTAGATTTTGTTATAGAGTTTAAGAAAATCTGCTAATAATTCAATACCACACTCGATTTTCATTGAAGGATACTTCCTTCCGCTTCCGTAAAAATTTCTTGACAGAAATTGACAAAACAAGATCTTTACCATTCGTGCAACCAACTTTATCTATTAACACGTCAAAGAAAACGATATTCACGCTATGAACGGTAGAATGTAAAATCTTCCAGTTTTCATGATGTATCGCTTGTGTTCACGAGGCGGCGTTCCGCATAACTTAATTGGAAACTAATGGCATACCGAACTTGGCTTCGCAGTAGCTTTGCAGTACTTCGCACAAATAATTGACAAAGTAATTAGTCCGGCGGATGTTTGTGCACTTATAATATCAAAAATTTCATTCATTTTCACGTTCTTTACTTTTGTCGGCATTTAATTGAATGAAATGTTTTGGTATGATGGATGGCGTGTAGCGTAATGAAAACGTATTGTCAGCAGGAAATGAAAATGTTAGGTTTTACTTTCAATATATACCATCTAGTGTTTGAAGTTTTGGTATCTTAGGTACAAGTAGTTTCCGTATAATTTAGATCTATTTGTACTTGATACTAATGAATATAAATAAAACATGATAATTTGATCAGATTCTATTTAAATAACCGTGTTATCTTAAATCAGCACAAGCCTACTTCAGCTTTGAACATAAAACAATTACCTCGCGATCGAGCCAAGTCAGCTAAAAAGTCACGAACTACAAAAGCGACGGACAGCTATTATATGGGAACGGTAACTTTAACGACTCGTTTATTAAAATGTGGGACAGCAGATTAGTTGGCACTCATTATGCCTACGTCAGGTGCTCTGAGAAGATTTGTTTATGTTTCTGTGAAGTCATCTGCGCTGGAGTACAGTTATTAATTAGATGTGTGTGTTGGATAAATATTCCAGTCGGTACGTTGGTTAGAGTAATCTTGGCAACTGTAGAAAACTAAGGGCATCGATAAGGTTTTCTTAAAGAAACTCATTGCATGCTTTTCTGTGTACAATTTTTGGAAATACAAAATGCATCTCAATCTGTGAATCATGAATGATGACATTGTCAGACACAGTAATATTGCAGATCAGGTTAATTGACATAGGTACCTTCGTGTACAAAAACGATTGACAGAAGAATGCAATTATGTGAGTCATCATAATAATATGCAAGTGTGTCCTTCTCGTTAATAAGTCAGTTAATGTTATAACAAATTAATTATAATAAGTACAGATACACCGAACGCAAGGACCTTGCAAATATTTAGATAGGTAATGCTATAAGTTATTAAGTACTAACATAGGCTAAGTTATATTGTTACTAACACAGTGGACTTATTTGTAGTCTGAAAAATTAATGATTATTATTATTATAATAATCTTCTTTTATTGGACATAACAGTTTTGCATATTATTATTGTTTTATTAGTTAAGTAGTTACAAGTTTATGTACTATGTTAATACCGCTAATACGATTACGATTACGTCAAATAAGCCTTTCTACCTAAACATCACTTTTACTACTTACAAACTAATCTAACTAAATTGTGCTCGGAGCGATGTTGCGTAAAATCGTCAAATCATGCTTGAAAACTCCATTACAAGCAAATTGATGTAACAGAAATTAATTATGCTGGCAGGCATTTATTCATGGGATAAAGTGCATTGAATTAATGAAATACCAAATATTAGATAAGAAATTAGGTAAGTAAGGTCTCAACATGATGGGTGCCTGAGTATGAACGGCGTCGCCAAAGCCAACTTAGAAATAGGTGGTGAGATGATCTATACGTAGACGCATATCACGAAGGCTAGTTCGAGGTGGCGCAGGAGAAGAGTACTTGGAAGGATATGGCGGAAGCTTTCGTCCAGCAGTGGCATGCAAGGTTATTAAAAAAAGGTAAGAAAACCAAAAGAAAAAATAATAATTCGATATTATTTTTATTTCATCTGAAGGAGTTTCTGCTTTTGACCGTCCGAGAACCAAACTGTTACTTTTTCCTAAAATCAATGTTTGATTAAAAGAAGAAGATGTTTAATAATATACATAACAAAACGAACGAAAGTCGTTATTTTGAAAATAACGACGTTCGTTCGTTTAGTAACATTCTAGTTAGTAACAAGAGGACGGTTAGTTGTAATGTATTATAAGATTCATTTTCATAATAAGGATGTAAAATTGAATTAATATACTCTGTCGTGTCGTGGAATAAAATCTTGATATTAATCTTGCTGGAGTATCATAAAACTTTTCAAATAAACCTTAATTTATACATTAATTCAAGTTTTCTAAGGTTTTGTCCAGCTGCGACAATTTTTTATCACGGAACATACGGATCACGTCATGCATGAATTACTGATATTTTATTTTCTATAATGCAAATATTTGATTGTTCTCAATCAGTCTCAGTTCCTTAAAGAAACACTGTAATTTATACAAAATTTTCACTTTCTTTAAAACTTCTATGTTCCATGTATCGCCGGAAGTATCGACACCAAAAATACTGGCCAAGACATTGTCTTCACTAGAAATTCTATTTACTAAGCCGGATGTCTAAGATATAAAAGATAAAGAAAATATTCTCAAGGACGGATTTTAATCATCTTTATTTAATGTTTTGTAGGAATTTCCCATTGTGTTTGAGACTAAAATTTTTCATGCATGTCTTTTTCTTAATGTCTTTAAACTAACAACACATTTTGATACTATCATATACTGTAATAATAATTATTACCTAACACATTGTACTAAAGTCTATTATTAAGGAAACAATGGGAAGGTGTGTCGACAGTTTAATTACGGCAGCGTTTAATTTAGGAGCACGCAAATTGTCTCCTGGATCTACACAGATAGTAAAGATTCCAGCACATCAAGCTATTACATTGGTGGTGGCGGCCCCAACTTACGAGCAGTAAGTCGTGGGTTCGAACTCAGGCAGGCGTATTAGGATAGAATAGAATACATTTATTTTCAGTTAACAAAGACACAGACAAATAACTTAAACTAAATATACATACTAATAACATTTGTGTTTATTTATTTATTTATTACTTCGTGTAATATATTTCATCACCACTGCTACCAAAACGGTGAAGGAAAACTTCGCGAGGAAACCGGTATGTCTTAGAACATGCATGACATGTGACATCTACTAACCCGCACTGGGCCCGCGTGGTGGATTATAGTCCATCACTCTCCTAGAGATACGGCCAAGTCCCTGCAGTGGGAACATAATAGGCTGATGATGAAATATCTTTAATAGGTTTCAACTTTATCTCGAAAGCATTAGGTTCAAGTAGCTTCATGTGCTGGCGTCTGTATCTAAAGCTTTGTGTCAGAATTCTGTTTCAGATTTCGGTTCAAATTGTGATTGGTGTTTCCAATTAGGAACAGTTGATTAAGGCACCCGATTGGATTAGATAGACGGCGGACCTCCATCAATTAGTAGTTTGACTTACTGTTCGTAATATTTGGTGCTACCGATTTCAAAGCATGATAATATTAATTGGATTGGATTAAAGCTTTATTATTGGTGTGGATATTCGAGACTGAAATTGAAGATTTACTTTTGATATGTAAATGATAGATGCGTCTTTTTTTTTGGAGAGTGGGAAATCATCAAATTACTCCTCCTGCTCTTCGTAGAGCAGTAGGCAGTGTCAGACGTCTACTGACTAAAAACAACCCATGTTCCTTCTAAGCCCATTGTGTCCGACGCCACGGTATCTCTTTCGAACAACCCGCAGCCCCGACAGGCAAAGATGTGAGTCTTGATGGAACTTACTAAGACTAAAACATGCAGTATACACATTATGCATACGTTAGCAGTGGCCAAGACCTGAAGTAGCTCTTCAAGTTAATACTGGTGCAATTACATTCATACAAACTCTATTATTATACAAAAGTAGGTACAGAGTCTATTGTATGATGATCACGAGATGTAAGAAAACAACGGATGTTTGGATACAGTGGGCGGATGATACCACGACTAAGAAAATGCATGTGCTGTTTATGACGGCAGAATTAGAAAAGATTTTTAGAACATTAATGTTGGAAATAAACTGGCAGTTGGTGATATTCAGAGCAGCTCTGAGGTCTTTGATCTCTTAGCAAAAATACATATTATAATATCACTATGAAGAATGATCTCGAACAGAAACAGAACTAGTTATATATACGATGCAATTGAAATCCTACAATGTACCGTAAATGTACTACAGGGAAGGACGGTATGTACTTTTCTTGACCTCTTCAAAATTGTAAACGCTTCGGTTTCCGCTCTATTAATAGGTCGAAGAGCTTTGGAACGTTAATAGGATACTAAAGACATTGACATTTTAATCCCTTAATCTGCGCTTTTTGCGCCAGATACAAAGCCTTACAACTGTCGATGCTTCAGCAAAACGTAGTAACTCTCCAATATCAAAGTAAGATGTACATAGATACATGAACTCACGCCTATTCCCATAGGGGTGAAGAGTACAGAACGCTATCGCTACCTGCTACGTACAATGTACGTACATACTCCTGCCTAAATGAGACAAACTACAATCCAATGCTAATTCACTTATACGTCATATCCAATTTTGTAAATGTGAAACATAACTCAAATTAGTCTTATTTACATACAAAATGTACGTTTAAAGTATAGAAAAAGGAACGTTTTGGATGTGTATACGACTGATTTATTGTTCACCGTGAGCCGTGAACTAACCAAAGTCATAACAATTACTTCAGAAAATGCGAGTAATGTTAATATGGCTTGGTACTTTTTTGCAGAAATATGCTCAGTGTCCATTCTATCTGCCACAAAACCGAATAGAAACAATAATAGTAAAATTATATTGTTTCACATATCATTTGAGTTTTCGCACTTGTGCATGGAAACCGCATCTAGGCCGTTTGGCATCCGGAGTATCCGCGTGAAATCGACTCCGCAAACATATTCGATTCCGATGCAAATCGAGTCACAGTATGCGAGTGAAAATATCTAGACGCGTTTGAATAAATCTTTACGAGTGAAATCATCTGCTATAAATACTTATATATAAAAACGAGATGATAGGTGTTGATTGAAAGGCTTGAGTTAAAGTAAATTGAATCTGCGGGAAAAAAAGTTGAGGCGGTAATTTCGGATTGCTGAGTATTTTGTTTTTCTTTCAATAAGCTATAAAATAAATATTGTTTTAACTATGAAATCATGAAACTGTAAGTGCCAGATATTGTACGGAACAGCTAGGGACCGTTTGGGTCCTGAAAACAATTCCCTTGAATAGTTGGTGCCATCTACCCAAATAAATAAAATTGAAGTGTCTGTCTGTAATTTCAAAATAACAGCTTTTTACTGAATGCATAGAAAGGTATTTATAGTACTTAAAACAAAAAAACGTATTTTTTGTCTTTCTGTCTATCGGACTGTCTTCCGGCTAATTTCATAAGGATCTCTCTTATATGAATTAACATAGGGCATAGGGCACTTTTATTTTACAAAAAAGTTAGGGTTTCGTGCAAAGAAGATAAGAATTAATATCATGCGGACGAAGGACGCGGCTAGTCTTTAATAACAGACTAAGATGTAGTGAGGATTAGAACTCATATTTGAGATTTGGGAGCAATAGCTTTTTAATAGTAGGCACCTAATTATTTCTAATGAGGTTCGATGGAGAACAAGAGTTATAATGCTGTTACAGGAGAACACAAACATTTTGAATTTCATGGATCGCAGAGTAATTTAAGTTTTAATTTTATTCTGAAAACGTAATTGCTACATTATTTAACCGATTGCTTCGAAAGTAGAATGGTTAAATAACAGCTTTTAACAGGTCTCATTTAAGTACTGAACAGTTACAGAAATGGTGAAAAGTCGTTGCAGTTATGCTTAACTTTTTTTGCAAGTTATGCAAGGCTATTGAATAGTAGCACAAACCTGAATGTTTAACATAAATAATGCTTAAATCAATTTCAGTTTCTACATTGATGGACGGGAGTAAATTGCGGATGCGTGCGAACTAAATATCCTCCAACAAAATTGCCTACAATCTGTTTGGAAATCTGAAACACCGGTTATTAAACCTAACGCTGTAATTGACCGCAATTAACGCATATAATGAGGGATGGCTACTTACACAATAAACAATCCAATATCGGAGTATCGATACACTAATCGGTATCCAATTCGGGTGTCCGATGTACAGGCCGATTTAAATCCAATTAGTCAAATTCAAAGCACAGCACTGGCCACTATTTTTAAAATGTGAAAAAGTTAAAAACTTCGGTATGTCAGATTTGAATTTAGAATTCCACCGTATTCCGAGAGCGCGCGTGCCCGTTTGTTCAACGCGAGGGCGTCCACACAACCGTGAGTCTACTTTCGAACTGAATCTGTTCGCTACTGCGGGCTTGCCGGTTGAGACTACGGCTGTTGCCTGCCGAGGAATGCCGCACTGCAAGTCGGCTATTTTTCTTCACATGGTAGATAAAACTTGACGGCAAAATAAAATACTGATTTGCCTCCAGCCATAACATTACATATACTTACAATAGCTACAAAGAACACGACGACCTTATTAATGACTCGAGGCAAGTTTAAGAACGCATAATTTATGGATGGTTGAATTGTAAAGACGTGACTATAACTTGATTATTCAGAACTCTCCGGGGCCTATTCTTTTGGAGCTACCGTTATTTGGAAGTCATTAATAACGCAAAATACTAAAGGCAATTTACAATAAGTAGGTCTACAGATTTACGCGTGTGTGGGTGTAGGTAATGTTTTCATATGGCAAATAAAATCGATTGATTCATGAAGGCTTTGATCCAAATATTTTCAGCACCATAATGTTATTTCCATTTAGTTTACTATTTAAATTCAATACACTATAAACGTGTGTAACATAAATGCTTTAATAAATCTTTATGTACTCATTTTAAACTAGACTCTTCTTGTAAAATCCTTTAAAAATAAACCGCACTAACACAAGAATATAAGCTCACCATGACTTTCAGATAAAATTATAACGCGGTGCAAAATCCGACGCGCGTGTAGTGTATCTCTAAATAAGGAAGGGATAGCGGGATTTTTTCCTGCTTTATACAGGATTGGCAAGCTCTGGCATGCGGTAGTGCCGGTGTCCGGTCACTTGCGATAAGTAGGTGCACCTAGTCGCTCCTTCGCTGCAAGGGTCATTTAGAAATTAAGTGCCGTTTTCTTACTGCGAGTCTAGAATTTTCACACGTCGAACGGTTTTTAACAGGACTTTAAATATAGGAATTTGTTCTGAGAAAAGAGATTTTAAATCTAGTTAAACATAGTCCAGTAGTTTGACGTAATAAAAAATAGAATAGAGTCGATTCTATTCTGTTTTTTTACACTATTCTATTCAATATTCTATCAAAAAGAGTAGAAAAGATTTGTTATAATAAAAAATGTAATGTAAGTAAATAATATCAGTAGATTCTATGCTAGTCTCTTTATTACTCAATTTCTCCAAACGATGATAATATTTTTGTCTTTTGATTTGTAAACCCGTGTGGTGGAATGTGGCATTGCAAGGTGACATTGCCAAGTGGCCTTGGGTAAACGAACTGTAATAAAAATATTCAAGGATAAAATGACCTTGCGCTACGACTTTTTCCTACGGCGTAGCCGCGTAGGCCGAGCTATGATTTTTTTTAATAATCCTTACAATAAAGTTTTACTATTAAACTGTTTATCATTTTAATAAAAAGAAAATATAATTGCATAAAAATACCATAATTTATTTTATACTCAATTCCTGAAATTCCTAGGTTGGTCCGAGGATGGGTGACCACCCGTTACATACCAAGTTTCCTCTGCGTCATTGCAGTGGCCCGACAATATTACAGCCAGTCTTACCAAGGGGTATCGCATTACCTACTAATTAGGTTGTAGCCGTCAGATAGGCAGTCGCTTCATGTAAAATACTGGTATTCAGCTGCATTCGGTTAGACTGGAAGCCGACCCCAACATAGTTCCGAAAGGCTAGGCAGCTGATGATGATGCATCATCATCTGCCTAACCTGTTAAAAAAAATTCTGTTTCACTATTAACCCGACAACATTTTAAGGAAATCACTTGACAATAGTTTTACTAAAAGTTAGATAACTTCATTGAGATGCGTGTGTTGACGTAACTGAATCCTTCCAACCAAATTGGTGTTTCTATTGAAAAGTTCCTCTTTTTTTTCAAGGCTTATATAATTGTGTTTGTTCGGCCAGTAGTAAATACCTAGTGTGTTTTGTTATGTAACCACGTAATGTAGCTATTATTTGTGCAAGTGAAACACCTAACATTCTCCAAGGTGAAAGACCTCTTATTTATGATTAGACGGACATACAAGTGGATACAATGTAACTAAATGAAATATTGTATGTGAACGGTGGCTGGCAACAGAATTAACTTAGTAGTATTACAGTCGAACAAGCTAACAAGTATACAGGCAGAAATCTTTATAATTGTAGTAGGTACACAGAAAATATTGATTGCAATTTTATTTTATAAAGTGTTAGGCATTAAGCGACTGATGTCAAACGCTGTATCGTTTGACATCAGCAAAAGTAAAGTAAATGCAAGTTAGCTGGCTGTATACTTAATAGCTTGTTCGACCATACATACATCATCATCATCATCAGCCTATAATGTTCCCACTACTAATCTACCACGCGGGCCCAGTGCGGATTGGTAGATGTCACATGTCTTCGAATTTTTTGGTTATAAGACATGCCGGTTTCCTCACGATGTTTTCCTTCACCGTTTAGAGAGTAGTGGTGATGAAATAAATCACAAAAAGTAATGCGCCTGACTGGGTTCGAACCCACGATTGACTGTTCGTAAGTCTCTCAAATACATACATAGTCTAATTTAATTTTCATTAAACGCACCCTCTGTCGTGTAGGGATTTAACAAAATTACAGCAATATGTGATTACCATCGATGCTATAACAAACCGTTGTGATTTGTGATGTTGTGTTTTGTTCACTTAATATGGAGAAGGACCAGTTCACTAAAGAAACCAGACTAGAAAGAGGGAATTCTAAGAAGACTAACATCCAATTTTGTTTAAAAAAAATTTCATAGAGTCAGCATCTGCCTTTTCCCAACTCCTAATTTATTTATATTTGTACTCTACCACAGTGCTGTCCTATTTGACCCTAAGGTTGACTGGTAGAGAATGCCTTGTGGCATTAAGTCCGCTTATGTACCACGTTTGTGCATGAAGTTTAAATAAATAAATAAATATATTGTGGTCTACTTCCAGTCACACTGGATGCAGCTACATACCAGTATTTTACATGGAGTGGCTGCCTGCCTATCTGAATTCCGCTGCCCAGTTCGTATTGGGTAATACGATACCCCGTTGTTAAGATTGCTTGTCAACTTTCGGGCCACTGACTAACCGTAACGCTGTCAAAGATCTTCAAATGGCAGCTGGGACCAACATAAACGTGCTTTCCGAGACACTGTGGAAAGTAGGTATGTAAGTAATGGGAGTTCACCCATCCACGAACCAACCTAGGCAAGGGCGGCTTAACCTGAAAATCGACTTGAGAGGGTGTTATTATTTAGCCACGAACTCCTACAAATTAATTTCGTAGAGTGAACCTCAGAAAAAAGTGAAAAAAGAAACTGTCGATTTTCATACCCGCTAAACCAAACTTCTATTAAAGTTTTATCAACTAAACGTGCGAACAGTAGATTAAACGGAGCATCTAAAAAGATCAGCACATTACTGTTGGCTTCGTAGCAGTTAATGTATTTTATGGGTGACCGATTAACCGGTTAACTCGTTAAAACCGATTACGAAATGAAAAATCATGATTCCGTTTCAGTTTAGTGCAGATCGGTAATCGCATTTGAACAATTCCAAAGGTGTTAGCTTCCATAATCATTCAATCAAGTTATTCGGCATTGTACCTAATTAGGCGTTAGGTAATTTTAATTAACGGTTATTGATACTTTATTAATTGCGGTAGTTACGTACATTAATTACGTTGTGTTACCGGTATTCTATAACTAATTACACCTGATTTAAATCATTTAACAAACATTTCATGCTAGTTAATATTTTCGTTGATTTGCGGTAGTCGTGACATTGTCGCAAATATTTACGTGAAAAGCCGTAAGAATAGTTTTTTGCAAAGAAGTTTTGAATGAAATAATAATAACCGATCAAAGAGATACGTTCACACTCTATTAGCGGTACTTTCATACAAGCTCAACTCTACGTGATGTTGGGGTTTCTAAACTGTCTGGTTGGTCTAAAAACTTGAGGTATCGTTGGCCCCTAAGTGTCCCTTTGGTTCACACCCAAATTTATAATTTGGTTTAAACACGTACAGAAAAAGGTGGTGTAAAAGATTTAAAATTATAGCTTTATTACGTAAACAAAAACAGTACAGTTTGTTTTTAAAACCCAATTCAATAAAGCCACTTGTTTTCCCCCAAGCGGGTTCATTAAAACCGGTCCATATATTTTAACAAAAGGTACGTGAGGGGAATGCACAAACACACTTTGTAAACACGGGTCGTTTTTGCCGTTTTTCACGAACAAAAGTATCGCAAACGGACGTATAATAAAAATAGATACAGAACAAACCAATCAGAGGTTTGAATATTAACCGAGCGCCTGCGGGCGACGGCATTTATTGAAACAATATTCAATTTACTCGCTAAACTTGATATGTTATGCCATGATATGTTTCAGCCACTTTCTGCATCAATGTTTAGCACTTTCGACGTTCGCTTGCTGAAAATTGGTTGACTCTAACGGTTGTGAATATTGTGTTTCAACAGTTTGACATTGCTGAACGTTTGCTGCGCTGTACAAAAATTTTGAAATTTTATTTAAGCGAGCACGGTTGAGTAAAATACTAGAAGTCAACCTCAACGTGGTTGGGAAAAGGCTAGGTAGATGATGAATAGACCTGAAAAGTGGTAATCTGAGACACGATTCACACATCATCATTGGCATAGCTTTCTCCCATCTGTGTGGAAGTCACCTTTAAGTATAAGCAGCCGAACCTTACATGGAGCGACTGTCCTAATCACAAGTTTGAAGTCACGTAACACTCACTAACCGACTTATTCTGTTACGGAGACGCAGCTTGTCTCCCAGTAGTATGGACGTCATTGGTGGACACCATCACATAGTCATCTGCCTAGCCTTTTCCCAACTATGTTGGAGTCAGCTTCCAGTCTAACCGGATACAGCTTAATACCAGTATTTTTGTTGGAGTGACTGTCTTTCTGTCTTCCATAACCCAGTTAGTACTGGGTGGGTAGTACGATACCCTTTGCTGAGACCGGTTGCCAGACTTTCGGGCCACTGGACTACCTGTAACGATTGTACAAGATCATGACAGTTCAGACCAACGGCGTAACGCGCTTTCCGAGACACGGAGGAAATTTGGTATGTGATGGGTGGTCACTCATCTAAGGACCAACCTAGGCAAGCGTGCTTAACCTGAAAATTGACCCCAGCGGCTTTTATTACTTAGCCACAAGCTGCTACCTGTCACACTTTACATAATTTTATGCGACCGGTTTCTGTACAACCGTTGTTTTTAATACGATTTACCCTTGTTGTAAAAATTACAAGTTTTGCGCATATATATCTATTACCTTTTATGTAAGTTAGTATAACATGTTCACACTCAACTAAAATTTAAATCGTATTTTTTACAACGAAGGTTTTATTTTCAAAAGACTAATTAATAATATAAATTGCTAATTAGCTCCACACTGAAGAGTTGTGATATAATGAAACCGGAAGTTGAGTGAATTATGTATGTATTTGATTTATACTTTAGCGAAGTGCACGCAAGGTTGTTGTTGTTGCATGAAGGAAAGAATAAACAACTTTTTAAAATATGTTTTTTTTTTATATTTCATTTATATACCTGTATGTATAATATACTAGCCGTTGCCCGCGACTTGGATTGAGTGGAAATGTGTATGTGTAAGAAAAAAAGTCTGTGTTATATTCCTGACTGTAATTTATCTCTGTGCCAAAGGGGATAGAACCGATGTGGCATATCACCCTGCCCGCCATTTTGTTTTTTTTTCGAAATCGTGGTCCACGATGAAAGTGGTGTGTATGGATAGAGGACATTTAGACGAATAAAAAATGTCCAGTAACACGGTACCTGAAAGTGTCAGTGTAAAAAAAAAACAAAATGGCGGTGGGCAAGAAATACTAGGATCGAATTGGTGGGCGATGTGTCCCTGTTGTCATGAGAACGCAAGTCGACCCAAGTTCAAAATGAACTGTGGTGAAGTGTGTCCAAAACAAATCCCTCCGGCCTTGGCCTAAGTATTCATAACCTTAAGGACCTCATTTACACCAATGATGCTGCTATTACCGTAAAAATGTATGATTAATTTAATTGTATTTTAAATACCTACTGCAAAGAAACACACTCAAATATTCAATCGTTTATTCAACATCAGAACAAAAGCCTTCATAAAATAAAAGTATGTCAATTAAACTACAAAATAAACAAAAGCTTCCAACCCTCCACTGATGAATTCCAGCAACTAATTAAAAAAATATTCGTCGAATTCCATTACAGTATAGGTAGTGAAAACAGAAACAAATAATACAGGAAAATTCACGAGAATTTATTGCGAGGTCGTTGAGAGGTGTACAATCGTAAAATGGAAACCCGCCATACCACATATGGGGGAGTTACGACCTTTCACATGTAAACCTGTATGTTGTTACGTAAAACTGGTTATTTGCTTCAATAACTATGGGCTTTGAAACATATTGGTTTTTACTTTCGTGTGGCTTGTTTTATGTTTAGACCACACAGGTTTCAACTTAGGTGGGTAAAAGATACTTACAGTTAGTGTTCTTAGAATGATTTGTTGTTCTATTTATTTTTCGAAACATGTCATGTAATTTATGTTAACTGTAAACTGAAGTGAACTACTTTGTGATGTATTTTCATACTTTATCATCATCGTCCAGCCCATGTCCCATTCCACTTGAGGTCGGCGCAACACGTTTTCTTCTTTCATTCATTCCTGTCAGACGTCACGGGATCATTTAGTCCATTCTCTTTCATATCTTCCTAGTTCCTCACACAACCCATCCATCTGTTCTTTAGCCTTCCTCTCTCTCTCCATTCATATGCAAATTTTCATGTACATATTTTCGTATTTGCCACTTAGATAAAATACATGAGTGCTTCTTTGCTGATGTAAAAGACTATACATAGGTATGTAGGTATCAGGACAAAATCACATGTAATTTTATTATAGGATTTATCCTAAAACACATAATCATGTGGAAGTGTGATAGAAAACCACCGGCGGTAAAAATATTAGTCAGTCATACAAGGGCCTCAAGTCTGACAAGGGCCTGACTAGTGTCTGACAACCCGGATTACCGCCGTCACATTTAAGTATCTTCCATTTTCATAGGGTTTTTTAAATCACATTGAGATAATTTTACGCCAGTTTTACCGCTTTATTTTAGGGTTGAATTGAATATACCATTACTCTCTTCTTTTCTAAAAGTAGATCACAATAAAAATGGCAAACCATGTCAGAGGCTCTTCAGGCGGTATAGAGACTCTGACACTAGGGTGGGGTCGTTAGACCTTACTACGCACACGATAACAAGAAGAAGACAATAAAAATAATCTGAATCATCTGAACAGAACCATACACTGTAACAAGCTAAGTAATAAAGCAATATTTCATAAGAAAAAATAATTGCACATAATGATACGAATGTTATCTCGGCCACGGCTAATATACGTACAACCTGTTCCATTCAATGTCAAAAAATGATTACGTGTGTAAATGTAATTAACTGGGTCAAAAAACCGTATGTTACTCCGAGGTAACGAGCTTTGCTTCCATTTACTAAAACTACTACACCTAGTGTCAATTATATGGACCGACAACAAGATAAGATACAGTAAATTAGTGTTGTTTTCTCTAAGATATATTGTAAACAACCTTTGTATGCGTGAAGATAAATAATATTTTGTTGGGTTTTATTTTTTTTGCATGGGATTTTAATTATTTTCCAAAAATAAAGAAGAAAATATAGAAGTAGTCGATAGGTTTTTTATTACTTATTTACACCTTATTATATCAATTATCTGCCAGAAAAAGTTCCGGCAAAATCGGTCCAGCCGGTTCGTCACCTTTCTTGCCGTATCATCCTTTACCTACATAGTTCATCCATCGTTTCTTTTATAAATCTGCTACTATATAATTCAGGATCTATGTAAGCCCTTTTTTTTGGAGGGTTAGATATCATCAAATGACTCCTCCCGCTCTAAGCAGATCGGTAGGGAGTGTCAGACTTCAACCTGTGCTTCAACTGACTAAAAACCACCTATGTTACTTCTTAGTCCTTTGTGTCGAGGTCGCGGTATCCCTTTCGAACAACCCGCAGCCCCGACGGGATCTATTTAAGCCTTACGCGTAGGTAACACATATAAACGCCTTAGACTTCCTATTTAAGTATAACATTATAAGAATAATGGTTGAGCCGTTTCCTGTAAGTAAAATGACTCAAACTATAACTTAGGTACAGCGGTACCGTCTGTACCCAGCATTACCTGATCCCTCTTCTCACACCAGCTGCCCTCATCTTCTTTATAAGAGGGGTCAGATAATATTGGGCACTGACTGTACTATTTCAGACTGTTATCTTAGAGGCTGTAAAATATATCGTGCGTGTAGTTGATAATACGTTGCGCAGGAATTAGTACCGCAACAAAGTTGATAGATGCAAGCCTTGGCTGTGTTGCGTTAATCATCATCTTCATCATAATAACTCACAAGTTGAGATGAAGTAATATGTGGATACTGTTCATAGCTTAATGAGTCAGGGCATCAGATGTGTTGTTTTCGAGAATAACTATTTGATTTAGGTAATATTTCTATTTTATTTCAGGAGAGATATTGTCAGAGAGTGTAAACATAACATAACATTACGCCTGTAATCCCCGAAGGATTAGGCAGAGGTGTACTGATTATTTCACGCACAATTTGAAAATTATGGTTTAAGTGTCATATAATAGGGGGCGAGCCTATTGCCATCAACCGCGGACAAATCTGGACTCCGAGGACGCTACTAAATTCCCGATGGACTAACCAAATTACCAGAGAGCACTTTGCCAGACCTGGAAATCGAACCCAAGAACTCATGCACAGTAACTTGCGACCATTAGACCAACGAAGCTGTGAGTAAAGTGTAAACATCATTCATTTCAGCCATAAGACGTCCACTGCTGGACATAGGCCTCCCACAGAAGGGGGGGATTTGCCATAATCGCCACGCTTGGCAGGCGGGTTGGCGATCGCAGTATGGTTGTTACGAAGGCACAGAGAACGCTGCTGCCCATTCTCTGGTAAGTTCCTTAGTCGCCTCTTACGACACCCACGGTAAGATATGGGATGGTGCTATTCTTTACGTCCGACACCATACGGAACAAGAAGTGAAGTGTAAACGCTGTCACAAAATGACGAAAGGAAGAAGATATAAATTATATCTAGAATACGGCAATTGTTTTGAATATAAAAATAAGTTAGGAAAGTGGGAGTAAAAATATAAATGAAACTGCTGTTTATTTTTTGTATCTGTGCACAGCAATTTTGGCCGCAGTGACTTGAGTTTCTCAATACATAATTATAATAAACAAGTTCAACCTTTTCATTTTTAATCATGGCAGGTTTTACTTGCATTTTTAATCAAACGTGGGGCAATAGTTTTCTGAAAAAGGCGAATACAAGGACACAATAACATGACTACTGAAACTTAATCAACTTATTGGTTCATCAGTCAATTAAGTGGTTCATCATAATCATCATTTCAGCCGAAAGACGTCCACTGCTGTAAATAGGCTTCCCCTAAGTGCATTGACCGGTCCCGTGCGTCTCGCATCCGGCGGATCCCCGCAGCCGTCACCAAGTCATCGGTCCACCTAGTGGGAGGTCTTCCTACGCAACGTCTTCAATAATTAAGTGGTTGGTTCTTGCAGATGTAAATACAAGGTGGAAAGTGGCCCCGTTGCGTCGGGGCTGCGGGTCCCGTCGGGGCTGCGGGTTGTTCGCAAGAGATAAAGCGGCCTCGACATGAAGGGCTAAGAAGGAACATGGGTGGTTTTTAGTCAGTAAAAGTCTGACACTCCCTTTCGCTCTGCCCAGGAGCGTGAGGGGTTATTTGATGATTTTCCACCCGAAAAAAAAAGGGTGGAAAGTGGCATCGACATACATGCGGTTACCACGTGTTCATAACATCATTATGAACCCCTCATTTTTAAGGATGGTAAATCATAAAATAATTTCTCCCAGTCTGGGTGGAGCAGAAGGAAGCGACTCTTTCTGACTTAACACATCCGTATTCCTCCTAATGCCCTTTGCGTTGGGGGGTGACTTTATCGGACGAATTCCGCAAACCTGGTTTATGAACCCCCAACAGTTGTTTTCCACTGAAATGCAAAAAAAAACAACGACTATTTCTGGTGGGGGCCCCTCCACCCTGTACATAGGATGTAAAAGTACCCTTAACGCAAACGAAGAGCACTTGTTCTCCCCACCACTGCGATCACTTTTTTGTTTTAGACCATACCTGGGAAACCTCCTACTTACGAGATATTTTGGGTCCAAGTTCCAATTTTTTCACAGCTGTTTTAGTAAAAACTAGTTTTTCAGGTTATAACTTTACTTAAATTACCTCCATGATCCGTTTACTATTCAAAGCATCCACTAGCACAATGTTTTAACAGTGCTACATTGAGTTTTACTAAAATGTGATTTTCGACCCAAAAAAAGAGTCGTTTCCTAGCAAAAATATTTGCGTAGGGATACTTAGTTTGATGTACAGAATGCTTGGTTGATGGCTGTGTGATGGGTTGATTTACACCCTGTATTTATTTTATCACCGTTTTCCGAAAGCTTAAGATTAAGTTAATGAGCAGTCAAATCTCGCCACCTGTGCCGTGGGTTTTAATTGAGTGATCAAATCACTTCACACGACATTAATTTGAAAACAGATTAAACACATTAGAGTTTCGAATATGGCACACTTAGTTATATATAATATAATCTGTATAGTCGCCTGAGGGATGTGCCTTAACAGGCGTTGAGCTCAGGATAGATCTTATAAGATGAAAAGGTACCTCCTCTCAAGTGCGTATTGCGACCTCTGGGGTGGTTCCAGTGAGTTAAAAATCCCACACTCCCTAGTCTTATCCCATAAAAACCGTCGCCTTTAAAAAAAAAGGTTACGTATAGTCACAAGTGACTAAAAAGGTCACGGTTCACGTCGAGAGAGAGTGACGCGGGATTTAAAAATTAATAGGTAGGTATGTATGATATTGGGGCTGGGAAATCATCAAATAACAGCGGAAGGGAGTGTCAGACTTCTACTGACTAAAAACCACCCATGTTCCTTCTTAGCCCTTGTGCCGGGGCTGCGGTATCTCTTTAGAACAACCCGCAGCCCTGACGAGACCCGCAGCCCCGACTGGATATTGGGGCTTTCATTAGAATACTATCTATCTACACCAAATTCGGGAGATGCGAAACTGATCTCTGAAATGGTCGCTGCATCACAATCTCCAGCACTTACGCAAAAATATATTTGTGTATATATTTAATTACGTGTAATAATTCGTTACAGTATGATGAGGCTGACGTACCTTTGTAAAGTAAAAGCCTCTAAATAAATAAAGATGGAAAAAAAAACTCGCCCCTTTTACGTAAGCAACTGATGCTTGATAAAAACACGATCAGATTACTGACTCATTTGAATTAGTTAATCCTATAATTGATATCAACGGTCCTGATGACATCCGTTGTTAATTAATCATATTGTCTCAACAGATATGCAAACAAAATGATTTATTAGCATTGCATATGGATTAACGTGTCTCGATCAATTATATTTGTGCATAAGGAGTTAATAAAACAAATGTTGTATCATGATAATTAAACAATCAAGTTTATTACGTATCTTGACGTTTGCATGTTTTTGGATGTTTTATACCTTTTTTCACAGAAAATAGAGACATGCAATAATTCAATTGTTTGCTTTTACACGAACGTTTTATAAGGGAAGTTTATATAATTAATTTTTGACGAACGCAAGGTGCTTGTTACGCTAATATAATCCATGAAGTATTACTGCGGTACTCAGAGATATTTAATGATTACTTAAGCCGTCACTTAGTAAAGGTTTGACATACTTTTGTATGACACAACTGTCAAAACCTTTACTAAGTGATGGCCTAAGTAATCATTAAAGCTCTCTGAGTGAGTCCGAGTGAGATCCGAGTGGTCATTGATGGCTGCTCCTCCGACCTTATGGCTATCCATGCCGGAGTTCCTCAGGGGTCTGTTCTCTCCGCGACACTTTTCCTGCTACACATCAATGACCTCCTTGTTCCTGGTATTGTTGGGTACGCGGATGACAGCACTGTCATGGAGAGCTATACATCTAGTGCAAGAGCCGGCGGTGATGAAGTACGTTAATTGAGAGAGGCCATGATAGAGCGCACGAATTCAGCCTTAAGTCTTGTCTCCAAGTGGGGTGACGAGAATCTGGTTGATTTCAACGCCACCAAAACGCAAGTGTGTCTGTTCACCGCCAAAAGGAGTCCGTTTGATCTGGCCCCTACTTTCCGGAGTACGTCTGTACAAGTCACGGACAGTCTCGAGCTCCTTGGCATGAAGTTGAGCGCGAATCTGAACTTCGGCGCCTACATTGAGTCAAAAGCTCAAACTGCGGCAAAAAAGCTGGGTATCCTAAACAAGGTTAACAAGGGTACTTCAAGCCTGGACAGCTTTCAATATTATATAAAGCTTAAGTCCGGTCCGGCATGGAGTATTGCTGTCACCTTTGGGATGGCTCAGCCAAATACCAACTTGCCACACTTGACTCTCTCTCTGTAGAGCCAGGAGACTAATTGGTGACGCTAAGCTGGTTGCCAAGCTACATAGCCTGGCCCACCGCCGCAAAGTCGCTTGTCTGTCGGTCTTCTACAGACTGTACTTCGAAGAGTGTGCGCAGGAACTCCACGGGCTGATTTCACCATCTCCCTTCTTCCATCGGGAGACTAGGCGTACTACAGGTTATCACCCATACCTAGTCGATGTTCCACACATTCGAACGAAGCGCTTTGCTAAGTCCTTTATTATGCGCACAGCCAAGGAGTGGAACTCCCTGCCTGCGTCGGTTTTCCCGCGTTCATATAACCCCAATCTATTTAAGTCGCGAGTAAATAGGCTTCTTCTGGGTAAGCTCGTTCCATCGTCGACCTCATCTTTGCCCTTAGGGTAAGATTGAGGCCAAGAGCAAGCCCATAGCAAATAAAAAAAAAAAAAAAAAGAGTGCGGCAGTTAGTAACATAACATCACGCATGTATTTCACCGAACTGTTAGGCAGAGAAGTACTAACGACCACCCTCATTTCGCCAGCTATAATAGGGATGACCATATTGATAACAACCGAGGCAAATTCCAGACTCCGCGGGTGGTACCCTGTTCCTGCTGACAAAATTCAATAACACTTTGCCCGACAAGCTTTACTTTGGAAATCGAACCTAGGACTTCAAGCTCAGCGATCACTAGAAACAAGATTACGTTATTAACAATCCATGAACTCGGACTTAAATTTATATTATGAGCCCTATATATTTTCGTATAAGCATTGCGCATCTGTGGCATAATATATTTTCACTGCATTGTGTAATAAAGAGACGAAATAACTTTTATTTACGATGGCAACAATCTGACCCGCATGACGCTCATGATACAGTTTGCAATAAAAACTCCACACATAAAAATGCGGTAGTCACAAAAAATCTGGACCGTATGACGTCATGTGTTGAGTGAAACCGCGCGATATCGATAATGTGTCAACCGATTAGCTCCATTATGGCACGATTTTGTCAACGCGTTTGTAAGCAGCTCGCCGGATTTTGTTAAATCATTTATGTGATCCACGTGTTACGTAGCATAGAAAGCCGTGATATATTATTACTTTGTAAAGATACTTAATATTATAAATTATGACATATAAATAATTTACTACAGGCGGCCATCCGTTACCGTAGAAAAGTAAAATTTCACTTTTCCCTAATATGTAAATAAATTATAATGAAGTACTCAGAGAGACCCATGAAGAATGTGGTAATATAACAACTATTCATATTTAAACAGCTACCGATAATCGTTTTTGAAAATAAATAGTTTAATAATAAAAAAAAACCTCTCACGACAACCAATCACTCTTCAAAATCGCATTTCGAATCAACACGCAAAAAAATCTGCAAACAGATTTTGTGCACGATTCGCAAAAAAACCGATTAATCACAATTCAAATACACGATAGCTGGGAGATTAGCTGGATCCAGTGAATGATATGAAATATGGCGGGCAATATTCCGATGTAGCTACCGTTATTCGGTGGTTGGGGCAAGCATGCAAATTGCCCAACGATAATGTGCCCAATGAAGCATGAATCATGATGTGTGGGCCAAGTTATGAGAGGTTAGAGGGTCGGGCTTGGGTAAAAATGGTTGTTGAAAATTGGCTGGCGTTGGTTTTGCACATGATGTGTTTATATTATGCGACAGTTTACACTTTGCCTTTTATTGTTAATGAAGTTTCTTCAACATCATTGAAAACAGAAACTAATATGAATAATTTCTTATTCTTTTTTAACGCCAAAATAATGTGAAGTGATGTCTCGGGCTTATAATTTGAATTCTGCACAATTCATCGGATATCTTTTCTCAAAACAACATGACAATATAAAACTTATTTCCATCAGATTAATCATGTATACCCATACTTTTTTTATATTTCTATGGTATATTATATACCTATTGTTTGGGTAATGGTTTTAATTCAGAAAATTCTACCAAATTACTGATTGCATACAATTTTGTATTACTGCGAATCTAGTTGTACTGTAACTACATTTGAATGAATATTCAGTTAACCGTTTTATTTGATATTTAATTTTTTATTTGTTTAATGGTTTTATGAACAAGCGTGCCCAGATGCTGAAGCCGGTTCACTCTTGCTTTGAAAGCAGACGGGCATTTGGAAAATAACACGCCTCCGCTGCAGCTTATATCTTGTACGTTCATGCAGTAGTAACGACAACAAAGTGTAGGTTTGCGCGGGCGCACCGGCTTTCCAAACTAATGTTCCTTATACTTTTTACGACGCTTTAACATTAGCGAAAGGCGATTCTTTTACGTTTTTACTGACGTATAGTGATGGGCGGAGGATAAATTCTCGGTGGATAAAAACTCGAGTATTTATCAGAAATGGATAAATACTCGTTATTACTCGTTTTTATCGGATATTTACTTAAAATGATGGATAAATATTATTTTTGCGCATGGGTTGGTTTTTCGTATTGAATGGCTAGTATATTTAGTTGGGCTTTCCAAAACATTACATTAAAATTACGTTATTTGGAAAACAGTAACGAAATCAGCCCTTTAACCTGGTGGAAAGAAATATGTTCTACGACAAAGTTAAAGAGCGTGAAAGTTAAGGCAGACAGGGACAGTTATGATGAAGATGTTCCATCACCATGTCCAGTACAGACAAATACTGATGAAGAATCAGTGGATTTGAGAGAATCAAGAAGCGTGTTCCAGTTTGTGAATTGATGAATTCTAATAATGATGAACAAGCATCTTATAGTGATAGTAATTGATTTCAGAAAAACATAATTATGATTATAGTGATTGACTGGATTCATGATTGTAGTAAACAAACTTCTCATATTGACAGAAATAGACGACATATTCATAATTGTAGTGAAAACTAAGATTTTGTTATTGTTAAAGTGAGTAAAGTAGCGCACTACTTATCTATATTTTCATATTATGTTGACAGTTTTTGACGAAAAAGATTTCGATGCTTATGGTCTTTGGGGGGGTGTGAGGAACAGGGTGTAAAGTTCCTCATCCCCAATAGAAAAGGGAGGATCCTCCGACCAGACGGGTGTTGTGTCTGGTGGGCTAACTGCCCGACAACTGTAAGTCGGGATTTTCTATATAGGCCAATGTCGCGGATAACTTTGATAGCGCGATGCAGGATTTGTCATTTTAGTTCTCATGTGTTGCGATAGATGTCGTTGTCGCCACATCACTCCCCTCCGAAACCGGAGGTCGATAGCAGGTTGAGTCTTGATGCTTGCCAGGCCAGTGGAAGGTTCCAGTGAGTCGGAACCGAATGCCGCATAGTTCACGGTGAGTCGGAACTGTCTGCGGTGATGCCCCAGTGAGTCGGGGTGATGCTGCATTATGCTCCAGTGAGTCTCTGCTTGCTGACCGGCCGAAGTGCAGTGTGCTGTGCCAAGGTCGCTGATGTGGCTGAGGATGATGACCAGGTATGCGCTTCCGCTGCAAGCTGGGGGTCAGGATACCCGATGGAGCTGTGGTTGCTGGGTGGCGGTATGACTCGCTGCTCGAAGGCTTGAGGAAGTGATGATGAAGTTTGTAGTAGCGGCACGAAGGCTGCGCTGACTGATGTCTATACATATGTGTATACTTATATATGTCGGGCAGTTAGCCCACCAGACAACACCTGTCTGGTTGGAGGATCCTCCCTTTTCTATAGGGGATGAGGAACTTTACACCCATTTCCTCATACCCCCCAAACTGGTGACCCCGAGCACGAACGTCAGCGCAGCCTTCGTGCCGCTACTACAAACGTCATCATCACTTCCTCAAGCCTTCGAGCAGCGAGTCATACCGCCACCCAGCAACCACAGCTCCATCGGGTATCCTGACCCCCAGCTTGCAGCGGAAGCGCATACCTGGTCCTCAACCTTATCAGCGACCTTGGCACAGCACACTGCACTTCGGCCGGTCAGCAAGCAGAGACGCACTTCTCTCCTGGTCAACGCAGCAGCCAGCCACTACGCAGCACTGCATCACTGTACATACTATGCAGCAGCAGCATCACCCCGACACACTGGAGCATCACCGCAGTCAGTTTCGACTCACCGAAAACTATGCGGCATTCGGTTCCAACTCACTAAAACCTCCCACTGGCTTGGCAAGGATCAAGACTCAACCTGCTATCGACCTCCAGTCTTGGAGGGGAGCGATGTGGCGACAGCGACATCTATCGCAACACATGAGAACTAATTGGCTAATCCTACATCACGCTATAAACATAAACCGCGACATTAGCCAATATAGAAAATCCCGACTTACATATGTCGGGTAGTTAGCCCACCAGACACAACACACGTCTGGTCGGAGGATCCTTCCTTTTCTATGGAGGATGAGGAACTTTACCCCCTGTTCCTCATACCCTCCAAATATATAACAATTATTTAAGTATCTCACAAAATACGTATATTTTTTTCTGATTTGGATAGTGATTGGCGAACATTTTCATGATTGGGTGAAATCATTGTTAATAAAGGCTTTTCATAATTGTTAAAGTGATTAATAAAGTACGATACATATCAATTTTTCAGGATTTCATTTATTTCAATTCTTTTGTTTGTAAATTGATAAAATTTACGTTAAAAAAAATGGAGATAGTATTTATCCGCTGTTTTGGATAAATACTCAAGTAAAAACGGACATTTATGAGTATTTATCCATTTTGAGTATTTATCCGGATACAATCCCAACACTACTGACGTATCGAACCAAATGGCTTCAAGTGTTGGAAAAAATTAAAGACATGACAATTTGTCGGTTTTTCAGAAGACAACTATTTTTGTGTAAACGATTTACGAATGTTTAATGGGAATCCGGTTATTAAAAGCCGACCCCAACATAGTTAGGAAAAGGCTGGGCAACTGATGATACAGTCAATTTAACAATGTTATAATTATAGATGTAAAACCTACAAATGCAAAATTAACCCCAACTGTCTCGTTGGTCTAGTGGTCGCAAGCGCAACTGCTGATAATGAGGTCCTGGGTTCGATCAGCAAAGTTTTATTGGGTTTTCCTTCAAGATTTTCTCAGTAGGAACCTACTCAGGTTGATGGCAATAGGCTCGCCCTTATTACATGGGACTTAAACATAACATGCGAAAGGTACATGACATACATCTCTGTCTGCCTAGCCCTTCGGGGATTACAAGCGTGATATTATGTTAACAAATACCCCATCAGTTAGATCAACCCATAAGCATCTTAGCTGTTATCCCAGAAGGCACATTACAACGTAATATAGATTTATTGGATTAGTGAAGCATACGGTTTCGAGATGCCAATAGTGCATAACTAATAGCTTACAATAACATAACAGCATATAAAATAGAGCATAACCAAAGCGTACATTGACAGAGACGAGTTACCTCAGAAATACTTGGAATATTGTTCAACTAACAGATCTTCTCGGTTGTAGGGTGTACTTACGATAGGTAAGTCTAGGACGAACATACGAAGTATAAACGTAACGTAAATTCGTGCAATTTTTAATAAATAAAATAATTCTACATTAAGATTTTTATTTACTTTTTTTTATTTCCACTTAACTGTTTTATATTCTGTGTTATTGATTATCATTGGTTATTAGTTTGTGCCATACTAGTTTATTGTCAAATGTGGAAGCTTGTTGTTAATTGCCTCTGCTTATTTTATTACGTGGGCTATTAAATATAAGACACCCAAACACAATAAAATAAAAAAAGGCTTGAATTGCAAATATAACATATACTTGGTTTTAAGACTTAATAAAACTATTATGGGTGGTATATAACAAACCCTAACATTGCGCTACCCTAGCGATACATTAATATAATTATCGTAATTATCATTAATTATCGTGTGTGTGTTTTGGGCAGAGGTTCGAAATTAACATCGTAAGTTTTCGGACGAAGGACCGATGAATCTTGGAGCTGAGAAGTGTTAGTGGAAACTGTAAGTTCCGAAAATAAATAAGAGGTGGCTCAAGGTAATTGAAGTTACGACTCCAGTTGGGTCAGAATGAATGTGAAAACTGTTTTATCAAGGACTGGGAGATTCCTTTTAGGAGCTTTACTAACTGTGAAAACGTTTCTGTCTGATGTGCTTAGAGTACTACCTACATAATATATCTTAGTCTGTTTATATATTTAAATTTTAGAAGATTTCCGTTGGAAGAGCTTTATCATCAAGCTACGTTACTATGGTTTTGCCATTTGCAGTTTATTGCACATCTGCTGAAAAATGATTTTCCACTTCTTAGCGTGTCGATGACAATTTAGCTGAAAATTTGACTACGAGTTAGGCATATCAGCAGCGTCGACGAGCAGGATACGATATCAAGTGTCCCATCGTTTGTGGGGCTACACCACAGGGCAGAGTCATCTATGAATGGTTCACCTTCCCTTGCTTCGGTCAATCTGTATCCGGAGTCTATTCAAAGACTTCCAGGTCAGCCATGGCAACTCGTATCCAGAAATGGTTAGGGTTTAGATAAGTGATAAAGAAATTGACAGATATTTTTAAATAAACAACTTATGTACTTTTAAAAGACATGTAGTAAATAGTCAAATTTTAAGTGGTTCATCTTTTTATCTTCAGCTGGTGGCCCTCCACATTGCGTTTAGAAACAGCAGATATATTTGACACAAATATTAACGACGTAAACAACCAAAAAGTATTATCATTTCACACAGCATAAAATATGCGATTTCTAAACATCACCAACATAAAATTCGTTCCTAATTATGATATTAGAGAAGGCGCAACTGTGGCGAATTGACCGCCCGTCCGGAACCAATCAGGTAATAGTTAAATGTTGCAGTGTGCGGTGACATAGTAAAAGTACGAATATTTTTAACCGACTTCCCAAAAAGGAGGAGATTTTTTTTAAATTGTATTTTTATAGTATATTGGATGGATTTTTTGTTCTGTTTCTGGATGGAGAGGGAGAGGGAGACCAAGGAATGATATGAAAGAAAAATGAGTACCTAAATGATAGCGTGACAGAGGATAATAGGACATGGGACAACGGCAAGAATATGATGATGACTGCTGAGTGGGACGATTCTGAAACTCACCTTTGAAAACGTTTTTATCGCATGTCTATAAGTGTTGTGAATTCAGGTCTCCTGTCTATGAGAGGCAATGAGCAGTCGTCTCCACAACGTTGGCCCGGTGCGGGTTGGTGGTAGTCACATGTCTTTGAATGTTTGATACCAGTTTCCACTATCATGATGTTTTAGTGTAATGAAATGCAGTAGTAATGAAATAAACACTATAGTAATGTGTAAGTGTCTATCTGGTATCTTCTGGACATGACTGCTTCTATAGTTCATATTGACTCGGGTCTCGACTCAGGGGAAAATTGTGGTTATTATAATAATCGGTAGGTGGGACACTGATCCATTATTGGTGGACCACTATGTTTTATATTTGTGAATGTTTTTTATATGCCTTTTTGTAATAAATATTTAAAAATATATTTAATACTAGCTGTTCCCGGCATGCGTTGCAATGCCCTTTTTCCTACCTACTACCTGCCTGTGTACCAACTACCTACCTACTACCTCCTACCCTACCTACCTACTACCTCCTACCCTACCTACTACCTGCCTGTGTACCAACTACCTACCTACTACCTCCTACCCTACCTACCTACTACCTCCTACCCTACCTACCTACTACCCTACCTACCTAATACCCTACCTACCTACTACCCTACCTACCTACCTACTACCCTACCTACCTACTACCCTACCTACCTACCTACTACCCTACCTACCTACTACCCCGACCTACCTACTACCCTACCTACTTACTACCCTACCTACTACTCTACCGACTACTCTACCTACTCTACTATCCTACTTTCTACTCTACCTACTACCCTGCCTACCTACCTACCACTTTCTCACCTTTTAAACCTTCCCTGGACTTCCACGAATAATTCAACACTATAATTAGCCAAATCGGTCCAGCCGTTCTCGAGTTTTAGCGAGACTAACGAACAGCTATTCATTTTTATATAATATAGCTGTACCCCGCGTGCGTTGCAATGCCCTTTTACCTGCCTACGTACCAACTACCTATTACCTACCTACCTACATACTACTAATTTCTCACCTTCTCTGGACTGCCACAAATGTTTCAAAACCAAAATTAGACAAATCGGTCTAGCCGTTCTCTAGTTTTAGCGCGACTAACTAACAGCAATTAATTTTTATATTATACGCAAACACCATTTGAAAAATCATTTTTCTATTGGGAAAGAAACAGTAATTATTTGTGATTATTGTGATAATGTCGTATGGTCTGTTTGAAGTTGTCATTCGTTGGTTGACTGAACAACTGAACGTCACTCAATTGTTTTGCCTTCCCGGAACCTCTCCACTAACACTTGAACTTTATAGTACGGTATTAAAGCTCAAATTGATTTGACGTTTTAGTTAGAAAACGTTTGTATGGGAAAAAGAAAAGGGCTGTTTTTAGGGCTTTTCCGGCCATTATTCGAATTTTTCTCGCCGTAAAAACCATCCTTGAACTTCAACGAACATTAAAAAAAAAAAACAGCCAAATCGGTCAAGCCGTTTTCTTGCCAAGTCGTGACAACGAAAAACGGGTTTCATTTTTATATATATAGATGTTAGAAAATAAATAAAGGAAATATAATCATTTTATTTTCTGGTATTTAAGGCCCATAGCCTAGACCTATAGACCTTACAGACTAACATACGGGTCTCCCTTGTTTGACCGAAAGGAATTTGTCAAATTTTCACTTCCCAAAAAATTTATCGCATGATTTCATTTGCCAAATTATTACTTAGCAAAAAATCTATTCACAAAAAAATATAACGCAAACCTTATATTTGGGAAATGAACGTTTAAACTATAACTTGTTTACCAACTAGTACTTTTAACATTTTTTATTTAGTCAAATATTTCAGTTGGAATAAACAGTTTTTACGCAAAATCAAATAAGCCAAATATTTAGTCTCCTAAAAAATGTATGTATGTACTACCTATGAATTGCACCATTATCAAAAAGTAAGTTTTATAATGTAGATAATTTAGTATAGTGAGTTAAATTTTGTTAAAGTTTAAAATAGATTATTTGGTAAGTTAAATTTTGTTGTGTTAAAGTTTATACGAACGGCTCGCCAGCACACAGATAAGCCCTGAGAGGCTTTCGATGTGTGGCTAAAACAAAAATTGTAATTTAATAAGTTTTTTTAGACATTAAATAAATAAATAAAATAATAAATAAAGTATCGTCAGTTTTCAATTCACCCTTTCCTATTCAGTCAAATGCAATATTTTTTAAATAAGTAATTATCCTAATCTAAATAGTTCAGTTCCGGGTAACCTACTAAAAACAATCTCTTTTTTCTATTAATGCAAGTCGTTTCTGGCACTCGCCGACCGCTGTCGCGGCACCGCTCGCTTTGCTCGCTCGGCTCGTCCGTAGGAGGTCACAGTTTTAACCTAACCTAACCATTTTTGTAATAATTAACCCACTCTATTTTTTGTCTTAACAAATCATTTCACCAAACGTTTATTGCCTGAAGATTGTTTGCTGTAATAAATCATTTGATTAAAGACCAAATGCCATAACTTGGTAATATTTTGCCAAGTAAAAATTTGACCAAATAAAAATATGCTTACTAAAATCATTCGAAATATTGCAATGGTATAAAAAAAGGTGGCTAAAATTTGTTTGGGTAATGAAATTTTGTCAAAATCTTTTCGGCAAAACTGCAGGAACCCCTAACATACATAATATGATAAAATACAATTTTAACAACACTAGCACATCACAACAACACTAGCTAGCTATAACATCACTAGCTGATGTAATTACGGAAATGTATAGCGATTGTGCATTCATGGTTTGTGCGATGAAATGGGGTGGTTTACGCTAAGGGACCAATAAAATCCCATTTATATTACAAATACCGAGTACAAATCCGTGTATGTTCCTCAGTTATCCGTTTGCACATACGATGAGGTGCTGAAGCTGATACATGCACGATCGTATCTTGACCTAACGGTTTAAAACACTAATAAGTTTTTAAGTAAAAGGACCAGAATTAAACATATTCTACTGGGTCTTAAACTAACGCCTACTAGAAACAAAGATAAGATATTCGCAACACTTAAACACTAACTTAGAGCTCATTTAATCTGCTCGAAAGTAAGTGATACGCGATAAACTCTGTATGTATACCGAAAAGTTTATTGAACGTAGATAAAATATGTTATCTTCAATAAATTTAATATTTTTTGCAATAGCTATAAGTAGGTCGCTATGTGGCCTATAAATAGAAATTGGTGATAGGTTTGTTGATATTAAACGAATAACTTTGATTGTCAAAGTCAATATTTATATTTATGAACGTTAAGTTTGAGAGAAAGGTTTTAGTATGAATGAAGAATTGTGAATAAAGTAAATACCGAAGAGACGATGTTAGATTGAGTAAAAGATGAACTTACCAGAAAGAAGTGAAATACAAAAATGATGCAAAATGGAATGCAACTACTAACTGGGAACTCTTAAAAAACAAATTCTACTATTGTTACTTCAGAAAGGAATTCGGGAAGTGAAGTTACCTACATACTTTTCCAACTTCCGACCGAGAACTTTATCGTATAATAAGGAAACCGTTGACTCCGTCGAGAAAATATGTTCATTCCCTTAGAAGATCCATGGCATTCCAACCATAAATACCGCTATCAAAGGAAGTTCAAACTAAAGCACAAGCTCAATGCGTACTCCGTATATAGGAACTGCATACTCGGCTGCTTGGATTAAGTGCCGTTTGTCGTGTGAACAGTATGTGGAGTGAGACAAATAAGTAGTGAACTATATGCATTACGGTGAAAACGAGACATTTTGAAAGCATGACTAGCAGGATGTTTAATGTCCCAACGCAAAATGAACTTCACACCGTGTCGGGGCTCAGGCGTTGTGCTAGAGAGAATTAGAACAGAAAGTAATGTGCCTTAATTTAGGGACGGAATTAGGTAACTTAAAAGCTAATTAATTTTTCTTCTTCTTCTGAAAATGCTTAGGTCTCATAAAATAGTTCTAGGAAAGAGTTGAAGTTTAAAAGCAGGTAAATCTTTTATCTTTATTTGCCGGCCGAATCTTAAAATCTTATGTCTACAAATCATCGAGACTTCATTTGAGAAATTGCTCTTCAGGATTTATTCTTCATACATAATATGAAACCCTATGAAATCCAACCATCATGAACGAAATATTCCTCACCCAAATACCAAAACTGTTCACAACTCGACAATAACTTAATCAATGCCTACTTTATTAGGCGTAATGACCCTTCAAATACCAGCGCACAGTGTGCTAAACCCACAACTTTTAGTCATAGCCCGCAAAAGGCCTGCACGGTGAAACGACCTCATCGTCCTTAATGACTAAACTCACAATCACTTCTATATTAGCACTGGCTTATTGCCAATAGTGACTTTTGTGGACAAGCAAAACTATTTTGGCAATTTAGAGAAAGTTTTGACTTTAATCCCATTAAAAGTTTCATTTTGGTGGCAGAGTTAAAGTTACTTAAACCTGTGCAAGATTTAAGTTTGGTTAAGGAATGTATGGAAATAGGAATTCATGAAATTAGGATGGATTTCAATAAACTACAACTCCGCCCCTAAGATGACCACTACTTGAATGAATATTACATTACATTAACAAGAGACCGACGGAGAAGCGATAGACCCTGATAATAGTAATTAGAATGTTAATAATCGGAAGAACCATGCTCAATAACGTTTGCTTTTGAAGTCTATAAGAAAACGTTAGAATAAAAGAGATGAAAAAAACGAGAGGAGAGGTATTTCTTGACGGCATGTAAAGCTTAGTCAGAGGCCTATGGGCAATTGGGCACCATAAAAACTCTGACACCAGGTTAGACACCAACCACACGTTAGGGAAGCAGAAGGTCTCGATATAAAAATAAAGCTTCACTCTTCAGACATAAAAGAGAACACCAATTTATTTCAATTCAACACCCTCATGCTGCTTACAAAAACATCAAATCACAAAACAGCACATTATTCAGTACCGCATCTCTCAACCGCACGGCGCGCCAAACAAAACCAGGGCCCTATTTCTTTTTTACCGCTGACAGCTAATTTAACGTCAATATCGTGGTTTAAGGAAGCCAACTACGAGACTTTTATCACTGGAGGAGCATAAAACACGTCGTGAGCGTAACGCCGAGCATGTGGGTCGACCGCAATCGATGCTATAACAACTTACATCCATTGATTTAATATTCCATCTTCGTAAGAATAAGGCAACCGACCACAAATATCCGGACCGAGTTTCTATTATAGTACCCTAACAATTGAATTGCCGGCTCATTTTTTTTCTAAAGTACTTTATACAAACTTCTCTAAAGAAACTGTACCCGAGAACTCCGAATGCCAAATTTTTATAACTTTTCTGATTACCCTAAATTAATAAAATACCGATAGAAGTAATGTTCGCATTACACCGCTCGGATTACATAAAACCCTTCGGAACAACAAAACGCGTGCCATAATGTTCCAACCTGACACATAAACATGAATATTGATAATATAACGCGATTGTATATTATTTTGACCTTGTCAGCGCTATCTAGCGGATCAGCGCAATACCACAAACTCATACACGTAACTGATATGCACCGGTTTTTCACTGTTTCGCAAATGCAGTTGATATTAGAGCATTTCATGCAATTTCTTTGTAGAGAACAGGACTGAATCAGTTTTCTTTGCAATATTCTACCACTTCTCATTTTTTGTTTTGTCTAAACAGGGAGTAAATAATGAATTTTAAATACTGTGTGGTACGGCGGCGCACCATTTTGTTCCGATACCTGCCGCTAGATGCTCTACTGTGCGCCGAAGTAGTGAGATTCAATATGGCGGCGCCATTCGCCTCTGGAACAGGGCGGGGAGAACAGTCGCCGAATCGACACTACAATATCTACGCGTATTTTTGTCGAAACCGTCGGCTTCGTGACTCGAACGCGGGTGATATTGCAAAATAATCCAGTGTTTCTGTGTTGATTTATGCTGTTTGTGTTATCATAAGTGTAATAAGGTGGTTTTGTGGTGAAAAACGTGAAAGGACTTTAGGGTAACAATGTCTAGCAGTTGACATGTTTATCTGTGTCGTGTGTGAAGATTTTCCCTTCGCGTGAGGAGGTGGTGTGCGCGAGTGTGCGCGCGGGCGCCCCTGTGTGCGTGTCGCGGCCGTGGATACGCGAGGATCCAATGATGGATTGCATTTCAATGGATGTATAGGTAAAAATCACCCGCAAATTTTTGTTCACGTATTCTTGCGCTTTGTCCCACTATGCAGGGTACAATGAACCAATTCCTTATTGGTCGCTTGCTTTGTTTAAAATCTTAATCTTTTTTTGCATCTTAGCTATTTAGTTCTGTTTATGAATGTATCCTTCATTCGATGGGGATAAAGTTAAGTACCTACATTACTATGAACTTTCCGGTTTTTAGTTTCCTTATCTGAATGATTGAGGTTGGCTGGACCTTGAGTAACACTTGGTCTGACGAAATGTTTTTCTCCATGGTTCATTGTTTAACAAGCATTTTACGTTTTTGGTCCTGATAGACTGATACTAAATTGATAATAACTCATTAAAGATAAAGAAAAACCTGAATAAAAACTGACGTCTTAGAAGTTCTAATTGGTTTCCGATTGAATTCACAAAACCCGCTATTTTACAAAGAGTACAAAATCACACACATATCACAAATACTATGAGCTTTATGTTTAAGCGATTCACACTCACGCACTAAGTCTTGCTTGTATACCATAGAATTTTAATTCATTACATTCATGCAGAGTCGCGCGAGAATATGGTTCCCCTCGCTCTGTTCGCTGCCTCTGGTTATCAGCTTACAAAATGTCTGATGCTGTCTTACTCTGACGAACAGCTAATACGTATAGTTCTGTCTCTTTTCGGCGCATATTGCGCGTTTTTCTTCTTTTGCCGCGTCATATGCCAGTGTCGAAGCATAAGCGTAGTTTGGATTGTTTCAAAAGTGTATTCGATGAACGAATGCATTTCGTATGGGACGGTTTGATTCGGCCCTAATTGTAAGGCTGCCGGTTTGACCCTAATTGATTTGAGTTCCTTTGTTTAGGAGGTCGGGTAGGTTATTAATAAGAGGGTACCCACGTTAAGGGTAACCGCGCAGCCAGAGTGCGCAGTTAGACGTTGGGAACCCGGCCGCGCCGCACGTGGTTTCGTGTGGACAATTTGCCGCGAATCTTTTGTCCTGTTCAATGCTTAATGCCGTGGAAAATGGGAATTTATCATTCATGGACCACCTGGTAATAACTTCCTTTGAACCTTATTTAAGTCAAATTACCGAGGATTTTGTTTGTAACGTATATTTTCGCCGGGAACCTTTAATTCTCTCCCGATGAATGAGAAAATTTTAATCACGGGCCGTTTACGGTGTGTGAAAATAAAACAATTTGTTTTTGCATAAATTAGTACCCTATGTAAATATATATACAGTATTGTATAATTAAGTAAAATATTTTCAGTGAAGTTAGGGTGAGTGCGCCATCGCCAGTGTGAATGTAGACTACGTTATTCATGGGTCTGGACTCGTTATGCAAAGCGAAATGCCGAATTATGCAAATAATAACAATAATCCCCGCTTAAGGTTTATTACGTCTTTAAGTAATGTCCCTTCTATATGTTTGTACGAGTCTTAATTAATTCACTGGGGGACATTGGAAGTATTTATTAAAAGAGATATAAACCAATAAGAAGTCCAAAGAAAGACCCTACAGAAGTTTAGAGAACGCACGAAAATAGGAACGGACTTAAATTGGAAACAAAATAAAATTGGCAAACTTTACTTCTTCAAATAATACAAAACTCCAGAAATAAAACCCCACAAAATTGAATCCGCAAACCGAATTCAAAGTTAAGTATTCTTAATTTTCATAGAGATCAACGTGTTTGACCTTTTGGAAAGCGCTAAACAAACAAGATTCCTTCGCAAATACTTTGAAAGGATGGGATTTATTTACTCTTGGATATTTGAACAGATACTGTCAGTAATAAATCTCAAATATAAACACCTTTACGTATCCCTTCAACAAAGACAAAGGTTTTTACTGTATCGGCATTCATCTTCAACTTATATTACTCTTCTTCGTCTATTTGCAGGTTGTAAATATCTATCTTGTGAGCTGTGGGCTAGTGTTTCTAAATCAATTGAACATATGTATACGTGAAATCAGATATTCAATTTACGTCCTCGCTGTATTTGAGATACTCTTGATATCGTATGAATTTTCAATCACTTACTTTTATTGAAATATTTTCTCTTGCCTCTCAAAGGGCTTACTCAACATTTTATGATATTAACAGCATATTTCATAGAAAGAGCTTCGGTCTCTAGTTCTCTACTACATAGTTTTAGAGGCTCTTCAACGTTTCAATTGTGCTGTTTCCCAAGAAATGTTTCTTCTCACTAATCATCACAAAGTTACTTAAGTTTTACAAATACTGTGAACACTACGGATAGTGTTCACAGTATTTGTAAAACTTAAGTAACTTTGTTCGTAGTTATAATAACTCCGCTACTGAGAAGGCTTTTGAGGTACGAGATATTTATAACGAGGTCAGTACCTACATACATTAAATCGTAGAAACAAAGGATGTAAAATAACAATTACCTGAAAATAATTCAATTCTATTAAAAAGCCTACTATGTTTTATCGGATTCTGCTAAATGAAATCCACCAATTAATAAATTGTAATTCTCCGAAATTTTTGTAAAAATTTACCTAATTTTTGATTTCTGGTGCTTGTGTAACCATTTCGTGCATAAATGGAGAAATATTTTTCGCACTTAATTTTTTATCCAGAAATGGTGAAGTGGACTGGGCTTTGGTTGTTTTAAAAGCTTCGTTTAAACAACTTTAATTTTCCAACCTGATCATTTATAATATTCTTTGCATCTTCATTGATAAATCTTAAGGATTACAATCAGATCGTCAAGTTATAAAGAACATCATCATCATCTCACGATAATGTTTCAAGTATATGCCTATGTAGTCCTCCTGGCTGTATTCGGCCACGGCGGCCATTCTTAGCGGAGGTAAGACATCGGCGTGGGAGATATTACATTGCACAAGTGTGCGCACCTACAGGTGCACTCTCTGTTCCCTTACTCCCATTGTCGATGGGACAGCAATCCGACAAGACCGGAGATATATCAGATGCAGGACCAACGGCTTAACGTGCTTTCCGAGGCACTGGATATATAAACCAATGACACTCAGGCATATAGTAGCTTCGGATCGTAGCACAACCCGGATCAGTACTTCCGAAAATTACCCACTACATGCGAACTTACAAATAATATACAAACTTTACCTCTATAAAATAATGTATTATATTAGAAGTATAAATCAGTAACTACCAGTAGCTTTATTATATTAGGCTCTTATCTTACATCGTTAATGTAATGATATTTACTATTGTTAATGATTTGCATGGGTAATTCAACCCATCAAGTCACATCTCCGTAACGGCCCGTCGATTACTCAAGAAAGTACGTTTCCCTCCATTTCCAACTTATTCTAAAGTGGCAAGAATGGCACCGTTGTTTAAAGTACTTGACTGCCTATTTAGTTAATCTGTCAATTTAGACGTGCTTGTATATTGTACTCTTGCTCTTTTTCCCCTAGGGGAGGATACAAGTGGGGGAGGTAAGCAAAATGTTTGGGCAGAAAAGTGGGTAGGTATTTCTTGTGTTCAAAGTTCACAGGCCTGAAATAATGACTTTTCTTTCAGTTATTAGTTACTCACTACCTGACTGTTGTGTCTGTTGACTCCATAATATTTGGCAAATATATAACACACAAATATTTGAACGAAATCTAGTCCAGAAATAACAGTAAATCAAATCATCCCTGAATTTGGGTTCGGAATAATCGCTAACAAATAACTCGAATATCAAAATTCAACTCGTTATGGCAATCAAAATGTCGATACAGAATGTTCCTCTTTCATGAGCGAAAAGCAATTTACATCAGCAGCCAATCTGTACTGAGATAAAATCAATATTATAAGTCCTTTTCAGGTATTCCTATTAGCAAAACAGATCTAAGTAAAACACTGGGAAAGATCAACTAAAGTTATTGAAGACCGAAAATCGTAGTACTGGTTTCTGAGATGCTTTGCTTACTATCGTAAACTTTATAATAATACAACAGAAATACTTATTTGTGGAGATAGCATTATAATGTATAACATAACAATATAACGCATTATCGCACTGCTGTAACCTTCCATTGCCTGAATAAAAACCTCGTCTCAGTGAGAGGCAGTGGCCCCAAAATCTACTACGCGGACCCAGTGTTGGGTGATTGATCCTGCATGTCTTTGACTTTTGGGGCTGCAGTGTTGAAATACATAACACAAATACCTGGGTTCAAACTATCGAACCTATGGCCCACCAACGTTGTTGGCATTTACCACTGGATCACCAATGTCTCGATAAAGCCAACAAAACTAGCTCTAAACCGAAACATTGAACTAAAATCTCATTTGTTTCAAACTGTTATTTAGTTAAAACATGACCGAAATATTTCTAAACAAAAATATTGCAATATACTCCGAAATTCCATTAAATGCTGTATCGGAATTCTTCTGTAATAATTGTTTCACCATTTTTGACGGCCAATTGATATTTTGTTTCGGATGATTGATTCAATCGCTTTTGTGTTCGTTTTATTAATCAGCCTTGTATTATATCGTATCAATCGTAGCTTTTTATTGGTTTGATTCATCTTCATGCTTTTTGTTAAATTTCGGCCGTTTTAGTGCAATAGTTTAAATGAGGTCGTGGCGATTTAAAGATATGAAGAAATTGTAACAAAAAGGTGTAATGGTTACCAAAGTACCCATTACACTCCTATAATACCCAAAGGAATTACAGAGCTGGTTGTTATAAAAATGCAGCATAATTAGATTCATAAGAAGGCCGACGCAAAACAGCTCAAGTATCAAAGCCCATGGAGTTCTGTAATGTCTGCTTATACTATAAAGAAATGTGTAAATTCCTGTTTGTAAATAAATGTGTGTGTGCGACATCAACAAAACAGATATTTTTGTAGGCTCAAGGTACATCGTTGCATTTATACATTCTAGTCATTCATTACTGTAAGTTACATCGATCGTTGATTGTATTTACACTTTTGCAGTTGCTGCATTTATTTATAATTGCAAAGTGCTTTTACCAATCAATCGCACTAATCGAACTTTAAAAGCTTTTACATACAGAGCTTTCTATTACAGTCTAGCATTCGTTCTGTTACTTTTGCTTTAAACCATATTTCATTTTGTAAGTAAGAGTACCCAGAATGAACTATAAATTTGGTTTTTTCAGTTCAGTAAGTCGGCATCACTACTTTATGTTAAATTAAATAGTCTTTCAGAATACTGAGAAAACGTTGACTCTGTTAATTTACAAACGATGTACCTACTTAGTGACAATAAGTAGTTCACCGGCTATAAGTAATTTAGTTATTCACATTATCTGAAACAGACCAAGATTATTCTTTGTTCTCGTAATAGTTTTATCAGTTCTGGAATAACAAACAACAAAAAAAAAACATTAAACGTTGTTTGGAACTTCACATCCTTTAATATTTTTGTTTCATTAGAATACAAAGAAATGTTATTAATGGAAAAAAATAAGAAACCGCTATCACAACCGACGTACGAAGGCAAAAAGAGTTGTAAGAATCGTAGCAGGTGGCGTTCTGTGGTTTCTGCCTACCCCCATGGGAAAAAGGCTTGTGTTTATGTATAAATTAGAAAATATAAATAGTATAATTTACAAATTATAGCTATTTAGTAAGTAAATGATTTAATTAAGTATAATTAACTGTTCATTAAGAGTTAAGACTTAATGAGATATTGTAAACAAGGACATAGCCTTGCTAAACAAGAGATTACTTCCTCTACATACAAAAAACTGTTGTTTTTATAGGTCGGTTAAAATGTAAATTGTGTTAAAATTTTGGCGTAGCGTAGGTGGTGTACAGCAAAATAAAATTAACTAATTAGATTAAACTTGACAGCTTAATGAAATCATATTCACTTTTTCATACTTTAAATTGGAATTTTAATTCTTAAAAATACTTGAGGACTGCTTTTTTAGTTAGCGTGTATTGTCCCACTCCTGGGCAAAAGCCTTTCATGGCTCACGATGGTGTGGCTTCTTCCTACCGGCGAGAAGCCTTTCCAAGATGTCTTGCCATCTTCTACTAGTTCTGCCGCGACCCCGTCTAGCTATCGAAGAACCTTACCTATGTTAAAATAAATCAACTCTGCAGTTTTTTTTTAAATCACTCTTTTTCTATCTCTCTGGCAAAACTTTGTTTTCACTGTGTCACTAACAACTTACGTCAAAATTCTATTTGAAATAACATTGTTTTTGCCGCGATGAAGTGGATTATACTCTCTATCGTGCAAACATGGTTAAAAATGTGTATGTGAAAATTTTCAAGAAAACGTTTAATAGTTTCAGAGATTCGACAGACTAAACGAGTAAACACAGTAACACACTTTTAATATGAAGTGCTTTTACAATGTTTGTAAATAATTTATTTTGTTTGAAAAATTTCCGGTTCCTTCACGTTTATGGGCATTTAACCGAGGGTCATAGTTTAAACATGGGCTTAGCCATAAAATTTCAATGTATCCTTTGTCCTTTTTTACGACCCTCGAGCACTGGATTTTTTTTTTTAACTCAGGTCTTAAGGATATTGCCCGCGTAATATATTTTATGACTCAAATGGGGATGAGTGTTTTTCTTGATAGGCTTTGGTTTTACGCAATAATTTACAAATTAGTTCGTACAGATGCAATATTTTCACTGAAATTGTAAGTAGGATATAGATCCATGCAAGACTGCTAAAACCAAGTCCTAAAAAAGCCAAAACTCGTTGTTTCTTCAGATTTTTTTCTGTTAGTCAATTAAAATTAGTAATTCGTTCGTATTTTTTATCTCCTAGAGAGAAGGCCTGAGTCCCTGCAGTGGGAACATTATAGGCTGATGATGATGATAAATTCGTATTTTTACAAATAGGTCGCGCGCAGAAAGAGAATTTTAATGTTCAGTTAATCTCACCCAGCCAAGAAAATACAAAATTCATTTACGAAACAAATCAATTAACTAAATCCGATATACGTGCAAGTTGACGCGATTTATCAAATTTTGTACTAAGTGATGAATATGAATGGCAAACGTTAATTAAAACATAGCTTCAGTCAATTAATGTATTACTATGATAATTCATACAGTGGGGCAAGCTAGACAAAACTGTATCAATATTTTTGTAGTTTCTGTTACGAAACGTGGATTGTCGATATTTATTTAGTTATTGCATGTGCACTCAACCCCTCGCGTTGCTCACAAATATCCGTGGTTTACCCAATACGTCCAAATATGTAGCATGTTTTACAAATCCTGAATATTTTTGTAGATTTAAATATTCGTGGTTATGTAAATCACTTTGAAATATAGAGTCCTCAATAATCAATTCCTGTAAGTACCCTTAGGAATGCTATTGACAGGGCCGCTGATGATCTTATTACATCTTTAGAGTGGCCTTTTATAAACCCAGCGGAAAATGCCAGAGGTCGGTCCATGGAAGATCAGAGCTAATATAAATTCTTGTTTCCGCATATAATTCTTGCCTGTCATCGACATTTTGAAAGAAATGAAAAAAAAAGAAGAATAACAAATAACAAGAATAATAAATAGATGAAAGAAAAACAAAGGGAACAAAAGATCCCCCGTCGGGGCTGTGGGTCCCGTCGGGGCTGCGGCTTGTTCGAAAGAGATACCGCGGCCTCGGCGCAAGGGCTAAGAAGGAACATGGGTGGTTTTTAGTCAGTAGAAGTCTGACACTCCCTTTCGCTATGCCCAAGAGCGGGAGTGGTTATTTGATGATTCTCCACCAGCCAAAAAAATAAAAAAAAAGATAGAAGATTATTAACTTTTAAAATGAATTGTTTGCCTAGAAAAGTACAATCTATCTCGTGTGAAGTGATTGGGATAATAAACCGGAACCGGATGTTTAGATATATGATTAAGAAAGGCGATAAAACGTCTTCAGGAGGTTTAAACCTGGCAAGAAGAAACAAAATTATCTTGAACACGGAAGTTAGCAAATATAGTAATTAATTTAGCTAGACGTGGTAGAATTCTACATAATAATGTTACAATCCACACTGAACATATTAATGGAGAAACATTTCGGCTTGGCACAGTGTACGAGCGAGCAAACTTTTTAGCTTTTTGTTCGCGAGTCGGTACTGTTACAGAAACGGCAATTTCATTGTTGTTAAAATCTTTTTGACTTTTAGAAGTTATTCTAGTGTCCTATTGTCAGATAGGTTCAATTTAGAGCCTTTTCGAATTCAACATTAATATAATAAAAACTCTAAGAAGCTGTCTCAACCAAGTTATACTAACCAATTATTTTAGATACTATGAAACTGAGAAATTCAATATTCAATTAGTTAAGGTCGGGAAATTACGCCCAACCAATCAATAGGTATTATCAAATAGGACAGATTGCGTAGATCACAAATCGTAATACCCATTCACATTAAGTGAACTCTAACTAAACGACCTACTGTCTAAAGATAATGTCATTATTTGCTTTTCAAATGAATTAGAAGTAATAAAGACTTTCATGGAATGGGTCCTTTAATCTGCTCTGGAGTACTAAATCTCCTTTATCCTTTGACGTATAGGGGTCTGTCGCAACGCTGATTACTACAATTATTCTCTATGAAGATCGACATGACACTGCGAACCTACGTGAGAAGATTACACAAATTGTTTATCCAAAGTATACGTACTAACTCCATGAAGCGGTGCCAGTGGCCCAACGTAATAATTTTAATCCATTTCAGCCACACGAAGAATTTCTGTTTATTACGAACAATACGGAAAGTAATGTTTCAACTGTACTCGCGTTAAATACAGAACAAAATGAAACGGCGGGAAGCGATAAACTTGGGAGAATTAAAAATGCACAATCAGTTACAGTACGCGGTTTATGTACAGCACTGATATTATAAGAGGTTGTCCAAATTCACTGAGATCCACTGCAATGCGGCTGCATAATAAGGTCAACCTGGTGCCTAGGTACTTACCAAATGAATTTAGACCGACATGGCTTCTTACATAAACGACAAACAAGATTTAAGCCGAACATAAAATAGGTGCATTGAGAAAATAACTTAGCGATCCAATTTACTCGGATCAGTCCATCTGGCAGTTCCAATTCCCGCAAATTTTTAATTCAACAAAGTTTATGGACTCGACTCCAGAAACCTAATTCTACTTACGAATCTTTATTCAAGATTATTTGGACAAAATAAACAAATTTGATCTGTTCGTTGCAAACTGAAAATTGTTAAAACGATTGAGAGACAACCACAATTAGGGTTCAGAATAACTTTTTAATTTAACACTTTCTTGCTTGGAATTCTAATTAAATGAGATTAAAGCGATTGCTTAAGTAATTAATATTCATATTGAAGTCTCTCTAGGACTTATTTTCCACAATTTCAACTCCAGTAATGCGAGTTAAAAAGTGTTATTTTAAAATTCGCTTAAATCTGAGGTTTTCCGTGTCTCCCTCAGTCCCTCGGGCTTTCATTTATATGAAGCGAGCAAATAATCATGGCTCGTGTTTTCTTTCATTCGAGGATTAACTCTTACTTAATGTTGAATTATATTTTAATAAACTTGACGAACATTTTATATTAATGAAACGGGTATCTTTTGCTAACTGGTTTTAACATATCGGCAGTATATTTTAATGTTTGACTTAAAAAGAATTCCCGTAAACCACTGATGACTCATGAAAACGTTAATAATTTCGCATTACCTTGATACCGCGCGCCAGATCCGCTCCTGTGTTTAAAAAGTAATTAAACTCGTTTACATGCTGATGTTTAATTAATTGGAACTGAAGCCCACTGATGATTCGCTTTGATTGATATTAACTGTGATTAAAGTTAATTTTTAATCAGGTATGAAGGCATGAAGTGACAAGTAGTCAGTTAAATTAACATACTTGTTAAGGCGACGTCTACCGGGCATGTAACGTCTCACAATGTTGCGGTTATCATGGCAACTAATGTTATAGAGCCGTGGCGTCTGTTTGCTTTGTCTACAACTCGACGGCGCAGATAACTTTGTCTTACTTAATAACATTATGCTATGAACGTTTACGTTTGTATTTACCTTATTTAACTTCCCAATTATTTCCAAGTCTTTATTTACGTAACTTAAGTCACAAAATCCTATATTATAAAGTGCTGAGGTACGTTTTTCATTAGGAACGGAAGGGTCCGTCAGTATCTCCAACCTAAAATCGGATTTCCATGAGGTTTTCGGTCGTTTATTAAGGAAGGTTCGGTGCTTAAGCTTTACTTTATACATTTAGGGGTGACGAGCTACAAACGGATCGAGAAAATGGAGTTACCCTTGTTTCAAACGTTTAATTTCCCCTAATTCTTTAAATTGTACTCGCCTTTTATGTCAGCAACCTTTATATAATTATTTGATTAGTAATTAAGTAGCTATCATTAACTAAATTACCATGAATACTAATATTATGAGTGGGTATTATAATGACACCAATTTAGTTAGATTGTTGTTTGCTGGTAATATTTGAATCATAATTAGTTACTTATTAGTTTATATAGTACTTAGTACTTTTAAAACAGATTTAATTATTATCATTATTAAAAAGATATAGTCATATTCATAATAAACAGAAAATAAACTGATACTGTTAGCCTGTATCATCCCACAGCAGGGCAAAGGCCTCTCCCCATGACTTCCAGTTATTTCGATCTAAGACCAATGTGGACCACTGTAGGACCAACGGGTCTACAGACAAAATAGTTGTCAATAAATTACTTGTATTTAGAATGTAATACGTTACAGTTATTGATATTATGTGTATCGTATCGTCAGTTTGCGGGAAAAATATTTCGTCTTAATATTTGTTTTCCTGTGTTTGTTTATTCATTTATTTAATCAGGTTTTCCCTCATCTTATGTAAGTAGGTACGCAACTGACTGTTATAGCTAAAAGTTTAATGTTGATACACTTGTTCCGTTCGTAGTGTAAACTTCCTTAGTCAACATTAAATCATCTAGAAAGGACACACACACACTTCGTCACACCTTCACATGAATTTATTGAAGTTTAACCACAACAACACACAATCACACAATCATACCATCTCAAAGATAGTACTAAGTTGTTAATGTAACAAATTGAGCATTAGAGCGCGACTGTCAATTTCAATGTCATAAGTGACAGTGACAGCTCAAGACAAAACTGACAAGCCGAACTTATCCTGAAACTGGAAGAGTCATTAGCCATGCGCTGTATGCCTGCCGGGGCTGCGGGTTGTTCAAAAAATATACCGTGGCCCCGGACACAAAGGGCTAAGAAGGAACATGGTGGTTTTTAGTCAGTAGAAGTCTGACACTCAAGGGAGTGTCAGACTTCTACTGAAGCGAGCGGCGGTGGAGCGGAAGGCCGCTCCGCACAGAGTGGAAGGAGTCATAAAAAGGCCATGCGCTGTATCTAGCTACCTACTTTACGTGTATTTGCACATCTCCTTCCAACCGTGCAACGTTGTTTATTTCGCGGCACGCTGTGTTTGTTAGCACTTAATAATCGGCCACTTCCAGCTGTCTTCCGACTTTCCGACTATCTCTGTGTGCCTACAACTTAATATTTCACTGTAAATATTCCCGCGATATACAGTCGGCAACAGAAGTAGCTATACATTTCGGAATTTTAATTATTTGATGTACAGGACTCCAGCTATTATTTTTAATGTTTCAGAAGATTTTTCTTTAAAATATTCCTTACTCTTTAATAATTTGTTAGTAACGAGTAATATCTAACAAGATTTTATTAAAAAAACCTGCTTTGAAACTTTGAGTAGTGTTAATCGACTTCTGATGCTGACTGTACAAGGAAACATTTAACTAATCATTTCCTTTTATTGACTTGGTAATATATTCGTATTTGTAAATGTAATATTCATAAGCATTGTAATTATACGAGTATTATACAATAATTGTTATGTTATTAATTTGCATGCTGGTAATGTCTGCCTGATGATTTATTGAACAGATAAGTCGTTACTTTATATTGATTAGTCAAATGCAGTTAAACGATAACTTGTTTAAATACCTATATTGTAATTAATTGCATTAAAGAAATTATTTTAGTGAGGTTAAGAGCCACAGATACTACGTGCTTTCCGAGGCACGGAGGAAACTCGGTATGTAATGGGCGGTCACCCATCCACAGACCAACCTAGGCAAGCGCAGCTTTACCTAAAGATCGACCTGAGTGGCAGTTATTATTAAGCTGCGGGCTTTCGAAAATGCAGATTTGAATAAAAAACTTTAAACATATTATAATTAACCTAAGAAACGCTATCGCTCACAACGTTTATGGACTAGTAAGAAATGGAATAATATCTACAAACATATCTTACAATATCTCACTAAGTACAACACTCCAAGTTTAGAAAATAGACAATGCGCGCACGTGTTCGAAACAAAAGGCAATAAGGAATAGGGTTGGCAAACATTTCATAATTAATTTATAAATAAATCTTCATTATATTCTAACCAGTCTGCCGAGAAGTCTCAAGTTAACAAGTAACTTTATGATAAAGTTATCGCTATTTATTCATTAAGTTAAACCTCCATGAACGTTTCACTATAGGTTATATTTTGCACGTGGCTTGGTCTTTGTAGAGGTCGAAAATTATCCCAAGTGAATCCTTGGGATAATTTTCTTTATAATTTTCTCTCCTAACAATGGGGGACCTAATATCGTGCCCTGCCTGTCCTACTAGTTGTTCACTACAGGAACTGATGAATACGTCCAGACCAGTTGTATACGTCCTTGTGTCACACAGGGACGTATACAACTGGGATAAGCCAATAGGCACACAGGCTGTGTGCCTATTGGTCTTGTTCTGTTCGGTCTCCTACTGATATGGAGGGAAGTGGAAATTATGTTTTTCCTACTCCTCCGCTATTCTTTTCTGATTAATTTCGTTGCGGGATCCAAGACAGTTAAATCGTTTCTCTGGGACTTTGTCGAGCTTCATTGTCTCGGCGCTTTTCTTGTGGTCGCCACTGTTGATTCTGGCTAACAGGAGTTACAGTGGTATGGGAATAGTGTGCGCTTAAATTCATCGAAAACCATTCACCCGTAACGGCGTGAAGAGGTAGGTAACAGAATTACTTCCCAATTTATAGTATGAGTTAAACCAAGGCAGAGGCCCATGGGGGTCCTCGTCGGAGCTACGGGTTGTTTGGACAAGATACCGCGGCCTCGACATAAAGGGCTAAGAAGGAACATGGGTGGTTGTTAGTCAGTAGAAGTCAGACACTCCCTTTCGCTCTGCCCAAGAGCGGGCTATTTGATGATTTCCCACCCCATAAAAAAAGGCCCATGGGCATCATAACAACTGTGACACCAGGTTTGGTACTGACCACACGATAGAGAAGAAAGTTTGAGTATGGATCTAACAATATTACGATGTGATTGTTCGCAATAGTTTCGTTCCATGACACCTATAGCATAATAAGTAAAAGTCCGCAACTAGGTTTTATAGAACACAAAGACCCGGTTCGGTACCTACAGCTACATTCACCTTTTATTCCGTTTTGGCCGAAACGTCGGAAAATAAAAGGTATAGTGCCTTAAAATTGCAAACGCGAAATAGACAACAGTTAACAGTTTCGGAAAGTTTGTAGTACGGATATAATATTTACACACGAATGAGGAAGTTACATCACATCATATTTATAAAAATAATAGCATAATTCTGGTATTCGTATAGATGCTTATTTTTTCGAAAATATAACAAAGAATTTTATTTCAAAGAAAAACAAATGACAGCCCTACACATTCGCAGAAGGAAAATTAACTAACTGACTATTAACATTTATTTATGCTTGAGCTTGATGTAACAATACACACATGTAAATATTTATTTTATATGCAAGTTGAAATACGTGATAACAATAACTTCAGCGGAGATGCAAAATATCGGAGTCAAGGACTTGACAGCCCTGTATTTTGCGGCGCGAATCTTGTTATTTATGTTCACTGACCACTATTGAGTGCTGTCCTTGTCTCTTTATGCTAATAGCTTGCAGTACAATAGTTACATACAATGTAATTATTTATTTTCATGTGAGCTGGGGAGATAATAGTAATTTCGCTTGGGATGTAAAATGTCAAACTGCAGTATACGCCGACGCTAGTTGCGGCCGCGGTCCCAAGACGCGAGAACGAGACGACACGAGATTCAAGTTCTAGACATGCTCACTAAATACCTGCCATCCTGTTCTCACGTTTCATGACCGTAATGTTTTGGGATTTTGTGGAAGTATAGGAAAACAAGAGGCAACCCTGTAACTCTAGCGTGATTTTATGATCACTGGCCACTATTGAGTGTTCTCTTAATGCTAACAGTTGACATTACAACGTAGTACACTTGCAATTATTAATTTTATGCAACCAAACGTGTACATGTAACCTCAGTTTTATTATTAGAGAACAGGTAATCTTAGTTTACGTGGTTGTGTTGCTTTTGTATGGAAAGCAGTAAAAGAAATAAGCGCACGCGATGTGTGGAGCTTCCTATTGTTTCGCGTTAGCGGTGTATAATATATGTAATGTCAGGCTTCTTGAATACAAAGGTATGGAAAAGACACCTCTTAACTTTTTATACAAGCCTGGTAATTTGTCCTAGGTTGTGAAAATTATTATCAGTTTTATGTTGAATCTAGCTCTGGATTATAGGCGTAGTTTGCCATTTGATACAGAGAGGCAGATCTCCTGAAGGCAAGTAGAATTTTATGACAATGTTCTAAAGTCAAAATCAGTTTCTACTACATTTAAAATTAAACTACTATTTCTTTGATTATTTTTCTGACAGTATGTTAGGTTAAACGAGGGACTTATTGAGGAAAGGTATAATTATCGAATACTGAAGTATTCGATTCTCGACGTAAATATGTATGTAAAAAACTAAAAACCTTATTTTGTGATATACGAGTATTTGTGCCCTGGCCCCATTGATATAAAAACTAAAGATACGGTCGTCCGAACATTTGCTCGACGCGTTCGCCATACAGAGAATTGGTGCTCGTTAACGTAACCTTGTATAAGCGTTGTGGCATTTTCGAGGTTTATAGAACATAAATGAAGCTTTTAATAAAATTTACGACCGCACCCGAAGAGAGCCGATCGTGGACTAGTTCACTTCGGCTTAGGAAAGACCTTATTGGGACCACGTTTGTGGCGTCATTTTAACATGCCGTCTGCCCAGTCCTTACGCAGTAATATATAAGTCAATGCCTGGCCCCCACGCTCTCCAGATCTCACTTCTTTAGAATTGTCTTTTTCGCCATTGTCCTACGCCAGTTTTAAAATATAAAGAGAAAATGGATTATACCTAAAAGTCGATGATCCGCGCACATATTCTGCGATAAGCGCAAGGGTTGTGACACTTCTGCGAAATATTTGGTAGTGAGTGATCTGTCTGTTATTTTTCAGTGTTTTTTTTTTGTTCATATTTTTATTAGTATCGTGTAAGCATGCACTATTTCGGGTTTCAATATGTCCCTCGTTTGAACGAACATACCGCATACTATAACCAGTTTTTATAGCATTTTTTTTCAAACCAAAATAATAATAGATCCACGATAAATGACAAATGCTTGCACTGACTGGACGGGTCCACTCAAATCTGTGTGGTGCTCTCATCAAAAGACCATCTCGGACACCAATCTGCATAGTCTTCATGTCTGTATAACAAGTTTATGTCTGGACCTTAAAAGAGACTATGACCTCTGAGTTTGTTTCGGATGTTTCTTCTCGGAGTAGTCAGGAACGAAACACCGGCCCCATCTAGTTTATAAAAAGTGACTTGTAAAAGTGTTTGTTAAAACCTATTTGCAAAATAAACATCATTTATCATTTATCAATAATAACCGAAATAATTCTGTTTGCTTGTGAGAAACAAACCCCCAGCTAAGAGTTTAAAATATTGTCAAAATGTTTAACATTTCCTTTATAATCTTATCTCAAATAAAAAGTTCCCAAATTTTCTCACTTCATTTGCCTCCATTTTGCTTAAAGTTAACGTCTTTTAGATAAAATCTTTTTGAAGTAAAACTTACATTAAAGTCATATTCAAGACTAACACTTTTAAGCTCTCAGACGTCGGACTTCGTAAAACGATTACTCTAAAATGTAGCACCTTGAAATTATGTTCATTTAATAAATTATCCACTACATTCAGGTCCTTTATTTTATAATAGTGATAGATGTGCATAACCATGAAATTCTTCATTCTAGAAATAGAAGAATTCAAAACCGATCACAGATTAGTGGTACCAACAACTCGGTAATGGAATCAAATCTCATCTGACCTACTTTATTTTAAGTGGTTTGTATGTAACCTTAAATAAAATAGGCCAGAAAATTACTTATTTGCCGTAACCTGTAACACAGCCTGTTTACTAATATCCATTTACAGCTCGGCATGTTTGACGACACTACGAGTACATTAATCTCCTAGTTCGCACGCAGAATACCCAACAAATATTAATTTAGTAACCCATGCATGTTGAAAATGAAATACGGCCGGCATAGATCATTCTGTACGAGACTAACAACGTTTTACACCACATACCGTGTCGGGTTGGCGACCCGCTCGAAGCAATAAAACAATCCACTTCTCCAAATGACAAAGAACTTTGGAAGATAAGCGACGAACGAAACACTTTTATTTCGTTCCCCCAAATACTTGAAGTGTTGGTAAATGTACTGGCACGTTTGTAGTTTAAAGAAGTGTTATCGTTCAGGCGGTTCGAGTCACGCGACGGCCATTTCACTCGCAGTACTTGTACACCTCCCTACAGAGCATCCACGATGTCTGGGAAACCCGTAATGGCACCCACGACATCTATTGTAACTAGCTCAAATGTTGAAATCGGAGCTTTTCACTGTACTTGGATATAAAACAAGTACTTTTGTTGTCAGCGGAATAATCGGACTCGAAATTCATGAATGTCATGAGTTGTCACGTATTAAACCTTTTGTATATAGGTAAGCTTCAATGCTCGATTGGTCTATTATCTTATCTCCCTTTTCATCTGTGCAGATTATAGGTTGATTGAAAGTATCACTTTACTAACAATGCTTGGTTAAACCAGTCTCAAACGGCAGTTTAATGAACTTGAGTCTCGTGCCTTTAATATTCCGTTCCCCATTCCGTTGGTAGTTATACCGATAGTGATTTCACCGCACAAATAGTTTGGTTAGCAAGTCAGCGGGCGTTACGCGTCTATCACAGCTACAAGTTGAATCGTCCAGCAGAAATCCGACCATTTCCCTTCAAATATTATCTGCGAGGGTCGAGTTGATCGATTCGAGCCGTCAGTATCCGACAGATAGCCGGAATGTCGCTCGATCTATTTGTTTTCTATTTGTTTGTTGTGTAATCCGAAGCGTGCTGGTAAATTTGCTGAGTCAGGGATTGATGTATGCGAAGTTAAAACTTTATTGTGAAGTCTCGGTTTTGGATTCTGTTCCGTGGAATTAGAAAAGTTGAGAGCGCTTACTGAGTACATTTACGCGCCAAACAATAAAGCAAGTCTGCTATTTTATTGTTTTGATACTTTAACTTTCTATTTGATATTGGCTGGTGCACTCGCTACGTGTATTGCGTACTTATGTGTGTAAGGAGACACTGTTTAAAGAAGTTTCCAAATCCTAATGGTTTTATCTTCAATTTCTTTTTGAAGTCGTCTGAGTAGTTTATCTTGAGATAAATGGTTTTGTTCTTTTTCAGTTTGTTGTTGGTCAATAAACTATCGATAAAAACAGAGGTGTGTTATGCCGTAAATATTAAACCATTTACGAACATAGAATAAACTCGTTTAATTTTAATCTCGTACGCTACTTAAGTACCTATATCAATTAAGTAACTATTGAAGTAGGTTAGTTAGTCTTTTAACTTATGCTGCTTAGCTCACATGGCTTTTGATTTAAGGATTCGTGTGTTAAACTTCTAGATATACATACCTACGCGCATTTATTTAGCCTAATTGACTTTATTAGTCAAATGTGATCTCCATAGTTTAAACTCGTAGTATCAAACCACCTAACTTGGTGCACAAACATACATTACATTACAATACATTAGTTTAATTAAGTTAAAGAAGCTATGTATATTACCAAGGAAGACTACTGAACTGGTTAACTTAGTTATTGCTATAGTTCCAGCTTTATGTAAATTATTAGTTTTAAACCTCAGAATTAAGCTTAAAAATAGATGTGCCTGAGATATATCGCAGTTTTCTCCCCGGCCATGTATCCGTTGTACTAGAAAATATTGAAGGATTAAAATATGAAGAGCACTGCATATAAAATTCACGCGGTCTCATGCATAATGAGAAGTTAACTGGAAAACTTAATAGAACCCTCGACACGTTTTATTCATGACCGTAAAGCCTTTTAACTTTAATTCACAAGGTACCCTCGGTTCGGAAATTTATGAGGTGTCATTGGGAAAGTTAAGTCGTTGATCAAACTTGTGCCGCTTTGTTTCAAGATTATCTCACTTGATATTAATCAGTAACCGCTTAATTTGCGTAAGTAAATACAGAATGTATTGTTGGACGAACAAACTAGGTAACTACCTACACAACTTAGATAATGATAAATGGACCCTTTCTGTGTACACGACTAAGATTGTCTCTTGTTTCGAAACAATTTCAAACAACCAACCGGTGCTTAAAAGCTTTCGGAAGATCTATGGAAAAAGATTGTCAATTAGCACGACTGTTTTGAGTGTTTAAGCAAACAGAAGAAACAGTAAGTTCAGTTTACAAACGCACCAACTAAAACAAGCTCCGTTAAAGTTTCAAGATAATTACACAGCAAGTAAGTGAGGAGGCAACAATGTTGTTCAAAACAGGCTTCAACTTTGATATAAGCGCGCGAAGTTCATAAATCAATTATTTATATCTCACATCGATGCGTAACTGAGTTTCCAAGTCAAGTTCCAATAAGCTCAGAGAGAACCAGTGGAAACTAATCTTCCAAAGCTAGTGTAGTAAACCGCCGGCAAATCTCTCGTTTGTCACTTCGGGACCGCTGGCTAGACTCGTTACTCCGAGTAAATTTATCGCCACTTTATACAGCGCTGAGTCAGTTCCAGTCAATTCATGCACTCTGTTGAGATCGATTAGCTGACGACGGCCACGTTTTATTGTTTAGAAAACGGTACAAGCGTCCAATGGCACATACATCGTTAATATCATTCTCTCCCGCCACGTTGAAATGTCAACCGAGCGTAATAAATGTCTCAATAACTCAACACGGTGACAGATCGCTCGGGCTATCATTAAGGCATAAGTAAATTATTTCGTTCGTTTAACAGTCGACAAATAGGCGAGTTTCCTCGTCGGCGGATCCCGGCGAGTGTCCCGCGAGTCCCAATCAAAAGTCTGCGACAGTACTTAGGGACTTTACATTACGAATGAGAGTGTTACGCCGCGAATTGCGTCTGTGGAGCGGAGATTCTAACTTGTTATTAATTAACTGTCACCGTGACGCCGCCGAGGGAGACTGTCTACGTGGGAACACAACCACATGACGAGAGCGATGTTTTTACAATGAATACGCCGAGCGATTCATCGCAAATTGAGTGGATAATATTTACATCGAAATTTTTCATGAGAACGGAGATATTTTTGGAATGTATACAGAAAACGAAAGTTTATTATCGGGTTTGTATTTCTTGTGGGATAAACTTAGATACTTAACCGCGTTTCAATCATCGTAATAAATACTTGGCACGCGCTGCGTCTGTAGACCGGGGACATAAATCAAGAAATAAAAACGTTAATGACTCTCACATTCGCATATACAGGCTGGTGTATAAACATTAAGCACAGTGGGAAACTTTATAGTACATTATTATGCCTGTGTGTCCCTCAATGTCCTAAAAGTTTTTTCATTTGTTTTTTCGTTGAGCTCGCCTGCACTTTTGATAATTGCTGTGTTTTATAGCTACTTCACCGGCCACACAAAACGTTCATTCGTGCTGCTGTGACGACATGAGAGGGTAAAATGCCAACAAAAAACAAAGACATATTGTGACTGTTTGGGATGAGTCTGCGTTCTCGTTATCACTGTTTTTTATTTGGCTTTTTTTACTAAATGAAGTTTTAAACATTGGCATAAAAATAACCAAAACCAAAACTTAGGAACAAGATGATCATATTGTGAAGCATGTTCAACCAAGATAATTCTCGGTTAAAGTATCGGAATATTCACAACATCCAGTATTTGCTCGTCCCTTTGTGGCGCCCATACCACATGACCACTAATTATAACTAATTCAAAATTTACTTTTTAATAATTTTATGCGGACGAAGATCCCGGGCAACAATTTTATTTATACTAGATAAAATACAATTATTATTTACATAATTTTCAAAACGCAATTTCGTGTAAAGCTTACCAGCGAATCTGTTTATATTTTAAACGAGAAATTACTAAAACATGTTTCACACCATATAAACATAATTTATACGAATATTACAAATTGTTGGCGTATGTCATAATTAAATGTCAGATAAGTAAAGTAATATTTCGATTGGTATCTACAAATATGTACAGCAGAATTTAATCGGAAACAATTATAATTGACATTTGAGCGTCAATTTATCAATTTAATTGATAGTGTTGTGGCTGGTGTGTCTTTAAGTTTCTCTTTTTACAAGCTATAGATAGGTACTTGGGAAATATATTCGACAATTTATAGGTATGTAAAGGAAGTTTGCAAGGAAATTAAATTATAGCGACAAAATTACTAGAGATGTAATGCGTATGCGCATTACATCTCTAGTAATTTTGTCGCTATCGTCGTCGATAAATAAAGTGGAGTAGGTTTATATTTATTAATAAAACATTATTTACAATTAACATTAATTCTTTAAAACACATAATAAACACGCTTAATCTTATTCCAGCATTTTGGACTCATTAATATGCTACTTGAAAATCACTTTCAAATCCCATTTACATCTATCAATCAAAGAAGACCGTATCATAAACCAAAAAAGGATAAAAAAACATACTGATGTGATGTCGTAATCACAGATACAGCGTTCTATTTATAAGTCAAGATTAATCCGGTGTTGATATGTCTCTTTCGTGACCAAGACCGAACCGTCTGTTATCATTTAAGGTCAACGTACAGCTATACCTAAGTACTGCGCGGAATCAGGGATGGGTCAGTCGGGTCTTTCTGTGAAACTTCCTCGCTCTGAAATGCCTTAGCCGTGAATCAGCTCATTATCATCATTATTTCAGCCCATAATCACCCACTGATGGGTATAGGCTCACACACTGATGGCTCCTGTTTCTTCTCGCGTTTTTCTCTGGTCTGGCCGGCCCTTAACCATCTGTTTTCAGCCATTTTGACGATATTGTAAACTCAACGCTTTTGGATGGCCCTGTTTTATTGGGCCCCACTTTAACAAACCATTCGGTCAAAACCTTACTCCATCAGCCATCTCAACGTCTAACCAAATATTATCCGTAACTCCACTTTAGGCGTATCGCCCTGTCCCCGATGTTATGTCGTAGGCTTTCGTAAGACAACGCCTTTCGGTGTCACACAACGCAATCGACACATGCACCTAGTCGCTAGCAGAGTAATGACTTGACGCAAGCTGGTGCCCACCAGGTTATCCTAAGACGACACCGGTTCTTACGTTGGGTAGAACAAGGCGATGGGCCAGAGCGAAGCTATTCCCGTGCAGTACGTGTGCGTTGACCTTAACTCCAGATATTTTTAGTGAAGCCACGCGGTGTTCCCGAGACATGCGCGCGTCCGTAGTCCCGACACAACACAACACGTGTAGACACCGCCCTATTTGAGACATGTGTTGATACCGCCCTATTCGTGGATCAAAATAATCTCCTGTCTCAGCTAATGAAAGGTTTTTATGTTCTCGTTAGTTAATGGCGTCTGACAGTTTAAGGTTTTGTTTTGATAGTGTCATAGTTAGTGTTAATTATTTGGGTTGGATAAAATGTGTTTTTAGGCTAAATTGATTGTCTACTTAGTACTGAATTAATGACGCTATTTACAGTTTCAGTAGGGATCTCGAGGTTTAGCGTTTTATTTGTTGTTACACTGGCCCTTGTCCGCAGGCAGCGTATGTATTTTTTTGGGGGGGTTGGGAATCATCAAATAACCCCTCCCTATGATTTTCTTATTTTCTCCAAAATTTAACAAAATAATATGATTTTTAAGTAACACTTTGTAACGACCAGCTGATATTGGTCGCATTGTACTCTCACACGTAGCTAATATTTCTGTAATATCAAGTACCTACGTGATAAGCAATCCGTCAGCACTTACCTCCTGTAGCTGCGCGTTGGCTACGTAGGGTGATTGAGGTCGGTGAAATGATGACGACGATTTTTTGTACCAATAAACTCAGTATATTCCATAAAATTAAAAGTTTTACAAAATGCGTGTGCGCAATGAAAAAGGTGGTAAAATGTAGTGTATAAAGATGGCGCACGGGGTTCTCACGTCGGCCGCCCTGATGTCCTGTGATTGGCTAGCTGGACATCGTGTCATCGCAATGTAGCCAATTGCTGCGATTGTGTAGTGATGGCCGCTTTTAGTACGTTTTATAGTGTTGTGCGGCAACATGCTCCCGGCTTTGGAAGCATCAGGTTCCAACCAGTAAAAGGAAACACCCCGCAGCTTCAGCGTGATGTCATCAATGATCAGTCAGAGGAAGCGGACAAATTTTAGAGAATGCCCGTTTGACTATGCCGTCTGCCTTGCGTATATCAGCAACACGTGACACGCCATCCTTTCCTGGATAAGTTTTGAGGATTCTTCCTAAGCCCCACTTCAATGGCGGCAAATTATCTTCTTTGATGAGAACTAACGTGTCTTGTTTGAGGTCATCTTTATGCTCATGCCACTTACTCCTGGTCTGCAATTCCGACACGTACTCCTTCGCCCAGCGCCTCCAGAAGTGCTGGCGTATTTGCTCCACCCGCTGGTATCTCGTAAGTCGGTGCTCCGGAACATCGTGTATGTCAGCTGTTACAGGTGCAGTCAGTGGACGACCAACCAAAAAATGAGCTGGGGTAAGGGGAAGGAAGTCGGACGGATCAGAAGACATAGGAGTCATGGGTCGGGAGTTCAAAACTGCTTCGACTTGTACTAATAAAGTAGTGTACTCCTCGAAAGTGAGATGTGCATTACCCACTACACGCCGGAGATGATGCTTACAGCTCTTTACCCCAGCTTCCCATAAACCCCCAAAATGGCTAGCGTAAGATGGAATCATCTTAAATTTTATGTTTTGTAAAATTGCGTACTCCTTGATATCATCAGAACAACTCTCTAGAAATTTTGTAAATTCATTCATCAGACCCACGAAATTTTTTCCGTTATCGGAGAATATCTCAATCGGTTTACCTCGCCGCGAAATAAAACGCTTGAGAGCCAGAAGATAAGCTTCCGATGAGAGGTCGCCAACAAGTTCCAAATGAACAGCGCGTGTTACAAAACATACGAATAAACAAATATATGATTTTTGTAATTTTGCTCCCCTTCCTTTACGGTTCAATGTGAACACTGGTCCCGCATAGTCCACGCCACAACGCAGGAAAGGAAACCCTGGATCGAGCCGCTCTGGTGGCAGATTACCCATGATTGGGTTTATCGTGGTTGCTCGCAGCCGTGCACATACAATGCAGGCATGCACGACCCCTTTGGCTAGGTTGCGACCACCAACCGGCCACCATGTCTCCCTTAGGGTAAACAAAAGTAGCTGCGGCGCGGCGTGCATTATACGGCGGTGTTCGTAACGAAATAATAAAACTGTAAACCAATGTTTGGCCGACAGCAAAACTGGATGTTTTTTATTGAAACTAAAGTTATGAGAATTCTGTATGCGTCCACCGACTCGTATTAAATTATTGTTATCAATAAACAAATTTAGTTTTACTAATTGAGCATTTTTCTTTAAGCTCCTTTTATTTTTAATCGACTCATAGACGTCAGCAAATGATTCTTGCTGACTCAATCTTGCTAACGATAATTCGGAATACTCAAGTTCCTCAACTGTCAATAAACCCGTCCGCCTATTATTTTTATTGCGCGTATTGTATATGAACCGAAGTACATAAGCGGCAGCACGCTTCATTCTTAAATACTGAGAAAACCTCGAGAACGGAAACAAAATATTATCATTCGCTTGATTAACTACGTGACAACGAACATCTGATTTTAACTCAGGTAAGTCTTTATATATTAATTTATTATTCGATAAATTATGCACCTCAAAATTCGCATCGTGTAAGAATTCGGGGCCTGTCCACCATAAAGACGAAGCGGTAAGTGTATCTAGACCTTGACCTCGCGACACCAAATCTGCTGGATTATTCTTGCCAGCGACATGTCGCCATGTATGTTCCTTAGTTAAGTCATGAATTTCGGCGGTTCTATTCTGAACGTATGTCTTAAGGAGATTAGTTTGCATGCCTAACCAGCCCAAAACAATAGTGGAATCACTCCAGAATACAACTTTATTTATTGTAGAACGTAAAGATTTAATCACCTTCGAATATAATCGCGCACCTAATACAGCGCCGCACAACTCTAATCTAGGTATAGTTGTGGGTTTTGTAGGGGCGACCTTACCTTTGGAACATAACAAGCGCACCGTAACAGCCGATTCACTATTTATCGTGCGCATATAAGCGCAAGCGCCGTACGCTGTCTGCGAGGCATCGGTAAATATATGTAATTCTATATAAGTAGGATCAAAACACATAACATGTCGCGGTACTTGTAAGTTACTAAGTGAAGATAAACTATTAATAAAACGTAGCCATACTTCCGCGACGTCACTTGGAACTGGTTCATCCCATTCTAATTTTAATAACCAACATTTTTGTAACAATGTCTTAGCTATTGTTATTACTGGACTAATTAATCCCAACGGATCATAAATCTGAGACGAATGCGATAAAATAATACGTTTAGAAATTACACTCATATCAGTCTTAACTTGTGAATAATAGTTCAGTTTGTCAGACTTATTATTCCATCCAATACCTAATGTTTTGTTTTGAACATTCTCGCCCACTGCAAGTTGTTTCGTTACATTTTGTGAATCGTTAGGGTTCGCGCGGTCAAAGTTAAAAACCCATTTACGTAAGACTAAACATGCGGAACTTAATGCTTGACTAGTACCAACGCAAATTTCATTTAATTCAGAGATACTGTTCGCACCGCAAATAAGATCATCAACGTAAAAGTTATTTTTAATGGTTTCCGATACGTACGGAACCTGACATTCTTCAGCTAATTGTTTTAAACATCGGCAACTAAGAAATGGTGCTGAAGCGGTACCATACGTTACGGTATTTAATTGGTATACATTTAGTGTATCGGACGGGTTATCCCGCCACAAGATTAGCTGAAGCTCACGTTGATCTTCATCTATCAGTACTTGGCGATACATCTTTTCTATATCAGCGCAAGCCACGTACCTATTTTCGCGAAATTTAAGTAATATTGAAAGTAAATCGCCTTGAATGGCTGAACCAACCATCTGTAAGTCATTCAATGACACACCTGTACTAGATACCATTCCAGCATCGAAAACAACACGCAACTTGGTGGTTATGGCGTGTTCGCGGAACACTCCATGGTGCGCTAAAAAATAATGCGGTGTATTATAACTGTGAATAATACTCATATGCCCTAACTCAATGTATTCGTGAATAAAATCAGTGTACAACTTTTTGTAGTTAGGGTTGCGTTCCAGTTTTTTTTCTAAAGCGTAGAAACGACGTTGTGCTTGGTTACGAGTGTCACCTAACTTCTCCGGTGAAAGCTTCAACGGGATTCGAACGCTGAACCTCCCGTCGGCAAGACGTTTTGTTGTTTTAACGAAATGCTCCTCGCAGGCAAGCTCCTCGTCGCTGCAGAACTTATTAGTACTGATGGGTAACTCTTCTAGTTCCCAAAAGTTGCGTAATAATTGATCAAGTGAACACGAATCACTTTCAAATGTTGAATGCGTAAGGTTACATGAAACGTGTTTCACTGCGTTTCGTGTAAAATGTTGAACCAAACCCGATACTATCCAACCTAATTTTGTGTTTTGAAGGTAAGGGCCATTTTTAAGGCGCATCTTACCTTCATTAATTAATTCCCAAAACAAATCCGCGCCTATTAACATGTCTATCTGTTGACTGTCATAAAACCTCGGATCGGCTAAAGCAATATTATCAGGTATATTGAAATTAGTCAAAGTTGTTGTAGGTAACTTTGATGATATTTTTGGTAGAATAAGGCAACAAACGCGTGCAGTGAAGTTACCGTTGCGCGATTTTAACTCAATATTACAGGATTGCGAACATTGTGTTATTGAGTTTCCTACGCCGTGAATTTGTTGAGTGGACTGTATAATTTGCGTATTTAATTTTTCACAAAATGATTGCGTAATGAACGAACGTTCACTGCCGCTGTCGAGAATCACGCGCGCTTTGTGATAAACACCCGACTTGCCACATATATCTACTATGGCAGTTGACAACAACACATGTTGTACTGAAGACATAATATTGTCTTTGTTATAATTATTTGAGTGGACATTGTGTACCTGTAAAGAATGACTGTGTGTAAGCTTGTTACTATTGGCAATTCCAGTACTAGTAACAGCTGATTGCTCTGTAGTTATAAGTGTAACCACTCCTGAATTATTATCCTGAATGTTACTAATTACTTCACAAATTAATGAATTGTGTTTTTTGTCACATTTCCGGCATGGACCAAACACACAAGTACCTACAGAGTGACCAGACCGCATACAATTGATACACAATTCCTTTTCTTTAACTATCTTAAATCTATCCTCCGCACTCAAGTCAAGGAATTTTTGACAAGAATATAATGGATGTTTTTCATCACACACCAGGCAAGCTTTGTATAGCCGTGTGGCTTTAGTTTGTGATTTATTACTAGATTTATTAGTAACTACATTACAATGAACCTTAGGCGATGAAACATTATTATTAGTTTGTTTCTTATTTTCAGTCCCGCTGTAAACATTAGATTTGCTGTGTGATGCTATAAGGCTCTCCAATATATCAGCCTTGTTCCCAAGAAACTCCAATAAATTATCTAATTTGACCCGGTACTTTGACTTCCCGTTCAGTTTTAATATAGTACTTCTGTGCTGTTCCCAATCCCGTTCTGTAGCTGGATCTAATTTAGAAACTACAACGTATATTATCAATGTATCCCAGTGTTCAGTTGGTTCTTCTAGTAATTTTAATGCACGTAGATTCTTTAGAATATTATCAGTTAGCTTGCGCAGTAGTCCTGGAGATTCCTTGGTTAACGCTTGCATTGTAAACATTGACCTTACATGATTGTGAACCAATAACTTGGTATTGTCAAACCGATTGATCATCAACTCCCATGCAACTTCATAATTGTCTGCAGAGAACTCAAGAGAATCTATGACAGACTTAGCAATGCCTTTTAAAGAAGATTTTAAATAATGGAATTTTTGAATCTGTGTTATTGATTTACAGTTGTGTACTAGTGACATGAATGTATCACGGAACTCTAACCAGTGTTCATAGGAACCGTCAAAGTTGGGAATAGTAATAATAGGTAACTTTATTGAATTTGAGTTTGTGTTTGGCAGGTCAGACATGCTAGTCGGCTTCTCATTATTAATCGTCATACATTCAACAAGTGCAAGAACACTATAATATTCCCGCTCGAATTCCTCGCGCGATTCGAGCTGTTTTTCTATATCAGATTCGGAACTAATATCCTCTATTTTGCCTTGAACCTGATTGAAATCATTTATTAAGTTTTGAGATCCTACGACACGTAATTTTAATTCTGCCTGCTGTTGAACTGATAAACCCAGATCGATGAATGAACTCACATATTTCTTAAAATTAGTAAGCCGACATTTTATCGACGCACGTTTCTTTTTCAAACCTTTCATTATTGCCTCCACTTTAGCATCTGATGATTCCATCGTAGAAATATTAGAAAGGTAATACTTACAGTTTAATCAGTCAATATGTACTTAGCGAAATCTATGCAAATATGTGGCGAGCTAAAGCGTAGTATGCATCACCCCACGACGTGCAAGCTGGCATGCGAAAATGTAAAGCACTGAAATAACAAAAGAACAGTATCACACAGGTGGAAAAGAAATGGTTAGGATAGGAGGCCGAATTTCTAGTTGGAACGTCTCACCAAAGCACTGTAATTCACTGAGTTCCTTACGAATATAGGTTTTTCTTCGTCAATTTAGGTTAGGTACCGAAGCGTCTCTCAATCGTCCGGTTTTTTATGCGTAGAATTCCGGCTCAAAGGTCCAAATATGTAGCTGCGCGTTGGCTACGTAGGGTGATTGAGGTCGGTGAAATGATGACGACGATTTTTTGTACCAATAAACTCAGTATATTCCATAAAATTAAAAGTTTTACAAAATGCGTGTGCGCAATGAAAAAGGTGGTAAAATGTAGTGTATAAAGATGGCGCACGGGGTTCTCACGTCGGCCGCCCTGATGTCCTGTGATTGGCTAGCTGGACATCGTGTCATCGCAATGTAGCCAATTGCTGCGATTGTGTAGTGATGGCCGCTTTTAGTACGTTTTATAGTGTTGTGCGGCAACACTCCCTTTAGCCTTTATCTCCCTACAACTGTCAGCTAATATTTATTATGCAATATTACTCACTATCCATCTAGATATTAACTCGAGATAGCAACATTCATCGCTATAAATTAATAGACAATCTACGGATTACAATCGGACGGTAATTCATCTTAATCTGTAGGTATACTTGTAGTCTATCACTACTTGTGCTATATACAGTGTTAACAGACACGTGACAATGACGGTGTTGATAGACAGATACGAGCGCTTTGATATACATAGTTGACAAAGCATCCTCAAATATAGATTCACCCTGCGATCCATTGTGACGATCACTATGGTCGCTTCTAGATTGGATTTAATCCGAATCTATTTACACGAAATTAGGGTGTCTTATCTCTTCCAGATACAGTTTAACTTATATGGACTAGAGGTCGGTCAAACATAGTCGTACGTAGCGTAGGCGGTGCTACGCCAAACCTACGCGGCGTAGGCGCTGCTACGCCAAGTCTACGAAGCGTAGGCGCTGCTACGTCAGTCTACGGGGCGTAGGCGCTGCTGCGCCGTATCGACGAGGCACTGTCGCCAGACGTTTACGCAGCGTCAACGCCCAGTTTGAATATTAAGCTCAGTACTTGAAACTTGGGTTGCATCGTTACTTATACCTATTACGTAAGATAAGAAAAAAAATGGATAATAGTTTAATTGGAATATTTTTATATATTTTGAATATAGCATCTCTCAAACCTTTGCCAATAAATTGCTAAGTAATATCGTTCATAATCATAACTGCTAAAAGTAAACAACAAATCTATACATACAAAGCTGCGGGAGGTCTCCACTTCGCAATAAACCCACAACTTTGTGTGTAACATAATTGTAATACACAGTGATTATGATTTAAACGTGTTATTATCCCATTAGATATCTCTATGAGACTTTAAAATGTGATTTATGAAAGAGCGGAGCTTTCTCAGCGCACGCATTCATCCGAGGCTGGAGTATCCATTATGCAATGTTCTAACCATTATTTTTACATGTAACCTTTAAGTCAAAGAATTGTGGAATATGTATTCAAAGCTTATAAGATTATTTTGCAATAATTTTGAGTCTAGTGTGCAACTTGTTTTCAATTGTATAAGACTTAGTGCTTGATACATGCTATGATGCTACCTTGTTAATGTTGTAGTTTGACGTTTTCTTAGACCCTGGCCAACCCATTAAGAATATTCTTTAAGTTTATGCATGTCGGTAACTTATAAACATTCATAAAAATGAAAGCTCAAAAGTTATGACCTCTTTACAACCACTTAAGAAACAACTGATAAACGAAATAAATGGCATGAATGAACAAAAACGAGACAAAAAACGGACACGTGACCGCCTGGCAGGTCCGCAGAGTGACACAATAAAATACGACACTACATGCATAACATGTAGGCATGTATGTACGTAACCTTGTAAACGTCCTCCTTTACATTTGAGAAGGTCACCGCTTGTTTTACACTTACATCACTTCTGAAAGGTATTCTTTAGCTAAATATTATGCATCATTGATTCTGTGACGTCAGAAACAAAAGATTGCACAACGCGCTACATTGTCTCGCCAGAGATGCTAACGTATAACTACGCAGTTTATGTCACGGGGAGCCGCTTTAAATTGTAATGAAGTACTGTACAGTATTCTGAAATACTCCAAGTTTTCATTGACGTCAGCATTGCAACACAACAGTAATTTTTACGACCCGTTAACTGACAAAGTACCTAAAACTTGTAGTGAGTATCAAAATTTTAAACAGTTTTGTTAATAAAATTCTCGCGTATTAATTTTAACTATCTAATAAACTTAGTTGGATTTAAAAGCTTTTAAAAACAAACTGGCGTAGCTCAGTTTACTTATTAGTTTTCGTGTTAAATCTTCCAACGATCCTTGTTTGTGTTGGAGGGTTATTCGCCTCGAATAAAGTCAAAAGTTCAAGATGCTTCCGAGATTTACTTCCAACATTTTTTTACCTTATTTGAAAAAATGGGCCGATCTTAATAATCGTGATCTTGTTAAGCTCCTATCTAAAACGTTTTGATCTGTTTGACGTTAATGCAAAGATAAAAGAAATAATAAAAAAGATGAGTGTAATTGATATTGTTTTTACCTGTTGGCGAGTTAGTTACAGTGAGGTGATTGAGTTATACTGTATTTCTTTTTTCATTTTATTTTGTTGATTGATGAGGTCGAGATTAAAAGTCATCCATTGATTTAATTCCAATTGTTTAAAGTTACGTTTAGAATTCTTTTTTTTACAATTTAGTTTAGCGCAAACCTAATCGTTCGTTAAGTTCAAAGATAAGACAATATTTTTGTTCAGTCATTGGCCAAAAGAAACAGCGTTAAAAGATACATGAACCCCTTCAGATTTCGATAAAATCTATCTCCAAGCTAATTGTATAGATATCTACGTGAATAGTCGCCGTATTGATTCAGTGAGGTCAGATTCCTAATGGCGACCTCCTGATCGTTGGTCCACACCCAATTTGTCGGCCATTACCGTTCTACCATGAGGACTTATAAAGCTATACTTCTTACTAAAGAAGATTTATAGCGAACAAGTTTAATCGCAACTTGTGATCAAAGACTTTGCTTTATTTTTATTCTTTGTAAGTAAACAATTCAACCGCAGATTTATTATTATTTAGAAACTTGTTTTATTAAGAGAAAGTTTGTGTAATTTAATGTGGATATTGCTTTGTAATTCTGCTTTTCGCCCGTTTCGCTTGCGTGAGTTTGTATCAGTTATTCGATGCGAAACGATTGGTTATTAGTTTATTAAACACCACAAAACCAGCTGCTAAATACAATCTATGCTTTTATCTGAATTTCAAAAATGTTGTATCAATAAATTAAACTGAATCAAAATATTTTAATTAAACCATCAAAACAGCCTAACTTTCGCATTATTTAAACTCACAAATTGTGGCTGAAAACATTGCTAGGATGTTATTAATATTGTGGAAATTAGTTTAACATAGCAAACAGAATTAGTTGTCCATTTATAATGTAAGCGTGAACTAAATTAAATTGTATATAGATTTAACATAATATTGCGTTAAATAAACTATGAATTTTCCCTTTTAAACGTGTCGCGGTTAAACTGATCGCGTGGTAAGGATTAACGGAGTGTTAAAAAGGTTAACCGGGCGGTTACACTTGTGATCACGACAAATGACTGATTCGCACTAATCACGGATTGCGAACAGTTCTATTTTTATTTACATGTTTTTTATTTATCAATGGTTCTGCGCCTGATCTCTCCAGTCATGTCATATTACTGGCCTATCGACTATGAGTGTGAGGGAAGATACAGTGCATCATGGAGGAGTTCGCCATTACCAAAATTGGATTAGGTGTACTATTATGTTTTTATTAAACTGTTTAAATACGGGACAAGAATAAATTAGCTGAAAAGAATCCTTACTGAGATAGCGTCTTTTGTCCTCGTACAGGACCAATTTACTTTACTTCTGTTAATCTACTACTTCTCTTATTTGTAATTTTTTCTCATACTTACTTAAGTAAGGATAGAATAAAACAGAATTATATTAAACTATACATGTATACTTTTATATAATTCTGTTTTATTCTTAATTTAATCATTTTGTTTGTCTACTAATGTGACACAAATAAATACTTTAGTTTCTTTCTCTCTATACTGTTCGTCGCTAAACAGTATTATAACAACTATGCTACAGTCTTGGTTACGCATATAATATTCTTTTAGCGTAATAAAGTTTAAATAATTAAACACTAAACTAAAGCAAAAACTATCTCACTAAAGGCCAGAAGCTCCACCAAAATCACTTCATTTCAACTTACTAAAGCTTCTCGTTTCAATAATCACCCTACCGTAACCCGGCTCCATCAAAGCTCATACGCGGCAAAGTTAAGGCAAGTTAGGGTTGTCCCCATAACATAGCTTACGTAGGGTTAGTTCCTCAAGCTTGTATGTAGCTTAGACGCTTAGTTCGTGCGTAGATCATCGTTGTGGTTGGCGCCGCACTAGCTGGTAAATTATATGGTGGCTTGTCACGGAGTGCATGCTGTGTTGAAGATTGCGATAATGTACTATGGTGTTAGAGATGGCAGGTGTTTGTAGATTGTTGTCGATAGTTACAACGGTGGTCTTAATTTGATACGTCTTCTTGTCTCGTGTCTGCGCGCTGTTATAGACTAGCTTTGTGTCTACAAAGCTAGTCTATAACAGCTAGTTCATAAATGACTGGCTGATGCCCGCGGCTTCGTTCGCGTGAATGTCGGTTATCGCGACCAAAAATAATCTTTTCATCCCCTCTTTCAACTCCTTTCAACCCTTTTTTCGCATTAAAAAGTAGCCTATGTCCTTTTTCAGGCTCTAGACTATCTGTGTACCAAATTTTATTTAAATTGGTTCAGTAGTTTTGGCGGTAAAGCGCGACCGACAGACAGACAGAAGAGTTACTTTCGGATTTATAATATTATATTAAGTAAGGATTCGTTTAGCGACGAGGTTGGAGATAAACTTGCGCGCGTATTATACCCATTCATGGAGGGTTATTTAAATTCACCCCAATTTTTATTTTTGTTGGTGTGAATCTCGATACCGTTTATTGTGATTTTATCCTGGCTGTTGGTATTTATTATTATTTCATTGAACATCCCTTATATTATTGAACGGAGTTTTAACCGATGATTGTCAGTAACCACAATTCATGTTAAAATAGGTAATGTAAATGTAGTGACAAATTCAGTCAGGAAATAGTTGTTGATGCTTGTTGTTGTTGATAGTTGTAGTTAGTGTATTTTCGTCTTATTCAACTAAAACAAAACTTTATTTCTAATTAACTCCTCACCCAGAAACAAGACGAATACTTCTAGGTAACCCAATCAAACAACAACAGCGTCCATCAAAAGTATCGTGCGTGCGCGTTTGCAACACGATAGTTTGACAAAGTGCTGTAAAAGACCAGTCGCATCACGCCCGACTTCCCCCTCCAACTTTGAATTTGTTTTCAACTAAGTCAACTTTGATCGTTCGCAGGATTACGATATACAAAGGGGAAGTTTCCCGTTCCTTTGTGGTAGAGGAGATAAGAAAAACCGCTACTATAATACCGGGACTTCAGTGAGAAGTGCTGTTTATCAAGTTTTAAATTAGGAAAGACTTAGTTATCCAGAGCGTAGATGTCGTGGGGGAAGTTTGGTTTACCTAACTAAGTGAAATCTGTGCTGTGACCGTTTGTTGCTAGAGTTTTCTGTTTTAATTATGGAGAATTGATCAATAGGCGTGTTACTTTATTTGTAACTACAGGCAATTTTTTCGAGGCACTGAGCCCTCGAAAGCACGACAGATTTTAAAACGTTACTATTTTTTATCGCGTTCTGAATTTTTAGCACAAATAAGAACCGTGGAAAGCTGTTCATCCATCAAGTTGAAAACGTTTTGACGTCAGCGATAAACAACAAAACCATTTTAAAAATATAATTACGGACTTATATCAACTAACAATATGCATTATTTAATATTTATTTGTTTTGTATTTTGGTAGCTTTGTTGCGTATTTTGAGCATTTGTAATGCATATTTGCATGTATTTTTCGAGGATTTACCAACCACACATTTTCACAATCCAGTCTCTGCCTAATAAAATTATAAAATTAATATTGGGATTTTGGTCCATGGAAATCGGTTTTCTCGGGTTTTACTATGGGACCGAAACCCAATTCCTCATACCCTACTGGTAATGTTCCCAAGAGACGGGTACCGTTGGCACCTATATGGCCGTTGGCCTCTGTTTGAGATAAAAGCTTGCCCTTGGGTCACAGGAAGCGTCAACTGGGCCTTTTGAATTTTTTTTAAAAAGGCCTTGAGCAATCGGCCCCAAAGTTTCAACCCCAAACGGCTCGAAACTAATTGGTACCACCTTCTATTTGCTTTAAATGTATCTACTAAAGTAGTTTTTATTTTATTTACCACAGAGTTGGTATAATTAAAAACATGATGCTTACAAGCGATTTTAATAGTCACGATATAATGTAATTTAAAAGCGGATTAATTAACTTATAGGTGGGAAAGGAAATAGTATATTTTAAAGCACATTAAGTTAACATAAATAGTATAAACATTTTAAAACGGAATTTTGTTTTACATTTTACGTATTTCATATTTTTCGGTTTCATTTTATTTACGAAACAACTTAAACATCAGACAGCTACACTTGAAATAATCACAATGCGAAAAATCACACAGCACAATTCGAAAATATTGACTTTAAGTCGAAAAATGAATATAAATAACCCACTCCGATGCTTTTTGTGCCTATAAAGACATATCTGTCATATTTTCCTTAAGCATCACTAACAACACATATTTTTTGTTATTTGTACAATAAATCGCCAAATGTTCGTAGGTGGTCGGGACCACATAATTCAAGACCCCGCCATTTTGATTAATGTATCCGGCTATGTGACACCTGAGACTCCCTGCAAGGAAACTATTGGCTCCACATAAGGTGACGACATCCGTATCCTCGCTGTTTAGCCCATTATACATAATTAATGGCTTATTTCAGTAACTGGGTGCAAACTACTATTATCACTGGTGTTATGGAGCTAGTTTTCAACTACATCATTATTTATTTTCTCTATTGTGGTAATCAAGAAAGTGTGGAAGAGACAAAGATAGACTTTTTTGTCTTCTTTCTTTTTGTATTATACAAAACAAAAAAACACGAAACCAAAACCAAAAAGAACCACGGGACTGACAAAGTCCCTGAAAATAACTATAGATATGGCTTACAATTTGACAGTCCTAAAATTAAACGTTTATGACCTTATGGTTTAACTGATTAAGGGAATAAAAATACATAAAAATAAAATAGTAAAATAAGCGGTAAAACAATACATTTATAAATGAAATACGTTTCCAGTTAAAAAAACAAAACGTATCGGAAGCATCGAATGAAATCGTATAGGTTTTAATGAATGGAATGGGTAATTCTAATTATGAATAGGTCTGTCGTAATCGTAAATCTTGTGCTGATATAAAAGCGAGATTATTTCATTTTTCTTTTACAATATCTCGATTTTCCGATAAGGTTTTCATAGTGGAAAAAAATACACATTGCGTTTTAAAAATAAGCGTTTTTGGTTTTGGTGAACAAAGAGATTAAGGCCGCCTATTAAATCGTGATAAAATCACTTTTAGAATATTTTTTTTGTTAATTGTTCTTTGATTATTAATTTATAAAATAACTAACCTTATTAATTGAACCAGTTTTCATCTAATTAATTTAAAACAAATGTTATTACTTTATAAAACGTAAAAATAGGGGCGGCATAATTTTTTTGACAATCAATGTAAGTACATATGAGAGAAAAACACACGTATCTTTTATTTACACTTGGTTTAACATCCCTTAGTAGAAATACCTTCCTACTGTTTTTAAAAGCAAGTGGCTCGATGTTTAGTTCTCAGGAAACTTTCCAAGCAAAGTGCTTTTAAACCTGGTAAACTTAAGTTTCAATCACGTGCAGATTTTCTTGTTTGAAACTGTAAGCTAATCTTTTAATCTACAACCATGTTTGTTGTAAACTAAACCAAATAATTAGTTACTTAAATAGTAGGAAAATCATTCATTAAGTTCTCAAAAAACCCCTAATTCAATAACCTATTAAACTACCAAAACATTTAATCAAACAAATGTTCCGTTAAACATTAATTCCGTAACCACAAGTTGTCGGATGCCCGGATGGCCACCGATATTAGTAGAAACTAATAGTGTTTTATTAGGAGTGGGAGGGATGCCCCAAACCCCAAGGATGCCCCGAGGATGGCTCGCTAAACATCTGTTATGCGATCGTTATAAGCTGACTATCGCCCTTTTATTGTTTTGTTTGTTATACCGATGTAATTATTGGTTGCTGTATTTCAATTTGTCGATCTTTTTTTGTTTCGTGTTGAATGTAATTTAAAGGAGAAACCAGGGATTATAAAACATTAACTTCTCGTGCGAATGAGTTAAAAATAAACTACATGGCTTAATGTCTAAAAGAATATGTACCTGACAAGAACAGGAGAATCGTTAATTGACGGATACGTTCATGCTGCATAGTAAAGATGTTTCTTCGGTCTCCTTCATTCTCATCATGAAAGTCTCCTTAAGAATCAACAAATTGTGCAGAAAATAAACAGTTTTAACATTCCTGCAGGGTAAGGTTAGGGTAAGATAAACAAGAACTAAAAGTGGCTGGACTTCATTGAACTCTTTATTTTAATCAATTTTAATTTTAACTAAGATGATATTATACGTATTTTGAGTAAAACTCAGTTTTTAGAAACCAACTCGGTCTGAATTTACCAAATGAAATCTTTCAGCAAGGAGAAGTGAGTTAGTACATTATAATAATTAGTTTTAACAATGTCAATTCTACAACTTCACTTGTTAAAAATCAATTACCTACTAATAGTCTAGTCAACAAGTTCAAAACGTGTTAAATATTTTCGATTCAATTCGATTCGGAATGACGCCTAGAAAAATGTTTTTTAGGGGTTTTTTAGCACATTAAAAATTGCGATTGTTATTAACAAAATAAGAAAAAAATTAAGGTATACAGTTTTCGTTGATAATTTCAAAAACAACGATTTTAAAGAAATTTTGAAAAAAGATCCTAAAAGAATTGGAAATTTCCAATACAAAAGTCCCGACTCCCGGAACTCTATCTCTAATATTTATAAAAAAAACTAGCTGACCCAAGCAACTTCGTCTGCGTCACATAATATAGCTTATAACAAATCATGTCAACATAAATTGAATTAAATCGTAACAAATAAAAAATCTTATCTTTCCTCTTTCTAATATTAATTCGGATTATATTAAAGTGTGAATTACTATAGGTATCTCTTACTGTTTAAACAGTAACACCTTGTACTTGTAAACATTATGGTGTAGTAAATATTTTGAATTTGAATTTCTCCGGAGCCCCCAGAGGCCAGAATCCCCACGTACCTACCGCACCGGACCGAATGGCTGCCACGCGCTTAATTATTTTGTCGCCCGTATATTTTTACATTGCGATATCTTCTAAGATATTTGTTTAAACTGGAAAGAGTAAAAGGCACAAATATTCTATATTAAATTTCCGTGCTAACAAACACATTTATATAGATATAGATTAATACCATATGGGTTAAATAAGCTTCGCAAAATATAATTATTTTTAACCTAACATTTAATTATTAAAAAATGGTTACAGTGAGTCAATGTTAAAAGATAAACATATGCTGTCGCGGACTTTTTTTTAGAACTTTTAAAGAGCAACAATTCCTTCATACATGATATTTACGTAACTTAAACCGTTTTCGCAGCGCACGCAACGGAAGCTCTCAAAAAGGAATATCTATTCCCGTTTTTGCAACATTTTTCATTTATGCTCCGCTCCTATTGATCGTAGCGTGATGTTATATAGCCTAAAGCCTTCCTCGATAAATGGACTATCTAACACTAAAAGATTTTTTCAATTCCAGCCAGTAGTTCCAGAGTTTACCCCGTTCAAACAAACAAACAAACAAACAAACAAACAAACAAACAAACTCTTCAGCTTTATAATATTAGTATAGATAACGCTGAAAACAGGGCTCCGCGAGGTTGTTACGGCCGGCATAGGCGCGACGTCTGAAAAGCCAGTATATCACCTAAATTATTTTTTTTATAGTATTAAATAACAATTTAAAAATCTGAATAAATTATGGTGAAATTTAGACACTTGAACGAAAAAAATCTTTGTGGAAAAAAAAAATGTAAATTTTTCAAAAAGTTACAGCATTGTTAATTAACTAATTATTTTTCAATCTCAATCAACATAAAAATCAATCATCAATCTCTTTATAATTCCGAATCGAATGAGCTATCGCACATATTTTTAGGAGCTTTACTTCTATTTAACACGTTTTTGAACTTGTTGACTAGATAATTATAACAAGCGTATTCATATCTTGTTCGTAGTATTCAAACGGACAAGCTTCTTTGCGACCAAAAAGATATTCAAATGTTCACGAGCGATAGGCGGGACAAGACCAAGAACATCAAATTACTATTCGTATTCGTGTATCAAAATCGAAAATATTCGCGATATCCGCTTTAAAAGTATTTAAATCTCTTTGTTTATGACATTCTGAGTGCAATTGAACTTGACATTTTTTTTTTATAAAAACGTTGGGGGCACACTAGGAATTTCTCCTGTATCGTGGGTGCGTTTACAAACATATCAAGTCACATACACAAATACCCAGACCCGAAACAAGTATCTGCAGGCCATACAAATATTTGTTCCGTGCGGGGATCGAACCCGCGACACGCAGCGCAGCAACCCAATCGCTTAGCCACAGCGCCAACCGTCCGTCAAACCTTCCACCTTCCAATTGCGTAGTTTCTCCTCTAGTGACTATACATATTTTAAACAAACTAGATTCTAAATATTGCATTTCAAAGCAATTACAATATCCATACAGAAATACTCAAATTCAGCAAGGCAACGCAATTTCACGTCAATAATTCACCAACAAAAACGGGTATGTAAGCTAAAACTATTCGTATACACATATTGTGGGTATAACACGGGCCAATATTGTTGAACGGCGGTGCTCGAGTAATTAACTCTATAGCTGTGGAGAACACGCCGCCCCCACTACGTAACTTACGACCGCGACTTTGATACGTCAAATAGATAACGATTTGACGTTTATCACTTATCTTCATTGGGGTAACCTTATTTGAAGTGACGTGTTGTTTGTGCTGTTTAAGTGTCGGTTTTTTTTGTTTTAATTTGTTTTTGATTACAGACTTTACAATTTAATATTGACGTCCAACAACGTCATTCTAAAAGTTGTAAAAGTGATTGTTTTTTATTAGCAACCAGAAATAAACGACAGGCTGGTAATTTAAAACCATTCCCAGTCCACAAACAATTTGAATTCACTATATTTTTTTGTATATGTCTCGGAAGCGAAACCTAATGGACATGTGTATTCTCCCCATCTTTACCTACGGTGCACAAACTTGGTCTTTGACTAACATCCAAAAGTCCAAACTCAAGGTTTGCCAACATGCTATGGAGCGCAGTATCTTACGTGTAAAATTAACCGATCGGGTTCGAAACACTACACTGCGCTCCAAAACGCAAATTGTTGACGTGGCTCAAAAAGCTGCCACACTTAAATGGGACTGGGCAGGACATATCTGTCGCATGCCGAACGAGCTGTGGGCCCGTAAAGCTCAGGAATGGTGCCCTGAAACAGTTACACGAGGTCGTGGCAGACCACGAAGGAGATGGCGGGACGAACTGGATGTCTTCCTTGAGAATTGGAGAGACGTTGCACAGAATCATGACCGTTGGAAAGAATGGAGGGAGGCCTTTGCTCAGCAGTGGGACAACATAGGCTAGCTATAATATTTTTTTTTTTGAAGCAGTCCATAGTGCTCTATGGACTGCTTCAAAAAAAAAAAATATTATACGTTAAATAATTTGGCAATAGCAACTGCAATTGCAACGCAAAACACTAAGAATATACGTAATAGCGCCCCCGGGCAGCCAGTCAATTCGTTGCTATACACAGATAACTACAGCGAAAATAGGTTAGTAGGTGAATCTCTTCTCTTTGTTTCAGTACATGTAAACTAGGGAACCAGTGACGTTATTGTACAGGTGCAAATACGCGTGTCTGATACAAGGCAGGATAGGATTAACTGTACTATGAGAAATGCAAATACACGGTGGTTTGCAGTCGATGCTGTCGATGTATCGATGCGATGAACTGCGCTTGGTGAGTGAGATGTGTGCCGGGCCGTGTCGGTTGTGTGAATGTTCGATAGATTTACATTGATTTCGTTTGAATAAATGTTTACTTAACTATTGATCTGAATTCAACTGAGTGGTTAGATAATGTTATTGTTGTTACTTAAAATCTAGTAACGGTTACTAACTTACTACTCAGTCTTGCGTAAAATTTGTGACACCCGAAAAACGATACTCTTTAAGATTCTTTGTATATAAAAAGAAACAAAGAGAATACAGCCATCGTTTTTTCCGTCTATTCTTTATATATTAATCAGTTCCAAATCAAACCAACAAAAGCACAGCATGTACAATGCTTAAGTGTGAAGATGGGAGCACAAACGGTCATGGCCCTATATAGGATAAAGGGCTTTTATTTAAGAAAGGGAAAGAATTACTTATACATATAAAAAAGTTCCCTTCACTACGTTCCTTGAAATACTGGTTAAGCTTTGTATAGTAGTGACAATAACTAGGCACCTATTACGAGTGTACAAACGAAATAATTTATTTGACGATATCTAATTCCAATCTTTCGGTAACTAGTAGCTACAAATGGCTTCAATATTGATATAGTCATTACTTCAATTATGTAAACATCAGTGATATTCAAACCATTATAAAGTCATTACGTATCGACGGAGGCAACCGTAAATTACATACAATTATGACTTCTATTTCATTGGCTGACTTAAATGCTATGCTTCGCGATTTCAAAGGAATAGGGCCAGACGTTGGTTACTATTACAAGATTCCGATGTCGGAATTTAATATAGATAAACGCTTTTAGAATACATTACCCTTTTAAAGTTGATTGAACAGAAACAAGTTGTCCTTTTATTCTTACAGAATGTTGATTCGTCCAAATCTAAGTTATGTATACGTATTTCGATTTACATTTAAGGGGATCACAGCAGTGGATGACTTTGACGATTTGACCTCTGTACTGGCTTTTGTTTATTTTTCGGCCCCTACCGGCAAACGACTGTACTACAGAAAGACGTAACAAAGAACAGAAATGTGTCGCAGAGTGGTCATCGTATTTGCCTAACATATTTTGTTTCTCTTGGAGTACCTACATCATAATGTATGAATAAAATATTTAATAATAAATTATACACTTTGACTAATGAAGTAATAACCTAGCTTTCATTAGTTATTTCACTGAGCACAGGTACTCCTACGATACATTCTTAAGGTCTGATAAAGACCAGGTAACTGCTTATCGCTTCTCAGTCACGGAAATAGTCAGAATGCTCCAGCTTTCAGCTAATTGAGCACGAATGCTACTACATGATGCATTTTGAAGGTCTGACGATGACCACCTAAGTGCTTATCGGTTCTCAGTGACGGATGTAGTTAGAATGACCTAGCTTTCAAATTTAATCTGTCTGAGCACGGATGCTACTACTTAATACATTTTGAAGGTCTGATGATGACCAGCTAAGTGCTTATCGGTTCTCAGTGACGGATGTAGTTAGAATGACCTAGCTTTCAAATTTAATCTATCTGAGCACGTATTCTACTACATGATACATTATGAAGGTCTGATGATGACCAGCTAAGTGATTATCGGTTCTTAGTGACGGATATAGTTAGAATGCTCCAGCTGTCAGCTTTTATCTTATTGAGCACGGATGCTACTACATAATACATTTTGAAGGTCTGATGATGACCAGCTAAGTGCTTATCGGTTCTCAGTGACGGATGTAGTTAGAATAACCTAGCTTTCAAATTTTATCTGTCTGAGCACGGATGCTACTACATGATACATTTTGAAGGTCTGGTGATGACCAGCTAAGTGCTAATTGGTTCTCAGTGACGGATATAGCTAGAATGACCTAGCTTTCAGATTTTATCTTATTGAGCACGGATGCTACTACATGATACATTTTGAAGGTCTGATGATGACCAGCTAAGTGCTTATCGGTTCACAGTGACGGATATAGCTAGAATGACCACCATCAGGTAAATGGCACCATCAGTCTCCAAGGCCTCTTCAAGCTCTTTCAAATGAGTCCAAAGACGACGGTTCTACGTGGTGCCATCAATGAGATCCTATAATTACCTTCGGAGTCTACCATCAGGTAGCTAGTATCATCCGTCTCCAAGGCCTCCTCGAGCTCTTTCAAATGAGTCCAAACACGATGGTTCTACTCAGTGCTGTCAATGAGATCCTATACCCACCTTCGGAGTCCACCATTAGGTACGAAACATCATCAGTAATCCAGATCTCATTCTTCCATCAAACGAAATTCTCAAGACAAAATAATTAAAACGATAAAACAATTAACACCATTAAAACAATAACATACATTACATAACATCGCGCCTGTAATCCCCAAAGGGTTAGGCAGAGGTGTACCTAATAGTAGGCGTGATGTTATGTTATGTATGTTATTATTTTAATGATTTTAATTGTTTTATCGCTTTTAGCGATAAAACAATTGTAGCAAAAAACAATTGTAGTCGTTCTTGTAGCACGGATGCTACTACATGATACATTTTGAAGGTCTGATGATAACCAGCTAAGTGCTTATCGGTTCTCAGAGACGAACGTAGTTAGCATGACCTAGCTTTAAAATTTTATCGATTTGAGCACGGATGCTACTACATAATACATTCTAAAGGTCTGATGATGACCAGCTAAGTGCTAATTGGTTATCAGTGACGGATATAGCTAGAATGACCTAGCTTTCAAATTTTATCGATCTGAGCACGGATACTACTACATGATACATTTTGAAGGTCTGATGATGATCAGCTAAGTGCTTATCGGTTCTCAGTGACGGATGTAGTAAGAATGACCTAGCTTTCAGATTTTATCTTATTGAGCACGGATGCTACTACATGATACATTTTTAAGGTATGATGATGATCAGCTAAGTGCTTATCGGTTCTCAGTGACGGATGTAGTTAGAATGACCTAGCTTTCAGATTTTATCTTATTGAGCACGGATGCTACTACATGATACATTTTGAAGGTCTGATGCTGACCAGCTAAGTGCTTATCGATTCACAGTGACGTATGTTAACTGATATGAGGATATCAGTTAACATACAAACACAAAAAATGAAGTGGAATCACTAACTTATTAAAATCTTATTTTAAGCAAATTGCGATCCTGACGCGTTCGAAGTCGCGGGTAACAGCTAGTACAGTATAAAATTAATATATCTCTACCTACACTAATATTATCTAGAGGTATTTGTTTGTAAGTTTGTGTGTTATTTAAGTCACTATTAGCTCCTCAGCTAATAGTGACTTAAATAACTGCCCTTCGTGTCGATTTTTTGGTTAAGCCTTGCTTGTTTTATACAGTGTGCTAGTCAAGTTAAAAGATAAAAATTCAGGTTTAGATTCCAATTACGTTCGTCTCTTTCGATATCCTAGCTTTCCCTTCATATTTTTCCCCATTCCCTCTTTATATTCACTCTCGTTAGTAAACCCACACATTCCTCAAAACAATACATTACTCAAATACTTACTTTACTAAAACTTAAACCATAATCTCCTTTCCATAAAGAATCGATTTCACATGGCGCAAGAACCAGTATACGTGTATTCCAAGTTATTGAGCCTAAAGGTCGTGATTGTGCGTAAGTAGTAACAGGCTAACAGGTTTGTAGGCCGGAGCGAATCGACATGCTCCTAGTAACCCGCTTACTTCAACATCTTCTTTTTGTCTTAGGCCACTTGTGTGGGATGAAAATGATAGTCTATACACGCTGGATTTGAAGTAGTTTTAATAAAGACACTGATTTGTTGACACTAAGAATTTCACTTATAATAATACGCAAACCTAGTAACTAGTATATCACTACATATTATAAATCAAAGTCTTCCGCCGCGTCTGTCTGTCTGTTCGCGATAAACTCAAAAACTACTGCACCGATATTCATGCTGTTATCACCAATGGATAAAGTGGTTCTCAAAGAATATTTTAGTATTTAATTTGACGCGGGTGAAGCCGCGGCCATCAGGCTAGTTTAGTATAATAAAAAGTGATATTAAATAATTATGCTAAATATAAACAGCCACTCGGTCCTCTCTTCAGGTCATATTTTCGTATAAAAGAGGTTTAAGGTAGGCCGCAAATTTGAACTCGAATTTAGTAGGCTACCCTGGAGCATCAACCTTAACAGTTAACAATAATAAAATTAATTTAATTCTCAGCAACTAACATAAATCCTTGTCCTGTAGATTTTAAACTATGTACATACATCAACCCGTTAACTAAACTCATACTGTCACTTACGGGATATCTTCCATGATAATCCATTATTATGAGCTTATGAGGAGCTCATAAATCATACCAATTTATAACCACGGAAGATAGCCCACAATAATTTAGTTATAAACCGTGAAAGCTTAAAACAAAACCCGTATAGGTACCTACTGTAATCAAAAGTTGGCCTTTTCGCCAAAAATATTCCGACTTGCATGTGTACCAACTTTTGATCGTTTAAGATACAATGCCAGCGGTTTCCGGACCCAAAAAACGAAGCCTTCATCCCTTTCACGAAACATCCTTAAACATACGTACATGTAAAGGATAGCTTTTACATCCCGCCGACCCTTTTTGTTAGCTTAAATTGAAGATTTAAATTCCTCTACGCAAATTCGCTTTACAATCCGTTACCCGACTTGATACCTAATAAACACGATATTTGTAAAACAACCGCACGGTAAACACGCACAAACGAGAGATTAGCTTTTCATTATCATAACATTTGTGGAAACGTTATTTCAGTAAGTGCTACTGAAAACATGGAAAGCCATTGAATATGTTGGTTATTACATGATGTTCAAATATCCCAGTAGTAGTATCAATTAGGTCAATAATTGTGTGGATAAACGGTATTAATTGCGTAATTTTGGCAATTAATCGTAGCATTTAGGGTGATTAGCACCCATATTTATAGTGCCGACTCCAGTCCATTTTCGAACTTGGGTCGTCGTTGTTATGACAACTCAAATCAATCCTATGAATTTCTTGGCCGCAATTAACGGATCTTCGAATAAGGTACCTACTGTTCCGTATTAAGTACGTCGCCTCCTACATCAGCCTTACTTGTCAAACCCATAGTTGCATTCAGCTTTAATCAATACTTAAAACGTCATAATTATTAAGTCTGAACTGTGCAACTACAGAGTACAGCCGGTAAAACTGACAAAAAATCCAAACACGTTCGGACTCGTCAGTTGATCGTCCGTTTTCGGGCGTCATCGGACGACGTCGGTAGTAGCAGTGTATGCGCTCTCTTCCATTTACTTACGTTTGATTTGATCGGCCGAGTTCGGCCGATGACGCCCTAGCATACTTCGGCCGATGACGGATTCGGTGTACGCGTACCGTTACGGTACGCGTACACTAAAACCGATTTTGTCGGCCGATGGCGGACAGAACTACTCGGACGAGTAACTCGGACGTTCAACTGAATACACTGCAGACGATAACGGCCGTTGTCGGTGGAACTTATGAAGTCTGAACTGTGCGACTACAGAGTACAGCCGGTAAAACTGACAAAAAATCCAAACACGTTCGGACTCGTCAGTTGATCGTCCGTTTTCGGGCGTCATCGGACGACGTCGGTAGTAGCAGTGTATGCGCTCTCTTCCATTTACTTACGTTTGATTTGATCGGCCGAGTTCGGCCGATGACGCCCGAGCATACTTCGGCCGATGACGGATTCGGTGTACGCGTACCGTTATGCTCGAATAGCCCCGGCAAAATATTTCAAATAGATTTTTTTTACTTATAATAATTTTTGAGTAATAGTCACTGAGTCTTGGTTTCTCTCTGGTAATACACCCATCCCCTTTTACACGAGACTAAAGTAAGCCCTATCTGTCCAAATGTGAGACTTACTACAAATGCACTTCTCCCGAAAGCTTCAGGGCAGGCAGGTGCAAATAAAAGTAATCACGAAAATCACAAAGGTTAATTGCGAATGTAATTAACAAAACAAGTCTTTTTTTTTTTTTGGCGGGTGTAAAAGGGAGTGTCAGACTTCTACTGACTAAAAACCACCCATGTTCCTTCTTAGCCCTTTATGTCGCGGCCGCGGTATCTCTTGCGAACAACACGCAGCCCCGACGGGAACAAAACAAGCCTTACCTCGATAATACTCATGATCATTCTACATTTATCTATCCATACTTGTGTTCACTACAATTCCCTCAAGAAAAAATCGGGGAGCTCGACAGCTCGAGTGTCATAAAATACTCATTCACTCAATTACCGGCTGTCATAATTGTTACTTGTAGTTTGTACAGATTAATGGAATAACTTACCATTCGTCATTCATTACGTTAGCAGCTGGTTGTTGTATTTATATTCGCATCTTTAATGATGTTGTAAAACAATAGAAGCGGTGTAGTATCATAATAGCATACAGCTTGTAGCAGATATAGTCGTTAAGACCCCATCCAAAAAGTTGTTATGACCAACAACGTTGTAATCCCATTTATTATTGGACTGTCACATGCCCCAACATAAGTTTGTAGTTTAAAGTTTTCTAAACAGAGGGAAAAACATCTCCTTAACATATCGTGTGACTAAAAAAATCCAAAGAAAAACAATAGACTAAAAAGCAATCTTAACATCAACAACAAAATACTATAATAATAAATCGTAATATGAGTCATATTTCAAGTAAGCAAGACGTCGCACGCGCAATCTAGTCATAGTAGCCGGCACGCAGCCTGTCAATTATAAACCCATTCTCAAGTGACATGGCGTCGCGTTAAAGGTGATTGGGAAAGTAGAGGAATAAAATTAGTACCAGTTTTATCTAATATTAAAACTATTTATAATGTTTGCACAGTTGGACATGTAACTCTCGCCAATAGGAAACTATCAATAGGAAAAGTGCCCAGCAGGCCAGGTTAACAACCGTCTGATAATGAAATATCACACTCACGTCGGATTCTGGTTTAAAGCCTAAAATAAAAACACACATTTTCCTATCTATATCAATAAACGTCAAATAATTTTGCCTCCGAAAGGCGTCGCGTAGGACAATTTTTCTCGGCAAATAAAGCTGGGAAATTTTACAAGTAAAAGGGTTTATAAAAAACGATTGTGTTAAAGGTTCAGCAGGATATGCTATAATCGAGTTCCCTTAGATAGCTGCTATGTTGATAGTAGGCAAGCGTTTCAGCTATAACTATGTCAACAAACGAAATCGGGTTATCGGACGGATAACAAGAGTGAGAGATCGGCGAGATTGTCCATACATCTATAGTCTTTACAAATAAATAAATGCTTTATAAACCTTGCTGAATGCATATAAAGGTTTATAAAGTATACCAAAAAAACATTTATTTAAAATTGGCGTGTGCTCGTGTTTTGACTTATTTATAGGCTAATTTTAAACTAAACGTCTTACAAACTGGTAAAAATAAATTCCGAGTTAACTAGAAGGGCGTATAAGGCTACGTATTAATGTTTTTTGAGTTCCAAGTTCACTACAAGGATCCCTGACACTGTAATGATAATTTTCGCAAAAACCAGCACAACCGGCTTTTAATTCGATATCGACGTAGCGACAGCGAGGAACTTCGGTATGACGTAACGAAAGGCACCTAATTAGGCACCCACTTCGCAATGCAGTTTAATGACCCGTCAATCCTACGTAAAAATACTTTAGTATTAAATTTATATGTCAGTATGTATGTGTCATTGTTTTAAATACGTTTATTTAAAACACAAGGCGAGTTAAATAGTTTACGAAACACAGCAAAAAGCCATGCCAAAAAATAATTGAATGAAAGAAAACAGAATACTAAAACTGTTTTAAAATGTGAGTTCAAATTCAAAATGCCGGGTATAGTTTTATTTGGTTTAACAAAGTTGAGGCGTTTAAATAGCTTAGATTTTTCAGCAGAATGGGCATTTAATAGTTATATTGTTTGTAGTTTTTCTTTGTATTGGAATTGTCGTGCTAATCACACGTCACGCAGTAGGTGGGACGGGGGCGGGCCGACGTAGGCGGTATTTATATTTTATAGCAAAAGACTGTCCCACTTATGTTTCTAACCGTTATTTTTGCAGTATTCTTTGTAACAGGACTCTTTTATCTTACAAAGCCTCAAATTATAGCTATAATTTCTCTTCTTAGTTCAAATGACCAGATCCTTATTTCTGTGTGTATCACATTTGCTTTAGCTTGGATTATTTATTAGTTCACCAAGATTGGCATTATCTGTAAGGTTTAATTTCCCATAAATCGATACCTTTCATACCTAAACCGTTTCTAAGCGCTGTATTATTTATCGGTTAAGGTCTTGTCGTGATCTATTAGCGATAATTGGCTAAATGGAGTTCTGTAAGCCTTTAGTGATCATTAAAGATAAAAGTTCGGTCATTTTCGAAGTAAGAGGATCGTACTTACGAAGAACTTGAGAATCCCTACTGATAAACATATTTTTCATCTTTCAGTCGTAAATCTAAATATCAAAATGTTTTACCTCAAAAATCCCGACCTCGATAAAAAGCGGAGATGTTAAAACAATTTGCTAACTAAACATTCGTAAGACAGAAAAAATTCATAATAAAATAAACAGCCATTCACGAGCAAGCACGACCTTTTATAAGCAAAAAATTGACGTTCATCCACAAACAACATCCGGCATCATCATTTTATTAGCTATTCTTTTTTATTCAGCGATTCTCGGCGTGCTCTGGCGTGCTCTCCCATTGTTTTCGCGCGTAACTTTGACAATCTTCCATAAAACTCGGTATAAAAGTGGTAAAGAGCTTGCCGGTCCCGGATCTGACGTGAAATGACGAGCCAAGTTGTCTGGTCGACATGAAACGTGGCGTGACGACGTGTAATCCTTATGGACTTGACAACGTAATTGTTCCGCCATTTTGACATTGTGCCAGCTCCACAGACGATTTACAACGGCGAATTTAAATGAGTGCGTCAACATGTGTTCGGGTATTGGCAGACTGGGGAACATTTTGACGTGTACGAGTACTCCAAGTACTTAGTGTATTGTTGTTTAATGTCCGTGTACTCAAGAGAACATCGTCGTTCGCGATTCGTGCGCCATCAAGATAAGTCCCGCGCGAAGTAGAAATTAAGATTCAGGTGGGAGATAGGCTAATTTGTACAACGTTTATATAAAACTATACAGTTTGCATAAATGCCTTAATTATTACCTCGATGTTATGAGAATTCGTTGGTGCGGCTGTCTGCTTGGTAATTAATGTGGCTTAGTTTAGTTCATAAATTATTCTAAGACGTAACCTAATAGGTACAGATCTTAACAAGAAAACATAATAATATAACACCAACTTCATTTAACTACTATGTTGAGCAAAATAAATTCGCTTACAAAATATGGGAAAAATATTCCATGCGCGCAAATTAAAGTGATAGGTAAGAGAGATAACTTAATATTTAAAAAATAAAAGTTCCTGGAAAATTCTTTCTCTATTAACTACGGTATTTTCATATTTTCTCGGCAACAGGCAACACGGCGCTTAAAAACGCCGCCAGCCGATAATAATTACTTCCAGCAATTTTTAATCCTGAGAACATTATCGCTTTTCTTTAACGAAATAATGTACCTTATAAATTGTTTTAAGTATTTTAGAGATATTTCGTGAGACTTTTTGTAAAATACTGGATATAATTTTACAGTTAATAAATCGCGCATTTTAACACTGGCAGTGGGTGACGTATGCGGCTATTATAAATCCCGGTAGCACTTCCCTTTTTTCACATTAATTCCTTGACTTTTAGCAGCGCTTACGCAAAACGGATCCCGTAGGTAATCCAGTGTTAAACGTGCGTCAGACGGTAGGCGGGGCAAGGGGGCGTTGCAAGGCGGTAGCCACTAAAGAAGTATTGAATTATGTTTATTTTTAGAAGGAAAGAAGAGGAGTCGAAGAGTCTTTTAAAAAGATAAGAATCGCGAATCGTCGTAAAATATTTCTGCAACGTTTCTACCTGACACATAAATAGATTGGGTAGTAGGTAATACTGCAATCTTCAGCTGGCCTAGTTTAGTACTTACAGAATTTCAATAACATCAACCTATGCTTTTGCTACCACTGACGTGCGGTCTACCGTACCTAACCCATCACATTCTCATATAAAGTTAGGATTGAAACAAAATGAATAAGAATCAAAGTATTTTTACACAAAATCGGCTTTGCCTGTCAGCCGCAAATTAATGGCACTTATCTGAATTTCAGAGGTAAACTCTGTAAATAAATAATACGTACGAAACCCGAGCAGAGGATTCCCGCCCTTTTAACCAAACACATTTGTTTTCTTCCAAAGTTTTATTTGATAACCAATTCGGCAAGCGAGGCGAATAAGATAAACTTTAGTAATAAACTTCTTGTCTTTCTTTTAGCTATATCTTTGCTTGAGAAATAAAAGTTTTCCTCAAAGAGATGTGCAAACATAAGTATTACTTGTAATTTAAATTGTTTAAGAAAAGTTTACGTAATTTTCTCGTAAGCAAAAGCTTTGGGTATTCAAAGGACGGTAGCGAGCATTTTGGAAACTGTTTAATATCGTAGGTGATTTCATATTAATTATTATTTACCTACCATTGGCGGATTTGAGGTAATTTTAAAATTCGAAAATCAGTGAAGTTGTTTTAAAAATAAACGGTGTATTCAGGAAAAAATACGGATCAATGAGTTTTGACCCTTTTATCGGTCCAATGCTAGTATTTACGGCGTATAGCGTAACTACAACGAATAAACTGGGATGCCTGAGTAAAGTCTGTTTATCACAACAACCCATGCTAACTTCTCCGAGTATTAACTTTCAAATGACACGCAGCACTATTTCCTTCCTCTGTCATCGTAAAAACGTTATTCTCTAGTAAAAGTCTAGCAATAAGCCATAATACTTCAGCACTGTCAACGAATAAATAAAGCGGCTCTGAAAAAAATACACATCCATATAATGCCGTGCCGTCATGAATAAATCGTGAGAGAATGGCGGCAAAATCGCCATTCGAACTGACTACGTATATATTGGCTGAGCAGAACCGAATTGGCGTAAAAGTGATTCTGTTTCGGCGAACCTAACACAGTGATTTCATTTTCGCAGACCTTTACAATAGGCGGAAATCGAAATTTACCCGACACCGGCTGTGAGCCCTAATCTTGAATCGCTTTAACAAATCATAGGGACCCATGAAACGTGCGGTTATTTTACGTGAAGGATTTTCCTTATTATTCATTAATTTGGTTAGCAAACCGCAGGTTTTCTACAGGAAAACGTGTTTTCCTTCTCGAGTTCCGACGTGTAGGTATCGTTCACGCGTCTTATCGCTCCAACAATGAGTTATGTCGGTAGCAATGCACTTATTATATGTAAATATTCAAGATTTCTTTGGGGAAAGTGTTCTTTACACAACAAAAGTATTCATAATAAAATACAATGAATATGACAGATTTCACATTGTGTTACTCCCTTACACTACCTTTTTTCCTTAAAGAAATTTTCTCTCAATCGATACGCTTTTTCGAAAGCTTCCCCGTGGGTAAGCTTTAGTGAAGGGGCCGGTAATTGAGTCGAGTGTGATAAATTACATTCTTCAAACAGAAGATTAGTTTAGAAGGACTAGTATTACTTAATGATAGGATTGATAAAGATCGATTTGTCATCATTTAAGGCAGATTATTTAAGATTCACCTACCAAGCTGTACTAATATATTAAAATATGAAACGAAAGCAGGTTTTAGGTCTATATTTATCTATTTCCTGAAGTCTAGATAAAATCTGTAACAACGTCTAAAGTTTTAAAACTTTTATGATTCAAAAGTTGTTTGTTGTACCTACTTAAACATATAATAAAAAGCATGTTATTTTACAAAACTGATTAAGATTTCATTACAATATAAAATAATGGTTTTGTCAAGATTCTATTTACTTATATTTATCAACTGTCCTATCTAAACGACTTGGCAATCTAGACAGGTTAATAGAAAAGCCACTTAATTTATTGTTATGTATCAGTACCTACTTCATTACGAAGAACTTATTGGTTCGTCTAACAAAATATACTGAATGTTCGGCGCGTATAACTTTAAGGATCAGAGTTCAGAACTTACATTTAAAGATCGATTTGTCATAATTTAAGACAGATTAAAAACTGTTACTTGAAAGTGGTTATGGTATTCCTTTCTTTTTATTTGGGATAAGCCCGCCACACTATTCCAGAATCAACAGTGGCTACCACCAGCAAAGCGCAGAGACAATTAAGCTTGACGAAGTCCCAGAGAAACAATTTAACTATCTTGGATCCCGCAACGAAATTATTCAGAAAAGAATAACGGAGGAGTAGGAAAACGGTTTCTTTCTTGTAAAAAGGAAAAGAGCGTTACATTAATCCTCTATTAAATGGATCTACATACACGGTGGAAGGGACTACAACTTATTTTATAACCGATGAAAAATTTCAACGTTGCTTTGTGGAGAAACATGTACTGATGATGAATTCATAGAAATTTTATTTTAATTATTTATTTTGGATTACCAACATGACAACAACAACATACAATGTAACTTTTAGCAAAATTACAATTTACGTTATATAAAATTAAAACTACTAGAATAGACGTTATATAAGGTCCTGTAACGCATACTCAATAACAGGTAAACAGCTTACACATTATCGTATTATTTTGTGTGTATTGGCGTAACATTCGCAAGGAAAATTTTGACATCCTTGTTTCTCTCTTATCTTAGTTGAAATCTTTTATCCCATCAGACAACAAGACTTTATGGGAATTATTAACCGGTGCGAACGCTTAGTAACAGTCTGTGCTTCTATAATCCCACCATGTATTGCACCAGTTGGTAAGTCACGCGCACCGTGTTACAATACAACTGGCCTTCAAAGCTCGTAATTTGCAATTACATACGCTCCTGTGAGCAGGGCTCCCGTTACCGATCACCCCAAATACTATGAATGGAACTGCGCCCCAAAATACACCACCATTCGATCCTGTGATTTACTTATAAAGAGATACTTTTTGTGAACGAAAAAAATGTGCTGCGAAACCAAAAAAAACGTGTATCAGAGTTAAATTTAAAGAATTATAGCAGAGCGAGAGCGTGGTGTTTGACAATATATGATTTGCGACCCTCTTTCGTTGGACAGTAGATCAAAATCAACTCGACCAGCGCACTCAGTGAAGGGTTATTAATATTTAAATAAAGACTCGTCTACACTAAATGCGATATTTTCACTCTCTCGAAAACGTGGGAGCCGATTCCTACGTAGCAACATAATTTAGCTCACCTTTAGTGTGAACTTGTGAAGTTCGTGATCGTCGTTTCTCTCCTAATTGTATTTGAGTGTCGTTTGATTGATGCGACGATTTATCATCGTGTAAACTGTGTCACGATCGTACGTAGGTATACGTATGGCATCCTTCAAATATGCGTTTAAACGAAGTTTGTTACTTTTTCTGTAGTACAATCCACTGAAAATTAAACTTGATCTGAAAATACAACCCCTATAGACACTACAAACGAAAATGTTGCTGTGTTAAAATAAATATTATCATGTCACCCTCTAATAATATTATTTAATTTGATAAAAATATTATCGCGGTTAGACTCAACTCGTCCAAAGCGATAGCGCGTTGGATGGGGCAGGAACTGACGTCATCAGCTATACGTCGGGGGACGCACGTCATCCGAGCACTCGGCTGTTTGTCGTGACGTATGTTTGATGACAAATGCGGAAATAATGGGGGAAATGGGGTTCTGGAATTAAACGTTAAGGGAGTTGATGTTTTATTTTACTGTAGAATAATTTGTGTAACGTGGAATCAAAGGGTTGGGGTTAGAAATTGTTATTTGTGATAATGTAAGTTTGAAAGAACAGCAATTAGTAAGCAATTACCTCATCAACAAGCGATAGGACAACAATTCCACAAACAGCAAATTCCCACACACTTTAAAGGAATAAATATGTATCATTGGCAGATAGGGAACTCTATTGCAAGTAAGTACACGCAAGTTTTCTTACTTGAATGGAAAAAACTGTGTCGGCCACAATAAGTCGCACCTATGATAAATGCACGAACAATGTTTGATGGCCAGATCGCTGATCGTGAATTATAAGTGTGTAACTTCACGAGCAGAAAGCTTGTGAAATTACATGGTAAATGAAAAAAATGCGTAGGCGAAGAACAGAAAAACGTAAATAAAGAAAAACTTAAAGTTAAAAAATACACGAACCATGTTCCCTAGACAGATTGTAGATTATAACTACAACGACATACAACTTTCTAACTTGAATGAAACAAATGCGTAGAACCACTACAAAATAAAAGCTAAAACAAAAAAACCATAGATTTTAAACTCACGCTCATTGGCTGTAGAAAATGCATTATTTACACGTTGAATAGCAATAACTTTTCCTATGAGTTATGCATGCTAATCATCACGATAATGGTAAGGTGTGCAGCAATGAACAATATTTTCTATTGCTTGCCATATCAATTACGGTTTAATCACTAAGTTGATATTCCAAGTTAACGTCACGTGACTTAATGACATGCGATTGTGTAGTAACTTAGTGATTTAAACGCTAAGCATAATGTTAATTATTGTTATTAAATTTGTCGAGCTTCGGTTTGTCATTGTCGTTATTAACTTGGGGATAATAACGTTTGTTTCGTAGATAATTACTTACGTGTATAGTTACGAACATAATGATGACACGGAGCAACTTTTATATGTTTCTCCTACTATTGATAAACGTTTTATGATTTCAGGGACAAGTCATTTTGGAAGCTACACTATTACAAAATAGGTCTTATCTCAAAGTATAAACCGTTATTTCGTGAGAAAATTACTTCAGAATTCGGCTAAACTCGGTTTATACGTGTAGGTACGACATAAAAATACGTAAAATCTCAGGTATTTTTTATCAGTGAAACCGAACACTCTTCTTTTATCTAAATGCAACTCCAGCCATCTTTGGAGGCTGCCAAATGCTTAACCAACCTACTATGTGGATCCTTAATAAATAAAGACCTCTCTGCCCAAGGAAACTAAAAGAAACGCTACTGCCCGTCCTCGCTACTAGAGTTTCTACATAATAATGAAAGGATTACTAAGTCATTACCGAGAACTATGCAGAACAAGCGTACCATAACCGAACTTTACATTTATTACTACCACTTTACCTTCTCCTTAAACGCCATAACAAACCAGCTACATAACCTTACCTTGGAGAATAAAAATGATACTCTAAGACTAACCCAACCACTCCAAACAAACATTAAACCATATTCAAATTGAACCAAACGACACAGCATCATACGCGCTCCTAACTCGATGGCACATAAAAGCCGACAGTATACACCTTAATTAAAATTTCCTACCAACTAATTGTTTATTAAGTTAATCGGATAATGTCGGGTAACAGGCGTTTTGCCGGATAATTGCTTGCCGCGGGTTCCGTATTTATTCTCCGCTCAAATTGTATCACGTAGAACTGTGCAGTTGGATGTGTCGATAAAAATTCATTGCTGGGAGTTTGATTTTGTTCGATGTATAGGTACGTGATGGAAAACAATATCTGGCAGTTTTTGTGTGCTTTCCGTGTTTGTTAATATTAATTGTAACTTAATATTGTGGAATAAATAAATAATAATCTCAATTTTTATTTTTTTATTTTTTTTTATTTGCAATGGGCTTGCTCTTGACCTCAATCTTACCCTAAGGGCAAAGATGAGGTCGACGATGGAACGAGCTTACCCAGAAGAAGCCTATTTACTCGCGACTTAAATAGATTTCTCAATACTTTTTTGTACTCCACTTATAGGTATTGTTATAAATGGTAAACATATAATTAGATCATTATAGACCCCCCGTCGGGCACAGCTAAATAAGTGACTTAGGAGAGAGGAAGCATTTATTAATAATACACGTTATTAACTACTATTTATAACTGACCTTTCCTGTTCAGAACAAAGGCTCTTGTATATTTTTATCGATCGCAGCATGGTAGAGTTTCCTAATGTAATAATTATTTAATAAATATTAATATATTTTATTGTACATAAAAATAGAAACACACCTCATCATCACCATTCTACCCTTACGCCAATTTATTTGTGGTCGCAGCATCTTCATCTTCTATATTTCTCTGTTACTCAGCAATCACCTCCTTTCTAGCCATATCATCCTTTACACATATTGATGATTTTGATGATTCTGTATATTGATGATGATCGTATAGGATGGATATCTCAAAATAACACTCGGCGTTTGTTCAGTACAATGTTCTTTATTGGTAATCACAATTCGGTTGCAAATAATAACGGATGCTCATCAATAATCACATGGAATGTAGTGAGGTTAGCTCTAACCGACCGCGACCGTAGCACCGTTCGCAATCGAAGCCCCATAGGAGTCTCTATAGAAGTGCTCCTGGCTCTCTCTCTAAAAGTATTCTGTGCCGGGCTCCTTCCAATAGTCAACTGCCTTCTTTTGCATCTATTTGTCATTGGTAATCACGCCAGAGCTAAATACACTCAAGCATACTAAAAAGGTTGAACTAAACGACAATATAAATTACTTGACATTCCAGTATTTGTTCTGATTTTATCTTCCTTCAGAGACTACGGTGTCCGACTCGGCCATTCTGACAAACTCACACGTCCTCGTGTGATAAGGGATCTGAAAGCTTCTCTGAAAACAATTGATAAATTTTGTCATTTTCAATGAAAAGCCAATTTCTCAAAAGGCTTAAACACGAATCATGAATTCATGAATCAGTTCAGTGGTTTTGATTTTATTAACTTTTACAGAAAACATAGAATTTCAAATCAACATAATTATTATAACGTGTGCGTAACAGCTTCTAGGAATTTGAACGGATCACAAAACCAATATAAAGCTGTTGGCATCCAGCTTCAACAATTCTAACTAAAGCTGATCTGACGGCTCGCTAAAAGCCTGAAAATAATCGCTATCGTTTTTTTGTTAGCATCAATCATCCCTAAAACAAATGAGTGACAGCATAAAGCCTGATTGATATCACAACACTGACCTAATATTTATGTTTTGACACTTATTATAAAAAATTGTGATAGCTCGGCTAATATGCATGATATAAATATAATTTATAGCCTATAGCACCAACGAACAATGTAGCTTTCTGCCAGTAAATGAATTTGGATTATTCGTTCCGGAGATTAACCCCTTCACACAAACTTACAAACAAATAAACTTCTTTATAATAATAATGTATTTCAAGATAAATAAAAACCCCAAAGTATGTAGTTGGAAAAGGCTGAGCAGATGATGATGATGGTTTTTAAACAAGATCTCTTATGGTTATTCCTAGAAATATGTTTTAAAACGTTCCTAAGAAATCTTATAAGACAAGTCGTTGAAGCACTAAGTAGAAACATAAAGTGTGTGAATAAATAGTAGATAAGGTTTTCCAAGTTTTACCACAATTTAAACCTATTTCATTTATTGAGATAAATGTCTATTGACTAAATTAACGATCGTTTTAAAATCGTAACTGATCAAACAAGACCATTACTGGTAGGTACAATCAAAATTAAATGTACTTAATTCTACAAGCATTTATTCAAGAAACGCCTTTAATACCTACTTATATTATGCCATCTTAATTTCAAATTACAAAACCAGTTCTTAATAACATTCCAAACGTCCACCTTTAAGCTTTTTAATGTGCAAATCGACCAATTAAATGTTTATCTTATTTACTAAATACATTTTAGAACTAAATCGCTTAATTAAAAGATGTAATTTTATGCTAACTACTATGCGAAACCACATACATGAATAGTATTCAATTCATATTCATAATGTGAATGTGTATTGGCTGAGTCTTCCCTAAGGAGATGTATTCACATCTAGTGGGCCCTCCACGCCTCCTTAGCTTAACAAAAGGGAGAAAAATTGTCAAGAGACGCGCTGCGAGTTCAAAGTGAAAATGAATGGTGGACGTATAATAAACCGTGATAAAAAAGACTGATGCGTGCGTGCGTTTGCGACTGACGCGGACGGTGCGGTGATGTGTAATTTTGACACTTGATTTCTTTATTCAGAGCTCGTAAATCTCTCCCCTGTCGGAACCCCGCAGCTTTATAATTAAAATTCACAAATAAAAGTGCGAGCAACAATCAGCTTTATTACCTTTCACATATCATTAAAATTTCAAATAATTATCTCATTAAAAGAGCTCACGGCGCGTCGCGTCGATACTACATTATTACACCTTGGCGGACCATAAAATAATTACAATTACAATTTGTAACATAATTACAAAGGTAAACATGTGTATATTACAGCAATTACAGTAGCCCTGTAATTGGTGTAATTGAATATTTGTTGGTAGTTCTGTAATGTGTTGTAATATTAGGTAATAGCAGGGTCTGTTCCGTATGTTTAATGACTACAGGTTACAAATGTAACAATTGTTATTTAATTGGAGGGAAGACATTACAACTGTAACTTTGAAATACAACTCAAAAAGGATCACATAAAAGAACTTCACGATGTCTGTTTATTTTTAATTGTTTTTATTTTATTTTGTAATTAAAAATAATAATAACGGAATACAATTTTGATAAGGGATCGTTAGGTCCCATTCTTATTAGAATGTGAAGCATACAAATTGGAAAACTAACGCACCTGCTCGTTGGCCATGTGTTGTCAATTAATGTTTTGAAATAATAATTTAACCCTTAATCGCAGTCGTGCATTCTTATTGAATATTATTTATAAGGCCCTAAGCCGAATGGAGAATTTTCCATTATTTTTTTGGGGACGTTTCAATGGTTAAATAAGAAGAAATAAAACAATGTGACAATTATCATTAAAGTATCTCTAGTAATGGAAAAGTCATACATGATACTCTAAAGTTGCGGTAGCAATAAGGTAAAGTTACGTCACTTTACGTACGATTTCAATGGTGAATATTTTCCTAACGTAAACCGAGTTCTTTTCATAACGAAAGCCAAAATGACAATAGAGCTACAAAATACCATTATCTTTAAATGTCAATTAAAACCCAATAAAATTGCTCCCTCCATTTAATTCTTCTCTTTCTTATCCATTCAACATTCACGCTAAAAACAAAAAGGTTAATCCGATAGACTTTATCATAATAAACACGTTGACAAAGAAACGATTGAAAATATCGCAGTCCTTTGTTCATTTCTCTTTTAGTCCGCAAACAAAAGCTCTGAGGTGGGTCCGAAGGCGCAATGGACGATTTCATTAACGTTCGCTCTTAGGTCGGTAGTCATTTGCACTAATTAAATAACTGCCAGTTTCTGTTACCACTTACTGAGCGGTTCGCTCTGTATTAAATAGTGTCGCTCATTTCCTTATAGCATTTTAGTTATGAGAATCATTTCCGCCAGTATTGTGTTGTTTTAAGGTATTTATTATTTATTGAAAACCACTAGCACAAAAACGATAAACATGGGATTCATAATTACAAAACTGGAGTATAAAAATAGTCTTATCGCACAAGGTGATCTTTTATGGGTTTTTTATAGCTTTATCTGTGTCTAATTAGTTTGATCTGATATTTATTACGTTAACTAAACAATAACCGTATTTATATTGTAAGCCTACCTTTTTATTAAGTAGATAATATTTTCCTTGAAAACCGTTGTACTCAGACCAATTTAATTGCCGACTCTTCCATAATATTCTAACTAGATTCTTAGTTGGAAACTGTAGAAAAAAGATCAAGTACATATTACCACACATTACCTTCGCATCATAAAACGACATCCACGATCGCATCATCATCCAATAATGCTCTCACCACTGGCGCAATGCCTTCCTCTCTGTAAAATATAAGTTATAAGGCATCGATCCACAAAATCAAGCATAATAGGATAGTTAACAAAAAAAAAACTAATTAGTCCGTCAGATAGATTTCCAAAAAATATTAGACACGTATTTTTTCTTTTTTCACGTAAACAAAAAATGAAGACAATCCAGTGCTTTGAAAACTCGTGTGACGTCATTTTCTAAGACATTAGTATGTCATTTTTTACCGGTGAGTGACGTCACAAACCCCCACTCAAATCTTTGACGCTTTTTATCTTCGTCAATTTTTAATGATTTGATAAAACAAAAAATACGTATCCAATATTTTTCGATAATCTAACAGACGGACTAATTAGAATCATATTTTTTTTAATCAGTAAACACCCCTATTCACAATTAATCATCTAGGTACAACATGTCAATAATTGAACAATCCTTCCATTAACCAATACGTCAATTTCAGCAATCCAAAGGCAAATCTAATCCATCCCAGTCACTAACAAGTTAGTTGAGTTAACCATATTTGGCGGTTGACGTCAGGACGTCGCGTGGCGGCCATTACTGCAGAGTAAACACGTAAGCCGGTCACTGTCAGCACTTGCCCGGGAGTATCAGGCTGACCGTAATTGACGGGGATGTGGCAACAGCCACTGGGTAATGCAATTAAATTGATCCGGGCGATGCAAGTTATTGGGCCGGTATATGATATTGATATTTTACGTGATATGTGAAAATAAAAACTCATTTATGCAGAATAAACTTATTTTTCAATACGCTTTCTCGTAAACTGGGGTTTGTCGCACTACTATTAGGCTCAACAGGCTATGTTTTTTATTTATCTCTACTAGTGCGGAAATACAAAAAATTGGTAGGAGGATAGTTGGATTAGTGGGTTCACACTTCTTTTATTGGGTAGACGGTTTTTTTCCTTGCTGGATCCTTCTAAGCTAAGAAATAATTAAAGGAAATAACAAACACTTAGTTAGACCTAGATGTTGAATCGTAAACCTTCACATTACTACTTTTCCTGCTACACTCAGAAAAAGGCTATGAAAAATATAGAATCTATTAAAAAGTATCCTTCTTCGATATCGGTAACAAGTCTATTCCTCATTACTGATAAACAAGCTATTCAATACCCGGTAACTGTCAACACTTGCCTATCGGCCTTTAAGAACTGTAATTGACGGGCAAGTGGCGTAAAAGTGAATCTGAGGCGTCTCGGATGTAAGGACGCTGGCTCGCGAACCAGATCGATAGTCCCCCCTCTTGCGCGCGTATTACTTCCCCCCTTGGGCTGGAAACAACCATGCTTTCACGAAATCACTGGGCTTTGAAAAATGTTCAACTTATTCGCAAAGGGGATCACAACAATCTGTTTGAAATAGTTTATTTGTACGGTGCCTACTCCTTTGTGAAACACTAGAGCTTTGCATTCGATCGGTTATTTGAATTTGATCTGGTTGGTTAGGCTGTTTGAGTTTCTAATTTAAGTTTCACACTAAACTGAAGTATATATTTGCGGCATAAATCCCTAATTTTATAGCGTATTTCAGTAGCCAATTAGGAACCAAAACCAACTCCAAGAGTAGCAATAAATACTAAGTCAAAGTTGTCGAACGGGTTGACTAAGAATACCTACCGCCATTAATACTGGCTTTCAGAATACAGATTGAGTAAAGTGGCTTACTCGGAACTGAGATGCCAGCAATATACTAGAGGAGGAGGAAATTAACACTCCCGCCAAAGGCAAAGAAAGAAAAGGCTTTAAAGAAAAATACGATATTGTGTCTTTCTATGCTCATAAAGAAACAATGGAGACTTGCCGAGACTGTTTGGATAAGGGGATCGTTTTAATTACTAATCGTATCACTTTTAATAAACTGTTGGTTGTCAGAGACACTTTAGAATGATAATACAAAAATCTTTTTAACCGAACTGTGATGCACGATGCCCTCCCTACAAGGATGTTAGATTCAATCAAAAACGAACGTAAAGTAGGTACCAGGAATCCGATAAGTGACTACAAATGTTGTAGAAAGCGAAGAAGAGCGTTTCCAACAAGAATCGAGTATAAAAATAGAACATATAGATATCGAAGAGGGCACTGCAGAATTGTGCCCTAATGGCCATTGCAAGCGACAAGCTAGCCACCTGCGACAACTATTCTCCATTAAAGTCTTAAAACTCCCATAAGTCATAGATGAAGTTACCAGTCTAGAGTAAGACTCATTTGTCATAGTTGGGTCTATGTCGAAATTCTCTGAAAAGTATCTTTATAATGTTTGAAAACAAATATCATTAATCCTTCTTAACCTACTCCTGTCTAGGTCGCGATTTTTGAACTAAATCATCCAATAATTTGTCTTCTGAAATCAACTGTACCTGATCCTAAATGTGGGATAAAATTTATTGAGCCCAAAGATATCTTCTTGAGGCAGGCCTTGCCTAAAATAATAGATTGGTCCCTCATTAGTATGCGTACGACCATTTCTTCGTTCTTGATTTATGGCAAATTACTGCTTTGATAGGGGCTGACTTCCGTCTGACCTCCGCAAACCTTAGGAAAGATATAAGGCGGCCTCGGAACGTATTCATCCTATAATTTGCCACTTGGCCACCCAAGGAGTACTACTATTTGGCAAATAACAAATTATATTGAAGTATTCAGTAAATGTTACAAAGTAATGATAGCCTGCTGGCCACGCATGGCATGGCATTTGAAGTCAAACAACGTGAAACCACCCACTTCCTTCTTATATAGTTAAATGTGTTGTTATCTTTCTTGAGTTCAGTTTAGTAATAGCTATATCGGAGCTTAGTTTACATATAAACACATTTTAAAGCCATACTATATTAATGAAACTATACCAATTTTAACAACGCATACTTAAATAACTGAAGAAACTTATCTAAACTACTTTCCGGTATCGTTTCCACGTATTGTAAGTCCATTGACAAACAAACACTTGGCGGGAGTACTCTTAGTTTCTTGGAGATAAAAATAAAATAGAGCACTTGGAACAAAAACAAGTGCTGCCCCGCTTGTGGCGCCCTCTATTAGGTTAACTTGGCAAAAGACTCGACGCTTAATTATGAGACAAGCTGCACTTTCAATTATATTTCGTGGAAGTTCTGCTTTAATTTTGTTCTCTTTTGTTGGCTTATAATCCTAAATAGGGTCAGCCATTCTTATTCTTCTTTTCCACTTGACTGTTTTTCGACATCTGCGTAAACATTGCTTGTTACTGCTTTGTGTTTGTAAACCGGTGGGTTGGTAATATTATTATTATTTTGTTTGTAATATTTATTTTGACTCGGTTATTGCTTTAAATTATACATAGGCACTGGAGGGGAATTAGTCCCGTTCATTTGTTTAGCGATGGTTGTACCCAGTAAATGAAAGGGGGACGGATATTTTTGCGTGATCCCGATACATTCGAGCTTTGCAGCAGAGAGGAAGGAATAAAAAGGACTGTACTGTGAACACTAAGGGTGTTCAGCGTGTTTCAACTCGCCTCCACGTAATATTTTTAGTTAGCGGGTTTGCAACAAGTCCACTTCATAATCAATTTTCGAATTTCTATTCAAAACTGGGATCCAACGATAACAAATCAGCAGCATCAGTTACAGCTATGATGGTCACAATAGCTCAGAGCAAAGTTTATAGGGTGCATAGATTATTTTATTTTGTATTTTATGGCGTCAACAGGCACCATACCATTTATCCAACACTTGCCGCAGAAAGTGGGCGTAGAATGAATTGTTACATCAATTTATATTTTCAGTAATTGCATTGTTGTTGCAAAACAAACACCTAATAGTTCGCCTCACTTAAGACCTAAAACTAAATTTGTGTAGACACTATCCATTTATCTGTCCAAAAGGGCACACAACGACAACTTTATATACTCCACCCTATATCTAAACCAGAAAAGTAATCAAATGATAAAAACGGCTCAATGAATCCCCTGTTACCGCTTGAAAACAGGCATGCGGTGTATTTGCTCTCGTTTTCCCAATGTCAAAGGTCACGCAAGCCCCCAGAGAAGCTGGTTGCATAATAAGATTGATCTCGTGTTGCTAAGGCGCACGTACCTACAGTTTCCATGATACCTTTCAAGTTATAACTGGTTGGGTGTAATAAGGTAAGGAAGCTGTATTGAAAGGGTGTTGTTTTTTAATATGATTATGAGCTAAAACTATTGATACACCGCCGGCCGCATGAGGCTGTGTGACATTTGCAGGCTATGTGAACTGTGTTACTAACACAGTTCACACAGCCTGCAAATGTTGCTGTCGAATTTTTTAAATAAATATTAATCGTATAATTGTGATTCAGACAACAATAAACATACAAAAGGTGTCCAATGACAGTCGGCATTGGAAGAATAGGTAGGTGAACTACTTAATATTGGAAAGTATGTTCGACTAGTGACTCAATATAAAAGAAAAACAAAACTACTTACTATCTGCGGTTTCGTTGAAAGCAGCTTTGAGCTTGCAAACTAAATAAAAACCATAATGTACAATATCCCTTTGGAAAAGTGGAAAATGATACCACAATGGAGCCAGTCCTTATGCGAAGAGACTTATTTTTTCTTTATTGCAAACAACAAACAATTCATGTTATGACGGCTTAGGTTACAAGAGATGTTATTAAAGCATTCGTGTTTTTTTATACCTTATATTATTTTGAATACCGATTTATTTATCAAGAAAATTCATTTTCTTCTTTCTTTGGTTTCATGTTATTGACAGGATGTGGATTTTGTAACAGAAAATAACGGAATGTCAGTTTGCTAAGTATTTATTATTATTTATTTTATTTAATGTCTAAAAAACTTTTTTAACTAAAAAAATTCTATTACAGTATTGTTTAAGCCACACATCGAAAACCTCTAAGGGCTTATCTGTGTGCTGGCGAACTGTTCGTTTAAACTTACAATAATTTCTTACAAGAGGTTAATTACTGGGGTGTACGTAACGTAGCTATCTGGTCCGTCCTTATAACTTTGATAAAATTTTACCGTAAATAAGTAAACTAAGGTAGAATTTTACAAAATATCTAACTTGAACGTCATCCACTTAGAAATTTAAGTAACTATCTCATGCTATTCATCAAAGTTTATAAGACCGAGCAAAGTTCGTATTAATAAAGCAGGCAGCACATATTCAAACAACATATTTAATAAAACATTACAAAACTAGTGCCACAAAATATTCACAGAAACAGCCAGTGAAGGCCGCTTAAAAAGTTTTATTGAAATAGTTCGGCCACGCTGACGCTTTCGCTCAAAATGTTTGACCTCAATGAACATCAGTCTTTTTACGACTGTGTTTGAGCTCAAGCAACGCGTAGATATATGTATCTTAAAATTCCTCTTTGAAGTAGTAGTTTTATTTTATCTATGTGATAAGTATTAAAGTAAATGAAAGTATGAGCTTTTATGCTTAAGTTTACATGAGTTCTTACGGCAATTCACTAAGCTCTCGCTTCGTAGCTCGTAAGTAAAAGTAATTAATTAAATGTAACATATTTTTGCCTTATCCTAAATAATAACAGATGTCATATTAGCATTTTCATTTCATTATTATTTACATTAAAATATTCACACTTTCGTTAGTTACACCTTGAGTCTTTCATTTTTATTTGAATTATTTTTGGACATCCAACAACATAATCTATCTTTCATTTATATGTTGGCTTTTGGTGGTTATCTTATCTTTTTTGTATTCACTAATGACGGCACGTGCTCACAGGTATAAAATTCGGTTGGTTTCGGTCCCTTTTCAACTAAAAAAAAACCCCTAACCTGGTGCAGAGTCGGGTTTATTTATGTGCCTGCGCATGCTATCGAAGCAGATGTTTGCTTTAGCCCAATTTATATTTTATTTACCTGTAGCACGTGTTTATCGATACACGTTTATTTCTTATTTGTGTAGAAATTATTTAATGTATAAGTTATTAATTTTGACTAATATAAACTTACATTAATAAGATTATTTTATGTTAATTTTGATGATTTTACTTTATTTTTGATTTTAAGATTTTATTTTTATTTTTGGAGTTATGGTTCCTTCTTTTTTGATCGTGCATTTCTTAAAGACGTTTTCCCGCCAATGTAGATTTTTTTAATCTAAGGTCTGGTCTAAGGTCTAATATTACAAAGCTTGCGCAACATTTTTTTCATTCCTCACTATTACGTCGAAACCGTTACTCGAAGAAAACCAAGCGTAACAATAACGGCCATCTGTCGTGGGGCAAATCATACAACAAAAGGTTTTTTGCTCGATTAAAGACGGCTGCAAGATTTGATAGTTAAAACGGGTTGCAGCTGGCACGCCGTCAATTAAATGTATATTAATTTGATCAGTGTCCCGTGTCGTATTTAATAATTAATTCATAAAAATAATTTTCTCATTTCATTTGTTTCAGAATGTGAACACCGGAAGCACTTCTTCGATGTCAACAAAATTCATATGATTATAGCAGACAATGCGGTCACAAGCTTCAAAACCCTTACCTAAGAAAGGTGACTTGAGTAAAACATCATTTAAAAACTCAACTACGAGCAAGCAAACTACAAAAAAATCAGTGTCACCTAAAAAGGTAAAAAATTTAGTAAATAAATCGTTGATCAAAAATCCCAAGAGAAGTTCTTCAAAGGATGACTCTACCGGTTCCAAAAATGATGATAGTTCCGGAACTTCCGAAAAACATGAAACATCTTCTGAATCAAACAAACCTTCACCATCTAAAGCGTCTACCTCTCGAGGCGATTCACCTACAAAAAAGCTTAAAAAAGATTCCAAAGAAAAGAAGGACACGCCTAAAAATACTGCAGAAATTGTAAAGAAAACATCTCCGAAAAAAGCAGCCAAGGTAGGCAAAAAACCTAAACCTGCCAAGGCTAGCGTAAAAAAATGCGCAAAAGGCAAGAAAGATGTAAAGTACAAAATTAATAAAGATGTTATAAAGAAAACTGCACCGAAATTCTCAAAGGCTAAGACGGTTATCAAGAAAAGTAACGCTGCTAACAATGACAAAAAGAAAGTGACAGCACAAACAAAATTGGAAATAACGGAAAAAGATAAAAAGGTTGATGACAGTAATGATTGCGCCGATGAGTCAGTCAATAAAAAGCCAAATACGCCTAGTGAAAGTAATAATGAGTGTGACAAAACTGAAGAAAAATATGATAAGGTTGATCCTAAAAATATTTCTGATTCTCCAGTTTGTAAAACGCCTTCTAAAGCTTCCTCAGCTAATCAGCCAGAGACACCAAAAGCTGATACAGAAAGACCTCCAAAATTCTTCACATCAGCTAGATCACCTCGTACAGTAGATATAGACGTGAAATGTTGCAAAAATTCAAAAGGTAACCTCAGTGTGTCGGAAAGATTTGTATCAATGAAGTTGGAAAACAAAGTGGACGACAATGGTAAAGACAAAAGTTCTTCAAATTCTTCATTAGTATCTCAAGGACCAGATATTGATGTCTATACGTTTACAGAGAAAGTAGATTCTCCGAAAAGCATACTGTCTGACTTTCGTAGTCCTGTTAATAAGAATGTTGGTAGAGTGCGACCTATCGCTAGGGTGAAAGGAACAGTTATAGACAAGAAAAGTGATTCGGAAAAGAAAAAGTATTCACCACATCGACCTATCGAGGAAGTGGTAAAACAGTTGAAGAATAAACGATCGGAAGAGTTAAATGCCAATCAAAGTCAAAGTGTTTGTACTGCAACTAGTATAGAGACGAATTTGGGTAACAATGAGGTGGAAATCGAAGAAAAACCTAAACCTATCGTTAGCAAATCTTACAAAATGGTGGCGCGAAAATCAAGCATAACTGGAAAACCTTTCAGCCCCATCAAATTTCTTGAGCAAGATAATGTGGTAATCAAAAGTGAGAAAACCGAAAAATCTATCAAGCCGACTCCGGGAACAAAGAAAACTCTGGCAAAAACTAAAAAGACAGCGAAGAAAAGCAGCCTTTCAGATGAAGATATCGATAATTCTAAGTTTGCTCTGAACACTAAAGCTTTCCAGTACTCGTCATCTGACGAAAGCGAGTCTAACGACGATAATGACACCAAAGAGTCTTCCGAATCCGATAACCCAAAAAATAAGAAAACGAAAAATAAAAGGTTTAAGAAAAACAGAATCACTGACGGTGCGAAGAAACCTCCGTCTAAAGAATTAAAAGAATTGTCAAAAGATTCTTTGATTGATCTCAAAGAAAGTTCTGCTTTACTAGGTAATGAAAAACCCAGTAAAAGACGGCTAAAACTATTGTCGATGTGGTCCGGACCTAAAAAACATCGAATGGCGTCTCTAAACGCAATAGCTAAAGTTCATTGCTTGTATGAAAATGAAAGTAAAACGCATATGGAATTAGGTCTGATGAAAACCATAGATAGACAAGTTCAACCAAGTACATCTAAGATTGTGTCACCTAAAAAGAAAGAACCTAAGCTCAAGGAAATCGAAAAACAAGATAGTACTTCAGAATCTGAATACGAAGCCAAAAAGGAAAAGAAAGATGATAGTTCCGATAGTTCTGACGAAAACCCTCGTCAAAGATCATTACGAGGAGTAAGAAGTACGGGCAAGTATTGGGATCCGAAGTCCTGCACCTCTTCCAGTGAAGATAGTGAACAAGATACTAGGAAGAAAGTGGTAACTTCAGAAAAAAAGAAAGCTGCTCCTAAAGCATCTACGAATAAGTCGGATTCTGACAAACCACCGGCTAAGATGAAAAAGACAGCCGGTGTACCTGTGAAGAAAAAGCGTAACAGAAATGAAGTAGTCATGGACCTCAAAGACATGGTCGTACAAAAACGTATGGCAAGTCTTAATGCTACAGCAATTCTAGCTGCTAGTTATGAAAAACGTTCGCCCAAATCTAGTACTAAAGATGATACTACATCAGACTCATGTAGCGATGAATCTTATTCTCAGAAGTCAAAAAACGGGGTAAGTTCCGGCGTTAAGTCGGAATCAAAAAACGATTCATCCGAAAGTGATGAATCCGCTAAGTCAGATAGGAAGCAAAAAGTTGAAGTTATAGTTAACCAAGATACTGATGTAACCATAACTGGGGTATATTCTACACACCATCATGAGGGATTTTGCACGGTGTCCGGAATGCAGTATCGCATTTCATCAACGAGTCATACGCAGACCACAGCTACAGCCAACTGCGAAAAGGTAAGACCATTTATCAGTTGTCAATAAAATCTCAAATCCTAAATTAAGTTTAAATATCAGACTTGTTAATATTAATCATGACGAAAAATCCCTTCTACACGAGCACTTGCCATCGAAGAAGTAAATAAATCGAGTACCGTATTACCCATCCGTAATAAATACTAGACACCCGCTGGCACTTCGGTTCTCATTAATACGCGGTAATGAAGTAAGTTCTATGTAAACACGCCTCGGGACCTCATCCACACATTAACCTTCATCGCTTTGCTTTATGTAGGTCGACAAAGAAAAATAAGCTTTTAGTATTAAACGTGAGCGGCCTTTTTCGTTTGCATTCTTGTTATCAATTGAGGCGTGAACGATTTACCCGTGAAAGGAGTAACCATCGTGTTACCCTTGACGTAGATTATATCGTCTGACGCGTTAAATCTTATTAATGTTATGTTAAACTCTCAGAAGCGCCAGGGATCCTAAATAGATATGCATAATACAAGGTTGTTGATCTGCGTACGATACCTTACACCCGACGGTATTTTCACTTTAGCCCTTTTTTTCGCTGAGGCGTAATGTAATCCTATCTTCGTCGACGCTCTCACTCTATCACTCTTTGTGTTTTATTGTTACTTAACTTGATCCAATATTACTTGTTTAAAGTAGACAACAAAATCAGTCTAATTACTTGAGCTACCGTATTGAGTGCTAATAGTAATGGCGTATTCACAGGAGGGCTGCTCTCGTGAGGATGGCGCCCGCTACACTCCGCTTTCTGCTCTGTCATCCATGCAGCCGCCCGCTGAACACAATCACCCACATCCAGGTAAATACATTTTGAATGTGAAGCTACATTTCTCATGCAGATTGAACAGCTTTGGATTGGCATCTCTTAGGTTATTGTGTTTCACTGAAGACCACCATTGACCATTCTTATTTCAAGTCATATCTATATTATCCCCATTCTAGTTGACTGTACCTACCTGTAACAACATTTACCTCAAGTTATCAACTTGTGATTTATTTTCTCAAATATATATTGTTGCGTTATCGCGAAGATTTTGAAGTCTCAGATAAATTATTGGTAGGCGATATGCGCATCGCTAGCGATATTTTAATTTAGATCGTTGGATTTTTTCTGCGATCTGCTCGTTTGATACCGGTGACGGTAGATTGCAAAGTAATAAGTACATATATGAACATAAAAACTAACTAATATAAATAATAACACGTATCAAGTTAGTAGCTCATCAACGGTGATAAAATCTACGGAACCCGTTTGCATGATGTATTTTATTAATTATTCTTCAATTTATTCAGGAATAAATGATACGCTCGTGTAAATCTTCATCAGGATTTTATTATGTTATGGTAATCATTTTTAGAACCAAGTGATATTTTACCGGGGTTTTCCTTAACCGAAATTAGAACTGTTTCGGAACTGAACTCTAGTCTAAAAAGTAACGTTATGTATATTATTCTGGTTGAGTTATTTATATATTATTATAATACAATTTAAAAACGGCACAAAATTGTATTACAATAATAAAATCAAGTAAACAAGAACAAGAATCAAACGTCTTTTTAACGATTGTTGCGGCGGCACTATCAGAATTCAATCATCAATCAAAACCATAATTCCATATTAAGGGCGTATTAATTGAAATTCTTACGATCTACAAAGTGTAATGTTTCTCTACGACTCCAATAGTCCAATATTTAAAGTAAGGGAGGAAGTTTTCCTACTATTAAAGCGTTTACCGTGATCACCCTATTTTAATTGCTTTATTTTGAACGATTATTAAAAGTTATATCTGTTGGTAAAAGATCGGCTTAAAGAAAATCTTCTATTTGATTCCCTAAAGTAAGTAAAGTGTTTCTTCATTCCAAGAATTTCGTCAATTCCATTTTCAAGATTAAAATCTGCATTCAGTGAATGCCGTAAGTGATAAATTATATAAACAGTTTCGGCCTCTACTGAATTTAACTGAATATTTTTATGGTCTTGACGCAGTTTATTCAAGTAAGGAACTAAACAAAATAACCGTATTCTTTTCAATAAACTGTAACTTTTTGCCGTATCCAAAATATCAATACAGATTTTCCCATTGCGCACCTATCCATCAAACTTTGATGAAAACTCCATACACGAATCTCATACATCATGTTTGCGTAAAAACGTCGAACGAACAACACCCTTTACATTATTAATAACTACAGGCTTTAACACGACTTCCGCGTAGCAACTCGTTTATTAAAAAGCGAAAACTGTGAAACTCCGTTTGATTGTTTTACAGTAACCGAAGCTGAAAAAAGTTCTTCACAAAAATTTTTTTGTAGCTTTGAGAGCTTTCATTTTGTCTTTTTGGATACATTTTCCTGTGTGTAGCAATGGTGAACGTAACTTAAATACGTAAGTTTAAAATAAAAAATACTCGTTTCACATATAATATTTAAAGTTTAAAGTTGATATTGTTTTTTTAGTTATTTTGTGTCTTGAATAACACTAAGGTTGACTGATAGAGTGGTATTAAGTCTTGTGGTATTAAGTCCGCCTATGTATCACTATTGTGCACAAAGTTTAAATAAACTAATAAATATGTTCATAGCTTTAAGAATGTATTTATATAAATATGAAACTGATTGGGCTTATTGCAAACAATTTAACTGTAATACTATAGGATAATTGTATTTTCGAATCAAAAACCATCATAATTTACATTACGTTTAAACCGCACGCTCGCGCTAGGGCCTTTTATCAATTTCTGACATAAAAAAATCCTTACTTTGACCTTAGGTCATACCGAAAAACGAGGGTAAACCTACTGTAAATAAAACCGGTATAAACAATCCAAGAATAAAATAAACGTTTATTGTGTGTAACAGATCAAATAATAACGTAAAGGAGTACAGAGATCTCCGTGAAACCACTAATAAATATACATACATATTTGTATTTTCGTATACGAGGAAAACATTTTGACGGAAAATTGAAATACTCCTACTATGATGGAATTTGCGCGTTTCTCCGAACAATATTAATATAATTTAATTTATCAACATTGTAAATTCTCATAGAGTACCGTTGTGCAATGTTACTTTTTGAGAGTTAATTTTCGTCAATTAACTTTGAATAAATAAAATGTTTGCTACAAATTAAATCCATAAGCTTATGTTTTATTTCTTGTTGAAATCATAAATCATGTTTAAACGCAGTTAAACTTTTCACGTACACTTTTTCCCGACACGTATTAGCTAAGCTTTAAGCCGTGTTAACATGAGCATTGAGCCGTGCAGTCATGACATTCACTCTAACCACATATTGGCCACCAACGCCAACAAACACGTCCATTGCCTCATTGGTTGGCAGATTGATTAAGCACTTCAAATCAACACTAGCATTGGACGTAATTCTTTAAAGCTTGGCTGAATAGGTGATGTTTGGTCTATGTGTGGGATTAAAATTCCAGTCTACAACGCCTCATTGCTCATGTTCGCACTCTAAAGTGAGGGGACGTTGGAATAGTAATGACAACTCTCACTATGTACATACAAATAGGCATGTAGGAGTAAGGCACGGCACGGTTGGCGCAGTGGCTCAAGCAATGGACTGCTGCGCTGCGTGTCGCGGGTTCGATCCCCGCACGGAACAAATATTTGTATGGCCTACAGATAGTTGTTCCGGGTCTGGGTATTTGTGTATGTGAGTTTAAATGTTTGTGAACGCACCCACGATACAGGAGAAATTCCTAGTGTGGGGCAACGTTTTTTAAAAAAAAAAAAAAAAAAAAGGTGATAGATATGTATTATATCTATCACTATAACGTTTTTGGGGCACAACAAAAAGTACGCCATCTATAACCCAAATGAAGAACTGCCATCAAAATTCTAAATAGCGCAGTTAAAGATATCCGCGAAAACCGACAGCAACTTGTCGTGCTAACCAGACAAAGGATTTTCAATTTTCTATGGGGGTGAAGAACTATACACCCTGTTCTTCATACCCCTAGAACATGATAATGAACATATTTTACATATTTTGTGGAGGATTCTCTCGTTGCAGTTGTTACAAGGTCACCAAGCTTTCCTTATATTTCATGGCAGATGATAAATAAATCAACCTTGACGATTACTTAGACCCTGCACAAACACTCGGATTGATTTTACTATTATGATAGTTAAGAATACTCTATCAAAGTGCTTTTTAAAAATACAGGTCAGTCGATCGTCGTCGGCGCAGGCTCTTTAGTGTGTATGTAATGCATCATATTGTTCAGATAATAATCTAGTAGCTCTTAGCTGCGGCTCCGCACGCTTTGACAAACTTGACTAGTCTTTCTTTTTGTTGTTACTCATCCCTTTTGCACTTTAGTGTGATAGTTCATACCTCATACTTTATGGGCAATGTCGAGTAATGTATCAACATTAACATAAAAATACACAGGCAAAACATTATTAGACGAAGCTCTTGGAAAAGGTGTTTTATTTAACACTTCAGATTGGTAGTTTCTTTCCCGACTTTAGTACTATTTCCTTCTTTTGGTAGTTACATTTGACATTTATATAACGAAACACAGAACACCTCGTTTTGTATTTTCCTTGTAAAGTACTTTTCCTAAAGACCGATCATCACAATAGCCAGTGACAGACGGCAGCATGATCGGTGATGGCGCGGCGACCCTTTACTAGTTTCTTCTAATGACGTAGCAACGTTAAAGTTGCCCATAATTTTTCAACAGTCGAGTGTCACTTTTTACAGACGACATTACCAAAGTAAATAATATATTTCAATTGGTTAGCCAAACAATCCGTATTTAGATCAATTAGGCGAATAACAACCTCCATTAGTACGTCTGACCTATAATAAATTAACTGGAAACGTGAAGCTGTATGTAGAGATGTCTGACTGAACCCAGACTATCCCAGACTGTCACAAATACAAAGTGACAGCTACCTTTTAACGACCCTTTTTTACGTTATTTATTAATCCATAACATTCACCATAAATATCAGGAGATATAACGTGAGGAAGGCACATTTATATTATACTTTTATGATATCAAAATCCGTAGATCATCACAAACTGGTTTATTATGAACTTTATACTCCTTAACTCCTTTCACACTTTATGATCTTGTAAAACGAAATGTTGTTACAATCTGTCTTGTTTGGGATTCTAAATTCGTTCATTCATACTACCTTATTTCAATTTATTAAGGGTTGGGACAACCCGTCTTTTCGTTCCATGCACCTCGATTAACCGTCATCTCTAAATTCACTTCCTTATTTGGCATAATATTTTTCATGCAAACCCTTTTAGTGTGAATCCATTGGCATGCTTCTTTTTATTGCCTTACTAAAATATTTGATTTGAAAAATATCAGGATTCCACTGTATCTATCATCGAGACCGGTTGCCTCATATCGCACGTTAATAGGTCAATGTTTTCGACGAGCGCCGACCTCGCCGCGCCGCGCGTCGCAGGCGCAGCCGATGTGTCGCGTTTCACACACGCCGGA